>OY727105.1:58131460-59620835 GCA_963402855.1 Ormia ochracea | reverse complement strand
CATTCAGATATACACATACATATATTTTCCTTTGATTGCATTCGTTGCTCTAGAAACATTTAGTTGACGCGTGTCAACTTTGAAATAGTTTGGGAAATTAGATGCAGCCATCAACAGCTATCTGGTATAAATTCATAACAAGGATTAATTCATAGAACTGCTTCCAAAGCCAAAGTGACACCATCTGGATGACTTGATATTTAAGTGCGCCAAAAATAAAACAAAAGATGCATTTGTGACATTTTTCTTAGTCAAAATAAATTTCATATGCTGCACACATACAAGTACATAATTGCAAAACAAAACAAAATTTCAGATTCCCATTTTAAAATTTAATTTCTGAATTAAATTAGTGTTACGCCACTGGCAATAAAACAATATTAGGTCTTGTGACTCTTCAGAATTCTATTATTAGTTTCAACTATAATTCTATTTTTCTATTGGAACTTTCAGCTAATAATTACGAGTTGTTGTTGTTTGTAATAATACTAAAGATCTCAGCTGGTTCCCATGCGCATTGCAGCACATGCTAATGCAAATCTTCGGGGGAACTTTACCCAAATGCTTCGTAGAACAACAGTATTTATGGAATACATTCTAAAGCTCACAAACATTATGATGTTAGTATAGTGTGCTTTTTGCTTTTCGGCGGCGATATGGAACAACTTGTTAATTTAAGCTGTTATCTATAGGCTGCTAAATGTAAAAATTTCTATGCGGACACAACAAAGCTTGACTCCAGGCTTCTGTCAGGTTAATAATTCACGTTTACATATACTTGCATATGTATAATATGTATGTGGTTGTGTGTATAAATCAATAGCATTTCAAATCCTATTAGATAAAAAATGAACTTCATAAAGCAAATACTCGTAGAAGTAATTTTTAGTGCCGAAAGGTAGCTATTTTCGCACATACTTATACATACTCATATATACAGGTATGTATATGTATAAATGTATATCATCCATTTAATGCTCCTACTGTTTATACCATATATGTATATTATAGGTACATGCAATAGTTAGAAACGTCAGTCTGACAAGATTACGACGACAGCGATCCTAAACATAAATACTTTACGGTTCATACGTGTGTCCTTTCAAACGGTGGGTAAAATGTACACGGAGTGGCAGATTATGATTTGAAAAAGTTGTTTTCTTCTATGCACAAGCATTCGCAATATTTGGTAGATACGTTATAAATAATGCAAAGGAAATTTAAGGATAATTTTTAATATTGTTTGTATTTCTTTGCCTCTAAAAAATTATTTGTAATATTTTGGATTTTAGTGCAATTGAAACGACAACTTATAAAATTGATAGCAATTAAGGACGATTTTATCATTATAAATTCCCATAAATGAAATGGTGTTTTGTTTTGTTTTTTTTTTCTTTTTTGAATTAAACTTAATTATAGTTTTGGTCTTAATCTTGGAAAATATTTCAATAATTTATAAAAAATTAACTTTTATGCTTTTTTAGGTATAACTTTGCGTATACACATGCCTTCACATATACTTGTATACAATATGTGAAGACTAAGGTTGTATGGAGGTGCTTCCCCGCTACTTTTAATGTGTGTATGTGTGTATCTTGGAGCAGTTGATTTTAATAGTTAATTCTCTCCCACAGGAAATGCAAATTATTTACTAAATGTAGCATACACACATGCGCTGTACGTACGGACATGCATGTGTGGCTCGTATGTAAATATTTCGTTTTACATGCATATAAATCTATAAGAAGGCAATTCCCAATTTAATATTTTTTTTCTAAATGTATGCAAAAAACTTTTGCCAGAATAACGATTTGGAAATTTAATAAATTTACTTTTAAAAATGACTGCGTGTACATAATACATACATACATAATACATGCATTGATTTGTATAGGTGTGCGTAGTAGTTATTATTATCAAAAAGGTATAATAAAAAATTTTAAATTCCGATAAATTATTTCTGTAAATTTCTGAATTTTGCTCGCTTCATACATACAGACATCTTAAGATGCTGAAAGTGGAAAATTGGTTTTCTTGAAAGTATTCGGAATACACAAGTAGAGTGAAATGAATACCTTCCACTAGTGATTAAAGCCAACAATTCTTATGTGTAGATGTTAACACTGTGACGAAATGACGAAAAATATTCTTCAATGCAATAAACATATTATTCAATAACAACAGGATCCTTGTTATTTTTTTGCTGTTGTTACCGATAATTAAAGTTAACTAAAACCATTCAAAACTAATCCTGCTAATTTCTTTATTGGCATTTTTATATGCAATGATTATTAGTCTTATCAAAAATTTTCTCTCCTGCCTAAAAATGTCATATTAGTCCAATGAATAATTTTTGTGACTTCATAGTATTTTTCACACTTGGAATCCGTGGAAAATTTTGGTATTTGAAAAACGTCTTTACAATACAACGGACATATTCATATTAAACTTGGCAGGGCAAATTTAACTGATATAAAATGGATTTTAATTGTATATGTATATGCAATATGCAGACGTGCAAGTAAAGATGTTGAAACATATCTTCGCTTTTCCTAAAACAATCTGATGGGTGAAAGCTAACTTTCCTCAAGATTGTCTTATCCTTATAAGTTCAGTAGTGATTAGCACACATACATTTCAAATGTCGTGTTCTATTAATAATTTTATTTATATTTTGTAGTGTTTTTTATTTTTTTTATATTTTTATTTTTTTTCTAAATGAGGAAAACAGTTAACGGTGCCGGAACAATTGACCGACTACTAACCAGACTAGAATTGATTACGTTTTGATTGGGGAATTTTGGGGAATTTCCGATAACAAACGCAATATTGTTTTAAAATTAATTTGCTTTCAGAGATGTCAAAGTTGAATAATTTTTATTTTTTTTAACTTTAAATTAAGTTAAAGAAACTTATTATAACCATTGAAGTAATACAATTAATAATAAGTTTAAATTTACTAAACGTTCGCTAATAATTGTCTTTTTTACTGATTAATAAAAGACAAGTTTTCGGTTTTTTTTGAAATTGCTTAGCTTTCAAGTTGTCTGCAGTGGAACACCCTGATCCAGGCAGGAATCGAAGATACATTCTGCTTCCAAGTAGCATCTTTAGATTGCTTGAAAACGTAATAAACTATCTTACAATAAAATACAATGTATGTTCCTCCCACGTATTGTCCGAAAATCTATAGTTCTAAAAAATATTTTCAAATCCATAGTTGAACTTGCAGTGTTGAGTTCCCCTTCATTTATTTCATACTCCTCCCAAGACCTTAATTACATTATATGTACGTTTGTGTTAACATATCCAATTTTTTTTTTCCTTAAAACTTTTATTGAAATAAAAAGCAAATAAACTTGTGGTGGAGCTTTTGGCACATTTGAAAGCAAATCTAAATGAACAAGATGTGCGATTAATCCTGTGTGATAAAAATAAAATTTTGTAACCGCAATGGCAAACAACAAACACATTTGCATAAGAAAAAAGGAAATGCTCATACATACACATGTTTGTTTGTATGAGTATGCCATCATGCCTGTATGAAATTTTGTTTGCATGCATACGAATGCAAATGCATGTCAGAGATGTAAATGTGTATTGAGTTTAGGCAAATAATTGGAACAATGAATATTCTCTAAAATAGAATATTAACCACCAATGTTTTGAATATGATATTGCATAATTAAATATGCACCATGAATAAGCTGAAGACTCAATAAAGTGTGGCTTAACAATAAATTTTATATTTTGTAATTATTAAAAAGCAAATATTTTTACAACTTCTTTTATCCTGCGCAAGTTGTGGTTTTTAAAGAATATCAGTTTTCCTAAATATTAAATTCTAAGAAAATTTACAACACATAGAGTATGTAATAAAGGCAACCATTTCATTCAATTCGTCCGAAAATCTGACTAATTTGCTCCCTTTCAAGTATGGAAGTGGTAACTTTTAATATGGCTTGTCAAAAAATCTGTCACAGAGATGCATTTTTAGGGCCACGAGTCATTATACTACACTGCCGCACGATCCATTCACACTAAAATCTGATATGATACATGCGATTTTAAATCAAAAAAACGTTGTTGGCACAGCGATTGAAAATTGCAAAAAAAAAATTTTTCTCAGCTGTTGGAAGTGAATGCAACTCGCTTTGCAAATCATATCATTTTGTCGAAAGATCTGTCATATAAATAATATGTGTCATATTTGCTAAATCGTACGATTGTAAATTGTAAATTGCGATTGAAAATTGCAAAAAAAAATTTTTCTCAGCTGTTGGAAGTGAATGCAACTCGCTTTGCAAATCATATCATTTTGTCGAAAGATCTGTCATACAAATAATATGTGTCATATTTGCTAAATCGTACGATTGTGTGTATATAACTATTACACTAATTCAGAAGACATGCAATTATATACGATAGTAAAAGCCCATTAATGTTCATTATTGCTTGGCAAAGCTGTCAAAATCATGCACGAATTTTATTCCGTATCTTAAGGGCTGCCGTGAAAAATTTCTTAATTTGATATACATAATTTAATATTATAAATTTTAATTTTTGATAGAAACAGTGGCACAGAAGGTTGCTTGTGAGCTTGTAAGATTGTTCATTTTGATCAGGCTTTGCCATAAGCATGTCCTGCTCATATCAACGCCCCTAATACTCGGATTGTGCAACATTTCACTATATTGCACAATATTCATTTCGGAAAAAATTGTAATAACATGAGCTAGAAATGCGACTGTAATACTGACTAATTACGAGTAAAATACCGAGTTAATGTTTTGTACAGCAGTACAAATCAATCTGGTTGTAGCGTTCCCTCTACTGTCGGTTTAACTTTAACGTTTTTATAAATTCTTTTCAAACTTACAAAATATCAACAGAAATCGTGCACTACATAAAAGAAAATTTAGCATTATTTTGTTTTAGAAGTTTGAAACGATACCGACCACTTAACTAGGCAAGAACACAAATATTTGGAAAACAAATGCTTATATACACATGACTAAATATGTACTCTCTTCACTGCTGTTGCAAGCTTATACAAAAATAAATTAACGACTAAAGTTGGAAACTTTCGTATATAATAATTATAACTTTTGTATAAATAAGTATGTATATATATAGTACACTCGTACGAATCAGCGCATATTCGTATATGTATAAGCAAAAACTTGCCAAAATTGCTGTACGCAAACACATCGACTCTTACAGTGGCAACTACAGGCATATGGGCATACACGCTCAGATATATATATACATATATATATAAACATAGTATATAAATATCCATGTCTATAATATATATATACATACATATATATACTTTTCTAAGCAGTTGGATAAGACAACAAAATTAGTTAAATTTTCTAGTTTTACTTTAGTTCTTCTATTAATACATCTTATAACTTTCACAGTGATATATGCAATGTTTGTCAGAAGTAGCCGGTCGCACAGAAGCCAATACATGTTTAATAAATGTACAATCAATATTTACACATACATCTGTAGATACATTTAATCTGAAATGAGGTCGCATTCATGTTTAATTAGATCGAAGCAAT
This sequence comes from Ormia ochracea, assembly GCA_963402855.1. Lineage (NCBI taxonomy): Eukaryota > Metazoa > Arthropoda > Insecta > Diptera > Tachinidae > Ormia > Ormia ochracea. The sequence continues at coordinate 59,615,262 of OY727105.1, read as the reverse complement.
CCTTTGTTTTAGCTCATCTGTAAATTGAGAACTGATTTAGTATTATGTTACTAGATGAGTTTATATTACATACATACATACATACACAATTATTTTTATCCAAATAGTAACACAAAAAAAATCGTTAAGCAGTAACGTTAATTACATTAATTTTCTGTTTTTTCCTCTTATTTGTAGTCACTCTTTCTTCGGTAACTTAAGACAGTTTTAGCTTTTGAGTTGTGGCCTTTTTGCAATAAATTAAAAGTAAAGTATTTACGCTTAAGAAAGGATGTCTGTATATACATATATATGGATGTGTATGTAGTTGTGACCCTTTTGCAATAAATTAAAAGTAAAGTATTTACGCTTAAGAAAGGATGTCTGTATATACATATATATGGATGTGTATGTAGTTGTGACCCTTTTGCAATAAATTAAAAGTAAAGTATTTACGCTTAAGAAAGGATGTGTGTATATACATATATATGGATGTGTATGTATACATATGTATAGCACGTTTGAAACATATGTTGCACTCACATGCATATGTGAGATCAAGTAAATGAGAGGGAGTTGCTTCTTGATTAATTAAATTTAACTTATAATAAAATGAATTATTGCAATCGAAGAAAATAATGACATGTTTATAATGCAATATCAAATACAAAATATTTATTTGTATTGGGATTGATTTGCAGCGAGAAATCACTGTCCTTAGCTAATTGCTAATGCAAAAACAATATGTTTATATTAGGGGTGCGCAAATTGCTACGTTTCATATAATTTATATTTTTGTTAAAATAGAGTAAAAACGTGTAGTTCGAATTATACCGGAATTTAACTTTATTCTCAACGGAAATTAAGTCCGGTTGATCTGAATAGTTGTATAAAAATACAGATGGCAACTCTTACGTATACTGCAACTGAATGTTTGTCACAATTAATGTTTAGATAGTGGGACCTATAAGATGGAAGTAGATTAATGTAAACAGCATCAAAAACGATTTTCTTTGAAAAGGAAGTGCTGCATTTCACGTTTCATTTATGATTACCCCTCTAAGGATCGGCGAAATGTATTATCCTCTAACTGCCTTCATATAAAATCAATTTTATGATGCCGAAATAATTTGGCGACCTCACACTGCTGGGGAATGCTTTTGCTAAAGAAGGAGAGAGAGTTTGAGTCTAGCTCAGATCGGTATTACACACATCCAACCCCAACATATGCTTGTAGTACCTTCAAGTTTGATTTGGGAACAAGCCTTAGCAATCATTACGCCAGAGAGAAATCGCTGCGCAAAGACTCCATAGATAAAGTAGGATCCACCACGGACAAGTTTAGCCAAATGTAATCACTGTTCGCTGTTCCACCTTCTTCCAAAATCAGCAGGAAGAGTTGAAATACATACGCTACATGCTTGAGTATAGTTATGTATACGTATGTATTTTGACCACATTAGCCAACGTAACCAGCCTATGTAAATACATTTTTTGTAATTCTTAAAAATTTGGTATTTCTACTCTTATTTGAATTATACATTATTGGAAATTAGACATTATTAATGGAATTGTATTAATGATTACACCTCACATTTTCAGTACCTCTGATTTTAGCAAAGGATTATTGAATTAAATCTACTTAAGTGATTTCCAATGCCTTTACAAAGGACTTGATTTTAGATTGATGTCAGAGTCTGTTTGAGACTATTTGCACTCAAATTTATATCTATTTGATGGTGAGCGATTTTGCTCTTACATGGTTTTGTCTTTTAGTCCTGCCAGCAGGATTCTAATACTTTTTACTTGTTCTCTTATCCACCTCTACGTCATCAATGTAGTCCTATTCGAGGGCTCATTATGTGCCAATCATTTCCAAATTATTTATTGATCTTAATAGAGTAAAAGTCCTTCAAGCACAGCTTTAGCTTGGCGTATCTCACTTTATTTTCTCCTAGTCATACATACTCGTAATTGTTATATAATGTAGTGAACTGATGAACTAACCATTGCACCTCTTGTACTGCTTTACAGTGAATGGCCAATATTATCAGATTTTAGCTAACAATTATGGTTAATTGTTAATTACTTTTTTCAACTTTCAAAGATGACGAGGAAAAATATTTTCCTTCCCAGACGTTTTTAATTTTTTTTTAACGTCGATGTGTTAGAAAGTTAAAGTTCCACAAGTACGTGCACATTTAATTTGCAATCTTCAGAAGAAGAAAAAAACGACATACTTACAACCGCACTACGGGTACATTTAAAAGATATAAGGCTTTGGCGTATTTAATGAGAAAAGTTTCATTATTTTATGTTCTTATTCATTAAATAACATTTTCTAAATGGGAAATTTAATTAAACGGAATTTTAGTGTGAATGTTAAAAGAATTTTGCTTTTAATAATACCTTTTAATAAAAATAGCAGTTTTAATAACAACAGTTTTTTCTATTAATTTATTTGCTGGTTTTCACTATCCCTCACAATAGCGGGGTTTACATATCTCAACAATGTCATGTCTGCTGGATAGGAATGGCAGTGCGCAACAAAAGTGCATCTCTATGCCAAATTTTTTTGTAACAGAGATGCACTCTAGGGTAGTACGGTATGCATGGTAGTACGGTTTTTTTTTGGTGAAATTTACATGTTGGTGGGGTGCACTTTGGGGAGACGGTATGGTGCGTTTCCAGACCATGACCTTTGGCAGACACTGGTAAAACTTGTTTGCCACTGCCCAATCCATGAAATAACATGGCAACGGATGTGCTTATAAGTAATTAAAAGGTAAAGGAAAGCTATGCTTGTTGGTCTGGGATTAGGTCTAATCGATTCAGGGTTGAATATAGTAGGAGAGTTCTCTCTTGAGAGTTCTCTCCGAAAGCACACCAGTGGCTATATATAGGGGTTCCATGGGTACCGGCAGCCCCACACTCAATTTTTATCACGTAGGTTTATGGGTGATTTTGGGTGTGCGCAATACCTGAACCGAACTTTTATCGAGGACGGACTTAGTTCTCACTCCACGGAGTTAATTGATTATGCTCGTGGATAAATTGTGCGGCTTTAGTGACTTTTTCCATAGACTAATTTCGCTCCGGCCTAACAACATAGAATCAAGTAGTGGCCGGTTTTTGGTGAGGCCTCTTAAGAGATCACGTGGTGGCATGTGGTTCATACCAAAAGTAGCTTGGGAGATTTCTCTTGAGTAGCTGGAATCGCATTGATGCTAACGCTCGATACGATCCGGTCAAGCGATTAGTTATCTAGGTGCTGTTGCCATTCAACAGACACTAGTTGGCAGCAGATGGTTCTCCCCTCTGAGGGCGGCCTCTCTGCAATTCTTGGAGTGATTATGATTTGTTGCATGCAGGAACTGAATAGACAGATGTGGTTTACCCCCAAGATGGCGGGAGAGTTATTCTTGCGAAGTGCCTATTGGTAAGGTTTGGACAGTGCCGAACATCTTTGCAAGGCGCTTGGTTAGAACTGAATATTTTAATCAAGATTTACCACCTGTGCTTGCACATGGGTCTTAGTAAATGCATCAATTTACTCAGTGCTAAGTGCACCGTGAAGTTAAGCCTTCGTAGGCAGGTATTCACGTAAACTGTATCACACTGTCACAGAGTTGCACAATTGGCTGAGCTTTATGAAAATGCTCATAAAACGTTTATAGCAGTTGAAGCACCTGAACAGAAATTTGTTTGCATCATTTTTGTATGATAGTGAGGCATCTGCAACACCATTTTGATATGCTTTTTTTCTGAAAGAGATAGAATTAGCTCTGCTTTTCGTGTGAGTGAGTCGTATGACTATACCAGCCTCTAGGTAGAAACATACGAATACTGCGCAAATACTCAAATCTGACAAAATTAAAATAGGCCCAATTAAATATGCTGATTGCTCTACTTTATAAATATTTTATTGCCACAAGTTGCGAAGAATAAATGCGTAGGTTGGTTAGTAGTGTGTGCGAATAATTTTCCTTAGGAAGAAAAATTTCTGCCTTTTCTGTTTTATTTTGAGCGTGAAAAATTTTTTATTCGCTAAAGGAAAGAAATACAGCCAGTAGTTATACTAATCTCTTTACTGAACTCCGTGTTAGCGCTTCCAATTAATTGGCAGCCGTGAAAAATTAAATTCATTTAGGAAATTGTTGCACAATAAAATGCTGTTGCACTTTTACTAAACTATTCATGCGATTGCTATCACAGAGTTGCATTTGATTGCTGCAGATTGTCTGAAATTCTTTTGGATGCTTATATAAAATGTTATTGAGTACAAACTTTTGGATTGCTAGAACTCTAGTGAATTTTAATTGAGCAACAATGATATATGAATGAAATAATTTTCAAATTAAGCTTTATACGCTTGTACGTTCATGTGAATACACACATTTTCGGGTACGTAATGATTATCCTAAAGGATTAGTGTTTTTTTTGGGGATATGCTTAAATCAGATCTCTTGTAAATTATTTATTATATCGTTTTTATTAGTCTGAAGAACCTCGCCAATGCCAAATATTCTAAAAGAAGATCCTTTTTTTTACTATACTCGTTGAAGTCCTGAAGTTAAGAAGATCGATATCTTCTGAAACTTAATAGCGGGAAAACTTTTAATTCAAATAAAAGTTTAAAAGATTTTCGACTTTGCTAACTCCAAAGCCTGGATCTTTTGATAAATCAATGATAGTTGGGTCTTGTAGCTCCTGGTAGATATGGGTAACGTTTTTCTTTGACTAAAAGTAAAAATTCAGGAAATGTACGCGCTATTAAGGATTTGTATAAAAACGTCTTTTTAATGAAATTTAATATCGAAAAAGTTACTAAATGAAAGTGCTCCCCTTCCTTATTAAAACATTCTTGTATAAAAGCCAAAGTTTTCTTCGTCCTTGCAATCACTTTTAAAGTAGTAAAAATAAATTGCCTATTCGAGATCTTTACATGGTAATGCAAAGTATTAAGACTTTCCGGAACCAAAATATTTGAGATTCTCTCCGTGTGTAATTTGGAAATTACAAATGAAAAGAAGTCTACTTAAAAATATAAATGCGGGGAATCCTTAAATTAAGGGCTACAAAAAATAACATAAAAGGAAACATAAAAAGAGGTTGCGTTTGCTTGATTTAATTTTACCACAGAATGTGTATAATTTTTGTGCGGCAGGAAGTAATAGCTGATGTAATATAATATATAGTAATATAAATATAATAATAAAACAGTGCTGGCCATATAATGTTTGCAATACACTTCTGGTGTGTTGAGATTGCATACGTTTCTGATAAAATGGCTTAAAAAATTGCAATTTTGTATCCGTATTCTTTGCTACATTCGTCCTACGTTTAAATAAAAATATCATTTCATCCTATGGGATTTTTGACCTGACGTAATGCATATGTCACTGCGTAAAGATATATGGAAATGGCCACGACCTGCATTGCAGAGTCCTGTATAATATACATGCAAACATAAGTATAGTAAGTGTACATACGGAAATTTTAAATACCTTTTGCAAATGTGATAAGCAAACTAAATGAGAAGTCTATCAGCTAATAACTTTCGTAGACTTTATACTGATAAAACTTGTTACACTATAAATAATGAATAAAAAATCTCGAAAGAATGTAATACACTATAGAAATATGTTTGACAAAATTTGTATTCATAATCCAAATGCATACCGGGAAAGCCAGCTGCTTTTTAGATCTTATCCCCACTCTCCCAGTTTTGCCCTCATAAATTCGCCTTGCCTTATTATAAATAAACCAATACGATTTGCGAGAAAAAAAACTTGCTACGTTCTTTTTTTTTTGATATGTGTAAATAAACTCAAATTTCTTTTTAACCCCCACTCATTCAAGACAGAGTAGATTTTTTTCACCGCATCTGACATCGAACTAGCTGCTCTTCAGCCGATATTTGTTAGCATTTTATGAATTGTTTTTGTTTTACTTATGAAATACGGTCACAGAAAAAGGACGATGTATGAAGAAAACTGTATGTTACCAATGACATCTGAGAGGTTAAGAAAAATTCATTAACTAAATCGCTACTTCGCCCAACGGTAATCTGAAGATTGAAAGATTTATATACATATACATATACATCCATGTACATATATATACACAAGAAATTTCGACATTAACCCTAAGAAATATGATGTGCTATACATGGACATGTGCACCTGTAAGTGAAACAAAATTTTGCTTGTTTTTCAAAGGGGAGAGAAACGGCTAAAATTTCTTTTTAATATTTTAAGACGCACTAAAACTGCAAAAAAAAAATTAAATTCAGTTACAAATACATTGAAATTGATTGCTGTCGGTTTAGCCGACTCTTATACGCAGTTCACCGTATCGCAAATGTAGTTCTTCAGGGAATTATGATTCAAATATTTTCTTTGTTTTCACTTCTTTCGTTTCACTTCTTCGTTTTCAAGTCTTCTATCTCAATAAATACTGAGATTTTAAATTTTACTTTCCGTTTTTTTTTTTGTGTAGTTTTTAATAAATTTTTTCCGATATTTCGTTAACAATTTGTTGACATCATCAGAAAATATATATTGAAATATACATATATATTTTAAAAAGCATTATTTATCTTCAAAAATCTCCAATGAAGAGAGTATTCAAGAAAAACATCTCTCGAAAATTACACAATACTTCAATCACAAATCGCAAATAAAAGACGTTTAGTTTTTGGCCCAAATCCCAAAAGTGGCAACGCTGATGCATTCATATACATGTGTACGCCCATATGCATATGGTCATGTATTTGAACACAAAATGTGCATGCCCTCAAAGGATACAATAACGATTATACTGTAATTAAATTGTGAGCAAAAATCTCTGTTGAATTTGCTTTACAAATACGAGAGCCAACTCGCAAACATCACATCCTGCATTTATAGATTTTAATTTAAATAAAACCTTAAAAAAATTTCGCCATTTCTTTTTTTTTTTTTCTTTTGATAACAATTTTTATAGCTTTCCGAAATTGTTGTTGGTGCTGTTAGGCCAGTGTGTTATTTTTTAACACAAGTATTATTTGATAATAGATATAAATCGGTGGCTTTTAAAGACATTTTATTTTTCTTTCAATTCGAAAATGTTTTGTAAGTGTATTTGACTTTTATGCAGTTGTGCTTTTATGGCTGGCGGCTGTTTAAATCAAACAATTGTGCCATTTAAATATATCGATGTCCTCTGGGAAAAATTATTTTCCTCTTTTATACTATATTTTTATTAGTTAATGGCGTAAGTTTTTCCAAACAAAAGCAAACGTTGCAAAGTTTTTGCTCAATACTTAAATACTTAAATACATGCATGCAAGTGTAGTGGAAAGTTTTTATAATTCCTTTAATTATGTTATCAAGGACTTTATTGGAAAAAGTAAAGAAAATTGTGTAGCACTAAAGTAATTATTTACTTGTTGCCATTATCCCTGCTAAGCGTGTGGTGCTGCATCCTAATTATGTACATGATTTCTTAGAGGTACGCTGATTTACTGTATGCACGAAAAAAATACTTGTATTAATTTTGAATAAAAAGATTTCTTCAAATGTCCTGTTTTAATACCTGGAGGAAATTTTTTACAATATATACATACACACTTAATATACTAGTATTATTAATAACAATATCCTTTAAATAAAGGGTGGTTACATTTTAGGGGCCGATGTGGACTTTGAATAAAACATAAATTATTTAGGAAATTATTGTAATTTGTTTTTATTATGATTATATTGTATGCTTCACCTCCATCCGATCGTGTGAATTTTCGATGATGGTGAGGCATAATTGAGATTGTATGTCGTTAATATGCCGGATTATCTCATCATTTAGCTCTTGAATGGTTGCTGCCTTATCGATGTATAACTTTTCTTTCAAATAACCACAAAGGAAGAAGTATGACTGTGTGAAATCACAGGATCTTGGCGGCTAAATAACACCGCTACTACATGAAATAATGCGGCCATTGAATTTGTCGCGCAAAAGAGAAATTGTTTGGTTAGCTGTGTGGTAAGTGGCACCGTCTTGTTGAAACCACATATCGTCCACATTTATATCTTCCAATTCGGGCCACAAAGTTCTTTATCATCTCACAATAGCGAAAACCATTCACAGTAACTACACGCCCGACCTCATTGTGCAAAAAATACGGTACGATCATACCGCCAGCCAATAAACACCGCCAAATAGTCACTCTTTGTGGCTACGTTGGTTTTTCGACAACCACTGTTGGATTATCGTTCGCCCAAATGCCTTTCACACTGGGGTGAAAATGTGCTTCATCAGTGAAGATGATTTTCCTCGAAAATTTATCATCCACTGCTGCCATATTATGCTCACATTCTGACCATTGACGGCGTTTGGAATGGCTAAGATGCTTTAGTTCTGGACTTAATTGCACCTTGTAAGCGCGCATAATGTTCATCAACGGCGAGGGTGAAATGTGCAATGGTTGGGCAGGACGACGAGTTCTGTTTAACGGCTCTTCCGCCAAACTATTGCGAACAGCAGCAATAATTTCTAAAGTACGAGCTGTACCAGCATTCACTGGAATTTCCACATCCCCTACATACTGGGATTGTTCAAATTGTTTACCAATTTTTTCGATTATACATACATTTGGACGATTAAATTGACCAAAAACATCACGTTATGCATTTTCATTTGAACGGCCACGTTCATAAAAAACTTGAATAACTTTAAGGTATTGCTGGATTATATATCTTTCCATCATCCAAATTGAGTTGGTCTGAAATTGAAAAATATCAAATGCAATCTAGAAAAATTCGACGTTTAGGTGTAGTTCATAGTCGACCGTGGCCCTTAAGATTTTATCACTCTTTATAAAAAATATTCTTTATTTCCATGATAATTCGATGAAAAGTAAAAGTCTTCAAACCCCATAATTTAATTTTAACTAAAATTTAATGCAAAATATACGAGTATACTTCAATTTAATCCAGTGGGGAAATTCTTGACTCATGAGTTGTACCAAACGGCTTTGGGCGCCATACGATAACCTTTGGAAAATTTAATTAAGTGGATTCTTCTAAATTTTGGTTCAATATTTTTTTACTGCATATTGAAAAATCAAAGTATGGAGTAAAATTATATCCCTTTATAAGGATATTCCTCAATAGAGTAAATCTATTCAATATGTGTATGTAGGTGTGTATGGGCAATTAACTACTCGATGTGCTATTACACATATTTATACTCAAACATGTTATTAAAATAACGCAAAGTCATATACATATATATATATATATATATATATATATACTTATGCTTCATAAATATGTAGTACTCGTATGTACGTCTGTACGTTTGTGCAAAGCTAATTTGCTTAATGTATTGCACTTAACTTTGCGAAATTAATTATAAAGTTCGTTTGTGTAAAGCTCAGCATAACCAAACACCGTTGCTTTCCTGTTTTCCCCAATGTGAGTTAGTGATTGAGAGGAGAAGCGTCGTGCTCATCTATTGCAACTTAATACCTGAAGCACGACAAAAAGTAATTGTGTTAAGATTTCTAACTAAAGTTTTGTCAAGCCACTTCTTGGTAATATATAACTTTTAGCAAAAATTATTTCCAATATTTTCAAGACTTGTTTTATTTTTTTTTGCTTTAAAAGGTATTAATTATTGAGCGTCAAGGGGTTTCTACATATGTGTCTATAGCTGCACAAATGATGTCGTTTAAATAATTATTACAGCGTAACTTTCCTTCTTTCTTTTTGGAGCACCTCTAAAATTCATCAACATACAGGACGCCTCGGTTATTTCGAATTGCTCTTCATAACAAACTGCACTCATAACGCTTTTTCCGGCCGCATTTACTACAGAAACTGCTCTAGTTTTTTGGAGTGTCATTAATGCCTCGCTTGAGAATTAATAATGCGCAGCTTACTAACCTACAGGAGGTGCTACAGTGTAGGTGAATACCTGCCAATGTGGCTTAGCTTCACGGTGCGCTTAGCACTGAGTAAACTAATGCGTTTACTAAGCCCCCCTGTGCAAGCACAGGTGGCAATTCTTAGTTAAAAGATTCAGTTTTAACCAAGCATCTTGCCAAGGCGTTCGGCACTGTCCAATCTTTGCTACTAGGCTTTTTGCAAGAATGGCTCCCCAGCCAGCTTCGGGGTAAACCAAACATATCAATTCGATTCCTGTAATTAATACAGTCCAAGAATCACAGAAAGGCCGTTCTCAGAAGGGGAAACATTGCAACATTGATAACTGTTCGGTTCAGGATGTGCGCAATGTCCATTAAACCTCCGCGAGAGAAATCTACTATGCGGCTGCCGGTACCCGTGGTGCCAGTATATAGCAACTGAGGGTGCTTTTCGAGGGAACTCTCCTACAATATTTAACCCTGAATCGATAAGGTTATGCTAGACCTGTCCTAGACCAACAAGCATAGGTTTCCGACATGGACTATTTCTATTGAAATAACAACAACAACAACTATCTCTTATCCTTTTATCCTTTATACACACAAACAGAATAAAAATTCGCTGCCAGTGGCGTAGAAATATTTTTGCATTTAAGTCCTTTATATGTGTGTTTATGGGGAATGGTTACTCGAAAGAGGTGGTATAGAAACACACATTTAATATTAGATTTCTTTTAAAATGCTCCTACATGTTTTGTTCTTAATTACTTTTGATATAATTACTCATGATTCCGTTGTAAATGCTTCTTCCTTTGAGTGCGGCGAAAAGTTCTAACCGTTTCACATTTTTTTTGAATAATTGAATAATTTCTAAATTATGAATTATTCGAGTTGAAAAGTTGTATATCCCAGAAATATTTTGGTTATCCTGGCCCAAGCTCGCTCAATAGAAATTCTTAAGGCTTAACTTTTTTTTTGTATATGTGTGTGTGTATTGTGTGAGCAGATGCTTCTATATCTTACTAATTTATTTACGTCAGTATTTTTAAGGTAAATTTGTGTTTTGTATAAAGAGCAGATCCTTTTTAATATGAACCCACAAGTTATTTTCAAAAGGCTTTTTAATGGCTCATAAAAACCATACTTGTAAATATGAAATTGCACCAGGATTTTTCCTGTGTAAAACAAAGTTCTTTAGCTAAAAAATCATATATAGTATAAATACTGGTATATGCTTGCATATATGTATATGTATGTGTATATAGTTCATAGACCCAAGTGGTATGCGGCTTTTGATTGTTATTACCACACCATACCCGTATTCGTTTAAAGTGTATGTACTCGTATGTATGTATGGGATTTTCCACAGAAAAATTCTCATTCCTTAATTGCTTGTGACTTAGAATCATCAGCTGTAGTTTCCTTAATTTCTCGGAAAATGTAATGCTTTTGTTGTACAAAGATGTGTGTGTTATTACATGATAACAATATTGATTGAATATTGAATGCATCGCAAGCATATTGATTGCACTTTTCTTAAAACATTTTTGTTTATGTGTTGTTATTTACAAAATGTTCATACATTCATGTGTAAAGTATGTAAATTCTCAGAGAAAAATCTAATTGCATCTCATGCCTCTTTGGTTTCTCCTTTGCCTAATAGTATGCAATACAAATGAAAAATTGTGGAAAAATTGTGGAAAAATTGAGAAAGAAATTAATGTGAAAATGGCAAGGTGGGTTCATAGTGATTAAAAGTTATTTGTCCGAAAATGGTTTGTAAAACAAGATATTTTCTGTTTCAAATTTCCTAATAAATTTTTTTTTTAAAAATATTTAATTCTTGATAATGTCAATTTCTTAATTTTAAAGCTCTCCATTTGACGATGAAGCAAATGAATGAAAAATTGTTGTTGCATGTTTCAATAGACGAATGAATAATGCATAGCCCACTAAATCGGAGGTACCGGATTTGATTCCTGGGTTTTCAGGTTAAGTTAGTGAAAAAAATTATTTTTTTTAAATTCAATTTGGTTTTTATTAGTTGGCCTGTGTTATAAGGTTTACACCTATACATGTATCTAAATAAATTAATTAAAAATTAAGTTTAATGCGAATAACCGAAAGTAAGCATTAATGTAAAATGTTTATTTCATAAGAATATAAGCAGATTGTGGGTAAATACGAGTCGGTAGTACTAGAGGTCGCCGGAGTTGTCTGATACAGCATTATAAGCAGAAGTCAGAGTGATCGCTATGACTATACTATCATTTTAAATTAGTACAAGTTATCGTCCTTCATAAAGTAATGTATGGTGGGCTAGTGGAAAGGAAGAAAAAAGTATACATTTTACTAAGAGAAGAGAAGATAAGAGAAGAGAAGAGAAGCGAAGAGAAGAGAAGAGACGAGACGGTAATAGCAATTTTTGTGTCAGTTATTTGCGAAGTATTAATTTGACATCAATTCTTCAAAATTATTCTTCAGAAAATATATATAATGCAGATGAGTGCATGATGTTTTATATCATTCGAATAAATTCATTGCGTTAAAGGACTTAATTTATAGCCTTTAAAGTATTTACAAAAATACAGTCATCTACGCTGCTTTATTTATTATTATAATCCCATTCTGACAGAGTTTTGAAAATATAAATATAAAATTATTATCTATCTATCGAATTATCGACGAATTCGGATAAGAAATTATATAATCTCCTGAGAGGAAGTCCTAAATCTTCCAAAATACTGACATATGCGAAACAGTGTCTGATGTCCAGTTTTACTTTAAAAAAGTTTAATAAAGTCTGGTTAAAGGAAAAACTATTCCTATATTTATCTATGTATATATCTATATATATATATATATGAATGCATATGTATGTATATTGATATGTTTTGGTTTTAGTTATGGCTTTGCATGGTTATATTATAGTTTGCTAGGGGATGCCCAAATTCTTCAAGGATTGCTAAAGCGAAAGTTGACACTATGTTCACATATACATGTATATATCGGATGAAGAAGATTTAGAGAGTCTCCAGTTGTATATAAGATGAAATTGGGTAAAAATTTTCTCTATACTATAATTGCAAAGGAAAAAAATTTTTTTCGGAAATAATAATTCATAATTATTTATCTGCAAGTATGTAAAGGAATAGTTGTAGAAATCCACTACTTTGCTCTATGTGATATCCAATTAAAATTAAGCTGAGAGTTGATTTTTGTTTATTTTGCTTTGCAATGCCATTGCGGATAGACTCGGTTCTCCGATGTGCTTCTTGTCGATTCTGGTCCATTTCATGCACAGAAGCTTTCTAATTATTGCATCGGTTGGTTTGGCGAAGTCATTGACCCATTTGCCTTCAAAAACGACGTAATGCTCAGAATGTTACTGTGAATGCTAAAGGACATGATACAAATTGTTTTCATATTTCAATTAGCTGGAAATTAAACTGCTGACGTGTGGTTCCACACATAATACAATTTATTTAAGTAACTGTTCCTGGCAGAATAATTGAAAATAATTTAGCCGCTAAAGCCATGCTTCTACACATACCCACATTTCTATGTATAGATGGGACTAAATTAAGGATAATTTGTATGGCTTATAAAAATATTAAAAGTATAATAATAAAGTGGAGTAGATGGTTCTCTTAAACTATTACGCATATCTGCATAAACAGATAGAAGACTTCAAGGCATTCACGTTATAGAATTCCAGGTGAAAATGGGGATTTTACAAAATTTATTTATTTATTATTTCTGTTCTTCTCCTAATTCGGTTAAAATTAAATATATACATATATATTTTTTTTTCTTGTGTGATTAAGCTGACAAAATAATTAATACCGGATTTTTAACTTTATTTACCTGCGATTTTGTTTGTGGTCTTCTGAAATGTTTGCGATCCAACTAAATGTTTGCTAATGTGGTTTTCGTAGAGGAAAAAATATTTTGTTGTGTTTTTAAAATAATTTCATATTCAAATAAACTTTTCATTTTATATTTTCAAAGAGATCATTTGGGATTTTTACATTTTTTTTTTACATACACGAATTACTAGCAAACATATTTCACCACGGAAACTACACAACGCAAATTCATTAATTATTAATTCTATTTTGCTGTAGATTTATTCATGTTTTCCAATTTCATCAAAACAGCATAAAGCTCAAATTCCCTTGGACATCATTCGTCGAAAAAAAGCAAAAATTTTGTATACGAGGACTCGTATACTGCAATTAGAAAAGTGATTGTGAATGGAAAGGATAATGAGTAATTTGTTGCAAAAGTGTAATTAAAGAGTTTTTTTTTTTTGGCTTTCTATTAAACTTTTTGCCTCTTACTTAAGCTTTATTATCTCGATGCAGAGTACAAAAATAATTGTTGTCGATGCTTATTTCCGTTCGATTCGAGGATACAATAAAATATTACACAAAACTCGGAAAAAGATAGAAATATGAGCAAAATGTTTCGAAGCAGTCAGAGGAGAAAGTAATGCAAAAAATAAAGGAAGGCAAATGAAAATTTTACGGTATAAGATGACCAAATTACTTTGGCAGAAGAGCTTTTCATTACATTTAGCAATTGTTGATAGAATAATTTGGAAAAAAAAGAAATTGAAAGGAAGAGAGCAGTAAATTAACTGCAATAGAAGCAGGCAAGCTTCTGCTTTGTAAGACTTTTTTCCACTTTTACAGTCTATGCTTGAAAGATTTTGGATTTGTTCTTGAGTGCGGTAGCAATACGAAGCAATGAAAAATAAAATATTTAAATTTTGGAGACTCTGCTTGTGTATGTGTGTAATGAGTTGTATACAAGGAAAACATGGCAAAAAGTCTTATTTTAGTAATTGCCTCTTCATATTTTCTATCCTTCTTCAAAAAGGATAAAAGGGAAATAGATTGATACTGTGCTTGTAGTTCGTGCAATATTAATTTCTGATCCCATAGAGAATATATAAATATTTTAATTCTTTATAAGAATCCGTTCACATGTGGAATTAAATATTGCCGTGTTATCAGTTTAAATCATAACAATTTTTAAAAATTGGTCTAGATTTTAAAAAAAATATAGGCCTTTAAGACTGACAACAAATTTGTGGCAAAAAAAAACTTCTGTGATGAAGAAAGTTTCGTAACAATTCTTAATTAGTTTAAAAATTTATTTTGTTTATTTGCAAATTATTTGTTAAAGTTTTTTAAACGTGACTAGAAAAAAAGTCCTTTTAACAGATTAAAACTTTTACAAAAGGACGAAATTAGTGTTACATGTTACTGAAGTTTGTTGTTAGTAAATTTTTTTTTTGACTTGCCTGTTCCTTCGGACATGCATTGATCGTCATCGAATGCGAGGAGTGCTGTCTCCAATAAAACACTCCCTCCCTTCCCTTTTCTGGGGTCGCCTTTCCCAAGACAGCTTTCTGTATTACTTTTGACAGGACGAGACCATCGTCTTATAAAGGTTTACAAGCTTCAATTAGCCCAGGTTTGGGACCGTCATCCTAACACTAGCCTTTTGTTTTGCAAAGAGGTCTGGCTTTTATTTCCTTGGTATGAACTCGACGTACTTTAGCATGGCGTTCCAGTAGCTCTTACACTCCAGCATTTTGGTAACAATGTCTTCGGGAATAAATCCGCCAATGTGACTCTTGAAATCGCTTCTTGAAGAACGTGTGTTTCGCATCTTTATTGAATTCTTCGCAGAATATGAAGGCGGGATCGATAGCTTTGGCCGCACGGTAGAGATAATTTTGGAAGTATCCATGAACCGAGAGAAATGGGGCAAAAATATTTCATTGGGTATTAGCTTCGCTGCCCATTTCCTGTTCTTTCTTGGAAAATGTTTGGTCCAGTTGAATATATTACTTTTACTTATTTAGCTAAACTATTTTAATGACGTCAAATGAAACCGACCATCTCAGGCAAATTTTAATGATTTATATTTCCCGCGTTCCCTTATCTAAACAACACTTTGCACGGACACATTTCACTTGCCACTGGAAATTACTTCGCCAGGTGAAAAATCCGGTGGTCTTAAGAAATTTACTTTTGGAAAAATTAATTTAATTGCGTTTCTTTATATCTTATCTCGCACCTCAAAATATCGCGTAGATAAAATAATTTCCCAATTTAAATTATTTTAAAAGCCAGTTGGAGGGGCAATTTGGGGACATCACTCTCTCAGCAGTTGTATTTCGTAGTTAGCTTAATGTATTTACTAGTGTATTATTAAATCCTAAAGCTCTTTTTATATGCTGTAAAAATTATTTAAATGCTATTGTGTGTGTTTACAGGACATTGTTTAGCAGTCAGTCTTAGTTGGCATACTTTCTATTCAGTGAAACTTTATCCAAGAAGAGAAATAAAAATTTATAACTTTTCTTCTTTTGCATCATAAATTTTTGAATATTTTTGTTATTGTTTGTGGTGTGGGTAAGTGGCCTAGCAAGGAAATGTTATGAATATGTTTTAAATATTTCCACAATAAATTGTGTAACATTATCTGGTTTATGAGAAACTAAAAAAAAAAATTCTTTTAAAATTGTTTTTATTACAAAAAAGTTTAAACTTTTTGGTAAATACCACTATGACATTTTTATGGACTACTAAATCCTATGAGGATTTCGATTCCTACGGAAGGATAAGGATCCAAAAATTACTCAACTGAACTGCCTAAATGTCTTTGCTGAATGAGGGGCTCCATTCCACCAGGACCAGATACCACATCTCGCCTGGGCTTCAATTACTGCTAACGATAACGATGAAATGTATCGAGTATACAGGTTATGGCATACGATATGTATCGAATCGGAATTTCTAAGCAAATCGTATCATTTGAGAACGAGGCGAAATTGGGTTTTACATATTCCGAAGGAAATAAAGGATGGGTGCTACATGCCTTTGCCGATAAGAGATATAGTTTTCCATACCTCATAGACAACGTTGACTAAATCATATTAAATAGAAATTAATATAAGAATAGTAATAGTCATTTAATTAATAAAAAAAAGGTAATGTGTTTTATTTTATATATATTTTGCTCCGTGTAAATTGACAGGATTGCAAATATCCTATAAAACATTATATATACATTATAGATATATTACTATATAAGTTTCTGAATTTGAAGAATCACCAATCTGCCAAACTTTATAAAGCTTTTAAAAAACCGTTACGAATATTGATAATGTTCAATACATTATATATATATAAGTATGAGTTCAATTAACGAAAAATCATTTTATGGTCACTTCCTCGTTTCCCCGCGCGTATAGATTGAATAAGCATTTTTTCGATAGAGGATTCCTTTTTTCCATGATTTCACAGGCCATGTATGTAGAGTATTTCGAAAATGTTTTTATATGTGGTAGATCTTGAGAACAATTTCAGACAATAAGTTTTCTACAGACTTAAGTACTCGCACAGATACGAGTATATATTAAATATTCAATAATAATAATTATATATCTATTGTGATGAAATTCTTATTTACTTATTCACTTAATATTGCAATTATATGAATACAATTATAAGACGGGTAGAAGCACTGCTTGTTGTATTATATATATATTACAATATATATATAAGTATTAAATTTCTTATTAATTTATAAATTAACAAATATTATTATTTTCATATATATACATGTAATATATTTTTGTTAAAAAAAAATTATTTTTAAATTAATAAAACTTAAATAATTTTATTTAGCATTAAATATTTATTAAACAAATTATTCACCTTTACATATAGATATATGTATGTATATATGAGACTGATAATTACGACGAGTTATCGCTGAGCCTTTGTTATTATACTATGACTGTATTAAAACAAAGGGAAGAACGGGAGCACTGAATTGTGTTATTAAATATTTTATGGAGGACATCTCAGCAATTTATTATTCCTCCGAATATGCGAAATTGACCTTTTGGGTCGCCTGGTTTTGATATTTCAAATCATTAGGGAGGAGTTATTATGTTGTCTTACACTACTTCAGTAAATGGTTTGTTAATTTATATGAAAGCTAATACATCATCAGATTTGGTGTACCTGAATTGTTGCCGCTGATAATGTGCCATTTTCTATAAATTATGATTTTACAAACCAGGGAGTAGTAGGAATTACTAAAATCATTCTGCTAAAATTATTTTGAAGTATTGAACATTACAGTTAAGGGCTTAGATTATGAACTAGGGAATAATATTTTGATAATAAAGGGTACACAAATGACAGCTAACTGATAATAAGACTAATAAAAAAGCAAAGAAAATTAAAATAGTTGACGTAAAGCGACTTTAACGCATAATCCAAGCAAATATGACAATTGTCTTTCCTCTTCTTGATAGTGCCATAAATAACATCGCCTAACCAAAACCTATAAAATATAAACAAAAAAAATTATAGCATGCGAGAGAATTTTTCCAATGTAAATTCTACAGCCGGCATTAACGTTTATAAAAAAAAAAATATAAAACTCTCCTCTAGATTTTAAGCAAATAACATGTACTAAAACTAGTGCACGAGAATCTCTGTTATTAAATATTGCCTCCTTTGAGTAACGGAGAGTTTCCTTTAATCTATTACATTTTTATGAATGCTCTATATTTTGAGTGAATAGCAACACTTGTTTCCAAAAAGCAATACATGTTCTGCAATTCGTGTCAGTTGTCAACTAATAAGACATGGAGACGGTCGTATTACAACAGCAGTTCATGTAAGGAAATGCTTTAAAACTTCCCTGCCGGCTATTGTAAAAACACAAAAGCGTAAAAAAGTTCCGCTACAGGCTTACAAAATTCGAAAAGTAAATTAAAGGATCAGTGTCATTCATTAAGCGATTACAATGTTAGAAGCATGTGCGGGCATCGATGATATAAGGATGTCGTTCTAAATAAGCTTTAAAATAAGCTTGTACGTTACAGTATGAAGTATTCTGTATAACGTACTCATTTACACATTTCATGTATTTCATAAACTCACGTGTGTATTATCAAAAATTAAAAACAAGGATTTTTGTTATCGGTCCATGGTAAAGCAATAAAAAACAGTTGAGAATACCTTTGGCCGAACGGGTACGCTTATCAGCTACAAATAGCGTCATTGGTGTGTTCGACACCTGAGTGGTGGATCAAGAAATGTATCAGCTTAAGCTTGTTCCGAGTCGCCTCGGTGATAAAGTCAAGGGCACATGATTATTTAAACAAATCGGTATTAAAATTGTATTAATTCTGGTTCCCAATTATTGACAACAAGCTCATCCTGGATATAAATATGTGACAGTGGATGAATTGGAGTTAAAACAAAATTTCGGACTTAAGGTGACTTTATTTCAAAAAACATTGTTTTTCAATGTAATTCTAATTTATGTCAAACTTGAGACATTTTAGTGGAGAAGCTGCTTGACAATGGAAGGAGGAGAGCATGTTCCAAGGTGCATTAATAAATAAATTTTACTTATAAAGTACCGAACACTTAAGTATAGCAAACGTGACTTCATTTCCAGGCGAATTCATAAAACCTGACAATAAGCGGAACAAATTGTATTTGGTTTTTGTGCAATAATTTTTATAGGCCACCGACATTTTTGTTATACGACAAGTAGGTATAAGGTAAGAAACATATCGTCGCCTCAACAGTCATTTTCGCCTTGTCAAGAAATATTCTTTTTAATTATTATTTGCTCAAATAACTAAAATAAACAAATTAATATTTTAAATAACAAATTAATATTTAAAAAGGATATTTAAAAAGTTTCAAAATATTGTTGTTTTTTGAAAAAAAAAAAATAAATAAAGTTAACAAAAAAATTAAAAGTTGGGAAAAACTTGTTAGTACGTCTAGAAAATAATATATATATGATTTTTTTAATATATTAATGATATTTTTAATGGAAAACTTAGAGCGTATTGCGGCGATTGTTTGTTATTTCAAATGACTGAATTTGCTTTGTTTTTTAAATGATTTCGCAGACCCCCAACTCCTATGAATTCGCCTTCATTTGCACTTATACAAATAAAAAAACAAGGAATAATATCGGAAGACTTACAAATTTATATAATTTTAGTGTAATGATTGTAACTCCATAATCAGAGATTGCATAACCGATGTCTTCTACTTTTTTTATTTTTGTTTTCTTTTTAGCCTTACGTTGTACGGCGAAAGGACTGCATTGCTGGAAAAGTAATTAAAGCGAAAATTTCTTTAACGTTGCTTTTAGTTTATAAAATTTTTTTTATTTATGACTGCTTATTAAGAATTAAAGTTCCCCTGTATAACGTTGCTTTTTATTACCAATTCTTTTTATGTTATGGGTGGTATTTTATCTCAAGTTTCTTTCCTGCATTCATACATGCATACATATTTTTCATGAATTCAATAGATACACATTCACACATATGAGATGGGAAGCAATTGGTCTAACGAATTATAGTTGTTATTAATGCCAAAGTTTTTCCTTTTCGACTTTTTGCAAAATTTATAATCACATGTTTCTGAGAACTTCAGGCTGACGATGGAAAAGTTCCCAAGAATTTCATACTTATGTAGCTTTTTTGCTAAAAAGCTTTCCACACAAAAACATACATAGAGATACATGCATGCATAGACATGTGAATATTTTACGAAGTTTACTAAATGGAAAAGTGCTTCATCATGCGGATTGGTTGGCGGAGATATACGAGTTAAGTTTTCCTATAGTCACGCCTAATATTTTACTGGAAATATTTCTTCTGATGCATGTAGAATATTAAATTATTGTTATCCATTAATCAAATCTTTAAACTGTTTTCTAAATAAAAATAGCTTTCGAATAAATTAGGCATAGCAAATGGGAAGTGAAAAATTTAGACCCATATAAGTTTTATTATAAAATTTTACATACAAACCGACATACATACACCCTCATCCCCACACATACAAATGTGAGGGGCATAGTAAGAAAGGAGGATTAGCGGAGTAGTCTAAATGGCTTTTTATTTAAGTTTACCAACGTTTAAAGTAACTGAGTCGACACCTCCAGAAATTTGAAACACAAACGCAATGTGGATCTAGTATTATCCTTTAGCCTTTAACGAATGACCAAAAATATTAGTTATAGGGAGCTTTTACACCTTCGCACTGTTGCATAGCTAATAAGGATGGTTGTTTATATTATTAGATCTGATACTGAATACCTCTACGGATCAAATTGAATTTGAGCAGTTTTATTAAGGAAAGACTTTATTTCGGGTTTAGGCAGGATATACAAAATAGTCTTCTTAGTCTTTATTGCTTTAAGTTCTAAAAAAAGTTGTTTAACTCATGTCAACGAGATTCGTTTAAACCAGACGAAGTTCTGAAAGCGAAAAGGCTCCACCACCATAGTGGTTACTATCATATGCTAAGAAGAGGGTAGGGCGTAGCATATTGTCGTTACCATCGATAATGATTTTAGATATGGGATCAAAGTAGAGAACGAAGCCATAACCAGTTTTATTAGTCTTTACATTTAGAATTTTGTAAAGAAGCTAGAATGTGCATTGAATCTGGAAAATTTTGTGCACACTTTGCTAGTAAGGCTGCACAAGGCAACGAGTTTATAAAAGAAGAAGTTGATACGTAGGTAATTGGAAATTCGGAGGACACGTCTGTTTTTTTATAAATTAAATTCTTAATTTGTCTGTCATTACTTTATTTTTATCAATGCAATTCATTTCTGCTTCCTTTACTGTTCAGCGCCAAATGCTGTTATGCAATTAATACACGCCTACAATAAAATAAATTTCAGTACAGTTCCTTTTAGGCAATTCATTGCATTTAATATAATTTGATATTGCTATTTGCGATATATGCTCTCCTTGCTGGAGAAATGCTTCACCATCACCACTTGGCGGCAGGCGGTAACCATTGACATATCGATCATACCAAAGCCTTGCCGGCTTTTGTATTTTCGTAACTATAAATATGGTTGAGATCAAGAAATTCAATTACATGAACAATAATAATCCTTCGGCAGGACAACAACAATGCGACATCCTCACAAAAGTCGTACAGCGTCTTACATTCAAAAGCAAAACTATTGTTGATGCCATATTAAACTTCCCAATGGCTTCCCTAAAATCAAACTGTCCTTATTTATTTATGCTTGGAGTGTTTAAAAAGAAGTTTATGGGGAAATGGGGTAAATAGGAGGTTTATCTACAGATCACCCATTTAATATCTTATACTTGTTATACAATGCTATACCTGTAGCATGGCGGCCAAAGCGAGCCAACTAAATTTGTCACATTTTTTAAAAAAACTGTTGAGGAATATTCTTTCAAATTTCTTTTTAATTTTCTGTTTTTAATATTTTTACGCATTAAGTAACTTTTCTTAAATTCCAGCCTTTAAAAGAGAGGGGGGGAAAGTAGTGAATCTTATGCTTAACTGATTTCGAATTATTTCCAATACAGAAGATGGTTTCCAGACTATATATTACAAATAATTTTTATTATGGACTGTAGGGTATTTAACAAAATAGCGCGTACTTGTAGTGTTAACTGTATGAATTGCCAGAAAAATATCGATTAAATAATTTTATTCGTTCTTTTTTATCAATTTTTTTTTGCTGTGGAGAGAAATGAATGAATTTACGTGCGCTGATTCAGCCATACAGATTTTATCAATTAATCAAAGCTGTCGTATTAAGACGGGGCTACGAATTTTTAGTCTATGATTTTGAGTAGGATTAAGCCTGGAACCAGAATTAGTGTTGGATAAGTCAAGAGGAATATTAATTATGATTATAGAGGCCATTAACTTTGTTAAATAATAGAAGGAGGAATCTTAAAACCTTCCGCAACTGATCAAAGCAAAAAGTACTACATAGTAGCAGAGCAACACGGAAACCTTCACGGCTAACATAAATGGAAGACCAAGGAAGAACATTTTAGGAAAGCTGAATTTATATGAATTTTGATATTGATACATACCATATAGAGTAGTGTAGCGTAACCCAGAAAGTTGGTATCAGTTATGTGAAATAGCATAACATGGCAGTTGTTATTACCGACACTTTATCCATATGAAACACATAAAACTCATTCATACAACTTACGATCATTTGATACCTTGGCCATATATTTGGAAAGGCATAATCCGATTCATGTGCCATACGTTTTGGTGCACTAATTTAAAGTCTCGTACACAAACACACATTACACAGGCAAGATGCAGTTGCAGGATATTTTTTACACAGTCAGTTTTAATTACTATACCAGCACAGAATCTTTTAATCCGTTGGAATTCGTGGTCGAATTCCCATTCTTTCATAGTTGGAATATAAAAACGAAAAAACGATTATTGTCGAATCCTTCGAGCAAACACATTTTGCTTAGATTAATTAAATAATTAATAAATAAATGAGCATTAAGGATATTCATTTTATTTTTCTTTGATACATTAAGCAAAGATGAGGCCGATTCGTACAATCTCCAATACGTGAAGGACTTTCCATTACACTGATTTTATTTAAACTGCAAGTTTTCCTGTATATTCATTATTTTTTATTATTGTTTTTAATTACATCATAAAATGTCGCAGCCTCTCACAGACATAATAAAAATTAATTCGGAATACAGTTCATATATAACGAAGCTATTTATAATAGAAAGGCTGCAGTGTAGTCATTTTATAAAGTTTTTTATAAAAACCTCCAATAAGAGTAATACGTTTTCAGCAAAAGCGCAAAAAAATTTTGTTTTAGTTAAAAATATTGATTGAGCAACCGCTTTACAGCTGATTATTCTTTATTTCGATTAAAGTCCATTTTCCCTGAGTCGAGAACACAAATACACAAGTTTTTTTTATCTCAACATACCATCAGGGGCGGTTCTATTAAAATGCATTTCCACGCATTTCTAGTGATGATGGTTCGAATCTCAGTTCATCCAGGATATAAAAAATGTCCTTTTTTTAGTAAAGTGATAAATATTTAATCAGAAAATAAAAGTAAAAGTTTTTACTTTGATGGCAAGTCAATAAACAACTATGTATATTAAAAAGGAATTACCTTAAAATGAATAAATTAGATAAAAGGATTCAACATTTTTGGCAATTTCTATGATTGAGTTTTCAAGAAAAGTCTACTCACTTTGGCAAACCATTAGTAAAATATTTTACAGACTTTGTAGAAAATATTTTTGCCAGCAATGGAAAAATTCTTTCCTGAGTTAATGTGGCTTTAATTCATTTACTTGTGAGCTGCTGGTACTGCTAAACAGTAGCAAGTAAATTCGAAAATATCACTTTTTTCTTCAATATTTTATTATGTGTTTAGCCATTTGCTTCTTCTGCAGCCATCTTATTAAATTGCATTACTAAATGGCTTTAAAATTACTTTAGTTCTTCGCAAACTTCAGTTATTATCCCACAAATCTTCCACATCAATCTTCTTTTAGTTATCACAGATAAAGTTTTCATGTTCGTACATACATGAAACGAATATGAACATTTTTTTAGCTTCAAGGAGATACTGAATCGTCGTAAAATTACTTCATGACTTCATTTGTGGAGAAAAAATTATCGTAAAAGTTTATAAAATATATTTTAAATTTATCCTGCAGTAGTTAAACTGATTAAAACAATTTTTAATACTTCTAAGTTTGGAAAAGCTTGCATGTAGTCATATTTAGTTGTTCTATCTTTGCTCATCATAACTAGCACAAGGATTAAATACAATGACGAACTTACTTCTTCCAATAAAATATTGTATCAACAGATTCTAAAGATGATCTTTTTAAAAAGCTTAAGTATTGAATTGAGTGCCAAACACACGCATTTTGATAGTGGCAATGAAATAAAAGTTGTCAGAATAAGCCTTACAAAGCCAGCAAACCGTCTCCTGTATATGTATTAGCATAGACAGTGAGCCATATTTTAACTGCCAACTGCTAAGTCTGCCTTTATGCCTCGAACACGCCAAGGTATGAGCGTGTCACCTTCTTTGTCGCCTATAACCACGTGTTATCGGTTCTAACTGATAAAGCTTAAGAATTTTTAATATTCTAATTTGAAAAACATTTATTTGAACGTCTCCAGGTGTGATTGAACAAGAAGGTGCGGACGACTCTCACACATATGCGGCAGTAAGTCTTTGCGAAAGCATTCTATTGCAGCAATAACTGCTTAATCTTATTCTAATATACCCGTGACAAGTATAAATATTTTATATTTGCCACATTAAAGCCGGTATCCTTGATTCTACAACATATATAAGGCATCCAAAGAACGCCGATAATTGGATCGTGAATTTTTAGAATTTGAAAGCAATGAGGCAACATGTTCATGAAAGGCAAGCGAATGATTACGAGTTCGATTCCTGTCTACACCCTTTTGCTATTTTCCTGCGTAGAATCCCAGAACTTTGCAAGATCAGTTCCTTACAAAAAAAAATCTTATATCAGCCTTTAGTGGCCCCTCTTTTGTGGCTTTCTAAAGAATACGTTTAAGGTTTAAGCAGGAGCCTGTAAAGCTTAGGAGATGCCAAGAAGTTGAAATATTCGTTTTTATTGTGTACGTTCTGCTGGATTATGTATGGCACAGTCAAGTACTTCGGACCACTCATTCCATTCCCTAATTTAAAATTATAAATGCAATATTCAATTTTAATTGTCATTATCATGACAATATTAAAATAAGTTAAAAACTGCAATAAAACTTCGCAGATTCCATGAACGAACACCGCAAAGGACGAAAGGAAAACTTCTTTAAAACAGAAAATTAACTCCCCTAAATCAAGAAATTGACAGTTTAACGAGAAACGTAAAGTTTCGCTTCATTTAATAATAATAATCTGGCAAAGCATCAATCACTAACTCTCCAAAAAAAAAAAAGTTTTTCTTTCATCAAAAAGGACAAAAGACAAAACACAAGGAATGCTCTTTCATACCCTTCCCCATACAAAAAGGTTTCTTCCAGTCATCATTTTTCTCACTTTTATGGCGGCACAAGCTGAGCTAATATTTTATCTAGAAATTTAAAAATTCATCTGTTTCAATTTTTTCCCGATTTTCAACATGTAAAAATCAGCAAGAAATTAATTTTATGCAATTTTTAGTTTAAGAATCCAAAAAAAAAAAAGGATTAACTACAAAAATATATCGCTTTAATATAAAATTGGACTTGATTTTGGGAAAGTTTGGTCTTTTAAATTTTTAATTTTATCTGTATGCTCGTTATCAGGAAACGTTTGATGTATTGAAGGATTTACTATATTTTCTATTTATATAATTGACATTTCGATTTCAGACAAGCAAATCAGCTTAATCCTGGCAAACAGGTTCGTTACCATTATTAGTTGACCTCTGGACGTTATTAAGCTTCATGTCGCTAAATCGGAAGAACATATTCAATCTAGACTAGAATTCCTTGGCTTGGTTGAAAGCTTTTCAATGTATGTGTAAGCAAACGATTTTGGAAATATTTTCCAGGAATGGCCATAAGGATTTTTATTGATAGCTGGAATAGGCGCATACTCAAGCTTATGTGTTTAGCTCCTTACAACTCCAGGGGCAAAGTTCTTGCACGCATTTCTTAGTGAAATATTAAGGCAGTTGTACACCATTCAGAGAATATTTTAAAGGGTTATGCAGTAGGGATGTGCACATATGAATTGTTCATATTTTCTGATACATTACACAAATTTTTTTAGCTTCAGTACCACTTTTATCATGGTTCATTAGATGGCAGACCCACGTTTAGAAATTGTTTTTTATAGAAAAATTGTTTTTTCGGATGAAGCGGATTTTTGGCTTTGTTAGTAAGCAAAATATTCCCATTTGGGATAAAGGTAGTCCACATGAAGTACACGGGACATCATTAAATCCATTAAAAGTGACTGTCCGGTGCTCTCTTCATGCTGGTGGTGTCATCGGCGCATATTTTTTTATAACGAAACAGCAAACAAAGTTGCCATTATTAGAGTTCGTTACCGCTCGATGCTGAAGGATTATTGTTCCCCAAAAATCAATGAAAATGGTCTTAACAAGAGGGTGCAACTTTAGATACAGCTACAGCAATACAATGTATCTGTTGCGTGAGTTAATGTCAATTAAATATTAATTAAGAAGCAGGACACAATAATAGTTAGTAAGCCAGAGAACCCTGTCTGCATATATATCTTAAAGTCTTTTACATATTCCATGTTTCTAATTAGGTAAATCCTCAAGGTAAAATATAATTAACTAACGGTAAGACATTATAATAGATATTACTTAAGGACGTCAGTTTGTTTCATAAGAAAATGGATTAGTATAAAGGAGACGTCAAACAACAGCTGTTAAGTTAGTTGAGATCACGAAGTGTAATAAGACGCATAGTCGCCATCTTTAGTGAGCAATAAATAAAAAAAATACTCTAAAATAAAATGATAAGAAAGAAGAAGCATACACATCGAAAAACAAATTAAATATTTTAATTAAAATAATAAATTATAATAATAATTTTACCCAAGTGTAAATTAAGTAAAAAGTATATTAATAAAAAAAAGACGCATCGCGTCCAAGAAAATATATATATTTTTTTTATTTTTACACAAAAGTGAATTCATTAATTCGTGGAAAATTCAGCGTTTCATTAATTTCACGTTTTGGTGCAGTGAGTTGGCCTTGCAGATCTTGTGACTTAAAGCCATTCGATTACTTTTTATATAGTTATGTGAAGTGGTTGGTTTAGGCGAACAAGCGACAAATAATTGACGCATTCGAATTGAACGTGCCAGGGGTGAACGGCATCATGCTTTATGCGAAAAAATACTTCTAAATTGGAAGGATCGTATGCAGAGCTATGGCGGTCGGCGATTTGAATTAAATGGTCCTTAATACCTAAACTAGTAGTTTCAGTTTTCAAAATAAAATAATAAATTCCCTTGATAGCTTGTATAGTTTTTGTTTTATTTCAATTTAAAATGTGTAGGAGCCTAATCGAAACCCCGATATGGCGGCCAATAATACCAATTTGTTACAATTTAGTAATCAGCAGAAAAAAAGTTGAAGAATAATGGAAAATTATTTATTTAAAAATATTTATATATTTTTATTAATTTTTAATTTACACTTGACAATTATTTCGGCAATTGCAAAGTGCTTTAATTATGAATTTACAACTTACAAACTAAATAAATTCTCGTATTTGTGTGCTATTAATAAATGCAGTGAAAATATTAAAAAGCGAATAAGTGAGATTATTATTAGAATCAAATTAAAACAATTTGTTCGCATTAAATTTTTAATTAATTAGTTAATAAGCCAATTACTACTGAATAATACAGTGCGTGGCAACATGTGAAACCGGAAAACGTGTAAAACTTATTTCTGTAATTACACGCACACACATTCACTCCCACACAAACATATGTATATATGTTGTCGTATGTGCACACGCATGAATAAATATGCATGGCTTTATATGGGAGCGGGTTTTTTTTGAAAGAGTTATAAGTCCACTTTTCAAAAAAAATAAGTTAAGTGTTATTTTACTGAGCTATAGTTTTGGTGACCAATGCTATCGCGTAAATAACCACCATAAATACTTTAATATAATGATTGTAAAAGAAAAATGTTCAAATATTAATTTATATTGATTTATTTTTTTTTAAAAATCTTAGCAAAGTAATTATAATTTTTATATATCACGCGTATTTAAATCTCTTCATTTTAGCAATTACATTTTACATAAAAATTTAAGTTCAGCAAAGATTTTATGTTTATAAAAATACTCCTGGTTTTATTTCTTGTAATGGGTTATTTTTCAAAGTGATCTAAGTAGGATAGATATGACATTATTTATATATTATTTTTTATTATTACTGTCTAGCCCTGGAGCGGCTGAAATAAACAAGTGGCAAGAAAACTCACTTGAACTAATTTTCAGGGATTAAAAAAATCGTTTATTTTTTTAAATAATTTTTGTAATTATTATTGTATAATAAAATTTAAAAATGGAAAAAAACACTTTATATATTGCTTAAATGGATTTCCACACTTCTTTTCGTAATTACGGGAAAAGTACAGAATAAAGTATTTATTTCCAACATAAAACCCCGATTAACGCTTAAGAGGCGTAGAAAATTCTTCGAAATAAAATTCCTAAATAATTCCTTTTGCCCGATGCAGAGCAACAGTCACTATACGTGACTGTGTTCAAGTGTTTTTGGGAATGAACTAATTTCAATACAAAAATACTTACGGATGTACAAGAGTATGTATGTATGTATGTATTCCCATTTATTGTGCTTCCGTAATTTTCTTTCTCATATCTTAGCAGAACTAATAGAATAAGAATTTTAACAAACAAATTATTAATGGCTGAATGAGAAGAATGAAATCTTTAAATGTAACTAAAATATGTATGTATGTATAGGAAGGAATACGCACATATATATGCAAACAGCATAACAATACGCCCTTCTTAAGACCCAAATTAATTTGCTGTACTGTGAGGAAATAGAAAGAAAGTAATAGACCACGTGAAATTAGGATGTCGTTCTGTCAGATATGATATTGTTTGAATATGATATATTATTATTATATATGAATATAATAATATGATTAAATTTCTAAAAGTACAGTTCAGGCGAGTTAAATTTGTTCCGGCGCCATCTAAGTGCTGTAATCATGTGTATCGCAAGCCGTCCTCAATGACGTTTTCCTGCCTTTTCAAACTAACTCACAAGAACTCATATTTAATGACATTTTACTCCTTGTGTGAGCTTAGAAGAGTTAACATCGAACGGAAATTATTTCCACTATCGTTGTCATATAACGACGTCAATTGCCAAACTTATTAAATTTTAATATCAATGCTCTTGATTAGCTTCTAATGCCCATATTCGGGACTAATATCTCCAATAATAAGTGTTAACAGAAGTCTATAATAATTTATGTCTGAAGCTAATCTGATTAACTCTTCCTCACAACTTCCTCGCTTACGGAGTCGTCAATAAATTGTGGGTTTAATTTCGTTATTAGACGAGAGCGGTTATTGCTCACAGAAGATAAAATATAAATTTGTTATAGTCGAACGGCCCTATATGTATATATTATAATTTAGAACATATATTATTATATAGAAGACAAAAATATTATTACAAGGTGCCCCCAACTAAATTATAGGTTAGGGCGAATAACGAACCCTCCGATTTTGGATGTATTCTACTATCTCAATATTGGAACCAATTGTAGGCATCATTGTTACAATTTCGTCTAATTTAAGTTTTTACTAAATTGTGGTTTTACCAGAGGCATTCAACCCGACCACAAGAATTCTCATTTCCTTTTTGCTAAAAAGTCCTTTAAATGAATTAGCAAAAACATTCCCCATTTTTATTTATATGTAGTCTTATATTTTTATTGGAATTGAAACTTTTATTGCTCTTCGTGTTCAAATAATATTCTAAAATGAGATCTTTTACCGATTTGACTTGATAATTTTGAACGTAACTGTCTGCTTTGTTTTTCAAGATGTGAATTCAGATTTCTATATTAGTTTTTCTGGAATTTTCTTCCAATGCAGAAAATTAATGTTTTTTCTTGTAAAAAATGTGATACATCACAAGATACTTGCGAAACTTGTAATAAATACAGATTGGGTCTTCAGAAAGTTGGGAAAGCAGAATGATAAGAATAGAAAAGAACGCTCACTTGCAAAGAGCTGAACAGACTCGTAGTCATATGGTTGCAGATCGGAGGAAAAATCTCCAAATGGACATGAGTGGAGTTCAAATACAGCTAACAAAGATGAAATAATTTATAATGATGATAACTTAATTTAAAGAAAGTGTTAAAACTGAAAACACAGGGTGGTCGCCGCAAAGGTATACTACTTTGTTTTGCAGCCTTTGACATTTCATATTCTGCAGTCATGAATGAAATAGTGAAGTCACAGAATAGTTGGTTCTTGATACTGGGGAAACCTCAAATTATTCATGACTCACCTTTGCATTCATTAAAAGGTATAGAGTGATGTGCAATTTGTTCAGGAGGCATCATTCTTTGGAACTGAAAATGGCGTAACGGTAACTGTTAATGGGAAGCGATATCGTAATATATTCGAAAACTTTTCAACGCCACCACTGGATGCTTTGTGGTTGATTAACATGTGGTTTCCATAAGACAATGCCACATCGCATATCAGCAGGATTACGATGGAATTACTACGAGTAATGGTGATGTTGATTGTCAACTACAGCCGCCTGATTTAACTGCTCCGGACTACTTTTTGTGGGTATACCTGAGAAAAACAAAGGCGTATGCAAACAAACCAGAAAAGCTTGAGCACATCAAACAATATATTCGCTTTGAAATTTATGAAATACCCTGTGAAATCTGTGAAAATGTAATGAAAAAAGAAATAAATATGCATTTGCAACATTTGTGAGGCTGACAGAGGCGGACATTTATTAGACAATTTTTTAACAATATATAATTGCCAATATTAAATGCAAAATTTATTGGTAAAAAATCCATTACCTTTCATTTAATAAAAAATTATATAAAAACGAAGTATACACAGTATACATTCCTGGCGAACACCCTGTATTATGTAAGAGTAACAGAAATTTATTATTCATTTAAAAAACAAATAAATAATTAAAATACTTAATAAAATATTTGTTTCTGTAATTAATTCCCTTTCACTTGCCAAATTCATTAACTCGCATATTCATGAATAAATTTTTATAATAACAACAACCACTACGGAGGCCTACAGGTGCCTCCCTAGGTGAATGAATAATTTTCAGTCTACTAAATCGGAAGTTATTGCCTAGATCCTAGGTGTTGGTTAACAACAACAAAAAATATAAATTCTCCAACTATATTCCATATTACTTATGCTTTCCATATCACGTCAGATAAGTGATGTGTTTGCAATAATGCGGTCTACATCGTATTTTTGAATTGGTAATTTGAAAAGAATTTTAAAAAGCAACATATAATATTTTGCAATTTTCCCCAACTTCTTGTTTTATGGAGTTAACCGATTCGGCAAGTGAAGCATCCATATCATAATTTTTCAATAAATATAAAAAACCTGGATCTTGTAAATAATTTAAATTCAATGCGTGATGATACATTATGTCGAAGGACATGGCCATTGAAAATTTTATGCAAACGACAATTTAAGTGGGAACATCTGAAAGTATAAAACTTTTATACTGGAGACGTTAATGGTTTTCAAGTAACAAAAATTTTACTAATAAAAAATTTAATAGATTTTTCTTCATTTTTTTTTTCATTTGCTTTCTCAATTATTCTTAGCAAATGCATATTAATTTACTCTCAAATTAATCAGGAATTAATATTTTCCCGTTTACTCTTTTCGAATGAAACTCTGAAGATTTTTAAGATGATTAGTTTGGATTAGAGAGACTTATAATTTTGGAAGAAGAAAATCAGAAAACAATTTTAAAAAATTTCTTTTATATTTGTATTCAAATATATGCTTGAAGCTTTTAATAGGTTTTTTTACGTGTTCAGACACACGAGAACGTTAATAAAATATTGGCCAGCAATGCCTTTGTTAACTTAATTACAACAATACCAAAAAATTTTAGCCACAATGCACTTCTACTGGCTTTCTTGTTACTACAAAAGCACTTGTATTATTATTACATATTTATGAATGTACAGGTAAATCTCGATTGTATGTACTTCAGTTAATCGTACTTCGCGTTTGTTTCAAATAAATATATATAAATAAATATAAATATATACTTCTTATAAATATATACCCCATATATAAATACTTAAGTATTTCTGACCCTTTTATACAGTGCTTGACAAAATTTTACGTACGACTCCTATTTTCGCAGTGTGGGACAGCCCAGATCTGCGTCATATCTATCCTATTTAGATCACTTTGAAAAATAGTCCATTACAAGAAATAAAACCAGGAGTATATTAAAGTCCTTATTTCTATAAACATAAAAGCTTTGCTTAACTTAAATTTTTATGTAAAAAGTAATTGCTAAAATGAAGAGATTTAAAATAAATATATATAAATAAATATAAATATATACTACTTATAAATATATACCCTATATATAAATACTTAAGTATTTCTGACCCTTTTATACGGTGCTTGATAAAATTTTACGTACGATTCCTATTTTCGCAGTCTGGGCGGTCCCAGATTGCTACTCTTCTGAGTCCGAGGTGTTTTTTTAATATAACTAAAAACAAAAACCAAATTTGTATAAACCTAAACTTTATTTCTGATTTTGGAAGACATGCTTTTGTGCTGGTAAGGACATCATAAGCATCTATGACTGACTGTAGTCACTTAAGCATTTTGTTTTTGGTGGCAGGCAGGGTTTAAAATCACTTCGAACTTACGGCGATTGTCTTCGACTACGTCAAATGGTATCTCCAATAAAACATCCCCTCCTCTTTCTTCTGGGGTCTCGCTTACCAGGACTGATTTCTGTATTATTTCTGGAAGGACCACAACATGATCCTATAAAGGATCATAAGCTTATGAGCTTCAATAGTCCACGTCCGGGCCCTTCATCTTAACCTGCTACAGCAACACCCTCTTGTACGTCATGCTGAAAGACGCAATTTCGGATGATAGAGCCTTCAAGTAAGAAATCGGCAAGAATAGCAAGAAAAGATCTTTCAATTGCAGAAAAAATTTTTTCCTTTCTAAATTGATAAGCAAACTGTAGGCAACTGCATATATAACACGGACAAATCTTAGATGGCGGTTTCCAAAAAGGATAAAAAGTCCTATAAGGCCACGACTAACCCTGTGGTCGGCGAGTAATCCAGGTTCAACTGTACAATTATTTTGCGGCTGCTTAACGGATGGATGTTAAAAAGTTTTTTTATGTAAAGGCTTGTGTAAATTTTAACACTGTTTTAAAGGATTCGTGTTGCTCATAAAAAAATTCATCATATCATGAATATTCATCAGCTCAATAAATATTACACTTTTCTATTGAAACTTTTTCCACTTGTGCATAAAACGGCGAAAAAAATATATTGTTTACTGATTGGTATTCAATGCATTACTGGACTGGTGCAGTGATACACCCATACACATGCATACATATATTTAATGTTGGGGTAGTGCATATATGAATTTTTTATATGTATTTGTAAACTAAATTACACATACTTGTACGTTTTGCATATATTCGTGTAAAGTAAATGAATTTTCCTAACAAACAAAAGCTTAAAATGGAGCCAAGTAATGAATTGGTAACTATTGATTGCCATTTGGGGCTTCTCGTAATCGTATCATTCGCGCCCGCTGCATCTCTTTTCGCTATTATAAATACTCGTACATGGCCATCTTAATTAATCTGCCCTTCTAACTAAGATTGCAGTTTCAGATTTCCTTGCGCCACTTTTATAGTTTTATAAAATTTTCTACAGGTTTTATTAAAAGCTTTTGAATTTATTTATTTATTTGTTTTTGAATTTAGCTTTATAAATATTTATTAAAAAATACTAGTAAAGTTAGTTATTTACTAGTTTACTGCCTTTAACACATGTATGATGTTAACTTGTTGTCAGAATTTTGGTATCTCAAAGGAAATTTTACATTTTGCGAGTGGGTAAAATAATAAAGAG
Source organism: Ormia ochracea (assembly GCA_963402855.1). NCBI lineage: Eukaryota > Metazoa > Arthropoda > Insecta > Diptera > Tachinidae > Ormia > Ormia ochracea. The sequence goes on along the minus strand of OY727105.1, from coordinate 59,580,781 downwards.
AATATCCTTAAAAAAAATGTATATATTTATTTCTTAATGTGAAAGAGCAAACCGCTAATTGAATTTTACGTAATTTCTGTTTTGACGGACAGGCAGGGTTTGAATTCCCTGCGGACTTGCAGGGAATCAAATCGTCGTCGACTGTGTGGAGTGCTGTCTCCACTAAAACATTGCAATTCTTTTTTCGGGGCTGCCTTATCCCAGAACTGCTGTCTGCTTTACTTCGGGAAGGTGCACAACATCGTCCAATAAAGGACCATAAGCTAAGTAGCCCATGTCTGGGCCCAATGTTATACAGGTTAAGCTTTAGATTTTACTTATTATAATATTTTATATTATTACTTTATTTAGTGATCCTTGCGAGCATATTGCTTGAAGTATTTGTACTGCACCCACCGAATCATCGTTCTTGAAATACTCTCCCACGCGAAGTGTGTGATCCTATTCCAGCGAACATTCCGGAATTCCAAGAGGCCTGGTTATCTTCCTATTTACTGCATTTCGCAAATAAAATAAACCTTTTTGCGTTATTTTATTATATGTCAAGGCTGAAATCATCCCCTTAAGGTGCTGTTCTTTTATCCTGCCGCTATTGCGGGCAAAATAGTTCCAGAACTGCCCTGCATCAAATGCAATGCAAAAAGTATTTTCCTTTAAACATGCTTGTTGTGAGTTTAAGGATTTTATTTGATATCAAAAATATTCGCTCCGCTTCAGTTATTGTATCACTTAAAATTTATTTAGAAATTCGGCGAGTCTGGTTTAATAGTGACTCAAGATTTGCTGTTCGTATAGTGTGGCCACCAACAATTATTGTTATAAAAATGTTGTTTGTTCAACAATTATTTTTCCATCTCTTTAATCATCCTTTCCTGCATTCGTCCATTCAATTAAAATTTTGTTGGCAAAATGCCTTCTTGTAGTTGGCATTAAAAAGATAAACTGCAACATCGTTTACAATGACTGTCAGCTTCACCGCCATGTTAATGATTATGATTTACAGTCGTTGTTGTTTTATACTGATGAGCACCATGCCCACCGGGTTCGTGCTTAAAAAGCCAAAATTTTGTATAAGTATGTATTATATATTAAGATGCTGCTGGTAAAGTATTCTATTCAACAATAGTGTGGTTAAAGTCAGTTTGATTAATTAGACAAATTGCACGATTTTAAGCTAAAGAAGTCTATGGCAAGCACTAGAAAGGGAGCATCTCGTTACAAATTACTTGACATATTTCACTAGTCTCCTAATTTCTTTTCTTCTTTACACTTCAGTGTCTTATGGCAGTAAAAGTTTGGAGATAAGTAAAGTTTCCAGCACAAGGTGAGTGCAACAGCCAATAACCAAAATTACAGAAATAACGAATTGAGGCAAAGGGATTCGAAGCTTTTCATTAAGAGGTGCTTCGTTTTTTTAAATCACTGTATAAGAATATATATCGCTTTCCTGAAGTTGTACCTTAGCGGCTCATTTAATTCCACCAATTTCAGGGTTCAATAATTTATAATTAATTTATTACGAATACTTAAAGTGTCAGTATTCACTTTTAAAAGCTATAAAGACAGAATCCTTCCACAATATCTTGTATATCGAATTACCCAATTTTGCTCATCCTTGATATTACATACTTCAGCAGGAGCAATATCGCTGTCCAATAGTGTGATATAAAATTCTTTTAAAATAATTTCCTTTTTGCAATGGCAGGTACTCAGATTGTCTGCCTGGTTTAGTTCATTTTTAAAAGCTATAATCACAGAATCCTTCCACAACATCTTGAATGTCGAATTACCCCATTTTGCTCATCCTGGATATTACATACTTCAGCAGGAGCATTATCGCCGTCTATTAGTGTGATTTAAAATTCTTTTAAAATAATTTCCTTTTTGCAATGGCAGGTACTCAGATTGTCTCCCTGGTTTAGTTCATTTTTGAAAGCTATAATCACAGAATCCTTCCACAACATCTTGTATATGGAATTACCCCATTTTGCTCATTCTGGATATTACATACTTCACCAGGAGCATTATCACTGTCTACTGGTGTGATTATCAGTGTAGTAAAAATTGTGCGAAAACTATGTAAAACAGAATAAGAACGTATGCTTTGTAAGCTGAGTCCAAGCCATTTGTAAAATGTCATTCCCACTAATTTGCGACCATTGGCGACGACTTTTGATCCTCTCATAAAAATACAAATAACAAAATTACATCTGTACGTGAATTCCATCGAGAAAATATAGTAATAATTAAATGAAACGAAAGTTCGAAATGGCATGACTTACACATCAGATTTGCTTTGTGTAATCCCATAATCCGCCATTTCTTCAGACTATTCGCTTGAATGTGATTGTGATTAAGTCCTTTCGCGACTGTTCATTCAAGAGTAGTTAAATGTTTCTTCACAGATATAATTTCTAATATAACGAAAGTGGGTTCATTAATCTCTGGTGAGGTGACATATTTTTTTTTTTTTAGGTGAACTTTAATATTTCTTGCATTTTTGTGAGAGTTAATTCAAAATAAATATTAAATTTTTTTACTTGTGAGATTGTTATTGTTATATATTAAAAAAACATTGAAGTTGATTGCTGAGGGGCTTATATTAATTGTGGGGATTGGGAGTTTTAGTGCCTTTCGAAATAAAATCAAACAATATTAAATTCCTTTTAAATGAATCCTGTTTCTGGTTTAGCCTTGCAATTAATAGATATTAAAACTGAATTTAGTCCACAATTACGATATCACTTCTATTTGCTATCTTACTTCCTGAGGCACATTATTCTCACAGAGCAGATGTCTCTAGGAAGCTTAATGGGTTTCCGCAAATGCAAATATTCATATCCAGCCATACTAAAATCAAACTAACAATTCACATCTCACGAAATACAAAGTCTTATAAATTAACTGACATTTGGATGTAAATAATGTGTATGTATTCGCGAATGTGTCAAGTACGATTTAATGAACTGCGAAATTTTCGCCATAATTGCATTTGGAGGCCGCACTTTTCGATTATTTAGCCGCAATAGGCAATTAAGTGAAAATAATTATTAATAAAAATTTGCATGACGGAGAGTGTAAACCAAATGGGAATTCAAAGGTAGTGGTGAGCAAAAGAAAAAGGTGAAGGTGGGACATTTCCCATTAGAGTAATCGTAATTAAGCAAATAAATATTATTATTGGAGAGAAAATTTTATAAAAATAATGTTTTAATATGATTTCCGCCACGGCAAGAACACTAATTTTCCCAAATTTGTAACGTCCGTACTTTACCAATAACTCTTTGAATATTGATTTCCAGGTGTCCAGGACGCAGGTGACTTTACATAGCCCCAACCAAATAAGCTAATGATATGAAATAACGCTTCTCCGTAAAATAAACAGTTTCGTTGAGTAAATTAATTGCATGGCACCGTGTGGCTTGTGGCCACGTCCAACCACATGTCGGCAAAATCAGTAGCAGCTAATTAAAGACCGATATATTTTCGCTACTGAAAGTAACTTTCTCACCATTAATTTTTTTTTCGCCATTCTATAAAATGGACCAAACAGTAATTTTCTGTATACCGGTGCTGGGAGAACTTGCGTATTATTGTAACTCGAAATCCAAAAATGGTCTTCATCGGAGAACGCATCAAACAATAATTGTGGCCCCTTCCAAATGTAAGAATTCTCCTTATTTACATATCCATTCAACCATTCGCAATTGTTGGCCTGGTATAAGTCTATCCGGAGGGCGGTTATCAAATAAAGCAGTGTTGCCAATTCAAAGATTACTATTTGCTTTTCTAAATACACATTTAGTTCTGCAGGAAAGTGCCAAACAGGAATAAATAAAAATACTCTTCATTTTCTTTTGTTCGGTTTCCCCAAAAATATTTTGTTTACTCCTTTTTTTGGCTTTTAACTTTTAATAATTTTTGAATTTATCTCAGCATTTTGCAATGTTTTTTTTAAAGGCTTCAGCATTCAGTGGCGCATAAGGCAAGTTTACTGTAAGCAGATTAGGAGCGGCAATCTTTTAGTTTGTACTGCGTAACAGTTGAGTAGTTTTTGTGTGCAATGCAAATTAATGTGTTGAAGTGCAGTAAATCATAAATGCAATAGTTGTGCAACAAACTTGCAATTATTTGTAATCTTTTGTACAGCAGCTTAATTCTAGTAAAACCATTTAAAATAGTAAAGGGGTTTTTACAAGCTACTAAATTAGAAAGTTTGAGTAGAGAAAATGCTTAAGCTTTTGCTGAAACTCTACTAAAATACTCCTGAGAATTGAAATTAAATTATTTTTAAAGAACTACGTTTTATGTTATTTCAGGCAACGTAATTCATTTTGGGTACTTACAAATGCTATTTGAATCGCAATTAGGTTTGCTTATGTTCTCCATGGCCGATAAGGCAGGGCTGGTAGGCAAAAAGTGACACTCACTAGTTTAAACGTCGGTATTGCAGTTCGCAACACTAGTTATCACATCGATAGCATAATTAATTTTTCTTATACTATATTACTCACATTTTGATAATGATATGTGAACCTTAAAATACAATCGCGAACATGTAGGGTGATTTGGATTCGCTTGGATTAAATAGAATGTGTAGTTCTCTATACTTTCATGACTCTCCCGAATAATGAATTTGCTTTTGCGGTTTATTTTATAGTTTCAAAAGAGTACAGGAGATTTTTCCTGTCCTACTGATTGCACAAAATGTTGGACAATTGAGTGCACTACCAACTGATAGGCAAGCTAAAATATGGTGGGCAGAGGGCTGGTTTACCCAATTAGTTTTCTAGAAAATAAAAATAAACTGATAATTTGTAATGCGGTTTCTGAATTCGCCTGTATTACCGAAGCCAAATGAATGCAGTAGGCTTAATACTAAAACAAATACAACAAACACAACAATTTACTTCACAAAAGGACCAAAAAAAAGGTCCTGTTCTCAACAGGTCCTATCATAAAGTTTCTGGCGTATCTAACACACTTCAAGTAATTTTTATATAGGAAATAGTTGCCTAAATTAACTAGAATTTGATCAAAACAGGACTTTTTGTAAACTACTTTGAAACTTAATTTTTAATTAATTTTATTATTATTATTTTTTTTTTTTTGAGTGCTTGGAATAAAAATTACAGTGTGGCAAAACATTAGAGAGCTGACACTGCAACATTGTAATTTTATATATATATATATATGAGTAAAGACTCCAAGTAACAATTCTCCATTATAATTTTATGTGCGTATGTACGAGGCTGAGTCCTCCCACAATTTCCTTCTTTGCAAAAATTTGTTTCTTTTGAGTTTTACGCTTATGAAACATCATTCTTTTTCTACATGTCAAATAGCAGACATGGTAACAGGAAATTACAGAGTTTATAAACTTTCGTTTCCACACATACACTCACATACAAACTTGGGAATCTATTTGACCCAGTTTTCCGTATTAAATATGCAGGTAATTAAATGTAAGAGCAACGTAAGTCATTAAATTCGTAGCGCACAACTCACAATTTAATTTAAAGTTTAATAAAATTTAGTATAGCCTTGTAATAGATTTTCCAAATAAAAGCAATTTAATTTTATACAACAAAATTGTTGGAAAAGGCTTACGTTTACCCGGTGATCTGGATTCGCATAATCAATATTATTCGGAATATAAATATTGGGGAGTATAGTGTCATTTGAACAACAAACAAAAGTTGTAAGATTATTGTTGTTGCAACATATGCAAATTTTAATTTATAATAAAACCCACAATTATTATTTCTAACGTAAAACGCTCTACGTGACCATACAAGAAACCTCTCGTAAATGAGAATAGTGAAATTGAAGTGATTTTATAATGACGTTTTAAATAGTTCGACTGACATGTAGCTAAGGTTTCCAAGGATGGAACTTCTAGACTTTCTGCCTTCAATATGATTAACAACTATTCCAAACAAAACCTCTCTAGAGGCAGGAGTTTCTAGTACATTTCCTCCAGCCTGTAGGGGTTACTCGTGTGTTTAAATTAAAGTAATCTTTTCCAAAGTAGTTTTATTAGTTTTTTAATTTTATTTGATAATAAATTCAAAAGATTTTCAAATACTGCATACAAATATTAAATTGATTTGAAAACTGATCTTCTTCTATTTTAGTTAATTCTGAACAAATCACCTTTCGATTGAATTTAATGATTTTATTTGTTTTACTCTGCGGCTAAATTGGTTAGAAACGTTTTTAAATTTCCATAATTTAGTTGCATTTGTAAGTTAATAGAAATAGGGAAAATATGCGTAGATATTTATTTTACAGACTGTAAGTTTCAATTGTTAGTGCAGCAAAAAAATTTCTTTCAAAGTTTGTTGGTTATTTGAAAACGGCCTGCAGTTTCTAAAGAAAATTCATCTCCAACCTAAAATAATTAAAAGGCTGTCAAATAGTACGAAATATATATAAATTGTATCAGAATTAATTATATTTATTTACGTTCATTTATTTCAGTTTGCCAACCCTGCTAAGGATTTACAATAACAATTTTTACTGACACTGGCATCGCTATTTTTCTTTCCCCACTTGAATGCAATTTTCTTCGTGGAAGTTGCAAATTTCTTTTATAAGACAAGAATGTTATTTAGTTGCAAGAAATATTTTGAAATGAAAAAGAAGTTGCAAAAAGAATATTTCAAAGCTTTCAAATAAAAATAAGCAATTTAAAATATGAAGGGGGCATCTGCAGACCCAACAATGTCTCCAATAATACTGCAGGCGGCACGATAAACCCTTTAGATCTTCTAATTTTAATTTAAAATTTCTTTTTATTGTTTCAGAATATTTTCAGAATTTTAATAGTGGCTAAAAATAAGCACATCTCTAAAATATTAAGTGAATTAAATTAAAACTAATCCTACGCCTATTCACATACATGCACATATGCTTACATGGAATGTTTAACAAAAAGTGAGCTTAAAGTAGGAGATAAATACCACAAACTGGGCCAAGCGTTGGCGAATAATATATAAAGTATGAGTGGTTAGGCAAAGACCATCTCCAATCTCAGTAAGGACTCTGTTCCTTTGGCTCCAATATCGAGGTCAAGTAATTTACTCAGTGATTTATACGCAGTCGTTCCTTTTTGTTTTGTAAATAAATTGTATGGAATATTTCACTACCCACGAACAGCCCAGCCATGCCTGCTTTAAAGAGCATCGAGTACAAAATAGAAAGAGTTGAACACAACTGGGTAATTTCTAAGGAATTTCGTAAAATAAAGGAAAAGTGGAAGACTGATGCAGTAAATATTGTGATATGAAAAATGCAAAAATGAAATAATGTAAGAGGAATAACTTAAGGCGGGTCTCGTTACTTACATTTCCAACTGTTTGGAATTCGCCAAGTAGAAAGTTTTTTTAATTCTTCAACTAGGAGAAGCAAAGTGATTGCTGCCGTATTTACTTGCTACTTTAGGAAACTTTTGCTTCTAAAACTTTCTTTATGTTGAATGTCTGAAAGTTGAAGGAAACTGTTGTTTCTTAAAGTTTTTATATCTTTCTCTAACGTAAAGTGTCGCCCAATTATTCGCTAACGGCTTAGGTAACTTTAGCTGGTATGCGTTTTATACATGGAACTCAGATTTCCAAGTGCATCATCTAAGCCTTCCAGAGACTTGATTGCTTTATGAAAACACTTCATCTGACCCTTCCAGCTTTTTCATGAAAAGCATGTCCTTTCCAATGTGCAGTAGGATTTTTTTCTTAGTTTTTAAGTCACTAAAACAAGAGGGGAAAACACAAAGTTACCTTCCCTGCCAGAGTACTTCGTATGTAAATTACAAGTAAACCTTGTAAATTTTATTTAAAAATTTCAAGAATCTTCTTATGCATATGTGCTTTAGCTTTAAGGATTTGCTTTGACAGCTATTGAAAAATACAAAGAAAGTGATTGAAGTTTACAGCCACTGGCTTTCTAACCTCCCGTTCATGATTCGTTACGAATAACTTTTCAACGGAAGTCTCACATTAGGAAGCATCTGCTAATTGGATTAGCATTTCCAAATTTATATGAGAATTATGTAAAATTTTAGCTTTTCAACTTTTTAAAATTTCACACATCAATATTCAATTTTATCAGTAAACGTGTTTAGAGAACGTGAAACAGGTAAGCGAATGACAGTTTCATTATGAGATTCCAGTTAAGAAATTGTTTAGGAAAAAATAATTTAAGAAGTCGATTATAAAGCCAAATTCTTTAGAGTTTCTGTGCTGTTCCCTCCTTGGCACTCTTGCTTTGAATAAAAATAGCGACAGAAAAGAATTTGAATTGGCGCAATTTAAATGTGATCTCCCTTAAAAAGGAGCTTTCCAACTCCATCACATAAATAGTTCGAAACATTTTTACGAGATAAATTCTCACGTATGTATGTATGTGTGCATTTGAATTTTAATACCCTAAAGGGTTTTTAAATACAATTGAAAATATTACAAAATTGTTTTGTAATAATTCCATCAAAATCGGCTTTAATAAATTTGTAAATGTGGATGATGAAATAAAATTAAAAACCAACAGATTAAATTCTTGCTTTTTGAAAAATTTTAATTTTATTAATTTAGTAAATTAATAACTAATTAAATTAATATTTAATAATTTAATAAAACCTCAAGTCCTGAGACTTTTACGACTTGACACTTTTAAAATTGAAAAATAATTAGAAATTTAATTTTCGCTTGAAATTACTTTGCCATTAAATATTTATTTTTCAGTGACAAAAGCGAAATACTTTTTAAAAAACATCGAGCAACTCTCGTGATGTTGTCGTAGCACAAGTTTAATTACCATGTTAAATTGAGATTAAATTCAGCTTAAAGTTGTTTACTTTTCATGAAACGACAACTCACATGCAATGGGAGGAGCACTTCTGTCGAGCAGATAAATTAAAAGTTTATTGTATAATTGCTGTATGCGACTGTGGCAGCTACAACATGATTTTGTCACGATTTTTTACACATGCGGAATTCTGTGAGATTTTTGTATGAATAACGCGTATGTATGACTGACGTCCTAGAGTAGTGAATATTGGCTTTTGTAGTACCCAACTCTGTTGCCTAAAACACATTCTTAGAAAATTGGAAGAATTGAAAGTTGATTGCTTTTAACAAACTACATGGAAAGTGTGAAGTTGTTAAGAGAGGGCTCGGCCAGACACTCGATATTTATTTGTATTTGCCTGAGTAGAGCTTGTCTGCTCAAAGACTTGAATAGACAGCAGGTTTACTTATAAGGTAATATTAAGAAGACTTTCTTACGTCTAGAGGGGACTGACTTCGTCAACTCGACTGAAATAATTTAAAATGCACTCATTAATCTTGTCATTAATTATATGTAAAATTATCAGGTGACCTGGAATTCTGAGTGCTTAAAAAAATTATTATTATTATTATATAATGAAGAGAACAAATATATATGCTTCCATCTAATTCTACATATAACAAATTTGGAATGTGTTAAAAATGCGGTCTCATCAAAGTAGACAAATATATGCGACCTTTATGTGTATTTGTATGTGATGCATTAAAAAAGTGCATCTAAACTTAATGAGAAGTGCATCGCGCCGAATATATGTTTTCCTATTTTCAAGCGCATGTCTGAGGTGTCAAGTGAGCGCAACTTTTGTGGAGGATTCTAATGCATAATAATGCTAAGAATAACGTTATAAGTCATACCGACTCTCTCGGTTACCCTACACAATAATTATTTAAAATTTTTTAACATAATAAATATTTAAAATATTTATTTATTATTTAAAATATTTATTTACTACATATATTAAATCTGATGTGATTTTAATGGAAATAGAGTTCTAGTTTAACACTGTGATATAAATATATAATACGAATAAATTTTTGCTCCATTGGTTAAAGTAAATGCAACTCTGATCACATGAAAATTTTTATCTTATGAAAATAAGAAAATAATTCATAACCTCTTGCTTAACAAAAAAATCTTTCACACAGCTGCATTCCATATTTGGCAGATCTATCACAGTCTGAAAATCAAAATTTTTTTTTTCTGAATTAATTTTTTTCTCCGTTAGTTAAAGTAAATGCAACTCTGATCACATGAAAATTTTTATCTTATGAAAATAAGAAAATAATTCATAACCTCTTGCTTAACAAAAAAATCTTTCACACAGCTGCATTCCATATTTGGCAGATCTATCACAGTCTGAAAATCAAAATTTTTTTTTTCTGAATTAATTTTTTTCTCCGTTAGTTAAAGTAAATGCAACTCTGATCACATGAAAATTTTTATCTTATGAAAGTTTTCATTACCTCTTGCTTGATAAAAAAATCTCTCACACAGCTGCATTCCATATTTGAGCACATTCCATATTTGACAGATCTAACACAGTCGAACGATTCATCGACATGAAAATCTGAAAGTGATTTACTGCTATTTAAAAAAATTGCATCACAATAGCGTTGCTAGTGCCATACTATCATACAGAAATGATGCAAATAGTTTTTTCTTTATTGATTGAAGTAAATGCAACTCTGATGGCATAAAAATTGTTATTTTAAGCAAAATTGTGCTACAGTTTCTGAGTAGCGATAAAAATATCCTTGTAGTGCTAGACAAGAAATATTTCACCGATTTTTCTGATAAAGATATACTTATTGCAGCATATTATGAGTTTCATTTAGTTGCACCCATTTGTGGTTATGGGAGTTGACCCCATTTGTGGTTATGGGAGTTTCCACAACCCCTTTTTTCGTGTTTAAAATATATGTCTACAAAGTTGTACTCTTAAGTATTTACATAAATCTCTATAATTACCCATATTTAATTTTAATTGGGTCCGTCAATCAGACAAGCCCCCAAAAAAACAACACCACTACAGGGGCATGTGTGAAATTGTGAAAATCTGTGCGCACGTCTTTGATTTTATTGGTTACTCCCAAACATGTTTATTTTGTGTACACACACACATACTTATAAAATACATTACGTTGTATTGAATTGCTTTGCCATAAATTATTGTACAAGTTGTCGTTCCAACAAACGATAAAGGTCTACTCTTATGGCATTACCGCCTCATCGCATTAAATAGACCCTCTTATTCTTTTGCTTTGAAAGTTTCTTCAGTGGTAGCAATTACAGAATCAATTATTTAGCATTGAGTGACTTTTTGTATAAAATTTTCAAAAATCTTTTCCTTTAAAAATAATTATTTATTTCAATTATTCATCTAATGAATATATCGGAATAAAACAATTGACATGTCAGGTGAACGTGACGTGCGAGTTTTGACAAATTTTTGTAAATTTCGTAATTTTATTGGTAAAGCGAAGGCTTTATGAGGAGGCCAATGAGGGCAATTTCATACGCTTGACGTTTAGTCGTAGCTTCAATGCAAACAAATCTTCTCTTCAATATTGTATTTTAAACTTTGAAGTAAAACTTTTAAAAGATTGTTTATGTCCTTCACTGGCTTTTTTGTCTCAGTTTAAAGCGCGGATTTATGATATTCGTGGTGGGAAGAATTTGTATATCTTTACTAGACGTTTAGACCAAAATTTTTTTATTCCCATAAATGGTATTTATTCCAATATTTACAGAAACTTATTTGCGTCATTATGGTACCATCATGGAGCACGTGCTGCCATACACCAAGCTTGGAAAACCAAAAAAGTTTATTGGGCTGCTACTTGCATTGGCCAGTCAGACGAAATAAATTGTGATCTAAAGTAAAATGTTTTCTGAAACTAAAGATCTTAATGTGCTGCTAAAGGAGACCAATTTAGCATTTAAGTTGATACACAAAATGGAGAGCTTTAATGAAAAAGCTGTGTGAAGAGAAGTTTTAACTTCTTCTTTAACTTTTTTCAATTTTGCTAATCGTGCGACTTTTTTCGAAACATTTTTATTTTAGTCCCAGTTAAATAATCTGACTCTAGTTTGACTATATTTTTTAAAGTATGTTATTTAATTTCAATTAAATTTCAATTATTATTGTAAAAAGGGAACTTGCTCGGCTAAAGGATTTTAATCGAATGAATAATCGTACATGTATAATATGATTAATTTATTTAGGATTGACTACATTGTAAGTCAAAAGGGTTCAAGAATTGTTCAACAAAGTACTAGTATGTTTAATAATAATGTTTAAATATAATTTATTTAAGGTCGTTTTTCACTATCCTACACAATCGTACGATTCATTCACACGAAAATCTAATCTGATTCCAACCTATTTTAAAAAAACTCATAAAAATGGTGACACACTATGATAGAAATTGTCGCACGAAAATTGTCATTTTATGGAAATTTTCGTAAACTTTAGCAAACCACAGAGGTATTTTTTCAGCAGAGATGCCATATTTAACCAATCGTATGACTGTGTAAGATAGTGAATCATGGCCTTTGGGAGTAGTGAAAGCAAATTAATTATTTACTTCACTTGAGAAATGGAATAGTGTTGGTTTTGATATGCTCTGAACATCACCAACCTTCATTTACTGATTTCCCAAACTTATCAGATGAATGTGGGAATATCAGCAACTGTACCGAATTCTGTTTACAATAACAATATGAGAAACAAATTATGTTCTACATATCGTAATTTCCCTATAAAAAAAATGAATATTCTGTTTCCATGAAAATATAAAATAAGGATATTATGCTTTGTTGGAAATGTAAACAGAGTGGAGAATATCAATAAATATAAACCAGACGACACAAGAAAACCATTTCATACCAACAGTATCAACAAGTATGGATATTATTTGCTGAAAGAATGAAAAAATTATTTATTTACATAATTTGTGTAACAAAAACAGAATCAAACAAGAACTTCATTAAAAAATTAAATGGAAATGTGAATTGCGGCAGTTCACAATCAAAAGCAATCAAATCAATAAATTCTGCGCCATTAAAAAATAATTTGTTTCACATTAAAACACACATAAACGTGCAAACCGTAAGGAAAAGAGTCCTGAGAGCTATTCGTCAAAATGTTATAAAAAATTTAGTTATTCTCTTGAGGTTACCTGAGAACAACTTTGAGAATAAATAAATATCTGGGAAGAGTGAATCCCAGAAATCGACTGGCGAGGTGTAAAGGGACGTGATTCGTAAGAATTGTTTTTTTTTTCGTTCAGTTCGTTCAGCTAATTAATTGATTGCTACAGATATTTATGATTCTTATTTATTATAAATATTTATGTAGTATATAATTATATAGTAGACAGCAGTGTCAAGCAGTAAAATGAATGTGTATATGAAGTATGGCGGACCCGCTATTAGAACAGTATAGTAGTGTGTGACAGACTTCAGAAAATCAAAAGCTTTGGAAAGCAACATAAATAGATTTTTCTGTATATAATTCTATAGTACGTGTAAAAAATTTTTGCCATATACATTTGAAAGGAAAGCACGTTACGTCTTGTTTTCTCTCCAAGTGCATCAATGCAAGCTTTGCATAATTTGTTGAGCATTTCTTGAGCATTTGTTGAGCATTCTTCTGCATTATTGTTCTTAGTTTTGTAAAATTATTTTGCCTCTCCTGTTTCAATGCAACAGGCTAATAACTGTATGGCCTATTGAAATTTACGTGTTCGCCTCAGTTATTAAGAAGCGAAAAGTATGCCTGCTCGCAATGATGTTTATCAAAAAGCAAAAGTAACTCCAAATTGGACTGCATACGGTTTTCTGTCGACAGATGATTAACTCACTTCTGTTTCTCTTGGCTTTTTTTCGTTTCGTTCCAGATATTTTCTGGCATTGCGAAATTTGAAGATTTTCGGTTTCGGACTGGTTTTTCCAATACGTGATTACACCTCATACTCCCTTCATTATTATTTATTGCAGTCACATCTGTCATTTGCGGAAAAATAACTAAAAAGCAGAGTAAAAGGAGTGTCCAAGTTATAAAATTCCTGAGCATTTACACACATCCATACATACAATAGATTGTATTTGATAAAAATTTTTGTTTAATTAATAAATTGAATGTCCTTTATAAAAAGGGCTACTAGTAAGTTTGTAGGATCACGGAGAATTGGAGGGAAACAGGACTCGATATAGAGGAAGCAACTGCAGCGCATAGTTTCAATTTGGGACTGGGAATATTTACTCAAAAATGAAGAAAAGATTTGTGTATTACAATAGACGAGAAGAATGGAAGGAGGAGAAGGCTCAAATTCATGTGAAAGTGATGCCTGCTTAAGGCCTGCCAAGTTTAAAAAAGAAAAACCGCTTCGGATATGAATCAGAGGAAAAGGTTTAACTGAAGACTTAAATGAAAAAAGTAAAGAAAATCCAATCCAGTCCAAATTTAATACAGAAAACTTCCTATGTGGGAAGTCACACAAGTAAGAAGATTTAAGAAAACAGAGTCAATAAAAAAAAACTTCTGACAGCATAATGAAATATTTCTAACAAGTACGCAGCGAGAATCGATACAATATGTCTGAAAACTATTTTTAGTTTTTCTTTAATAAAATTTATAAATGAATTAGAAATTTAAATTTAACGGCACTTGCAGCAAAATATTTCATTTTTCTAAAAATTACTATTTTGAAAAAAAATTGGCTTAAAGCTTTCATATATCAAACCCAAAATATAGTTTTACAGTGAGTCACAAAACTACAGCAGGATTATATGGAACTTATACGAAGTTTCGGATATTCGGAAAGTTTCTAAGAATTTATTGATTGAAAGGATATACGCAAAAGTCTTGAGACCAGGGCTGTATTGTAAAAAATTAAAAAATTTTCGTCTGCTTAATAATCATTTGAAGTAATGGAATGCTCAAAATAATTTTAAAAGTTAGTTATATTGTCATTTAGTTCACTTATTGTAAAAACGCCAGTTCAAAAGAAAAAGAAAATCCATAATCTTTTTGTTTCTATTCATGAGAACGGATTGCTTTCTCCACACATTTTTCAATTTATTTTGGCTTGCATTTAATCCCAAGCAATTGCATTGACTTTTATCATTTCCATTGTGCTTATCAGGAACCAAGTGTTCATACACTTGACCTGCTTGTTGTTTTCGCACACACTCTCTACAATAGTTGGATGCTCAAATTGCTATCCTTTACATATTTTATTTCATTTCATTTCATCTTGTATTACATTTAGCTGTGTTGGATATTTTCGTCCTTTAAGCTCCCACATTTTCAATTGAAAACTTTTGTGAGTTTTTAGACAATAACTTAGAAAATATTTTATAGAAAAACTTAATCCTCTAAAATAAACGTTAAGGATATTGCGAAAAAGTCAACTTGTATCGTTGAAACGAAGTGAACTATTTATAAGAAAACCACTAAACAAAATTGTAATTTGAACTTTTAGTGATTCTGCTGCAGCATTACAAATTAGCAGCATGTGGCACCTCTGCTGCTGCACTCAACAATCCTAGAAGATAAACGTGTGATTTTTCTTCTTCCCAGTGTTCAGTGCACATCTAGTGAGGAACTAATATTCGTTAATAGTCACCTGAATTGTAAAGAGTTATTTATGATATAATATAAGTCGGGATCGGCTCAAGGAAAAAATCATAAAAATAATCAGAATTCATTTTTATTAAACACTATTTCGAACACTATTTTAAAAATTATCAAATATTGTTACGCTATTAACTTGTGGTTTCTATTGCCAAGTTCTATACCTTCGCAACCCTTTAATGGGGCGCGATCAATTAGCTTAGCCAACAGAGTGAGGAAAAAAAGAAATCCGTAGGATAACAACAATAAATTGGCTCAATCCAGACGAAGATAAATCGAGAAATTTCCTCAGATAAGCCAAAAGGAAGTCGGTAGGATGACGGTGATCCTGATGGCATACTTTAATCTAAGGGCATATGTGCATCCCGGAAAGTACATAGAGAGGATGGGGTCTTAATTTCGGATGTAGGTTATCTTTGCTGAACTGACTGGAAAACAGTAAGAAACTACACTTTAGAAACTGAAACTGAGTTTCTTCAGTGGCAAATAAAGCGAAAGCTAGCTTAAGAGTATTCCCAAGGATATGGTAGTCTCCACCTCATTTCACCCCTAGCATACTCTTGTATGATTCCATGACTTACAATCTTTGCTGTTATGGTAGTATTTATTATAAATCCGATAAGAGCGAGTCACATGTAATCCGTCATACTTCAACTTTTTAGCTAAATCCATATAAATGTATTCGTATCATCTAGACATCAATTAGTACATCTTCGCCAGCGCAAAGCATTAAATTTGAGCAACTTTGAACTATCGTTCTACGTCGAGCACTTTGACAGCTGTCACTTTATGTTTGCTTTATTTTTATTCAGATTCTTATCATCGGACGTCCATTATAAAGTCTTAATGGCGTAAATAGAACAGTGCAGTCAAAATCTATTTTATTGTTTGTTTTTTGTTTTTTTTGTATATTTTCTGAATTCTAGACTTTATGCAGTTAAACAAATTTAAGTTTAAAAATTATTTCGAGAACTACTTACGTTATTGCAACTGAGTATTTTATAAATCCGCTCAATTTCCATTTGAAATGGCTGCAATCAAAAGATTTGATTATATTTTTTATAATTATATTTAAACAAGGCTTATGCAGAAGTACTGAGTTTATTCCAAAACTGACTGGTAATTTGAAAATCTCACAGACTTAAATTTTTAAAACGATCAAAAAAACGAATATTATAAACTAAAGCTTAATACTTTTACCCACACGGAGAATAATTCTCAGAATTAAATATCGCTTTGATTAGAATGCCGGACCGCCTGCAATGTTAACTTACAACAGCCCTTAAATTTTTCTATGCATCAGATCGCGAAAACTTAAATTAATCGCGAAATTAATGTCGGCAAGGAGGGCCAGCGATCTTGAAGTCGCTAATATCAGTAGACACGAAGTGAAAAATTCTGTGATCTCTCCACATCAGCTATATTCTCAGTTCTCTTTAATCGACGTGCTTGATTTGGAGATTTCACATCACTAAAAGGATCAAAAAGTTTTCAAATTATTCGAAACTTTTTAAATACTTCACAAGTTACAAGTAAACGTATATGATATTTTTAAAAACCTAAATAGCAAACTGTGGGCTGACCTCATGACAACAGTTAAAAAGCGAACTATTAGATAGAAAACCTTATATTGGAACACACCTTCCAGTTTTTATTTCATCAGTCGGTATATAGGAATTTTCGTTCTAAAGAAACCATTAATTTCTTAATAATTTTACTGATAAAAATAATTTTTGTGATAATAAATTATCGTATGAAGGAGCGATTAGAAACGTGTAATAGAAACTAAAAAACTGAAAAAAAACTGAATTTTTCACGAAAAACTTAATACAAAATTATAAAGCTCAAAAATTAGTTCGGCTTCCACCTTATCGGATTTGCTATTCCGAAGGATCGAATCTTATCTGTAAAGTAAAAAACGCTTTCAGTTTTAGCCGATGGCAAACACAAATGTTGGCTGCTCAGTAAATTTTGCTTCCATAGGCGAATGAATAACGCACAGCCTACTAAGCCGAAAATCTTGGGTTCAATTCCTGCATACCCCTTGGCTGTTTTCCCGTGTACAACCCGAAAGCTTTGCAGGTTAAATTAGTTAGTTAACATAACTTCCGCGGTCAAGTGATTGGCGCGGAATAAAAGTACTTTAATTTTTCCCAACTTTTCTCAATAATCAATCCATTCAACAACTTTATACTTTTCTTTGCGTGTAAACTGGTAATAACTTTATTTTTATTACTTTTATTAACATTTTTCTAACACTTACCTTTTCACTTTGCAGTTTTCCGCGAAAATGTTTATTCATTTCATTGGCAAACTTTTCAGAAAACCCTTTGACTTCATTTTGTTTTCTATTTTCATTCTATTCTGTTACGAAAATTGTTGTTAAGAAGTTTAAAAATAATTTTATGAAAACTATTGCCGTTTCAAATGTCAAAACTTTTGAAATTAATGAAAACATTTTCTGAGTGTAAAGTTACTGCGGACTGCTGCTCGCATTTTCAAGGAGAAATTAAATCCGATAGAGGTGGGGTTTCATTTTATTTTTTTTTATTTCTTTATTTACAAATTTATTATAATATTATTTTAATATTATCATTTAATATTATTTTGTTTACGAAATTAATAATAATTTATTTTAATTTGGCAGCACTTGTAATTCTTTGGTTTTGATTTAAGTGTGAATAAATTTGGTGATTTTAGTAATCTTCTTAAATTTGACAGCTATTTAATTAAAAGCTGCTCTAATACAAACACCCTTTTTTGTTAACAGAACACCAAGGAAGAATAATGACAAGTTTCATGGCTAAAAGCTCTGAAGTAGTTTTAATTAATTAAGGAAATTAAATTATTATTTTTTACCTGCAAAGCTTTTGCCAGGAATCGAACCGACGACATTCGTTTTAATAGGCTGTTCATTACGCATGCGCCTACAGAGGCTAAACTTTTATTTACTCTCAGTATATTGGCTGCAGCCATTTAACTAGCGTTGTGGTACGTCGAAAGTACTTTATGGTAACGCGGCTGATGTACCGCCCCTTTAGTACTAAAAGAGATTCTGTTCCCCATACAAAAGAGAAATAAAAAAATATGATATATAATTTGCGATTCCATAAAGTATATATTCCGAATCCGTATAAGAAGTTAACTTGATTGAGTTTTTGTCCATTTGTCCGTCTGTCCATGAGACAGTTTTTGGAAGAAGAATAAATTAGGCTTAAATTTTGTCTAAAACATAAAATATAATTATTAAATTTTTACTTCTGTCATATTAAATAATTCCTTAAGAAGTTACCCGTTGCCACAACGATATGTCACAAGTAGAAAACACTTTTGATAAAGAAGAAGAAGAAGACCTTAAAACACACATTTTCTACATGTAAAAATCAGCAAGAAATAAAGAAAATACATTTTTAGCTGGAAATGCGAAACAATTCGGCAATAACCAACCAGCATCACACCAAGAACGCTTACCATGTCAGCCACACCCCTTTCCTGCCACGAGTTACGATGTATAGAGATAAACACATATATGACTATTTCCTTTTCATATCTTTTCATATTTCCTTTTAGATTTAGCGTTTTCCTTAAAATGAAATTTTTGTCCATCTGTCCGTCGGCGAATAACTATTTTAAGATAAACAAATCATCTTGAATTAGCCAAAGAAAGGCGGTACTATTGTTAGGTGCTAGTCGGTTCATAGATAAGTAATTTTGTAAACAAGTTATCATTTTCGTTACCACGAAGTTGTTTTTGTACACTCGTAGAAATATATATAGAAATATATAGCGCGGGTTTTCTTTATACCATACAAAAATAAGTTGTTTTCCTCCACATTTACATTTAAGAATTTGTACTATGGCAATATTGGCGTTTTTGTGAGCACTAAAATAGAGTGCAGTAATTAAGCGCTGTGCTGTAAAAAGTAAAAAGCACTAAAATGAAATTTTTTACTTTTGTTTTGTTGCGATAAGTCGCCACATTAAATAGTTTGGGAGTTTAGTAGCGGCATATGATTTTTATTATGCGATTAAGCGGCACATTTCCCCTCTTGCTTCTTCAACATTTTGATAGCACTCGGCCCCATACTTCTTTGGCCACTTCTGTTGAACTGTTATTAAAACTTTTAAAAATGTTGATTTTTTAATTCTTGCATCTTAATTGTATTGAAAATACGATGACAATGTTGCCACTTTTACGGGACTTGACCCAAAAAGGGAATTTTTGTATATGATTGGGTATTAAAATTTTGCGAAAATTCCCGCGGAATGTTTTTTGGAAAAAGCGTTTCCATCGAAGATTTTTTAACGTAAATATTATAAACTTCATAAATTAAAAACTTGTCGAATAAATTAAATATGAGCCGTAGTTTTAATGCGTTTCTCCCTTATTGAGGAATGGTAAAATGCAGGATAGTTTTGAAATCCTTGTAAATACATAACAAATCAAGTGAGAAAGGAGTCTCGTGAATTATAAACTACAACTCCTTACATATTCGTACCACCTCTTTTGTTTCTTCTCTTCTCTGGGCCTACTTGGACTCCAGATATGCTTCCTAAAGCATTTTGTGAGATGCCAAATAAGAAAGGAAATGAAAACGAATATTTACGAAAATGCATGGTACGTTAGTTAAATTATAAATTTCGAAATTACTTCAAGCACTCCCAGTTTGAGTTTTACAACTTTATTTATTATACTGATTTATTATTATTTATGTTTATTTTGCGTAGAGAAAATATGAAAAATGACTTAGACGTGGAAGTCCTTTATAAACACTGCATTTGTTTCATATTTTGAAATAATAACTGAATAAATTATGACGAAGGACATCGTAAATAAAAGCGGATGAGGAAGTTATAAATAAATGTTCCCAAATATAAATTTTATCGCAGCAAAAGTTACTTTTTTATTTTTTTCTCTTTAGTCATCTAAGTCTTACAAATTTCCTATTTTCAGAAAAACCCAAAAAAAATCTCCCCTCGCCGCCCTCAACAGTAAGACAATAAAATTATTCATCGTCTAAAATTAACATCAGATAACAACGGCCAAGAAATTTAAACGTATTTAAAAATATGAACATAAAGAGATAAGTGTTGTTCTGTTGTTCTGAATATTTGAGAGTTGAGTTTATATAACAAGTTCGTGTATGAAAAACAAAAAAAAAAAAAAAAAAAAAGAATTCCCCTGAAAGTAATTGTGTTTCCAGGGAGTAGAAATTATTCACAAGTATTTTAAATAAATTAGACGATTATTTTTATTATTAAACACAATTGATCTTAATTTTCAGAATTTACTAAAATATACATTAAATATACACTTCACATATTTTATAAAGTAGTTCCAGATTATTTCCCCTTCCAGTTCCAAAAGAACTGGAGGGGAAAATGTTTAAATTCATGACTTTATTAACAAACAAGTGATTAAGATGTCCTGTAAAAAACAGAAGGATAAGAAATAAAAAATGAAATAAATGCAAATATTATTTGACTGGCATACTAAAAAATAGAAAAAGGAGACAGAAGACAGATGGTTGCTTTCCTGAAGAAAAGACAGCTGCATCAACACGTGTCATGTAAGAAAGTCATTGCCTTGATATTCAAAGTAAGTTTCGAGCAGTCACGAAGAACTCAATCATCATTTCATTACACGTTAAGAGCTGTGAAGAAAGACTCCACCTCTTAAGCGTTATTCCACCATATTTAAATTTAGGCTATTATAGAGAGTCTCCATTGTCCTGGCCCTATCAAGAGACCTATCCTGTTGAACTTATCAATGTAAAGGTTTCGGAAAAGCGCCAAATAAAGTCACCAAATAATGCATGCACTTTCACAGACATTTTTGTAAGCAGATTGGCAGGGAAACCAACAGCTAAAATAGGTAACGAAATGTGTTTCTTATAAATATTTTAAAGGCCATTATTTTATTTTTGTAATTCTCAATTAGTTTTTGGGACAATTTTCACAGCACAGCAGTTCTGGCAGCCATCTGTATGCGAATATGGCATCATTTAGTAGAGAATTTTATTCACTAGATCTCCTGCGGTCGCGGCCACGTTACTTTGTCCATTATGAGTATTGTAACTGGGATGGCCGTGCAAAACATGCACGGCCGTTGCCTGCTAACTTTGCTTAGATTTCTCGCTAAGTTGCTTTGGATTATAAAAAGAATCGAATATAACCGTTTGCATTTGCTTTAGAAATTTTAAATTAGGGCAGATAACCATATACACATCCACACATCATATATATTTGATATATATTATATATTTATGACTGAAAGCCACTGAAGGTAAAGATAATTATATATTCGTAGCCGGCAAGTTAGGTGACATTTTGTAATGTAGGAGTGGAGTGAACAGACTGAGAGCAGCTCCAATTAAAAATCAAAGGAATTGTATTTTCCAGTTTCTACTCGTAGACCTACTGACGGAACAATATGTAGCATCTAAGTGGAACAATCTGCACTCACGGATATTGCATTTTAATCGAATTAACAGAGTAAAGCCTGTAGCACATATAACATTATAGGTCTTGCTTTTAGTCATTAATTTAAATTTTTAATGTTTGAAGAGATATGCGGTATCATAATACACAATATAGAATATGAAATATGAGGAAATCATTACCTGAAGGGGTTGGTATTAAAAATTCTAACAGATTTTTCTAAAAGTGCTAGAACTATTTATTTACATCATCTATTAATTGTCATTGGAGTGTTTATGTCAATGGCCACTTAACATATCCCAGCAAACAAGTGATGTTGATAATGACATATATCATATAAGTCCATCCTCTCTCCTTCTCAGTAGTTCATCGGCGACGTTAAAGCAATTTATTTAACTGCTATACAACTAAACAGCTAACCAGTCCATAGTTCGATAAATAGGCAATACAAAAAACTACTCCATCTTCCCTACTACTATCCCTCGTTTATAATCCCCCCACAATGCATTTCATAAGTATGTGTTCTCCCTTGAGTGCTACTCTATTTAAAGATAATTGATAATTATAAATCTTTTCATTTGAATAGTACAATAACAAGGAGAACCAATAAATTATTAATAAAGTTATATTAACGAACGGAACTAAAGTTTTAAGGCAAACACATTAATATTAATTCATAACAAATTTCATGCAAATAAAATAAAAATGATAAATTAAAATTTATAATAGAACAATTTTCACTTCGGTTCGTTTGAATACACTTTTCTACAGCAGAATTCAGAGAATTATTGATTTACAACTCACTCTCAACTACATATGCCTTCAAAGGTTAACATAATCAAATAATATTGATAAGAAATATATAGATTGCAAATAAAAGCTGCAGCATTTTAAGTAGAGCAGTAGAAAAATAAGACAAAATGTTGCTTAGTGTATTGTGGATTTATTTATTTAATTTAACTCATTCGAGAGTTATAGCAATTTATTTAGTAATGTATTCCAGAGGCCATGCCAGCTGGACCTTAGGCTCACTAATTCTATAATAATAAAAGCAAGTAATTTTTAATATCTCAGTAAGCTAATATCCTTTTAGCATTTGTTAAATAATTGCAAGCAAAATCTCATACAAATGCAATACAAATGCAATACAAATGCAATACAGGGTGTAAAAATGTCATGCAAAAAATTTTACATTAAAACACTTCATAGGCGAGAGTAATATGCAAACGTACTGCAAGTACCCAAAAATTTATTGTAGTACGTACATACATACTCACATGGATTCATCCATACATGAATACCTACACATAATCCAAACGAAATATAAACAAACTCGATAGCCAATCCATGCAAAAGTGTTTTTAATTTAAAAAGCCAAAAGCTGAAGCCTTCTGGACTCATGCCCTGGTTGGCTTAAAAAATATATTAATAATGTAATTTCAAAGTTGCAAAAAGGATAAGTGAAAGATAATATATATGCGCTTATTTATCTATTTCTGCTGTCGAATATAAGTTCTGTTGTTGCTTATTTATCTACTTTTGTCGCGAGTTTGGCTGCAAGTAAACTGCTCTGTTTGCGATACAATAGTTCTTGGTTTGATACCCGCCGAGGTTTCAACGAATTATTCCTCCATTTTTAACTATCAATTTTTCTATATATTTTTCATTTATCACACGATTTTACTAATTTTTAATTAGGAAAAATCGCAAGAAAATTGAAGCAGATGGATTGTAAAACTTTTGTTTTTATACAATATAAAAGCTTTATTTGCCCTGCAACAAAAATGCAGAAAAATAAGAGGATAGACAGACAGATGGAAAAAGTTCGGAATATATACACTTTATCGGTTGGCAAATTAATGGCGTTTTCTTTTCTACATTGAAAATGTTGCCCCGTGAAAAGGTGCCTTTTTAAAATGTTTTGCCCGCCCTGTGAAAATGCAATTTTTTATATAACGAGAAAAGAACACAAATTAGAAAAAAGTGCAATGCCTTTTTTGTAACAGCTGATAAAAAAAAATTTATGTATATTTTATGAAATGTGTAAACAAAAATGTTCAGTTGCCAGATTGCTAATTTATCTGCTTGAGAAAAGAACAATTTTTTATTTTAATATCTCATATAATTACGCAGCCGTATATTGTCTTTTGTTTGTTTTATACGATACAAAATATAAAAATAATAATTAAAATCTAATTTTCTGACTCTTTCGGTTCAAAAGCCTTTTTTTTTGAAAATGGTCTGGTAACGCTGGGTAAGAACAAAAGCAATCTGTGACAGTCGATTTGTTCGGAGAAAAAAGTACAATGTCTTTTGCCGTGCGAAAGGACAACATTTTTACAAAAGAACACGCAACCATTTAAGAGGGCCTCATTTTTTTGAGAAAAGAACACAAAAATTGCCCTCTTTGAGGGCAATGTTGCCTATTTTTGTAGAAAAGAAAACGCCATAATATTATTGAAATTTCATCCCCTCTATTAAACCAATTAATAACCCTCCAACCTCTTTGGAGAAGCGTAGAAAAAATACTAATTAATACACAAAAAATTATTATTATAAAATGGATTTGCTCTTTTAGTCTTTCAGATTAAGTTCAGATTAAAGATCAGTTTTCTGCATGAGGTTGGTTACAAATCTGGCATTACTAATGTTTGCATTCGATTATATTGGTAATGTATATGCTCAAAATTTGGGGCATGATATAAAAACATGTTTTAGTAGATTGAGGGGAGAGAATATCTTGCAAACTCTAGAAATTTAAGAAAGATACACAAAAAAAAATTTCATAATTACTATAGTAAATTACTTCAGTAGCATTAAGTTGTAAGCAATGATAGTTTTTTTTTTGGACTAACTTAACATGCAAAGCTTTCGGCTTGACCGCAGAAAAACACTCATGGTCTAGGCAGGAATCAAACTCGCGACTTCCGGTTTAGTAGGGTGTATATTATTTCTTTGCCTACGCTGGCGAAATTGCCTTTCAATGGCTAATCGTTACAACAATGTAATTTGAAGTGCCCCAGTTGACCTGTCTGCTAGATTTCTTTATTGCTTTTGAAAATCTATGACGATCACATCCTTCTTTTTTAATTTATTAATCGTCTGAACTTTAACATTAACTTATTTAATTGACGTTATACAATAAATTTAAATCCTTAGAATAGGGCAATTAAAATTAAGAATCGCCTTATTCTACAAGCCAACCCACAAACATTATATAAATCACAATTCTGCCGTAATAATTTGAATATCCTTCTGAAATTACTCATGTAGTAAAAAAATTGGTTTAACTGTGCTGTTGGAAAAAAAAACTTGCGCTACGTTTGACTTCATAAATATAACTTTATAAATGTTAAGGAAAAAGAGGAAATAGAAAGCAAAATAGAAATATTAAAAATTGTTATTGGCAACACACAAGAATGAATCTGAAGCACAATTTAAACGTCAAAGGCTTTCTTCTGCCTCTCGGCAATTTTCTAGCACTTAACTTTTACTTCTATTGATGCAGGATGTTGCTTTCAATGCAGCAGCGCTTCCATTAAAGTTAAAAGTGGAAAGTTTATTTTATATACTCTCTATAAGTATTACTTTTTGAAAAGAAACACTTTATATTTAAAGGTAATTACCTTCATAACTTGTTGGATGAATTGTACTGGGCCACAGCCACTTGTATTTTTTCTTTTACATCCTTTCACTGTTGAAGTTGTACAACTATGTGTTGCAGCTTCATTCATTTGTAAACTATCGTTGTGGCACCCAACATTAAAAAAATTATATTTTTATCGTTTCACTTTATAAAACTGCACGGACAACGAAAAGTTTCGCCAGACGGGGGAAAAAATAAGCTTCAGACATATTCTTGTGTCCAGTGGGCCAATTAATGAGCTGACCTTTTATCACTTTAACATGCGATACTGGCAGATAGTTTTCATAATAGCGATGACAAATTTCTTAGAAAAGTTAATAAGTAAAAAAGGACAAAATGGAAATAGAAATAGCTACTCCTGATTAACACTGTATTTAAAACACATTTTCCATCTGAAAATTTCGAATTTCAGTCTTCATTAACACCAAGCAACATTATCGAACTTTGACTCGAGGAGTAAATAGTTGCAACATTAAAAAAATTAATTCAATTAATTGAAATAGAAAAACCGAATAACTTCATAGTTTATGTCCTTTTTTCAATAGGAAAGGACATCTTTTTTGAAAAAGAGGCCGGCCACAAAAGTTATAAAATCTTCTAAAATTCGAAATTCGAAAAACTTTTGGTCTTTGGACTTCGGATATCCATAATATGGAAAGGACTCAGATTTCTTAAGCACTCGTCCCGCCGTTGCAATTGCTTCTATATACATACACACTGCTTTATACTTGCTTGCATGCATTTACACATGTATGTATGCAAATGAATGCATTTAAATTCAAAAAATATATTATAACGCTCATCGGTGCACTATATGCTCAAAGAAAAAGGATTTTATTCCGATTTCATAAAGTTAATTTACAATTGCTAAGATTTCTTCTCTATGTACGCACACACACACGTGTAATATCGATTCCAGTGAGGTCAACAAGGAGTCGTGGACATTACAAGCTCTCGTCACTAATTTATTGTCACTTCTACTAAAACTGCATATTGTCGTGCACTGCACATGCATTGACAAATTCTGTTGTACAAAATCTCTTCCAGTGAATTAATTTTTAGTCTGATTATTTGCTTTCTTAAAATTTATTTTTATAATATCCCTTCCTGTATCAAGGATCATGAGCTATTCAATGAAGTCACGTACATTCGTCTGGCTAAACTGTTGGGTGTGGGGATTCTGTTGGAAAATTACTTCTAATTCTCTTGCGCAAGAATACTTTCCAAAGGTTTATTCTATTGAGCGGAAATCATACATTTATTATCGCTTGTGTAGTTTAATTCTATTAAAATTAAATTGTTTTAAAAGACTATTAAAGGGCTCTGACTATGGAAATAGACTTTCATGAGATCAGTGTAAGGACGATTTTTAATATTTTTAAGTTACAAATATGAAAAACCAATTTTAATTTTACAACTTTTATGGGCAATTTTGGTATTTAGAAGACCTCTAATTACACTTTGCGGACTAGGAGTTTGCCTTCGTTGAGGTTTTCTGCAGAACCATTTTTAAAGAACTGTGCCAAACAATTTAATGTTAATTGGAAAAGTCGCCATAGTTTGCTTACTCATGCCACATAGGGGGAAATTTTTAATTAGAGGTAAAGGTTTCCCGAAGATCTGCTTAAGAATGCGGTGAAAGGCGCATGGGAGCTGACTAACCCCACAGCAATCAATTTCAATGAATTAGAATTAAAATTTAATTAAGTTTTTGGAAGTTTTTGTGCATTTTGAAATGAAAGCCAACCACTTTAAAACAATTACAGCCGCACAAGTAAAGTAAATTATAAATTTTATTTATTTTATTTATTTATTTACTTATTAATTTTTTATTTATGAAAATAACCACTGAAAGTGTTTGTAATTTAACTTTAGGTTTTTCTTTTTAAATAAAAAATGTTTCCTTGTTTTTTAAAATTTATTATTTCTCTCCGATTCTTATTTAGCCTGTTGATATATTGCAATGTAAGGAAGATGAAGGAGAATTACGGAAGCAATAAAATGGTACATGCTTTGCAACTTGCCTCTTCAAAAGAGATGCCGCCAGAACAAGTTGTATACAACGAAATATATTTTTTTTATCTTTTCTTCCTTAAAGCTTTCAATTTAATAATAAAACCAAATAATAAACTAAAAATTGGAAAAATTTATTTTCAATAAAAATATCTATATATAAATTTTTTAATCGGTGGTGTATGATATTTATAATGACTTTTTGTGCCATGTGATTGTCCTTCCGGTGTTTGCTTTTCTGTGACCTCAAAGTTGCTGTCGGCTCTTATTCTTCTCAGTTCTAAAAAGTATTTATTGTGAATGCATTCCGTTAACATTGAACGGAGCTTATTTCCAAATATTAAAAATATGAAAATATCCTTTTACAGGTTATGCATTGTATCAATCGCATTGATTCAGATGCAATCGAATAATAAATCTCTTAAAATTGCACGTCTGGGCAGATGGGCGAATTTAAATTATTGTTCTAACTTGTATCTGCATTTACATCCAAATAAAGTTTCAATGTAATGAAACTTTTAAAGGGGGGAAATTGAGGTCTACACGAACGGACAAGCACATATAATGCGTGCATGTATGAGAGAATGGAATAGTGGCAGTTTCATGTAGGCTGATACAGAAAGGTAATAAAAGCGAGAACATCAAGTAAAGCTGCACATAAAATGAAAACGAATATTATTTTCACAGCGCGTTACTACTGCAAACAACAAAAGTGTTACCAGTAACAGAAGCCTGATAATCAATGACCCGAAGAATGCAACTATCGACTGAGTTCAGTTTGCTGTTGGAATTTGATAGCTTGTTGCCACTTTAATATCAACGAGTATTCCTCTTTACATGCAAATGTAATTATTACTTGGTATTAAGCATGCAACGACAATGGAGATGCTTTCCGACGATATACAAAATTTTAAATTCAATTTATTATTGTAATTTATCCCTTTTTTCTAATTTGAGTGGATGTGCACATCAAGTTAAAATTAAAATTGTTTTTATTTAAATAGGCTCCTCCGTAGCCTACTAAACTGGAGGTTACGGAGGTTACTAAATGGGAGGTTAGACCGTGGATGTTTTTTTGCGCGAAAGCCGAAAGCTTTGCTATATTAACAACTACATGGCGCATGAACTGTTTTACAGCACTCATTTCTTATCGAACGGTGAAGTCATCACGGCTGGATTAATACTTGAGCGAAGTTCCCATATTTGTATCGTTCCCCAACTGATTAACTGGCGAATTGATGTAATGTTGTAAGGCAGAATTGTATTTAACGATGAGGGATTTTAGTGGGTTTGGATCGAATCTACCATTTACGCTATATAAAGGTCCATATTGGAACCATGATATATGACATTGATCTGGTGAGATGAGATTTGAAGATAACGCAATGATCGCAACTAGTGACTTTTTCAAATCAAAATTTGAGTACAAATTTACATCGTTTGATTATTTGCTGTGGCCCGCTAAAATCATTGGCTTATGCTGCTAAACCTACAACTCCCCGTACAATGGCGAAATGTAACTATGGAATTTTTTATATAAAAATTTAATGTTTTGCGCAATTTTATGTGATTTTTACAACGTAAACTTCTTTCGGTCCCAAAAAAACACCGTTAACTTTCGGTAGTAAATATTTGAAATATAAGAATATATGTAACCTATTTTGCTTGTGCGCAAAACTACTCTACAATTTACATAATTTTTGTCTAGCAACGGTGATTTTGAATTATCTAGTTCTAGTCCAGAAATGGCACTAAATCCCTCACCAATCACGAAAATGCTTAGTTTCGATTACTTCACTACTATTTGATTGACAGCTTATGTAAAGCTCCAAATGTATTTTAAATACGGCTGCCAGAAAGTTTTTTCCTCTTTCAGAGGAATAACGGGGCCTTTAAAAAATCCTTGCACCTTTTAAGTTGTCTTATCCTGAGTACAATTTATGCAATTTTAAGGAAGTTTGCGGTTTATATATTTTTAGAAATTAAATTTGGCAATTTTATTTTATTTTTATTCAATATACAAACACACGGCCATTAAGAAATAATATTTAATAGAATATTGAAAAGCACACATTTTATTTCCGGTTGGTACTAAGCAACCGAGTACTTCATTGTTGGCTAAGAAAATTGTTATATTTTATGCAAAGTAATTTTTTCAATTATTGCTCACAGAATAACATATTGACATATTAATAGCATTCTCTCCCTGATACACATTTCGGATCATATCCTGAGCTTTTATCAGCACTAATTGCCAGCAATTAATTTTAATTGTTTAAAATTATTTTCCTTCAATTAGTTCCTTCCTCGTTCAGCTTCTTAAGTTCCCCTCCAATTGTTATAATTTTATTTCGCATTAAAACGAGAGTTATTTCCGTTACCTTTTGGTTATTCAGCCTATCGTAATTCGGTTGTTCGTATTTAAAGGCTTCTTTATCCTTTTAAAGGAATTTAAAATACAGCCATTAGCGAATTGTTCTTTAAAGACAAAAATTAATATATTTATTGCAAATGCCGTATTTTATGATATCTATTCCATAAATAAGAGCAAATACTTAATGTGTGATTCTTATGTCTGCTGGTATCTAACCTTCTTGGAAAGCATAATGAGTTATCTGAAACGGCAACAGTCTCATTGTTTAATGCTTACGAACACTGCGTGCTATATAATTATATGCAGGTGGAGGCTATGCAGTTTGTCCTGCCACCTTCGTTTGTAAAGTTTTGCTTTCATTCAATAATTTTATTACTTAAAGCTTGAACTTGAATTAAATGTATTATCCTTGCCATATAGTTATGGTTATACCTCAGTATTTGATCGTATTCAATATCAAAGTTCTATTCTCAGTTTCCACTCACATCTGGAAAAATCTTAAACATGCCAGTTTTTTTAATTTTCGTTTTGGTATGTTTTTATAAAATTTTCGCATCTAAAATTTCATTAAAATGACAGAAGTAGATATTGAAATCGTCTGGACTATAAGCAATTTAAGGTATTAAACTTAAAATATTTGGGAAAGCTAATCACTAATTAACATTGATCGATCCAGACTATAAAAATCCACTAAATCTTTCAGACCTAAATAAGTTAAATCGTGTGTGAAAGTATCTGTAACTCTTTTGGAATTGAATTTACAAGTTTGAGTATTCAGATTTATGACCATAACTTTTTCATAAGTACTATACACCTATTCATTGAATCTGTGAACAATCTTTTTGAATATTATTTAGCGCTATTAGAATATATAATTTATTTATATTCATTATTAAAACATCTGCTTTGAAAATTATTTTATTATTATTAGAAAATTTACAGGGCTTTATATGGAAAGGCATCTATTGTATTCTATTGTAGATATAATTATAAACTTTAAAGGCAGAAACGTTGTCCAGGGAATAAATAAATTTCGGCTATTTTTTTCCATTAAATGTGGAACAACATAATAAAGTACCAACACTGGCACAAATACCAACCAATAGCCGTACCCATATAAATACCATACAAATACCAACATCAATACCAACCCAATCCCAATACTAATGCCAAAAGCAATACTAATACTAATGCCAATACAGATACCCATACCAATACTAGCAACAATACCAATACCATCATCAATATCAACAACAACAGCAATAATAATACCCACACCAATTCTAATTCCAATACCAGCACTAACAGCAGTAATAATACCAATACTAATAACAACACCAACAACAACAACAATAATAATACTCACACCAATACCAACCCAATTCCAATACCAACAGCAATACCAATACCAATTCCAATACTAATACCTATAGCACCATCAATACCAACAGCAATAATAATACCAACACCAATACCAAAACCAATACCAACACCAACCACACCAACAACAACAACAACAACAACAACAATAGCAATACCAAAACCAAAACCAAAGCCTAAACCAAAACAAGTTAATTATGTTTTGTTCAAGTTAATCTGCAAATAAGAATTGTGTACTGGAAAAAATTTCTGAGGCAAGTTTTACCTTGGAATGGTACACTCCAGGTGTTATTGAAATAATAAGGACCCGGTATCCTAATATGTGAATTTCATGAATGTGAATGTGAACGATGACCCCACGATTGCCCCAATTGAAAAATACTTGCAACATCTAAACATTTAAGAAATTTGCACGTGCTGTTTACACAGAGCCGGTTCTACGATATTACGAAAAATTATGTCCTGTTTTACTTTAAAATATTTTTTTGTACGTTTTCCTGATGGTGGCCTTTTCACTTTCTAGCCGAAAATCAGTAGTGATGGAACTGAACGTCATTTACTACTTGACTCTAGTTTGTGGCCCCCTGTGTTGATGAATTATTACAGAGCCATGTTGTAGTATATCAGCGCAGTTCAAGGCCACCTTTAGTAATTCGATAATTTTCTGTTTGGGGGAATTGCATTTACTAAAATATAGGCTCTCATTATACAGCTATGAATGAGGCTAATGGAAAATATATTTGTCATGGCAAGTTCTGAAAATTTCGCTGTCGTTTTAAACTGCTTCCGAGAAAGTAATTCCGTGAGTTCATTACGAGAAAACATGCATAGCATGCATAAAGGATTGCCAAACAAAACAAAGTTTACAATTGGCTGGTGAAGCACGAACGACAGGAGGAAGCTATAAATGTATAAATTAACTAAAGAACATCCTTTTTTGTACTCGAGCTGACAAAAATAATGGGTTATTGAGTTATTACTTTGATTTAAGGAAACCTTAATGGTGGTTAAATCTCGAGCTGTTTTAAGAAGATGTGACCAGCTGATTTCGAATTGAGGGCATAGACGGCTTAAAGTAGGACTCTAGTAAGACTCAAACACCCTGTGAGATACATACAAATATCTTTAAGATTTCCAATCAAATCCCGCTACCCTACTCGTGATTATGACTGGCAACACTCTCCTCCAATATCACTTTAGTTGCAATGTGAAATATTCTTTTACGGAGGTACAGAAATGAATGCTGCTGCTTGGCAAATTCTTTGAAGTCAAAAAATGATTTATTGAAATCTTGAAATCATTTATATAATTTGAAATAAAATTTTATGCAAAATTATCAAGATTTAATATTTCACAGCATACAATAAGTTTAATTTTAAATTATACTTTAACTCTTGAAGTCTCAAAATATATTTGCCAGCTGAGAGATTCTCTCACTTGGATTATCCTTTTACACTTATTACGACGTGTAATTTTTTGGCAGTCTCAAGAAGGTACGTGTAGAGGAGTATCTTAAAATATAGAAAACTGTATCCAAACTATTTTAAAAACTTTTCTTCTCATGATTAAGTTTGTATTCGTTTGGAAAAAATTACATCTAAAGTTTTTTAAGAAAAAATTTTTTTACGAAATAAATTTGTTTAATTTGTGTTGTGTGCGGTCGATTATTTTTTTTCTTCATTTTTATTTTTCCCCCTCTTCTAAACATTTTTGACTTGCAAGCAAGTTTAGCATGTTAAAACACTTTTATTTTCTATTCTCCACTTTGCCAGTTTTTATTTAGTGATAAACTTGTAAACAAATCCTTTGACGCTCAAACTTGTGAAAAGCATTCACGAGTATGATTTAAAGTAGAGAAAAGTTTTTTATTTAAAATACTGAATTCTAAGACATTTACGGACTGAGATGGCAACAAAATGATTTTTTTTCTCTGTGTGGTTATTTAAACTGAATGTTTTAATTTAATTTGAGTTCAATGTGGCCGTTAAAGGTAATAAATTTTCCAATTGAGATTTCAATATTTATCATGCAACGGATATGATCTGGTTCTCCTTATCCTTTTGCTCTTTAACCCATTTTTGCCCGAATTAATTTTTTTTTGCAAATTTGAAAATGCATTTATTTTTTCTCATTGTGGTGCATCAAATTGATATCTTTTGAAAGAATTAAAAAAAAAAAATTACCAAAAAGTGTGATTTTATAACACTGGGCTCACAGATACCTTGAATTGGACAATATAAAACACTCAACAAAAATTCCAGTTCACTGTATATGTATTAAATTTATTGTAATTGCAGAAAGATTTGCAAGTAGTCGAGCTCCATCTTCCTGTAATCTATAGCTTGTCTATGTATTTGCCAGGCAATGTGAGCAATTAGTAGGTCCAATAAGTATTCGATCTGATACTTATTCTGTATTTATCGATATTGTCATCCATCCTATCAACAGCATCCAGTATTTGTTGTACCTAGTAATGACGTTTGGCTGATCTATATGCATTTTCTTCTGTGCTCCCGAGACCCATATAGAGGCTTTACCAATTGGAAGAGTTGTGTCACAATAAGATACAGTGTAAACAGGACGATTGTAATTCCATGTTGTAACCGTAATTCCACTTTATGTATCGGTAGAGAAGTCAAACACTCCACGTTTTTTGTTAGCTATTGTCTTTTCCCCTATTATTCCTATTCCTATTCCTATTCCTATTCCTATTCCTATTCCTATTCCTATTCCCATTCCTATTCCTATTCCTATTCCTATTCCTATTCCTATTCCTATTCCTATTCCTATTCCTATTCCTATTCCTATTCCTATTCCTATTCCTATTCCTATTCCTATTCCTATTCCTATTCCTATTCCTATTCCTATTCCTATTCCTATTAATATTCCTATTCCTATTCCTATTCCTAATTCTTCCAAACTCTTTTTTCGCATAAGTTAATACTAAATTTACTGTTTCAGTTTTGACAAAAATATATTTACTTTTTAAAAAGCATATTTTTATTAAAATTTTTTCACACTCAAAAGCTCACAGAACAGCATACAATGAATGACTTCCAAAACAAATTTGGAAAACAGATTGCTTTTAGTATAAGGGTAAATCTCTTAAAGCTTAAAGAAAATGAAAAAATGTGTACTTTGTTTTTTAAGAGAGAAACCAAGTGTTTCCAATATCGGAACACCGTGAAAAAATGGGTTAAACCCCTTTAGAGGTGACAAGACCAATACGATACATGGCGATACATACGAGTATTCGTATATGTATGTATGTATGTATGTATGTATGTATGTATGTATGTATGTACATATGTTTTCGATTACTTTTGTAATATCAAAGTTTAGTAGCCTCTAGGGAAACGTATTACTCTATTTGGTTCTACTAGTGTTCTAATAAATAGACTTTTCATTAAAGCTCTCTAAATACAAACTAATTACAATAAATGCAAAATTATTTCACAATCAGTAGTTGAATAGAACCGCAATATTAATTATAAAGTGTTCGCCATAGGGAAACCTAAAGCCCAAAGAAGGCGGAGTGGTTCCATTGATGCAAGCATTTGCCGCAGGGCAATAACCGAACACATGGCTTCATATTCAAGAAATCAAGGCCGCGACTTCAGCAATTAGTAGGTGGCGAACTTACTAATAAGTCCTATCAAGGACTTTTCACTATTTTCCACTTTCAGTAAGTTTATTACGACTATTACTTCAA
Organism: Ormia ochracea; assembly: GCA_963402855.1. Lineage (NCBI taxonomy): Eukaryota > Metazoa > Arthropoda > Insecta > Diptera > Tachinidae > Ormia > Ormia ochracea. The sequence continues at coordinate 59,545,731 of OY727105.1, read as the reverse complement.
TACATTTATTTAGTTAATTACTTATGACTATTTTCAGCTTTAAATGCTTAAAGCTTTAAAGCAGCTGACAGCAAGAGCTTGGCCTAACTTGCAGTTGTTGTAGGACCGATTATGTTGAAAAGCAACATTCATAAGAACATGGCAAACGCCACGTTTAACACCTTTTATTTTCTGTATATTCCAACTAAGCAGATAAGCACAAAGTAGGTAAAAAGTTTTCTCGGACTATATACCAACTATATTCCAGCTGCATATCCAATAGGCCGTCGAAAGTATCTTTTCGTTCCGTCAGCATACAAAAACTAAAGTGGAAAAATGAAAGCTTTATTTGTTACCATTTGCCATAGAGTTTCTTTTGCATCTCCGTACTTCCTTGGAGTACCAGTTTCATTCATCTATGTATGATCCTTTTGTCGCAGGATTAGATTTTATATTTATCACTGTCTGCAATCTTGCGTTAAAGCATACCAAAGCTGTATTATTTAAGCTTTAAAGTGTCGAATGTGGAACAGTATGGTTGGCGAATATTTATTTCACAAATGATAAACAACTTTTTCATAAAGGTCGTGCTACCTTTAAAGGTCTTTACACACACATGAAGAGACACAAACGCACACATAGGCAAATAACGGCAACTAACACGTTTCGTAGTATTAAATTTCCTTTTTGTCTTTTGTTTTTATTAAAGTTTTAGCAATTTCGAAGAAAAATTAAAAATAACAACTTGTTTGCAAGTTTAACTAAAACATGCCCTGCATTCTCTTCTCCTTCCCTTTGCAAAGTTATGAGTACGTGTTTTCGTCAGATGTTTGTTTTTAGACTGTGTTTGCTTACGGCTGTTTAGATTTAATTAATTAGTGGTCGTTTGGATGGCTCTTCTCTTTCATAACTTGTTTACTGTAAAAAAAAAAGAAAATGAAAATTTTGTTTGCTGCCACTGAAGTTTTCTTTCATTTATTTCCTTTTTGTATTCCGTTCTTTTTTTTACTTTCAGGACTTGCTAGAGCTTCGACAGTATGGTTCGTGTAGTATAATTGTTAGTTATTGTTGTCATCCTACAACAACAAAGTAGGATTTTATCGGATACTAAACTTATGTTTTGGCTCGCAGAAGTTGTCCATAATTTTTTGTTTATGTCGGCGCAGTAGGACTACTTGGCAGTTCTAAAGAGAACCCACAGTTGCATTTAAAATTAATTACCGCAAATACGTATTACCTGCACAATAACATAATACAGATCTAATATTTATATTTATATTGAGTCATCGAAAAGTGTATGAAATGTGGAAAGTATTATTTTTAAACGCTCCCTGGCCATTTTCCGTTAGATTGGCGACAAAAGAAAAGTGCCAGTTCCTTTTTTTAACGAACTTATTTTCAAAACTTTTCTGAATTATTAACAAATAATTTTGTAATTATAAATATAATTTTGAAATTTGGTACAATTATGGTCCATTATAATGTACGGTATTAATTGTGAGCCACTACTTGACGTCAAGTTTTGGGCAACATATAATTTTTTATTTATTTGACAAATTTAATGAGGAAGAGGCATATTAAGATTATTGAGGGCTTTTACGAAAATGGCCGTTCGTCTATATTTCAGAATATATGACACAATGCTCCCAATTAATGCATTCCACCAAACCGGCTCTACGGAAAGTTACGAATAATTGGTGAAATCCGATGCATGGTCAAAGAGTAACTGTTTTTTGCGGTTTATGACCAGGTGGTGGCATCAAGCAGTACATCTTCGAAAATGGGGTTGGCCAAGCAGTTAAATGGATGGTTCAAGTGAATGGTGTTCGCTATTGCAAGATAATGACGAACTTTTTGTGAGGAGAAATTGAGCCAATGGATGATGGTACTTGCCGTATAGACGAAGCAGAAGTGTATCCTTTGCTAAGGGTATTCAATGGCAGGGTTCCCTCAAGTGATTTGTCTCCGTTAGACTTCTTGTTTCAAGGATATTTAAGAGAAAAGTTGAGCAAGTACAACTCAAGAGCCAAGGCTGGGGTAATTCCTCAATTACAACTAAAAGTCGGATAGAGGTGATTCGTCGAACCCCCTGCAAGCATTTGACAGATGTTTCGCCTTACTCGTAATTTGAGTACCATGATTTTCTGAACAATTAGAATCGTCCCTACCAATTGATAACTGTTTTTAAAAATTTAAGTGAGCAGGATCAGCATCCTTTTTTTAAGCAAATTAACCTGCAAAGCTTTCGGCTTGTCCGCTAGAAAACAATCATAGTCTAGGCAGGAATCGAATAGACAACAGATCTTAAGATCTTTTTGAAGCTTTTGCATAATTTTAAAATCCTTTAAGATTTTGTTGAGTTTATACACCCGTAATTAACGTATAAATCAACTACTGTATTTCCAAATATTAACTTTGTGGAATAAATTTAGAAAAGAACTACATTTTTAGATTTTTCGTATTTCATAGAAGTGCATTTCAATTAGTGCGCTCTGCTTAATACTTTTTTTATTTGCTCCTGTCGACTAGAATATGAAGTTCTACTATGCCACATGATGTCTGGTGGGGTGCGGTGGTTGCATTATGAGTTTTCCGTTGACAGTTTTTCTGTCCCTTTTGGCTCTATTAGTGCCACTCTTAGCAGGATAAAGAAGAGTGTGTAATAAATAATTTTACTGAAATTATTGTTACTGACAGCTTGACAACTTGCTTTCGTGTTTTTTGTGTTCGCTGCTTTAATTTTTATTTCATCATTAAGAATTTTTAAGTTTCTCTTTTAATTAATTGCGATTTCTGTTTTATGGTTTCTTGTTATTATTTTCTTGTTACAGCTACCGCGCTAAACTCTTGGCCGGCAGGACCCTCAACATTCTTTTTAAACGTGCACAAAAGTTATTTAATGAACGTTTACACCCTTTTAAGTATTTTTACTTTTTACATGGTCTTTTAATTTGACACATAATTTTAAGAAACATCAGCCCTCGGCCTTTTTAATTCGACTCTTATTAAAAACCAATAGAAAAGCTTAAATTAAGTTCCAGCTTTTGCCTAAATTTACATATAAACACATGTTCTACAGGAGCACCAAGTGTATTGCATAATTGCAATCAGCCGATTAGTAGTCGATCGACGACAAGTTAGTGGTCGACTGTCACTTTCACTACAAACCGATTATTACTACTCGCTTGCAATTTGTATTTTTATTTCTACAAATACTCGTAGGATAAGGGAGAGCTAAGTTTACTGGCTTGCGAAAAAGGAAAAAAGCTTTTCATTGGAAACATTTGAATATTTTTTTTTTCTTTTTGATGAGAAATTTCTTGACTCACATTATTGTTAAGATCTAATTTAAAGGACATATTTTATTATTCTAAAAATATCGTTAGCTGAAAAGTCAGCGCAATAGCTAGAAATCGATTTCGTTTTATGACAAAGTATTTTGCGAACGGTACGAATTAGTAATGGATTCTGCATTAACAGACATTTTTTCAAAAGGTTTCCTTCCCAATAACAATTTATGGATTATTGTTTTGAAAAATTATCTTATGTACCTCCTTGAAGGAATGAAGGAAAGAAGTGTATGTGTGAAGTATACGCCACTTCCACTTGCAATGTTAACAATATAAGCTTGCGGCTCCATGTTTGTGATTGGTCTTCTTTCCTTAAGAATTGCAAATAAATTTAAATCAAATAAATTTTATTAAAATAAAACACAGTATTGCCCCTCAAAGCTTCCAATACGGTTCAAAATAAAACAACCGAACCAGGAAGCGTTTAAGGTTTGCTTTAATACAATATTATTACGCTTTTAAAAATTTAACGAAAAAGAAACAAAAAATAATAAAATATTGTAAAAGTTTTTGGCATTTTGAGAATGAGTTGGCTGAAAGAAAAGCTTTTTAAGTTTTCTTTTATTTGACCGCACAATAGAAATAAATTTGTCAGCTGTGTAAAGGATATTGTCCCCCCAAAAACTGAACTAACTTGTATAAATACTTATAACAAGACAATGTCTGGCTTGAAATAAATTATTTAATAAGAATCAGTGTTAATTATATTACATAAAGTTGTTTATATAATAATAATTATTTTTTTACATTTTTAGAAAATTTGTATACTGTGTAGCAGATAACTTTTTGTAAAGTAGAAACTGGGGTATGGGGCACGCCGGAGTTCCTGCAATTGCTTCTTACATCGTATTCCAAGCGTTAATAATTTAATATAATTGATTATTCGATTTAATAATCACATAAACTTTGTAAAATGGCAAAAAAATTTAATTGAACCGACTTCGTAGTATATATGTATGTATCGGTTGCACCTCATTTCCCTGAAGGCTGCATAAGATTCTACAAATGTACTTCATCAATATAAATGTGTAAATCAACTCTTGTAGTCCTTCTCTGTTAATTTCTCAGAAAGCTTTTGCACACAGCCAAACATACATACACACACTCATACACACAAACACTCATACGTAGGAAAGTGAAACTAATTTTATTATGAAAACGTAACTTTCTCTCTCGCCAAGACTAGAATTCCCATCAACAATTTCTTCCGCTTAATGTAGTCGTATACGTCGGCTTATTATTTGGCTTTATTAAAAATGTCTGAAATATTTCTCGACTAGAGTCCGATTTAAAATAATTTTTACACTGATTAAGTTTAAAATAAATTCTTTAAAATATTTATACAGTTCTATATACTTTATATTTAGGGGCACTATTCACATTCCATGTGGATTGCAAAACTAGGATAGTGTGGCCTACAAATTCATCTCTGTAATAGATCTTTTTTGACGAGTTGCACGATTTGCAAAAACTTATGAAAATTTTCATAAAATTATATTTTTTATGTGATCAGAGTTGTATTTACTTCAATCAGAAAAAAAAATTAATTTGCCTCATATTCTCGTGACGCGATTTTCTAAAATAGTATGGAATCACATCAGATTTTCGTGTGAGAGAATCCTTCGACTATGTAGACTAGTGAAACTTTATAAGGATACTTGATTCAATGCTGGAATAATTTTTAATTGCAGTGCTTTTATTCATCAACCGATTTTGCTGGCTTTACACGTGAAGAATTAGAAGAGAAGAATTTTTGAATTGTTTAATTTAATTAAAAATTTAAGCTCTTTCTACACCGAAGCAAAGTGGAAAGACGGACAAAGCTTAAGCATGCCCTGTTCTTAAAAGTATTCATAATATACACGCCTTATGAGATTAGAAATTAATATCGGAGAAATTCCAGCCAACGTAATGGCACACTTATTCTGTATTTTTTATTGTAGAGAAGTGTATGAGCAGAGGGTGCAGAGTAGTTTTTGTACACAACTAAATAGGAAATATAAAGCTCTGATTAGGTTGATTACAGTAGAACTGAAGAGGGAACCGTATGCAATAAAATAGTGGTATTCGCTTGAGAGAGGGCCACACTAATCAGGCTTTAACCGTATAAGCGTTGTATGTTAATTTGTAATTCTTGCTCTCTTCATCATAAGCTGGTTATCCCGATACCAGCTTACTGTTGTTGTTACTAAAAGACCGGTATGAAACTTGAAAGCTTAAAGCTTATTTATCAGCTATGGTATCAAAATATTGCGAAAGTACCAGGTGAACAACATTCTTCATAAGTTTGCATATGCTTGTATAAGCTTGTATAAGAGGCAAATTAAATGATTTCTTAAGTGGCCTCGTGTAACTGTATGTGACTGAAAATCGGGCAAACCGGTATATCGATTTCTCAAAGCCACTCAAGTTTAACGGCGTTAATGTAGCATCTCCTCCAAGGCCACAGAGTAGATTATGAGCTAGATATCACATAAATTTATTTAATTTAAAGAGAAAAAAGCAGTCGCTTGGCTGCGAAGCCAACCTTTGGAATTGCCCAGCAAACATTTTGTTTTATTGTTTGTGGAAATGTAAACTAAATTTAAGTAATTAATTTGCATTAAAAATCAATTGAGGTATTTTTAAAATTCCATTACAAAATTCGCTTACAATTTTTTAAATTTTTTTTAAATTCTCCTTTTAAGTTGTTTCACTTTTATTAAATCAATATTATGAATTGTAGTTCATTAAAATAATGAAAATTTCTTATATAAATAATAATAATTAATAAAAACTAAAAGCCAAGAGCTCTTATAAAGCTCATCGTACATCGGGCACTTAATTATTTTCATCACTACAAATACAATAGCCAGCAGGGTACAGGAGGAAAGTGTAAAGAATATTTCCTAAAAAGGAATTGTAGTATTAAGAATTGTCCTGAAAAACATTAACTGTTTATATTTAAATATATTTTATTTACATTTAAGTAAAATTTATGCAACTTAAATAAAATTTTAATACTTTTTTAATATTAAATTTATTATTTTTTTCTTTTCTTGAATCTACTTGATGAGTATTAAAAATGTATTGATTACCTCTCGGCCAATGCTGGAGTTACAAACAAAAGCCTTTAAATTCATCAAGCCTACCCTTTGCGCCTGTACTCTCCTCACTTCTGAATTATTGACAATTAAGTTCATAAGTACGAGTATATACGAGCACATGCACATTGAAATACATGTTTCCATTTGTGGTAATGAAAATAATTAAGTGGCCTTAAGATGAGCTTTGCAAGACCTCTTTGTAATTGCGATTTATTAATTATTAATATTAATTACATTTTATTTATATTGATTATGAATTTGCTTAACTGTAAAAAATCTATTGTATACAAGTAAGTACACCGATATATATCCTGAACGCTTTTTGTAATAATATTTTTTTGCCAGCAGCTAATTGAATGTGGAAGGACTGAAAGCTCCAATGTTGCATTTTTGCCATAAACAGTTTTCTTTCATTTCCGTCTGAATAAAAAGGATACGCAGATGAATATTAAATAGTTTGTTAAATGGAAATACAGCTTTTGGAGTTCTTTAATTGGGCCCTATTTTGAAAATTCAAACAAGCATTTGGAGCTGTAGAAAAATCATAGTTTGAGCAGACAGAGAGGTTAAGGTTAATTAAAGGTCATTTTTTATTCTAATGTAGACCGCCAGCACGCGTGTAATCTTTTATTTTTGGTAACCATTGACTTGTTTAGGGAGAAATAAATGCAAAAGCAGTTTCTTTATTGGCAGGAATTGTTAAATTTTGCTCACGTGCATGTAATGAAAGCGATATTGTTTTTACACATACTTGTAATATATTTCTTAGAAAATATTTGGTATTATAAGGATTAACTTTGGAGACTAGTAGACTAAACTGTCGGAACTGTGAATATTTTATGCATGCAAGACGAAAAGCTTTTCCTATTAAAAACTATCAATCTACATAAAATGTAATAAAATCAAAAGGTATGGACGGCAGGACCAGTAGACTTACATTGCTCAACATGGAGTCCTTACAAGGGCTTGGCATCTCTGTATATGTATTTCCTGGAAGGTTAAATTAACAATGTAGAAACTGTCAGACAATAGCAGTACACTGTAATGGATTGTTGGTGAGTTTTTTAAAAATCTCTTAACCCTAAAATGTGCCACCGAGTCTCCGTAAGACCACTAGTGACTTTGAGCATCTGTAGCTGTAAAACAAGCAGAAATAAATTATTGATTACAAATTGTCGCCTTTTTCCGGCTTATAATTAAAAATATCACATATCTTTGTAAAGTTTCTATTAATGAAGTAGCTTTGCTTGCTCCTGCTTTTTGCTAAGTAGAGAGCAATCCCATTATCGGCTGATGGCGGCAGTACAGAACAGAACAAATAATTTAAATTTAGTTAATTTGTATTTGTATTTTTGATGAATTGAATAACTTGTTTCCATAATCGGTATCCTGTAAGCTCTCTGGACAGGAAACTTTTGCCGCATAATAATTTTTTATATATTTATTATCCATAAGTATTTTAATGCAGAAAAGCCTTTTCGAAAATAGAATTGAAATTACTTTTTAAAGTGAAAAACAACACAAACTTTTTTTTAAATTCATGAAATGGAGAAGAGAAGTTAAAATCTGCAATTTAGAACGTGAACAAAATCGAAAACATGAACACCAACGATGTAAAGTTATTCGTATTGTTGAGAGTTACATACTAACTCCTCAATCAGAGAAATGGAATAAACCAGATTTAAAAGTTTGAAGATTTTATTAATTTTTTTGTAATTTATTGTAAGGCTACGCACACGTATATTGAAAAGCATGGCCGCTGGTACCTACGAATTAGAATATGAAGCAGCTCATGTATATTACATGTATATTTCAAAATTGGAAAATTTTAAATAAAACACACATCCTATTCAAATTCACTTGTTGTTTTTCGATGTTTTTGGTTTGGTTACGCACCACGTATTTCTTACTTTCGCATACACAGATGTCTTTAATATCTTTTGGGCGAATATCCATTCCTAAAAACTCATCACATGGTCCTGTTGTATTTTCAAATGTTAATTCTTCAACAGAACGGATTATCCTTTTAAATTACTTTCAGGGCCTTTAAGTTTTTCATTAAATATTGAATTTTCCTATTAGGGGAGCCCTAATAGGAAACAAATAGATTTCTTGAAAGGAATTTCGAGTATAAGTTCTGAAGAACTTTTACAAACTCTTTACTTAACATTTCAAATAAGAATTACTTAAACAAGGAAGAAAGTTTTACTTTCTATTTTTTAAAGGAAACTTTTAACGCAAAACAATTTCTTGGTTGCTCATATTAAAATGCAGCCTTCAGGTAAAGCAAGGAAAAAAATGTGCTCAAATGTGTTCGGCGATGATTAGGACCACTTTAAATTCGGAACTTCGTGTTGAAGTTTCACTTTTTATAAAATTAAAGACAATTTTCTTTTTCTGTTTTATGAAATTTTCAATACAAAAACTGTTTTTTTTGATTAATTTTTTACTCTCTTTTTTCTTTATTTTCTTGTATTCTCTTTTATTATGACACACAAACACAAATCGAAAAGATTTTAAGAATAGTTCAATAAATGCTTTATTACCTAATGCCACTACAACTGGTGTCTAAACTTCGGTTAGGCTTTTGCAACATTTAGAAAATTCTCTGCCGACTTTGTGGGGTGGGAGCAAAAGCTAACGAGAAATAAAATAATTTGTAAAAGCTTTAACGAATGAAAGGAATTTTCGTGTTATTTTTACATCTGCGAGTAGTCAGATCATACACATACATACATAGATATTTCTATAAGAAAATACAACCATAAATATAAAGCGACAAAGCTTTTCGATATAACTACTTTCAAATATTTTAAACGATAATACGAGGGGTATGTGAATAGTTTCTGGGCTAAGCTAAAGAAAACGTTTGTTGAAAATGAAAACAAAAAAAAAATTTTATCAGGCAGGAAATTTTACACCGCACTCTCGTAATGGAACAATTAAATTTGAAAAGAAGTTCATTAATGGGCCTTGAAATCTCTTGCAAAAATAATATAATTTGCAGGCATGCTACTGTCGGTAATACAAGGCAATTTCTTAGTAAAACCAGCCGTAAGCTAAAACTCTGTAGGGAGAAAATTAAGAAACAAATAATTAAACTTTTTTTTTTTTTTGGCCTTTATTCCACACATACATACATACATACTTGTGGCAAAGGCTCGTCTTATTGGACATGTTGCATTCCAATAATTGTCAGTGGCCTTTTAAATACTTTTAACATGGCAAAGCCTACAATTTGTTATACAATCCTTTATAAACTGCAAATAAAATACATTTATGTGAATAGGTGTGTGTGTGTGTATGTGTGTATGTATGCAGAGAAATATAATGTGTAATATTGAATAAAGTCTACATGATTTTATTCATTTTAGTGCGGCAACTTATATGTATGTAATTATAATGCGAAATGCTCGAAACACTTCTCCAGCAGCACACATGCCACTGATCAAACATCAAAAAAATGTAAAAAGCGTACACAACACGTAGCTTTAGTTCCAATTACATTTACTCGTTTTTCAAGTAAATTCCTTCAGCGGGAATGAGCACGGTGCAGTACACAAACATAATTTTCCAGAAGCCCGCGCACATCACCAGCAATACTTTTTCTTTTTGCAACAATAAATAAAAATACAGCGAAAGATTGCTTTGCTTTATTTGGATTTCGCAACATTCGGAAAATAAAATAAAATATGAAAGCAATTATACATCCATGTTCATGCATGTATGTGCATGCATGTGTGTGTGCAGTAGTAGCAGTATTGCCATTGTATTTGGGCTGACAGCTTTGCGAAAAAAATGCCACCCAGAAGAGTGGAGAAAAGCAGAAAAAGTGTAGCAGCAGCAGCAGCAGAGTTCTGTGGGCATCGTAGGGCTTTTCCTTAACACTTTGTTTTGAATTTTTTGTTGATTCGCTATTGTTGCTGCAAGCTTTTATATGAAATGAAACGTGACATCTATGCTTTCGCTCAAAAGTCACGTTCTTTCCGCGTAATTTACGTTTGTAAAACAGTTGTTGATTTTGTGGCTGCTGCTCTTTTCATTTATGTTTACCACTCGGCTTTCATTCATTCATTAAGTATTGCTATATGCATGATTATATATGCATGAGGTTTACAATGAAGACCACTACTCTGCTGTTTATCTTTGCCCTACGTGTTATTGTCAGAGTACTTTACGGGAATAGAGCCGTTACCACCCTGCCAGACTGATTGGTCCAATAACAAACGTGTTATCAAATTGAACAAAAAGTTTAATGGACTAGTTAGACTAATAAGCAATCGCAGCAATCGAAATATCAAAACAACAATGCAGGACTGCTTTTCGCATCTTCCGAAATTATCCAAAACTTTCTGCTACAACACTCTGTTGCACTCACTAGTGGCACACGCCGAAATTTAAATAATAAAAAGATTTGCTGATGATGGAGAAAGTTGTGTTACTTTAATTCAAATTCGGCGAAGCATTAAATTAATACATATACGAAAGCACAATGCACACTACCCCACAGCATGATCCTTGTGCTAGAAAAGTGAGCCTAAAACATTCAGCGATATGAGTACATGGCGTTATTCCAAATATTAATGCGCACATAAATAACAATGAATGCGAAACATAAAGAAATATGTGCATATATAAGAAATCGTATTCATAAAAAACGTTTGTAATAAAAGCATACATTATTGTGGTGTTTATTTGACTAACATTAAAAATATACACGTACTCGTACGTATAAGTGAGAGTGTGTGTGTGAGCTGGCAGAGTTTTTGTCGTACCTGTTAATTTATTGGAATATTTAATATCCTATAACAAAGCCAGTATTTTATGATTTTGACTATTTCGCTAGTGCAGCTTTCCCCCTCCTTGTTTTAATAAATACCTAGTCAATAGAGAAGAATATGCGGGAAAAGACTAAAATATTAAAACAAATTAAAAGTCTCATTTCACATTTTGATTCTCTTGTTTTTTAATACTCGCATTAATTGCCAGTTGGACGAATTGAAGAATTTTGTTGAAGCTGAACTTAGCAAGTGTTCTTAAACTGTTCCCCATTTTGGCCACCAATCCATAAGAGTAGGAAAAGCGGCAAAACTTTGTGCTTAAGCATATTGAGTTATAATCTTAATTTTTACTAAAAGTGGACTTGATACATTTGCTGACTAACCGCTTGCTTTTTGTGGAACTATAACAACTCTGTATTTCAAGTGTTTGAAAGAATGTTTGTTTGACAAAATTGTTTATGATAACTACATATACATGATTGATGCATATTATAATGCGTACATACTCGTAGATGTATAGTTGCACACACACATATACAGAATAGAATATAATTTTAGTAATAAACTCCTTTGCCTTTTTTATACACTGCACTTTTCAGCGCTTGTAAATAATTTTGGGTAAAAAATGTCAAAATCAACTTGCGAATCAAATTTTATTGCTGTTGCACAATGGGACGCTTTCGTACTTTGTTTGCACATATCAAGTGTCTCCAGTCATTAAGAGAATTTCTAAAATGTATTGTCTGTATCTAAAGCATTACCCCTATTAATCTTTCATACTACACTAAATTAATTTTCTGAAATTTCTTCACAATATATATTTCTATCGAAGTTGCTGCACAAGTTGGGTTCAAGGAGAATTTTAAATAATTTGGAATACTAGACTTTTTAGACTTATTAATGTAGTTTTACTCGATATTTGGAGCAGATCCTGGGCAGAATAGTTATGCCTACTTAACTATAGAAATGTAGTAAAATTATGTTTGAAAGTATAAAAATAGTCTAAATTTATTTTTCTATTAGTGCACACTGGCCTGAATGGATAATGTCTAATTAAATCCATGTCAAAAATCTCTCTTAGAGAAACATTTTTTATTAATATAAAAAACTGTTTAATAATATCCTTTTTCTATTACAGTTAATAATATGAAGCAAACTTATGAAGCAAATCCTGTTGGCCTTTTCATAGAGGGTGGCAACATTTGCATTCTTAACACGAATGTAACAACAATTTCTGGTTCTTAAAATTTTTTGATCCTCTTTTTTTATCAAACATATTAATATTTATTCCTGATATTTTCAATAACCATTAAACAATTATTTTTTTTTATTGCAATTGGCAAAGATGTTCGCAGGAACATCAGGCTCTAGCTTGGAATTGAACCTTTCACATCCGGTTTAGTAGGCTGCTCATTATCCATTCGCAGTATTTATAACATTCAATCGAAGCTTGCACGTGCTACAGGCATGTATCCGGATCCAGATAAAAAAAAAAGGATGCGTTAACGTTTCTGTCCTCACGGTTTTTGGATCAATCCTTGTACCACTAATTGTATTATTTACAATTTAATAAAAAAATAAAATAAATGCGTTAATAAAATTAAAGCATGAAGGAAATTCGTAAACAGAAATGAATAATTCCTTGCTGGTGGTATCGTGAACGATTCGGCTACTATTTGTCGTTTGGTTGTTTGTGAGTCATTCAGTTCCAGATTTGGAATCGTAATATATATTTTGTAATTCTAGATGGTAAGAACTTTAAACTATTTTATCTATAATTCGTTCCCTGGATTATATTTCGATAGAAGTTACAGGCTGCAATATTAAGCGCACTACTCGACAGTGAATACAAAGTAAAGCTAACAATACATAAAGTTGTTGAATAAGTTTTTCTCCAATTAGCCACACCTTGCATCTGTCTCTACCTCCTTTGCTAAAGGACGACATTCAACTAAATAAATATCAAAATAACTAAAATTCAGAACGAACCTTTTTGGAACATATTTTCATCGCCAGAAAGGAATATACATCACCAGACTTCATGAGATAAAAATAATTTTTTCATATGCACGCTCAAGAGGATTATAAATACTTCACGAATTCCTGATACAAAATTGTCATAAACAAATCACATAGTGTCAATAAAAGGAAACAATGAAATAATATAGTAGTCTTATTATACCCCAAGGACCCCTTTAGAGAACTGCCTGCCTTTTTAAACAGTTCTATAGCGCTTTCGACTTTATGAAGCTTTTGTATTTCATACCGAAAGACCTTGGAAGGATTTGGATAAATATGCAGAAAAAAGGGCATAAGAAAAGAAATCCAAGGACAAGAAATCCTGTCATCTCACAGGATATGTTTTACGAGAAAGATTTTCCAAAATCCTACTTTTTCCATAAATTTCTATAAATTGCACAATTTCTAAGTTTGCTGTATTATGAAATTTAAAACGTATCCTTTTCCACAGATATTGTTATTAATATTATTATTATTATTATTATTACTATTATTATAATAGCAGGCATAAATCTTGTATGTTTATTTAAGAATATTTTTTTATCATTAGTGTTCGTTCGCTTTTCGGCCATAAAACATTGTGAGGAGCGTATTCGAGTTATTTAACTTGTATATTGTGCTTCCTTGCAGGCTCTTACGTGCTGCTGGTTCAGTCGTTGCTTATAATACGGGTATTTATTATGTGAGTGTCTGGCTAAGCCGTCATCAATGGCAATAAAAAAAATTTTTTTTTCTGTTTAGTAATACTCCCCACCAGCACATGGTGGCATCAATATAAACAGTTTTATATTATTTTGCCAAGATTTCCTCCTTCTGTGAGAAGGTTCAGTTAAATCTGAGAGAGAAAATTGCAAAACATGAATGGAAAAATTGTTTCCAGCTGACAAATTTACAAAAATGTACAAAAAATGCGAATATACTCAAAGTTGGATGGTATGTTACCTTCATTTTCATCTCGGGGGTTTACTGCTGCTTCCTTGAGGATAGAATGTTTTATAACTCTTCTCTATAGAAAAGAGAAAGAGGGATATAAAAAGTTTAGCGTTCATTTCATGTGTAATTTCTACATTTTTAATTTGCGAAGCCATAAAATATATATTGACATTCCGAATACTAATAAAAAGCTAATACCGAGCTTTGTCCCTCTATCCGCGTTGGTATTCTACTGCGTGCCAGAAAGAGCTAAGTTTTTGGTTAAACTAGCAAACAACTTAAATCAGATGATATGCGAAAAAGATATAGATATAAAATAATGCGGCATTGCCATTTTAAATTACCTAAATTTAATAAAAATTTTAAATTACCTAAATTTAAGGAAAAATTTTTTTTTTTTTACCAACTCAGCCTACAAAGCTTTCGACTTCTCCGCAGGAAAACATCCAGTCTCTAAACAGCACTGTGCATTATTCACTCATTATTCACCTACGGGGGAATTGCCACATTAAAACCAACTTTCTTAAATATTTTCTGAATGGTTTAGAGTATTTCGTAGACTTTTATACCTTTTATTTTCAAAACTGTTGCTGGCATGCAATAAAAATATAAATTGCTTTAGAGAGAAGAGAACAGTTTTAAAAAGAGAGCGAAAAAATTTGATCTTCAAATTTAGCAAAAAATCAAATTTCCAAAAGAAAGTCTAAAGAAATAATTTCGATGACGCGAGAACGTTTTTTCTCGCCTGAGCTGAGCCAAGCCTAGTGGTCAGTATCAGTTCCACTTTGACATATTTGATGCCAATCGTAAGAAAATCATTGTATCTTATGATAGTTTGGCTCCACCCACTTCTTTACCAATAACAGACAAATGCACATTAATGATTATTTGAAACCAAAGCACGATTTGCTGTTAGTTCCAATTAAACTTTTATTACATTGTAATATTTTCTATTTAAATATATTGTTTTTCACTTAAAACTGGAGACATTTTAGAGTAATTTATCTGGACTTGTATTTATAGCAATAACACTTTGGGAACTTTTCTCTTGAAACATGTTGTAATTTACAGTTGAACTTGTTAGGACAATAATTGATTGTGTATTTCTCTTTGATAGACGAACCATTTTCAACAACTGATAGTGGTACGAGGGCCGCAAATATTTGGAAAAGTAGTACTTGCTCAATTATTGCCTTGAATTCATTGATACCGGGATGTCAATATTTATGCAAATTTAGATGGATCGGTCTTGTAGGAGAATATCTGCTTTATGTCATTTGGGGAGGAGCCCACGTATTTCGGAGAGTAGGCACATATAAAGCACCATATGAAATATCATGTGAAGAGTAATTAAATTGCTTCTGCGACTACTACTGTTAGGCACTGTACAGCAGTGCTCTCACTATCGTTTTTCCTTTCATATATAATTTTTTGCCTACGGTTGGTATTCATAACATCAGTATTCAGAAAATGAAAGTTTCCAGTGTGGTATTATCCGCCTCTACTTTGGCCTTTCCTTTGACTGATGTGCTAGCCGTCCTGTTCACCAGTTATGCTGTAACTGAAGTCATATTGTATATTTTCGATTTGTAATACAATCATGACTTAATTCTTTTCCACGGCAATTGATCCTTCTTATTGAAGCTTCCAAACATTTGCGCTTCACTTTAAAAAT
This sequence comes from Ormia ochracea, assembly GCA_963402855.1. Classification (NCBI taxonomy): domain Eukaryota; kingdom Metazoa; phylum Arthropoda; class Insecta; order Diptera; family Tachinidae; genus Ormia; species Ormia ochracea. The sequence goes on along the minus strand of OY727105.1, from coordinate 59,529,908 downwards.
TGTTCATCTCTTCTGCTCTATCGTTTCAATGGATTTTCGAAAAGGAAACACAAACATTTCATTTGAAGCACTTTCTGCATATAAAATCAGGTTGAAATTTCCACTTCTTTTGATAAACTTAACAATCATGTGCACGTATTTGGCAAATGTACTGAAATACGAGGATGAAATACATACGGACATGTACGGAGGGTTTATTCACATCAAAATTCATGTTATTCCAATTTTGTATTATATTATATTTTCATTTTGTTAAAGAAAATAATTTTGCCATGTACGAAAATTTCGAAAGGAATCGAATTCCTTGAGCACACCAATATGGATTATGAACGCATGTCTTTTGAATGACAAGCAGTCATGTTACCAATAAATGTGTGAGAGGAAGTGCGGGCGAGTGCGTAACCTTTTCTTTGAGGAAGTGTCTTCAATCGTACTTATTTATACTCGTCTGTATTGCTAAAGATATTGTAATTTTTGTTGCATAATGCAATAAGCTTTCAACGGATTGACAAATTTGCTTGTGTGTGTACAATTCGCAGAATATTCTTCCAAGCATTCCGGTTTTCTTATATACCCCACAGTCATGTTTGAGATTTTACATTTTAGCAACGTATTTCGTTTCTTTTTTCGCTTCGAATTTTGGTCTTATGGAGAAGGTTTTCGTCAAGAGTTCTTGTACGGTATGATGGCAATTATGATTCTGAATAAAGTTATAGTAAAATCTAGATTTTACGCATGTTAATAATTTAGTGACTTGGCGCCTGAACTTTAGTTTCTTTTCATCATAAATCCTTTTTGTAGACTTCATTATGTGTCACACTGTATATAAATTTCTGAATCAAATTTGGATATAAATTTAAACAAGAAAAAACTTTTTTTTATTGAAATTGTGAGATGCTCGATATCGAAATAGAGCATTCCGCCATCACGATTGTCCAACTGTGTGCGTTAACATATCTTTTCCGGCCAAGCATATTTTTGAAGAAGTAAAATACTTTCCAAATACAATACAATTTCTGTAGAGTTGGGCCATCAAGCCATGTTGAATCTTAATGCATTTCATGATTTACTTACTGAAAGCCTTCTGACATTGAATAGATCTGCGCATTTGAATAGATCTACGATATAAACCATTTTAAAATTCCTTGCATTGCATTGATTGGTTGCTTTAGTATTTACAAAAGATTCTTCTAAGCATTCTAAGCCTGATTCTACAAAATGTATGATCCTCCAAAAACCATCTGTCACTTTTTCGAATTTTTGCAAATTAATATGACCTCTATTATTGGTTTCAATGCTGCCAAACTTTTGTTTTTTAAATAGCTGGTAATACGAGTACATAAACTGATTCTAGAACCAATAGTGATGCTGCTTTTCCAAATTAGTATTGCCATATGCCGTGCCGCAAGAGATTTTCAAGTGTCCTTGGACTCCAGAGGGGAACCCGGGAAACCGGAAAACATTCATAAGCTCTTGTGTTCGTAAACACATACACTGCGAGTACTCAAAGCCCGATATAATCGTACTATGTAATGTTATATTAGCCAGTTATTCTCAAATCAAATAATTTTTTCTAAATTGTAGTTCAGAGAGTTACTCGCACAATATTTTTAAATACTTATCGGACAAGAACTAATTGCAACTCTCAATTGAAAGCGGTTTACCGAAAAGTATAATTATTTTAATATCTTGCGGGTCCAGATATTCGCATCATCAATTATTCAATTCAAACTAAAGGAAAGCCAAATAAATAATTTGATTTGTCGAGGTTCTGCTGTACGCTGCAGCCAACTTGTGGTTACAATTGAAGTAATTGAATTTGTAATGCATGTATTGCTAGCTTTTGGACTTAATTGCATGTATAATTTATTATTGCCATTTAGTTAATAATAGTTTTAATATTTAACAAGTTTTCAATGCTGCTGCATCTGTAATTGACACTTCAATGGTTTTGTTAGGAATAATTAAATTATTCCAATGTTTGGGATGTGCGAATAGTATTGAAATATGTAGTATATATATAAACCTCTCGAAGGCATACTCTCTCTTTTTGTCTTGGTCAAATGAATTGCTGAGTGTTGCTTTCATTAATGAACTAAACAAATCTGTACACCCCTGCAAGGATATTCATAACACTGTGTCCACACATTGCGAGTCTTAAACTTCTTTGAACTGTCTTTGGCGTTCACACATTGCGCGTCTTATTCTTGAGGCTATATTTTATTCTTTTTTTCTTAAATTTCTTTTCAACAGCAAATTCGTTTATAATTTTAGGCAAACGACGTAAGAAACAACGTTACAAACAGATCACGGTTGATATTAATATTTCACGTTTAATCTTGTAGTTGTAAAATATCAGAATTTTGCTGTGATAAATTATTAAACTGAAAAGATATAATAAGTTGTATTTAGAAATTTGTGTTCGGTTGAAGATTTTATTCTACTTCGGTCCGTGTTTTTTTAAATACGAACCTGCATGCAATAACGAATTTTAATTGTAAAATATACTTTATACTTTTACTTTGCAAAGTCTTGAATTTTGAGGTGAGAGAGGAACAGAGTTGCATTTTTCATGATTAAACTGAATGTTTACTGAATAGCAAATTCGATAAATTTTTGTCATAACTATTTCATCGATGCGATTGTCTTCAAAAATTTTACTGAATCGCACTACAGATAAAAGCGATATCATGATGAAACTAATTTCATTTCATATTTTGTTTTGTAAACTGTATATTTACAAGCGAAGAACATGAACTCGTATGTATGTGTGTATGCATGTAGAAATGGCAAGTCAACCAACAAACAAAATGTCAAAAATTAAGAACGATCATACAAGAAGAAAACTTTTAAAAAGACTGTGGACAACGAAGAAAGACTAAAACAAAAGTGAGAAGACTTCGTCAAAGTAAAATTTCGCAGTGGGAATGGGGTCCAGCTTAAAGTGTAAAATAACGAATGAGAGAAAAAAAAAGGTATCGAGAGTAGACTGGTTTGTTTTATTCTCGTCTCTCTCGACAGAAAACTAGGAATCTTAAAATTAATTATGGAAAAGAAAGTGCAGTGTTAAGCAGGGCAATATATTTACATCTTATTTAGAATCTGTAAGATTATATATGAAGAGCCCGCCTATAAAAAGTGGCGTAGTATTGAGATATGTGGATCATAATAAAGAATTTTTATTACTAATTCGTATTAAACAAAAGAGAGCCACTTTTAGAAAAAAAATTTTAGCTTTATTTCGAATGGGCTGGAATTCACTATGATTTCTTAACTTCCATTTTGGAAATTTTTGCACACAAGGACTTGAAGTCGGTTCTTATAATTGTCTTTTTATACATTTATAGAGATTTTTACAAATACGGTTGATCAGGCTAAAGTTGATATCACTTTTATATAAAAGGTGCGATTCAGTAACTTTTTTTACGCAACCGCTTCTATAAGATAATTATAACGAAACTTTATCGAATTTGCTTTTCAGCAGCCATTTTAACGAAATTCGCTATCGGTTATATGTAAATTAAAATTTCGCTGGATTTCTGTTACAAAAACTTAATGCAAATGTTTTTTTTAATTCCATTTTGTGTATTTAGTATATTTTGAGAGTGATGCCAGATAACAAGAACTTACTGAATCACTAAATCGTTATTGTGAGGGAATAATATTTTCGATAAATCTTCCAATCTTCGAATCGTTATAATTTACTGAATTACTATATTCCGTAGAAGAAGTTTCGCTACATGTGGCAATGTGGAATCCATGTAATTTTAATAATTACTAAAAAAAAAAATAATTTAAAGGACTTTTTTTTTAAATTATTGTTTTTATTTAAATTTGAATTGCAACGAATTGCACCTGCCAGCAATTAAATAACATTTAAACCAAATTTAATTTTGAAATGTTAAATTACAATTATTAATATATTGTGTTCCATTTACATACTCGTATAATAAATACTCATGTAAAACAAATTTGTAAATGTAAGGCAAAACTTGTTGTAATTTATAATTTAAACAATTCGATATAAAACACGGAATGGGCTTTTGCGTTTCATAAATTCAGTTTCTATTCGTATTAGCACTACGCGTACTATTGAAACGTGCATACGAGTAATTGTGTTCTATTCATCAGTGCTATTAAGCTTTCCCGGCTACAATAGTAACGCAATTAAAGTACAAAAGCACGTTTAATTAAATAATCAATAAAGCATATTGATGTTGTATTTTTAAAGTGGACTAATTACTACAACTAGTGTCTTATTTAATTGAAATCTAAGTGGCGCTAATACGGTTGGATGTGGATTACCAAAACAATCAAATAAATTAAATTTTATTATTTGGAATACTAAAACAATTGTAATCATGAATGCATTAATTTCATTGCTGCATATGTAATATTAATGAAAAATAATGCTGGAAATGATATTACAAGTCAATTTCAATTTCTCATGTGTGCATAATCTAACTTGGACGTCGCTATATGCATACGCATGAAGTTGGCCCGAAAGGTTAGAAAACTCAAATTGGTATAATGACATTTGTGAACCGCATGGATGAATGAGCAAGGAAGGGGTTTGGTTTTTGATTGATGCAATGTGGTTTTGGGGTTGCATTGTAATCGGACATAGACTTATTGCAATGCTCATACACGTAATAAGCGTTGCATTATGCACGAAGTGGGAAAACAAGTTTTGACAGGGTAGAGATGGGAGGTAGATTTTGTGGGCATTGGCTACGACAAATGGCACTCTGCTGCTAGTTGATTCCACATACGCACTGTGCGCCTGATTAGGGATTTGTGCGTTATGCGATTCACCGACAGATGGACAAGAAGTGTATATGAACGTATGTATAGGAGGGTTGGCTTGCCGATTTAGCAACAGCACATTTTATAGGTTTAAAAGATTTTAGCACTTGAAATCTTGTACTGAAAATATCAAGAGCTGGTGAGTCCTTAGGATTGTGTCTTATAAAAAGATTTTGCTCTAGTCTTACACAAGTCATTTAAGTAGAATATGAGCAGCAGACACTGCTGTCATTTAAAGTTTGAAGTTTGGCATAAATCACTGATCTTGCGAAAAATCTGTGATATCATACGAAAGGAAATTGTTATTGAACTCGCTTGCTAAGGCTTTATTTGAAGCAAGTCGTGCTATGACTGAAGTCGTGCTTTCACTGACACTTATGGATGTTGAGATTCTGTTAAAGAAATTCATAGTTTTTCTTCTCATATAAAAATATATGTTTCTAAATTGTCATCAAATGTAGTTTGAAGACTGTTACACACAGTTACCACTGTGGCCTTCCCAGTTTTTGACAAACTGTTTTCTCTAATATTAAAAAAGGTATGACTACACACGGTTCCATAGTGGTAAGACGCTATAACTAAATCGCTACTTATTTTAAGAAAATATCTGTTTGAACGGTCCCTGAGGATATGCATTAGAATGCGCTGAAATACGCGTAGGAACCAGCTAATACCTCGAAGTATTCCATTTCATTGTATTTTTAAGTAACGTTTAATTTTTGGTATTTCTGTTGAATTTACAAAATCAAACTACAAGAGTAATAGCGAATAATGATGATTTTATCGTTAAATATTCCCACAAATAAAATAAAGCAAAAGAGATTACATTTACATTAATTAATTTAATTATTAATTTACATTTGTAGGGTAAAGGATATTCCGTGGTAAAGCTAAAAAAATAGAACTAAATTTTAAGTCAAGATAGAAATTAAAAAAAAAAATTGAAAAATTTTAAATAGAAAATATTTAAAAGGTGAATAAAAATAGTCTCTTAAAATGAAATAAGTGGCCACAAGTGATTTCCAGTATTCTACAGAAATCATGTTATTATCAAACTTACTTATTCCTTTTCCAAGCTTGCAATCATACCAAAATAATTCAAATTACAACCTGCTTTTTCCCTATTGGTTATTTCATTCATGGGGAATGAATTTCATTCACAATATGATAAATTTAGTTATGTGTAGAATTGCGCAGGCAGGAGGGAAAACATTGTATTTGTAGAGAGAGAAATTAGAAGATAAAACAAACTAATCTTAATTGTTAAAGGAGCTGTTAACAGGACACCAGGAGCAATAAAGAACTCATTTTATACCCGCAAGAGGCAATTACTCAAAACAACGGAAAAAAGAGAAAAATTTAGAGATCTACTGCTGCGATTTGTTTCAAGTCTGTCTCACGTTCCTAAGATATTTGGAAACCATTCAAAGCTTTGAAGTCCTGAATGCTAAAAGTCAAGTTTAGGAAGCTGCCACCGTGAAGTTGCCGAGTCCTTTGGCAACTTCCATAGTATTGCTCTACTTTCCTTTCGATGCTACTGTCTTAGATGTTCCAAACTATATTCAGGTTACCTCCTGTTTCCGTTGGTCCGAATGGGTTGTCTGCCGTGGCGGACCGGAAACCTCGCAGATTGGGATGGTTTGGTTGGTCGATGTTGACGTATGGGAACTCCAAGTTTCGTAGAAAGCTTGCTGGCAAATTATTGTCTTTGGATGCTTAGCCTTTTGCCCTCACTGAGCAAGTATGTAACACTTTAATTATAGTATTAATTTCTCCCACTCTTCTTTTTATTTATTATTAACAAGATAAATTTTCATTTGTATACACTATTTCTTGGATTTTAATTTGTGATATTTTAAAACATGCAATTGCACCCCGAACTTCATTTTCACTGTTGGATCTTTAGAGAATGATCGATGATTGATTGAATAATGACTCCTGATGACTGATGTCTGCCCCTTTTATCTTGTTCGGGTGGCTTTACCTTCATGCAGAAGCAAAACTTCCTTGCCATTTTTACATTGTCGTCCAGTCGCTGCCGAGGTGAAAATTCAGCGCGCTGCTGCGAAGACCGAGAGTGTCGCTAAGGTGAGCAAACCTGCTTAGATTAGCAGAAGTGCTCATTCCCGGCATAAACACCTCCCAATCCAATATTTATATCAATGAAATTTCTGTTATCGAAGAGCTTTAGTAATGGATGCCATAAATAATATTATTTTAAAAGATATATGAGACTTGTTTTAGGCAGCACTAAGTAAGATATTTAATTGGTGCCCAAGTAATCGGTTTCTTCCTCTTCTTTCAAGAAATTGCTATCTATGAAAAAGGAAAATACCCTAAACTAATTATATGCTATGGGACAATTACTACCATAAGCTTAGTAGACAATATCTTTGAAAGAACATCCCATAAAAGATTAGTTGATTACGCAGCACAAAATAATATTATTAAAATCCGTAAAGAGCACTTTACCATTCCACCAGATTAGATGAATTATTAATTTTATTGAAAGCAATAAAAAAATTCGCAAAAGTATTAAGCACGACATTCTTAAATACAGTGGTCTAAATATGTACTTTTGTCGCCCACGTTGAGGTCGAGTTTTACACTGAAAAACGTTTGGAGGAATCAGTAAAGAGGATGTTATGCTAAAAGACTCTTCTCAATTCAAAAATATTTTTATTAACGGAAAATAAAAGTGAGTGACGACAATCTATTACATTCTCATGTAGTAAATCTGCCAAATGTTTTCCTGCAATAATTATGTACGTTGTAAAAGTATATGAAGTTTATGCACTATATATATTTGTGCCATTCTCAGTTATTGTTGTCCAGTTTAGTTTCACAAAGCCTGAATAAAAATTTAAAAATTACTAGTGTTCTCCCCCTCTCAGGTCATACAAACAAATCTCACCATAATAGATTTAACTACAAGAGGAAGTGGTCTGACACTGGCATTTGCAAAAAACCTACAGATTGCCTTAAGAAGTTTGCTAAACAGCTACTATGAATCCTTTTTGGTAAAAGGAATTCCGCTGGTGGTACTTTTTTTGAATTTCATTTCAACGTTCTTTTGTTATTTCAATGTTGTTTTTGATAAATTTGTCATAAATCCTTTCTAAAAAGATATTTTTTATACCCTTCGCCCAAAAAGGATATTAATATGTTTGTTACAGGCGATGAAATGTCTATAATATTAATCTGCGACAAGACAAGGCATACATGTGTATAATAAACTCTTTTAGGAAGGTGAGTTGATTAAACTTCACCGCCTGTCTGTCAGTTCTCTTTTTTTCTGTATTTTTATCGCCCGGCAAATCGATCTTAAATATTGTCTAAATTTAAAATTTTCCTCCAAAGTGTTCCATGTAAGTAAAAGATATATAGCCACCTATTTTATACATTTATGGTTAAAAATGCAAAACAGGCGCCGTTGAAACAAAACGGATATTAAGCCACACTTTGCTCGCATCCACGCTAGTTGTTTAATTTCAACAATAGAAGTGATCAGATTTGGGCATATATATATTTTCTTATATTTAACCTATTTGGAACTTTTAAATTAAATTATTGTTATATTTTTTTAAACCGGCCAGCGCATGAATACAGGAGGTTTGTGCTTGTGGGACCAGTTTTGCAAGCATTGCTTGTTGAGTTTGCTTATATTTGGCTTGGAATATGAATAGGCATGTCTGGACGAACCACTTTTACTTATGATAATATGGCATTTTATTTAGCTATTGTACTACTCTTAAGTGAGTTCCCACGCTACTGTACCTTACTAGCTTGTACGAGTAGTAAAATATGTAAATTTATTAAAAAAAACGAGAAAAGATCCTGAGAAACATTAACAACGAGTTTCTTAGTATCGCCAAAACAATGCCTCCTTTGCATGCATCCATTTATTTTTGAAAAGTTTTTACGAGCTTTATACGCAGACCCCTTAAGTCGGCGATTGATCCATATCATGTTAGTAAATCCCTTTAATTCTCTTGGCACCAAAGCGGTACACATTTAGATTAAAGTTTTATTGTTCTTCAAAATGATGTCCGTAAGTTTTATCGTTAATCACGCTAATCGATATTGGGACTACATATACTCGTATTTCAACCCTTAATCGCTTTCCCAAGAGCTACTTTCATAGTTCTACCACAATGTATTGCATATGATGCTAAGCTTTCGTTGCTGCCCCACACACCATTGTTTAAATTTTTTCTCATTGTTTAGAAGGAGTAAACGCAGCTCCTTTATCCTTTTTAAAGCATTTTAAAATCACACAAATGTATTTATACATATTTTGTTGTTCCCTTTTGCTTTAGATAAAGTTTAATGAGGAAAATTTAAAACCATAACACCAAAATATACACAAAAGAATCCTTTCAATCCTTTTATTATGTAAATAGGATCATTTATAAAACTTGAAAACATTTACATAAATTATGTCACCTTGTAGCAAAAGGAAAGAAACTGAGATGATGGTTAAATTATTTAAAGTGCGGTATTACGCAGCATTTGCACAAGATTAGGTGAATAAAAATTTAAATTAGGAGGAATGTGTGATCTAGGAAAACTAAGCAGTCACTTTAATATGCAAAAGGATACAGAAGTGGCAGCCACTTAAAAGAAAGGCTAGATGGATATTTCGGAAAATTTTAGTATTTAAAACTAGTTTCGTAGTCAAAAAGAAATCAATAATGATTTATATACGATGAAAGCCTTCTATACTAAAACAATAATTTAAATTATTAACTATATTCAATTCATAAAATAAGGTCCTTTTTAATTTATCCTGCCTGCTAAGCGTGTGTAACTAAATAGAACTAAATTTCGTTATTACAGATTTTACAAAGAGTATAACGAGATAATTTATTTTGTAACAAAAACGGAACCATCAGGATATCCTCGGATTGCAATCTCAGTAAGATTTTCATATTTAACTTTCTCAATGCCACACCTCCACATGCCTTACAAAATATTCATATATAACCGAACTTTATATTTTAATATCAGCTAAATAAATATATTTATTTCCAATATATTGTTTCATATTTCATATCACTTTGGCATGAGCAGATCGCCTTGTAAGCTTCAGAATATTTTATGAATTATTAATATAAATGAAAGTTTTTCTCTATCGCTTCGTTAAAAGGATGTTGTCATATTTCACAGGAATTTCATTACTGCGGTATTGTTGATGCATCTTCGTACAAACTACTCTACTGCATAAAAGCTTTATATGACTGCATACACAAATTATTGTGTATGTTGCATGGCAATACCAAAACTTTAAAAAAGAATGCTCTTTATGACTTTAATATTTAATAAAATATAAATTAAAAAATACGGAAGTTTAATAACCGGCGTTAGTGAACGAACAACGTGAATTATAATCCTTAACTCACACACGAGCCATTGCATTCATGAATGCACACTACCCATCTGCATAGCATTCCCTGCAAAGGAAAAATTTATATCACCTTTATCGTTATCGTTGCCATCGTTATCACCAACATCATCTGTGGATTCAGCATTTCCCTCGGCCAATGACCCAATCGCCCAGAGATAAATAAATTTAAAGCAAGCAAAAATCCAAATAGAATACATAAACAATATTCTCTTAAGAGGCATACACACAGTCATGCTGGCATGCATGCATATGCACATCCGTACCTGCATGCGCATGCATTGCGATTACACTCAAAGATATATTGAATTGACTTGATATTTAGAAAAATTTATTTAATTGAAGTTTACAACGATTGTCGTAAGAATCAGATAGTTTGCTATACGCTCTTAAAATATTGACAATAAAAAGTGAGTAAAATTTTAAATTTTAAAATTCAATTATGAAATTTTTTCAAAACTTTATAACAATACATTCATCGAGGTATTCCTAAATCTGATTTCATTTCGTTTATGATACAATATTTGCTGAGAAATTTGACTATTTTGAATAAATTCTTCAGTTGACTGAAAAGCTTTCTCACTTTATATTTTAGACTGACATTCGAACCAACAGGTTGACTCACAGTCCTTGTGGATCAAGGGGAAAAATGAGATCCAATTTGGGAAATTGTTTGCACATCATAAGTGTATTGACATTATAAACTAATCGGATACAACACCTTTTTCAAAGCTGGAACAAAAACTTATTTCTAGAAAACATTTGCTCGGTGTACAGAAAAATTTTCGAAGCCGTAAGAAAGCATTTCCGAACTTCCGTAAGACGCGTAGACTATGCGGTTTTTAATTACTTCCAGCAAATTTTATTTCATTTAAGTAAAATTTATTCAATTTCACTGAAGTTTAAGATATTTTATGAAAAGCTTTTAATAAATTTATTTTTTTTATAAATTTATTCGAAATCTTTTTCTTTGAGTGTAATGAGGAAATAAGCGAACTCTTACAATTTATATGGGAAGAACAATGAGTGCAATTGACACTTTCACGGCTTGCAAGGTTTTCGTTAGAGTACATTTTTATGTGGGATGCAATAAATTTCCGTGTTAGTGGTAACGTGGCCTGCTAATGCGTCTTAAGATTTTTTGGCAAGAGAGTATTTTAAAAGGATAAACTATTTATTCAGATAAAGAGAAACATTCCACTAAACATTTTTTGTCTACACAAGGATTTCTTCATTAATGCCAAACACACGCTCTACGGCTTGTATTGTGTATTTGAATAATTGGTCTATTACTGGCAATGCCAGCCCATTTTGTAAGGCGTATGCAACCATTCGTATTCCAAGCTATGAAATTTTAGTATTTCACTAGTGACTTATGGAAGGCGCTACTGTGTAGACTTAAGTTAGAAGTTTAATAGAAAAGCTCAACTGGTTTTACTTTTTCCTAATCATAAGTTCGAATCATATTCACCACAGTTGGCTGCCTTAACAAGGAAATGAAAAGACTGCATTTGAAACTCCACAAATACACTTATCTATGGTTACCTTTTCACTAAGCTCGTGATCCGTGATCTATGAAGTGTTATGTAGTTCTCTTTATTGACAAAGTTATCTTCAATCAATATAGAACTCATCGCAATAGGCCTGATCTGTGTGCTACCAGGCCTAAGTATGATATCAATATTGTGTATTGCTAAGTCGACTTGGAGTTGGAAAAACAAAATTCAACACTCACCATTGCTGAGATGGTCCTAATCGGGCCAAAACAGATAAATCCTTGGAAAATATCATTAAGTCTACAAAAGCACGCCATTCAGAAAATCTACAATAATTTTTCATCTCCTTCATTTTTTTTTATTTCTTAACTTTAAACTGTTGCAATACGAGGTGTGATCTAAAAATTTTAATTACTCTCAAATTTTTTAGTTATGTATTTTCGATTTTGGCCTTTTTTTCCTGTTATGTTGGTACACATGTGTGTGATATATATGTTGTTGGCAATGTCAGCCATTTTGCATTGTCAGTTTGCTTTTGACAGATAAAAAGTTTAGTCGTGTTTTGATGTGCTCTTTGAATTTTTGACTATTTTTTACGAAATTTAAATTGTTTCAAATATTTTTTTGTAACTAATCCAATTTTATATATTTAAGCTCATATATTGTGTAAATAAGTATTTAACAATACTCATCCAATAATATTGGGTTATGCTTACTTGGTAAGCTCTTCTCCATCTACAAATCTTCAGCGTGATGAATATTTTTAGTTTCCCGTTTTGTTCTTAGAAATGAAAATTTTCTCAGTATCAGCCAATCAAATGGTGGAGGGAGGTTACCACCTATTATGTGGTAACATAATAGGATCCTTCATCCACCACTATGTGTATGTGATATTTTCCTTAATAAAAAAGTATTGCAAAAAGTAATTTTCAATGAATCTGCAATATGAAAATAATATTAATTTAGTCCTTTTTTTGTGGCCAAATCGCTCTTCTAAATGGAGAATTGTGAATGTCACCACACGTTTCCTGGCCCTTCACTTTTACAAAGTACACCAGCCAAATAGAGTTCAGGCAACTTCGAAGGAAGTGTATAGAAATGTAATGTAAAAACTGTTTATCCATCTAAAGATCTAGTAGCAGCTAAAAAGTAATGCCTTTAGAAAATGGATGCAGTTGCTCTAGAAGAATTAATTAAAATGGAAGAGTATCTCCATCTATATATATATATATATGAAAAGGACATGTATGTTCGTGATCGATAAACTCAAAAACTACTGAAGCGATTTTGACCAAGTTGTATACACCTGCTCTATGGATCTTGAGGAATGTTTCAGTGTAATTTGAAGTTCGTCCGACAGACGGTGCCATATTTACTTTTTTTTGTATTTTGCCCTATAGAGATTGGCGCTCAGATTTTTATTTTCTCCGAGAGGTAGATCAAAATAAAGGAAAAATTTTGGGCCTAGCAACGCGGACCGGGCCCAACTAGTTATTTATAACTATTATATTGCAAACTTAAAAATATTTGTAGCGAGTAGGGAACACTTAAATGCTAGAAAGCAGTGCACAACTAATTGGCTGAAGAGGAAACAGAAAAACGCCAATTGGCAATATTCTTTATTTGGAAATCCTTAAGAATTGTGCTTCGCGAAAACAAATCCGTGTATCGCCTTTAACTCCGTTATTTGCAAAAAAATATCAACTGCAAGCAGGGTTAGTTATGTTTTATACATACTTGTAATGTACAGTTTCCTCTCATTTATGAATTTAGTTAATTCACCAAACTATTTTTCGTAAGCTTATAAAAATACTTTAACAAAAATTTTAAATTCGCTAATATTGCAGTGTCCTTCAGCAATTACCTTCAGCCTTGCAGGATAAGCAAATATATATGTTACTCGTAGATAGTTTGAAGTTCATCTTATTATTACTCAGTCGGCAAAATCGACTGTAAGAGAAGACTGTAATCGACTGTAAATGTAAGTTTTTATCCCCATATTACAAAGGATGGAATGGGTATGGATGGAAATAGGTTCCATCCATACTTCCGGTAGTGATGAAAAACACTCCGATGTGAATCATTATCACTGGTATCACTATATTCACTATAATTATAGTTGATAGGCTTAAGTGAAGAAGGCATTCTCACCATCACTTAAGGCCAGTGGCAAGTCATGCTGCCAAGTAAAGGGGCTTATTTCTCGAAATTTACAGTTAAAAACGTCCACCAATAGCGTAAAAATGTTGCTGAATAGAAATAGCACTAAATTTAAGTGTAATTCTTTTATAACTTCCTTGATTGGGTTTGCTATTCTTAAATAAATTTTTAGTAAAAAAGTGCCTGCTTTCGGCAGACGGCAACAAATGTTTTACTCGCTAATAGCGTTGCCTACAGACGATGGCGGAAGCATGATGTGTGTACGAGTGTGTTTGCCTCATTATGACACATTTATAAAAATAAAACAAAAAACTTTAAGTACATGCAAGTAATATTTTTGTCTTCAGACTGCTTTTCACTCTGCCAATAGCACATGGTGACACTTTCTTAATTTTTTGCCTTTCAAATCTCTGTATGCACGAGTATGTATGTGTGACACTCCGGGGCTTATTATATGCAAAACACATTCTAAGTATGTATGTATCGTACGTTGGCAGATACATACATACATATGTGAAAGTAGTCGGTATTTTTATGAAAATTTCGCTGCAAAGTACAATTTTCGTACTGATGTCATGCCATAATCATAGCAATTATGCTAAAATAATGCCATTGTCATGGAGAACTTTATTGCCAACTTTGTATGCCATTGCCCTCTTCCTTTCTTTCCATGCTGGTTTACTTAACTACTTTCGGCATTACTTTGCAATTTTAGACATGGTAGTTGAAATTGAATAATTTGAAATAAATTATAAAAAAGTGAAGGCAAATGGTTCATAATAAGTTACAGGACATAAAGAAAGTGGCGCCACTGGTGGAAATGGAATGTACATCGCTGATGGGCTGCTACAGCGGTACAAAAGTCTTCTGAAAATTCAGATACATACATCTGTTTCAAATTCTGTTTGTGGCTCATGTTGCCCCAATTCCAACTCATCGAGTTTATTTCGCCTTATACTTGGAAATTTGTATTGTACTCCTGCATGCAAGTAAAGAGGCATGTCCTTTAAAATGTTCTGTGGGTTGTCTTTGTGGAAACCGAGACATTCTTAGCATTCTTATAATGCTAATGCTGTTGGGGATATTGGGAAGAATCCCACCGATGAAAGTTACAATTGTCTTGTAGTTTTGAGGGAATGTAAGCGAAGAAGGATTTTCGTGTATCTTCCATAAGTGGCGGATATTTTGAAGGTTTGATACAAAAATCAAAATACAAAGAAGAATTTATCCTCCGTAAGTGATGGATATCTTGAAGTTTTGAAGGGATGTAAGCAAAGAAGGATTTACGCGCTGACTGATTTCAACATATGTAACCATGGACAGCAAACCACAATACACTTGTACTTATATCTTTCATTACTGACGAATATTAACATCCGAAGTTTTGAGG
Organism: Ormia ochracea; assembly: GCA_963402855.1. Taxonomy (NCBI): domain Eukaryota; kingdom Metazoa; phylum Arthropoda; class Insecta; order Diptera; family Tachinidae; genus Ormia; species Ormia ochracea. Next base: position 59,514,652 of record OY727105.1, on the reverse strand, counting down.
GAATTTAAGTAGGGAAGGATTTACGCTGAAAAGGACACTGCTCACAACTCGAAACTAGTGGAATTTTCTTCACATCCTGATATCGGCATATTCAACGAAATTTATAGCAGATGTGACACTTAAGATATCGATTTCAAAGTATCGATTTTAAAGTACTTTCTTTTACAATATGGATATTAATTTCTATCAGTGTGCCAGGATCTATATGAGAAGAAAACAATACATTTGACTTCTTCCTGGAAATAATAAGTATTTTTCTACTCCAGAACATGATTTCGATGGCAGAAAGTTTTATAAATTATTATTCAACTAAATCTTAAAAATGATTTTTTATGAAGAAAAGTAATGGGATCAACATAAAAACGTACTCGAATTTTATAGCAAAATAAATTCTAAAATGGCTAAAATAAATTTATGGCATCACACACTCGTATATAATTATTTTCAAGCTGCTTTTATTAGTGGTTTGTGGAGTCATGCAGAAGTATTTTCGGACGAAAAAAGGTATTTTACGATATTTCAAGACAAAAGGTGTAAAAATTCTATTATTAATAAAATGTAGAGTGGCTCACAGCTTATTTCGTCCAGTTGCAATGTATAACTTTGAACGCTAACAGCGTGAAATAATAAATAAATATTATTAATAAAAGTACAGTGGCTCACAGCTTATTTCGTACACTTGCCAAGTATAAGTATGGCCGCTAACAGCATGAAATCTAAGTGTGATATCACAAAGAATCAAATGCTCGATTTTTATAAAAATATTTTTTTAATTCCATTTAAATTTGGTGTTCATGTTTTTAAATATTTTTAAAAGTAAAGTAAAGAAAACTTATTTCGTGCACCGTCACTACTCTTAGAAGAAACTTATTTGGTTTTTAGTTTAATATTTGGTGTGCCCTCCTTTTTCCTTAATAACATCTTTAAGACGATTTTCCAATTTTCCAGTGGTTCCGCTGGAAATAATCATTGATATGATTAATCTGTCTTTTGCGTACCGCCCAATCGCAATAAATTTGTTTTTATGGAATTGCTAGTTTCTATTCTGTAACAATAAAACGTTTTCTTTTCCATCTGTACGAAATAAGTTGTGAGCCACTATATGTTTGCATGTATTTACTAGTTTGAAAGGTTGAAAGGGACACAGGTCAGCCATGCCCAGCAGTCCGTTGAACAAATATTTTATTTTTTCATTTATAATGACGGTTTTCTGGAACTGTCAGCGGCTTGTGAAATTATACGAAATTCACACATTTATTTGCTTTAAGCCATTTTTGCCAAACATTTATTACAAACTCAAAGGACAATCATTATATAATTATATATAATTGTTATACGAGTATAAATTTACACATGTAAGTTTTTTAGGATTTTCTCTTCTATTCTCTCTTTTCAAACAAGATTATGCAAAACCATTTCACAATTTTGTTCTTATTTTATGGATCTAATAAAACCCCAAATAATAATAATTGTTGACACTTTTTTCAGACTCGCACACATGCAGACATCTTTCAATGCTGGTGGAGACAGTTAGCCATTCCTTTAAATTATGTTTTCTTTTGGATGAGTTCATGTGGCAAGTAATAAATGTTTGTCACAAAATTATGCCATTTGATTTAAATTGTTATTATTCCCCCCACTTTTGGAGCTGCCTTTTCTTTTGTTTGGCTGTGAACAGGAGCAAAAAGCATTAATTTTAAAAATTAAAAGGCACAAATATAAAGCGGAGGAATATGGCACCCAATATATCTCTTTCTGAGATAAATCGCATAAAATAAAATGGAAATATTAATTCAATTATTGTGACAGCTGTAAAGTAGGATTCCCAAATTTCCAAAAATTTCGAGGACATTTTTTTGAATAAAATATATTTGCAAATATCATTTTTTTTATTTAAAATGTTGTTTGTTTGTCAGGAGTTCATCTAGTCTGAAATAGACCTGCCTTTCCTTTAATGCTATAAAGCATTGAAAAAAAAATTAAAAATCAATTGAGAAGTGCACAAAGAAGTCTCAAGAAAAACTGCTCTATCTCTGAATCAATTCCTTCATCACTTGCCTTCTCTGCCATTGTGCATGGTAACCTGAGTGGCACTTTTAAAAAAGGGAAGTGGAAAACAGCAATCACAATGCCTGAGTGCTTTCTGCTTTAATTTTTTTGCTCGGAAAGCTCTTTTGGCAAACTGAAAGTCCGTTTTCTGTATTAAGCAAAAAATTCTGCTTAATACTACTTTTTAAATTTTAGTTAATTTAATATTTTTAATTTTAACTTTTTATGATGAACATAATAAATATTTATAAAATATTGCTCAGTGCGGCTATAAAAATAATAATTATTCGAAAACAAACCTAAATCAGAAGTATAATTTTTCTAGTACTCGTATGCATTACATCACTAATGATATGATGCCAATCCTGAAAGCAAATCCCCATGAATACCCCTCTATAAGTTGGGGAAGCGTAAAGTTTTTCTACAGAAAAAATGTAGGCATTCTGAAAATTTACCATCTGTCACTTCTAATCGTAAAGGGTCGAAGGTAATGCCCAGTGTAAGGCCAGAGGGAGCAATTGCCTCTTGGATTTTCACTTCTGCTTATTATCAAATGAAAATGGGATTCATGGCTGATAACAGAGTTTAGACCAACTGTAACTTAAATGCAAGATTTTAAATTAAATTTAACAGGGCCCAGGACTGTTCTATTATTTTACTTTAAATTCAATAAAATCGTTGGCTTGCAGACTTGATGACAATGTGTACACGACTGCACCGTGTCAGAGTTCGTTAAACAGTTTTCTGCAATACCACTTTTATAATTGAAATTTATTATACTCTTAAGAGCCATGACAGCTTTTGCCCCAACGTACTTTACAATGCTTTGTTCCACAAGGCAATTCTAATGTATTCATAATTTTACTTATATTGCACAAAGAAATTTTTCCCAGGCATTAAAAGTAAGCGGTCTTATCGGCGCTTAAAATATAGCCAAATTATATATACACATACCATATATCTTATAATCAAATTTAAACGATTGTGCTTGTATTTTGTATTGCTTGACTGAGTGTTGTTCAACACGCAACTCGTATGTTGCTCAATAATGTCTTAATTTCTACAGTGCACACCACATTGGCTGGCGAACGCATCAGTAACTCATCAGCATTTCACAAATCGTGCTCAAATGTGAAAACAAGCTTTTTAGGAAAATTGCAATATGCGATGTGCGATAAAAAATTTTTAAACAACATGCTCTTTGCTATAAATTATACTTTGCGAAAAAAAAAATTAACTATTATGCAACCCATACACGATACAATCGTTGGTACAACTCGGTTAGTAATCAAGTTGTGTGTTGTGCCCACAGACGATAAAACCTCTTCGTACAATTTCATTTTGCAAACAATTTACAGCTGGAACCAACAAATAATAAACACGCATTCCACGAAACAAAACAAATTAGGCTTAAATTTTAAAAAATAAACTTTAAAAAATAAAACTTCAATGAACTGTTTTTAATTGAATATAATTTACTGATATTGGCTATATTATTTTTCATACAACCGAGACACAACTTTATACGACAAGCCCACACACGTTACAATCTTGATTACAACCTGCCGAAGTTGTACCAACGGTTGTATCGCATATGGGTTGCATTAGAGATCTCTTCCAGAGCTCATTTTGCTAAATCCCCTCGCACCCTTTAGGAGGGCCCAACAAATATTTTTGCGATTAAATTTGATCTTAACTTTCAAGTATAAAACAAACGTTATTAACGCAATAATTTATTGGCTAATTTTTGCGCCGTTTAGCAGCATCTGGCATACACTCGTACAACGTATAAGAATACATGTATGTGTGTGTAAAATGTGAATAAAATATATTTTATTTCATTTATCAAAGTCATGTTGTTACTGCAACCTTCTACGTTTCACACAGTTTCTTTCGTGTATTTGAATTTGTGTAATTTTTAATAATAAATATTACGGCCACTATCGAATTCAAATTTCCTTTTATTAATTCTCAACGGTTTTCGCTAAATTATGTTATTTCACTTTTTACGAGTATCGTCTTTACGGAATGTATGTTTTCACTGCTGTTTTATAATATCATTTCCTGTTTTATTTAATGGCCTTCTGTTTATTTATTCGAGATTTTTTATATATCTTTTTTTTACGCCCCAGCTCGTAAAAAATCAAGCACAGACTTTTGCACCATTTAAATTATTTTTTTTTCTTTATTTCAACAATAAAACCAAAAATTTTGCTCGCTTTTATTGCTTTGCATATTATTTCAGGACTTGATAATTTTATTGCCATGAATTAAAACCAAATGGTACAGAAGGAGGGCAGAAGCCTTAATCGCATAATCGCATAATCGCAAACAGTTTCCATCGTTTTTTTTTGTTTGTAATAATTTTTTAATGTTTTTATAAATTTTTCTAAAGTATATTTTACTGGAAATAAATCAATTAAATATAAATGGTACCCTACGGCCTCAGCAGCCAGTGTTGCTACCTATTTTATAATTATAATATCACGTAAATAAATAAATAAATTTAAATGAACTTTATAAATAAATTTTTGGGGCCACAAGACGATTTTTATTTTAAATTACTTATCTAATTTAATTTGAAGTCTAAAAGGCTAATCGCATTGCCGTTGAGTTCAGTGTTTGATAAGCATTGTTTTCCTAAAGGACAATTACTTTGGGATTTTAGCAGGATACGACAATTGCTTTTATTTAAGCTTTAACAATATCAATTAGCATGAATTCAATTTTAATATGTCAAATTAAATATTAAATTAAAAATCATTTAAAAACTGTACCAAAACTTGTAAATCAAACCAATAAACTGCAAATCATTTAACAAAACTTGTTTGTATAGAAGACAAAACGTTTTATACATATAAAAAATTTAATTAAAAGAAACTTCATTTCTGTTTCAGACTCTATGAATATAAATAAGTATATTTCATATGATTTTCTTAAATAAAAAAAAAATAAAAAGGAATGGAATAAAAAAGCACAACTGCAACTAAAGAATATCCTGCATTTGGCAAAATTTCTCTTTTCGTTCATTTTGTGCATTACTTGGGCTCATTATACGAATAGTTGATCCTTAAGCTTCCTACAACCGTTCTTAAGATTTCTTTTAATTGTATAAAAAGATTTTAAAAAAATGTAATTAAAATTAATCAGTGCAAAATTATTATTATACATTCGCTTTTTATGTTATTTAACAAGTTCCTTATTTAGTGTATTTCTACTTCTACTGGTCGTATCCATCCAACTAGACATCCAACTATTACTATTATAGATCGTAATAAGTACACTTTAAAAAATATTTTGCAAAATATACAACTAATGATACAACTAAACAAAACTGGAGATTAAATGAAATAAAAAAAAATTCAAAGTGAAGATCAAGAAAAAATAATTGAAAGCCAATAAAGAGAGTTACAATTGAGTATTTGGGAATTAAATGGGAAAATTTTAAGGATAATTGCTTTTCGATTATTTAACCATCCTGTTCTGCATGTACGAAAATCAGCAATGGAGTTTTAATAAAAGGAAAAGTATTTAAGCGAGTTCCATAATAAAAAGCAATTAAAAGAATGCTATACTCTTATACATATCTATTTATGTATGTATGCATGTATGTGTGTCTACATGTATTTGTATATATATATTAGTGTTAGCAAAAGCAAATGAAATTTAATTAGACCACGATGGCTAACATGTACGAGTGCCACATGTGCTTTAATTCACCATAAATAGTGTTACTAAGAGTGCAACTGCAAAGGTACTCCTGACAAAGCAAAGTATACTTCTTTGCCAGCAGTCAAGAAGAAGAAGGTGTTCCTGTATGCAAGAAGTGCATGTGTGCGCACATTAATTCATTTTAAATTAAGAGCCAAGATATATTATAAAACAACTTTTATGCATTGTTTGAAAAATGTACATGCTCAGTTTTTTTATGACTAGAGCTCGGCAAGTATGTGCCTAGAAAGCTGAACCTGCTTTGGATGCTTTCGTGGATGCTTATACGTTGCCATCGTAGCACCGCTGCCATTACGAGTGTTAGTTGTAGTTATTGTGTGGAAGCGATGCCTATTATAACCATTTTACAATTTAATTATTATATGCTGAATGAATAAGAAATTAAAGTAGCTTCATAATATTCTTCTTTATTATGAATAATATTATACTGAACAATCACAACTGCTTTTACTATATGTAAGCAAAGCAGAAATTGTAACACATCCATACATAATCGCACACACACAGATACATATGCGTATACATATATAACGAATAAGCACATTTGCACAAAACAAAGGATGCAAATTATATAACAGATTTACTTAATTTATATTCTGTGCGTACAAACATATAAAGCTCTTCAGATACAGTGGTAGCGAGTAAAAATGCGACACTGGAGATTTTTGCGAGAAGACTGAGCAAAAACAAATACTGCGAGGATGCTTCACTTTCTTCTGATTAGTTCCGTTAAGCAGAAACACAAACTGTCCTTTATTGTCGCTAACGTTACTGCGAAAAAAAGTAAAATTAATATATTTACGGCGTAAGTGGATGCCCCATCAAAGCCCAAAGCATAATTAACGACTGTAATTAACAGTGCAACGTTAAAAAATTATTATGAGATAAAATAACAAATATAATAGACAGTTTTATACTTTTAATTTTTTTTTTTTTTCTATTTTATAAGCAGTTGGAAAAAATATATAAACGTGAAAGCGTCCTGCTTAATGTAAATTAATTAGTCCTGGTGTTTACATTAGAAAATGTGCTTATGAAAATGCATTCCTATAAGAGCGAGGGTAGACACATTCAAAATCACATGTAAACACGTACTTGTCCTTGCGCGCACTTACACAAGTGACAGAATAGGGTGGATAAAGGCTTCTTGTGTATAAATAAATATCTACAGAGGGGCGGTATTAGGAGTACACAAACAAATGAAATGATAAAACAGTGCATATTCAAGTCCAATTTGCGACTAACAAGCCAAAATGCAAAAAAAAGCGATAGAGTTGAAGGATTAAGCTGCATTCAACCTTTCATAATAAGGTCCCGTCCCGGTGTGTTTAAAAGGCTGGCGGCTGATTCCTGAGCTGTTTGAATGACATGCCGGCTCTCATTTATTTTAAATGAGTATGAAAACCAACGCAACTGTGTAATAAATTTTGTATACATGCTACTCATATCAGCGAAAATAATTATGCGCTACGCTACAGGGCTACTCTATAGACTACAGTGTCTTACAATAACATTGAAAATTATTGTAATGGTTTGAAAAAAATTTTAAATATTCTGTAAACCATTTTGAATTGAAGGAATCGAAATATTCAGTTCAATTTTTCCAAGTATCGGATCTCTTCAATGTGAAGTCAAAAACAGTATGAAAAAGGCTGCCTACAATGTTCCATTTACGGCAATGTTTCATGTACATCAGGAACTGAGTGACTATATACTAAATACTATATTGATGATGTTATTTCGGATCTGTAACGAACATGTTTAGAGTACACCTACAAACATGCAACGCGATGCATTTTTGCTCGATTCGATACTTCAAATCGTAGCAAAGTCCAAAGTGCCATTTTTACCAGCCATCAGATGAGATAAAATTATATAGAGACGTAGAACGGAATACTACGGCTCTATCTATATAGACATTTGTTTTAAAAAATAACATATCATCTGCTCTTCTTCTTGAAACAGACCGCCGCTTAAATATGTGATCTCGTTAATAAATCCGACAAAATTATATTTTTTACAAAAGATAGTAAAATGGATTCACAAAATACACCTCTAGTGGAACAAGCCCAAAATTGCAAATTAAAAACAACAATGCCATGAATAAAAAGTACCAACTTGCCGAGAGGTGCCTCTTATTTTAATTACATGCAAATAAAAAGCTGTTCCGCCTCAGAGTAAAATAGGTTATAGATGAGCAAAACCGTGTTGAGTATTCACAATTTGAAACTGACGATGTATTAAATTCAAAGAAATCTGCCCTCCTGTTTTTCTGTAGGACGTAATTCTATACGGTAGTCCTCCAGAATTAAATATCGCTTTTGTTTAATCAAAGCTATATGCTTTTCCAGCCCGGATTTCAAACACTTAGATGCACTATTGCTTCTTTGTGGAAAAGGAACATTTCCAAGTTTTCCATTTCCCCGTTTTTTTTACTTTTTACAATTTTATAGACGCTGCCTGATGTAAAAAAAAGGGTAAATTACAAGGAAAAGAAGGATACTGAAATGAAAAAAAGAGGATCGCTAAACTACATCTATCTATACATCTATCCTCTCAAAGTTTTCCGAAGTGATAAATCACATCATTTGTAAACTCTTTCAAAATTAAAGAGTAGCGAATTCGCGTCGAAATATGTGTTGGGAGACTTTTCCAATTGATTCCACAACCACTAGTAGAGCAGCTTCTCTTCCCCACAAACCGCTTTCTAATGAGTTGACTTGGCAAGTTAAACGAATACGGCCAGTAGTAATAGAAACATACTTAAACGATATCTTGCCACAAAATACGATAAAAGAAGACGGTATTGCTGAAGGGCGGTTATTTAGGCTCTGGTGTATGTTTTTCTGTATTTCTTTACACATAAACCTATATAAGTAGGGATTATTGCCATGTTAGCGATTGTACATGTTAAATCACAATACTGTTCATATTGTAAATGAAGACAATTTTACAAAGTTCAGTATTTTAAAGCATACAGTGAGTAGAATTTGTAATGCACCACAAACTTCCTCGTAATTTTTACTTATACACCGATGTATGTATTTGCGTACATATAAGTTTCCTGAAATATCTGTAAAATGTTTAACATTGATTTTTCTTTAGTGTAAAAGAGAACTCCCACAAGTAGAATTGACGATACCCGGTCCGCTTCCTGATTTTATTAATTATTCGCCGCTTTCTGTGTAAAATCTATACGTAAATACTCGTATGAAGATATCGAAACGACTAGATGAATCTTAGCCGACTTTCAAGCAGAATTACACTGCCGTAAAAGCACATTTTATGAAACAATAAAGCACACACAGATCAATCACTACTATCAAGTACAAAAGTTTATTACTGAATAAATTCAAGGTTTCACTATCCAACACAATCGTACGATTTCTTAAATATGTCAAGTCCTGCACAAATTGAAATCTGATAGTATTGCAGATTTTTTCGGAACATTTTTTTTTCACACGCACATTTTTTACTTCAGGAAACTGAGCGAAACAACGTGTATGCATCATTTTAAAACACAATGAATTCTTTGAGTGAATCGAGTCCTGAAACAAAACCTCAAATTAACGGAATAGGGCAGCTCATTTAACTTACGAGGCAATTGAAGATTAATTGGGGGAAAACATAATAATAAAGCAATATCCTTGTAAAGCATCTTATTGAGAAAGTTACATCCTGACCGAACCGATTATAATTATGATCGAAGAAAAAGTGATTCAATTAAAATTGAAATCTGAGCAAATGAACCCGCAGATGCATGTACGATAATTATTTGCTGTACTGTATTCCAAATACAATTTTACTTAAAAAATTATAATACCAATTAAATAAAAGAAAGCAACTCTTGAATTCCAACTAAATGATGTTTTAGTGAAAGCTTAGCGAATTATATCTCTCACTGTATACCTCGCCCCTCTCCGCAAACATGCACACATAAAGAAAAATTTTGCGTGCTGTTGTGTCTCATTATATACTGCATTATAATAAAAACAAAAAGTATGATTCTCGTTTATAATTTTATGTAATACAAAGCACAGCGTTGCTGTAATGAAAAACTGTTGCCAGGGAAATAGTAGAATATATTATGCAGATTAGTGTCATTATATTATGCCGGTTACACTTGTATGGCACTTATCTCCTTGAAGAGATGAATGGGGGTTAAATAGCAGTGGCAGTTAATTAAATGAAGATTATGCCTGAATGAATTTATCTGAATGGGAAAAACACCAAATACATTCGGTTTGTTACTTTATGAACGTTCCACCAACGTACCTGATGCAGGTGCGAATGGAAATCCTGGTCGTAAGTTTCATCGCATTGCCAAAGTTTTGAGTGCTTTCGATAAAGGCACAAACCCCAATGTATTGTAGAAATACGCCAAATGCGATTAAAGTAACATGTATTAGGAAACTACTTGGCACACAGCAAATAGCAATAGCTTTTGGAAAAATGCCTTTGAAAGAATTTAAGACCAACCTAGACGAATGGGTTGGGTATTAATCAAAGCAACTGCAAATGTATTTTTAAGTCAGAAGTTTTAGATAATAATTATACAGTAATAGGTAAGACACTTAAATTTTAAAACCGATAAAAAGTTTTATTATTGCTTTTCAATAATTTCATAGCAAAATATCCTCCAGATATTGCGGTGTTGCCCATCAAGCATTTCTAAGCCCAGTGCTGTATACTGATAGCCATTCCAGTTTCAAATTGTTCTCTCTTCCTTCTTTACTTTGCATTTGAGCTGACAAATAGCAGCCAATGTAGCAGATTGTAAAATAATCAGTGCATTTAAATTTGTTATTTTATTCTTCCTACAATCTAAGGAAGTTTCCTGTTTTTTTTTTTAACTGGTAGTTGGATAAATCTTCAGTTCTTCTAAAAAGGATTTGGATAAAGCGTCCCTGAAGCTCTGCGTTAGAATGTAGTGGAATGCGTATGGAAAGCAGAATATTAGTTTTTGGGTATACAGTATAAATTGATTGAAAACTTTATATAATAAAAATAAAATAAAATATTGTTTAATATACTCTTCTCCAAAAAGGATGGAAGGGTATTAATAGATTTGATACAGGATGTGAAATGTTAATGAGATTGGTCTGCGACCTCATAAAATATACATATATCTTTTGGATCCTTATGGCAAGTGAAGTTGATTGAGCTGTGTCTGGCTGTGTCTCTGTCGGCCCGCATTCTGTGTATTTATTATGCCGCAAATCAAGCTTAAATTTTGTCTGAAGTCAAAAATTTTAAAATCCATCTACTTCAAATTTTTTCCCGATTTTTCATATGGAAAAATCAACAAAATCGCGAGATGTATAAATAAAATGCAGTTAAAATATTATGTCATACATTTATAGTTAAAATAAAAAAATACGTGTTTGAAACCACAGCGGGTATCAAACATGGAACAACCGTGTAACAGCCGCACCAGTTGGCTCGCAGCTGCACTTTGTCTGGACAAGAGCACAAGTTAAATTATTATTATATTTTTGTTTATATCCTTTACAATATTATGTATATTTTTATTTTATTTCATACGGAATTTAAAATACTTTTTTATATAATATTTATTTTTTCAATATTTCCTCAGTACTATTAATATTGAAAATAAAAAAAAATTTCTTCGTTTGGTTCCTCTTCTTTGAGAGAACATATCCATGGAGAAGAGTATATAAGATTCGGCACAGTCGAATATAACACTTTTACTTACTGAATACAAAAATTGAACAATTTTTATTTTCAATTTTATTTTTAATTTATTTTAATTCATTTATTGTGTAATTTAAATGTTGTACTTTTTTTAAATTTTAAAGCAGCCCGTTTACTGAAAAACATTCATACTTTTTATATTTTTAACTGAGATTTGGAACCATCAATCAACCAGCCGACTATACACATTTTTTAAAGTTAGTGTAGATGGTCCCGTGTTTAGGAAACATTTCCTAAGATGTGAGAAAAATACTACGAACTGCTTTTTTTACTTGTAACAATTAATTTTTATTATATCTGCTGACTTGAATTAAATGAAATTTCACCGAAATTTAGAATGATGTTTTAGGGTATCTCATAATTGGATCGGATCATTCGATACATTTCGAAGCAAAATTTCCTTTTTCATTGACTTCTCCGTCGCGGTTTATGTAGATTGTAATTTTAGCGATTATTGTGTGCAATAGCTGATATCGTACACGATATCCGAACACAATGGCGTCAATTGATGTCGCTCGCTTAGGATTAACTAATTAAGAATTAAGCCATTATATATTATAAGACGAGATTATTTAATTAATTTAAAACGGCATAGAATAAACAATAAATGACGCTACAATAAATTTCACTAACATCACTTTCTGGTAATAAATATAGAAACCGAAATGCAAATCGGTTGGGAATAATAAATATTTCCCACATATATTATTATTTTAAAATAATTAAAAAGTAATTTGAATATTTTGTTTGTTTTAACAAGAATTGATCATTTGCATAATTGCTTGTAGAAAAACCAGTAAATAATATTTTACTATTAAATTGGCCAATTAAATCGGTTTAGTGTGTACTTTCAGGTTTTTCATTTATTTTAACTTTTCATACATGCCTGTATTAATTAGCAACAAATGATTAAATTGCTAGTCATACCCTTAATAGTCCTTTCGGCTAATGCTTCACTGTATTCTTATTTGCTTTATAGCCTCCACACAAATTTATTCCTTTGTTGAGGTAAAATAATGCACAGGTCTTTAAAATTAAATGCTGAGGAGAGCAGGAGCGGTATTGAATCACCATAAAAGTTGTAATTTTCCAAACAATTGATGCCTTAAAACAAAGCTATCTTTCGCTAGATTGCAATCTATATGTATGCATTACAACGATAACTTCCAGTAAAGCAATAAATTTATTCAAACGTATCCGTGCATGTGTGCACACGCTGCACATCCATGCATAGATAAAACTATAAAATTAATGAAAGACTTTCACACAATTGCAAAAATTTAAATTAAAATGAACAAGAGAAAAAAAGCGAAAAATTAACGACAATATAACAATTGATGACAGGTTTTTTTTTCCTTTTTTTTCTTTTTGTATGCAATCAGACTGAAAGGCATGCAATTTGCACACACATGCATGCATCAGCGTTTGCGGCAAAATGGACACATGCCTCTAAAACACACAGATATCCTGATGAACATCTATTCCATGTTAATTCAAGTATGAATGTGTATTTCCACTATACCAAACTAAATAATGCACATTGATTATGCGTTAGTTACAAATTCAATTGCTGCAAATTGCATTTAGAATTATTTTGGATTTAACGAGCAGTATGTGCAGCAGTAACAACAGTCGCATCGACTGCCAATGGCAACAACTACTCCGGCGAAAGCAGCTGAAAACGACAGAAAGAAGAAATGAAAATAGTATACTGAATAGTAATCATACATGCATACGTATGTATGCATATGCATGTGCACACACATACTCGCACATGCAATCAAGCGACACATAAAAGTTGTCCAAAATGTTGATTTCCGTTATGTTAATTTCCGCATTCTTTACGTGTTACTTCCCAGTAAAGCTTTTCGGGCATTAATTTCAGAATATCGCTGCTGAAAACCGCACGAGTAACAAATTCTCAAACAAGCCTTTCCAGGGACATAATGGCTTCTAGCCTAAATGTTGCTGTCCATGTGAAAGGATTTTTATTGCCGACCATCTTATTTATATTTATAATTTTTGAAAAGAGTCATACAAGTTAAAATAAATTAATTTGAAATGGAAATTAATAAATGAAAAAAAATGAATTTTAATTAATTTAAAATTAAAATTAATAAATTAATTTCAAAATGAAAATAAATTTATGATAATTAAAAATAACAGAATGTTTTTAAATTTTAAAAAGGGATTTTTAGATAAAACTGGCATTGAATTTCTTTTTATTCCGGAATTCTCTTACTTCTTATCATTTGTAACTGAGATCACAACTATCCATCAAAAGAAACTTTGACAATGGAGTCCATAAGTAAACTTCGATTTATCATAAGCCGCGCTTAGCATTTGTGCTCCTCTGATATAAAAAATTAAGCTCTTCCCATAAATGTATTCTCATGCTGGTGGTGTACCGAATACTTTTAATCATATTCGAATTCGCAAGTATTCAGAAAGATTAAAATGTTCACTTTCGCATTCATATTCGCAAAACTCAAGTTAATATTTTTCGAAGCGTCCAATTCCGAATAAATGCCTTTAATTTATAATAATTAAGAACACAAAAGATTTCTTGTGGCCTTGTATTACATATATAAAATCTTCCATGGTTTCAAAGGTACTCTGGAGTACAATGGGAAAAAATTGCCCGCTTAAATCTACTAAACTGTTTTGGCAATGAAAATCAGAAATTAAAATTTTGAGTAAATAATTTTAAATTTTTATCTTAACTCATCACTAGATCTTCAAATCGACCTTCTCGACCTGCTCAAAAGAGAACCATAATATACTCGTATCAAGCTTCGGGATTATTTTTCAATACTGTCTGATTGAAGATATCCTGATTAATTTAATTTTATTACGACTGAAATGCAGGAATCTCAATCAAACATCTAATAAAGCAAATGAGAATAATTTGAGTGAAGCACCAGATAAATGCAATTTCTCCCGCCTAGTCTAAATGCAATTCCTCCCGCCTTGCCTAAATGCAACTCTTTTTTCAAAAGAAAAATATACTTCGACTTCCAATTGGGCAGTGCGAATTATTTACTGAAATCCCACAGAATAGACCACTCTGTTGGTCTGATGACAACATAAAAACTGCATTTAAGTTCAGTTAACTAAATTCTATAACAGCAAAATGGATTATTCTGCAAAGAGCAAGTTCGAATTCGATCAACAACTCGAAAATGCTGGTGAAAAGGTGGTTGTGGTCCTACAAAATGATTGACCCCAAGTTGGAAGAACTTGACGAGCAGTTTTATCAAGGTTGATGTTGATCAATGGGAAGACATTCCGACGAAATACGTTATCTCAAGGCTGCCCACTTTTCTGTTTATCAAAAACAAAGAAAAGGTTTAACAATTTGCAGGCACTAATACCGAAAAGTTGTCCACTACAATTCAAAACTTGTCTTAAATCAACAATCCAACACCACGGAATGCTCAGGCATGTCCAACAAATGCACTTTATTGGTTGAGTAGTTATTTAGTCTATGTGTTGGGCTATCCTATCACAGATTTGTCTGCCACTGTTCTCAATTTATATTTCTGGTGCACCAACGGAACAGCAAACTCGAACACAAGTAATAGTAAGCTGATAATCTAATCTCGGCTTAGTAACTCGTTATATGTAGCAAAATTAAACATTCTCCATTTGATCAATAAATGTTTTGAGCCGACTGTATTTTAATCGTCTAGTATTTCGGTCAAAAGATATTCGGAAATTTCCACCGTCATTTCTTTATTAAAAATTTGTCACCTGGTATAAATACTCAATGATGGCAATACGACTCAGAAGAACGACAAAAATTTCGTCGCGAATGTTCGTTTCAAACACATCTCTGTACTTTTACTATATACTCTTAAGGACAACGCACAAATCGGCAAAGTTTGGTTATGTAGATGGCCTTTAGCTTCCGACAGGCTTAGCGAATAAGGTTCAAAGTGTCGTTTTGGACGAAATCGTCATTCGTCTTGCTTACAGTCCCACGTATGATTCCTTTCTGCGACAGCTCTTCCTATGAACAATTAGGAAAATCTAATAACCTTATTTGCAAGTGTATGTGTGTATATAGAAAAAATAAAGTTATATTTGGTATAAGTTAAAAATCAGATCCATACACATATCTTCTATATACATATACATATATATATGTATTAGCTTCGGCGTGGTTGGCATGATTGGCTTATGCAAATCGGTGTAAGAGAGTCCAAATTTGCTCGTATTTTTTATGCCCAGTAGAAAGTTTAGCAGGACATCAGGACTCATCGATCAGTACGAGTAGAAGGCTGCAAATTATGTAGAATTGGAAATACATAAAACGAATTTAAAGGGAATATGTATTTTTTCTTTCAATAGGAAAGGCAGGAAAGCCATGCCAAAACTATTAAATATTTTTGCTGTATTGTTATTCTCGTTTCAATGCAAAAGGATATGAAAGTGTTTGACAATATAAAATTGCGGTTTTGATGAGAGCAGCCATCAGAATTTGTGGTCAGTACGTGGTGACTAAAGAGGACGTTTTTTAAATGTTTTACACCATCCGAGTATAATTGCCAGATTCATCGGTGATAATATTACAAGTAGTGCAATTGTCATAAAATTAAATATATTTTCGAGTATTTATTTTGTGACTGTCGTACTGTTCCGGCAAACAGCTAAATTACCTTTTCCTCAATTTAAGCGAAAATTTAATCTCTGTAAATTCATGAATTGTGGAAAGTATTGTATTCAATATTTTTTATTTGCAATTTATAGTGATGTTGCGGGAGGGTTGGAAATCAACTGGAATTTTTTACAGTCCTGTGGGCAATTTTTTTGTTGTTTTTGTATGCCCAGCACTATTCGTCCTTTGTTGGTTTTTAAGCGGAGGGAGGAAAATTAAAACTTGTTCAAGTATTAATTAAGAGCGAAAAAAATATTTCCTCACAAATCACCTGCTCCACGTCCTTATTTCCTGCTAAATTAATGGGAGTTTGTATTGGGGCAATTATTTATGCAACTTCTCATGTGAACGAATTCGCAATACTTTTAAAAGCAAACATTTGCTTCCAAAGTCATGTGCCTGCCGCAATAACGTTCATATAACATCGTCCTTTTCTTTGGCTTATTATATCCAGTTGCTTCCCATGTAATCCAAAATCGATCATACATTTCTTGGCGACAGTTTAGCAAATAAACTGTTTCCGCATATTTTTTCGCACGCTCTTCTTGCAATTAAGCGGTCAATGCAACTTCAGTGTTTTCTATTTACTTTTTTCTTATTCACTGACTTATTTAAATTATTTAAAGCTGGCATTTTTAATAAATGAAATTTGTCCAGGACTGTTTCATTTTACTCTGAAAAATAAACTGTTTGTAAAACAAAACGAAAAAAAAAAAAAATTAAAGCGGAAAAATAATTTGCTTGAAGCACGAAAGAGGAAAACAAACTTTTTATGCTCGTAAAATATACGCCTTTCGCCTTTTTCGTTTCTTCTATATTTTCCAGTGAGCATAAATTAAATTTATGAATTATTTGTGCTTCTTCTAAGGACTCCAGGACTTTTGTTCTATAATAGAATTTCCAATGAGCATGTTTTTTAATTGTAGTATTTTGCATCGCTTCAAGTGGGGCTTTTCTTTTTGTGCGTTTGTTGTCATTTTCCACTATGCCGTTAATGTGGAGAATTATATCATCCTTCAGCTCCTGAATTGTTTCTGGCTTAGCGACGGACACCTTCTCTTTCAAATAACCCCAAAGGAAGAAGTCCAACGGTATCAAATCAAATATTCTTGGCGGGTAATTGACATCGCGGCCATTGTATTTGTCGCGCAAAAGAAGCCATTGTTCAACAATTGGCGTTGTCATGTTAAAACCAGATATCTGTCAAATCCATATCTTCCAATTCGGGCCATAAAAGGTTATCACTTCGTGAAAGCGAACACCATTCAGGTCAGTAACTGCCTTATCAAGATTATTTTCGAAAACCCTGAATTCGAGCAGTGAGTTAAAAATGTGAAGCGTGGCACTGATTTACGGGTCCATCTCATCAGTCTTTTGCAATATACATTCCCTTTCACAACTTTTAGTAAGAAACGGAACTTCTCCTAAAAGAACACTTTTACACTTTTACACAAAAAAAAATTATTTCTATAACATTCATAATGCGTTCACAAAAGAAGTCCAGAAGCTCGAATTCGTAGGCCAGTACCACTAACCAAAAATAAATGAAGCGAATGTTTAAAATTTAAGAGTCGGTTACTGGGACCATGAACCAGACTTCTTTTCTTAGATTCGCCAGTCTTAATAATATAGTAATTGTCATATCCTGTCGATCTCCATGCATACACATCAGTCCATGCACCTTTGAATCCATACACATATGAATTACAAAGAAGAAGAAGAAAATATCAGTATATAAAAAATATCGTTTGAATTTTGCCATTCACGCTTATATCTTTAATACTTGGGCCTCGACTAAGTTCTATTACCATATTTTAATTATTGCGCTTCAAACAGTGTGAGACAGACAGACAATTTTGCGGTGCTTTTGAAATACACAATTTTTTTAGCATTTTTTTTACAGTGAATTAAAAAGTTATATCAACATACGGAATTAGGATTATTTATTCATCCTTCTACTTTAACGATGACATACTGATAGGTATTACAGCCAACGACAGCCTTAAATGTGAAAAAAAGATGTGAAATCCTAATCGCAAATTGTCAATCACAATAACAATTGAGTCAATCAATGCTAATCAATATCAATCAATTTAAATAAAGCATTACAATAATTGTATAACTCCAAGTATGTAACATAGATTAGGCGCAAAAATATTAAAGATTCAATGTATAATCTTCGTACGAGTATGCCTGATATTCCACACTTTCCGTCATGAAATGCTATTTACAAGATTAATTCACGCGTTATGCATTACGAAGTCAACGGTCTCGGTATTTATGTAGCAATATAAAGTTGGAATTGAAAATAATGCCATCATTAACGAATAACGCCTTGTAACTGAGACCCCTTTTAGACAAGCAAAATTTACATAGAAAATTTTGAGTTTATATTTTATAATCTTCGGTAAGTCTAGAAATTTTAGTGTTTTTAATTTATTTTTTTGGTTCATATTGTTTTCTATTTTTTGAGAAAATTCTCGTATATGCACATTGTGCATAATAAATTATTTTTATTAAAAATGGGAATACGAGAGCCATCTTACAACCTCTAAACCAGCCGTATTCCTGAGGAAGGTGTTATTGTGTGTTTGGTGGGATTGTTCAGGTATTTTGGGGGCAGTTACAGCTGACCAGTATTGTCATCAATTACAACGGTTACAGTCCGCACTTATAGAAAAAGGACCAGCTTTAGTCAATAAGATTACTCAAGAGGAAATTAAGCCGTTAGACTGGGAACTTTTATCGCACCCTCCCATGATCTCCAGACTTGTCACGGTCGGACTACCTACCATTTTTTCAGGTCACTAGAGTATTCATTACGAAATAAAAATTTTAATTTCTTAGCCGTTCTCCAAACGTACATTGAGTTATATTTGGGGTCACGTCCATCACACGTTCCTAAGAGGAGTATTAAACTTTTGCAGGAATTGTGGCAAGAACGCATTGCAAACGACGGCGAGTTTATAAACGCTTAAAATAGACAAATGTAATTTTAGAAAAACCTTTCCCGCCCCCTCTAAAGAAAATGATTAGTTATGAGTCCCACCAATTTATATACTTATATATACTATTCATATTCTACGCAACGAAAATCGTTCTGCCAGTAATTAAATAATGTCATTGTTGGAAATTGTTAGAAGCGAGGAAGTGATAGAATGTCCTGAAGCTATTTATTGAATTGCTTATTAGCAAATTACACGTCAAGCGTCCACGGTGCTCTCCAACTTAGATAAAAGGAACTCAAGAAGAAGAAGATACACTGCCGGAAAACAAAAAATATGATAAAGTTAATTTTACATGTGATTAGTGACAATGTAGCAACATTTCAATGATTTTTTCTAACACAAGTGAAATGTTCACGCACACACTGTCATCGTGGAAAAATAAGGAAAGCGATAAAATAGTCGTAAACAGGGGAATGCAATTGCTCGAAATAACATTTTTATGCTTTCGCAGCATGTTGTAGAAATAAATAAAGTTTAGTTAGCAGGATGCCATCTGTCCTTTACATTGACCTCTCTCCCTCTCTCTCTCTCTCTATCTCTCTCTATCTCTCTCTGCAACTTTGTAGTCAATTTGTCATTTGGAAATCGTGGCAGTGGTTCAGGCAAAGTGTATGAATACAAATTGAACCATTTTTTACCAAAATTAAACTAAAACTACTCGCCATTCTTGCTAAATTTCCCAAACAGAATTTAACTTGGCATATGTAAAATTGTAAATGTCTGGTGTGGCATTGCCACCCCTTTTCAACTCTCTGCTCAAAACGAATGGTACACATGCAGCGTCAGTGCCGTTGGAGTTAACGTGATATGATTGCATTGATTAGAATGAGTTGAAAAATTTATTTTTAATCTTCCCTTAAGGAAAAAATTGTTTGTTACACGCGGTCTAACCAACTATAAAAATAATCCTGCACCCTGCACATTTCTCATGTATTAAGTTGTTCGTCTGATAATTTCTAACACGTTTTTCATTAAACTAATTTCTTCTTCTACTTCCCGACAGAAAAAAGAACTGGAATAAGCCAAATTTATAGTTAAAACTTTTTAATACACGAAGCACGTCCTTCATAGAAAATGATGATGGTAACACGAGTACACAGATTTTACTATAAGCTTGTCAAAAAAGGAAACCACGGATTTCAAAAAAATGGTTCTAATAAAAATGAAACAAATATTTTGCCAGTCAAGTTTATCGACTGAGCGAGACTTGTTCTATATTTATATATTTTGACTTTTTCCCTTTTGGAGGATGGCTGTAAAAATCAATTGGCCTTATCAGATGACATCTTTTGTGGTATGATTGCAACGTAGAATCAGGATATAAAAGTGAAATTTAATACATTAAAAATATAAATGATATAAAATAATGCAAAGCACGTACGATACAATTCTCTTTCAAAGGAAAACATTTTGTTATTAATTTAAAAAACATAAAAATAAATCATGTAAAAACAATTATTAAAGATGTAAAAGTTTAATCGAAGTCTCTCTCTTTGAAGTATTCAATTTTACACTGATTTTATCGTTACCAATAACGAGCGAATAATTGATTTTTTTAAAATTAATATGGAAATTCCAGTAGCGTGTGAGTTCCGACTGTAATTGGCGTATGTAATTAGAGACGTATATTTCAAATCATAATATATTCTTGCCATTTCCTTCGCCTTAAGATTAATATTAGACCAGATGAAAATGGTTTTGCGTAAAATTTGCGCGTAAAAAATAAATTTTATAGTTCAAAGTAGACTTTAATTAAGCCACTCGTTCTATATTGTGATTCGTTAAATTTTATGCATTTGTATGATTTTTGATATAATAATGCGCAGCCTACTAAGTCAGAGATCGCAGGTTTGATTCCTGGCCAGACCCTGGGTGTTTTCCTGCGTACCAGCCGAAAGATTTGCAGGTTAAGTTCGCTTAAAAATAAACTACATATCATATATCACATACTATGATCTATTCTGGTAGCATTTTTAATTAGCATATGACCGCTAACCGAAAATGGAATTGGTTCTAAACTGTAACCCTGAAACCAAAATAATTCGTTATCTTAAAATTAATCTACTACGAGTAGGTGCTCCGGAGGAAGAAAAAGGTCCTAGACATGGACGGATAGACATCTAATGCGACTTAGAGCCAGAAGTGCATTGCGTGCAAGCAAACTGTACTCCTCCTAAACATTGAGCAAATAGTCATCCACCCTGAAGTTATGCGAAACCTGTTTCGGTGTAGGAAAACATTCCGAGAAGAAGGAGGTAGGGTGTTAATCGGTATGCTACTTGTGGAGAGCCTGTCACACTTATGGTGGATGATGATTCTCCGAATGCAGTAGTAAATTTCACCACCTTAACTGAAAGAAAAGATGTGCCTGGTAGTTGATTCTACCAACAATACAAAAAATTTAATCAGAACCTGTCGGATCTTCCGCAGATTTAATGCAAAAGTACTATAGTACTCTTTAGCAGCGGACGCAGTCTAAATGAAACTTGTGACATGCATAAGATTGAGAAAAGGACGGGGGTAATATTTTCCTCTACGAAAATATTCGACCGATGCTAAAAAATTTTATTCAAGGACACGTAAGCGTTTCATTTTAATCTATATTCATAGTGCCAAACATCTTCCTCTTCTCTAATGCTGCCTCAGAGGGTATATAAAACAATCTTTGAATCTGCTTATGGTTTTGGGCAAAGTCATACTTTTGGGTTTTGAGAAGGAGTCATTAATAGTAACCATAAACGTCTCCTTTGCAGATGTTTGCTTAAAGGCTCTTTTTAAAAAGTATGCGAGTACAATTAATCCTTCTACCATTTCTGATTTTCTTCAGAATGGTGCTGCTGAAAACGTCTTAATGATCACAAACATTCCATAGAATACCAATAGTTGCGTCAAGTCAACAATCAATGATATCTTTCAAAAAGACCCGCTTGCATGGACTATCAATAAATGACTTCACAGGCACGAAATGTTTCAGAAAGCTGTGTTGTTCTCAATCACAACGTTACGTCGGTTCACGCTCCTTGCAAACAATATATTTATCAACACAATGTAACCATACATTACATATTGCGTACTTAAAAGCTCCACAGCACAGACATTATAAAAGAACTCGCCAGAAGATCGCAAGCATTTAAAGTTAAACGAAATTGTATGATTTATTATTAAATTGTATATGTGATATGTGTAGCTTTTCATTTATGCTGGTTTCTTCCTTTAATTAATTACAATGTGTATTCTTTATAACATTTATTTTTATTGCAAGTCATAATCGCGACTATCAATATCGGTATCAACAGAACGATGCACATATAAAATATGTATAGTTTTTGTTATTCATAATTCCTTGAAATTTATATTAATCGTCCTGTGATGCAATAAGAATGATTGCATATAATTTCCATTCCATTGTTTGTATGCACGCATGCATACATATGCATTCAGTTTTACTTGCTTCTTCTGTGTGTGGGTGTATGTGTCTGTATGTGTTCCGTTAGTCAACCGTTGATTCGTTAATTTGTATAGAAGTATGTTTGTGTCTATATGCTTGTCAAAGTAGTGCTCAGCTTTAGAATCGTATGTATGTTTTCATGTCATAAATTCTGTGTTATTTTTCATAAAAATAACTACGAACGTACATAAATTGTCGTCGGCTGAATGTTTTTCCATTATTTGAATGTTTGCAAAGAGTAAACATTTTTATTATTATTATTTATCTATATGCATACATAAATAGTTTTTAATTTGTATTTGTTTGTTTATTTTGTCGATTATTTGTTTAAGAAAATTATAGTCCCAATTATTTTAAGCCAAATGCAGTTATTTAATGGAAATATTAATGCATTGTGGCTGCACAAATAAATGCATACGTTATGTAAACGAATGTAAAATTGGATTCAAAGCCAGAGCACAGGACCTGTAATGCTTTAATGTGCTGGAGGACTTCTAAACATTTCTATGTGTCTTCTTAAAATTATTAAGAAACCTTTAAAGCCCAAAGCCAATCACAAATTTGGTTCGTAGAGAATTTTTACTCGAGGGGAAAATATTGTAATTAGTCTATAACTCTCATCTATTTATTATGTTTTGCTTATGTAATTGCATGTAGTTCAGTGGCCACACAGTGTAGTTGTATTAATATATAATTAAGCTTCACTTGGAGTTTGGCTGAAGAATTGGAATTCCTCAACAATTTTAAGCGATTTTAAGCTCATAATGGGAATCGACATTTTTTCTATCTTATATGGCTTATTGGCTTCTTTGCAAACAAGTTTTTTATATTATCGCATAACTTTGTTTTTGCACTCTTATAAATAAACTTATTTATTCGTTTTACCACAGAAATTCCAAATTCAAACATTTTGTTGTTCAGGATTAAGAGGAGTCACAATTTGTGAATCCTGATTTTATTATTAAAGGGTAATAATTTCCAATTCTTGTATCCACAGTTCAATATTCAATATTTTCTATCTTTCAATAATTTTTAATTAGAATTGTTTTGTTACAAACGGGGCTTAAAATATGTAAAAACAATGAGATAATAAATTACTACTAAACATGTAAACCGCTAATGGTAAATATTTCCAGACAAAAAATAACAATTTTTTAAAAAAAATCTACCAACAATGAAACATACTCATACATTAAGCCCTTAATGGTCAATAATAAATAATATTATTTGCAATATAACAAAAAGTGTTTTAAAATAAATTTGCTGTGGTTGTCACCTGCAGCGAATAATTTCAGGCCAATCCATTTAAAAATCCCACCAAGAAAAAATCCATTTTATACTGTCAGCCGTTTTCTATCCAAAAAAAATTCATCAATATTACACATCCATACATGCGCATATTAATAATAGAGATTAATGACGGGGTGTAAAAAAATAGTGGACATATTTAATGACAGCTTACTTCAACAAGAATATATAAATTGTGTCCATATATTATAATAAAATCTGCTATACTGCATACAGATTATTATTTTTCATAAAGATACGCTAAAAAATCGATTTCACA
Organism: Ormia ochracea; assembly: GCA_963402855.1. Classification (NCBI taxonomy): domain Eukaryota; kingdom Metazoa; phylum Arthropoda; class Insecta; order Diptera; family Tachinidae; genus Ormia; species Ormia ochracea. The sequence goes on along the minus strand of OY727105.1, from coordinate 59,490,473 downwards.
TAACTAGTGAAGTGGGAAACATGTAAATTCGCACAAACGTGCTCTAATAATTTAAATTTAAGTCCCGACAAACGACAGTGTAGTGTAATTAAAAGTTAATTGTAAAAGAAAAGAAAAAATTCATTAAAATAAGAGAAAGGAGGGGAAAAATTGTTAACAATTAAAATATAAAAAATTAACAACTTTTCCAATAACTTCCCAAATTGTATTTATTAAGACAAAAAGGAGAGTCCAATTTATATTATTAGAGTTCTTCTTTTAATTATAATTATTAAAAATTATTCTCTATTAATTCGGTATATAAATAAATCGAAGTGAACTATTTTAGTTAAAATATTGTCTAGATTAAAATATTGGCTGTGTTTTTTTTAAATCTTTTCTTTAAAATCAAGTAAATTCAGTGAATTATTGCTTATACTCGCATCAGCTGAAATGGAACTAAAATAAAAACCACTTAACATTTTTTATGGAAATTATCAGCATTAGAATTTATTCGATATTTAAACTTCCAGTAAATATTTTCAGAGAAACTACTAAATCAAAATGTAACATGTAACGACAAGCAAAATTGTAATCAGGCTCAATTATTGTAGCATTTCGCATACTGGCGACTTTTTCTCAGCTCAAATGCAAACGAAAGAAGTAAATGAAAATAAATGAAAAATCCACTGTGCCTGTTAATGTTTATGTATAGCTGTGTTCCCGATTAGATATTTTAAACTATTGAGATACATTGCAATTGATTATTTTCGACTATCATCGGAACAGTCTCTTTCATAACAGTAGCGTTCCACAAAACTTATAACGAGCAAATGCTGGTTGCTGTACTTTCTAGTATTCTATTCAGAATTCTAGTTTTGTATATATTAATGCTTGAATAATGCAAAGGGCAAATTGTTAAAAAGAAAAATTATTTAATTAAGAAACAATCACTTAATAAAAAAATTTTATTATTATTAATTAAAAATTAGTTTCATATATTTATTTCACATATAATTTCTTTAATGCGATTTGTTTGCCGGTGACGACCTGATTCATTGGTATTTTTTTATATAATTTCTGTGTAATTTTTTATATCAAAAAAATTTTTCTCTAAATATAAATTTATGTAATATAATACATAGATGTAGTTGCAGTCGCATATCTCCAGTGCTACCAATCACATTCTGTCATACGATGTGGTTAACAAACATAAAAAATTAAATTCGGGTGAGTTGAAAAGAAGTTACAGCTATTCAAAAATTAGTGAAAATAATAATGAAATTCACTATATTTTGTATTTTTTTTTTATAAAAAAAGGGAAGAATGCCACGCAAGGCAACAATAAAATTTGTGAAGTTTACGTGTACGATGCTGTATCAGTTCGTGAAGCACAACTGGAAATTTCGTCGTGAAATTTGCACCTCTCTCTAGTCAACTTATCTTTGAAAAAGACGATGAAATTTTGGCCAAGATTTACCAGAACCATCACATAAGCAGTCATTCCATTGATAGGGAGGGAACTTAACGTTCATCATCAAATGGCTCGGAACAATTTAAGAAAGGCTGGCTATGAAAAGAAGCTCAATGTTTGTGTACTACATGAATTGTCAGCGGAAAATATAATTTACCGAATTAACATCTACGATTCTTTGCTGAAACGAAATGGAATGGAACCATTTCTGAAACGAATGGTACTAGTAGAAGAAAAGTGGATCAAGTACGACAATAATGTGCGAAAAAGATCGTGGTACAAGCGTGGTGAAGCCAGGATTGACGCCTCGTAAGATTATATTGAGTATTTAGTGGGATTGGAAAGGAATCATCCACTATGAACTGTTCAACCCGGTTCGAACGATTGTTTCTACGGTTTACCGTCAATAGTTGATGAGATTAAAGAAAGCAAGCGAAAAAAAAACCGGCAGAACTGATTAATAGAACCAGAAAAACCTTTTTCCTCTTATTTTTTACTTTTCAGTATTCTACAAATATTGCGACTTTAAATTCTATTTCTCCAGGAGATACCATTTAGATGCAGATGAGCATCGGAACATTTAATAAGTGCATACAAATCTCTATTATACGTGCATAAACATGTTTTTCCAACGCAATTCTCATTTGTTTTGTATACACATTTGGCTTTGCAATTTAAATGGAAGCCTGCGTGGGGGAATTAAAAAAAAAAAATTATCTTTTATGACAAGAAATTTGATAGTTTAGCACTTTTTTTGTGTGGAGCTGCCCAAATGGATAACACAGAATGACAAGAAAGTTGTGAAATCTCTTTACTTTACGTACGTATGTACAGCGAAAACGCATTCTCATTCACTTTATGTCTTGTTCTGTTAAAGTTGATTCGTCACAAATATTTATCTGTCCATAATGGACTTCCTTCGAAGGTTAATTGTAGTAAGAAATTCTACATTTTATTGCAAGTGAAATATATTTTTTATTTAATCGCATTCAACCATTATACAATCTGAGGTCTGATAATCGAGATTCAATTATATTTTTAATTATTTTTCTTACTTTGTGAGATTCTCATTGTTTTATTTCAAAACCCACTAAAATTTCCAAAAAAATTAAATTAAATTTTACTTAAAGATACACTGAAGTGGATTGCTGTGGGGTTGGCTGGCTCCCATACCCATTTCACCGCATATATTTTTAATTATTGACTTTTTCAGAAACTTTCTTGAAAGCGCGGTGTTTTTTTGTTTATTTTATTAGAACTCCTGGAAAGTCTGTCAATATTGACAGACTTTGAAATATTGTTTTCCTTCGTTGTACAATCAAGCGAAACTTTTTAATGTCCATACTTAAGAATTCCAGGGGTTCGAAATGAAAGCAATCAGTCATTTTAAATTTTTTATGTGTGTCTGTACACGAATATACAAAAAAAATTTACGCAGTATTTATAAAGTTTAATTTCCTTGAGGCTTTCAAAGTTTCAACTTTTCACACACACTTCTAAAAAATAAAGAATTTCAATGTTAATTGCATTTTTGTTTGTAACTTAAGAAAATTTGTGAACTATTTTTAAGGATACCTTTTTCGGTGTCCTTACAGACGTATGTAAGATGCCTTTTATTGCTTGTAATTTTAGGAAGAGATCGGGCAGTTAAGGGTTACTTAAGCTCTTAAGAGCGTTGAAGGATACGAAAATGAACTAGCAAAAAATTTTGAATCAAAAGTTGCAAGTTGGCTTATTGGGAACTATTAGTCGAAAAATATTACTTTTTTGGAATATAGTTTTTGTAACAGAAAAGATTCAAAACATCAAAATGCTATCCTTGTTTAATTATATAGTGTAGATGCGCCCCATTACCAATGTTAAGCAAGACAGCATTTCTAGCTAACTTTTTATAAATATGTACATGCGCACTTTCCTTCTAGAAGCCACTAAATAAATTGATTGCTTAGAAAAGTATTTGCATTTCCTTTATGATGTTTTTCAAATCAACTTGAATTAAAATTTAAAAAACTCTATTTATTTAAACAGACTTGCACTTCATTCATTTTGTGGCCGAATGAAAATTCGCTCACTCTTTTCAAAAGGGCAAATAGAAATTAAGGATAAAAAAATGGTGTAACAGGAAGGCTCCGTCTTCAAGTTAAAAAGTGTATAAATATTCTTGAAAATGATAAATTATACTTTATAAAGCTTAAATGTAGGCCGTAGGGATTTTAACGTCTTACAAGCATTCATCTTGCATGTGAAAAGATGAATAGAGATTTATGGGCAATCTCGTTTCCGCAACAGATAACTATTTAAGCACGAAACCTTCGTTGTGAAATTTCATTTCTCTGCTTTTCTATCCTTCACTCTTTAATATTTATAAAAGTTATTTATGATAACAATTGTAAAGGGCTTCCTGCAGTAAAACTTTAAATTTTGTTCAATAGAAAAATTATGACAGTATGGGAGATTGGAAAAATAAATTAAAAAATGTTGGCCAATTTTATTTCCATATTCACATATCAGCATATGTAAAACATACGCGCCGTTTAACATTGGAATTAAAATGCAGTCAATTGCAATCTGAATACTGGCTTGCAAAGGGTCTTGTGAGGTCGTAGGAGCATCTTAAAAACATTTACTATTCCTTGAAAAAGAGTTCGTACAATGCATTCTATAATTATTGCCAAGTATTTAATTGACTTTTTGCAGGCACTGTAAAAGTCCTTTTGATGAAACTGAGTATGTTAGTTTTTATAAACGTTTTCCAAAAACCAGCAGTTAAATATTTCATTGTTTTAATTAATGAAGTTGCTTCAAGAAAACTCCAGTAAAAGACGTACTGCAAATAAAATGTACAATAAACAATTTTACAGTTTCCAGAACTTCGGGGTTTCCCCGTTTATTATAGAAAATAAAGTCTCTGTATGAAATACACTAAAATATGGCACTTATTCACTTGGTTTCAAGTGACACGGGATGCTTATAGTGCTAATTGTAAAAAAAGTATTTAAGGACGCTGGCAGAGTCCTGATAGAATGATTTCTTTTTACTTAATTCTGAAAAAGATTCCAATGGAAACAATGACTGGAATTTCTAAATTAAAATGTCAATTTGATTGCGTTCAGCTTATGTAATGAACGCAGCATATTTCTCAAGTAATTTTTTTCTTTTTTTTAGCAACAACTGTAGAGAAGAAGGACGGGCTGGGCTCTAAGTTTTGTGACAATGCCTTGAAAGGCATGATTTTTGTTTTTGCTTCAGCTTTCTTTTACTTCAATATTAAATATCATATTACTAGTTTGCCAAAACTGACTATTTCAATTCAACACACTTTAATATTGTATTTTAATCTATTGCATAAAAATGTCCTTTTTATGTGATAAGGAAGTACTTCACTGGCATTATTGCCAATTTATCAGTAGATTTTATGCACTTTAGTTGCCCTGCATTGTAATGTTGAATTGCATCATCGTATTCATTTTCTATTTTTGAATTCCACACTCATGACTAAATTCTTTTACAAATATAAATTCTCAATTATACTTTTCCAAATATTATCTTCTTTTAAAAAAGAGCAGGGGATCCAGAAAGTTTGACTACAAAATTTATAAATTAAACGAAAAATCGGGTTTGCTCTCTACTGAATACAAGAGCGATGATCTCTAAAGATCTTAGAAATCTCAAGCAACGAAAATCGGCATCTGCTGAATTAATTATGATTGGGAAGTTTCCAGGATATCTGGAAAACGTTATCCATGCGTTTTTTCTGGTAATTATTCAGATATATCAAAGTTCATCTCAGCTAGAAGTTCGAACTCGTTTCGAAAGAGATCCTGGATGTAAATCAAGTAACTTGCTTAAACGAGGATTGATTTAGGGTTTTTATTTTTGTTTTGTGCCATATTCGTGCTTCTCCTTGTACCTTAAAGACTTAGAGAAGCCTCATGCCTAAAACCCTGTAGTCACCGGAGTTGGCACTCGGTGACTTTTACTTCTTCAAAAGTAAAGAAACAGATGAAATGAAATGGTTTTGCTACGTTAGAAAAAAAAAAAAGGGAAATCGAAACATAAAAGTATTTCGAGTATTGGAAAAAACGGTTTCATAAATGTATTATATCTGTATTATTATATATCTGAAGCCTAGTAAAAATGATTCATAAGCTTATTATAATATAAATAAATTTTAAAGTGTATAGTATAATGAAACTGAAAGAACTCAATACTTCCCTATATTGGTCATGCGCTCTATTCAGATTAATGAACGGCTAATAGTGATCCTACCGTAGATATGCTACCCTAAGAGATAAGGGAAAGTTAGGAAATAAATTGTAATCAAATGTCGTGTTCTAATCTGAAATATAATTTGTAAAATTAGCATAATTAGTTTAATTTTAAAACTTTAAAATTTAAACTTGTTCTTAAATTCTGAATAAAAGTTTGCAAATGTAACTGTCTTTTAAATGTATTACACTGATCCTTTAGCTTAGAATCTAAACGCTTTGTCAACTAGAAAGTAACCTTTGCGCATTGATGAGTTTCTGAAAACCCTAAGTGATTTCTGAATAGTATAAAATGGAAAAATAAAGTTTGAATAAAAATTAAAATAAACAGCATGAAAAGTTAAAAACTATAAAAAGTGCGTACACGTTTGTTGTAAAATGGTATTTGTTAACAAATTGTTAGAAATATAACTTCAAAGTTATATTAGAAATTAGAGAATTCAAATTAGAGAATACACATTTCATTCCCACTGTATGAATTTTCGGTTACTAAAATTAAACTACAATGAAGCTCACTAGTTATAAAAACGCTGTGAGTTGCTGTGTAGGTTTCTTTTTTTTATGTATATAATAAAAAGTGTGAATGCGAGGAAGTGTGCCAAAATGAACGACAATGCGTACATCTAAGGTTAAACTACTTAAGGCTCTGGTTGAAAAACTATTAGACACGCTGTGTAACACAGATCAAGTGTGTTCACACACAAAAGACAAAAGATGTCAGATGTTATATTTGTACGTGTCTTGTGGTTGAAAGATTACAAATTTGCATATTCCAGGAAAAAGAATTATGGTTTTCATACATATACTTTCAGTGTTATATTCTGGGAAAGACTTTCTTTTAGTTTATATGACAGTTCAAGCTAATTATTGCAAGACAACTTTTTGGGCAACACAACGAAAATGCGGGAGGAGAAAGCGGCATTACTGACTAGTTCATTGGGAGCTTTACATTGTTGTCTGTTATTTTTTAAATACAAATTTGTATAAATACATATTTTATTGCAACTAGCTAGAGATATATAAGACAAAATAAGCATTTCTCAATATTTAATATTACCGTAAAATTAATTTGTATACATCAATATATACAGAGTGAAATTATTATTTTCAAAGTGATTTAATTTAAAAAAAATTAATTCGGTCAATACCTTCAGCTTTTGTAAACTGCCAATTCTCGATGAAATTTAATTTTTTTAATTTTTTTAAAAAACTATTTAAACAATACTTCACTGGTTTTATTTTATTTAGGTGCCTCTGTAGGCGAATGAGTAATGCACAACCTACTAAACCAGGGGTTGCCTGTTCGCTTCATACGTTGGAATAAAAAATCTTTATCACTGAAGTATAAACATATTTTTTAGTACATCTCATGTGAACCTATGGCCGATTGTAGGGTACAAGCTAAATTATGTTATATATATGTTTGTGTCAGTATACAATGTAGACTTCCAAATTTTATAACCTTTAAGCATATTAATTTTGCGCCAGAAAGTATGCTCCTGTTTTTTATATAAATGAAAAGCAGATGTACTTGTATTTCAATATAAGTAAACATGTCACGTACACACTGCTAACACGCAACACCAGTGGTGCAACTAAAAATGGCTTTACATTAGAGTTATTCACGTCAACTGGATTTGTAAACTTTTTTTTTCACATGATCAACTACGCAAATCTTAAATAAAATTTGGCATAACGTCAATTCAATACGTAAATAGACATTTTTCTTTAAAGTAAGAAAAAAAAGGGGAAATCGTTGGATTGTTGTTATTGTTAAAATATACCTATGATACATATTTATGTGTAATAGTAATTTTTTTTTAAAGGGCCCTTCATTGAAGTCTCCTTATTGAGGGCTCCTATTGAGAAATACTTGGTGCAGCCCAGCCCTGTGCAGTTGTTTCAATGTATCTTGTAAACTTTATACGTAGGAAATTCAATGTTTGCACTCATCTATATGTGGAAATCAAAACAATTACATTTGAAAGCCAATTGGAAATGTAGATATTATACGAAATACAATATATCACAACAGATCTCATACTAAAACTTCCATCCGTGAATTAGAACAAGAAAGCAATCATCCATTAGATAATGCAGAAATTTGTTCTCTTACAGCTACAATTTAGAACCCTTTTTACTGTAGAGATAAAAAAATAAGAAAAGTAAATTCGGTTCAATAACCTTTTAAAAGCGGTATACAAAGAGAGAACGGGCCAGTGATTACGTCTGACATATGAAATCAATATCATGTGTTATAGGAAATGCATGTGAGAAGTACTTGTCCATTTATTAGGCGTCCTTAATAGGAACATCCATAGATACATCAAATCATATATGTATATGTATGTAAGTTTATTATGTATTATATAAAAAAGGTTGGTTTAGGTTTATATATCGTTTTTCGTCAAAAGTGACTAAACTTTTATTCATAGACAACCAGATTCTTTTTTATTTATTTCTCCCTATATCTTTTTATTCACTTATTATCGAAACTAGGCAATACGTAAAGATACGTAAAAATACATAATGCAAATAATAATTAGAATCATTCGTGATACGGCTATTCGACAAGCAGTCACAATATTGAAATTAAAATTGCTAATTCAAATTATGAAAACATGATGTTGAGCCGTTGTAAAATTAAGTTTAAAAAAAAAGATTTAAAACCGCAAACAAGCTGTTTGCAAAACAAACTTGAGGAGCAAAGCAATAGAGAAGCAGGCCCGATATTACATATCAAAAAAGGTTATAAAATAAAAAGGTGTATTGAGGTACATAGACTGAGGGTTGCTCGTTGTTAATGATTCATATAAATTTTTAGCTTATTGAGCTCATATAATTTCGAATATTTCTGATTTACTTAGCTATATACATATATATACATTCCTATACAATATCTTTTATTAACCGATAATTTTTTTTTTTAACCAACTTAACCTGCAAAGCTTTCGGCTTGTCTGTAGGAAAACACTCGTGTTCTAGGCGACCTCCGTTTTAATAGGCTGTGCCGTATTCATTCGCCTATGGAGGCACCCATTTGAAATCATTGCAATTAAGAAGTTTCTTTGAGTAAATGTTTTGCCTTCGAACTACATGTCAGTAAGAATAATTTTAAAACATTTTTGTCCGGTTGCTATGCCGTTTGCCATCGACAGTAAAATGCGGATCATCATCAGTTCTGAAGTCATATAGTCTAATGAAGTGCATCAAACAGTAATTTTCTGTGCTTCGACTAAAGCTTATATGTTATCTTGACTCCAAATGCTACCACTGATCCTAATCGGAGAACAAAACTTTTCACAGGCGTTACTCTGGTCTAAGTCTATCTGCAAAGAAATCTCAAACCAAAGTAAACAAAAAGCCAAATAAGGCCGCCATAAACACAAAGTTGTGAGTCTCGAAAAAATTCTTTGTACCTGCGTGAGTATTTGAAAAATTTAACGAATAAAGAAAATATTCCGGAAATACTTTTTCCCCAATAATTACTCTTGTACACAGACTTTTAGTATCTGTCAAGGTGTGTGTGCACACACATACTATTTTGAATGAAATGTATTATATACAAAGGAAATTTTCAGTATTTATTGCTGTTGTTATTCTTACTCGGCAAACGAACTGCCACGTTTCCATTTTTATTCTGGTTCACTTTTTCATGTCCCATCACTCAAATGTGTCATCTGCAGCTTTAATTTTTAGGCCATTGCCGCTTTTGTAATTCATTTCATGCCCACTGGCATTTTAGAATCCAAATGGATTGAAAAATGTTTCTTCGGCTTGCTCAAATAAAAGATGGCGTACAACATTTAATATTAAACTGTTGTGTTACAATAGTATATACTAATTCATATACATATACTCGTATGTACATATGTATATGTGCGTATCTAACCATATACAGATGTATGCATGTTTGGATTAGAGAATTAATTGATTTTATATAAATTTTTGGGAATGTTAAGCATTAAAGTAAATAAATAAATAAATAAAATAATTGAATCTTAAAACGAAAATGATTTCGGACTGCGTTCGTTGTTTGGGGAAAGAGAATTCACGCCATGTGCCTAGTATTAGTGTCCAGTCCACTCTCTTGCGATGTGAGGCTAAACTTTTATAATTTTTTTTCCTATTTTTATTTATTTACATTGTATGAACGGCATGATTCATAATATTACTTTACCTCAGCAGCCTATTGCCTTTATAGCTTTTTCCCGCTTCTTAAAATGCTTTTGTCTTTAGAAAAGCTCCTTAAGAGTTTTCACAATTTCTCACAATACATACACGAGCAAAAATTATAGAAAATATAAAATCCAGGTCGGACATTTATAAGCTAACCCTGCGTTCCTTTTGGTAATTGTTTTAGGAAACCAAAGAAAACATGTATATAGAAATGAAAAACAAAAAAAAAAAAAAAAAAAAAGAAGGAAAAAGGAATGGGGGAAGGCTTTAGCGATTCTAGAATATAATATAACTTACAAAAGTTGGCGAAAAATGTAAGAAAATACTCCCCTATCACTTTCGTTTACGTGTTTAATACTTTTTTTTTTTTGTTGGATTTCCACTCTTTATTATTTTGTGCAGATATTCCACAAGATATTAAGCATTCACTTAAATATACAAAATGCTATTAAAAATCAATAAAATATGTGTTGTTGGGTTTATTATCACAAACCCTCTCCAATCCTGCTGAATACTAATTGCACACGCTGTAAATATTACCGCAACTTACACAAAGTAAATTTAACTAGGGGACATTTACAAGCTTTCAAAATAAAGCTTATATTTTGCCAGTGATAAAGTCGAAAATGAGATAATTTATCAAAGTTTTTTAGTTATCACATTTTATTTTGACATGTTTTTCTTAGAATTGTTTTCCCTAAAAGTTAATTCCGGTATGCCAAAATACATTTATGCGAATGGTAAAATCTTCAATCGACTTAATTATGTCTGCGATTTCGTAGCGAAATCAGTTCAATTTTATAAATTTTAGATTTGGCATAAGCCTGTAGGAAAAGTTTCTTGGAGTCAATTTGTCAGGGTAGACATCTTAGTGACAACTCCTCTCCTTTTAAAATGGTTCATGTGGCATTTTGTAAATTTGTTAAATATCTTAAATAAGAATAAGCTCCTCAAATGCACATTAATAAAGCATTAATTATAATAATAACAAACATTAAAAGAGCAAAGGTAAAGAGCTTTGTGATTGTGCTTTGGGCTTTAGATTAATGAGTGATTGTGATATCATTCTACCCGCCTAACAATGTCTATCACTTTCATTTCACGCGAGCCACCAACAGGCATGCACACAACTTACACGGAAAACTTGAATGGAAAAGAAATATTTTTCCAATCATTTCGTAATTGTAGTTTTTAATTGTGTTGTTTTTTACTACTATGCCATTTTGGATTTTATTCGCACCTAAAAGTATACTTTAGAAAGTAATATTGAGATTTAAATTAATACATTGAACTAGATTAGTGATGTAATTTCTCAGACTGAGAATCCAATTTTATTTAACGAGGATTATACATCTTTGAACAGTGGGGGCAGATTGGGTCTAATTGATTTAAGGTATTTGCTGGATGTTTCGAAATTGATAAATAATAAGAAATCGTGAATTAAAAGAAAAGGCTTTCCCAAAATGTTGGTTTAAGCTTCTTTTATTCAAGTGATCTTAAGACTGAGTTAATAACTATTGCTTAACGTCTATTTATACTAAGAAGGATCATAAATTAGTGAGTATCGTCTGCATACCAGACAGTTTTTCATTTGGTTTAGTTAATGTTTATGATCGTTATTATCATTAGTGCAATATGTATGTCTAGAATATTATAATTATGTATAGTTTCTTAGTCTAGACTATTATAATTATTTTATGTCCTTTTACTTCTACCATTTCTTTTCACCCTTATTTTGGTGGATGGTAGTGTTAACTATGTGAAAGGATGTAACTCGTGCGCGGTATTGATGGAATATCGAATTTTATACTGGGAAAATTTCCGGTTAAGGCGTTCGAATATTTGACTATTTTGTTCAATAACTGTTTGAATAATTGTTATTTTCCTAGGGAGTGGAAAATTGCTAAGGTCATTCCCATTCCGAAACGGAGGGGAATTAATGATGTGAATACGTTTAGACCGATTTCTTTACTGTCTAATACAGGGAAGTTATTTGAGAGGATAATAATATTCCTTATAATCAATTTGGTTTCAAAAAATGTAATTCAATGGTGCATGCACTTTTGAAGTTCGATACTGATGTGGTTGAAAACTTAAGGGAAGGTCGATGTACTGTAGCTGTATCTCTTGATGTCGAGAAGGCTTTTGATAAGGCGTGCCATGATGGTTTGTTGTATAAAATGCTAATGATCGGATTTAATAAAAATGTGATAAAACTTTTCAAAAGTTTTTTCGACAAAAGGAGATTCTGCGTAGGTATTGGAGGAGTGGTTTCATGTCGGGAAGAGGTTTCTTGTGGTGTTCCACAGACTTCAGTGTTGGCGTCTCACTTGTACAGCATTTTCGTTCATGACATTTCGCATGAATTTTGCAATTGTAAGGGTATTCGGTTCGCTGATGACTCTCTTCTTTAAACTCACGATGTGTATCCTGAGGTAGCACTGCACCGTATTTCATTGTATCTGAGAAATGTTGATGAATTCTACTCTAATTGGGGAATAAGGATTAACACCGAAAAAAGTAATTTCTCATTTGTTTGAGAAATGTTTCCGCGTAATGTAAATATTTTGTAGTACCGGGGAGCAAAAGATTAAACCTGAATTTGAATGGCCATAATTAATTAATAAGCTTCTGAAATTTAATGGTCACGCGATGTCTAATTTAGAGAAGGCGAATCGTGTGACCGGAATATATGCGAGATTATTTAACAGCAGAAGTTTACCGGTAAGGACCCAATTGCTTTTGTACAAGGTGAGCATTCGGCCACTTCTTCCTTATGCCTTTCCCATATGGTTTGCCATATCAAAAACCTTGATGGAAAAGATGAAGATTTTTGAAAGGCATAAAGAGGAACTATAGGCATTTGAATAGAAGGTTCTCGAATAGATATGTGTATGAAAAGGCAGGATTGGATTGGATTTTGAGGGTAAAATGATTAGGGATATCTTATCTACCGAGAGAGAGTTTAATTGGTCAAACACGCAATACATATCCGGTATCGGAATTTTACAGGAACAATTGAATGGTTATCCCAGTCTTCAACTTCTACTCACGTATTACTCCCGGTATTCATAGGGCCTAAATACTTTTTTATTTTGTTTTTTTTTTTCATTGATTAGTTTTTTTATATTAATTTATTTTTATTATTAATTTGTGATTTATTAGCTATTTGTTTTCTTTTTAAGGTTTAGCTTTAGTGTAGAATTTAAGTTTTAGTATTAAGTTTATAAACAATAGATCCAACTCTATTAATATAGATAAGTGCCGGGAGCAAGCACTGTTTAAACCATTATATAATGTATTTATATATAATTATAGTTTCTAATTGTTCTTAGATTGGATAAGAAACTTGCATAGGCAAGAACTAGTAATGCAATCAAAATAATACATAATAGTTTTAAGTTTTCAAGAAAAAAATAAATATTTGTAAAAAAAAAATTCTATGTAATGAAAAAAAAAGAAGCATCAATAAATAAATAACTAAATAACTAAGAAATAACGTTGAACTAGAACTATCAGAGAACTATAAAGGTTTAGTATAAAAGTTTGCACTAGAAAAAACTTTACAAAGGATTATACTACATTGTCGGAAATACAATTGCCCGACTATTGAAGCACAACATTTGGTGTTGCGATAAGTCTTTATTAAAAGGAAATGCGATAAGTAAACAGCAATGTTTTGAACTGATATTGATATAAAGTGTGGTTATTTGTGGTTATAATATAATTTTAATTGATTTGAACAATGATTTAATTACCACTTTGCATAAATTTATATGTTAAATCATTTTCAGCCAGCCATTAAAACTAAATACAATATTTAATATTTTATTCGATAATGTGACATCAATTGCTCTATTGAATGAATGATGTTGCTTATTTCCAACATTATTCTCACTAAAATCGAATTGAAAAGTGTTTTGCAATTGTACTGCTAAATAAATAAAACAATAAAATAAAAAAAAAATCTCTTTAATCAAAACATTATTTGCATTTCTGTGATGTGGTACAGTCGCATCATCATTTGAATCAAAAGAGAATTATAATTACTATGAATTATTATATTTAAAAAAAAAATCTTTCGGATGATTGTGATCTCAGATGAGCTCCTGCCAATTTGTATCCCACTAATATACCATGGCGTAGTGATTCATTATTATATTTATATTTTTTTTGTGTGTTGATTTTGCCTTCTAGTCAATTAATTTTTGTGTCTTATCGATTGGAATACGGAAACATAAAAAGTAATTTCTTACATGTTCAGTAAAATACATCTTTATTTGCACATTTTGCTTTAGAATGTTGAAATACAAAAACCAATGAAATAGCAAAAGAAGTAGTACAGTTGCGAAGAAAATTCAAAACATTCTCAGATGGCTCTGTAAATAATACAAATACTGGAAATTTATATTCAAATATGCATAAAATCCTTCTAATGAAACAGACATTTAGACATTTTCGTTTTGTTATGACGATACTTGCATTTAAACATTCATATCTGATGAAATGTTATACGCATTGTAATGGAAAATATTTATTGCTTTAATTACGATTGTAATATTAATTAATTGCAAAATGTTTAAAGGACTTTGATGGCACAATTGTATTCCCAAACACACGTAATGAACGTGAATTATTAATTACTGCTATCAATATATTTATTGCAAACATGAGTATTTATTTCACCTCCTAGTCAAGTAGGTACTTCTTAGCAGCTTTTCGCCACCACAAACCCATCACGAGGGCAAGATTATATTGTAAGGCGCAGCACACTGTGTTATTCCCTAATTATAGACTTCCAGTTGCTAATTTGTCTTATAATATGTATGTGTGTGTGTACAGCCTTCCTATAAATTGAAATTTAGATTTTGGCCACTCCCACAAATACTGTTAAAGCTGAATTACAATCTGAGTATTTCTAATTCGAAGAGAAATAATATATACAATTGAAAATTGCATTTCACTCCAGCAGTGCAGTCACAAGCATGTCTGAATGCATTATTTTTTGATACGGAAAACAGCTGCAGCACTTGCATTTTGATACATTTCATTTTTGTAAGTGTAAAATGAATTTTAGTGCAATTTGTTAAAATTTCTATTACAGAATGTTTTTAGTGTTTACTTTCGAGCAATACACAGTATATCCATATATACGAGTATGTATGTATATTTACATTTCAATGGCATAATATAAAACAGCCGCCCCTCGTTTTTCAAGTGTCTTTTTCTATAACTTTTAAAGTTTGTTTTCCGAAGATTATCAAATTCAAAGTAGTACTTCGAAGAGAGTATTAAAGGATTGAATTATCTGTTTTCATATTTTAGAAAATATTTCAATTTTTATAAAACCATCTTTGAAGAAACTTACGCCCTCTTATCTAAGGGCACCGATATATAGGATTATCGTGTGAGGCTCTGTAACGAAACCTTTCCTTGATACCTTGAAGTACTTTTACGAAATTTGTTTCTTTATTCGGAAGTTCAGAGAATAAACAATTTTTTATATTCTTCAACGCCCCGATGCATTTGTACGAGAATCTATTTTACAAAATCGTACAAAAACGGTGTTACTGCTGCCATACCATCATACAAGAATGATGGAAGCAATTTTTCTATGCTGATTGAAACAAATCTAACTCTGATCGCATGAAAATCATCATTTTATGAAAATCTTTATGAAGTTTTCCTTGTCATAAATATCGGTAACTTTTATGCCACAGAGATGCCATATTTGACAAATCATTTGACTGTCTAGGATAGGGGTGTGATGCTTTTTCCCCTCGAAACAATCTAGCCTATTCTCATGATTAACGTCTGTACATAAAAACAAGACTGATGTTAAAAGAAATGCTTTCGAAACATATATCACGAAACTTATATGCGGTCTATCAATATGTGTCATAGAACTTCATACACGCAGGCAGCGTGTTTCGCTACAGTTGTAAGTTCAAATTATAATAAAAGAAAAAATATGAATAAGCTCGTACTATCAATATAAATCAAAGGAGCTCCCTTAGAGAGAAATTATCTTCACATTCGCGTTTGAATGTAATCTCAGCCATGGGACTGACACGGCTATCTGTTAGAATTTAGATTTTGCCACTCCCACAAATACTGTTAAAGCTGAATTACAATCTGACCATTAAATTCCTCGACAATAACTCTTCGAATGTTGATGTCCAGTTGCTCAAGTGGTAATGGTTTATCGACATGAATGGGATCATTATGGAAATCATTCTTTCTTTGGAAGTTATTTGGAAAATATATGTCAGCAAGTTTAATGCCACCTGATCGAAGTGAGAAAAAATTGTTAACCATGTGAAAATCGCCGATTTTGAAGACTCGCCAACTCGTAAATTACACCAATCAGTAATTTTCTGGGCTTCGACAAAAGCTTGTGTATTATCTAACAAAAGCTGGACTTCATTAGAAAAATTCGTACACAGTTTAAATTCATACACATAAAAAGGTCAACCGTATTACCGGCTTTTAAATGGGTTGCCAAATTGCTCTTAAATGGCCGTAAATACGTTTCTGTGTTCAAATGAATAACAGACATCTCTAAACGAAATATGAATCAGCACAATTTCTCACACCCTGACCTTAGAATTAAATGTTTTTTCATTCGCAATTAGAATGTTCTTAAAATCCACTTTTATGAAAATATTTTGATTACAAATCAATGAATCCTAGTGGCCGTCCCATAAATTACTTTTATAGTTTCCTACGCCATATAAAAATTTCACTCATATATGATATTATGAATACTCGTATGTGCATAATAATGTTTGTGTGGAAAATTTTAATTTTGTAAAACCAGACGGCAATAAACACATACATATCGCTCGTATCAAATAACAACAACTAAGACAAAATGCAGAAAATAGTTTGCATTTTTTTACATTTTCTATTGCCATAAATAACATGTGTTAGTTTTTTAGATTAAATTCAAAAAAAGCAAAAACAATAAACTGAATCAAAGCGAATTTACGAACAGTAATAAAAATATTTGAATTGCACATACTGTGCATGCACTCCTTTGCCCGAACCCAGCAAACACAAGCTCGATGGATTCGATGGCAAAGTTGGTCAAATGAGACAATATTTTGTATCTCTTTGTGAATGCAGTTCTTATCTAACTATTAAAAATGAAAATGATAGTTGCCGTACTTGCCATATTCAGGGTTGCCATAGTAGCAATATTGTAGAAAAAGGATATAACAATTTCCCACGCTTATTTTATTCGACGGTGTAGTCTTCTAAGTAGTCTTCTTACGCGAATGTTCGTATGATCTTATAAAAGGCTGCGTACTTCCTTGAGATTGTTGCTCAACTTGAGGAATAGAGTTTCCAAGGATTCTTTCGGAGGATACGGTATACTTAAAGTAAATGGATATGTTTAGTATTGGCTAAACATTGTCTCCAACTGATTTCGATTAATTGTTCTCGATCTTTGGTGTCAAATGAACTTTTCGAGCTTAAACCTTAGAAGCCGTCATGTACTTGTTCAGTGTAATGAAGTTGGCCATATTTTTGTAAAGCCGTTCCAACATTCCAGACAGTTTTGTGGTTTTTATATGTAAAACTTGTACCGTAGCATATAAAATTTCAGCAGAGAAAATAAGATGGTTTCTTCGGATTTCTCCGATAACAAATAAAACAAAATTATAGTTTTGAAATTCACTACGAATAAAAACTGCCCTACAAACTATACTGTTTGCTCTTTTCATCTACTAAAGAAGCCACTCATGATAATGGAGGAAAGATATTTAAACATTTCCATTTTCATTTTATTTACCCACTGATAATATTTCACTTTATTTGGCTCTAAAGGTGATACTCTTATGCCACAAAGGCAGACTAAGAGACAGTTCACAGCTTTACAGTTTGGAGGCAAGTTGTGTTCTCTTTTCATAGTTTCCAATGCAAAACGGCTTAATATTCAGTCACATATAAAAAGTATAGCACCTATATAGATACATATCCCTCTGTAGGCGAAGAAATAATGCATAGCCTACTAAAGCGGAAGTCGCGGGTTTGATTTCTGCATAGACCCTTTGTGTTTTCCTGTGGACAAGCCGAAAGCATTGCATATTGAGTTGGTTAAAAAAAAAAAAAAAACTCATCTGACATCTGAAATTGTCTCCGCAATCGAGAACAAACTTAGCATGAACGGAACTCAGCTTTCCACCAAAAACAAGTGCTTACAATTATTGTTTTTACAATTCTCTAATTTTTATGAAGTCGCAATTAAGTCGGCCATATATATTTACGATTTTTCACTAATGTACAAAGAATACAGACCAATATTCATGTATGTGTATATGCGCTTTTGTCTTGCTTATTAAAGACGACACTGGCCTATTCTATATAGACTGATGTGTTTCTGTCCTATTTTAAAAAAATCAAATGAAAATAGTGTTGCTGTTGCCACACTATCACACAAATATGGTGAAAATAAATTTTTTCTTTGTTGATTGAGATAAATGCAACTCTGATCGCATGAAAGTGATCGTTTTAGGAAAATCTTCATAAAATTAGCAAATCGTAGGACTGGTCAAAAATTGTCAGCACACACACCATAGTTTACAGATCGTATGATTATGTATGATAGTAAATCATGGTTTTAAAGCAACATCAGGAAACATACAGAATAGACATTGAATAACAATCGAAATTAATAAAAACTGAAAACTGAAAATTTCAAAATACCTCGATATATAATTACTCGGATAGATTCTACAATGTTTGCTGGGATGTCAACATTATATAAATGCGTACACATTCATATTTCTTGTATTTTTATGCAACACCCTCAAATTTATATCCGCAATGATAGTTTGATCATAAAAACGATAATTTTTTATTTGAAACTTGATTTGTTTAACAAGTTGGGTGCGGAACTGAAATATTCGTATTATTTTAATAATGTTTCTAAGGGAATTGAAATAAGAAATATATATATTTTTTCAACATTAAACTAAGTGGATACATATCCTGATGTACATTCAAGAAAGGTTGAATATGGTAACGCCAATGACATCATCAAAGTAGCATTGCAGGATAAAAGCAGTGTAGACAAGACGCTTAATTGCTGCATGCCGATAAGCATTAAGACTCTTTTAATTTGGGTGCGATCCACTTAAAACTGCAATTGCTTTTGTCTTAGAACATTCCATTATTTATAGTGAGAGAGAAAATGAATGCATTTTATGTAGTGATTTTTCTCATAAGCGAAATTTTATGGGTAAAAGTAAGAATTATTTTCTTGCCGAAAACATTTTCGCTAATCAAGATTGCAAAATGTGAAAAGCTTTTATTCCAAAATTTGGATGTTTACGTCTAGTCTGAGAGGAAGTTTTATTTGGCATCTGTGTTCCAATATCTTATAAGAACGATGTAACTTAGTGGTAGCATATTTCTAACAGGATAAAATGAAAAAAAAATAATCTCTTGGCCTTACAAGTGATTTAATTCAATTGGCTAAGGTTTTGCCTTATGCAGCTAATTAATGTTGGACTTTATGCAACAATGAATTTCAGATTTGAAACATTTGGGTATGTAATATAAATATCTGTGGTTGCATTGGACTATCGATTTCATTAACGGATATTTCAACTACATGATATTCAATCTTGCATGAACAAACACAACTTCACAGGTTTCTTTATGAACTAAAATAATTGGCCTATTTCCTTTAGATTATCCTTTAAGTGATTGCTGTGAAGTTGGGGTACTTAATGGCTTATAAAGGATACACACAATTGATTATCGTCTGATAATTGTTCAATTTTCTTAATTAGCACAATATCTGAAGTTGAATTTTACTTGATTTTAGTGATTTTTATATGCATATTGAAAAAAAAGATTTTTTGATTAAAAAATAAGCAGAAAACATATTAAAACATTTGTATATGAATTGCCAGTAATATGTAGACTCTAAAAAAATTAGAGTAAAGAGTTGATAAGCAATCAGAAAAAAAGTTTTTGGCATTTAATTCTTAAAAAAAAATCCGCACCTTTTCCATTCCATAATAGAAAAAGTTTCGGAAAAGAGTTTTAGTTCAATAATTTAAAATAATCAACTGGAAATTTCAAAGAGCAAGTCGCGAAATGGCAAAGTTAATCGTGTCAGAATACAAAAAATCGTTACATCGCCGAACCGGGGGAAACCATTCCCAGCAAACTTTTTCATTATCGTTTTCGTTATTTTATTTTTTGTTATGACAAGAAAATCATTACCAGTAATTAGTAATTAGCAAGTAATTATTATATTTAGTAAAGTTGGCTTTTAATGCTAAAGAAAGTATAGAATTATTGGTTGCCAATATTCATTATTACCGAGCGTGTTTGATAAATTTTGAAAATACTTTTTGGCCCCATTTGGATTTCAGGATCAATATACATACTAAATAATAAATTGAAAGTTATGTCAAGGATAATTGACAATAAAAAATGGTTATTTGCTAAGCATATTCTTATAACATCCGTTACCAGAAATCATATCTAAATCTCTTCAGGTATTATTTGATGGATGTACTGGATATAGTGGAATACTCCCGACACGTGCATCTAGCAAATCTCACCATGGTTGTTGAAATCTCTCCGCCAAGTAAGTACGAACCTAGCCTGCCCACTGAATCACTCATTTTTACAAAATTAGAAGGAAAGATTTGAGATGCTGATATTTAAAAACATTCCCATCATTCTCGCCAAAAAAACTATGTCAAAATCACAACTATAATGCCGTTGTTATTACATTTGATTCGTGGTTGTTTGTAGAATTTTGCGTTCTTAATGCTCAATTCAAGCGCATATCCTTTTATTTATAGTGTGAAATAACATATTGAAATTCACACATACCGCAAGCCTGATGAAATTCAAACCAACACATCGTTATTATTATGTGCAGCCACATCAAAGATTGCCATTAGAAAAATTTAGTCGGAGTTTATGGTATGTCGGCCAAACAAATATCTGTAGAACACACTTGTTCGTTTATTATACTTAAACCGCAATACCGTTGTGGTGCAATCAGCCGTATGAAGCCGCAAAATAGAAAAAGCAAAATCGTTGCAGCGAATTAAAAATTTCTGCTTGCGAGATTGGAAAGAGTGCAAAAATTTAATTATTGATTTATTTGAAATGAAAGGACACCGTTATACAGGACACTCTCCATGGATAAATTTTCTTTTATGGTTTGCCCTGGTTAGACAAAGCATAATATTTTCTATGTACTCGTAGAAGGCAGACTCAGACCACGGCTAACATCGGTCTCCTATAAGGAAAGAATTAAGGCAGGAAAATGTATTATTTCAATTAATTTACACTCCTTCAGTTTGATGCTCGAATATCCTTCTACTGCCACTAAACTGCTGCCACAATCCATTTTCAATGAATCTGAAAATGATTTCCATATAATTTTGTTAAGTTTAAATCACCTAAAACTACAAGGACCCTATTTTATAATTACTCATGCCTGGTAATCTTATTCATTTAGCAGTACTTTCTCTAGCAGGACACATCTCAAAAACAATTTTATTACAACTTCGGTTTTTTTTATTAATGATGGAAGCATATACCCCTATTACGGGAATCGGCGTGTGTGAGAAAACCATAAATTTTTCTGTTTAGTATCAGTTTTATGGTGTACATTAAAAACATTCCTTAGGAAACATTGAGTTCCTTTCAAAATTCAAAATAAAGTTATAAAAAAGGATTAAACATGTATTTTGTAGTTTCAGATCTTATCTGATTTTTAGGCTGGATATTCCATTCTATCAATTTGAATACAAAAAACCTTCTATTTTTATTTTTTACTATACAAAATTATATTTTACATATATATATTGAAATATAAATAAAATTTCACTAAATATTTTGCACGCGAACTTACTTTAGTTAAATTTTATTATATTTACAGGATATTGACATTTAAGAGAAGACAGCGGTATGAAGTGTAATTAAATGCGAGAGAAAAACAAAAAAATATTATCAGGGTCAATATTGCAACATGTCTCTAAAGCTTCCGTTTCTTCCAGGTAGCTTTAAAATGATTACCTTTCAGTAAGACAGAAAATTTTTACAAGAAACGCAAATTTTATTCATGTTAAAAGCAAAGTGAAACCAACTACCAGTTACTTTACTTTTTTTCTCGGAATAGAAAATATGCTTACAAGGTAAGGCAATATCAGTTTAGCTTAACACTTACTTTGAGCTTAAAGCAAGCATATAGTAATGAGAAAGCGATTTTGTATGCCATATTATCGCAACTTGAACTAATGATAAGTTATAGTATTGCCTCTTAGTTTTATACACAAGATGTGCGTATTGGAAAAGCTAGAAAAATCCTGAAACATTTTCCCCTCTTGTAAACTGGTACGATTTCGAATGGTAATACACTCAGTTGTGGAGCAAACTATTAAAAAGTAATATATATTATTTTATAGAAATTAATAACCAAAACGCAAATTACATGTAATGAAAATAACTTCTTTCGATTTTATCAAACATCTTGCAATTTCAAGGTTCCACTGTAATTCACGTACGGCGTATGATAACTGCATGCAGTTATCATGTTACTCATTCGCAACCGAACACAATACAAATGAATGAAATTGGCAATGACAAATAATTTCGATATCCAACAACGCTGAAACGAAACGAGTGATTGTGACAACTAATATTAAAAGAAAAAACAATTAATTAATTAAAAAAATGTTATACTAAAAAGTGTATGTGCTTTAAAAAAATCGTCTTCTTCTAAAATATTTCAAGAATATGCGAAAATCCTTTAAAATCTTAAAAACTCAAAGTCTTGAAATTTGTTATCCTACAAATTAAAAAAGGTTTCCAAATTGGTTTCTAAAGAATTAATCCTTCATTAGTCCGCTATCTCGCTCAGTCTGAGCTAATGGTGGAAAATTAAAAAGGTAATTAAATATTAATGCCTTGAATCCAGCAAGCCCCGATCAATAGGAGGAAGGGAAAAATAAATAAAAATTTGTAGACGGGAAAGCGTGATTTTATTATAAGTTCTTTTTCTTTTTATTAAAAAAAAGAAAAGTTTTTTATGTACACACAGATGAGAGCAGCCACAAACTTAAATTCAAATACACAGATATAAATTAATTCTGCACCTCATTAATCATTGGGATGCCTTGCCTCCAAATATCCAATGTAATTCGGACAATGCCACGACTACAAAAATTAATCAGAAACAGTTTTCAAGTCCTTTTTCGAACACGGTGTCGCCAATTTAACTGGTAAATTGGAGAAACTGTTAACGTTGTATTTTCAAACAGGTTGGATGCAAAAGTTTAAAAAAAAATCAACACTGATCAGTCATTGAAATAGTAGATCCAACAGGGACCGGGGACTTTCAATTTCCAAATTGCGTAAAGCAGTAGCAAACGTTCAGTACAAGACCTCGTCTTATATGCATTAATAGAAAAGGATTCTATTATTAAATGACGTTTTAAGCTCAAGTTAAAGCAACACTGAAGAGCTGCGATTTTAACAGAAGACTATACAGCATATAAGCACAACCCTAATATTCATGTTGCCAGGTCGTAGGAAAGTTTTGACATCCACATACTTGATCCACTATTTGTTGGAGCAGATGCTTACGATTATACTCAGACAAAGTCATGAGTAAATTTTAAGTTCTACAAAGAAAGGCAAATTATAAACCTGGTTTTCCCCGAAGTTACTAACTCTGAAGCAAAATACATATACAATCAGATATATGTATATTTTTGTACATTTGTTCGTATTTACCTACAGATTACTTTAATTTTCTAAAACATATATGAAGTATATTTTGCCAGAGTTGTAACCACCTGACCTCGACCTTGAGCCTTTTGCGAATTGCCCTCAAACACCTTTTCCCCTGGATGTATATTACCATTCTGAAACCAGTGCATGCACTCGTATATACACATTCACATATAGATACGCACATAAAAACAAAAATTAAAAATAAATGGGATGTTTAAAATAAATTTTTTAATTTTACACATTTGCGATATTAATTTTTTATTTAAATATACAATGAAATTGATTGCTATGGGCTGTCATTCTGTATTCAAAAAGGAGTAAAAAAAATATTAAAAGCACACAATTGCTAGAAGTTTACAGCAGTGTTGCCAATGAAGTATTTTTAACCGGCTGCTTGTCTAGTTATTACAGAGAGTTCGCTGTGACACACAACTACTTTTATTATTTACAATTTTTGATTAAATAAAAAATAATGGATCTTATATTGATAAATTAATTATTGATATTAGATATCAAAAAATATGTATTGATTTCAAATGCCCGCCATTATCAAAAAGGCGACATCTTTTGACAATATTTTGCATTACATTCTCACACATTTCACACGGTATATTATAAGTTTCATCACGAATATTTTTTTTTGACTTGCTTAAGCGTTTCTGCTTTGTTTGCATAAATCTTGCTCTTCAGATATTCCTACAAAAAGAGGTCCGGAGAAGTCAAATCAGGCGATCGTGAATGCCAATCAACATCAATATATCTTGGATTAAGTTTGTTGAGGAAAGAGGTCTCGCAGTACAGCTTGCGATCAATGAAGCACATGTTAATCAAACTAAAAGCATGCGGTTGTGGCGTTAAAAAGTTTTCAATCATATCACGATACCGCTCCCCTTTGGCAGTTACCCTTCCATCATTTTCAGTTTCAAAGGCGAATAATTTGAAGGCCTCCCATTGCCTAGAACCAACTATTCTGCTTATTCAAATTTATTGAAATGTGTTTCGACACTCAATATGATTTTTTCATGAAAATTAGGATTGCCATGGGCGAAGTGTAACATCCTATGGGATGTAATATCCCATTTACGTCATTTAGTTGGCGCTCCTGCATCAACTGAATATGAAATTCAAAAAAACTTCAAGTCTTTGTCCAAAAGCACCGAATTGAGGTTAATGGAGTGTTTTTAACACTTTCGATACCAGAAGAAATGTTTTCAGCCCATCTTGCATTACGTTGCAGTCCCTGCTTGCGCTTATCAGCAGCAGTCTCTCTTTCTTCGAAATAATTCACTAAACGATGAATAGAGTGTCTTGTTGGCAAATTGTTTCTTCCAACACTTTAAAGTAACTTTCTCATCGTAGCAGTAATCGATGACGGTTTCCGTTAAAAGGTTTTCACGATTAAAATATTTTAGTTTACCGAATATTTTTCCTTAATAAATTTACCAGGTCTATACTTCACGACTGCCAAATGTGAAGTGTCAATATTAATGTTTAACGAAATGGTGGCAAAACAAATTAGTATACCTTCCCGGCGGTTACCCTGTACTGTATTTTGTTTACACAAATTGTCATTGTCATTTTAGTGCTATTCAAGTGTCAATTAAGACACTTTTGTTTACAAGTCACATAAATAAAATTTGTTAAAGATTGTTTAACATTTTCATTCTATTTCTAATTTATTTGCGTTACAAAAATAATTAAGAAAATTTTGTTACAAGTAATGGCAGGCCGAACCCTACTTTTTTATAATAAAGTCGTATAACCATAATTGTTCGTTGGAAATGGTTTTATTTTTATATATGTAAATCATATATTTAAATTTAGATGCGAGTTAATTATTGTAATAATGCATAGAGGTTATTTAAATGCAATGCTGGCCGTTACGAGTACTTTCCATGCGATACAAAATAAAGTCATTAAAGTTAAAATTTTCTCACACTTTTTTTATTTCTTGACTGCCGAATTGCATGTTAAGCGTTGCATGCGGCGAAAAAAAATATTTCAAATTATTATGTGGAGTTCAGTTATTGCATTTGTAATTTTTGTGGAAAGCGTTTCGGATTTGTATGCGAAATATCGCACGTGTTCACCGATATGCACCTGCACTCATACTCATACTCGAATACATCAATAAAATATCACGTATCCTCCATCGATTTACATTCATACTAGTCCTTTCCTGATGGCAAATATTTATATATTTTTTCCTGAATTTGTTATCAGAATTTACGAAAATTCTTGCTTTGTGTGCTTAAAATGGAAAGCGAGTTCGTGCAGTCAAAAAATTTTGCAATTGCAACAATTCATGTCTTTTTATTTTATTGTCAATGGAAAAAGCGAAAAGTGTTTAAGCATAATTGTTAGAACTATTATGTCGCGAATGATATTAAACACGCTAATGCGAAACGTTCACGCTAAACATGAATCCGATTACACTCAAAAGCTACAGAAGTATTCTTCTAAATTTTCATTTGATGCCCACCTGCAAGACGTCTGAGAATAGTATATTATCTGTGATCCGATAAAACCCAACAAAAAATTTTTTATTTCTTTTTTACAGTATTTTTCAAATGTGAACTTTAATTTAGTTGAAAGACAAAATTTCTAATTACGACATCTCTGGGCGCACTGTCGTATTTGATGAATGAAGTGTCCTGCTAGTGCCTGCATTGCTTATTGAAGTAAGAGATAAGAATAAAATTGTGTTCCATCGGGGAATAGAATATTGTTAAATTCCAAAAGAAGCTCATTAAGTCTACGCTATAGGGAATCTCTTCTTGAGTCACCACGTAGAGGCTGGATACCCGAGAGACAAGTTATTTAATCTTCCCTCCCAAATTCCATGCGTAAATACCTATACAAGCCACGCACATCCCTACAAATAGCAAATGAGTAGGGTACAGTCGCTTCTCAGCAATGGGAAAACATGGGAAAAGCGAAACAATTCTGAGTTGAAAAAACCAGAGTTGCATTTACTTCAATCATTAAAGAAAAAATGGCTAATTTCATTATTGCATGATAGTGTGGCACCAGCAACGCTAATTGGTTTGAAAGCTTGCAATAAACCAAAATAGAACTCATAAGGAACATTTCACTGACGAAAATGAAATACTGTCTCCACGAAAAAATATAAGGGTACAAAAAGGTTGGCAACTTAGCTTTTATTTGACAATAAAATCAGAGACTGAGCCTTGAAAACTTTTATTGTGATTTGTATAAGATTGATTATGATCGTTTACGTATGTAATTTGTATAAAATATAGAAATAGCAAAAAAAAAATATATATATATATGGATCTGGCCAGACCTCAAGTACTACCAAAGTGACATATGTTTTAAAAAGTCCTGGTAACTCCTTTTTTCCTTACTATTTTCGTCCCATTATTTATGCATTAGAAAGACAAGGAAATTTTAAGAGGGTATCTGAAAATCAAGCCTTTAGCAATACTAAAAACATTTTGAAATAGCAAAAGAATTTCAAAAAGGTCTAGCCAGACCTTAGCATATGCCGGACGGTTAAAATAGGAAGCGTATCAAATCAGATTTTCGGTTGAATGAATCGTACGACTGCATTGGATAGTAAGCAACGACTCTGTACGAGTCGCATTTACTTCAATCAGCAAACAGAAAATTGCTTACTTTATTCTTGTAAGATAGTGTGGCATCATCAATGCCATTTTGATAAGATTTTAAAAAATAGGAAGGGTATCACATCAGATTTTCGGTTGAATGAATTGTACGCCTGTATAGGATAGTATATCAGGGCCTTAAGCCCATTCACCACAATACGATCTGTTAAACATATATGTTTGTTTGACATCTCATGTAAATCTATTTAAGATATTTTTAAAGTTCTTTCCTATACAAATCTGTCAAAGCTGAAGGACAATTTTATTTAAATGCAAAGAAAAGAAAAAAATATTATTTTACATTACAACTAAAACATAAAAAGAAAATCCGGGGGATATGCACAGCTGTCGAATTTTTCACTTCATGAATGTTTTACAAAGATTTTAATACTGTCACATATTATATGGTAGACAACTTTACATTAAGGACCTTTTTCTACACACTCCTCTTTAGATTTAATGCTCTTAATAAATATTTGCCTTTGGGTTTATTCAATAGGCTTCTGTGGCTTTTGTACGAAATTTTGTAAGAACAGGTGCTTTATAGGCATTTCTTCCATGACAGCCTTCCTATTTAGCAGCTGGTTAAGCTTCAGAGTAGTATAATGTATCACCAATACATACACATGCTAATAAATCAGTATAAAACAACCGTACTGAGTCGCGAATGTATAAAGTGGTGACTTGTATTTCACACTTATGTATGTGTGTGTGCATGCTTATACTCCTGTATGCATATCCTTATGCACATACCGTATTCATATGCAAATAACTAACTAATGAAAGCTTTTATAAAACGATTTTTATTTTAATACATAATTAAATATGTATAATGACCGTTTTAAATTCTCGTATATCATTTTTAAGGAGACAACAACCAACATCAATGAAACAGATACGCACCACATATTCCAAAGGAAATATTTTCTTTGTTTTCTTAGTGTTAGAACTTTTTATGTTCGCTTTTGAAAAGCTTTCTTTGAAAATAATAGCACAAAGAAACCAAACCGCATGCACATTAAAAGAGCATCATGTCGTAGGCAAACTAGTGTCACACAAATAAACAAAACACCTGCCCAGACACTCATTACACGCAAATGAATAAAATACATACTTTGAAAGACAGAGAAAACACAATCTTTAACCGGCAAGGTACACAAATACATACATACATACATACAGGTATCTTGTTCGTGCATGTCTTGTCAAAGTCTTTTGTTTCATCTAAATGTTTGCCTCAACAAGTGTTAGACACGTATTCACTCGTAGCAAAATGAGTTATAGAAACCGAGACTTTGTCACACAAAAAAAAAATTTTATTTTATTTTTTCTTTAATTTTCTTTAACAGGCATGCAAAGTTACATCTGTATATACAAATTTTCTACATCAGAATTAGGAAGTGAGGGATCTTAAAGCATTTACTGAAACCAGAAGTATTGAGTGAAAATTTTTTTTTCCAAGGATCGTTCATCAATTCAGGAAACTGGCAGCCTGTTCAAAGACTGCCTTAATTTCAGAATATGTCAACCACACAGTACTAAATAAGAAATTAACATTTTAAACTTTACAATTCTCATTTAGTTTACAAAAACTGTAGATATCCATTAATCCCCGCAATGGAGTTATCTGTGTAATAAGTTAATTCATTGGATTAAAACAACTAAACTAACAATTAAGCAGTGAATTGAACTTAATAGGAATAAGTAAACTACTCACAGAAGAACAAGTATTATCCTACAGTCCTTTGCAAATTAATAAAACGATATTAAAAGAGGATTGTAAAAGAAGATTTAAATAATTTGAAAAATGTTTACTTTAAAAGAAAATTTAATTTATTGCACTTTGTGTACCAGGGATTTTTAAATTAATTTTATTCAATTTAATTTTTTCAAATTTAAAAGTGTTAATATATTAAAAACTTTAATAATATATTAGAAATGGTATGTTATTTTTTCTTAAAAATATCTAGTTCTTTAAGAACTGACTTAAATTCATAAATTTCATATTATTTAATTAAATATTTTATTCAAAAAATGGTTAAATTTTTATACATTATGGGATAAACTACAATATAAATATTTAAAAAATTAAATTGTTTTTAAGTTTAAAAATATTTGTTTTTGTAGAAAATGTTGTGATTTTTTTTTAAGAAAAAAAAAGTTATTTATTTCAATTTTAGGTTTTTATTAAAGTATAAATTTTAATTAATAAAATCTACAAATAATACTAAAATTAGTATATTATTGATTTTTTTAATATTTATATTTGGTAGATCTTTTTCAAATAATTCAGCACATAAAAATTTTAAAGATTTATAATGTCTTCTCGTCTTGAAATAATTTTAGTTATTTTACTAAAAAAAATAAAAAATTTATATTTATACTTTATTACAAGCAGTTAATATTTATAAAATATTATTTCGCTCGTTTAACAAAACAGGTTTTTTTATAATTATTAAAAAATTTAATCCGCCCGCTGATATTTAAATGGCCGCTCTAATTGGTTTTGCCAGGTAGCGTAACAGCTAGTCTTTTAATTAAAGGCTGCTATGAATGGTTGGATGAGAAGGGTTTATTTAAAAGGCGAGACAAGCCTATAAATCTTTATAATTATATTTATTTTTTTATTCGATCAGCTTTAGAAATTATTATACCTGCCCTATCCAGTAAAGTTGGAATGAAGAAAATTGTGAACAATGAAGTTACAAATAGCAAGAAATGCACTATTCTGAAAACTTTTGAGGAGCCTGCCTAGGCAATTGGTAGGGCTATCGAGTCCTCGTTTGGTTTATCTGTTTACGTATTTGGTTTCAGCTGGTTTAATACTTATCTGTTTCGTGTAAAATTATACCACGATAGTTCGAAAATATTCTCTTTAAGAATACGAATCCACAGGAATCCACAGGACTCCACAGGAGTCCACAGGAGTCCACAGGAATCCACATTGATTAGTTTTGTTTTTGACTGAACGGTTTTGGATTACATGTGGAGATTGAAAAATATATAATTTTATGTGAAAGTATTTTCTCCGGCAATTGAATAATTAATTTTAAATTCTGTCTAGAAAAAACATTTTCGGAATTAATTACGATTTGGATCGGTTCAATATTTTTCATTCAAATCAAATTTAGATTGTCATGTTTTCCTTATAAAATCAATAGTTTATGTGATGTTGCACATACTCGTATGTATGCCTAAAAATATGCTTTATAATAATCTGAAAATATTGTTAAGAAAGAAATTCATAATGCATGGCATAAAAAAAAATAAAAGTATTGAATATGTAATAAGAGGGCCGTCTAATAAGTATGATTTGTAAATTCACGAAAGGGAAAAAGTTAATTTTATTTATTTTATTATTTTATATTTATGGAAAACATTAACTGTTATGGTTTACACGCAATAATATGTGTATACGGATATATATATATGTATGCCTCAAAGGAAATTTCGTAGTCACTTTAATTAATTTATTCATTTTAGCGGTTAACACAAATATGGGAATATATTTCTCATGAATTTTCTTATGTTCCTCGAAACTTATATAAATATCTTATGACATTCCTTATTAATTATTATTCACTTTATGTGCTATAAATGACTAATAAAACAACGTTTCATGCTCATTTAAAGCAAAACATGCGATTAAGTAGTTCATTCACTTGGTTACAATACCGTACTATTTTAATTGTGGATTTGGTTTTTTGGGGAGGCATACATTAAGGAAGCGCTTACACAAGTAAATAATTACCTTAAAAACTTACTAACAAACTAAAGTTGACAGCAAATCGTTTGCATTAGCGAAGGAAAAAAAGCATTTTCGAAAGCATGTGGGAGAGGTTCTGATAAACAAGAATTTTAAAGGCCGTTATTGCGAGGAAAGGAATAAGCTCATCTTTAACAGTTTTGATCAAATAATAAGTTATATTATTATACGAAATACATTTCAATAAAGATATTCTAAAATTGTAAAAACTTTAGTGAGATGCTAGTCATTATACCTGAATAAATAATACTTAAAGTCGTCTACTTACTTACTTGCCTTTCCAGCTTTTAGTCGATGTACGAACGAAAATATTCTCCAAATTGTTTAAAAAGGACAATAGCCAAGGAACTCTGATTTATAGTACATTTTACTTTAGAGAACCAGAGCTGAATATATGGCGACCTAATAAAATCTGTAAATTATAATAGAAAAAAAGTTAGTATTCCCTTTTCTATAAAGCTTACATTAAGCATAGGTGTAAAAGTAGTCCTGAACTTTATTTACTGGCAAGTTATAAAAACAATCAATCAAACAAAATTTGCTGTTAAAATTATTTTAAATGATTTCTTTTTAAAAAATGTTGTGAAATTTTTTTTATTCATATGGAAAAAGCAAGGAAAGCGGAGTATATTTCGCATATTTACCGATATACCGGAACCAAAAATGAACTTTGCCTGATGCAGGAATTTATTAAAGCATGTTTCCCATATTCTAATTTCTGACTTTTACAGTCGATATGGCCCTGCAGGGATTTACATTTAAGAAATTGTAATCAAAATTCAGCAGAATTGAATTAGTTCAAACACACACACACACATACATACTTTACACTCTCTTTAAATTATTATTAAGTTTATCTCAAAAGATTACCATAAACATTTTTATTGGACATTCTTGCTTAAAATCTTTTTTATTCCCAACTTATTACTTTTTCACCTCTTCCTTTATTCGTGGTATTTGTGAATTATTCAAATAACATTATTAAATATTTTATCAGCCTTTTAGACTCCTTTTCCAATTGTTATGAAAATTGCAAAATATTTCATTCAGGTCAGGTGTTTCTAAAAAACATTATGAAATAAAGAAAAATCAAAAACAATGAAAAGCAACATTTTTTGGGTTGCCAACATTTTTCTGCATTATCACGACACTTGGAGACAGCTGACCCCAAAGTGCTTTTGGAGCAAATACGTACATGTAATTTATGCACAGATAATTTTTTTCTCTTAAAAATTATCTTTCACAGTTTTGTTAATTCTTCTCCAGCAATGATTATTTAAAATATTGATAGGATCCAAAATCGATTAAAAAAACTGGATCCAAGATCCACAACAAGGTTTCATACTATGAATATAATTTTTACTTAATCGCATGCACGCTTTCATAGGCGCATTGTAAGTAAAGGGTCACAACTTCAAATATTGTAAATGTATCATGATTATCTTTCAGGAGACCAAAATCTTTTTAAAGTGAGAGTAAAAAAGATTTATTAGAAAACTATTTACGTGCCCCACCGATGTAATAAAAACCAAGACAAATTTCACACATATAGGATGTGAAGAAACTGGAAACATACCATGGACGTTGCGAGCTTAGGTTTTCTAGCTCTTCCTTCTACATTGAGCAACAGTATGTTTAGTTTTTAAGGGCAGACTTTTAAAAAGCTCAGACCCAACTACTGCCATTGCAAAAAAGAATATAAACTTTTGTACAGCCCTGACGAGCAATTGGGAAAGAAGTACAATAAGCTCTTAACGACAAGAGATTTGCTTATCTTTTGAAAGGTCCTTTAAGCATATATATTATTATAATATACTTAAAAATAAATTCTAATTGAATTCTAATTAATAAGTTTTAAGTAAAAATGCAAAGCATGTTCAACTTTTCCCCCTACATGAATTTAATTCCTGTCTTAGTCGGCTTTTTACTTACTTGCCTGTATATACGCATATGTACCTGTATACAGACTAAAGGATTATTTAATTTCCTTAACAGCTTTTTCCTTCAAGCTAGTTAACTGATTTACCGACAAGTTACATGCATCTCCGTACTTGCAATAGTTAAGAGTTGTCAACAAAAAGCTGGCAGATCGCATTGTAGCAAAATGTGGCACGCGAAGTATGCAATGCAAGGAAAAATCCAACAATAAAAGTGTGAGTTGTTTTAATTAATTTTCTTGCTTTTTAAAAGTTATTAATAAAACAGCAACTTATTAAAAACTTAAAGTAGGTTTGTTAGATTATTAGTTGCTATTACGATTTAATGGCGATAACACGTAATTAGAAACATTATTTTAATTAAGTATTATTAATATTACTTTAGTGAAGCATTCATTTTAATAACTTTGATTTTTCTTCTTTTTTTTATGATATAAATTCGGAAATTATTTTCTTTTAGGTGAGGGCTTTTTACAAAACGATTAAAATAGGAAGGATAATAAACTATAAGGAATAGGTTGGCCCTCAGTTTTTCTCAAAGAAAAATTGTTAAGCAGTAACAAGGACTGTAAGAAGGACTGACAGATTTTTCAAGTTGATCAGGATAATATTACTGCAATGGCTATTCCATAATGGTTAACATAGTGAGATCTACCAACATTGATATGAGATATATGGAATTGCTAATTAGTTGAGGATCTTTTCAAATTATTAAAAACGCATTGAAATAAAGGATCAAACAATTTCCTTTAAACCCCCTACATTGACTTGGTTATTCAGCATCTTAAAGACTAGCAGAAAACTAAATATATTATGAAGGATTTTACCATTTCAAGAGAAAAAAATGAATGATTAAATAAATTCGTTGGATGTTGATAAATCAAAATCAGATCAGCTTTACAGGCGTATCAAAAATGACCTCAACATTAGATTCCACAGCTAATAAGCATTAGTCATATTCACAATCTGGTGCATTAGAGATCTGGTGCATATGTATGCCATTGCAATAATTGTTGCAGGTACAAAATTCTCAGCGGATTGATAAACAAAAGAATTATTTTCCGCAAAAATGTAACCAAAAACTAAATATGTGTAAGAAAAGCTTTGAAACACAATTAATATACTTACTAATACTATAGAAGAAGCTGCTGAAGAGATGACATCCAGTGAATGTATGATATACATATTAGTTTATATATAACAATATTTTTACAAATATGGAAAGTATATACACATAGATTTTTTCGTATGTCCAATTTTTTTAATTGATTTATTGCGTTTCATTCTTTTTATCACTTTTAAATTTTCCATATTCTAATTTCTGTGTTTGCTACTTAATTTTACTTTTGTTATTGTCAGCTGAGTGAACACAGCCGATTGACTGTCATTGGCGGCGGCATGTTAAAACCAATACTTAGCCGCCGCACGTTTAGAGTCAAATTAGGTCGGCGATGGCAGATATGAGTTAAAGATACGCGAGTGCGTTTAACTGGCGATTGCAATGCAATTAGCTTAGCTCACTGCATATCAGCTGTCCTTTTGCAATGCAAGTGTTGCCTAAGTAGAGCAAATATAAATAGTATTGCTTACTTGCAAAGATGTAGGATGTTCAATTCTCTATATTCTGTTACTGTAGAGTAAAAATATGTTACACCATTTTGCAAATCCAGTGATGCAAGACCTTTTGTAAATGATTGTCAATGGGTCCAGTATCTTGATTTCAAATAGAGAGAATAATCACAAACGTGGATACATGATATATAAAACCACCCACAGTAAAAATTATTCGAAAAACCGACACATTAAAAAAAAGTTAATAGAAAAGAGACGCATAAATATTTTTGTGGTAAATAAACAAATGTTACGTTTTTCCGTGAGTTGTACTATTTTTCTGCGCTTTTATATAAATATTTATCGTAAGACAAGCTACAGACTAATCGTAAATGCCAGATATCAGAGAGTTGCGAAATTTGATTTATCATGGCACAAACTTTAAGCCTCAATAAAATCAGTTCACACTTGCAATCAACTTAAACTTCCTGCTATAAGTGAAAGATCGAATGTATTTTATTCACTTTTATACATAAATATTAATTAAACCAAGACCAACCCTCGTACAACTTATCAATTTATTTCGTTGAAATCAGTCATGGCCTTTTAATAGAATCAATACTCACGAGTAGTTGAGTGTTGCAAAGCCCAGTTCAGTTTAGTTCGCACATTAATTACACATTAATTTTGTCATAAGAATAACAACAGAGTGCCCCCGAAAATGTTTACAACTTTTAACAGCAATACAAGGACAGAACCATTTAGGCAATTGTAATTGAAATTATTAAGGAGCGATGAGTACGTGAGGTGAGATATGAGAATCTTTTGTTTTTTTTTTAATAATGTTTTAGCTCAAACAACAAAAACTAAGTATGAAAATTTTTATTTATTTCGTTACTGTCTTTTCGAGTTAGTCACAGCCCAACGGCTCATCTGATTGCATTCCTCATGGGCAAATAATCGTTTGGCCAGGGAAAAAGGAGGTTTGTTACAACATTTGATTAACGGCGTGCAAAATGTAACAATCGATTGGTTCACACGATTTTATAGCTGAGCCAGTTTTCTTGAATATTTTTCAATCACCATTTGCCGCTCTCTGGTATACATTTGGACGGATGGATGTGTATGCATCTGTTGAAACTAATAATAATCGTTAAACTTAATAATAACATTTAAAAAATTGTGTAGCATTTTGTTTTACCTTCATCGCTGAAGCAATTTGTTTTTAATAATTTTTTTATGTATAAAAATTACACACAAAAACAAAATATTAACTCTGTTTTAATAGTTTGTTAACGACAGCCTATAAATAATCCCATTAGTATTCCATTTTGTGTATTCGACTTTTAAATAGTACTCGTCACCAACATATCAAAACGAGATGAAGATTAATGTCCTGGTTGCTGCCAACGTGACAACGGAATGCAACATTTTTCAACACTTTCCTGCAATAAATTTTGTTTTTGTTTTTCATTTTAATGCGTCATATTTTATTTGCGATCTATTTTCAAAGGCCGCTGGTGTAGAAAGAATTGCATTTTTCATATTATTTTTATTGTTATTATAAAACTTTTTAAAAATGTTGTATGCAAATGCAAATGCATTGCAATTTATTTGTGCATTTGTTTTAAATAGGCTTTCACGTGCCTCAAGCTTATCTAAAATGTAGAAATTCGTTATTAAATGTAGCTTGTCGTTTATGTGGCTTATATACTAATAGCTTATCAATAGCTAGCTAGACTGAATGTCTGCTAAAGACAAGTTTCACTATGCTAGGCAGTCGTACGATTCATTCACATGAAAATCTTATACTGATAACCTTCTCTCTTAACGAAACGCATCAAAATATCATTTGCTGGTGCCATCCTGTCACCAGAATGATGAAAATAATTCAATATTGATGTAAAAGCAACTCTGATCGAAAGAAAATTATCATTTTAGGAAAATTTTCATCAACACTTACATGTCAAAAAAATCGGGCATATGTTCTATTTTTTCAGCAGAGATGCCACATTTAACAAATCACACGACTAGGTATGTATTTTGGTTTTGCTTTCATGACTATAATATTATTATATATATATTATAGTATATATATATATTTGCATATGTGAATATTTATGGAAAACAGAGTTAATAAGTTTGAATTATTGTTGTAGTTTTTGTAATACAACAAATGGAAATACAAAAAAAATGTACATTTTTGATTTAAAGTTTTACGGACAATTTTCTAAAATGGCTTGACTATTTTTTGCACAGAAATCTGTAGTTTCTATTGATTTCCCCCCAGAAGTTCTAGGAATACTATTTGAGAGTTTTCAAAGCAAAAATCAATTTACAAAAAAAAACAAAAAAAAATTTTTTTTTATATTATTCTTACTCTGCTTTATAAAATTTTATATTATTTAAAAGAAATATATATTCCAAGCGAGATAAACATAAACAAGTATTCGCTATTCGAGTTTAAATTCAAATGCTACTAAAGCGAGCAATTTATAGACCACCAGAAAGCCAATTTACATTTTTTACTCGATTGTAAAAATTTCTGGTTTATAGAAACGATTCGATTTTTTGTTTGCTGGTACGCCACAGTCACCATTTCTGGTACAGTTTTTTCTTTTGACGTTACAACTTTTTCAGTCGTCCGATTACATTATACATAATGATCCGCATATATGCATATATTCAGCTACATTTAACTAATTTAATTTTCTAAATCAATTTTTTCACCTTCATTGACTTTAAGGGGAAGCTCCGTCAATCGTGTGTGTCTAATTTTGCAAAAGTTACATGTGCGAGCATATTAAGAGCAAAATATATAAATACATCGTTTTGTATTGAAAATTACCAAATTATTGCGCATGTAAAATGTATGTGTGCGCTTACACATACGTACATAGATGTGCAACGAAATGGTTTTTGGATAATAGTAAACCCATTTCAATAATAATAAAAATAATAATATAAAATAATACGATAATATACGGTAATAGAAATACAAATACAAATATTTTCTAAATGTAATTCATAGAAAAGTGTGTTAATGGGTGTTTTTTTGACTGAATGGAAATTTGAAATCGTAATTCAAAACAGAAATACTGCTGCAATGAAACTCTTTGTTTACGCTAATACATCAGCCTCGCCAATAAGCCCCATTGGTAGTCATGATGCATTCGTGATTCCTAAACGAATTTTCTTCCCAAGAAATATAGCACATTTATTTTTCTTCAAAGCATTGTTCCGGCGTCAAGTGGTTCACGGTGGCTTACCACATACTACTGAATACAACTGTCAACTATAAACTGTCAAAATATACTTATCGCTCCTTATAATTCTCAGTTTATACAGTTTAAAAAATATATTTAATATACTGTTTAAAAACACCCTGTATGAATCAAAAAATATAATTTCAATAAATATAAAAGTTATTGCACGGTTTATTCGAATCAAATAATTTTTAACCATTTCTTTGCTTCTTTAATATACCATTGCAATAAATGTTGGAACAGCTTACGAGAGCATACCTTTTAACTGCTACTTATCTATTTAAAGTGAAATATATAACGAACCTCGCAAATTTGTAAAAAAGAAAAATTAATGAAAACAAGTTGAAATAAAAAATAAAATTATACTTGTCTGTTAATGCCAAAAAATTGCTTCAATAAAAATAAATTTGTAAGAGTGTATGTACTCACCATCGATTTGTACTATACAAAACAGTATTATTTTTATAATCAACAATTTATAATTATAAAAATATAAATAATTATTATTCTAAAAATACCAAAAAAAATTATTTGAGTTTTAATAATTCATAATTATATAAATTTTTTTAATAAAAATTATTGGCACATGATTCAAAAAAATTACCTAAAATTTTCAATATTTTTATCAATTAAATAAATTTATTTAAAATTATTCTAGGCGGGAGGGATACCGTCCCGTCACGGAAAGCTTGAACTCTCCCAGTGTATTTAGTATTTACGTAAAAATATATTATAATTTTTTTTATTTTATATATCGTATTCTACCAGAGTCTGGTAGGAATATAACTAAAGACTAAATACAGATGTAAAATAGTTTTGTTCTAGAAATCCAAATAGACACTGATCCATTTATGGAACTGAGAATGTAAACTTTTAAATAAAATTATTGCCTCCAATAGATGTCTCAAATAAAATCGAAGGAATAATTAAATAAATTAAAAAGTATTTATGAAAAGAAATTTCTTTTGCCTCCAACCAACATCTTTTAAAGTGGCATCTCTTCCTTCGAGCGACCAATATGGATTTCAAAATTACTGGTTGTTACAATCATTAGCCGAGTGATGATTGTGGGACGGGCGGTAGTGGAAGTAGAAGAAATAACGGAGGCAAACATAACATTTGCAAGGGCACATAAGAAGCTGCCATAAACTGGTACATAAATGGAATGCCAATACAAATTTGACTTGTAAAATATTTCCATGTCTCCCCGTGAATTTTAAGCCCGATTACATAGTCCTCCTCTGGAAATCGATATGAAATTACTTTTAAATGTTTTTTGTTAATTTAATCCGATGAAAATTGGAATTTAATTTAAGGCATTTCAATATCGAGAAAGTTATTTGCGTAGTACGTTGCACTTTGCTGGCTTTTTAAATTGCAAAAGATGGCTTATTAAAAACCCAGTGAGCAGACAACACATTATTCATAACGCAAATAATCGCTCCCACATAAGCCCACAAACACACACACATATACATACATACATTCATGTGTCATATGCTTTGCATTTATAGAATAACTGAAATAAAGAGAAAACATATCATTTATTGCCCGTTCATTCAGTTTTCTTTCATTAACTGATTGACTAAGCAAATACAGACACACGTTGCCAGCGAGCATTCGAGGCCAAAGCAACCACTGGTGGGATAACAAATGATAAATTGGCTATAAAAATGGAGTTATTATACATAAACACATCACATATAACATTTATCAGACAATTCATTTATGCATGTGTGCATGAATATATAATTTTGCACGAGGCGTATGAAAAGTTGCACTGGCGAGGCTATTGGCGCAGATGTTGAGCTTCTGTGGGGCAGTGGGGGAGTATGGAAATATTGTAAAGATTTATACTTGGTAATTATTTTACAATTTATTTATTTAAGCAGTTACTCGTATGAGCATATAAAACACTCCTGATTAAGTTGACGTGTGTTCAATAGTGTTTTTCTTGCTATTAATTATCATATTAATTAGTATAAGTGCTAATGGGGTTTCAGGCTAAATGACTTTAATTGGTATTTTACTAAATTGGCAACTGCTGTTACTTCTTTTAATTTATTCATCTGTTGGATGCGTTGGATTTGTTTTTGACGGAGATGTAGGACTGGAAATACATTTGGGCTTACAGTGAGTGTCATTGACTACGTTGAGTGGTGTCTCTAAAAAAACATTTCCTTATATTTATTCTGGGCTCTCCCTTTTCAAGACTGCTTTTTATTACTTCAGAAGGATCATAAGGATCATAACATTTATTTAGTGCCCATCACATCTGAGTTTGGTAAACCCATGTACTGCATCATGGTTTGGTTTTTCCTGCCGCGCCGTTCCAGTAGTTTTCACACTACAACATTTTGGTAACCATGTCTTCGGGAGTGAAGTCACTAATGTGATCTTTGAAAGTGTTTCTGTGAATGTCCCATACAACCCTTTGCAGTATATGCAAACTAAACCATCTGCCTTACCTCTTTCTTGTGGAAGTATCCATCTGTTGAGAGAAATTGGGTCAAGAAATTAACACATTATGCTATCCATCTGCCTGTTGTTTTTAAACTGCAGCTCTGTAGATATCGTAGGATCCTTCTCTCTTAGGTTTAACTTTTCTTTGCGCTTTAATTAGCTCACCTCTGGTCCCATTATACTAGTGTGGTAAGTCACCACCCTCCTGTACGATATCGAGATCTGGTTTATTCCTCCTTAGTATGAACTCGACGTACTTTAATAATGAAGTTTTACATACTTTATTTATTGAAATGAAAAAAACAACAGTTCCAGAATGTATTTCAAAAGAAAGTTTTTATTTTATGAGATATAATTTCGGAAAATTTTTACCAATTATTAAAGTAGAGTATTTGGAAATTGATATAAAAGTAATCGTTTTGGTGTACGGCAGTTCTTGAATGCAACGCCGTGTAAAAGGTCACTTCATAGCGAATATATTCTTGCAAAAGCACATCGGTGGTGACGACTTATTGCTTTTCATTTTAGACTTGAAATAACCGCGTACAAAGAATGCTATAAATGAGAAAATAGAATGTGCCAGAGGCGTTTCTTATGTGACTGGAATAATACTCATTACCTAAAACCCGAGAAACTTTGCGGTTTTGGAGTAAGAAACTTTCAAACCTGCGTTCAAACGGACAGCATAAGAAAAATAAATTTTTGTAAGCCACAACTTGCGTGAGCATTTTAAAAACCTAATCATACTACGGAATCGATACTGTATGAATCCACTGCTAAAATGATTTATTAAACCAAATGAAATGAATTTCAATTCGAACCAAATAGTAGGCAAGTATTCACAATCGCAAGTGGAGTCGAAATGTCACGTGAAACGAGTAAGTGATTGGATATTTAATATGCACTTGTCTACCGCGTAAGTACTTTCAATTATCATTTTTTTGAAAACTTCAACTTTGAAGCCACTCGTCTGCATATTTGATATCATGCTCAGGGTCCCGGACTATATTATATAGCAACGTATACAAGTAATAGGAAAAGTAAAGAAAAATTATAAAACTAAATTTTAAAGTAGGTGATATAAGTTCCTTTGCGCAAATACGTCATAAGTGACAAATTTCACTCTTTCCCTGGAATCGTTAAAAGTACAGTGAGTGTCTTCAGATCGGCTTGGTTTTAATAAAAAATTCCTTTTAAACCAAAATAGTAGATTCAGTTACCATGGCGAATTTGTTCATTATTTACTTCAACTGTTTTTATTAAATAACTTGATTTCCAAGGACTTGATAAAATCAACTAGAAAAAGTAATATAAACCCAAGTCCAGAAATAAAAACCATATAAAAAGCTTTATCAAGAAAAAGTGCAAATATGGAAAAAAGCGCTAATTTGACTAACGTAGCTACCTTAGTTGCTAGCAAATATAAATGAAATATGCTCGAATTCTAAGACATAAAATCAACTAGAAAAAGTAATATAAACCCATTTTCAGCATTAAAAACCATATAAAAGGCTTTATCAAGAAAAAGTGCTAATATGGAAAAAAGCGCTAATTTGACTAAGGTAGCTACCTTATGAAAATCTCAATTTTTTATTTTCCTG
Source organism: Ormia ochracea (assembly GCA_963402855.1). Classification (NCBI taxonomy): domain Eukaryota; kingdom Metazoa; phylum Arthropoda; class Insecta; order Diptera; family Tachinidae; genus Ormia; species Ormia ochracea. The sequence goes on along the minus strand of OY727105.1, from coordinate 59,448,581 downwards.
AGTTGCTAGCAAATATAAATGAAATATGCTCGAATTCTAAGACATAAAATCAACTAGAAAAAGTAATATAAACCCATTTTCAGCATTAAAAACCATATAAAAGGCTTTATCAAGAAAAAGTGCTAATATGGAAAAAAGCGCTAATTTTACTAAGGTAGCTACCTTATGAAAATCTCAATTTTTTATTTTCCTGAGTTGCTAGCAAATATAAATGAAATATGCTCGAATTCTAAGACATAAAATCAACTAGAAAAAGTAATATAAACCCATTTTCAGCATTAAAAACCATATAAAAGGCTTTATCAAGAAAAAGTGCTAATATGGAAAAAAAGCGCTAATTTTACTAAGGTAGCTACCTTATGAAAATCTCAATTTTTTATTTTCCTGAGTTGCTGGCAAATATAAATGAAATATGCTCGAATTCTAAGACATAAAATCAACTAGAAAAAGTAATATAAACCCATTTTCAGCATTAAAAACCATATAAAAGGCTTTATCAAGAAAAAGTGCTAATATGGAAAAAAGCGCTAATTTTACTAAGGTAGCTACCTTATGAAAATCTCAATTTTTTATTTTCCTGAGTTGCTAGCAAATATAAATGAAATATGCTCGAATTCTAAGACATAAAATCAACTAGAAAAAGTAATATAAACCCATTTTCAGCATTAAAAACCATATAAAAGGCTTTATCAAGAAAAAGTGCTAATATGGAAAAAAAGCGCTAATTTTACTAAGGTAGCTACCTTATGAAAATCTCAATTTTTTATTTTCCTGAGTTGCTAGCAAATATAAATGAAATATGCTCGAATTCTAAGACATAAAATCAACTAGAAAAAGTAATATAAACCCATTTTCAGCATTAAAAACCATATAAAAGGCTTTATCAAGAAAAAGTGCTAATATGGAAAAAAGCGCTAATTTTACTAAGGTAGCTACCTTATGAAAATCTCAATTTTTTATTTTCCTGAGTTGCTAGCAAATATAAATGAAATATGCTCGAATTCTAAGACATAAAATCAACTAGAAAAAGTAATATAAACCCAAGTCCAGAAATAAAAACCATATAAAAAGCTTTATCAAGAAAAAGTGCAAATATGGAAAAAAGCGCTAATTTGACTAACGTAGCTACCTTAGTTGCTAGCAAATATAAATGAAATATGCTCGAATTCTAAGACATAAAATCAACTAGAAAAAGTAATATAAACCCATTTTCAGCATTAAAAACCATATAAAAGGCTTTATCAAGAAAAAGTGCTAATATGGAAAAAAGCGCTAATTTTACTAAGGTAGCTACCTTATGAAAATCTCAATTTTTTATTTTCCTGAGTTGCTGGCAAATATAAATGAAATATGCTCGAATTCTAAGACATAAAATCAACTAGAAAAAGTAATATAAACCCATTTTCAGCATTAAAAACCATATAAAAGGCTTTATCAAGAAAAAGTGCTAATATAGAAAAAAGCGCTGATTTGACTAAGGTAGCTACCTTATGAAAATCTCAATTTTTTATTTTCCTGAGTTGCTAGCAAATATAAATGAAATATGCTCGAATTCTAAGACATAAAATCAACTAGAAAAAGTAATATAAACCCATTTTCAGCGTTAAAAACCATATAAAAGGCTTTATCAAGAAAAAGTGCTAATATGGCAAAAAGCGCTAATTTGACTAAGGTAGCTACCTTATGAAAATCTCAATTTTTTATTTTCCTGAGTTGCTAGCAAATATAAATGAAATATGCTCGAATTCTAAGACATAAAATCAACTAGAAAAAGTAATATAAACCCAAGTTCAGCATTAAAAACCATATAAAAGGCCTTATCAAGAAAAAGTGCTAAAATGGAAAAAAGCGCTAATTTGACTAAGGTAGCTGTGTGTGATTATATTTTGTATTAATTCTCAACTACAAATTGCTAGAAATAATTAATTACATCTCATAACTCCTTATACATTGGAACAGGTTTAACGTAATTGCAGCACTTTAAACGCCTAAAACTCTTAGCTGGGATTTTCACTTCTACATTCAATTACACAAAATATGTAATCGTCCTGTATGTTAACGTTAATAGCCTTAAATAGATTTTCCAATGTATACTTATGTTTATGTCTACTCGTATCTATACTTAATATTAGGGAGATACAATGTTTGTATGTTTGCAAAAGGTAAAATGCGGAAACGCCGATCCTCCCAACAGCTTTGTGGGAAAACAAACATTGTTTCGGAAGGACATCGAAATGGTAAGAATTTTTTGCTTTCCTTAATCACAATAGAAGAAAGTTAATATTTGGAGCAAATTGTAAAGAAATTGTGTGAAAGAGTAAAAAAGCCAAGCACTAGAATAAAAGCTTAGAATAGACGAGCTTTCAACAGGCGAGTTACGATGGGATCTTCTTAAGTTAATTTGTATGAAACCAGAAAAACTTCAGAGCGATAATGAGTCTCAGAAATTAAGCTATTATTATACATTCTATTTACATTGTGAGGGGGAGGAACGTTTTTATTTGCTTTCTCGGTTTTCAGCAAACATATTATTGTTGTTTGTCGTTCTGAAATGTTGTTCAAGCAAGTACTTGCCATTAACATTTTACGCATGCGTAGTGTAGATTTTCCTCTAAGAATTGTAATAATAAACGCATTGCAGATGCTTTAAATGCTTTAAGGGCTTACAAAATTATTTTGAAGGGCACCTTATTTGTTTGCGTCCAATACGACGACGATTTTTGGGGTGTCAAATGCAAAATATGTAAGTCTTCAATAATTTTAAATTTTATTTAATCCTTTCAACGTACTCGTATCTTGAACTAAACTTTTGCGTGTAGTCAGTACGCCAACCCTGTTTTTAAGAAAGTCTTTTTAAAGGAAGTCTGTAAATATAACTGACTCCCCCATGACAGAGCCCAACAATAACTATTACACACCATTTAATTTCAACCTATTCCATATATAGGCAAGCCAAGCGCAAAATAAAAGATTTTATGAGAAAGACCTCTGTGCCGAAATTTTGCGAAATAATTGATTTCATAATGTAAACAATGAAAAATTTAAAAGAAATTTTGTAGTCATCTCTCCAAAACTTTGCGTACTTGTTTCGACTTTTAATCTCACAGTTAGTAAGAAATTAGTTTCGAGCGAGCAACGCCGGAGGCATAGCTGGCATTCACATAAATCTTGTAAGAGATTATTTGAACGAATTGTAAATCACTCCAATAACGAACTGTCAGAATTCTTGACAAGAAGTAATAACAGAAAAACATTTACTAATATCGTTGGCTATAAAAGACAAAATTTGTGGCAAAAACAAGGATGAAACAGGAGAAAAAGTTTGACTGAATTATTAGGCACTTAATAAAAATACCATTTTATTTCCTTTGAAAGAAATGGATGATGCATAGAATAAATGATAGGAAAACAGCAATCAAATGAGGGGAAGTGATACCAAGAGCAGCAAATACTGCCTTGGTGATACGTAAATGCATAGAATCCAAATAAGACACAATTACGTTACGAATTTATTCGGATGGAAAGGTTTCTAACACAAGCAATATTTTTTATAATTTTTTTATTACTAATTTATTTATAATATTTAGTTCTATACTTTTTATATAGTTTTTAAATTAATTATAGCTGCCGTATATAAATCAAATGGTGTAAGAAAAAGGTTTAAAAAATGTCTTGTTTATGACATTTGTAATTTCAAAAATTTATGTAACTTGAAAGACATTTAATATTTCGTATAAATTATTCTTCAAAAAGGACTTTATATGTTAATAACTTTTCTATTACATTCAATTTATTTGTCAAATTATTAATTTACAAATGTCTAAAAGAGGTCAGCTGCAGCCGTAAAGGCAGCCTCTGTGAAGTAGCTCTTCCTTGCATTGTAAATAGCTTAAATCGCATGGCCTGATAGCCGGTATTACAAATTGCTTTAAAAACATAAATTAAAACTTAAACCGGAAATTCAAAAATGTTGGGTCCTGCAAATCTAAATTTACAAAAATTGAGCTGAGCGAATGTAAGCCAAACAATTTATAAATTGCAAAAAGCTCCAGTAAATAACTGTGGTGGTGGAATTAACTTCACAATGCAGAATTGTCTTTATGGTTTTAGATTTACAAAGAACTCTTTACGACAAGGCTACCGAATGGAATTGACTCTTGAAACTAATTTAATTAATTGCGTGTTAAATTGGTATTTCGATTGTAAAGCTTTGCTTAAAAAGTTTAAGTAAAGCAGTTTCCAAGACTCTGTATACAAAACGTCTCCCTTATTATTCCCGATAAAAAGTTGTCCCATCAATGCCTTCTTTCTGATGAATTGCAAATGCCAGAATCCACCAAATTTCATAAAATATTTATATGAGCCAACCACTAACAACATCCTTAAGCTAGAAATTTACCGGAAATTCCCGTTATTTTTTCTAAATTTAATAAAGGCTATTTAATCGGAACTATTTAACCGTTGTTATAGGTCTAATCATAGATTCGAGAAGAAAAATTTGCGGTCAGTGTAGTGGTACATTCGGTTCTCCTTTACGAAGTTCTACGAAAAGCTAACTTAGTTATATATGATATATTAGTTTACTAAAATTACTTAGAGCCGATAACGACAGAGTTATGTCGTTCAAGTTTTCTATAGAGAATATTTCTCTCAAGTAGGTTTGCTTTTAAAGTCATGAGCCCCTTTCTCATCATCTATCATTATTACGGTTACTAAGGAAGAAAATTAAAGGGAAACGATGGCAAGTGATATAAATAGAACAGACGACAGGAAACCGGAAAAAGTGGTGAACAAAAACGAAACTAAAGCAAGCAAAACAACAGCAACGAAATCTCACATGATTGTTTGCACATTCAAATGTCTGCAGAAAGCGAACATACATACATACATACATATATAAGCTCATACTTCAGATAGAACAACATACTACTATAATGCATATGCTGTTAGTTAGAAAAAAAAATATAAAAAAGGGAAATGAAAATGAATCCATGAGTTGAGAGAAGTTCATATCCATGACTAACTAAATGACATGTGTAACACACAATTGCCGTTTCTTAAATTAACTGGAAATACCGAAAATATTCAGGAAAACTTTAAAAGATAATTAATTTAAATCTTTTTGTAATCTATTAAAGCCATTTAGTAAAGACAGTATGGGATTATGGTATGGCGGTTGTTTAAATATTTTCATCCGTATCAGCCGTCTATGAAGACCGTACAGAACGAAAGCAGTTAATACTCACGAGCCAATAATTGATTTCAATAAATTAATTAACATTCTACTGAATGCAAACTATGGAAAGTTCACACATTAAAAAGCGTACACATGAAATAAAAATATTTTTCATAACTTTTGAAATCAACTTTTAATAATTAACTTTTGTACTGCATTCCCATATACGAGGTGTAATCAAAAATAATCGTTATTTTTGATTTTTTCCAAAAGTATTTATTTATTCCTCACTAACTATCTGGTCCCCTTCACAGTAATCCCCCTCAGATATAACACAGTTAGGTGAGCGTTTTTTCCAATCCTCAAAACAATTTTGAAACGCGCTTTTTGATATAGCCTGATTCGATTTTTCTTTTATCTCTACAAACATAGCAAAACGCATTCCTTTTATCGGTGTCTTCAGTTTGAGGAAGAGAATAATGCCAGAGAGGGCCAAGTCCGTTGAATAGGTTTTTTGAGGCACAATTTGTTTTGACATCATGGTGCACAAACCACGATTGGTTTTTCCACAGTTCTGTGCATTTCTGACGAATGGCTTTGCTCAAATGGCATAAGAATTCATGATGCACAACGCCTTGGCAATCCAAGAAAGCAGTGAGCAAATCCTTTTCATTTAACCGAACTTGACGTGCTTTTTTCGATATTGGCTACTCTAGACGTTTTCACTGATATGATTGGGCTTTAGTTTCATTCTCATAGCCATACAACCTTGATTTGTGACTTCTTATGACCTTTGGATCTTCGTTGACGACGTTCCACAGTTCCCATGCAACGTTATTTTTGCTCAAAATTTAGTAAAAAATAGTTTAAAATCAAAATCGAAGATCACATCAAAGCCCGACTAACCTTTTTACCTATCAAAAAACAACTGTCAGTCCAAAATGGCTGACTTTGGCAACATATATAACAGATGTGTATAGCAACATAACATAAAAACCAGCGAAAATTTAACAAACAGTTACTTTTTAACCACACCTCGTACTTTCTAGAAGTTATCTAATAAAAAGCATTCGCATGCTAAAATAAAACGAATTTGGAAGATTTAATTATTGTTATATTTTATGGTAACACGGAAAGGAGACTGCGCGCTTCTAATTGCGGTTTTTTCAAATAACTGTTATTTCTAACGCCACCAAATACTTTTAAAATTTCGGTGAATATTAAAGAGGGAGAAGTCATTATTCTTCCAGGATATGTTATTTTTTATTGTAAACAGTAATTATATGTTACTGGCAAACTCCTTAATTATTCATTCGTTTACGATCTGATGAATTAAAATACATAATATGACATTTTTAGAGTTTCCTACTCTGGAAGCATTTCTTTAGAGCGGTTCAACTAATGCTACGTAGCTTTGGCCTCATATATTTTCTATGCAAAATTCCAACATCAACTATTACATTGTAATTTGAAATATTCTGTTTCTATTATATAACGTACAAAAGCATTACCACGCATGCACACGCATGCAAACTACCCTGCAGTTTAAATATACAAATAATATTCATCTTAAATCTGACGAGATTCTGTAACATTTAAAAATAAATCTAGTTGTGATTTCAAGCTTTTTCCAACAAAATTAAAAGCTGTGATGAAGGTTGCGAGCAATCTTAATGCCATTTACTTTCTCGTCGAGTGTACTTTAAATTTAATTAATCACGCCAAAAGATTGTCAAGATAATGCGCTCCTGTTGCTGCTCCATTCATTATTTCTTAATTTATTTAAATGTTATAAAAAAAGTCTCAACATCGCTTTATCAAAATTATTTCATACAATAAAATTAGGTCTTAGGCCATTCTTTTTATTAAAAGCACACCAGTCCGAGAAGACTTTCAGTTATCCTCCTGTGGACATCAACAGGACATGGACGATTAATTCGTTTTGTTAAAAAATTATTTGGGCTCTGCCACTTAATTTGACCTAAAAAGGATGCCATTTATTCGCGTGACAGTTCTAAGATTTCCACCAGAGGGTCTCCTTACCAATCGACATCTGCTCGGACTACAGCCAATTATATGTGTGTAGTGAAGTGGTAGCTTGGACGGACAAAAAGCACAAAATTGTACACCAGTTTTTTTTCTTCTAACTGACATAACAATTTCTTCTCTCCTAATTAGTTACTTTCACTATTCCGTCGTAGTGTCAAGCAATTCTACCATGAACTAAAGGGTGAATAAATGATTCGCGATTTAGATGTGTGTGTGTGTGTGTGTGTAATTCTCGTGAAATATGTTCATTTCTATAAGCAAACGTTTGCATGCTAAATCATGTATGGTTCTGGATGTGTTCGGAACTTTGTTTGTTGGTTGTTCGTTGTTCGTTGTTGGCCTTTTTTTACAAGTGTGCAACGGTTATAAAAAACTTTGTACTTGTCTATAATGCTGCATAAACACATACATTCATACACACATACATCCATACATAAATACGTTTATACGTTTATGGTAAAGCATTTATCAATGGCAGCAAGTCTTGTGGTAGAATTTTTAGTACAAAATGTTGCAAAAACTGAGGTGGACTTAAAACAGAAAATAGTTTAAATATCTACTCACTGGCATTGTACTCGTAGTTGTATAGTTGTCTATAATACAACACACAATTGCTGTTCTGGCTTACACCCAATCAACGCATAGTCAAATGCTCGCAACGCTTTTCCGATTACTTTGCTTATCAGCTTTTCAAGGGAAGCTCTCTGTTCGGCTTCGCTGAACCGTTTATGCTTCATTTTTAATGTTAAACTTTTCATTTTACTTGTAAATGGTCCATACTGTAATAAGGCGAACCAACTACCAGGTGTCCTTTAGAGCACAAGTGATTTTTGATCCAAAGACAAATTCGCTGAGCCTACCAAAAAGTAAAAGTGGACAATTTCACATGTCGTATATAAAAATATAAAAAGATATTATTCTTTATACAATTGATAAGAAAAAAAAATTATTTATGAAAGGATAGAAAGGATACACTCCAACAGTTCGGTCAAATTATAATCTAAATAAATATTGATTCAGTAGAAGGTGAAAAGTAGTTCCTGTTCATGTTTTCTATCGACAATTTTTGACAAATATTTGTGATTTGTAAGAGTGTTTGTTTTACATGAGTATCTTTAGACCAATCGGGGTGAGACGAAACCATTTGTGTTCAGCTGGTATGGATTTCGCCTCGATTTAATCGAACTTCCTTCCGTTTATATTTTCTATTTTTGAATAAAATTATTATAAAGAAAGTTTCCTTTTTTTATTATTTTTTTTAGCTTTTAAAAATATTAAAATCAAATAATAAATTTGTTTACAAATAAATTAATAAGGATTCATGTAACTTCAAAAAGTTATATCAAATCCATGCAATCAATGGCTTCGTATTTACATTGACGTATGTATATGTGAACAAGTTTACAAGGCAAATGTCATTGGAAGACTTGCAGCTGAAAATTCGGAAGTACCGAAATAATTATGAATCTAAACTAGAAGAAAGAGTGACTCTGAAGTCTACGTGGGAGCTCTTAATTGAAATGAGTTATGGCAAGCTCTGTGTACGACATAGAAATTCGTGCTTAGGACTTCAATGCGTATTCGAACTACGGAAATTTTGATATAAAATGTTTTAAATATGGCTTAAATCACCAGCAAGAAAGTCTGCCTTCTTTAATTCTCCTCGGAGTATTCACTTCATTAACCGAAAAAAAAAAATTTTGAAACTACATGTGAAATTATTTCTGAAATTAAAGAGGATGGACTAAAAGGCGGATTGATGTATTTGCAAATGGCTACAGTTCCGGTGGAAAAGCTTTATCTGATAAGGACGGAAACGATGCTGACAATAAGTTACATTGCAATTAATTAAAAATGAAATATTTAGTTATTTATTATATATTTTGTTACTTAATATTACAATTATATGTATATAATTATAATACGGGTAGGAGCAGGGTCGAAACCAATTATACTTCTTTCAAAAGTTCCTGCTTGCTTGCACAGGACCCACTCTAAGAAAGCTGTCAAATGTTGAATATTTTTCAAGTTTATTTTATTTATTTTAAATACATACTTGACTTTTGACACATATGTACATACATACATAAATATATACATACATACACACATACATAAAAGTATAAAAATATTAATAATCAGGTCCGTACTATTTAATTTAGCTGAACCCACTTTAGACGCGAATTGAATTTCCTGATATGACGAAACTTTAGTTCCGTGGCTTGAATTGTAAAAATTTATTCCCAATTTTTTGAAATACTTCCTAATTTTAACTCAAAAGCGCTTGTTAGTTGGGCAAGAGCACGACGATTATGACTGTTGCAAACGGTGTTAGAAGAACCAACAAGTAACAGCGAAAAGGTGCAACGTGGAAGACAAAAGACACTCAACATAGAATTTTGTTCTTGTTTTAATGTTTTCTATTCGTGTTGGCCACATGATAAATTACCGTGCAAAGGTATCGCTCGTTGTAACATTTTTCTTACTACTCTTACACTGAGCTGGTTGTGCAGTTTTAATTTTATTCCATTAAACTTTGACTTTGGGTTTAACTTTAACTCCTCTTTAAAGCGAAATACATATACTTGCATACAGTTTATACGTTTTTTCTATACTCGTATTGTTTAAAATCTATGATTAGAGTCTTAGGCGAATCCTTAAAGTTGCTTATGCAGGTTGAAGGAAATGTTTTACTTCCTGTTCGCAGACATCAATGTTCAAGTTAAGGTTGGGAATGTCTTCTGGTAAAGATCTGCCAGCTCTTGGCAAATAACAAATTAAGTTTTTGTTTTCTTTTGTTTTGAAATCCTTTACATTGCTAAAAGGAATCATTCCGTATTGTATCCTTCTTGGGCAAATAAAAATGCAAAAACCGTAAGTCTTCTTATCCAAGAATAATTTTAATACACGAGCTTAAATTGAAAATAATTCATCAACAGGAGCCAAATCATATTTTATTTGTGTATTCGTAAATTGCAATAAAACAAAGAAATATATTTTTAATATCAATCAGGCAGGCTTTATTGGATAGAAATATTCAGGACAATAAATGATTAAATTATGGAAGGAAAAATATGGAGTAGCCACTGGAACTCAACTAATTGGATCACTACGTGAATTTGTTATTTTGAGTGCTTCTCTCGTATTGAAGGACGACCATATCATGCTTTTTCCGCCAGCCTATAAGGTACACCTACCAGTCATTTGATTCAATCAAATGCGTATTGGAATTCATGCTTCAGCCCATTCGCAAGCGTTTTTCTGCCATACGTATATCTCTAAGGAAATGTCAAACTAGACTCAAAAAACAATTTTTGTATGTATTCCAATGTGGTCGCGTCCAAAGTGTGTTTTTTTATAAAATGTTTAAATTTTTTTTGATATTAACGATTATCAGATAGACTTACTGGGGTTCGAAAGACAGCATGATAAAAATTTATTTTTTATTGCCATACAGTACGTAAACATACAGGGTGTCCCCCGGGAAGGTATACTACTTTGTTTGTTTGATGAAATGGAAGATAATGTATCCTTTAGTGATAAATGTTTCACTTAATGTCGTCCATTATGAATGGAAGCTGACAATGGCGGACATGTTTCAGTACACACATTTCACGTGATATATAATAAATTTCATCGCGAATATTTTGTTTGATGTGCTCAAGCATTTATGGTTTGTTTTCATAAATCTTGCTTTTCAGATATTCCTACAACAAAGAAGTTCAGAGCACTCAAAAAAGGCGACTATAGATGATAATGAACATCGCCATTTCTTCAAATAACTTGTGGTGAAAACTGTTGTCGTAGGAATCTCATGGTAATCCTCCTTGCATGCAATGTCGCATGCTCTAGTTGAAACCACAAATTAATCAAGCCCAAAGCATGCCGTTGTTGCGTTAAAAAGTTTTTAATCATATCACAATATCGCTCTCCTTTGACAGTTATCGTTACGCCGTTTTCAGTTTCAAAGAAGTACGTTGCAATGATTCCACCTGATCAAATTCCTCACTAGGCTGTCACTTTCAATGGATGCAAAGGTGGCTGATGAATAATTGATGGGTTTCCCATTTCCCAGAACCGGCTATTCTTCTTATTCACATATTTATTGATGTGGAATTGTGCTGTACGTCAACGTAATCTTGTAGATCACTATTAAAACTCTCCAGTCATTTTCTTGAAACCGTTAAATAAACTGAACTTTAATACATCTCGTTAATACAACGTTGCAATTAATGTTGTAGTTTCCAACCTTTTAGTATAAAATATATTGGCAACATTGTCATTGCAATACATGAAGTTTTCCACTTATTTCCAATTTTTGTACTCCTTTCTTTCTGCTTTTAGATCGAGTGCTGTAAAAAATATTTTCTATCGCGAATGAGCTTCTATTTTCATTATCTTAAAAGTATGGCAACCCAAGATAATGTGGCAACTTCTCAGCCGCATTTGATATGCATGCAGCACAGTTCTCGAAGAACTAAGATCTTTTCCTCGCAATAAGGAATAGAGCATTTGGCTGGACCACGATTTGTCAATGACAGGTTACTTTGCGAAGCTCTTCTTACAATCACAGGTTTTTTTATATTCTATTTTATTTATTTTTTTATTTTGATTTGAACCCCCATTTTCATAATAAGTCTGAATAACTTTAAAGCTTCCTCGATTGTGGTTCAAATTGAGTTAGTCTGAAATTTAGACGTATGAAATGAAATGCAGAAAAAGACATGGGGTTTAAGAGTGATGTATGTACGTACAACATGGGCCCTTCATATACATACATACATATGGGTGAACCCTTGTATGTTTGTATGTATATCGCCAGACAGTTTTTGAATAAAATTTAAAAAATATGGAAATCGAGCAGCAGAAGGGTTTTTCTGAATAGTAATATTCTGTATAGATTTTAAATATACAGAAGCTTCTCCTATTGGTTCTACTGCGTCTCTTATTATAGCGGAGAGGGAGTTAATAAATTAAAAAAAAATAAAAAAAAAAAACTAAACAACTAAAGTAAAATACACTCACTTTGTTAATGGATCTGCACACTTACGTGACCTTTTCCGTTATGGTTCATTATTTGCCAGTCTGTAATAACATTTTGCTCAATTGCTTACTTTTCTACAGCATTTACGAAAAATGGTATTGTTCGGTATGAGTGTTTAACACAAGTCATGTAACAGATTTTGAAGATGAAGAAAAACCGAAACAAATACGATTATCCGTTTTTAATTCGTGTAAGAATGTGTAAAGGACTTGTTAATGCAAGATATATATATATATATATAATATATAGATATATGTATATAAATATATTTTCGGAGTAATAACTGTCTACTAAGTATGCAGTTATTACGTTGCAACATATTGCACTTTTTCACCAACACATACTCGTTGCTGGAATATCCTTTACAAGTAAAATAGGAAGACACACAATTACAAACTGATTTTATCGTTGCAAATTAACAAATTTATAGCATTCTTAGTTTTGTTGGTTCTTACTTTTAATGTAATTTTAAAATCTCTTGCTGGTATTATTTTTGCAGATCCTCTTACACGTGTATACAAGAGGCAATTTGAATCTTTTGGAGACAACATGGATGTGTTTCATATAAATGCAAGCAAAATCTTGAATTCTTATATTTTTAATGTGCATTTCAAGAACACAAATTTACATTCGCAAAAGGTTACATCGCCCTGAGATTGTTTTTAATACGTTAGACACAATTATTTCGGTTGTTAACACTTTGTAAATGGAATTAAATTGATATAGAGTGTTTTTCTTTTTTCCTGAGGTCGAATGAATAACATTGCTGTGTAAAAAGGAACCAGTGATACTAACGAGGTAATTACTTGACTATGAAAATTATAACATCAACTCAGCCAATTCTGGGTTAGATTTTTGATGTTTCCGTCAGATTTTTTTCGCATTCTTTTAAATTTTATGCAAAGTGTAATCATATTAATGAAAAAATTCATTGCTGGAATGTAGGAATTGATTGTTTAAAGGGGCAGGACAAAATACAGTTTTACAGTGATAATCTAATAATATTTTTTCACCCAGTCTTAGAAATAAATTCAAAACTATTTAGTTCAAAACACATTTTTTCTTAGAACACTTCTCACGAAAACAAAGCTTTAGTGTTACGGATGTTTTAAAAGAATTTCGAAACGAGTCGCCATGACGAGGAAATTAATAAGCTTGTATACATATTTCTTTCCAAGTAACAACCCTCCACACAAAGAAATTATTTCATGCTTAATTTTTTCCTTCCTAAATAATCTGATTTTCATTAACGTCGTACTTTTGCATGAGGAAAAAAATACATTAAAATTAAATCAAAATCGACGTGCACATGCATGACTTTCTTATAATAATTTTTATATTATTTCAGTATTTGTTTAGATATATTTTGTCTGCTTAAAATTAATAATTTTTTATGCAAGTTTTTGTCTTACAGTCGCTGGAGCTAAAGATGAACGACAGTATGTGCGACTCACAAAGTTTCAACGATCTGTAAGTAGCTAAATTTATCAGTTGCCGTAACGGTTTTCGAATTCAGTTGTTTCTTGCTATCAACTTCATTATAATTTCCCATCCTGTAGCCTCACTGTAAAAATATAAGAAAACCTCAGAGGTGAACAACTTAAAATAAAAAGTGTGCCTCAATTTTCTAAAAGGTAAATCAAGCGAAATTTAAAGCAGAAAAAATATTCCTTTACTGTAACCCATATTGAGGCAAAAAACAAAAAAAAAAAAAACAAAAAAGGACGAGGAAATTGTTGTTGGTTGGTTGAAAGGAATGGAAAACACAACAGCCAATTGCTGGCAACTACCAACGATTATCAGTGTATACAGCAATGTTAGACAAAAGCTTTTAAAGAACACCTAACACTAGAGTACAGTCGTTCCACGCACAGTGGTTCCATTTCAATTTTTACTGCAAAACAAACACTTCATTAAGGATTTGGAAAGCATTACATGGCATCCTTTAAAAAGATTTAACTGATTACTGAACTTGCCAATACTTGAGTCCTCTTTCATGGTAAACATTAGATAAAAATGGAAACAAAAAGCCGCTTAGTCCCAGTGTTGTCAACATAGTGTTCTTATCACATACAATAATACTATTTGCATAAAATATAAAAGCGAAGAATGCGAATAAAGTTGGCGCAAAATAAAACACAGAATTGGCTGAGTTTGGCGTATTCATTCGCTTGATATTAGAAATACCAAAATGCGAGCTTTTTGCAAAAAATTACAAAACTAAGGATTTTTGTAAAAGAATATGTATGCGCGTATGAAACACTGGTGCATAAAAGAAAGATGTTCTGCTTCTATTTTAGACCCCATTTACATTACCAAATTTTACTTCCAAAGTCTTGAATCTGATGGTGAGAGAGGAAAACAGTATTGCGGACGGTCCACAATTTGATATTCTCTCAAAGTGGTTTTGCTCATCTTTTTATAGAGTTGCATTTTGCATGCATCTATGTAGAAATCGGAGAGCAACCACCGAACGAAATATCTAAAATTAAGTACGATCATGCAAAAAGGGACACAAAACTTTGAAAAGAAATATTTGAGAGTGTACACAGCAAACAAAGCTTAACACAGAATTGAGAACACTTTGTGAAAGTAAAATTTCACAATGGGCAGGTTCTATATTTATTTAGGTCCATTTTTCTATAATAATAATACAGTACTGTTCTGGTTTATATCTATAATAAGCCCATGCAGCACTGTAGACTCGTATATCTTGCATACGAAAAAAAATGCCTTGTAAGACATTCATCCATGTGGATAAGTGCTTGTTAATGTCCTTTGAATGGGAACAGTTTTTAATAAAATTGGCATAAAGTAATAAACACAAATGCATTTAAATAAATTAATTTAAATATATTATTCTTACTAAATATTAATATTATTTTTATATTTTGCTTTTATTAGGAAGAACAAAAAATTCATATTCTTTTTTTCAAGGCGCTGCATATTGAAAGAAAATAAAGGATAACGATTTATGGATTTCCTTTTTTTATTTTTTGTCACAGTAATTTCATCAATTCTTGTAGTATTATCGGAGACATTTTGCACAAACATAGAGCTTGCCGAGGAGGAATCCTTTTCGTCATTATCCTTTCTTCGCATTAAGAAATGTTTATATATTTTTCTGAGAGACAGTTTCTTATTTTTAACATTGTGATGTTATTTATTTCATTATAACATTATTTTCTTTAAGAATATCTGGAAAAATCACACACTTCCTTGAGACAATACAGAATCCTTCATACGCCCTATTTCAAATTTTCCACCTGTCACCAAAGTTAAAAAACCGGCATGCTTACCATGTTTGCTAATCAGTACGTATGATAAAACGAAGTTGGATAACTTTTAGATTTTCACGTACGTCAACTTGTTTAGCCAGTGTTAGCTGGTGTTTTACTTGATTTTTATTTAGTTTTTTTCATTTCAAAAACGTTATTGTCAAAAAAGTTATTGTCACTCGACCACAATTTTCTACGGTGTGTCCTTTTCTTGTTTTTTCTATCATATTGCAAGCTTTTTTATTTCCGTTGCAAATAATGATGAATATTTCAGCCTAGCAAACAATCTTAAAAGCCATCAATCATGTGCCGAGAGTGGTAAAATATTTCTAATATGCCAGTCTATCCACTCCTTATATCTACATTGTTATATAATTCACGAAAATCACCCCTCCAAATGAAAAAATTACCACCATAAAATGTACAGCGAACGAAGTCTCTATAAATCAAGTAGAATTAAGTATGTATACACACATTTATATATATGCATGTATGTAAATATATATTTGTGTACGAAAATACATAAATTTTTTTAGTGCATATTGACATTGAAGACGTGCAATAGTGTAGCACAATGTCTTGAAAAAACATATATAGCAGATACTTATCATACACTTATGAAAGAAGGAATGGGACATTTCAGCTTACATGTATTCACTTTAGAATTTGCGGAAATCAAAGTTTTGATTTTCAATTTCCTTTTTCAAGATGGGTACAATAGGAAAATAGAAAGGGAGAGGACTAACGAATAGTATAACAATTGCTTTGCCTTTTTTCTCTGATAGAATTTATTTAGCTTACAAAGAAAATGGATATTATTTTGACTTTAATAATTATTCATGTTATTATATATAGCTATATCGATATACATATATGTAAGTTTTTATATAAACCCAAATAATTTTCTTGTCCTCTCATATTTCCCGATCAAGTATTTTTATTCCGATAGTCATTCACCTCTCATTCTAGAAAAAAATACTTTGGAGTGATGAAACAAAGATAAACCGAATGGGACCGGATGGTAGAGTGACAGTACATCGCCATAAACGGCAGGCACTAGATCCTCGCTACACACAAAAGACCGTTAAGGACGCTGGAGGTAGCATTATGGTGTGGGGACAATTTTCATGGTATCGTATGGGTCCTATTGTGAAAATAAATAGAAAAATGGACCGTGATCAGTATTTGGATATTCTTAAGAACGAAATGGAACAAAATGCTTTTGAACAAATGCCAATAACATTCACTTTCACGCAGTGCAATGATCGCAAACACACCTCAAAAATTGTAAAGGAGTGGTTTGCTGAAGAGGGAATCCTTGTTTTAGACTGGCCGGCTCAAATTCCTGACTTGAACCCTATAGAAAACCTTTGGAATGAAGTAAAACGTGAAATCGCTCAAATGAAACACAAGAACTTGAATGATCTTTGGGCCGAAATACAAAGTACATGGTATTCCATTCCCAAAGAGCATTGCCAAAATTTGATCAAAAGTATGCCCCGTAGATGCCAAGCCTTAATTGAAAATAGAGGTTATTCTAATCAATATTAAACAGATTATTTAAAAATATCCAAATTTTTATTAATTACTACAAGTTTTGGTTTTTTAATTAAGAAATTTTAATTTGTGCTATTTTAGTATCCAGCTAAAATTTCATATTTAATTAAAATATGGCTTCAACTACCAGACGGCCGAAGACTTTTATACAATATTGTTTATTTTTGAAGTAGAATACATATATTAAGTTTTTATGATAAAGCTTTTTGTTATTTGAAGTAAAATAATAAAATTAAGTTTATTTGTTTTTGAGAAAAAGTTTTGTGCTAATTTAGTGTCCATGGCTGTATATGTAAGTTTTTATATAAACCCATTCCTTGTACTTGATCGGGAAATATGAGAATATTTCGCGGTCAAGTATTTTTACTCCGATAGTCATTCATATATACAAATTAATTAATCTTTGAATTTTTGTAAAAAAGAAAAACTTTTTTTCAAAGCTAAGGCTCTTCTAAGGCTCTTTTCTTATAGACTGTATAAGTGTTTCTGGACAAGTGTATAAGTCTAGCTTAATGGAACTGCAACTCAGCGAAGTTGAAATTTTTTATGTGCGCATGTGCTCGTGAGCAGAACAGAATGTTTTTAAATCATTTTTTTGCTGCAAAATTGAAGTATTGAGTTTCCGTATCCCTCAGTTTTTATGAATTTTCAGTATTGGGTTTTTTCGCTTTTTCTTATGGACTTTGAATTCTGTATGGTTTAACTTACATATAATTAATATAAAAATAATGGCTGCCTACTACATTTTATTTTTCATAATTGTATCCATATGCCTTGTAACTGTTTATATGGAAAATAGTGGGGCATACTGTCCTCCTTATTTCCTCACACTTCCTCTATTAAGAAAAATAGCATCACTAGCTTTTAACAGAAACAGTGAACACCAAATCATTATTCCCTCATATCTGTAGACGTTTGAACTGTTCTATTTCAGATGTACTCTCGCACGTCTTTAATCTACATCTAGGCAGCATTAGTTAACGTGATTGCTGTTGAAGGCAGACGTCAATCATTCCTGTCATATTGTTGGTATTTTTGAGATAATCTCTGTAAATGATTAAGAGTAACAGTAGTCTGAAAGCACAACCTAATAGTGTATACATAAATGGTATAGTGGAAGCAAACTCAATGTTTTTATTTTAATGAAAGAATCGAAACATTTTTGCCTAACGTGTAAAATACATCGCCCATGGTTTTGACGCGGTGGAAGTTCTGTGATTCAAAGTACATCTTCATTTTCAGCTGCCATGCCATAGTTAATGATATCGATATTTGTAATGTATATGTACCTAAAAAATTAGCGTTAGTTCTTTCCCCTTCTGGGCTTATGTAGTTCATTATAGTTTTTATGTACGCGACTACGTTACATAAATAATTTCAGCCGGTTTTCGTAAGGAGCGTATTCGAATTAAATGAAGACACTAGAAACACACGATTGTAGTAACATGATTAGCGAATTTCTCTGTTTTAAATGATTCTTTTTTAAAAAAATTCTCCGCTGTGTTCAATTATAAAACTTCGAAAGCTTTTAAAGGCCACACAGATCTACTACTATATGTTGTATGGAAATTTGTGCATACCTTCTTGGAATAAATGCAACTCTAATCGCAAGAAAAGTTTTGCAATTTGTACGACGTGTAAAAAATGGGTTACACCGACCTACTCTTAATATACAATTTTTTTACTTTACAGCAAACAAGCCATATTTGAGAAATCGTACGATTTAGGAAGATGGTGGATATCGGCTTTACATTAGAAATTATATTTGTAAAATTTCCATGTTACGGCTAAATCAACGGATTTATTTCTTATTACGATTTCTGTTTATTAACTTATCAGAAAAGTTATAAAGAGTTATCCTTGGAGTCTCTTATTCTTAATCTTTATGCATCAAGCAAACATATAAAATATATAATAAACGAATAAAAATCGATATGGAAGCTGATATCAGATAAATAGATCTGTTTTAAAATTTTAAAAATACTTTAAAAATGGGCAACGTTTTTTAATTTGCATTAGAAAAAATATATATTTTTTATAAAATATTTTAGAAAACGATGTTAATGCACGAGCTGAGCATGCCTATGGTTCCAAGCGTTTGCCTACCTTCTCTGCCTTGCATTGGTTTTAATTGGTACATGGTGGCAGCGTAGGCAGGCAGCCCCAATAAGTTCTTTTTATTTTTATTCTCTTGTTGTCTGTCAAACCGAATTGAGAACAGGTGACAGCGGTAGAGGAGATGATTTGTGTTTTACAAAATGGCACCATTAATAAATAAATTTTAAATGTTTAAAAATAAGGATCCATGTAATATTACAGACACTAAATAATATTTATTGTTCCGGTTCTATATCATTAGACCATATTCGAAAGATTGCAGACAATATCCTTTAGAAATTTGTATCTTTGCATTATTTTGTCCTTCATAACTTGTAATTATGACGCCTTTCTAAGGTCTGGTATACGCAACTAAGCAACAATATTTGGCCAAAGGAGCCAAACTTTCAGTATGTCTTCAAAAAAAACCGCGATTAATACAAGCTTACTTATAACGTACTTACTAAACATGTTGGGGAAGCAGCACATTCAATTTGTGTGTAGCCCCTCTGGATCAACATGGGTTCAATCATGCCACGTTCCAATCCATAAACCACTACCATTATGCCATGCAATATCATTAGATTCTTCTCCTACATTTCACCATCATTTCAATAATTATGATATAATTATGTATGTAATTTCACTTTGTGCATCGCCATGCTTCATTAAGGATAGTTTACATACGTTCATATGTATGTACGTAGTGTACACACTCACATATACATGTGGTCCAAACATTAGGAACTGCTTACCAAACTCTGATGGCAACCTGATGCTTACCTTGGCATCTGATGGCAAGTAAGTCACTACACATAAAGTTGACTTGTAACAAATTTCAAAATTGTTGTATACAAAATTAAATTATCATTGTAAAATTTCGATTTCTAATCAAAGAATCAAAATTACTGTTGCGAGTTGCAAGAAAGCAACCAACTTAAAAGCACAAATTCCAACCCCCAGCCTCCTCAGGCGCATCAACAAATGGAAAATATTTTAATAACAAAATCCAAGCACAATTTACATATACTTCTATTAAAGTGTTTATAAGTTTCAACCTTAAAGCGCTTACTTGGATTGTCAAAGAACAATGTTTGTCCCAATTTGCTGACAACATTCCCAGTTTTAAGGACAGAAAACTGAAGGGGGGGCGCAGCTTCAAATTGAGTTATTTTCATTTGCATTTTGTATGGATATGAAAAACTGATATAAAGGAACGTATAAAGTAGGTAAATTTTGTTGGAAATATTTTCCGGATATTTTTGATCAATCAATATTGAGAATCACAGCATGTTGTAATTTTTCCAGTGAAAGATTGAATAGATTTTTTATAATCAATCATACCCATATATCTTCTGTCTAAAATAGATTTTTCTCTTTCATGTGTATGTATGTATGTATGTGGATATATATTGTAAATATTTTCTGCTTAATTTTTTACGCACTTTTTTCCCTTTAATAATTAAAAAATTATTTTATGTTTAAGGCTTTAAATTTTCTTGGGCAGATCGTTCCTTTAATTCTTAAATAATGTTAATATTTAAATATCGTTGTTGTCAATTTTTTTATTACTGAAGAACGAAATAGAAAAAAAATTAACATTTTTAAAAAAAATAACATTATCTAAATCTGAAGAAAAGAAAAAAAATTCCCAAATCCTATCATATGTGATGGCTTTCTTTGAAATCAATTAAATATTAATAACTATTTTGCCCCCTTCAAAGTAATCCGCCCCTGGATATAGCACGCTTATGCGAGCATTTTTTCCAGTCCATGAAACATTTTTGAAATGCTCTTTTTGGTATCACCAATAGCTCTTGTTTCGGTTTTCCCTTATCTAATCATAGCAAAACGCTTTCCATTCATCGGTGTCTTCAGTTTTGGAAAGAGGAAAAAGTCGGCGGGAGCCAAATCATGATTGAGGCATGATTACGGTTTTGCTTTGGCTAAAAAGCTCGTACAAGCATCGATGTGTAATGCTGGTGCATGTTTGCATTTCCCAGAATTGCGTGCTTTTCTGAAGGATTGCTTCGGCCAAACGGCGCATAACTTCAAGTTAGTATTCCTTATTGACCTTAAGATCTTGTGGCAGGAATACATAATTCATAATGGAATTGAAGAAAATAGTGAGCAAAACCTTCACATTTGTCTCTGCTTTTTTCAGTCTCGTCTCTTCTGCACGCTTCCATTTGGATGATTGAGATTTGGTTTCAATATGATAGCCATGCACCCTTGATCCGTCCTCAGTTATGACATTTTTGAGCAAAGCATTTTTTACACAAAACTTAAGACAGTTTCTCTAATCCATTTTTTTGAATAGTAAAAAATCGAAGAGCACACAAAAATTAATGTTTTTATTTGTGAAAAATAAACTGGCAATCCAAAATGGCTGATATTGACAACATATACAACAGACATGAAACAAATTGCCAAATCGAAGATACGAAACCGGTAAAACTTGTCTGTCACTGCCCAAACCATGAAATAACATGGCAACGGATGTGTTTATACGTAATTAAAAGGTAAAGGAAAGCTATGCTTCTTGGTCTAGGATAGGTCTAGCATAACCTTATCGATTCGGGGTTAAATGAGAGTTCCCGACTATAAGAGTTCTCTCCGAAAGCACTATCAGTTGCTATATACTGCCACCACGGGAACCGGCAGCCCCACAATAGATTTCTTTCGCGGAGGTTAATGGATGATTTTGAGCTTTCATACATCCTGAACCGAACAGTTATCAATGACGGACTTAGTTCTCACTCCACGGAGTTAATTGATTATGCTCGTGAATAAATTTGTAAGGCTTTAGAGACTTTGTGCATAGACCAAGTCCGTTCCAACCTAACAGCGTTGAATGAAGTTGTGGCCGGCTTATGGTGAGGTCTCCTTTGGAGTTCACGTGGTTGCATGTGGCTGATACCAAAAGTTGCTTGGAAGATTTCTCTTGAGTGGCTGGTATCGCATTGATTCTAATGCTCGATACGATCCGGTCAAGCGATTAGTTATCTAGGTGCTGTTGCCATTCAATAGATGCTAGTAGGCAGTGAGATGGTTCTCCCCTTCTGAGGGCAGCTCCTCTGTAATTATTTTACTGTTATAATTACAAGAATTGAATAGACATGTTTGGTTTACGCCGAAGCCACTTCTTGTGCGGTTTGTAGGATTTTCAGTTAAAATTCGTTCTGTCTGGCTAAGAATACATTTTTTAGCAGATTCGGTTTAGTAAATACCTTAAGCTTTACTTTATTCTATCTGTTTACATTGAAGTTTAATACACGTTAGTAACTGCAAGGTGTGTAAATTAGGTTTAACAGTTTAATTTAAAAAAATATATAATTTTTGGGATGGAAGTTTTTCAATTGAGTTCAGTATTAACCAGAAATAGTTTAGAAAATGCATTTTATGAGTATTTCTAATGTTGTTGTTTTTTTTATTTGAAATCTGCAGGAAAACATACAGGTTCTAAACAGGAATCGAACCCATGATCTCCTGTTTAGTAGGCTGTTCATTAGCCATTCCCCTATGGAGGCACCCATAGCAAGTAGCATTGTTATTCATTCAAAGAATTTAATTAAAATATTGTTTACAACAACAATTAAAAGTATATATTTCACTTTATAGTATCGTTGCGCTATTGGGAAAAATTGACAGACTCGTTTATTCCTGCATAAATGATAAATGGAAAATGGGATGTTTAAACTGTAAAACACAAAATGTTCATACATGTAAAAATAACAATAAAATACTTTCTATCTTGCAATTTATATCCACATAAGAAATTCTATTTATCACAATTAAAGGTACTACGAATTGTCCGTCAGTGTGTCGGTTAAGCCACAAACATGTGTGCATGTAACGTGTACAAGAGTAGTGTTTCTTCCGCTCAGAGGAACATGTGTAAAATAATGAACATCCTTAAAATTTCAACAAATATGCACAAACTGCTTGCAATTACATGCTGTACTTCTAATTTCTTAACACATACATGTGCACCCAGAATACCAAATAAATACTGCCAGTCCATGCAGATAAGAACACTATGCTTCTCCAATCTTGTGTTTACTTGCTCATTCACGTAAATGTTTATGTAAACATGATGCGCCATTTATCATACGCACTTTTCCGTTTCCGCCAAATAATGTCTTACATTTAATTGCACACACAGTTACAGTTCAGTTTTTTTGCAGTAGTTTGTGTCAAGTCACTTGTGTTTTTGTATGTTGTACTACATTTACTTCACAATATGCAAAAAGTTGTTTAAACTTTGTTGATACGATATATTTTCTCTGGCTGCAGCACGACCTTAAAATGTAAATAAATACAAAACAGACAGACAGACAGACATACAGACATACAGACAGACAGACGGGAGAGCACTTACATGAAGGCAACAGAGAGATTTTGAATTAGCAAGCAGTTTATGTTGGCATATTGTTCATTATTAAATCACTTATGTCCAATCGAATACAGTGTTGAAGCTCATCCTGAATAATAAAATTGGTCATCCCAGTGGAACCCAAGTAGCCTAATTGCCCAGTAGTCAATCGATCAAATAATCGGGGTTAGTTAATATCAAGCCGAAATAAAAAAAATTGGTTTCTGAAGAAAAACAGATTCATGTCTTATGGATTGTTGCTAAACAAGAACTTTAACAAAAATTTTTTTAATTATGCAACCCATACACGATACAACCGTTGGTACAACTCGGTTAGTAATCAAGTTGTGTGTTGTGCCCACAGACGATAAAACCTCTTCGTACAATTTCATTTTGCAAACAATTTACAGCTGGAACCAACAAATAATAAACACGCATCGCACGAAGCAAAACAAATTAGGCCTAAATTTTGTGAAGCAATAAAACAATTGAAAGCTCTTTAAGTAAATTAAATATTTATTGACATTCAAATTTTTTTTAATCTAAAAGATTTTTAATAAACTTTAAAAAATAAGACTTCAATGAACTGTTTTTAATTGCATATCATTTACTGATATTGGCTTTATTATTTTTTATACAACCGAGACACAACTTCATACAACAAGGCCACACACGTTACAATCTTGATTACAACCTGCTTAAGTTGTACCAACGGTTGTATCATGTACGGGTTGCATTAAATTATTACGATAATGAATATATTTTTATATTAAATTATTGCATCCTGCATTACCTTGCATGCCCCCGTCAATAAAGGAAAGTAAAAAATAATTTATAATATAATTTTTGCAAGTCTGCACATTTATTCAATTTCATTTAAATTCGTTGTATGAAACCGAATTGTAAAAAATTTCGAAAATTGCCAGCATATACTCGTACATTAAGTGTCGGGGATTCCCCTAAAAAAAATCTAGAAAAAGTAAACAGACTTTTTATTCAAATTTTGCCAAGAATAAGAATAATAACTTAAAGTATTCAAATGATATATAAAAAATCTGATATTTTTGTGGCCAAACAGACCAGCTATTGAAGATTTTTGAAAAAAAAGAAATAAAATAAATAAAACCAATTAAATAAATAAAAAAAAATTTTCAATACTCGACTGTACACATTTTCTCACGCTGTCCGAAACTGTAGACGCAAAATAACCACATGCTCCCAAGTGCAACCAATCCCACACAGCTTAGTTCCATTACTACTCTTCAAATTATAATTTTCCTAAAGGAGTATTCCTTTTGCGCATGAACGGGTTATCCAATAGGGATATACAGATTTGGATTGTTTATATTTTCCAATGGGTTGTCACAGATACATTACAAATATTTTTTTCAGGGTTTTATGATGGAGAATTATAAGGTTGAACATCTTTTACAAGTCGTGAGAATTTATTACAAAAGTTATGAGAGTGCTATCGAAAGGTATGTTATCGATAAATGTTGTTTTGCTATGAAGCGCATTTTTACGTGAATAGACTTGTTAATAAGCAAAATATGCGCATTTCAGGCAAAAGTGATTTATATAAAGTACACGGGACACCATTGCATTTATTAAAAGTGTCTGTCTGGTGCGCTCTTGATACTGGCGTTGTCATCGGGCCATATTTTTTCCAAAACGAAGCAGGAAACAATGTTACAGTTAGTGAAGTTCGGTATAGCTCGATGCTGAACGAAAAGTCTAAAATGGTCTATTGCTTGGAAAATTCAACGATTCATTATTTTCACGCTTTGGACCACTGAGTTGGTTTATGTGAAGTCGTGGGTTTATGGGAACAAGTTACAAATAATTGGCGTATTGCAATTCAATATTGAACGTGTCCCCGGTGAAATACAGGCTGCTTTATGCGAAAAAGTCCTTCAAAATTTGAGGGATCGTATGCAGGATCGTGGTGGTTGGTGATTTGAATAGAGTGGCCTTTAAAATATAAACAAGTAGTTCCATTTTTATATTCCCATGACGTAGGCATCTAATGGAAAACCCGGTATAAATGTGAATACTCAGTCAGTTCGTAGAGTCTAATCAGTTGCAGCCCTGGTTATCATTTGCATGTAATTTGTTATAATTTTCTCATGTTATAAATAATTAAAATAAGTCTGAAATTCTATTGTCGTGTCTTTTGCCTTTAATTTTAGTAGCTCTGATACGAATTTGAGATTTACACATGTCTGTAATTTTGTATAAATCCAATGTAGTACTTAAGCTCAATGGGTAAGAACTCTGACGCTGGGAAGCACTCGAGTATGAATAATCCTTTAACATGATTAACAGGAAACTAAGAATGAATTTGATATTTATTAAAATATGAAAATTTTGCCTGTACACGTGCGTGTGATTGAAACAGAAATAAGATTTGCTATTTTAATGTGGAAGGAAAAGAAAGTGTGTAAGGAACTGGTAAGTAGTCTGATACTCCTTCTGTATTTGCAAAGATTATTCAGTTCAATTTAGATTATTCAGTTCTCTTGCTTTGCATTTTGTTCAAGATTTAATTATCAAATGAATTTGTTAAAGTTGCAAGGACATCGGACATCCTCTTCCATACCATTTCAAAAGATTTGATGGAGCTGATAAGCAAAGGCAGATACATGGCTACGATTCCTACTTTTGGGTATAATATTAAACTTATTTGCATAAAAGGCAGTTGCTTAATTAAATCCAATGTGTAGTCATGTATCCTCACAGGATTTCTTGGAAGTGAAGACTACATGAGATACCACTAACACGATATTAACTTTTTTTCGAAGAGTAATTTAAAGAATAAGAAAGGTGGGCGTGAATGCATCGGAAGGCTGTCTAGGATAGTGAAAGGGGGCCTTTAAGAATACTATTGTTTAATCGTACCATAATACACACAAACTTTCGGCAGATGTGTGTGTCTTTAGGAAGTAAATTTTAATTTTTGCAATATATTATTCTTTGATGTGGCAAATTGTACAATTCCCTTAATTGCTTATAGACCTCCTGGTAGATCATTAAAGATCAAAGAAGGCCCAAGCTGCAAAAATTTCGGTGGTTAAAAACAATGCTCTTGACGGCATAAACTTTCGTAAGTCAAACACTGGAGGTGAAAGTCATGTTTTGCTTTTTCATACACGTGTATGCAGTTATTATTTCTTTTGATGTGCTCATAATATTTCTAAAATTAATTTCACTACATTATAATATGTCATATATTACTAACAAGAGAATATTAATATTTCCATTGTTGTTGTTGTCAAGAGGAGCCTATCTTGACTCCAACGGCAGCATTTCGTGGAAGTATGAAGCACAGAGTTGCTTACGTTGATATTGTGTGGCTGTGCATATACCAGCCTGTCAGGCTTTCAGCTAAGAACTGAGTTCTATCCTTAGCCAGGATGTGTTAACAATTTGAGAAAGTTACAACACGTGTAAACGTAGTTAAACAATACTAAACAATGTATTACTTTTAGCTACATCTAGATGAGTTTTGAATTACACAAAGGAAAAACCGAGAAATTTGGCAAAAAAAATAAAGAAAAAAAAATTCGATTGCGTGATGATATCCAATCAACTTCAGCTTTCGTTATTGCTGCCAGACTTAAGCAATATAATAAATTCTTTCATACAAGGTCCTCTTGAGTTGCCTGGAAGTCAGTTCTGGCTCCAAGGGTCACAAATTTTCTCAAGCACACACATTTTCTAAAATAATTTAAAACAAGTAGAATGTACGATGAAAATAAAGCAAAATATAATTAGACGCAGCAGTAACAACAACAAAAAAATAAAATAAACAGAAAATCATTAACAAAACCAAAAAAAAAGAAAACAATAAAGACACCAGTTTTGGAATTAAAGCTAAAGAAACCGTCATTATCAGGGCTTCCGCTTAGTTCCAGAAAAACCCCGTGACTAACAATCAGCTTAATTTTCACAAATGAATTAAAAATGGAAACAAAAATATAAAAAAGCGTTTAAAGTATTTAAGGATTTTACAAAAATTAGTGTTGTCAAATTATTATTTTATTAAAATTTTGATTTTCCGGACAAATTTTTCGGTCGTGGTGCAATAATCCTGTACAGTAACAACTCTTAGTACATTCAAATATTTGCGTTCATATTTCGTTAGTGATGTAAATAAAAAAATATGAAACCTTTGCAGCCTTTCCTCAGCCTTGTTATGAGACTTATTCGTTATCGATTGTATTTCAGATTTCTTTCGCTCAGCCATAAAACTGCATACGAAGGCATACGTGAAATTCCCCTGAACCTACCTTTTCATAAGTTTTTATTTTAGGCGATAGCCTAAATATTTCAAGCTACTCTCTTGGTCTTTATCAAGAGCTAAATATATTGAACCAAAAAATTTCCTATAGCAAATTCCCTTTCTCACATAACGTAATATGTCAAGTTGTTAAAAGTTGTCTCATGGCGATTGTTCAAATGGTGCTAGAGAGGGTGGAACTTTTTATACGTTAGTTAATACGAGTAAGTTAATCAAATAATTGCTTTAATATCTAATATGTTAAATGTTGTTGCAATACTGAAGACACCAGGAAATAATCACTCGCCAGTCAACATGTCAATTAACATCGATAATTGTTTACTACTGAACAATAAACTCTCATTCGTTATAACTCTGTAGAAGTCATCGGCCAATCAAAATCAACTACATCTTAACAGAGGCTAGTGCGAGGGCAGGATGTAATTTTTTATTTCATTCCATGGTGATGCATTGCAAGAGTAGGGCTTTTTCCAACAGCTGTTCACCTTCTGTAAGATTGAACATTAAAAATTTCCTTAAATATATCCTGCCAGTAATTTTGAAATCCAGATATCATTTGGATCGGAGCACTCAGAAGACTAAAAAATATTCATTACGCAGCGTAAAAAAAAATTAAAACGATTTTTTCCCCTCTCATATTTGTTTGCCAATTTAATATTGAAATAAAAATATAAAATATTTCAAATTTCATTATTAGGAATTGTATTATTTCAGATATCGTATAAGGAGGAGGTCCTGACGTCTTCTATCGTAACGTATCTGTTCTTATAACACATCACGTAATACGTAAATATATTTAGAATAGAATGGGATACAAAAGGGAATTGTGCAAAACGATATTAAAATTAATCTGATATTCTTATTGAAATTGTATTTCATTTTTGGTTTTATTTACCAAAGAGGACATTTAAAATAGCCCGATCAATAAATTCCCCATAAAAACCACCCACATGTTCCAATTACTATTCCCAAAATATAAATTACCTTTAAAGTACCTCCCACAGAAACAAGTGAAACAATACGTAGACACACTACAAAATCCTTTGATGCAAATATTTCCAAGCCGATGTCCTTAAGCAAATATGGGATTATTTATATGCAAAGCCTTGAATGGCAGAGACTTGCTGTGAGTTTGTAAATGAGCCATTTTGTACGTGTATGCTTGCTCAGATTTAAAATAAGATAAACGACCTGTAATCCCATTATGCCGGCAAAGAACATGCTTCCTGAACATGGAAGAGAATTTTTTAAATATTTGAAGGAATGTTAATAAAATTCTACGCTTGCAGAGTCGCTGCGAGCTCCCCGGTCTACAAGAAGATTTATTACTTTAGCTTTATATAATTAAAAAAAAAAACATCGAAACAGAAGCGCTTATAATGAAGGGGAAATGCTTTTCAAAGAGAAAATTAATTTATTTAGAAAAAGACTTTGAATTTGATTAAAGATTGAATAATAAGAATTTGGGCGGTGGAAGTATCACTGAAATGGAATCTATCATGTAGATTCCTTGGTAACATTCTTTAAATGCTTTTGGACTTCCATCTAGTGATTTAATAAAAATATTGAAATAAAAAAAAGTCGAGCGTAATGAAAAGTATATATAAAACTTGTTAAAATATTCATATAATAAATTATTTATAAATTATTCGTATAAACTTCAGAACAATCTAGTAATTGCCTAGCTAACTGAAGGATAAGAGTTTCAAATGAGGTTCACTATGAAATATTCTATGGCTTATGCTCTTAGAAAGCATTGAAAACTCGGATTAATAAGCTCTTAGGGAGATATATTTTATAGCCATGGATGCGGTCCGAAATATCAGAGGTGTACCTTTCCAAATTTTTCCTTTTTCAAAAATGATAAAATATTAATATCTGAATAAAAAGACAAACATTTATCAGAATCTATTGAAATGCTTTAAATGAAGTTCTCAAGGTTTTTATACTATATTTTTAAAAATTTCTTTATCTTCTTTCAAACTTATTTATTTTATATATGTTTTGCTTTACAGATTTTTTTTTATAAAAAAATTTTCTCTTTAATTTTTATTTTCAATATTTCGTCACCGCTATTGGTAACTTCTTTACGAAAATATTAAATTTACAAAAAATATTTAAATAATTTTTATTATTAAAAATATATTTTTAATATTTATTTTTTTTCTTTAAATAAAAAAACAAAAAGGGATTATTTAGGGGTTACCTGTTGAACTGCATTAGCACGCAGTGAAATGCGCATAGCAATAATAAATTGAATGTATTTTTAAAATAAAAAATTAATATTCTGGTGAGTATAAATTTTTGGAATTTAGTCCATTTAAATAATTAGAAGTTTTGTTACTTTTCGTAAATAAATTTACGTGACTGTAAATAAAATTAGGCAAAGTCACGTTCTCAAAGTAGAAGTAAAAATGTAATACTAAATATACACTTGGAAAATTTCTATCATGTGGCGAACAATTCAAAAATCTTCACGCAAGCATTTATTGCATAGAAGGTGCGAAATTCTTATGCCCAACATAAATTTCCCTTTGGGAGCGAACTCGTTTTCTCAGACCTGTATAGATTGAACCGCTTTGTTTTGTTTCTTTTAAGTTAAACATTTAATTCAAAATACTTATAAATCAATTGTTCCTTAATTTTTTAATTTCATATTCTTCAAGCTTTATTATTTTAAGCAAAAGGATCATCTTTAATTTAAAAAAAAAAGACTTGAACAATAAAAAAATTTTCTTGCTTTTCCAGCTCTGTATAAATTTAATTCAAGAACAGTTTTAAAAAACTCTTGGACAGGTAAAAAATTTATTTAAAAAACCTTAAGCCGATTACTGTCAGTGTATGTGTGATTGCGAAATGTAATATTTTTAGGAGGAAGACCTGTTTTCAAAATAATCACAATGCATCACTAGACACATATGTACAACAGTTGCTGTTTCTTCTAGAACACACATTGACAAACCCAAACCGTGTTATCCTAGACGATGAGTCGGCTTTCCTAGGAATTGTCTTATGGTCAATAGCTTAGAATAAAGTAAAAAAATAATTAAGGTAAAGGATATGCAGGATGCACAAAACACTCATGAGACATGACTCTTATTTATATAGAGCAGATACAAATAAATAATGCAGATATAAATTAATATGTAAATTTTCTATATTGCATATCATACTGGAATATTTATGAGATGAAAACTTACTTACATTATTCCAATTTTTCCGCAGTCCATCTTCCTTCAAGCTGTAATAACATTAATTAACGTTGATTTTGCAAGCAGCATTTTATATAAAGCAAAGCTCGAAATACTTTCTTCATTATTTAAAAACCTTAAGAAATTCCACTCAAACAGTTGCATCGCACCACATTTGCCAGTGACAGAATAAACAAAAGCTAAAAACCGAATAACCGAATGTTTTCCACTTCCATAAGCGCTAATCATTAATGTCAAAATTAATCTCTTATTTCAGCTGACAAACATTGTAAAAGAACAACACTTTTCGACTTACGACTAAATCCGGTCATAATCGTGAAGAAATATTATGCAGCTGCACTTCAAGTGAGTTGGCATTTGTCATGTTGATGAGATTCTTTAAAGTCATTTGACGTACACCAGCAATCTGCAGAAATTTTTATTTCCATTCCTCGTTTTTTATATTTTCGTTTTCATTTGTGTGCAGCAAGCAAGAGGATCAAAAGAAGAGTGGAAATGTTTTAATTACACAATAATCTCTTGACTAATGCGCGATAGCAATGGAGACGCAACAGGCAAAGGCATATGGAATCAGGCACACAAATAGGCGGAGGAAAACCAATTCAAAATGATTTATTTTATATGATTTAAAAGTTTCTTTACTATATAAAAATGTTCATTAGTCGTAACTGTTGCAGGCGAATGGATAATTAACAGCCTACTATAGTATGCCGGAAGTTGCGAGTTCGATTCCTACTTAGACCCCAGTTGACTTCCTGTAAGCAAGCCGAAAGCTTTGCGAGCTGACTTCGTTACACAAAACAAAACTTGCTGCCTCTTAAAAAAATTCATTGAAGCGTATGCTTGACAGGAGTTGTTGCAGAAACCCAAATTTAAAGGCGTTTTCTTTTCTACAATAAAAATGTTGCCCTGTGAAAAAGTGCATTTTTAAAATTTTTTGCCCGCCCTGGGAAAATGCAATTTTTTATTTCACGAGAAACGAACACAAATTAGAAAAAAGTGCAGTGCCTTTTTTGTAACAGCTGATAAAAAAAAAATTTATGTATATTATATGAAATGTGTAAACAAATATGTACAGTTGCCAGATTGCTAATTCATCTGCTTGAGCAACTAAAAATTTTTTATTTTAATATCTCATATAATTACGCAGCCATATTATTGTCTTTTGTTTGTTTTATACGATATCAGATGTAAAAATAATAATTAAAATCTAATTTTCTGACTCTTTCGGCTCAAAAGACTTTTTTTTTGGAAATTGTCTGGTAACGCTGTGTAAGAATAAAAGCCATGTGTTTTACAGGGCAATTTCTGCCCCTTGTTCAGGGCAAAAAGTACAATGCCTTTTGCCTTGCGAAAGGGCAACATTTTTACACAAGGACAAGCAACCCTTTAATATCCCTTTTTAAGTGTAATTGTCCCCTTTTCTGTAGAAAAGAAAACGCCATAAGACATGATGTATTCCTTCCGCTTACGATATCCTTGCATAAATACTTCCCAAAACACCTAATTTTTAATTTGAGATTTCTTGTCGAAATAATCAAGAATAATACTTGCAAATAATCTGAATTTGTATATTTTATGCAAAAAAAAAGGATCTGCACATTTTTGAGCATCTGAAAACAAGAATGCTTTTCGCTTTCCTTTCATTTCCTTTTAATTATTGGAAATGCAACCCACAAATAGTTCCTGATAAACCGGTTTGATTTAAAAAATTACGTATAAGAAGAAGAACAAGCATTTATATAACATAAGACGTAATTAAAGCATATTTTATTTTGCTTTAAAAATTGGTAGCACATTCCAGATCCTGAGCCTGCAGAGGAAAAAGCAACACTGCAATACGACAAAATTCCTTTAACGAAATTCAAGTAATTAATATTTGAAAACAAAAGCTTTCCTGCAACATTGTTTAAAGTAAATATTTATCTCTCGTTGTCGGTCATAAGCAAGTGAACAACAGTTCTTTTCGTTTACGCTTCCTCTTCCCTCTTCCCTTTGTATTTAATGTAGTTTTTATTTTAATTTTCTTTAAGTCAATCATTAGCCCAGTTAAGCAGTGCAAAAACAAAGGAAGACAATTTTTCTTATTGCTTATATTCACTGCAGACAACAAGAACAGCTCGAACAACACAATTGATGAAAGTAAGTAACAATCGCATTCCGAATTAAGAACTACAAACAATAGAAAACATTTAAAGTTATCACAGAAAGCTCTTGGGAAATACTACAGAAATTAAACAAGGCAAATGTTGCTCATTTCTGGTAATGACAATTACAAAGAGTAATGTGATGAACAATAAAGGATATGAATAATAACCCAGTTGGCCAAACCATGCGACAGTGCTGACTATGGTTTCACAAAATGCTGATCAATTGTGTTCTAATAAAATATAATTTCGAGCCGTTTTTTTTAACTGTATCGAGTTCAGTGATTTAATGTAAGTAAGCGATTAAATGTTTTGATTTCAAAAATTATCTCTTTATCGATAATACGATTACTAAAATACATCTTAAAGTTTCTTATCAACAAAAAGTTTTATTTTTTTATTTTGTCTTCTATAAAATCGCTTACTTAAGCTTTGACGGAGCTCTTGACTTCAAACCACATTTTTAAAATAGAAAAAACACGTTTGTAAAAGTAGAGACAATTCAAGTCGTTTGATACATTGATATAATAAAACTGAGCTGATAAACACATATGGTATTCTATTTTTTGGAAGTATGGAATGCCAGCCAATGCAGTCTTCTGTGATTATTCCTCATATACCTTCAGACCAAGTACAATGCACCTTTAAGCAAAGTAGCTGTAACCTCTATATCAGCATGTTAGAGACTTGACTACAATTAAGGACTTTTAAATCCTTATTTATTTTCAAAGTTCTCCTACTGTCACTGGTGGTCATTCCATTTTTCAATTGGTCGTTTTCAGAGGCACCATTACCATTTGTGTACTTAACCACTGAACTACTGAAAACTAAAGGTTTTGTAAAGGTTTCGGAAAACACACGGGAGTCGAACCCACAACCTCATGTTTAGTAGGCTGTTGTTCATTATCCATTCGCCTTTTCCTTTTTACAAGCTCACTCGTACTTCCGTCAAATATAATACGATTTTCAGTCTAATGGTTGCCTAATGTCAGTCTAATTATTGCATTAGGCAATTTGTGTCTTGATAAAACCTCTAGTGGCACATATTACAATTGAAAGAAATTTAAAACCGCACATGTTTTTAATACAAAATAAAAATTACATTCGTTTTTTATTCTAAAGTTACATTTTCTTCAATTTTAATTAATTGGAAAATACTGTTTTCTTTTAATTTAGCATTTCTATGTCTCATTACTTTCATAAACTCTACTCAGATAGTTTGCCGAAAGCATTTCATTTTGAGATAACAATTGTTAAACGGGTTTTGTAATTTATTGTATATTTTTAATGTAATAATTTTAAAAAAATATAAAAACTTCTCTATTGTATACATCAGGGGGAGCACTTTGGTTCAATACGCTTTCAATGAAAAAGGAAAGAATAAAAATACATTTCAAAAACCTTTGACTTTACGACCAAATGCTTTTATATTTAAACAAATGGGATCTGGTGAGCCAGGGGGTTCCACATCGTGAGTGCATTCACTTCTCATCATTAAATTAAAACTCTAGAATGTTGTTTGGTTTATCTTTTAATTTTTGTGTGTTTCCTTAAGTCACATATTTATTCAAATACACGTGCACCGCTCCACCATCCATTAAACTACATATGTGGCCAAACACATGCTTCCACACATATGTACGTACGTACATACATATATTGCAATTTAAGGCAGTAGATTTAATTCAAATATTTACACTCCAACTGTTTTTGCATCCGTCAAATTCATACAGACATTTATCGACATCAAGATGATTTTTATCGCAACTCCATTTCGTTTAAATGAACATTTATATGTATATGTGTGCGAATAAAGTTTGTACTGTGTATGTGTGCATGTGTGGGATTTTGTATCCTTCTGTAGAAAATTAAATTCACATATTCCCCTTCTGTACTCTTATTTACAAATTGAAGGAAAAAATTATTCATATCTGTATACAATACAGGAAATTAAAATTTTATATATATATATTTTAGTGTGTGTGTGTGTGTGTGTGTTTGTGTATTTATATAGACAAATGACTCTGTTTTGCATGGTATTTGTATTTTTACTGAGCACGAGAGAGTGTTCATATATGAATGTGACAACAATAATATAATTCATCCACATGAAAAATAAATTTACCCAGCATTCTACAAACGCGTAAAACGCACAAGCAAATACTTGCGTTTATTTGCTTATGATTTAAATTTGAATTCATTTGAAATTGATTTTGATTTATTGAAATGTTTAAATACTCTAACGGAAGCATCGTAAGTAAATAACGCAATTAATTATGAATTAGCGCCCACTTCCATATTTATAGAAAATGTCCCAACACATCAAATTTTTGAAGCACGTAAAAAAAAGGAAAAAAGCGCATAAAATTCAATTGATAAAAGAATTACGAAGTAAGGACATTGCTTTCAGCATTGCTTTGACGTTCTAAACTAGGCAACAAAACCCTTCTCGACGTTTACCGATACTTACTTTTCTTTGCATTTTATACATCAGTAAATATAACGCGGGATAGATGTGAAAGTAAATTTTGGTTAATATTTCTATAGTTCAGCACACATTTCCCGACAAAGTACATTTCGGAATTTAAATCATCATGTAACTAAAAAAACCAAAAAAATATTTGCTATTTAAAATTCGTTCAAAAATCCTTTCAGTACCACTTAAGAGCACTAATAACAAAAATGGAAAATAATTGGTACTTGGGCCTTTCTAAACCAACCGTGCTTCTTAGGCACCAATTACAATAGATGGAACAGGCGAGAAAACCGACATTCACCGCCACATTGATTACTCAACACTCAATCCTCAATCCTCAATCCTTAATCCATTTGTTTGCACGACTGGTTGCTCAGCAAACAAACTCAGCCCAAATTTAACAACTGCATTTGCCTATTTATCATTAAACACGTCCTTTTTGACAGTTCCCTCTTTCAACCACAAGAACACGAAATTTTCTCGACTATATTACCCAAAGAATTCCTAAAGGCACCATCAGTAATCAACATCAATGCGATTTTTGACTTTATGAAAGCTACAAAACTTAATATTTAACTGAGCGCTAATCAAGTGTTAAAGGATACAAATTTCATAAATGTCCTTCACAAATCTATAGCTGTATATTACATTTTTAAATATATACATATATTTATAAATATATATATATATGTACATATATATTTACACATATTTTTTTTATAAGATATGCTCTTTGGTGTAAAGCTTTTTTTATATTTATTCGCAGAAGTCCTTCTTGAACTAAATACATTTTTTTCAAAATATTTTAGAACCCCATTACTGTTGTATTCAATTTTCCGATATTTAATAATCAAATCTTACTAAAATCTGTTAATTAATAGTCAGTACAATATAAATTTCTTTCTTACATAAAAGAGGTAGAATTGTAAGAACGTCTATGTAGGCAAATGTACATTAAGATCGATGTAAATAGTTTCCTGGTAAAGGTCAAGTTTCCAGCAGTTGTCGCTCCCTTTCCTAAGCTTCTTAACAACACATAAGAATAGCAGTTGAAAAAATTCATTGGAAAATTATTGTTAAAATTTCAAGTTAAATTTTTTAAATTAAGATGATTTTTAATAATTTATACATTAATTTTATGCACACACATACACATCTGCATATGGATGGGAATACATATATAGTTGCACTGCTTGACTTAAATATTAAAGGCATCTCTGGGATACATATACTTAACACGAGTAACTGAATTGTTGTTCTCATCAGGAATTCTTCAAAAATCTTCTTTTCGCATGTGTAGCGGATAAAATTCTGGTACATCAATTATGCAATTTCCCTATTTAGTGGCGTGTTTCATGGAAACACTGCGATATGCGAATTTATGAAGCCAAAATGTCATTCCCTACCTGCTGGCAATGACAATATCCTCGGGGGGAGGCTTATTTATTTATTTGTTTATTTATTTATATATTATACTTGTAAGTAAATAATTAGTTTAATGAGGGGAGAGCTATGGCAGCAATGGCCTAAGCTGGCGGGAGGCATAAAATAATGAAATCTGTAGACAAGGCTTGCTTTATTTAAATTGCAACCATAGAGAAGACGTATTACGTGGCTATTGAGCATTTATGGAGGATTCGATCTCCAATTGTTCTTTGAAAGGTATAATTTAAACAAATAAAAGCTCATTTTGAATCTGATGGGTAAATATTTTAGAGCAGCAGATCGGTTTAAAAGCAACAGTGATGGTGCGAAATGTGGCTCTCATAAGCAATATATCTCGCATTCGAAATTGTACTGAAGGAAAACCTTTCAACATCAACGGAAGTTAAGATGCCATCGCACGCTTACGTAGAATTAAGATCCGAGCATTGCTTACCGAGATTGTATTCCTTCTTTGTATTAGCATTATGATTTTTCTTCTTATTCCGATATATGTGAACCCTATAAGCGCTACCCGGAAATATGCAAATATTATATATTTATTATACGAGTATATATATATATGTATATGTGCACTATATTTCTCGGTAAAATAATGAATAAATGCTTTTGCCAATTTTCTGGTAACGTTCGTATCTCATAAATTGGTGTGCGTAGACTCTGAAGGTAAATTTTTAATTTATTCGCTTTACGCCAAATGGGTTCTCTAGCCTTGAATTCCAGGTCGTGACTACTCCGAAGCGATTTGTAATACTTTAAACTTTATGCTGAAAAATGCTACTATGACTCTTCTCAAACGATTACTTACACCCCTACACTGTGTGTGCAGTGTAGGGGTCTGCTGTATTATCCTGTTTCCCGTTTTCCATTTAAAAATTCATGTGCATCAAAATGTATCCCTTTCTTCTCCCGAACGAATAATACAGCATGCAATATGCAAGAGCGATAAATGTTATTTATTATGAAAAAAGAGGTTTTTGGCAATTTCGCAAGCGAATAAATAAATAAGTGAGGCGAATACCCCTGTTATGTGAAAAGCACGCACTTCAACTCACACACAGATGCATTTTCAGCTCCTCATTTTCCATTTGCAAATGTGAAATGAAAGTAGTGAAGAATATCTTATTTATTTAGTAAAGAATGTTAATTATTTTATTAAATGCAGTATTTGAACTTATGGCTGCATTGCCTCCAGTTCATTTTTATCTCTGAAGAATTATTTTCATTTCTGCGGCATTATGCGGCAGTAGAATCGGCAATATGAAGATATAAAGGAAATGAAGTAATTTTTAATAATTGTGGCACAGACATAACAAAAGGAAGCAAACATATATAGAACGTGCAATGAACCCGCACGTATCCATTAAAAAATAGTAAATTAAAATGTTATATCAGTTTAATGGGTGAGGTAAAGTGGTAATTTGGAAATACTACGGGATTGCAGATGCACAAGTACCTCTTAAGTGTTAAAAAGCGGGCAGCTGTTTTTTAAAATGCTTCTCGGGTGAACAAGCAGGAGAAGAACTAAAACTTCTATTTGATATTGATTTCAATGGATAATCATCTTGAAATGCATAGAAACATGATGCAATTACAGAAGCACGTCACTGCCCCACAAAAATTATTTAAAATATAAAAAAAGTGTTCTAGTAAAGTTTTTATTTTCTGTATTTTAATGTTTTAAGGCAAAAAAAGTTAAGTTCGTAAATTGTAGTTCTTCCCCTCACACCGAGTTGATTCGTAACTAAAAACATTTAATCAAGAAGAGTTATATATCTGGCATTTTGCTTTACATAGTAAAGATTTGCTGTACATCAGTAAAATATTTTAAATATTTTATTATCTGATGAGAAAGTTAAAGTTACAAATGGATTTCACAAAAGAGAAATTAATATGGAAATATTATTGAGTTTCCATAACAAAGCCAATGGAAGTCAAGTGTTAGACAACGAAGTAGAAAATATTGAATGCTCGCCTATAAGCAATGCCTCTGCTATTAATTCCAATAACTAAACAATCAAGAAACCATTAATTAATAGCGATGATGCGATAGCTGAAGGCAGATGGCCAAACAGAGTTTATAGTTTGGAGTCAATGCGGCCAATCTAATGCGTATAAAAATCATTTATGAAAGGTGAAAGTGATGAGAATAATACTCGTTTTTCAGAATAAAAAGATGTCACTAAAGCTGAAGAAAAGAACTCGTTTCTTAGTGAAAGCTTTTAACAGCACAATTCATCTCTTACGAACAATTTGCCTCGACAATCGACGCCGCTATATGAAATGCGTTTTTAAACGTTTGTTTTTTCTGGAAGCGAATAATTTAGATTCGGATGCAACTTCATTTGGAGCGAATGGGTAATAAACAGCCTATTAACCCGGAAGTCGCTGTTTTGAGCTCTGCTTAGACCAAGTGTATTTTCCGGCAGATTACAAAACAACATCATTAGATATATTTAGAAAATACATTTGCTCAACTATTGCCGTTTAATAATGAACAGCTTTTGTGCTAAATTTTAATTGTTCACAAAAAGAAATATTGGAAAATTAAGGAGATGACTCGCTCTTTGAATCGCTTCCTGACTCGTTCCTTTTCTCGTTCCTTTACTCGCTTCTTGACTCGCTTTTTCATATTTCAAAATTTTACGCGCAAAAGTGTCATTGTTTCGTTAGCTGTGTGGCAAGTGGAACCGTCTTGCTGAAACCACATAACGTACATGCTCTTGGCGGATAATTGGCATCGCCGAAATGTGGGATAGCACGGACATTGAATTTGTCGCGCTAAAGAGCCATTGTTTCCTGTTCCATCGTCCACATCCATATCTTCCAATTTGGGCCACAAATGAGATGTTATCATCTCACGGTAGTGAACGCCATTCACAGTATTTGCATGAGCGCTTTAATTTCGGAAAAAGTACTGCCCGATGATGCCCCATGGGGTTTTCGACAATCACTCTTACATTATCATGCTCCCAAAGGCGGCGATTTTGCTTGTTAACGGATCCTTTCAGGTGTAAATGTGCCTCACCACTTGAGATGATTTTGTTCGATAATTTATAATCCACTGTTGCCATTCTATACCACCATTCTGTACATTAGAGACGTATGGAATGGTCGATAGGTTTTAGTTCTTAAGCCTATTGCATACAAACGCAGGCCTGTTATCTCTGCTATTTTAAAAAAAGGGTTTAAAAAAATTACAGTCCCTCGATCCACAAAAAAGGGCAAACTATTTAAACTTAAAATGCAATTTATCATTAAGCATTGTAAATATTATATATTGTAAATATTAGAAAATTCCAAATTCTTATGTTTCATTACTTTTTTATTAAGAAAAATATTTATAAAAATATTTCGAGTTTGGCAATTTTTTTTAAATTGTAGTGCTGATAATGCCGGCTGTTATTTATTTAAAAAAATATTATTTAAAAAAAAAATTTAATATTTTTGTTATTTTTAAAAATTAAATTTTTTTTATCGAAACAATTCTGCTACCTTTGTAACCACAGCCAGAACTCATGCCGTATTGCCTTTATTTTATTTTTTATCACATAGAACTAAATGCCTTTAACCGTAATATGGGGCACAGTGGAGCAATTTTAGGGGTATTCGAAAGTTTTGTTAATTCATCTCATTCCAACTTCTTGCCTATAGGATTGTATACAAACGCAACCTTTTCTGTAAGCAAACAAGGTTTTGACTGGGTTCCGTGACCAAACCAAACCTAATTCTGATTTACACGTCAATGTTCGGGAAATACTTTGCAATAAATGAAAACGCATTAAAATTAATCATTTCATTTTTTTATATTTTTTATCGCCGGCTGCAATGTATATTCACAGCAAATGTAAACACATGTCCTAAAAAAACAGGATTCCCAAATTGTTTGTATTAGAAACAAAATGCTGTCGGTCCTTAGCACCTTTTACTTGTTGATTTCTTTTATTTATTTATTATTTTTTTTTTTTTTTTTTGAGAAAATCAACTGCATAAAGACACCAAAAGACGAGCTGACAATTATTTAAATCATACAACTTGCTTTTGAATTGTTTTCTTAACATTCTACGATAAACATTTTCTTATATATGCACAGACATGCTTAAAAATATAGTCAAGTGTTTAGTGAAACGCACATGTGGTCTCAAGGATTGCTTTGTGTGAAGGATGGTGCAGAAGGGCAGGTAGACAAAACGTAGCGCTGAGTTTTGTTTACATGCGTTATTATATATTTTTAAACTACACGTAACCTTGCGTGTATATATATATATCTGCCTCTATATGTATATGAATGTGTATATGTATGTAAATAAATAATTTTTTGAATTTTGAACTGAAAAAAAAGCGGTAAAACATTTATGTTTTTTTACAGGATATGCAGTTTACTAAAACGTATGGTGAATGAAGTGTAACCCAAACACATACACACACACACACATACCAAATACTTTCTCGAGGAAGCCAGCAATTGAATCTGGAAAAAAGTATTAAATTACCATTGAATGCCGAAATCCAATAATGCAAAACGAAGAAGAGAAGTGTAGAAACAAAAATATAAAAATAAATACAAAATTTGTGATTCCCATATTGTTTTCGAGAATTTTAATAGAAATCTAAAATATGCAAATGGAAAACAAAAGTATTAAAAGAAAACTGTGAAATGAAAATCAAAGAAATC
Organism: Ormia ochracea; assembly: GCA_963402855.1. NCBI lineage: Eukaryota > Metazoa > Arthropoda > Insecta > Diptera > Tachinidae > Ormia > Ormia ochracea. The sequence continues at coordinate 59,406,752 of OY727105.1, read as the reverse complement.
ACTATTTGCATAATATTAAAACAACATTATTGAATACGAGTATGTTTTAGCAAAACTAAAAAATAGTTGTTCACAAGTTACGAAATGAAAAAAAAATTACTTCTGAAGTCTGTCCACATATTGTTCTACAAGTGTTCATCAAGTTACAAGAAGTCTGTATAATATATTTGGCTACATATATGTTGGCTACGTAGAAGAGGCTATTTACGACTTTTGTAAAAGCGAAACACGCACATTTTCGTCACGTCTTTCCTCCCACTTTATGTAAAACCGAAATGTTATAACTGATTAGACGTGGATGGATTATTTCTGATACGAATTGCAGTCAACTCGGAAGCTTAATGTGCACACAGATATAATACATCATGCAGATTCCTTCTCTTTAGAAGCATGTTTATTTATTAAAGGAATTCTAAATATTTTAATTTCTGCTAATATTTTTCTAAGCAGATTTGTGAAAATTCAGCACAAGACTGGGCAAATACCCAAATGGAGTATTGAAGTTCACAATAGAAGTCGCACAACCCCAAATCCGTATTCTATAACAAATTAGTTTAGAATTTCCTCATTGTTGGTAAAAATATAAACTACGTTAAAAGAAATATTTTACAATACGTCAGTAAAATATTTTTCAGTAACCTGAGTAAAATTATTCTTAAAATCCAACTAAGGAATTTGCTAAACCTTTTGAGAATTACCTCTCCAAATTTAATTTTAATTAGCTGATTTTTTTAAGCGATCTTAGAATACTGTTCTTTTTTAACTAACTTAACATGCAAATCTTTATGGCTTACCCGCGGAAAACACCTAGGGTCTAGGCAGGAATCGAACCAGCGCCCACCGGTTTTGTAGGCTATTCCTTATCCATTCGCATGCGGAGGCGCTCTTGCCTATGAGTTGCACGATTGATGGCTTGAATCTTATTTGAAAATATAAATTGTTAAATAAAAATTTTTATAAAGGGATCTTTTTTAAATTAATCGATAAACAAAAAGGCTTAAAAATGGCACATGGCACAAAATTTATAGAAAATCGTTGGTAAATATTGGCCGACCTCAAATGCATATCGTGCAGAACCAATTTTTTTTAGTCCTTGCTGGGCACTTTATATAGAAATAATATACAAATATTATGAATGATTTTCAATAGTTATATGAATATATATAATGTTTGGCCACTCTGGATGCAGCCTTTGCCAGTTAGTTGCAACTCATTGTTATTTTTGCCCCTAAAAAAAAAAACTCTTCTACAAGATCCAGCGAAGTATGTAAGCAATATCGTTGCTACGCAATAAAGGGAGAATAATGATGTATAATATTTAAGAATAATAAATTTCTTCATTCACAGATATGACAAATTAAATGTACAGTCGGCTGATCCTTAATATGTGTACACTATTAGGGTCACACACCAGAGGCCCTAATTTATTTTTATCCTTTTTGTTACATTTCAACAGAAAACCGGCACACTTTCGCGGCTGTAACGAAACTCCAACTCTTTTATTTAATTTCATCTTTCATTTATTTACAGAGTTGCAATTTATGGTACTACATTTATGTGTTGTATTTCTATGTCTAAGTACTATTTACACTAATACATTATACTAATATATTGCACTAAATACACTAAGTTAAGTGTAGTTAAGTGGATATAAAATGCATTCGTGAAAAATGTAATCCTAGTTTTCAGTTTACAACACAAAATGTTGTAATTCTCAGTGGCGGAACAATTTGTAATGATCTGAAAGCACGAAGAATCGTATTGGAAATTAAAATAAATTTTAAGAAAAGCCCCTCGATGGTATAGTGGTTAGTATACCCGCCTGTTACGCAGGTGTCAGGGGTTGAGTTCCCCGGGAAGCCAGAAGGCAAAGGCTCAGTAGCCAGTGCTTCTATACATATTGCAATTATATTCATATAATTGTAATATTTGGTAAATAAATAAATAAATTTCAAGAATTTAAACTTTTCACACATAAAATCTATATATTGCATTTAACAATAAGTTTTTACAATAGACGAGGCAAAGTTTCCGAAAATCTGATTAGTAGTGCATGTGAAGGAATAATAAAAAATAGAAAACTTAAAATAACATTTTCAGTTAGACATGGGTCGCAGTATGAAGTCCTGTCTCAAACTTCAAATCCATAAATTCCAAGTAGTTGTAGTTTTAACCTTTTCCGCACTTTATCCTTGTGTTGACGTTTTGGCTTAAAATATAATATGGCACATAGTTTATAAAAAATCATTGTAAATATTGGCCGAGCTCACATGTACATCGTGCAGACCCAATATATTTTTTTTTGCTCTTGCTGGCATTTTATACAAGTTATTCTTCAAGTATTTACTTAATGGGATTGTATAACCTAAAACCTTTATTTTATTATCACTTCCATAACATTTTTAATCCAAAGCAATTTTAATATATTTTTCTTTGCTTTGGATTCCCACCAAATAAAATATAAGCACGTGATCCTGCTTATTGTTTTTTTTTCTTGTCTGATTTTGAACAGTAAAAATAAGATGAGAGTTCTTTAGTAAAAATTGTCATGTGCGTTTGTGCTGCCTTATCTTATATATTAATATTATTTCTAATGTTTTGTCCTATATACTGATATGCCTTATTGCCTTTGGGGCTTACCTGAGGTGACACCCCAAACGCATTCACCGCCCCCTCATCCCTCTATATCTTAACGATTGATATAACAACTAATCAATAAAATTAAGTAATACGTTCGGTCACATTTCGACCCTCACCATGAATTACAAATTGGATTTTATTGTAAAATGTATGATACGAATGTTGTGTCATTTTCTAGTTTGACTCATTAATGTTTCAAGCACGTGCTCCATCCAAAGCTTTTTAGGTATCTTGGGACTTCTTTTACTTCGCCAAATAACAAATTATATTTTCTTTTAATATCTGTCTTTCTGCGTCATCTGGCCCAAAAAATAAATAAAAATAGAAAAGTAATCATAAAACATTTCAAAAGGTTGTACGAAAAGGGTCTCCATGACCACTGGACAAGTAACGAATTCGGCATAGAATGTTGTTGACACTCAGATTGATTGTTGTTAGAAATGATCCTACTTGCATTTGCTAACACCAAATGCAAGAGCATGACAATGCAAAATGCAGTATAAATATATCCGGATATTACGCATATCCATAATATTTACGTCGAGACTATTTCTTCCCAATAAGTATATAATTAGAAAGCACATGAAATAAGTTCCATGCATACGTCGCTGAGTATCCTGCAGTTACCATTTATCTCAACCACAATACAGTTTTATATACAGCATATTGTGGTATTTCCTTGTTGTTTTCATTACATACTCCATAGTCCATAAAACTTGCTAATGTCATGTATGTATATGATTGCTTAAAACTATACTTTGACAGCTAATGGTCTAGTGTAAGGGAAGGTATACGTTACAGTATCTAGTGTATGAATATATCAAGAACAGAGCGTTTAGTAGGACATTATAAAAAACCAGTTTAATAAAGTATTAATTTGTAAACAGCAAAAAGTTTGGCGTGATTTATTTGTAATTAAGGAACGTATGAAACATTAACGTTTTCGCAAAAAAAAAATAATTAATTAAGTAAATGAGTCAGCTGGATCTGCAGGAAATAAAGTTAAGCCTTAAAAAAGGATGCAAACGATAAGTTCCGTTCCATAGCATTCACACAGAAGCTTACGAGGTCATTATTACTCTCAAGAAATAATAAACATAAAAGTAAAAATATCTTCGTGGAGAGTCAGGGGAAAGAAGTATTGTGACACCCTTATTGTCATTGATGGCAATTTATATAGTAATTTGGAAGAAACATCAACCGCTTTCATTATAAATAAAAGTGTGAATGACCATCAAAAGGATCCCAACGTTGGTGCTATCCTATGAACTGCCAATAAGACGTAGCGGATTAGATGGTAGTATTGATTGTAAGGAAGGCAAAATATTTTTCCTGATTTTAATGTGCAGAGAATTAGTGAAATTTCGAAAACTAAAATTATATATTTAAAAACGAGGTCCTTTAGCTGGAGGGAATTAATATACTTCAAATTTGGAAAAATATTAAAAAACAGAATTATTAAAAAAAAAATTATAATCCTATAAGTACTGCACTATAAAATAAAACTTTTGAATAACAAAATAGAAAAACGAAGATTGGTATATAATAATATAATATTCCTAAAGTTGTTTCTATTTATGCAGTTAAGTTATGAATATAAATATACAAATAGGTTTTACCTTTTCATTCCCATTACGATGTTTTCCTTTTTTCTAATCTATATTTCCTTTTTACCGCTATACGGTAAAATATTTATTGGTCCTTTCGGAATGAGCCTGCTAAGTACGCTGAATAAGCATGAACACTGCATTTTAACAAAACATGGTATGCATGTATGTATGTATGTATGTATGGAATCTTACTAAAACCGAAAAGCACTTAACAAAATAACTTTATTAAATTCTTTTGCATAACATTAAAAACTGTATAAAATAAAAACTGGGAAATTCAGTTTATATTTTAGTGAAATTCCCCTACCATTTGATCAATTTGTTAACATCTGCTGTCATTGCCGAGTATTTTTCTGAGAGAAAAAACTATAATAGTTGTTATCTTTATCAAAATTACATTGTCATTTATAATTTTAAGCTGCAGATACACACGCAAAGATTTGTGTTAAAAGTTTGATTTCATTTATGTTTCCAATAAATTTGACAAGCACATGCACAGAAAATTTAACCATTCAGTCTATGACCTCTATGACTTGTAACACAAAAGCAGAATAGGCCCACTTTTTTCTTGTGACAGCAAATCTCTTGATATAAAATCACTAAAAATCAACAAGACGTAAAGGTCGTAACAAGAAATTATACGAAGAAACCGATTTCACCGAGAGGCAAACAGTACTAAAAATTTATCACATGCGTAAAAATGTTTGTGATGCAAATAGAAAACATAAATGCCGGTAGTATTCCACGTAAATACTCTCTGAGAGCGCTACTAACATTCTGTTAAATTCTTCCTCTCTGTTTGTTCATTATTGAAACAAGTGCTGCCACCCTGAGTAATATTATGAGAGCGATATTTCCTCAAAGCAATTATTCTTCACATTAATTTTGCATTTCCTTTTTGTGAATTTTAAAACTTTGCGAAATTTTTTTCCAATTTTGATATAGACAAATTTGCAATTATACCATTTACACTTTGAAGTATATCGAAATACACACAGACACACATACACATACATCTTTTCATACTTTATTTAATAAAGAGTTATATAAAAACTTTACTAAACTCTGAGCATTCCTGATTTACTTTTAGGTATGCACAAGGGATTAGAATGGTTAAAAATATGGTTGTTTACAAATATGTATGTATATTTCTATGTACAAACTTATCTGTCGCTCCAGCATACGAATACGTGAAGTAATGGAATGTAATCAGAAATACAATATTTTTTCTGTCTTTTGTTTCTTATTTTTATTATTATTGAATCGTTAAAACAAAGGCAGTTACAAATACAAATCGACCTAGTACTTATTTGCACCATTCAATTTCCACACAAATTAATAATGGCATGAGCCAGGCTTGCTTGCACCTAATGCAAGAATGCGCATTTCATTATGACAACTCTTATATTAAAAATTCATTTAATTAATAATAGGTAAATGGCACCGCATGGCAGCACCGTCTCAATGTTTGGCTCTGAGAACAAGAGAGTGTTTACTTTAATCTTTTACAATTTCCCATCATCCATTTTGTTGTTGCATTGTGTATGAAAAATAAATATGTTTGATGTTTCATTGTTATCAAACTAATCCACAACTGAAACACATGTTTGGAAACTCAATTCAGTTATCTGTGAGACGTTGAAGCGGTTGCATGTGTAAGCGGTGGATTTTTGAGTCGCGGTGGATTTTCGTAAATAAAAAAATTTTATTAAAAACATTGGTGTAACAATGAAAATAAAAGATAAGCTTTAAACAAAATGAATTAAAGCGTGAGTGTATGGAAAAAATGATTTTTTTTTTGCGTTAACGAAAAAGTTTCATAAAATTCATGAAAATAAAAAAGTAAACGTGTTGAAAATTATTAATTGGCTTAAATAAAATAGTTTTAGTACCTCTATAATAGGGTGTTGAAATTTGTTTACCCTTTTTAAACGATAGAGATCTAGGGAAACATAAAAATAATATGTGCATACTCACATATACATGTGCATTCATCGTAAGACGTCGATTTTAGTGTTTAAGTATAGTGTTAAGAAATAAATAAATGTCAGTTATAAATTAATAAAAGAAAACGTGCATAAAAAGAAAGCAAATATTTTAAGAAAAGAATCGTATTTAATTACATGCTCACAATAAACACAATTACAAAAATTGGATGAAGCAACAAAACTTAATTCCCTAAATATTTTTAACATTTTTTCTCAAGAAATCTTCTTTTCATATTGAACACGGTAATTTGTTATTTCATACTTGTTTTTATTATCACTTGTGTTATTGATTCACATATCAGACATGCATGCACACATACTTACACTCGTTTATACAGATTGATGTATATATATTGTTTTTGTTTTAAATAAAAACATTTTGCTCCTCTCATTTCTGTTATTTATTCTGTGCATTCAAAGCTGCTGTTAAACCAGTCGTTTAAATAAATAACAAAATATCGTTGGAGACGAGAGTGCTTTGGGTTTTTTTTAGTATAGAAACAAGTTTTTCTGCCTTGTTTTCGTCTGTTTGTTTTTTTTTTGTTTCGTCTACTTTTCTACTATTTCGTTATTACTTTTCCATTCAATTATTTACTTTGCTACATATTCAATATTTGATGCAAAGTTAAAACATGGAAACCTTTTGCACCAACAACAAACTGCGCGCCTTATATAGATGGCTCTTCCTAAATTCTTTTTCCAAAGATAAATTTTACTTACGCCAACTGCGAAACTGTTTTATTTTATATAATATTATTACAGGAATTTCTAAAAGCATTTCTTTTTATTCCTGTTGATAATCTACAATCCATTCGGTCAACACAATTCATTAAATCCCATACAGTACGAGCTCGCTTAGCGCAACAGGCAGCTTTAGAACCTTTATAAGTGCAATATTTTCGAAAACACCGGTCTCGATAAGTGATAATTTTTGTATTTTAATAAATTTAAAGGAATGTTCCCCTGAATTTATTTCTTCGGAAAGGTATCTTTAACAAGTACTTGAAGTAAATAAGCTTCTTAAGAATATTTTAGCTACTGCAAGGTGCAAAGCTTCTACTATCTACTGAAACACGTTATTATTAAAAAATAAAGTGTGTGGAGTGACGAAGACGGTGTACTATTGATTTTGTTACAGCATCAGGCAGAAGAAGAGTATGTTTCAATTACACCATCCATTTTAAATTTGTTGCAAGATGTTTTAATGTATATAAACTTAAGAGATGCTGAAATTGCTGAATGGATCAGAGAAGGCAAATTGAACATAAAGAAAAAGTTAAAGTAGATGCTCTCATTACGCCACTTGACATTTGCATGGAGTGGGCAATAGAAATTGTCATTTCCTTTGAAAAATAAGACGATCAAAAAGCTAAAAAGTCTAAAACTCAAACATACTCAAATATACACGTGTAAAATAATTGAGAACATAATTTTGTGTCTTGTTTTTTATATATGTGTAAATCGTTAATTTTAGCAGTTTGCATTGCAAGTGATTTTTTCATGTTAAAAAATGAAATGTGATGATGAATTTTAGCTAAATAGTGGTTAGTTTTTAAATAAGATTTTTAGGGGTCGGTTAACACAATATTTATGTTGCGCAAATCGAGGACGTACTGTATATACGTATAAGTATGATAATTTTAATTTTTCCCCGCTTATCCCGATACGTACAGTGGTGGTTATATGCATATAATTATATTATGTCTTTTCAAGTAAATAATTTAGGAAAGTGCAATTATTTACATATGCACACACATACGTATGAGCTTTTACGTTATTATGGATGTATGCACATTTGTACGTAGTACATACAGGCATACATACATACATATGTAATTATTTCATTACAAATTCAATAAAATAATAAAATTAATTTTGTGGTGAAGATTTTCCAGCGCCTTTACTATATCAGTTTCAATTGCAAGTTTGTTTACATGCTGTCAATATATTTTATGTTATGCCAATCCCGATTTCGCGGGTATTTCTTTCTTAATTCGTTGTAATTTGTGATTGTTATATTTGTTTTTGCTTATGATATAACAAATAATATAAAAAAATAATATTTCTTTATTTTACACATAATTTGTTTATTGGTAGTACGTCCCTTAAATTTTTACTTTGTAACTAATTAGAGTTGAAGGTCATACGTGTGCAGTTATGTATGTATGAGTATATGAAAGGTATTCTGTTATGCACATACATACGTATGTATGTATATGTATACTAACGTGCATATGTACATTTCAACTCTGGTCGAAATATTTCCAGATGTTCATATCATCCGCCCTCGTACATACATACATATATATGTATGTAAATATGTGCACATATACAATGTATTATTTTTTTCATTTCACCTTCCTTTGCTTGATGTAGTTATAATAAATACGATATTCGTTGATCGAATCATTAGTAAGTGCACGAAATGCAAATAGCTGATTGTGTGCCGATATCGTGACAAAAATGACGAAACTAGTCAACAAACAACTTGGATTGATTAAAATCCCTTCGTCTCTGCTGCAGAAGGATTTCATTGGCACGGTAAAACCAAGTAATAAAATACTACCAAGAGCTCCCAAAAGCGTTTACTTTCGTGGGAAATGCCAGTCTCAATTTTCCAATGTTAGCCCTATCACGTATTTTACGGCATAATGCACTGGATCTGTGGTGTCTGTCAGCAGCGTTGCAGTTCTTAGAAAATAGTAATAAAGTTTAATGTACACCGATCAAGTTGCTGTAATTTTAGTGGTTGTAATTATTCCAAAAATTGGAAAAAAAAGAATATTTAAATAATCTAAACAAATAGTTTTTGCTGACCATGTGGCGACAGCACATGCTGCAACTACATATTTTCATTTATATTCTTGGTTGTATTATTATTTCGTTGTTTTCGTTATATATATACTACTATTTTTAAAGATAACGATTCTTTTTAAGTACGACAATATACAAGACTGCATTTGGTGAAGCGAAGAAAAAGTTATTAGTTTTGCATGAATTTAACTGTGGTCTAGAGTTAAATCTGTCTTACATTTTTTTTAATAAATTGTTACTGAATTTATAATTTGTTTTTGAATACTAATGATAATAAGTAGGATTGGTGCTTAATATACAACACACCCTACAACCACATAAATTGTTTATGTGTACTGAAGCTAAATTTTGAATCAAAACTACATGTAAGTTTCGCTGCACGCACTTGAATTGAACGCACAAACTTGAACTCTTTGCTTAAATGCCAATAAGTTGGATCTGATGTATAATATTGTACTCAACTATTATTACATTATACTGTAAGGAATCCCATATAGATTTCATTTAGTAAAAGAAATCGTTTAATTATGATATAATACTTATATATCGATATATATATTATATATCGTTTAGAACTACTTGTTAACAATTTGTTAAAAATTTTAATCCACTTTTTGGTTTCTGAACTGTTTTAATTTTCCTTTGCATCTTAACATTTCGCTAAAGCTCTGTAAGAACTTTCGAAAATTACTGTTATAAAATAGTTATTATTGGACCCATAATGTACCAATTTTACAAAAATTAACATAAATTTAATTTACTCAGTGATTGTTTACATGAATTATACATACATATTACTTAAATATTTGTTACGTTTGGTGTGGTGTTAAGTTGGTCCATCTAGATGCCTTCACTTCGTTTGCTACCATAAAAAAGCTCACCAGTACATGTTAAAATACACAGTTTACAGAGGCAATGCCAAAAACTTGCTTAGGGCTAAAGCCTTTCGGCTTAAAAATCAATTGAGAATTACTAAAATACAATCTCAGAAAGCTTTGCAATACTTTTTCAAATTTACACAACACGCCAATTATATTCGATATGAATCCACATTATTTATTTCATAGTCATCCTTGAGAATAAAACTTTTTGTTATACAAACATTTTAATGAATTTTGTTATTATATGGATTATTCTCCCCATAATAATATATTTTAAAAGTGCACACAAAAAAAATATATATATAATATATATAATGATATTGACAATAATTGGAAATTAACATTCATTATATTTAATATATTGTCTTGGCAATATTTCGAATTTGTTTCCAATTCGCAAAGCGAATTACCTGTGACTGTTAAAAGAGCGTTAATTATCTCTAAAATTTCCGACATCAAACCGAGTTCATATTATTTTGTGTGTTCAAAATTGATAAAGAAAATGGCACACAATTGAAAACAAACAAACAATCAAATTACCTTTAACTGCGTTTAATTACGTCTCGAATAATTACCTTCTTCGCTTACTTCCCGTTACTATGGAGTTGGCATTACACTCACATAAATATGCATTTTTATGGATAGTTTTTAGTTATGATTAGTTATAGATTTCGGAAATTCAAAAATTTCGGGAGTTTTTAGCCGCACATTTTTTTTTAATGTAAGCTTAAATTTCGGGCGTACTGACGTAACGGCAACAATTCCTGTCCTGACCCTGGCAGTTTTCCTGCGGACAAACTGTAAGCTTTGCATACTGAGTTGATTTAAAAAGAAAAATAATTATAATTTGTATTTTATATTTTATTTCAACTTTAATTGTTTTTGAAAATTTACTTTGAAATTTTTTTTAAAATGAACTGTAAGATTTAGGAAAAATAATAGAATTCAAATAATTAAATCTATGAGGTAATTAGTCATATCCGCTCAAATGCCATTCCCCTATAAGTAGTCCGGCAAGTCAGTGGCCTAATTAACTGCGGTTTATGATATAAATGAATCGTATTTTTTTAAAAATTATACATCCTTATGTAAAAGGGATATGGTGTTTTTTCTCTTTTTATATAAACATATTTTTGGAGAAAGCAAATTTCTTTCTATTAGGTTTATGAGAAATCCTTTATTCCTGTAATCCTGTATGATATATATATATATTTATCATAAGTTTTCTTTCAAATGTTGGTGGTACAGTGACCATTTCGTGGAAAATTGCTAGTAACTCTTAAACGCACCTGCCTTTATTTTTTTTATAACTTGGCATTGTTTTTATATTTTATATGAATAAAATTAGAATTTCAAGTAAAATAAAAATAAAAAATAATCTAACATTGAAAAATGGATAGCAGTAAAATTCGATATTGTATTACATTTTTTTAAAAAAATTCCAAAAATTATACTTTGAATGCAAGAACTTTTTCATGCGGAAGCAATAAACATCGTGTTTCGCAAAACCTTCAGCGGTTTTTAAAAAATTTAAATATTTCCAAACCTCTAAAAAGTCCGAATCACAAAATTTGTAGCCAAAGCAAAGAAAACATAATACGAATACAAAAGATTTATTCAAATTTCAGTGACGTGTAGGAAAGTGTTAAATTACTTGAATGGTACAATTTTTTCTTGAAGCATTTCCGCATGCAGCGTATCAGTGTGCAACTATTATGTGAAGGTAACTTGCAGTTTGAAACAGTCATGCCATTAATGTCAATGTAGTTTTTGCCAAAAACAAAAGCTCAGTGAATGCAATTCAAATTAGTTGCTTTCCTCCATGGAAACATTGTATAATGTATGATTGTCTTCTGTAGGCCTAAAACATAACTATAAGCTTAACTGCTTAAAATTGCAACTTTACCAAAGAAATCTTAAAGAGTTTCTTTGATACAGCAAATACGGGTATTGTTGTAATACCACAAATAAATGGAGAATCACAGCGAAACCAAAATTATGGATTTTAACGTATTTTTCGCTACTCCTCAAACCTTTCTAGATCATCATGTTTCCTCGCTGCCTGCTTTCTGTTATTCTGTCTTATTTCAAACCTAATCATGTACTTACACAAGTATATCCATACATAAATTCTTAATGATCAGTTCCACACGTTCTTGGTAGAATCCAGTACAAACAATATTACACTCTGTCCAATAAAGTTAAATACTGAGGAGGGAAAGTACTCTGAAATTTATGCAGTCAAGTGTTGGCAATTCTTAAAAAATATTTCATCGCATATGACAGCTAATTTCCACCAAGTTTTCCAATATTTCATTACAGCTCACCATACACAACTATATATAGAAATCGCATACAGAAAATACATGAAAATGAATAACAGAAGTGTGAGTATTCGGTAGATTCTTATTTACGATACATGTTTTCATAATTTTGTGGTAACTCCATTTCACTTATTTATAGCATGTATAACTCATTCTGTATTTTATCCAAAACCACAAAAGTAGTAGTAACATTATGTACACATACATATGCAAATATGCATTTACTTACATCTGTACATACCCGTGTATCCTCAGGTACTTAATTACGTGCAGGTTTATATATACATACATAAGTATTTGATAAATGCAAAGCACTTATGCACATTAAGCATGTAGGTAAAAGAGGTACCAGGGGTACAATTAATAAGGTATAAATCAAATTCAGCGCTTGCAGCTGACAATCAAATACGTCAGCTTAAACTCTTTTCTAAAAACTTTCTCATGCGATAGTTTATTTGAACTACATATGTAAATTGCAAGAAAGAAGTACTGTTTTTCTAACTTTTTATAGGAAACTACATTACGAGGGCAATACTCCAGGCTTTTGAACGGCATTTATGGAATATCTGATGGGGTTTTTTTTTTTCTACGTCAAACATGTTGCGCGGTGAAAAGGTGAATTTAAAAATATTTTGAACGCCATAAAAAAATGCCGTTTTATTTTCCACGAGAAAAGAACTCAAATTATTTATTTAATATCTTTATTTATTTTAATATCTCATATAATTAAAGAGCCGTATTGTTGTCTTCCGTGGGTTTTAAACGACACGAGATATAAAAATAATTATTAAAATCTAATTTTCTGGCTCTTCCGAATCAAAGGATTTTTTTTTGGATTAATGTCTGGTAACACTGTGTAAATATAAAACCCATCTGTTTTATACTGGCTTTTCAAGGCTGTCGATTTATACGGCTCAAAAAGTGCAATGCCTTTAGCTTTGAATAAGGATAACATGTTCACAATAGAGCAAAACATTTTTGAGAACTGCACGTTTTAAGTAAAATTTTACCTTTTTTGAAGCTTTTTTATTGAAAAGTGCTCTTGTATGACTTTCTGAATTAACCACAGTAGCAGAATCCCATAATCGTTTACTATCCTCAAATAAAAAACTTCCTAATCCGTTGAGAAATATAGTTCTAGGAAAAGTGGGAAATCCAATTTTTTCTTTTTTTAAGGTTGTATTTAACACTCATTGATATTTAAAGGTCCCGTTTCATTATCCTACCCAGTAGTACGATTCATTCAAAAGAAAGTGGAAAGTGATATCGTCCTATTTTAAGATATCACTTCAAAATTTGTTTGCTTGTGCCACGCTATCATTTAAATGTTGTAAAAAATAGTTCGTTCAATTTGGCGCCATTTTTAAAAATTTTAAAAAATATAAAAAAATAAATTTTGCAAAAAATTAAACAATTAATATGTTGCCACTTTTGGTAAATATATTCTAAATTATTAAGGCCCCTATTATGGTTCACAACACCTATGTGTTGCGTTGTAGAGCAGACAACACAACACTTATACTTTTTCTGATTACGGTTTACAACATCTAGATGTTGTGTATTTCAAAAAGTTGTTCTTCAATGTTAGTATACTTTCCTTAAAAAGTGCATCTGACAATAACACTTTCAAACAACTGTTGTAAACCATAATCGCAATTTCAAAAATACAACATCAAATTTACAACTGTTGTGAACTATAATAGAGGCCTAAAATTAAAAAAGAAAAAAAATATTTAATTATAAACAAAACTTTACAAACATTAAATTTTACTAAACTTTTTTCTTGTTTTACGGCTTAGTTTGTTTTCTTTGTTCAGCTGCTAGAAATAAAATCAACTCTGATCGCACGAAAACTATCATTTTATGGAAATTTTCATAAACTTTTCCAAATCGTGTTTTGTTTGTAAAATAAAATCGAACATTTTTATGACACAGTTCTGTATTTTTGCAGCACCAATGCCATATTTGACAAATCGTACGACTGTGTAGGATAGTACATCCATACATACTTAGTATACACATCCATACACATAGTATGGATACATACTCATGTATATACGAGCCTTTGCACATATCTTATATACTTGCATATGAGCGATTATAAAAATAACACATGTGTACATATACGTCTGCGCATATGCATTAGTTTAGAAATACATGATTTCTTCAAGCGGAGGTTCTGGTATGAAATTTTACGAAATTTCCACTGAATATGAACACAAATGTGTATTTATATGAATACGGTGACACATGTGTAGGCAAACATTTAGGTAAGAAAAACATTAAAGAAGTTTAGAAATGAAATTATTTCCGGTATAAGATAAGGTATCTCTTATTAGCAAGCATTAACTCATATTGCTCTAACATTTTGGGAATACGTATATACATACGTATGTACGTATGTATGAATACGTATGTATGAATACGTATGTATGACGTATGAATACGTATATACATACGTATGTATATATGCACAGATTTTTACATACATTACTATAATTTATTTTGATTCGTTCTTTGGCGTAATAACAGATGGAAATTAGTTTTTTTTTTAGATGGAAATTCATGGCTAAAGTTGTTGTTCTTCTTTGTTGAGTTTTCCAGATTTCAGCCACATCTTCCACACATAAGTTTTTCATTAGGGAAGGCTCTTAAAAAATCTTTTGAAAACTAACCGTTTTTTTTTAGTTGGGACAATAAGCGAGTATTAAAGTATCCTTACTTTTTTACAACATAATTTAAACTGCTTAAGGTCACGTTGCAATGTCCTACATAGTGATTTCCTCCAAAATGTTATTACTGGTGCCATACTACCATACTAAAATTATGCAAACCACTGTTCCTTTGCTGATTGAAGTAGAAGCAACTTTAATTGTAATTTTATGAAAAATTTTCTTAAACTCTTTTTTGTCATAAAATTGTGACATTTTAAGGCCGCACTATCGTATTTTTTCAGCAGAGATGCCATGTTTAACAAATCGTATGACTGTGTAGGATGGTGTATGAGGCCTTAAGGAATATCATCTGTAACAACGAATAACAGCGTTGCAAACAAGAGCTCTAATATTTGCCATCAGAGAATGAAATCCACTAACGACAATCGTGTCACGTACATTATTAAATATGAAAATCACAATATTTTTTTGTTCTAGTGGTTTTGTATCGCATTTTTTAGACCCTTTTTAAAATAATAATATTATAAATTTTGTTTCCAGCTGAAGAGGACACACACTAAATTATTTATAGTATTTATCTGCACAAGTTTACCTGCTTTAAAAAAAGTTTCATTGCGAACTGTGCGTATGGCAGATATTTGTTGAAATTGCATCCGAGTACGAAGGAGTGTAGTAGTAGCAATGCAAAGCAACAACTACAAGAACCCTTTTAATGGTAAATCAATGTGTTAAATGGCCTAGTATTGTAGTTAGTATAACAAAATACTCTTCATCTTACGTTCGGATTGATCTGCTTATATAGGCATGCTTGTTGCAGCTTTATATATAAATACAGACGATACTACCAGTCACTACATTAAGTGGAAACATAAATAAAACGAAATGCAACATGTAGCCTTTAGGAAATATAATTTCAATTCGAAGTTACGTGACAGTTGTAGCACGTTGTAGTTATAAATGCGACATAGTAGCCCTTCTATTTGCAACTTTTTCTGTGTTATGTACAATATTTAACATTTCCAGTTGTTTAATTTGTACACATATAAGCATATTTAATAAAATCTTTTTTTTTATAATAAATTTAGTTTTTTGAACACATTTTTCTTACCTTAATAAAATGTAAATGCAGTCATGTAAGTTTCCCACCGGAACGTGCTTATTTTTCCAAAAACCTAAATATTTCTCTTATATATGCATATACATACATACATATATTTCTATTTAACTTTATAAAACAATTACTTATACACAAACACATAAGCAACCAAAAAAAATGTTTTTTTTTAACACTAATAACACATAATTATATAAATAATAATTATAATAATAGTAATATTAATTATAATAAGAATTATAATTATAACAACAATATTCAAAATACAAAAATAAATATATATTATAATCCATACATACATGCAAATAATGTTAAAATTGTAACTTAACTAATAAAAAAAGTGCTGCATTGCCGATACTTATATAAAATAATTGTTTTTTGTTTCCTCCACAATCGATTAAATTATAATTTTAATAATAAACATTAAAAAAAGTGATTTTTTTTTATATTTCACATATGCATACACATATACATATGGATGAACGTATATGTATATATATATATAAAGCGTGTTCCATTGGATGCCTACACACTTTAAATTTAAATAAAACAAAAACTATATAATATATCAAGATAATTGTTTTTTTTTTTATTTTCTAAAACCGCACCGGATCGTTCCAATTTTGAATTTTGAATTAATTATAAAGCAGGCTGCAGTTCAGCGAGACAACGTTCAGTATTCAATTCCAATGCGTCAAGTGTTTGTGGCTTGTTTGCATAAGCCAACGACTTTATAAAATCCCGGAAAAAGTAATGCAATGGCGTTTAATCAGAAGATCTTGGCGCCCAACTTACTGTCCCAAATTTTAAATTAATAAATCGTTGAATTTTCCATGGAATAGATCCATTGGATGGCGAGCCGTTTGTGAAGTTGCACCGTTTTATTGAATCAACATGTCATTAAAAGCATTTTAATCGATTGATGCAAAAAAAAATAGTTTGTTCAGCATTGAGCTATACTGAACTATAATAATGGCAACGTTGTCTCCTGCTTCGTTTTTGAAAAAATATGGCCCGATGACACCATTAGCATGAAGAGCGCACAGACAGTCACTTTCTATAACGTCTCGTATACTTCATGTGGATTACTTTTGGCCAAAATCCCCATATTTCATACGAAATATGGGGAATATAAAATGGTTCATATACCATTTTTCGATAAAACAATGAATCGGTTTCGACATGATTCCACTTTTCAAAATAAAAAGACAAATACCTCAATACCTTTTTTATAGTTCTTTTTTTATATAAACTTAATATGTGCAGGCACCTAATGGAAAACCCGATAAGTGGTTTTTGTCAAAAGCATATCACATGCTTCGAAGCATTCCTTAAGTGCAGTAAAACTGCCCTTAATCACACCTTTACTCTAGTAATTCTACAGCTTGGCAAGCGTTTCTGTTTAAAGCTGTGAAAAGCTTAAAAATCTAACATGAAATCATGTAGAATCATGAGAGAAATAATTACATATTTACATGTCAATACATGTCAATATACATACCTGAAATCCACATATACTATTATATGTATATTATTTTACGGTAACTAATATCGCTTTTGCTTTCTTATTCATAACAAAATGCAAATCGAGATATTCGAAGCAATTAAACTGCATTTATATGCACAATTTTAGTTTAAATTTGCTTTTTCATCTTATTTCTGATTCAGCTATACATTGTTCCAGCATCGTTCTATATTAGTTTCCTCTTCTATTCCATATTTCCACCACAAAGCAAATGGAATGCTTTTCAAACACCTGCAAACGGCGACAACCGGAATTAAATGCAACTTCAATATTCAGTTTAAAAGGTTTAATTTTATTGGCAAATTTAATTTTTAAAGTTAAAAAGAATCGTTATTGTATGCAAGCAAACGTCTAATTGGGTACCTGCATAGGCGAATGAATAATGCTCAGCCCACTAAACTGGAGGTCGCGTGTTCGTTTCCTGCCCATATCCTGTAGGTTTTACATAACAAATATGACAACTATTGGTGACTGCACTACTCACGTTTGTCAACTCGCGTTTACAAGTTTTAGTGTCGTGGGCACAAGGGATATTAAGTTATTCTATATTTTTTTTGTGATTTCATATTTTGTGAACATATTTTCTAATATATTCAGATATAAATATCACAAATAAGAAATAAACGCCTAAAAATAAGCGTAAATGCGGAAAATGTACAAATTTGGTTACTCTCATGATTTCTCAAGTAGTGCATATTTTTTTAGAGATTCACAATTTTGAGTTATTAAAACTATGTCATTTGACAATCTGTTTACCAGCTGATACCTGCTTTTTACTTAGTTTGACGTTTCAATACATACGTGCAATGGCGGTCCTTAGTTAAATGTATACGACTTTGAAGTGGGTTTAATCGATGACCTTTTCCTGGAAAATAGAAAATTAATATTTTTTGCTGGCGGAATCATTAGTCCATGTGTTTTCAAAAACGATGATGGTCAGAATGCTATCGTCAGTGGTGATCAGTGCAAGGGCATGGTTACAAATTTTTTGTTCGCTCAATTAGCTGGAATTTATTTTCCAACCGGACGTTGAAACAAGACACGCAACGTCCACTGCAAGTCATAAACGCAAAGAAACTTTATAAAAAAGAAAAAAATTTAATTTTTTTTTGCTTTCGGATTACATTTACATTGATAATCCAAATAAAATTGAACAGCTCTTAAAAAGTGAACAGCAAAAGATACAAAAGGCTTGTGCTAATTTATGTTCGATATTGCGCCTTATACTCCGAAGCTTTAAACATTAATTTCATTAATTGTCCCATTTGTTTTATTATGATTTAAACTTGTGCAACTCTCTGAATAATCAGCCAGTATAAATGCATTTATATGCCAGATACGAGTATAATATTTTCTACATCACACATATAAAATAATTAATAATTTAACATCGTAAAAAAAAACTTTTCCACCAAAAACTTTAAATTTAAGTTTGAAATAAAAAATTCTTCCGTTTCATTTTATTATTCGAAATGTCAACTGATAGTTAGTTGTTATTGAAAATGAACTGAATTAATAAAAAAAAATTAATATTCAGCAGAATATTAAAAATACATTGAAATTGATTATTTCGTGGTATCAAAAAAACCAAAAAAAAAAAAAGGTGTTTGTTGGCTAGTGTAATCTTGCAACTGAGTATACCAACAGAAAATTGTGATTTTTTTTATGAAATGTGAATTTTTAAAGGAAATTGTTTTATTTAATATCAATTTCGAACCCCTTTAAAGCTTCCAGCCAAAGCTTTTCTGGTTAAACTACTATTGCGTATCTAATACATCTTGCACACGTATTTATTTGAAAAAAAATTGGTAATTTTTATTTTTATGTTTACTTACTTTATATTTATTAACAATGTTACAGTAACCAAGTCGACATTGAGCAACTCCTAACCAAATATTTTTAAAAATATTCGCTTTTGGCTGAGGTTGAACGAGGTCGAACAATGTCCTGCCTACGCTTATTTGTATACATTCAGATCCAAATTCATACAAACATTAATTTTAAAATTTAGGCTGTTGTCTTCCTTTGTCCTTTTTTGCAAAAAGTAAAAAATGATATTGTGTAACGCTGCATACACATATAATTTCCTCGTAACGACTCTAAAGGTTTTTGTCGTGCACTGACTATAAATAATCGTAAAAAGGGCATTCAATCTGGAGAAGGACAAAAACCCAAAATGTAAAACAAGAACATTTTAAAGGTTACCGATTGGTAGAATTATTGTTATTGACTTGGCCTCACACACAGATAAAGCCACACACAAATAAGTTATTTGTTTTTTCCTCTTCTTGTACCTCTTTCTGGTTAAGACAATAAATTGCTTGACCTATTTCAATATTCTGAATAAATTTAATTTTGTCTATGGCTGGATTTTGGCTACTTTCTCTGTATCACTGCTTTCTATTACATATTTTGTACGACTGAGATGAAGGATGGCACAGGGTGTCCGCCGTGAAGGTATACTACTTTATTTGTTAATAATTTTGGGTTAAATGAAAGGCAATGGATTTATATTGATAATTGTGTTATTTAATATCGGCAATTATGTATCAGATAAATATCCGCGAGGATATTTTTCATTACTCTGTGCGGTATTTCAATAATTTTAGCATGTGCTTAAGCGTTTCCGCCTTGTTTGCATAAATCTTACTTTTCAGATATTCCCACAAAAAGGAAGTCCGAAACAATGAAATTGAGCAACAGAGCAGGCCAATCAACATCACCATTTCATGAAATAAATTCTTGTGGAAAGAGGTTTCGCAATAATGTTACTGTAATCCTGCTTGAATGCGATATGGCGCTTTTTTCTTAAAAGCACATATCAATCAAACCAAAATCATGTGGTTGTAGCGTTAAAAAATTTTCAATCATATGGCGATATTGCCCCGCTTTGACAGTTACCGCTACGCCATTTCCAGCTTCAAAGACAAATAATTTGAATGTTAGCCATTGCCTAGAACCGATTATTCGGTTTATTCACTTATCCAAATGTGCCTCGTCTCTCATTATGATTTTTTCATGAAAATTGTTGTTGTGGTGGGTGAGCTCTAAGGTCCTATTGGTATATGTATAAACGACGACGTAAGTGGAAATCAAATGGACACTAATGCAAGTCGTTGTGCAAAATTGTAGTCAAAGTTATTCTTTGAGAAACAAGGTCCTGAGCTCAGGGGCGAATTGAGGTTGATGGATTGTTTTTAACACTTTCGAGACCAGCAGCAATGTTTTCAGCCCATCTTCCAGTACGTTGCGGTCCATGCTTGTGCCTATCATTTCGAAGAAAGTCCCGTCTTTCTTCGAAATCATTAACGGCACGGTAAATGAAGCGTCTTATTGGCACGTTGTTTCTTCCAACCATTTCGCATTTGATAACAGATTTTAGCGATTAAAAAACGTTGGTTTACAGAATAATTGCCATATATATCAACTGTCAAGACTAATATTTACCGAAATGGCGCCAAAACAAATTAGTATACCTTTCCGGCGGACACACTGTATTTGTATGTGGTTTATTCCAGTTTCTTTTGTGTTAAAAAATAAAAATAAAATTAAAATTAAATTAATTGTTAGTTTTGCAAAAGTACTCAACTGAATATTTTTACGTAATAAACAGTAAAAGCGTGTTCAATTTGCTCTTTTTTACAATTCAGCTGAGTTTATAAAAAAGAACTTTTTTCTTGATTTTTATTAAACAAATATTTGGTAATGTTTTTAAATTATGATGATTCTATTAATATTTTTTTTTTCGAAAATCATAACTGGTTTTAATGGTTTCGCATTGGAAATTGATTGGTTAGTCAGTCATTTGTATTGAATTTAACTCTCTTTATGTTTATTTGCCTTTTTGTTTTATTAACATTCATTTTTCTCCTCTTTAATTTTTTTCGTAGTAACAGAGTGTAAAATATATCGATAAAGTTAAAGGTATTTTAAAGCTTTTGTTTTAATGCAAACTTGTTTTAAGTCTGTTCTCTCTGGTAAGTTCACACTTGTAGCCACATGCTTAAGCTTTAAACAAGATGACAACTTAAAACTTTATTACAAAAGCCAACTTTATGCCCGACTTAGAAAAAAAAATCATATATTTAAAAGAGTTTAATCTTATAGGAAAGATAAATATTTTGTCAGTATGAAATTAATTAAGTAGTATATGTATTTTTTTTAAATATTGTTGTCGATCCCGCTCTTTAAAGTAAGTATTTAAGTTTTAAGGGCCGATGTTGATTTTGAATAAAAAAGACAAATTATTTGGTATCAGTTGGTCCAAATTTTCGATGACACTGAGGCATAATTGAGGATCTATGCCCCTAATGTGCCTAATTATCTCATCCTTTAGCTCTTCAGTTGTCGCTGGCTAATCGACGTACACCTTTTCTTAAATGTGCCGCATCATCCATTTTCAGAATAAGCATCGATAACTTTAAAGCGTTGCTCGATTGTTTTATTCCGCTGATTTAAAGAGTTGAAGAGCGATTTACATTCAACATAGATTAATATAATATAATCTAGAAAATATCTTAAACCAGAAATGGGTCAGGCCACAAAAATGTAAATTTCTAAAATTAAAAATTTTTTTTCCACAGTTTTCGCGAATTTAATTTTCCATTTAATATATTTCTGCACTTTGCCATTATTTTCCTATAAGAAAACAGAATGTAGTTTTTATACTAAAAATTTAAAAGTTTTCTCCGAATTATATTTATATATATTTTATATATATATTAAAGGCCCATTCGTAAAATATATATTATAATTATTTATTTTCTTAATATTACAATTATATGAATATAATTATAGTGGGAGTAGAAGCACTAGCTGCTAAGGCCTTCGGCTAAAATCGACGGTGCGGGGTTTTGAACCCCGGTCTCCTGCATCGCAGTGGCTGATGCTGACCACTATGCTCTAAAATAGCTCTAAGAGTCATTTAGATTCTACCGATTCGAAAAACTACTCTCATTGACGAGCCATTAATTGCGAAATATATTTTCAGTCTTTTATACATCAAACATGCTTCAACTTTGGTATACATGTATTTAAATGAAAGCACCAAATCAAAGTACTAAATCAGTACTGCGAAGAAAAGGGTGAACTTATGCTTTTATTAGAATTTCTTACTGAAATTTCGTGAACAGGAAAGTAATCATCCCTTATTGTTGTGGAAAATATAAGTAATGAGTTTGGTCCCATGCTGAGGTAGTAACCGAAATGAAGTCTTAGCAATGTGAGCATTAACATTCTATTGAATTTGCCTATTTCTCTTCAGACACTATTTGATGTAAATGAGTCACCTCATTTAAAGGTAAATGTTGGCAAAAAAGGCAACAAACTTCTACTTAGTAATTCAAATTATCTATGATCAGCAAAGCGACCATTGTCTGAACCCCTTAAATAATTCTGTATATTTTTGCATATCCTTTAGTGTCTTCTGTGTTAATTGTTGAGTTGTTGAAATGGCTGTCGATGATAATATACTGCATGTAGTCTTCTATCAGTGAAGTAAAACTATTTATAAATTAGTTAACCAAACAGCACTTGATATGACAAGCGAGGTTCTGCAACATAAATGTATCTCTCTACTACACCACCAAATGTCCTCGGTTTCACTATCCCTTTCTCATAATCCTGAATACTGGTTTTGGAAAAAGGATGAAATGGTGTTCAAAATAGCATTTATTTTCTCAAATTATTGAGAAAAAACATTATTGCGAACGCCTGAAAAGTCGACTCCGTAATAGTTTATATCCTCTTGCCATTGACGTTCTACTGGAACCATGATCTTTAATCATAACTAGAAGTGGTATGCAGTTCTGGTAACTAGAAATTGTCTAATATTTATACCCTGTCATCTAAATAAGAATGTAGCAATTGAAATTATCAATCTGGTTTTAAAATAGAATACAGTCGAAAGGACGCACAGATAAAATCTTGTCAACTAGTGAAAGTTTTAATCTAAAGTAAATTTTTGATAAGATGGTAAAACAAGTATAGAGACGCTCAAATTCCACTAAGCAATCCAATTTCAAATATACTTACATTTAGATGGCAATGTAGATGAAAGTGCTGGCAATTGTGTGAGCGTTGCATTCAAGTCTTGCCAGTTGCCAGCGTAGGCATTTCGTCATTCTTGATTCTGTAATTACGTATGAGTTGTTCTTTATGTACACTTACGTTATTTTCAAAAAAAAAAAAATGTTTTGATAAGGCAGAAACTTTTATTTTATATTACTTTTATTTTATGTTTGTGACAGCAGTAACAATTGAAATTATGATGTAGAAACCGCAAAACAATTCCAGAACGCATCATTACTTTTTACTTTACTTTTGACAAAACATGACAGTTGTGTTATAAAACCGCAAAATTAATTCTCGCCTTCAACTGACCAAAAATTTTTACCCAAATTGTAATAGGCTATTATTGTTAACACAATTCACGTAAAAGATATAATAAATAAAAGATAGTGAGGCGCTTGCGCTAGTGTGAACGAATGTTACATTTCGTTTCATACAAATTGTTCTTAAAATTTATCAAATTTTTCCTTACCTTTCCATTTATATATCATACATTATTTTTGTAATTAAGATTAACTCTTTTTATATTGGTTAAGAAACTATTAAAATCTGTTTCCAACTATTCTGTATTCGGTTTCTTCCGAGATAGCTTTACATAATTATCGTTACATGGCATTCAATAAACTATATTAGGCAAGTTCAATGCCGCTTTCAGCCACAGTGTTGCCCAATACTTAACCGTACATGTTGTAATGTTTGATGACTATTTGAGTCTTTTCTGATCCTCCAAAAAAAAAAACAATATATCCGAACTTTAAGATTTCTGTTTTAAGTTCTCCTTATTAATTTACAAATCAAATCCTTCAATGTATAGTACATCGAAGGGCACTTCAATTGTTCTCATGAAAATTTGGCACATAGGCTAAGTTAGCTTAACATCAAATCCCATTTGTCTACACTACAGTGGAGTGTCTTTGTGTTAGTGATCCTCTAATGTCTGGAAGGGTTATCGCGAACGGGTGTATTTGAAATATCTGTGATTTAAAAGACTGAAATTTATTTATTTTTTCCCCTATAATGGCTTATCCTTATTTGTGTGACTTGTGACGAAATTAAAATTACGTGAAGTTGCATTTGAATGTTCTCCATTCTATCAGTAGCTCAACTGCTTTGTGGCAAGTGGAAGTGGCAAGATTAGCACAGCTTTAGCCGCATTGCGGCGATTCGAATCTCTTTACGACCCATTAGGGTTTATTCTTGTTTGTCATATTAAGCCTGTGACGTTGTATCCGTCTTCTATATGTGTCTTCCTTTTGAATTATTATTGGAGTTTGGGTAAGACTACATTTTTATCTCTTCCTCCCATTTCTAATGCCAATAACCTTGCATTGCTATATCGATCTCAATGTACATATTTACGATCAGAGAATGAAGAGTCTATTAGTTGATGCTCATTCCTCATCTCATCTATAGGTTTTCTGATGCTTCAGATTTCAAAATAAAAAAAAAATGTCTTGTCATTATGGATAATATTTTTAAATATGAATGCTTTAATTCAAATTCCTCCTATTCGATATAAATATCTACATACGAGGTGTTATCAAAAAATAAGCATTATTTTCAAATTTCGTGGGTAACGTATGTTCGATTTTGGCATTTGTTTTTCTCGTTTCAGAAGTGTTTCGAGGATTGGAAAAAACGCTGGTATTAGTATATCATATCTGAGAGGGATTACTTTGAAGGGAGCAAGATAGATATATAAATACTTTTTGGAAAATTTTAAAATAACGGTTGTTTTTTGATCACACCTCGTACATATATGCATTAGCGTAGTTGTCATTGACATCCGCCGTGCAATTCATTGTATAGCTTTTATAGAAGTCTTCTGATAACATACCCATTTAGGTAATGTATCGATTTTTCAGAATTAGTAGTTTGATAAATTACATCTCTGGGGTGTGTAATGCTTGAGTGATCACAAGGAAGAGGAAATACGTACTTGGCGCGTTTACATGTATTAAATGGTTTCAATGCGTGATTATTTAGATGCCATCCAATGCAATGAAACTTAGCAAACATAAAGTGTATGTGTTAAAAATAGATTGCTTTAATTGATTTCTCGTAAATAAATTTAATGGAAACTTTGAGTTTCTTGTCAAATGTAAAACTTTTTCGAGTGATTGTACAAAAAATTGTAATGCTTACGTAAACATCTGAAGCTTGAAAAGGTCAGAATAGTATGAACGAAATACCAAAAAAAATTAAGTTCAATTGCCTTTATTTTGGTTATTTATTGTGTTCTGTTAAATGGCGCAAATGAAAAGCTTTGAGAAAAATTGTATTTAAAGTAAGACTATTTTATTTTTCTTAAGTTAAATAAAAAACTTTTTTGCTTCCCCATGAAAATAGAAAAATTTCTAATTTACACAAATTTTTGCACGCGTATGTATTTTAAAAACACATTTTATTTCAAAGAAGACGAATGTTGGTTTGATCTCCAACACCACGGCGATTACTTCTGTTCCCTTTTCACTCTAATAGTACACTGTATGACAAAAATGATGAATTAAAACATCAGCGATACGATGCTTCTTTTCTTGTAGGTGTTATCGAGTATACAATACTTTTGCAAACCACTAATACGACTTGTGTTGCGTGTACCAAAGGGGGTTTTCATGTTTTAGTTCATGGAACGTCTATTTACTGAAATTTCTTGACATCATCGGAAACTCTTGGGGTAGCTGTGGCGATTGTTTCGGCACTTACAAAAATGGAGACTGTCAGCGTCGTTAAGGAGAGTGCTAATGGCGCAACGTGTCAATAGATTAATTGCCGTATTTTAATGGAAAGGCGATTTAAGAGGAAAATAAAATAAACAGGATTTTGTAATGTGTCAGGTCACTTCAGCTCTACACTGAAGAATTAAAGCAAAATAAATGTATAGCAAACATTTTAGTTCGGAGTAGTGAAAAATTATAGTTTAAATGGAATGAATTATGTTTTATAAAGCAAACTGGTATGAATTTCGCTAAACAATTTGTATTTGCTAATAAATCCCAAAAAAAAAATAACTGCTCCTTCTAAATCCATTTGCAAATCGAAATCTGTGGATAACCAATTAAAGGAATGATTAAGAAATATTTTTGTATTTTATATTTTTTTCGAATCAAATGTAGATCACAGTATGATTGGTCGGAATTTTGTCAACCATTTCAATCCAGTAAATCAATATTTTATTTTTGTACAGTTTATTAAAAAATCCGGGAAATATTTATATCCTGTAAAATCTTCAATCCTATTTGTGTATACCTTTCCTTTATGTTTTACGTTGCATTATTATTACGTTGCCTTCATTTTATTTATATTTAATCAGTGGCAATAATTTGGGTGTAGTATTTTACAAACGATTCAAATTTATAGATATTAGAACTCAGTTCAGATCAAAACTTCAATTCTGGTCCTTCCAAATACCGGAATAGATCGGCTTATCATACTTTCTTCGCAAGGCTTTTGTGCACATCAGATAAGTAGTATAGATATACAGGTTTTACTCCGATATACATATCATTCATGGATTCATGGCCGCAGAGGTGAGATACACTCATGGCGAGCATATCCTTCCCAGAATTTTTGTATTCAAAGGATTCTAAAAATGTCACAAATACAATTGAGAAATACCATAAAGGCAGTTTACTAATCCAATGTGTACTATCCAATATATGTCTTTGATCCACTGAGGAGGAAGATGTCAGATGCAGTGGGACATTGTCGTACCAAATTCTTACTATTTACACAAATAAATTTAATATTGCAATTATTTTAAAACAAATTCTTAATTAATTTAATTTCGCTTACGAATACTTCAAATCACGTTTTTAATGATAATTTTCTTCTTTACAGTGCACAACAGTTTGCGGTCAACACTTTGGTAATTTCCTTTCCAAACAGATTATTAAAATACAGAAAGTTGTGCTTGTACTTGTGTTTGCATACAAAATACCAGTTATTGCATGCACATGTGCATTACTTATTAATAATTAATTAAGGTAAGTTAGCATTAAATTGATTTAATTAAGAAGCTTTATGGCTTCAGTTAATATGCTAAATAGAAGCAAAAAATTACAAACTAAATAAGATATTATTGTGCGATCTGAAAATAGTTTTAAGAATTTTAAAATCATTATTTTTTTTTAATAAAAGTAATTTTTTACAATATAATCATTTTGTTATTGCAATGCTTGAACGGAAAGAGAAGGGTATTCTTATACCTTGCATTGATAAAATCGGTATAAACTAACAAAAAGTTGATAAACAATCATTGAAGGGTACATATTGTGAAATAATCTTATTACGAATTGCGCTCCATGTTCCAGAAATAAGTTAATTAAGCTATATAAGCTTGAAAGCGTCATTAGCTTTGTAGTTTCCAATGCTGCTCTTATGCCCATGAAGCTTAATAAAATGATGGTTTACCAAATATGCCCGGTTTATTTCGGCTATATAAGGAGAAACGCGAAACCTTCCTTACAACAAAGCGATGTCAGATATGCCGGATTTAATGTCTTTTATTTATTTAAAAGTGTAAAGGATATTCTACTGCATAAATCTGGGAGGAGTGATGACATCAAGTCCGTGACAGTTTTTAAATTATATGCTACTTTAAATTTGTTGTAAAAGCATGACTTCCGCCTTTCGCGAGAGCACAAATTGTAGCTTATAACAGAGTGATTACTTGTCAATTTAGTTTGGTTTTCACTGCCTATTTATATTATATTGCATTTTCCTATTGTGTAAAGACTTAGGATTTTTGCAAGTTTCGATTTCTTCCCAAAGAAATATTATTAAAGTCATTGGTGTTTGGAGCATTTCAAAAAAATACACCTTCGAATTATTAATAAGATGAATTAAAGTGGAATTAATAAAATATTAAATTACAAAACAAAGGAAAGCAGGTAACTTAAAAGCAATTCGGGCGCACATATTACTAATAAAAAAATAAAAACCTTTTTCAAAAGCATAAAGATATACGGCAGGATTCTTCCACGTATTGTCCGTAATTTATATCTTTTCTAATTAATAATATAAAAAAAGTTATCATTATTTCCAAGTATTTCATGGTGAAGGTTTAAAAAGCACACATTCAGCAATCGAAAAATTCTTTTCGAATCCAGTCTATTGTATTGAATTAGAAAATACAAAAAGAAAAACCTACACAAAAAAGGACAATACAATATCCTTATGAACTGAAGTAAATAGTATACTGCTATTGGGAATAATTGTTCATTTTTAAGTGGAGATTTGTTAAAGGATCCTTCAACAAATCCTTTCAAATTTTTTGTCCTTGTTATTATACGAAATTTATCTTTGAAATTTATTCATCTAACACCGAGTTCCTTATATCCTTATATTAAGCTTCGGTTACCAGCTTCCATTAATTATTAATTAAAACCAGGATGACAAAGCTTTAGAATCTCTAAATGCATCCTCTATAAAATGTTTATTTGCTGTCTCATCATTAAAAAATTACCAGCCATTTTGAAATTTTATTTCTGTCTACCAGGTGACATAAAACTAAAAAACATACAAGTATCAGGGAATTGCTCTCTTTGTCCAACTTTTTCGCCACTCTGTGGCGAAGTTAATACTTTTTTACTTCTTACAATGTTACGTGTGCTTATCGGTTTTCCTTAAAGGCCTTGGTCGGCGTGTATAAAAAACTGCTGGGCAAGGATAACTAAGATGTTAAATAAGCAAACTTTTGATGAAAATGCCAACAATTGATTGAGATCCTAGCAAATTTTTATGCTCGATTCATTCCCTTCAATGTAACATTTTAACGTGCACTTTTGTGGGTTAAAAGTAAGATGGGTTGTAAAATAAATTGTATTTTTAAAGTTTCTTAACAGTGAAGTTTAGAGTAAAAAAAAAAAATTCTTTGCTAAATATTTTTTAAAATGTAGAATAGAAAAATCAACAGATTTCTACATTTCTATAGTATTGCATATTCCGTAATTTGATTTTTTAATAGAAAACTGTGAATAGTATTATACTCGTATATTTATTTTTAATCATTTATCTAATTTTTTATATATATATTTATATATATAACTGCACTGAATAATTCTATTAGTGTTTTCAAATCTTCTTTTATTGTATTGTTATATTAAAACACGTAGACTTATTTCGCCATCATTTCTAAGGTGATAGATTGAGTAGAGTACAAAAGGATGATCTTAAAAAAAAGAATAAAAAACTAAATTCAATAATTTCAAATGTGTTTTCACTAAGATTTAAATAAAATATTTCTTTCATTTTCCAAGACATATCTTGGATTAAAAAAAAATATATAATTAATGTCTATGTAGTAAGTAGTAGGACGAGTGTGGGCCTATCTAATGCTTGAGGTACATGTTCGAGCATGTGTCACCAGCATACTTTAGTTTGTGCATGAAGAAAATTGAAAATTGGAATTCAAGTTATGACGTTAATGTGTTTGTTCAGATGTATGCATGTGTTCACAGTAATTATTTTTGTATCTTAATCTCTGTGCATGCAAGTGGGAATTTCCACCAATTTCATCCAACTTTTTTGAAATTCGTGATCTCTCTTAATTACATCATGTTTTCTTTACTTTTACTAAACGAAATTACAAACCAAAAATCAGAGAAAACGTATAAGGAACGTGACAAAATATAGATTTTTCAGTGGAAATGCCCATATACTGAAATGGAGTTCTTGTAATTTTGTAAAAAATATGTAACGTTAGAAAGAAATAACATAATATACATTAGTGACTCTAAGAGCTTAGAAAACATACGTGGTCATAAATTTCGTGCTTATCATTTTTAAATGATTTTTAAATTTATTTTAAGGGGAGATATAAATACGTAAATAAATAAAGTTGGATTTATTTTTAAATGTCTTGAACAAAGTTAAATATAGAAAGAAATCTAAATAAATTTAAATGTCATACATTTTTAAATACATATGAATATTCTACATCATGTCATAAAAGCATAATATGTATCCATTTTAGAATAACAATACATTTAAATTGTAAAATGTTAACGAGCCGTTAACTTGTGTTTGTATAGAGGTGCTCCGAGTTGAATTAACCTGATAGTTAATGGCTTTAACTGGTACAAAACCGTCCACATGAACCGAACCTGCCTACACAATACATGTTTGTATATGAAACAATATGTAGTGAAATGAACCGATGAACTGAACAGGAGGTCAATGCAGACACAATAGAAAACAAAAAAGTCATCAAACTACACACATTTAGTAAATACTCCTACTCCTACTCCTATTACTGTTACATACACACATCCATACTTACATGTGCATATTCATCTATGTGTACATCCATACACAAACAGAGGGGTTTATAGTATTGTGGTTTAAAAAAACAATAAGGCCAGTGAGTGACCAGGTGGACTAAAATTTTTTTTTTTGGAAAACGATTACATTCTCCTGGTTTTGCTCCGGACAGCCGCCTTTTATTTCTTTGCAGTGGCATATTAACGAATATCATGGCTTCATATCGACTACATTTCAGTGGGTCGTAACTCTTGCATTTGTCGTCTATTTCAGTTAGTTATTAATGCACTAATTTTTACAAGAGAAGAAAACTGCTATCATTTTGCGAAACATGCTACTAATAAAAGAAAAAAAAATACAGATAGTTAAAAATTTAGGACTAATAGCTTCAGAGAAGAACTTTTTATAAAAGATATTAAAAAAAAAGTTACAGACAGTGGAACAATTGATTTCCATGAATTTAAACATTTTTGCTTTGTTTGGTCATCGAGCTCCTGCAGTCTACATACATACTCATTCATACATTTGCATATGTGGGGCGGTGTAACTAGCCCTTTTATGTGAAAGCTACTGGATTTTGCAATGAGTCTAAATTAAAATTAATTTTTGTCAGCGGAAAATCAGTATTATTTTGTGACACAGCATGAATCCGTAATTGATCCGAAACTCTGCCAACTTGGCGACATGCTTCCCACATTAGAAACGTGAAAATCCTTTTCCTGCAAGTATGGTGTGTTTTTTCTTTATTAGGTAATGATTAAAAATCTTTTTTGCTAGACTAAAATAAGTTTAGCAACTGGAGGAGGAACTAAAAATTTAAAAGTATCTTAACACATAAAGTTATAGTCTGCCCTCAGAAAGATCTTTACCAATAATCTTGAGTCCCAAGGATAAGCAAAGAAAACAAAAGTATGCTGTGCTTTTTTACAAGCTTAAATATTTAATTGCATATAAAAATAACTTTTAGATGCTTTGTGGTGCATAACTTTATTATGCTCAAGACTATAGCATAATATCATATTGTTATATATCGAAAGCCCGACTCATAAATCAAAAATTTTTAAAAGAAAATTCTTTTTGCTTATTGTGTAGATTTGAAAGTCTTTCAAGGTTTTCTGTTCTTGTACTTTAGCGAAGAATAGAATAATATTAGACGTCTTTTCGTTACCATATTTATACTTTACTTTACGTTATTCGTTCGATGTCACCATACTTTTCTACAGTAAATATTGTGTAACCAAGTCCTCAGATGAATTTATTTAACTTTCCCTTCATGTATGACTTTTTAAAAAGTTTTTAATTAAAACTAATTTTTGTATAATTATACTACAACAATGTAATATACACGCACTGTTGAATTTAATTTCCAAATAATTCTTCCTAGAACTGAACAGGACAAGAAAATTTCTATATAACCGGAGATACAAATTTTCATTTGTAGAGAAACAAAACAGGTGATTCGTAGTAGAACGCAAAGAGGAAACTAAATTTGCTTTAAGATATCACTTTCCCTTTTGTGCTCTATGAAACAAAAGAATTGCTATAACAAAAGGTGCTACAATTGACTTAAATTTTCTATTTTCTATTAAATCTGATTTATACCCAGTCTATATGTGTATGTGCGTGGGATAGTTGTTATCTTTTCGTAAACTTCTAAGTACATCATTGTCTCATTGTACGAGTATATTACTGTCCACCAATATTGGTTTTAAAGACATATTTGTTTGTTTTTTCCAATATGATATTGTCCCCACATTAAAAATTGTTTTGTAACTTTTGCAGGACAACAGCAACTGAATACACAAGGATTTTAGGACCACACTTCAATAGATGCATACACACATTTTATTTCGTGTTTGCAAACACACAATACGTACATCCAAGAAATAATACCTGATGAAATTTATTATTACATGGGACCTTTTCCTATTTTATTTATGGTTGTTTGTTTTGGTTGCTGTGTGATTAAAATAGCCTGCATGCCTGCGTTTCGTTTGGTGCTAGAACCAAAGTTAACAATGGACCTTCAACCAGGAACTTTTCAAAAATAATTCCAAAAACTTGTTGTATTATGCAGTTGTTCACAGAAGTGCAAGCACAGCAAACCTTGAAAAACTTCCAAATCTACACAATAACGAACAAATTTTATTCGATATGACTCCGTTTCATTTTCCCATAGTCACTCATTGGAAATGATTTTCAAAACTGTTGGTGTGTTCTATCCCCGAACGAAATTCCGACATACAGAGTAGTTTAACCACACAACTTAATAACAAATAATACCTTTGCCTAGCGCTCATCTGGCATCAGGTTGGAAATTCGACCAACGAGCGATATAAGATATGGGAATGGTAATTCTTAGAGCTTCAATTCCCCCAAAATGCTAATGGCAATACCAGTGGAATTTATTAGGTATACTACCGATTGATTTTCTTATGTATGCATATATTGACAGGTTCATATACGTATGTATACACGTATATGTGGATTTATTCACACGAGTACGTGTATAGACATCCTTATGTATTTGTAAATAAATGTTGTTGGCTTCATGTCGCTGTCA
Source organism: Ormia ochracea (assembly GCA_963402855.1). NCBI lineage: Eukaryota > Metazoa > Arthropoda > Insecta > Diptera > Tachinidae > Ormia > Ormia ochracea. The sequence goes on along the minus strand of OY727105.1, from coordinate 59,373,286 downwards.
AGGAAATTGTCAGGTTAATTGACATGTTGGCCTGTCTGATGTTTATTTGCTTTTTCCTTCTTCTGTACATATATAAATAATTTAATAGTTTTTATCGTCTACTTACGTATGTGCAGAGCGACTGCCTTTAATATACTATACATATATGCACATCCACACCAATTTCCATTACTAGAGTCTAGTGATTATGAATGTTTCATGTACAAATATGTAAAAAGCCAAACTCATCAAAACATCCATTAACAATTAATAATTTTTTTGGTTTTTCTTTCGGACTGTTGGGATTCCCCCATGCAATTTTTGCATGTATGCTTTGCTTATACAATATTTTTATTTCAAATTGGTTACAAGTACATTACATACATTATCAGTGGGATGTACCGGAAAATTTTACTCGCTGGAAAGGTTTATCGACCTTATTATGTGCGTTTGAAATAAGCATAACATCATTTGAATGTGTTCTCTCGTGGTTTTATTTGCCACAATCGGAAGAGTAAAAAATCGTATATTTTTGGCTTCGCAGTCACATCACCGCTTCTCGACAAATCTTACTCGCAGAGACATACCGACTGATGACGCTGAAGTGAAAACCTCAAAAACCAACTTTGCATTTTTCGAAGTGTCTTTCACGCTTCCTGATCCCACTATTAAATTTGTTATTATTATTTATTTGTGCTCAAGTATCCGTTTGACATTATCACAAAATTATTTAAAATTTATTGCTTTGTTAATAACATACTCATATATACATACATGCGTATTTACAAATATGCATTTGTAACTTTTATTTTCGATTATTTGTTGCATGTTACCTGTCATATATGTAGCATGAGTACGTTGTCATGGGTTCATGCTGGCATGGTATCTATCAAATAATTTACATGCCTTTAAACAAGGCTGAAGTCAACGAAACGCATGCATGCACATTCGTGCATATGCATGTGTGTTGTGTGTCACAGATTTTAATTGTTTCTCCTCTATAAATCTTATCACATTAATTTTTAAAGCTATAGCCGAAGGAGAAATCACGACTACATAAAAAAATGTACATGTTGTGACTACTTTTACTTCAGATCAAATCTATGACGAGTTGGTCTTCCATTAAGAGCTTCGCAATTGTGGAAACTAGCAATTTGCCCAGCCTTTTAACAAATGATCACTACTTCTACTACACAGAGGCTTAGCGAGAACTTTTGCATAAAGACATTAATCGTACAGAAGTTTTTCAAGTCTTATGGCGTTTTCTTTTCTACAAAAAAATGCAACACTACCCGCAGGGAGAGCAATTTTGTAATCTTTTCTCAAAAAAATGTTGCCCTGTGAAAGGGTTGCGTCTTCTTTTGTAAAAATGTTGCCCTTTCACAGGGCAAAAGGCATTGCACGTTTTGCCCAGAACAAATCAACAGGGCAGAAATTGCCCTGTAAAACACATGGTTTTTATTCTTACACAGCGTTACCAGACAATATTAAAAAAAAGACTTTTGAGCCGAAAGAGTTAGAAAATTAGATTCTAATAATTATTTTTATATTTTGTATCGTATAAAACAAACAAAAGGCCACAATAAGGATGCTTATTTATATAAAATATTAAAAAAAAAATGTTTGTTTTCTCAAGCAGATGAGTTAGCAATCTGGCAACCGAATATTTTTGTTTACACGTTTCATAAAATATACTAAAAAGCTAAAAAGTGGGCTAAAAGTGCAATTCCTTTCGCCCAGGGAAAGGGCAACATTTTTAAAAAAGAACACGCAACCCTTTAAGAGGTGCTCATTTTTTGGAGAAAAAAACACAAAATTGCCCTTTTCGAGGCCAATGTTGCCTATTTTTGTAGAAAAGAAAACGCCATTAGTAAGCAAAGGTGTTTGCCTTTTTTGTGTATGAATCAGTAGTTGCGTTATTATTATTGCGCCAGATAATGAATGCTTTCTTCCACGATTTGAGCGTATTTTAAACTTGAAACTTGACTACGACATATGACATGAGACATGAGTGTTAATCGATGATTTTGCTGCCCTTCAAGATACAATATTTTTCAATGAATATATTATATTTACCTTTCATACTAAATCCTTCATTTGATCCGAAGAAATTTATACAAAATTCTTCTAATAACAATTTGCAAGAATAACCGTATTAACACTTATTACGTCACCTCAACATCACTAAATTTGGCGACAACCAACAAATATATAGAGTAGATTTCTATCATTGTAGAATAAGGATTCTATGACGACTCAATATGCGAATAGTAATTTTTGTATTAAAAATTATTGTTTATATGGAGACTACATTTTATAGTAACTGACAGCCACAATGTGTATCACGAGGTTTATTTTATGTGATTTAGTATCTAGAATAGTTTTGCTATGATTTTAAATCGACCGCAGAAGTAGGGGCACTACATCACAAAAAATTCTTGATTCTGTGGAGTTGTTAATGCACTCCCCATTAATATAGTGGAACTTTCTGATCAATTTGTCTTTAGATCATCCAACTAATTATTGTACTGCAATTGCAGTCACATATATCGAAATGTGCTACTACCTAAATAGAAATGGTCGACAAATACTAAAATGAAACGAAAAGTCCGAAGATAATATCAATGGTAGACTGGGTACTTATATTGGACCAATGAGAATGATAATGCTGTTTTAATTTATAGGAAAGCGCCAAACGGATGGCAAAGTATCTAATACACAAAGCGCCGTCTAGTGTTGAAGTTTCAATATCTTCTTTAAACACAAGTTTCTGCTAAATGTCTCTGACACTCCTAAATAATGAAATAATAGGGAATGTACGTTAATCAATAAAAGTGTGTACAAGTTACATTTACATTACGAAGGCAATTTATGTTACGTTATAAAACACTAATACTAATTAAAGTCAAGCCAATTGTGTTTGCCATTCAATTATTAATCATTTCCTCACCACTAAGTATAAAAAAAGGACGAAAAGGACGAAAGCCCCAAAAGCACTGGATAAGCTTCAATCTGACTCATTCACAAGGCCTTAAATATTTCGATATTAAAATCGGTGTATCCCATATGTATTTAATTTACAATTTTCTTTATTTGCCTCTTTTATTTTTGCTGTCATTTGAAGAGCTTTTTTGTTGCATACCACAGAAAGAAACGTTTGACATTTCTGCAACTGTGCCACAAAATGGAATCTGTAAATAATTTCTAAATTATTTCCTTTTTACGAGAAAACTACAATGTGTTATGGAACTCATACTGTACGTTGAAGAATCAATCTTCTTTTGACTATCAAGGATCCATTTTTTATATTTAAACCTGTCATATGCATGAAACTTGATTTAAAGGCAACGCCACCACAGAAAAAAATATGTGATTAATGACAAAATTTCTGCATTGAAAAAGAAAATGTAAATTTAAAAAGTAACATGAAATGAATTGCAGAAAAAGCCACATAGTTAATTCTTTATCAGTAGTTTAAATGGATTGAGCAAGAAAAATTTTAGGAAAAAAAAACCGCCAATATCAGATCATTCGTTAAAACTAGGGGCAGTACTCGTGATATCAGTACCATACATCTCAAATAATATTTAACTTAAATAAATGAAGTTACATTAGATTGTACTATAATTGTGATTCATTTGTAATCGTGAACCATGCTTTATTTGGAGTAGTCCATACTTATCGGTGGAATAAAGATTTTACATCAACACTTTGGAAATTTTTCTACATCTCCTGCTACCGATATTTATAATTGTTAGGCCGCATTTTTAATTTCTTTTCTTAATTGCAAATAATGTTTTTCCTTAACAAATTTTGCAAACATTTTAAATGTTTTATCTGCAAGAACTGCAATGCCTTAATGACTTGCACAATAAGATACACCGGAGACCAACTGAAAAATTAGCAGCACATTAATGGCAATTTTCTTTTCATAACATTTTTTACACACAAAGAACCATTAGACGCACATTTTTTCTTACTCAAATCTTGAACCACAAATAGAAAATCAAAATTTCAACGACGATTTGTGTAGAAAGCAACCTGCTTAAAAACTGCTTTAAGAAAATTAACTTCATAGATAAGAGAAAAGAACTCAAACAGTACTAATAAAGTCCTCAACTTCAAAAACTTCATGAAAATAAGCTGGAAACGATAAAAAAAAAGCTATGCTGGCGTTTACCTTTAAACCATGAAAATCATATTTGTAAATGGTGTGTTAATGGAACTTTGGGTTGTTCCGTGAACTCCCCAAGTCAAATAATCAAAAAGAAAACCCAAAAGAAAAAATTGTGAAATGAATATGGAAAACCCATTAATGGTTTTTTGAATAAACTAGAAGAGATAGTAGAAGCGTGTCGCCAGCATTTATCTATTCGGTAAAATAATAACTGTTTTCTTAAAATAGCTGTCGACTGTTCGCAGCTTGTGCCGGCGATGGCAGATAATTGATGGAAATGCATTCAAATTACAATATCGTGATTGGTGCGGAAGTCATCTAAATAAATTAATATAATTTTTAATTTGGTTTAAGTAGACCACAATCTTCAGAGAGGGGTAAGTTACAGCACGAAATATATTTTTTGAACAAATATTTTGGTGAGAGTACAAAAGAAGTTCCACTCCTACCATGTAAGTTCCATTACACGTCCTTCTCTACTAGTGAGGGTGGGCGTTGACTTTTACGTTGTTTCTAAATATTTGTCTTAGCTGTCGGCATGTTATCCTGCCAATGAATTCTCGTATGTTTTACACAATATAAACTATATAATTTAGCTATTTAAGGCCCATAGACAGGGTGAGATAAAAAAACTGCAACCAACTTCAGACTGCTGTCATTTCTAAACCACTCGTCCGACAGATGTGAAAATTGACAGCTCATTATATTGTTCACAAGCGTACAAAAGCATTTTGGTGAGAATTTTCGAGAAAAAAAGTTATTCGTGATGGAATTCAAGCGTGGTAGTGTGATTTCTTTATATTTGGCTGGAAAACCACAAATGGCTATCGTTAGAGCACTCCAGAATTTAAATATGAATAAATCTTTTGTGTCTCGTACCATCGCTCGTTACCGTGATACTGGTAGCGTAGTCCGAAGTCAAGGAAGTGTACGGAAGAAAACAGCAACATCAGCAGAAATGGTTCCAAAAGTAAAAAAGCGACTTGATCGAAATCCGCGTCGCAGTGGCCGAAAAATGGCTCGTGAGCTGAACATATCGCAATATTCCATTCGGCAAATATTGAAAAATTAGCTCGGGGTAAAGCCATTGAAAGTGCAAGAACTTACACCGCAACAGAAAGAAAATAGACTCAAAAGAGCCAAAGGGTTGCTTCGCTTGGCCGCAAGTGGTGAACTGCCAAATTTGGTTTTCTCCAATGAGAAAACATTCGTTGTCCAAATTTAAAAAAAAAATGAAAAAATTATGGCGTTTTACTTTGTTGCAGTTTTTTCACCTCACCCTGTACACTATCCTACACAATCATACGATATGTATCGCTATATGATTTTCGTTTGAATGAATTGTACGACTGTGTAGGACAGTGAAACATGGCCTTGGATGCGAGTTGGTCTCCTACGGTCTTTCGTCAAGCTCTCTGTAAATTTGTTGTCACTTAGCTTTATATTAGTTTTTATGTCATACAGATTGCCAAAATCACCTCATAAAATGGTCTTCATAAAGTATTCTAGCTCGTTTCCAAGATTGAGGTTGCTGCTGGCACCCCAGACCGGAATTTCAAAATATTTTATTTCATAAAATAGTCGAATCTATTTTTATTATTTGTGAATGGCATGTAGGTCCCAAGAGTAAATCACAACATTGTAACCGAATAAATGATGGGTAATTGCCTACAATGAAGCATCAATTCTCTGGAATTAAAAATGTCCGCTTTAAGTAACTTGACGTCAAAATTTCAGCATAGGAATATTGAAATTTAATGCATTCATGAATGAGTGTTATCATGCTTTGTTAGGGGTCATGGATAGTAAACATATTTCTGATCGGGGTCACTCACATTTATATGAAGCATACCTGTAATGTGTAATGGGTACGGACGCTGCGCCAGCGTAATATAACTTACACAGCGCTTCTTTTCTCCATATTTTAACCAAATTTAGGCATTGTATAGATCTTTCTTTTTTTTTTTTTTTTTTTTTGTAAGCTAATGATAAATGAGACGTTTTAAATTGTGGCCTTAATCCCTCCCGAATGATTGGTGGGGCACTTTTATACTACGTATTTTATATGGTAAATATTTTTTAATTTCTACACGAAAAAAAACTTTAGAACTTTTTATACGCTCACACATTATATAAATTCGGATGGGGGGAAGAGAGAATTCCCAGTCAGAAGGGAATTTTTTAGCTTTTGTATTAAACAGTTAAATAATACAATAATAAAAATCTTTATAAATCTTTTTTTTTTAATGTTTAATAAATCTTTTATACACTTTAATTCATTTTGTTAAAAAGAAGCGTACACAAGTGATTAAAATCAAATAGTTTTTATGTCAATGCTTAAAATTTTGGTTTGGAGTTGGAATTGTTAACAATTATAACCCTATACAAGCTTACAAATTTCATTTGACGGTGTTTATTGACTTTTTAGCACTTTTGAGAAGGAATTTGCAAAACTCGTTCTTAATCTCTCCTTACCAGTGTCTGCAAGCAAAGTACATGAACACACCTTTTATCTTAAAAAGCATTTAAAAAGATATTTGTGGTGCTGTTTGGCTCTTTATTGAGGCAATCCGTAAATAATTTTATGCAAAGTAAATTTCTTAGGTTTTTTTTTTTTTTTGGAATTGAATCATGTTTGTAGTCACAATTTAAAATATTCGATTCATTTGTAAAGATAAGAAGATATTTCATTAGCAAATTCGAAGAAAACAATTAAATTTGCACTCAGACTAGTATTTGATAACTTTTCTCAATTGCTTCTAAGCAAACACGAGGCGATATCACGACATTTATTCATGGCAAAAACTATCGCAGTCTTTCTTAAAATAATTTAAAGGTTTCTATTAATTAGTGTGGTATGTCAGGGAACTTAATAAGTAAGTTAATTTTAAGCTCATTATCACAATTTGTATTTATTTCATAATTATTTAAAAATTGCTAAATTCCCAAAAAAATTTCTATTTATTTGAAATAAACAATCTAAAAAGTTGTTAATGAATGTTAATAGTTGTCAATTTCTAATTTAAATTTAATTTCTAAACTTAAATCCAAATAAAGGGTGTTTTTTTAAAGTCACACAAGTTTAAATCATAATAAAACAAACAAGTATTTTTATATAAAATATATATATTTTTAATATCAATAAATCGGTCTATACGAGCAATCGATAGAAAATTTTTTAAAATTTATTACTGAACGCCCAGCTTGATGCAATGCACTACGGCACGTGGTTCCGACTTTTAAAATACAAAATAATTTCTAAAAATGCCCGCTCGTTTTTAACGAAATATCGAACAATGTTTCCGCCAACACAAAAACCGCACAAAACACTGATCGGTATAGTTTTCGACAAATTTCGATAGTTTTATAACTGAATACGTGTCCATCAAAACTGGATATCAGTGTACAGAAAAATCTGGCCAGTTACCAACAACAACAACTTACAATGTTTTTTTTTCAGTGTTCCAACAGACAATTTACAATTACCAACACTTTCATCTTCCAGACACTTTTTAACATCTTCCAATATGAAACCTATAGTAAAAAAACAGCAAGGCGTTCCCTTCTCATTTTGTTTCACTACTATTTCAATTACTTTTGAAAAAAAATAATTAAAATTTTTTGTTTCTTTTCCTGAAAGAAAATTTTTGGCCAGATTTTCCATAACAAGTCTACAAAAATCGTTTGCTATATATCATACGCTGCTATTAGAAATTCCAAATAGTTTTCCAACAGTACCGTACGAAACTGAAGAATCTAACTTGTAAGCAGCTAGCGCGCCGTGGAAATGGAAATCCGAAATTTAGTGTCCTTTTTTCCTAAACTTTCCAACTGATGCACTTGCAGAGAAAAGGTTGTCCCGTCTATTCGCAAGCTCTCTTAAAAAGATTCGGGCCCACCATGAGATATATAATTTTCCCAACAAACCTGCGTAACGAACCCACGATTTGTTTAAATAATTTAGCTAAAAATTAATGACAAAGGTCCATCGGCTTCGTCCATCGAAGGTTGCATGTAAAACATCATGTCCTCTTCATGCATAATTTTTACCTTTTCCAGCATACCGTACTAATAATTTTTTTGTTGCTCTTCAAAAGCAGTTAATCTAATTACTACATAATTTTGAAATTCCATTTCATTAAATTTTATTTCCACAATTCTGTCATATTAATGACAGATGAAAGATGTAAACGCACTGCTTCATTTTTCAAAATCTTCCACACGTTCCTCTAAGATTTTGACAAGTGTAAACAGGCTATAAACTGCATACTGTGATTTCACACAAATCCCATGTTCACAGGATTTTTTTTTAGGAGTAGCCTGCTTTAGTATTTTTAATAGTCTTACAAACAATTGTTTTCCAAGATTTATTATTTATTTTGTCAGAGGAAGCAATCAAATACTGCAGTAATTTATTTATTACTTTTTTTTTTTTTTATCATTTTTATTTAGGAATTTGCATAATAAGAAATGTGATGACGTCAAAAAAATGTAAAGTCGTTAACGAAGTTTTGATTTCAAATAAATATTATGAGTTTTTAACAGAAGAAATAATGAAGGATGGAGAAGGGGGTTACGTAAATAATATTAATAATGTAGAAAAGCGTCTCAGTTACGATAATAAAGATAAAGCAGATACATGCATACATCTGTAACTACATGCACACGTACGTACAAATGACTGTAATTTCTGTTGTACTAAAATCGTGGTGCAAAGATTCCCAACGGTATAAAAAGGTTTTCAGCCTTAATGAATGTCAAGAGTATGTAAACTGTTTTCTACTCGCAAAACCATACACACCTTTCGATATACATTTGTGTGCAGAGAATGTAAAATCTTTTAAAGAAATATTGAATAAAAAGATGTAATTCCGTGGCTGCTTTCTAAGATCGCAGTATTGCTACACAACATATACTTACACAAGATCTCAAGAGCTAATACATTCTGCTCTAACACTTTCGAATAAACCAACTTTGGGTTTAGTGTGAGAAACAAATGGAAATATTTGCCTCAGAATGTTTTAGCGTAATGATGACCTCCTGGAAAGAAATGTAGAGGTATGAAAATGGGTCCAGAGGACATTGCTTAATACCAATATATAAAAAAGTTTTGCGATTTCGCCAAATTAATAGTACTTCCGTGTAGAAGCTGTTAATGCTTCTCAGTCCTCGCATTTTTCTTACTTGTATAATTTATATGTATGACGTCATATGAGAATAACTTACTTTTTAAGGTCATGTGACAGTATAAATTTTGAAAAAGTTTCCTAGATGTCAATGTGTACTGGCACTTTTAAGACAGACAACAGTACTTCATTTATGAACACTCGTTCTTTTAGAGCTTTCCGTTTAAGTGACAGTGGGTAAACCAAAGTTTGTAATGCAACCAAAAATATATGTATAAACATATAGGTTTCGTACAAAGCTTTCGTAATAAATGCTGGAAGCTTTGCCGTGCCAGATATAACTAAATGCTTAATATATACAATCAATTCATTAAAACGAGAAAGTTTCTTATCCTGTTGGCAATTAGAAATAATGGAAAAGGTAAGTAATGAGTTAATCCAAATACGTCAGAAAAATTAATTTAAAATGGAACGTCGAAAAAAAAGGCAAGGACATACTTACTGGTATTTGGAATAGAAATTCCTGAAAATTAATAGACCTACAGATTTAACAAATGTAATGTTTTCCAACATCCCCAAAATTATCCAGTGCTCTTTTGCACTGCTTCATCAGAGAAGTGAATAAAATGACTACCACAAACAGATCACTAGCACGCACCTTGAGAACAGAGGCCCAACCCTGCAATACTGTTCTCTTTATATACTTTGAAGCGACTATACCTTTCTCACAGTATGTGCATGTAAAACATTGTTTTTTTCTAATGTTTTAAAGTGAAATTTTTAATAATTAATTTTTTTAATGTGAAATATCATGCACGAATGAATGTTGTCGAGACAATATATATTTGCTCCGATTCTGTATCTTCACGATTTTATTTATCTTCATCAAATATTTTTAATGATGTATCTAAATAGTGAACTTTCATAATGACCACCAACCGACCTAATCACCAATGAAATGATGGGTCATAAACCTGCTTCTTGTCCAGGTCTTTGTTTTCATTTTTATATAAAAAAAAGTTTTTTTCTGTATAGTTTGTTAAAAATAATTAGAACAACATTTGTATCCACATGAATTGCAAATTAATTTGAAATTGGTTGTTGATGTGGTCAGTTGTATTTGTTGCATTTTTCGTCAGTTGCTGCTCTAAACGTAACACGTACCACTTTGTGGTTTTCAATTACATTTTTATTTCACATACACAGAAAACGTGATAGTTTGCTATTAAAAATTGCGACTGGTCACATGAAATGCTTACTAGTGAGCAGGAGCGTGGGTTCCTTCCTCTGCAGGATATGAACAAATGCCTTTGTAAATAAATCATAATAAATTTTAATACAATATAAATAAATTTAAATACTTGTTTGGTGTAGAAAAACTAATTTTAAGTGAGCAAAACTTTGGCATGTGGAATTAATAGTATCTTGAAATTTGAATTTAGGATAATTAGCTTCTTGATAACTAGAAAGTCATCCGACATTAAGCTCAGATTTCTGAGGCTTTAATTAATGAAATCAAAAATGTCATTCTTTAATAGTGATGTCGTAACTGCAAATCCTTCTTGCGTAATTTAAGTGATGTCTCCATATCATTCTGTATATAAAATTTAATTGTCGTCTCAGACGTCTGGCTGGCTGTAAAAAAGATTAACAACTATTTCTAACTGTTTAAGGAAGTGCAGTTAGTTTTTGTGTCATTTATTCAGTGTCTAATAAATATAAAGCCTGTCTAGAAATTTGAATCATTAATATTGACATCTTTATGGGAATGAATAGTGAAAGATGACACTTTAAAATAACAAATTTGCTTTCAATTTTAGTTCTAAATTTATAACAAGCTGGCAAAACTATCTCTAAGTCAAACCTTAAATATTTTGTTTTAATTTTAAAAATGAACTTTAATGTGTATTTTCGTTTTTTCTATAAATATTTGTAATGCAAATTTATATGACTGGCTTGCAGCGACATAAAGGAAACAAAAGAAAAATTAATTTGCACACCGGAAATTGATGATTGCCGTCTTATTAATTTCCGGTATGTATGTGACACCAAAAATTTTACTTCAAGATAATGAAAAGATTAGCTGACACGCACATATTAGCGGTGTTAGTCCAAGTTTACCACTTCAAACTTTGGTTCGGAAATGGAACATTGCACAAATTTTCACTCCAGTACATTTAACGGTAAAAGCTTCTGCAGGGGAATTTGTCATTATTTTGGCATCTCTGTATCAGCGGCATTCGAATTATAGACTACGATTATTTTCATCATTTCCCCACATCGATTAAAAAGTACCCTAAAAGTACCGTACACATCAATGTGTATAGGCTGGCCAAGTATTGTCGAATAGCAACCACTTGGGCATTGGCCAAATTGGCCCAATGCCAGCTCTCGTTTGTTGGCCTCACCAAATAGTGATCGCATGAAAGCGGTCCAAATACGCTGCTCACAGTTGCAAATGGATGTAAAGGTCTATATATATCTCCGATATAGGTCGTCTTTGAAAATCCTTTACTCTCTGAAAAATTTTTTGCGAAAATTTGTTTGGGCATTTTAAGAAGGTACGTTTTGATAAAATAGAAGCAAAAGTTTCTTTTAAAAAAATGGAATTTTTAATGGCTTCCCGCAATAGTAATTCAGCTTAACGTTAGAACAAAACAATGGACAATATGATATATGTATTTGTGTTATCAGATACGCATATGCAAACCCTGGTATTTGTAGCACGCCTTTGCTGTAGGTATAAAGTTCTATACGACATATCTGCCGTGCGATAAATGTAAAAACAAAGGAGTAACAACACGTTCCAGAATTGTTAATTCCGTTTGTGATATTAGTGTTGTGATGCTATTTGGTGTATGTAACGTAATACGTATAAATGTGTAGTTTTGCAGTACCTTTATATTTCAAATATGCAACTTACCGGATCGGCATTAGCCTGTAAGTAAATAATATTAAAAAAATTTATTTGAAATAAAATAATATAATTTAGAGTTCGCTTACTTCACCACTATTTCTACTTACTGTCACTCATAGGAATTTAAAGTAGCCTTGATTAGCCACAACTACAAAGGTACTCGTGTAGCTATGTAGGCGTGTGTTTGTAGTCGACCGTGGTTAATTCATTAAATATTGAACTATTATTTGAAACAGTGTTAATAACAAGTTTCATTGAATAACACAAGAAATACGAAAAGATAATAAAAATAGTTAATGTTGATGCACTACACAAAAATAAATTCACCCAATTTCAGAAACTTAATTTATACCTGTTGAAAACATTCTGCAATTGTCTTTTAGAAACTTTGTTTTGTAACTCTACGCTCCCTCTTTTGCATGTGGCCATTCGTGTTTTCACAACGTTTACAAGAGGTTGTTAGAAATAGTTGGTAAAGATGAAAGCGATGAAGAAGTGTTCGATGTTAAATGTACACAAGCAGAAGTGCAATTATTTTTCATACCCTGCCATTCAAAATCTTCTAATTTTACGTGGTGGTGTATCTTGTTTTGTATACTCAGAGGTTGTAGCACCTGCAACTCTTGAAGCGTGAAAGATACATGATAAGATATGCTACTGAAACTTCCCATTGAATAGAGAATTACAATTTTGTCTGTTTTACATTTGGATATGCTTTTGAAGAAGCAGTTCCAAAATAGAAGAACAATTGAAGTCATTTAAGGGTAGCAATACCAGAAAACAAACAGAATTCATTCAAATTAACAAAAATTAGCAGAAAACCACAAAATGTTGTCTCTTATTTTCAGTCGTAAATGTAACCCCAAAATACTGTGTCATCCCTGAAAATAATATGAAGTACAAAAAACGTATCCATTGACAACCAATAACGTGTGTACATTCAGATAAGAAGGCGTAAAGTACAAGAAAAGTAATTGACTACGTGTTTGCTTGCGAAGAAAAAAAGAAAAAAAAAAACTAAAATCCCCGACATCGCAACTGCTGGGTTACGATACTACTGAACTCTCTTTGATATGCATGATTTGTGTCATGCTGAAACATGAACGTGCACATGTGAATGTAAATTTTACAAAGTTCGCAAACTATTTCAATAGTTTTATTGAAGAAGATGCAAATGTAAATCAAGTAAAGATGTTAGTTTTCCACACAAACACCAATTACAGCAGTCAACAAAAGCGAAAAACTTGTTTTTTTTACCTGTAAAAACATAAAATAAAACTGAACGAAACTGTGCACATGAAAATTGAAAAGGGCATAAAGCAATTTTCTTGGAATAAAGATAAATAATTGCTGAGCAGAAAGCGTGGGAACATTAGAGACTGTAAGAGTTTTTTAATCATAAATGCATTTGAGTAGAGCAACTAATTGGAAAGACGTGCTTATCTTTTTCACACAATCTTAAATCAACTCCCATTTACTAAATAAATACATACCAGTTAAATAAATATTCCCATGTATTCACACACCAGCAGTCCCTTGAACAAACGACATGTTATTTATATATGTAAATGTGTTGCCGTTTCATTCATCAAAAGGTCTAAGCTGTAGGAATAGAATGTGGTACAGAAGGTACTATTTGCCTATTTTTTCAATCTACAACCGGATAATGAATTGTCATTAGGCAATACATGAAATACAGGGCAATTAAATCAAACCCGACAAATAAACGATATTCCAAAATGTATTCCATTTATCATTATTTTACAAGGATATAACTGGGATGCATAAAGGAAATTTGTATGCCAAATAGAGGATGACCTTACACCAAGACTTCTGGCACAACTCACAAGTACTTACAATGAATTACCTTTTCCCTGGAATACTTTCAGAAACTTAAGAAACGTCAAGGAAGAGACGTTAAAACTTTTAAAGAAAATAATAATTCCTTACCAGAAAGTGACATGAAATAAATAAAAATATAAATTTCAATTTAGCAATTAAAAAATTGAATAGTGTTTTGAACTGAACAACCATTCGCAAAATGAATATTTATCTGCCCGAAGCTTTAAATTGAGAACTTATTAAGTTTCGAAATCCAAGCACGCTTTGCTCTTCAGAGTTGCTTTATGGGTCACTATACTTGCAAAGCTTCCAATTGCTTGGCCACTAATAGCTAATATCAAGCTTTTTATCTAATTCTAGAGCTTTCGTTTTATTTAAAACAAAGCTTTCAAATTCGGCGAAGAATCCTTTTAATTGACGAAGTAGAAATCAATTGACAAATCCTGTCCAGTTCTTCTACACTGAACCTGCTAGCTTTATTAGCCTCAATGCAAGGCGTAATTTTTCTCATTCTCTCATGCAGTTGAATGAATTGAAATTAATAAAATAGAAATACTTCGCCGCTTCAGCGGTAAACCAGCAAATATTAATCTTCGCATTTAGCATTCGCTAAATATCAACCAATTCCATGAATCTAATCAGCTTTCCGGAATGGATATTTATAGTATTACCATGATGCAAAACAGTGCCCTTTTGGAGCGATTCTTGTGCCGCTGCAGCAGTAAACCACCAAATATTAATCTTCGCATTTAGCATTCGCAAAATATCAACCAATTCCATGAATCTAATCAGCTTTCCGGAATGGATATTTATAGTATTACCATGATGCAAAACAGTGCCCTTTTGGAGCGATTCTTGTGCCGCTGCAGCAGTAAACCACCAAATATTAATCTTCGCATTTAGCATTCGCAAAATATCAACCAATTCCGTGAATCTAATCAGCTTTCCGGAATGGATATTTATAGTATTACCATGATGCAAAACAGTGCTCTTTTGAAGCAATTCTTGTGCTTACAGTTGATCCTTTAAGGAAGTTGGAACATTTTGACACAAAAGTCCTTTTTACATAATCTTTGTATCTAAAACAACTTTCTATAAAATTTTTAAATAAACAAAATGATCTGCAATCAGTGTTTTAATGCTTTCATATTGCTTTTCAGTTATTTCTTTCACTATTCAACGAACTTACATGCCTTCGTTCTTCGGGATGAGGATTTACATTTCATTCCATTTATATAGAACTCTTTGCAAATAAAATGAAAAATAGAAACTAAAGCTGTATCTGTGCATGTATGTAGGTGTGTATGGATGTACGTATATTTCTGTAATTATTTTTTTTTCTCGCTTTTTCATCGTCTTTCCATTTTCAAAGATCCTTTTTATTTTATTTTATTTTGTGTTCGTATGTATGTATGTGTGCGTCGAAATATTGCGTCTCTTCATTAGTTTTTATATTGCCCGTTTTGGCTTTTAATATTCCATTATATTTTATCATTTTATGTAAATCTTTCTGACAGAATCCTTCAGATTTTCAACTGTCTTTTGTCCGTTTCTATTTGTTTTACTATCTCTGCTTAAAAGGAATGAATGAGTTATTATCTGTTTGCTGGCATCTTTAGAAGTATGAAAAAGGAAATGTATTAGCATATGAAACTGCACACAGCTATACACACATACGTATATATGTATGTTTTTTGTGTGTGTATGAGCTTATTTACACACCTACTAATACTTTGCTTATTTTTTTATCAACAAAGACAGTGCTGTTAAAGGACGGACTAGTATTTACAAATATAAACTTTTTATTTTTGTCCACAGTGAAATGTGTTTTTTAAGTACGATTTTGGCACCAAATTCAAATAGTACAGTCTTCGAAGGATATTTATAAAAAATCTTTTAGTTTTTGAAAAGCTTTAAGAAAATGTTTCAACTGCAAGTATTTCCATCGGTTTCTGGAGCAACAAAATCCGCAGTGAGAAAAGTTTTTTCTTACGGCAAATTCATCTGAATCTACAATTTTCCTTAGAAAGGAAACAAATAAAAATAATATTTAGACAATCTGCATAAAGTCGTTCACAAGTGACATAAAAAATGAATAAATATTTTATTATTATTCTAAGGCTCGTCATACATACAACATTAGAAATATTTCAACTGGAAATATTAATTTTTATTTGTATTATAAAGACATTCAAAAAATGCCAATTAAAAAGTGACTCGAAAGAATTTTGGATAAGATAGTGAGCTTTTTCAGTCTATTCAGAAGTGCTTTTTCGCTGCTAGGCTGAGTTTAACATTGTTGGCTTTCCGAGGTAGATCCTTGAAGGGTACACAAGTTTCCTACAATTGGCTCTCTAACTTTACATACGTCCCTGGAGATTTATGGATGGTGAGTGGTTTTATGACAGCTCAGTCTTTATGTCAGAAATATAGAAATATTAATTTTTAATTGTATTATAAAGACGTTCAAAAAATGCCAATTTAAAAGTGACTCGAAAGAATTTTGGATAAAATAGTTAGCTTTTTCAGTCTGTTCAGAAGTACTAGTCTGAGTTAAACATTGCTGGCCTTCCGATGTGGATCCCTGAAGGTTTCACAAATTTACGCCCCTGGAGATTGAAGGTTACACAAATTTCCTACAATTGGCCCTCTAACATTACATTAAATACGCCCCTGGAGATTAATAGATGGTGAGTGGTTTTATGAAAGCCCAGTATTTATGCCAGGACGTACTTTTTTTATCCTACGCTCGTCAATAAATGGCACTCGACACGTTTGTTAAATTTTCCTATTTTTTGACATCGGTTCTTTTCTGGCCGCAGTGAAAATTTTCCTAGTGGTCTATCAAAAATACTGTGCTACTCTGCGAGTTCAATGATGTACCCCTATAAGATATTTTATCATTCATCATTTGCAAGAATCTTGTTCGGAAAATACTTTAGTTTGACATTGTACCTTGTACTTGCCACCGATCCCTTTAGTTCAACTTGTGTGTATGTCTGTATCTTGCTATTAAGGCGGCTGGCGGTTATACGAAGTAAATTATTTGCCCAAAACTACATCAAGTTTTCTTAAGAATCTCTCAAATGTGCCATTGTGTATCCTCCTTTACGAATAATGCATTCAGCATTATAACATTATTTATGAACTGATTTGGTCGATTTTGAATTTAAGATATCAATAGAATAAACTAAAAATTTCATATGAAATTTATATCTTATTTTATTGAAAAGAGCAATACAATGGAGCATTTGCTGGTTTTAAGCATAAATCCTCATCAGATGAAAGTGTTTTGTTTGTTTTATAAAAACAGTCAAATAAAATGTGCAAAAGGAGAAAATAATTTTCAATTTGTTTTTTATTCTCAACACGTTCTTGATTCGATATCAATAAATAAACACTTAAATCACTGATTGGGTAAGAATTTTTATTATAAAAAAAAACCCCGATATTGCTACTTTAATCTTGCTGCCGATATGAAAGAAAATTTTGGTTTATTTATTGCAACCATAAAAGAAAATGTTTGTGTCAATAAAGTTTAGTTTTTTTTTTTTAAATAAACTGAAGTTATTTTGAAGGCCTAAATATATCTCAAATGCATATAAAAAGTTAAGTTCGTTGTTTGTCCACCACAAATACCACAGGAAAAAAATTCTTTCGTACAGTATTATATAACTTGTATCCTTAGACAATCACATTTGAAATTTATTGGTTTAAAACTTATTTCTATTCAACTAGTTAGTAAATTAGTTTATGTGAAAAATTTGATTTTCTTTATTGAGCATAATAATATTATGTGATTATTAAAGTGTTAATTGCCTTTGCTAATAAATTACAGAGAATAAAAAGCACCGCTGACTGCAAGGACATTAAGGAGCCCATTGGAAACTGCTTGCGCAAAATGACTGTTTCTAGCTTTAATGCATGTTTAAAACTTCACAGTAAAATTGTATTTTCTTCTTTAAAAGTTCTTTAATTTTACATTTCGCAAGCATGAGTGTTGAAGGCAAAGGATGTGCACAGGACTTATAGTGAGAGAGTATTTACAAACTTTTATATTAATCGTTATTTGAACTTACGTAGTTGAACTTTTCAAGAAGCGGGCATTGCAAATACAAGTTATTTTAAATTAAAGTTTCTTAAAGACGATTAAAAAATGTAAAAGCGGGTTTTTCTTAAAAAGCTGAGCTGTATTAAGGTGTGACAGAATCCTAGCATTTAATTAAGGATTTTTTCCCCAATTAATTATTAACAAAATAATCAAACTTACAAAATGCAATAAATCTCTTATTTGCTCAAATTCGGGTAAAAATGTAACTATTTGACTGCAATCGAGCTTGCAAAGAAGCAAGAAAGTTTAGAAGTCGATAAATTTCATTAGAAAGTGTCGTTTTTTGGCAGATCCAATTCCACTTGATGGAAATATTTTTTTACTAAAGTATGATAATGTAAATGTATAAAATTAATAAAAGAAAAAATTAATAAGAAACTGTTCACGTTGATCTGTTTTTCATAAACTATTAGAAATAATCTGGTGTGTCTTCAATATAAATATGTGCCCATGAATTCGATGGTGCTACCAGGATATTGGCTTTGAGGTGAAATCTTCTTGCATTGTAGGCCTGTATTAGTCACAATGTGCGCATGTATATACTGTTTTGATCCCATATTAAAGAGTTTTTATAAAGCGTTTAGACGTAATAAACAGTTAACTAAACTCGTAATTCCTAAAATCTGCATTATAAGCATGCCAACAGGATTTTGCTAAAATCGATGACTTGTGGTAAAATTCATTGTTGAAATAAATAAAGTTGGTTAGAGATCGTCCTTAAGAAGAAATTTTCATCGGTTACGATAAAAATGCTAGTATCCTTCCAATTACGTTGAAAATTTTTCTGATGGTCTTAAGACCAGCCTTCGTGCTATCACATGTTCAGCTGACTACATTATATAATTTTTATTATCCAAAAATCAGACTAATTTACATCTCCTATACTGTAAATAATTGATTATAATTTCCTGCAAACAATTTGAACACCCAAACTGCGCACCTTCTTTGAAACTTTTTTGATCAGTACATCATTCGTGTAATTTGTTTGTAACCGTATCCTTGCAGCCTATAGTAATATCCTTCAATGTTACCAAAATCATAAAATTGCATGATTCGTAACTATATTGTTGTAGTGAAAATCATTAATCAAGAGGGAGTGCAGGAAGGTTGGTTTGCTTATAATTTTTTTTTTTTATTAATTTTGCTCAACGCGATAAAGTAGGATGTGATTTTATTGTCTTGTACTTTTTAATATTAAATTACAGGGCAATTAGTTCTAATGATTTCGAAATGGAAGCCAACGTATTGCCAATTTGTGCGATCAATACTGTAAGTCCTTCAGCTACAAAACTTCACAATCAATCAATAGATAAATAAATAAATTTAGGCCAGCAGTTTTGTTAAAGTAGCATCTTGCATCTCTAAGCAATTTAAAGCAATAAGAATGGCCACACATACATACATATATTTTTATTTTGTCAAATTTGTATCGAAAAGGCAAAAGTTAAAATATTCCTTTTACACCTTATAAACAAGAGCACGAAAAGTAAACAATAAAGTAAGAATGTAATATTTTCCTTTATTGTTATTGCTTTTGTTTTATCGCCGTGCTGCTGTTGCAAATGAAAGCCTTAAGGACAAGAGACTGTTAAAAATAAAAATGGAATAATACGTTTCTGTCAGAATCACAAAAAAAATTCAATACACACATCCATATATGTGTGGATATACACATACACATGCACATACACATCCTCATACATATTTGAAAAACAATAAGTTGAGAATTGAAATTGTGTGAAACTATTTTGTTCCTCAGCGACGCAGCGACACAGCGAAGCACAACTCTGCAGGCGAAAAACGAAATAAGAAAGAAAAGCCCTTAAACAATTCTATTACACATGCACATACTATTCTTTATGGGTTTGTTTATTTATTTATTTTGTAATAGAAATGTTTGGTAAAGGCTCACAAATAAACACACTCATTTACACACTTATCCTTAATAAGGTCTGCACAGTGCGTTATCCTCAAACCGTGAAAGAAATAGGAAAGTTGGAATTCTCTTAAATATTGAAATTGATGCTGGATCACTCGCATCCTTCTAATACGCACCATGAACTTGTAAAATTATACTTAAGTAATGTAGAAAACTTTCCATCCTTCCCTGGAATCGCACTCACAAGCTTTGGAAAAGTTTTTATTTATTCCCCAACAGCAAAAACTTTTTTATTTCTAAAGCATAATCATGCAGCATTACTAATAATATTCCAGTAAGAACTTTTACGATGTGTTGACTTTATTTAGTAATGAAATACGAAAATTATACCATATACCCTGGTTTTGCTGCTTATCCATATCCTGCATCTTAAGAAGGCAAATAATATCGTATTTGATTCCAATTCTGAAAATGTTATTTAAATGTTCGAGTATCATGGCTATACATATCTGGTTTTGTTCAAATGAATTCGTAAGGCAAATCACGCCCTCAAAGAATATTATTAAAAATTATTTTTATATAATTGTTAACTTATAAAAAAAAACATCAGTATTATACTTTAAAAAGCTCTTAAGGTCTTAAAAGTCTCAATAATAATACAAGTTAAATAGAAAAAATGGAAGCCATTATTCGGGATAAGATCTCTTTTAACAAAAGAGATCAACTTTTTCGCTTTAAAATCATTTTGTTTTTGGAGACATTTTTTCCACACAACCGATCACTTGAAGATACCAATCACGAGTTGGTAAATGTCAGCAGTTTTCACATTCTAAAGCTCAATATTTGAATTATTGCGGGTTAAGCAATATAGAGCAATAATGGAACTTATCTTTTAAATATGACTTTCGTCCCATTTTCGCAGCTGCTACGACCTCATGGTTCATTCAATTAGTCTTATTTCTGACCACCCTGGCCAGTAAATCTACTCGTAAGCTTGCAATGTTTCAAGAGTTGATTTAGACTTAACTTAGTTGCAGAAGAAAGTAATCCAGAGGTGTAAAATTGCCCAAGAGAGGGCTACTTAAAAAAAATAACGTTGGTACCAAATTGATTATAAATGTCAGCCAGCGTTATTCGCAGGAACTGCAGATCCTTGTTTATTTGGAAAGCGTATGCCGTGCCACTTTGGTAATGGGAGTAGTGGAAATTCTTCCCCGGCTTGAGGATTGTCTTGGCTGGAAATATGGGAATTGGACGAAAGGAATTTTGTTGTATTTTTTTTTTCTAAAAATTAATTTCTACAATTTGGAATTATGGCATTATATGATTCACTCAGCCTTGCCAAACTTTGCTAAACAAAATTTCCCACTTAGTCACTAATACGTACTTGTATGTCGACTTTAATAATCATTTTTAAATACACTTGAATTTAAAATGAAAAAACGACATTTGAAAGTAAAGTCTTTTCTGAAAAATCATATCAAATCCAGCGTTTATATTCTTGTCGCTTTTGTTACGTTAATATGGCATCACCATTACTTTAAGTTTTCAACAATTCTTTTTATAACTTTGCTGAAAGGCATTTAAATACCTTTAATGAAAATCCTCTTGTTTTTCGCAAAATACTATTTTTGGTCCACTGTACGATTACTTCAACCCGCGGAAACTTTGAAAAAAGTTGCGGCTTAACACCATTTCCAAATAAAAAATTTGCTGCAACAATAAAACGAATTTGGTTTTATTCAAACCCCAAACTAACAACAAATAAAACAAAAAAAAATACATTAGGGAGGACTTCTTATAAAATATTAGAATGCTCCCACTTAGTATGTAAATATATGAATTAGTACGCGAAGACTGTCGCATGAATGTGGGAAAATGCAAATGCAAGCGAATTCACCTTCATGCCAGCGCAGCCTCTGGCTATCACAATTTTGTTTACGTTTGGAAGTGAATTTGTTGATCTAGAAAATATTTTTGTTATTCCACATACATTTCAATTTCGCTTTTATAAATATGAATTTATGCCAGCTTAAATTCTCTAAACATGTTTTTTTTTGTTTTTTTTTTGTATTTTTTTTTCAGTAATTGGAAACACAAATTTGTATTTATTTTAATAAGCAGACCTTTTAGTGCTGAGCTAAGCATTTTTCATACACACTGTTTGTTTACACATTGGCACTGCTTTCTGTGCATTGCATTCGATTTGCTGTGCGAAAGTATTTAATTTATTAAAAAGTATTTAACAAACAAACCAAATTGCACAACAGAGTTGTGTGCTAATATATTCACTCGCCTGTATGGGGATTAAATTAGTTGCAATCCATTAATGGATTCATAACATGCCACAGCATTGCACATGCAAGAGAAGAATTAAAATTGATTACTGACATATTGCTCATTAGGGACAATCTGTGTAAATTAAAAATTGTTGTATTTATTGGTAACATTAAAAATGTAAATACTTCTCCCCACTCTGCAATTGATGTTTTAAATGGTCTGCCGAATTGCTGACGGCTCGAAAAAGCGAAAAGATGTGTAAAAAGGATTCCTAATAAAAACTGTTTTCTACAGTTATACATATCCAGCAGATACTTTAATTTAGTTCTTAGTCTAGACCAAAATATCTAGAAAAGTGAGAATCTTCGAGCGTGCACTTTTTCTTTTAGTGGTGCCCTATTAAAGCGACAGACAAGAAAGTTTAGAGTGAAAAGGATTTGTTTGCGGTACAATAAGATGATTGTGAATGCTACTAAATAAATGCTGGATGTATATGTATTGTATGTTTCTGTGTATGTGTGTATATGTATGTGTATGTAAAAATATTTTGTATATTTTAGCAACTTTGTTTGGTACATGTACAGCTTTTTGCTTTTTACCCAGAAGAACTTCAAAACACGTGAATATTTAACTTTGTTGACAGGAAAATGTTTGTAAATTTGCTACAATTTTGTTAAATAAAACTGTTTGTATTGAAATGTTATACTACATGATATCGAGTTCACATGCATAAATACATACATACATACATACATAGATACATATTGACTAATATATTTTTTATAAGCAAAACAAATAACAATATGTATGTATATGCGTACATGTGTACGGAAGTGATTCTGCGTTCAACGAAATGAACCACATCCACATAAATTAGGACAAACATAAAATCTTAATCAAGAAAAAGTCTTAATACCAGTAATTTGAAAGTCTGCTTGGAGTTTCGTGAAACGCTACACTTACTACAAATCAAATCAAATATATGTGTATGAATGTAGATAATACACAACTGTACGCGTATTCATATATACTAAGTACATACATACTAATTTGTTTGTAACGTCAACACTTATTGAATGTCCCCTGCTCATGCATTACCTTGGGTCGGTGGGTGATGAATAAGTAAGCACATTGAGCAGTGCAGCGAAGCCTCTAGTGTAAAAGATATCGCCCTTAAGCTGTTGCTTCGGAAGACTGCATCCATTATTTTATTTCGTCCATGGATGCGGCCACAGAAAGCCATCGAAGGAATCGTAGGTGCTCCGATGTATTTTATAAAGAGTATATTAAAGGATATTAAAAAGGGAATAGTTTTTTTGAGACGACCTTAGAGCCATTTTTATAGGATCTTCTTTTATAATTTCAAGTTTTCATCATAGTAATAAATACAAAATACAAATGATTTCACTCACTTAGCTGAGGTGATCCACACGGAATAGCAATTTGCACAAACTTTTCACTAATATTTCGTCAATAACTCTTTGCATATTAGTGCCTTGGTATTCTGGTTTATCGACATATCCATAGTAACTTTATGCAACCCCAAAAAAAATAAAGCGATGGAATTAAATCACACGGCAAATGAATTGTGATGGACCATCCATATCCCATATAGCGTACCAAAAATGAATTTTTCCCGGATATAATGGCGTTTTGGTAAACGCATCTAGATCAGTCGTCTCAATCTAAATTTAACAATTCCTGTTACTTTCATATCCATTCAAACAAATATTTGTATATTAGAGTTCAACATCAGCGTGTGTTTCAGACCAATTACAAGCGTTGCTCTGGCGTAAGTGTATCTGTAATGAAACGCCATACCGAACTAACAAGAAACAATTATCAGGTATTTTTAAAGCTGTCAAAAAGGCCTGTCAAACAAGGCAGTGCTGCCAACTAAAAGTTCTGAACCTCTAGAAAACACTTTTTTCGACAAAAACGGCCAATTTAGTGTTCTTTTCCCAAAAAATTTTTCCCCTCGTAAAAGGTTGCCTGTTCTGCTTTAAACATGCTGCCCTTTCTCAGGACGAGAGGGATTGCACCTTTTTCGCCCGATAGAAATTGACAGGGTTGGAAAGATCTTGTAAAAACGATTGGTTTTATTTTTACATAGCTTTACCAGTCAATAAAAAATCTTCCAAGTCAGAAGAGTCAGAATTTTAGTTTTAATAATTTATTTTTATATCTCGGCTCGTATAAGACAAACCAAAGGCCACAATACGGCTGCAAGACAACGTTTTTCTTCTAGTAATAAAAATCACAGATCTAAAATTAGCTCTATACAGAATGTAGCATAATTGCCACCGCAAATTTAGGAGCTTTTCAGTACAAATTAGTAGCATTGCAGGTTTATTGGCAACATTTAATAATAAAATAAATAAACTTAAAGTTTAAGTGGGTGAGTGTATAAGAATGCGTATATTTTATTTGCCCCAATCCCATTTAGAGGCGGCAGGTACTGACTGTTTCATTTTGATAAATAAATGTGAATAAAAAATCTCGTTTTATTTGCCATCAATCGCTAGAGATAAAAAAATTTTCATATTTTAAAATCTTCTTAAATCTTCGAAAGAGTGTTTTTTTTTTTAAATTTGAATGCTTTTATTTGAAAGTTTATTTATTAGTAACTTTTTTATTTTAAGCGATTAGAGATTCCAGTGCAATTTAAAAACTAAGAATTCGTTGGCTGGTTAAAACGAAATCTCATACTCCTGACCACGCCATTGACGGAATGAAAATAAGTTTGTAAATCTTTGGCTAACATTTGTTAATATCGCCCCGAGCGTTACCCTTTTGTATGGAACAGTTTGTGAAAAATCAACATTTCCGTAACTTCTTTTTGTTTGATGTATATTGTGTTTACATTTTCTCCATAATAAAATAAAAACAAGTAAAAGTGCTATATTCGACTGTGCCGAATCTTCTATACCCTTCTCCATGGATATGTTCTCTCAAAAAATAAGCAACATAAAGAAGAACTTAAAAACGTACCCATATCGTCATAGTATTACTTCGTGAGGAGGTGTTCACCGATTACTACTTTCTAAGATTACCTTTCTTTCTCTTTCTGCTGCTCTCTGCAGCGCTAGGAATTCTTTGCGACGCCACCCACCAAATTCAAGATCTCCATTGATAACAGCTCCACGGAGGCTCTCATGGCTCCATATCGCAGGCAATCGAAACACAATAGCTATATATAGTTGGAGAAATTTTTGCAACACTGTGTGCATGCATGTACAAAAATGCTTAAGAAAACTATGATGGCAAAAAAACACTTCATATGCCAGAATACTATACAATCGTATTGCAAACACATAAAAGTATACACAAACAAAACCACCACCAAATGAATTTGCGTTTGCTACAACAAAAACAAAAAACAAAAACAAAAACAAAAATTTTCTATTTATATACATAAGCATCCCGCCACGGATCCCCAGTGGCTCCGTTGCTTTACAAATATACTCAAAAAAAAAAAAATATAGCACATATGTCGTTCAAAAAGGGTAAAATTAAGAAAAAATAGTCGTTTATCTACCCAACTTTATAGTGAAATTTTAACAGCAAGTTTGGCTGCAAACGTAGACGTGCTTGTCAATACACATGCTCTTGGTTTGTTACTCAGCGTGGATTTTTTGCATTTTCTTCATATAAATATTATGAAATTATTTTTTGGCTATATTTTTTTTATTTATCGGCCGATTTTGCTTTTTTTTATAAGTGGTACTTTTGAAAGAAATTAGAACAGATAGGTAAAAAAATTTTTGATTTTAGACAAAATTTAAGGTCAATTTTGAGCGCAACAAAATTACCGGAAGGAAATGAGGACAGACAGACAGACAGACAGACAGACAGACGGACAGACAAAATACTCCCCTTCTTATAACGATCCAGAATATATATACTTTATATATACTTTATATATATGGTCGGAAATCAATATTTATTGAAATTGCATCCCCTATATCAAACTTATTTATACCCTTCCATCCTTTTTGGAGAAGGGTATAATAATAAATATATAAAATGAATTTACTTGAATACGCACAGATATGCCTTCGTTATTGCCACTAAAATGAAGGGTTTCTCTTCATGGGATGGATACGTACAAACGTACTCGTATCGAATGACATTGGGAGAGAGGTAATTTTGGTACTTCCTCGATATGCTATTGCAACATATTTAATTTGACATAGAATTTTACGACTTCAAGGAGAAGCTTCCTTAAAAATCGCGCGAAAAGTCGCCCGATATCGTATGTCGTTTCCGTCTTTGAAACTAACTTCACTATTCGGTAGAATTTTTTCTATAATTATTTCCAAAAGAAGGTACTTAGAGAGCGGCAAAAAAAATTATTAATTATTTAAATTATTTATTACAGTTTTTTTAAAAAAACAAAGAAAAATTGTCTCTAAGAAGGAAGTAAATTTTAATCGAAAATAAAATTATAGTAAAGCGTGATTAAATTGTAAGGGCCTAAGCCGATTTCGAATAGAACACAAATTGTATGGTTGAATTGTGTATGTGCCGCCGAGGTGGCAGCATATCTCCATGCGATGGTTCAAGTTTTCGATGTCAGTGGGGCCCAATTAAGGTTCTATGCCGCTAATGTGCTCAATTATCTCATACTTTAGCTCTTCAATTGTTGCTGGCTAATAGACGTACACCTTTTATTTCCAATAAGCCTAAAGGGAGAAATCCAACGATATCAAATCACATCCTGTTGCCGGCCAATTAATGTCCGCACCATGTGAGATAACACGGCCACCGTTTTGTTCAAACCACATTCCGTCCACATCCCTTATCTGAAAATTGAGGCCATAAAAATATCGTTACAATCTTGCAATAGCTGGCGCCATTCATAGTAACTGCTGGCCATCCTAATTCGGGAAAAATACGGCCCGATAATGCCGCCAGCCCACAAACAGCAGTAAGTCTTGTGGTTGCATTCGTTTTTCGACAATCACTCTTGAATCATCATTCGACCAAATGTGGCAATTCTACTTATTGACGAATCCACTGAAGTCAAATATCTTCATCACTGAAGATAATTTTTTCCGAAAATTTATCATCAACTGTTGCCATTTTATGCCACCATTCTGGCACCATTCTGGCACCATTCTGGCATCTTGAATAGTTTTGGAATGGTTGACAGGCTTTGCTCAGTTGCACCTTGAAAGCGTCTAAATGCAAGCATTTATGCATAATGTTCCTTAACGAGGAGTGTGAGAGATACAATTGTTGGGCAGGACGAAGGCTCTGCAGCCACACTATCGTGAACAGTAACAATATTTTCTGTAGTGTGTGCATGCAATGGTGTTTTCACATCTCGTAAATACGCGGTTTGCTCAATTTTTCAAATTGTACGCACATTTAGACAATTAAATTAATTCAGAAAAACACGGAGTGCCCGATACACGTTTTGATGTAAACGACCATTTTCACAACAAGCCTGAATAACTTTAACGCGTTGCTCGATTTTGTAGCCTTCGATGGTTCAGTTCAAATTGAGTTATTCTGAAATTGAGATATTTCAAGAAAAAACTTGACATTTAGGCGTCCTTCACAATCCCCTTCTACCCTTGAAATTTTACCACATTCTATTTATATTTAGCAATGAGAGCCCTCTAATCATTGATTACATTAAATATAAATATTACCTGGAGGAAACCATTGCCATAAATGGAATTGCACGATTTCAGTACTTCAAAGAAAACTTAATTATTTTCTTGAAAATACTTGTATATTATGCATGTTGTATATGAAATATTACATTGAATTCATGTACATACATATAAGTGTATTAGATGATGGCCGTGCGTTGGATACACAATATGCCGTCCCCATACAGTACATCTGATGCCGTATTATTATCTATCGACTTCAGTGCGGTATTATGAAGTATGAAAAGAAGGTAATGAAAGAATAAATTAATAAATTCCTGCAATGTTAAATATTAAAAAAAGAAGCTTTATCTAAAACTAAGCACTGCGTCAAACACACCGTACAATTGTTGGGCATTGAATTATAGCTTAAAGTTTTTGTGTACAGCTGATGCTGCCTTCTTTTGTTAAATACGACAAGGAAATGAAATATATGGAATAGAAAAGCATGTGTTGAAAAATAAACTTAGAATCCCCATAGAAATTTCCGAAAGAGTCTCTTATGTAACCGTTCTAATGCTCAGTCGTACATCCATACATACATACAACTTGCAATATTGTATTTACGAGCAAAAAAAAAAAAGAATTTGTATTTGCAAAGTGCTGCATATGTCACTGTGTCAGCTGAAACTTCTTTTGGCTGGGTTTATTTTTATCTAAACGTTCAGCTGTCTCATACATTTTCGTATCTCATTTGTAATTGACACTCGAATTAAATGTATGTATTTATTCCTTGTATAATATAATAATGTATTCTTCAGACATCACTTTACAGTTTGGCCATTAACATAAGTGGAGATGGTTTTTATTAAAGGTACTGCCGTAGAAGTAATGTCTCCACAATACGTTAACTTTGCTAATCTGCTTTATTTTTAAACTTCAAGTCTCTTAAAAAAAATTCTTTTAATTTTGCCAAAAAGAGTATGTATAAAATTTATTAAAAAAATTTAATTTTATAACTTTTCAATTCGTTTATTGTTGTCTAGCTAATTTGGCGTAAAATTTTTCATAACTGAAAGCTTAAACGTTGTATTGAACTTTTCCCATACATTTTTTATCTACATTATCAAGGGATCGCATTGCTATTTTTTATATTTACTTATTTTGATTATCTCCAATCCTCATAGAAGTGCCAACTATGCTTAAATGGAAGTTTGCGTAACCCTTTTGACCTCCTTAGCATGTTTATAAATTTCTAACGGAATAATGAATAGGAATAATAAAGGTTTACCAAGAGTCCTTTAGCTTAATACATGAGTAAATAAAACTTACAGGTAAATTAATCTTGAATATTAATATTTTCTCCGCCTTAAAGAAAAAATTTTATACGGAATCATAAAAACATCCTATACAAAAGCCAGAAATTGTGATCAACGCTCTTCTATATTTTTGAAACTTAAGACACATGGTAATACCTACTCAGCTTACATACTCGTATCCTTAATTTACTATAATATATTTGCGCCAGACACCTGCGAAAGCGATTAGATGGATTTTCTATAAGTGTTGCATTTCATTTTACACTGTTTGGTACGTGAGCTTTCTTGTCCAACTTTCCTAAGGCAATATTAAGAGTACTATTTTTTTTTTAATTAAAATCTATACATTTATTGTCCCTTAAAGTCAGCTGTTGCTAATATCATGGTAACAAACGTAATACATTTTGCGAATAAGATGTAGTGGATATTTAGCGTTGAATAAATGCGCGCACATTCTTTGCGAATGGAAAGGTGTGTATTTTTCTCTTTTTTTATAATCCGTACTTTCGTAAGATATTGGCACCGCCTACTGAATACCCCTTGTAGCATTATTAGATTATAGATTTACAGGGTTGCAAGCTTATTGGCTGGTATAACAGGTGTATCCCAAATTAAATTTTCACTTAAAAGCAAGTTGGTTCTAAATCTTATAAGGACTGAAGATGTTTTTAAAACAACCACTTTATTTTAATTAAAAAAATTACACGGCATTTTTTTAGCTGATCCTTTTCACTTTATATACTAAAAGTGATTTAAAAATCCATTACACTAGTGGAAGTCGACCCATTATTCTATCATGAGATCATGCTGCTGAATCATTTTAATCACAATGGCGGCAAAGAAAATTTATCAGACAGAACCGATCATTGAAAGCGTAAATAAAAGTATAAAAATGGCTTTGCTAAAATTACAATATAGTGTGCGTGGGAATCCCCTAAGGTTTTTACTGAATATTTTTAAAAAATTGAAGTACTGTTCCTCCATTAATGTTGTTTGAAGAGGCAAGACTTAAAATTTGTGTGACTGTGTGGTAGTAAGAAAATCATTCGATTGATTTGTATGTATCGACACGTACAAGAATTCATTCCTTTATTACCAGACCGTTTGAGCACAAAAAGCTGCAACAGAGTGGCATATACATGCATGCCTTGTGAAAAGATACTACAAAAGGAAAAACAGTTTTTAGATAAATCTAATGCTCAGTTGTTGGGTTCGAATAATGTCAACTTCTGCGACCATGTCTATGGCAACATCTATTCATTTAACCAATTCCCTTTGCATATTTTTTCCTTTTTAATACAGATCTGTGTACGAGTAGTTGCCCTTATAAAAACATATATGTACATACGTTTGCCAATAAGTATGCATATGCATGTATATATATATATATATATACAATATATATATATATATATATATATATATATATATGTATGTATGTATGTATGTGTTAGCTACAGAATAAGAGGCATTTGTACACATGCCCACCACCTCAGAATTAATTTTGTATAAGTATAAATTTTGTGTTCATCTTCACTGAGGTCTCGCCCTTTTGGATTTCCCAAACGTCAACACGTTGGAGTTTTAAAAATGATAAACGTACAAAATTCGTGCAGTTCATATTTCTCACTTTTTGTCGTAGATTGTTTCCCCTTTCTTTCCTCTAGTATTATTTTGGCTGCCATTCCCCACCAAAAAGTACAAGACTACAGTTTGTACTACAATTTGTGTTTTGGGAAACGAAAAGTAATTTCTTATTTCTTTTCTTGGATTGTATTCTGCTAAATGTGGATTGAAAATCGAATAATAAAACTGAGATATGTATATAATAACGTGGCTGCAGAAAATCCCACCAAGTTTATAAAATGTGTTGTTTCCCTCATGATAAGTGTTGTCAGAGCTTAGAAAAAAAGCTGCATATTCTATTAGCTTTGAGGAAACGTTTCTTGTTGAAATTGTTAATCTATTTTATAATGAAAAGACATTGCAACCTGCCTATTTTTACTGTTAACTATTTCTCGAGCTTCTTTTTTTAAACTTTATTTTTAAACTAACAAAAATTAAATGACCGGACTTACGATTATGGTGCTAAAAATGTAAAAACGCCAATTTTTTTTTAGCTTTTTATTAGAGTGAACACTTTTTTTTCAAATCCACTAAAACACCTGAACAGATTAACTCGTTTCTGTTACATTACTTTTCTATCTGAATATGAAATTAATTTAAAGAACAAAATATAAAATGTAATTAAAAATATGTTGTAGGAGATACCAAAACAATAATAATTACAACAATTTATATGGTATGAATCGAAAATTAAATTAAAAAATTTTGAAACAAAAGGAAATGTTAATATTTTTTTTTTTTTGATTTCAATGCTAGTAAATGCTGCTGGTTCATGTGGCAAGAACGTCTACTATATATCGCTAAGATTGTAGGTTCTGGCTCTGCCTCCCGCAGTCAAACGCAAATTCTGTTGACTTAATTTACATCGATGGTAATACACATCTGAGCACAGTAGCCATCTCTGATTTCAGTTTGGAAATAAACGAGTTTATAGCCAAGCTACTGCAAATGTAAACCGGAAGTGGCGGGTTTGACCTGCCTAGACCTTCGGCGTTTTGCTTTGTATAAGCCGAAAGCTTTGCAGGTTGAATTAGTTAAAAAAAGATTATAATAATACAAGATAAAATTTTTTTTAGCCTGTAAAGTAATTGTACTACTTATACGCTTTATATAACCGTTTCCGGTATGAAGGAAACACATGTGATGTTCTTCCCTTTTTTGAGGTACAGAAATCCCAGCGTAGTATAATCCGTTAAATACCCTTCAGTGCAGCATAGAGCACAATATATTCCTACATAATCAAATACATAACCGGTACCGCAAACGTACTTTCCTGCACAGCCAGTTGTGATTACTGGGGTAGGCATTCTTTTTTCCAAACAGGTAGATTTTTGTAGGTACCAAGACCGCATTCAATACCGTTGAATGAAACAAATAAGAAACGAGAAAGCGGAAAATGATATGCCGAATAAATAATCGAAATTTATAATAAAAATTTATTGTACGCCAACCTCTTACTCGTCCTCAATTACCAGGAAAGTAAAATATGTGCTAATATGCCTTGTAAATAGAACTGTAGTTAAATAATACATCCCAAAAAAATAGTACTTACACTATCAAACAAGCATCAATATATTTGGTGCTAATTTATTGTCGTATTGTCTGGCTTGTTTACTACGTGATGTTTCTGATATTTATGTACTTATACGTATCTACCGGCCTTGGCATGTGTACATTCGTACGTGTAGGAATTTAACCACTTTTCTTCCACACACACGCACATTTGGTCATCTCGTGGAATATCTAATAAACGAAAGGAAAATGTTAATAACATGCATTTTCTTTTTGCTAAATAACAAATAATATTACAAAACCCTCTAAATTTCTCCACGTTGACTTGGCTGCCAATGTTGGTAGCAACCGCATCAACAATGTCATTATTACGGTCTTGTTACATTAACCTTTAAGTGTCACCCGTACGTGTACGAGCATGAACATCCATACAAGAAAGGATTGCCTTCTATGGGTCCATTAAAAAATTATTCCTTACACATAATATTGAATCGCTTTCGTTCTGCAATACAAAGTATTTCTATTTTACGGTTGGCACGTTCTTGGTCAGCCACTTCTCTCTAGTATATCCCGTAAAGCTCTTTATACGAGTAGTAAAGTCAAATAAAAATGCTCGCTTTTTGTATTCATTCCTGTTTCTTATTTAAGCAATTCTGTACAAAGTCAAATGGCCCTTTTACATACTCGTATGGAAAACTGTGTTCACTTATATGTGACAGAAATAGAAGCTCTTTTACTGTTTTCTAAAATAATTTCGCAAGGAAATAGTTCGCCGTGGGAGCCCCGAAGCAGATGGGTTAATGGTATAAATAACGAAATTTATTTGTATTTATTTATTGTATATTTACATATATATATATATACAATATATATATAATATATACAATATATATATATATATATATTTATATATGTTATGTATATGTCTAAAAAATATTGAAATATTTTTAATAAAACAACATAAAGCTCCTTCCTCTCACTCTAAACTAAGTTTTTCTTATATTTTATCAAATAGATATTTTATTCGATATGAAACCCATTAAATTTTTCTTACAGTCAATAAAAACAATAAAGTTATAAATTAAATTAAATTAAATAAATTAAAACTAAAATTTAATTGCAAAGCTTAATTGTTATTAATTTTTTTTTTTAATTATTAATTTTAAGTTATTTGGTTGTTTGTCTGCTTTTCAGAAAGTTTTTTAAAGCTGAAATTGAAAGTCTTGTTTTTCAAATTCCCACTTGATTTTAGAGCACAAGGATACATATATGAGAACAGGCTTGTTCTAATATAACGTTGATTTTAAATCACGCAAGTGATTTCTTGGTGTTCTAAAAATCACGAGATTTGGAAATTTTCGGCATGATTTTTTTTTTGTTGGCATAAATTTGTTAGAAAATAAAAATTCAGAAAATGCCAACAGCAATTTTATTGGCAACGATTGCTTTAAGAAGGAAGTAGAAAAGGTTGATTACCTTAAGAAACAAGTTTTGCGAGCCCTAACAAATCCTTTGGAAATGAATGAAAAAATTTTAGTAATTCGGACATACCAGCGAGACCATCTCACCCAAAAAAAAAATGTTTTTAGATTTGTGACACTATACAGCCTAAACAAGAGGGCTTTCGAAATAGTATCTGATAATGTAGTGCCCGCCTAGTAAAGTTCTCTATTCCTGAAACATTAAAGTAGCCGCACTTCTAACGTTTTTAGCTAGTCGGATCGCACCGAGGAGTTGTAGCGAATGACGTGAGTATTAGTACGGACGTTCCAGCTTTTGGAAAGTATTTTCCTTTAAAAGCAGGAATGTCTTCATTTATTGGTTAATTTTTTAATTTTTTCTATTTTAAAAATATAATAATTGCCCATAAATAATTAAAAAAAAAATTGTATAAAATACTCAATCAGTTTTTTTTATTAAGTTAAAAGCAAAATAATTAAAAAATATGTGCAAGAGATTTCAAACCGTTAGTCGTTGGAAATCGCTCAGCGGTTTCAAATCACGAGATTATTAAAATTTTTGTGCACAGACTACCATTTCAGTGATTTCAAATCACTTTCGCGAAAAGTGATTTTGCGGAACACACCCGATATTGTTGTAAATTCCAAAAAATATTTATTAATAACGACTAAAATTATGTACAGAATTATAAATCAAGCAAAGCAGATCTTAAAGCAACAAAACCGTCAACAGCTGAAGCTCATCAATTATATGATTTTTTTTCCACTTATTTTTGTATTGTTATTTTTGTTGTATGTGTTGTATAATATTCCAAGTGGAATAGCATGTGATTGATTACACTAATAATACCACAATAACAAAAACTAAGTTTTTTTTTATTCTGTATCAATAAAATACTCACTTTTACATTTCTTGAATTTTGGCTATTTGCACAGATCCTTAAAGAGCAGTAAATCTAAAGCAAATACTATTTCTTAAATAAAAAAGAAAACGTTTTCAATTTAATTAATTTTTTAATTAGCCTGTGAAATGAAACACGAAAGACGATTACAATTAAAAGCTTTCACTTAATCCCTACTCAGTAGTGCTCTTTTAAAATGGATTTATTTCTAGTAAAAATAAGAACTTTCCAAGTCGACATCCCGAATCTGCTTGCACCAGGTTGTTTTTCCCAAATTAAGGATTTTTTTCACTCAAAATAGAACTGACAAGACATTTATTTAGTATACTAAAATACACAGTAGTCGTTATGAGTCTATTGCAGTAACAAATCTATTATAAATAATTTAACTGGCGTTTTCACTGTTCATATTAACAAACTCACCTTCAAGGGGCATCATTCCTCTGCAAAATATTCCATAAATTTTTATAAAATTTTTAGCATTCAGCAAAACTAATGGTTTGAAAGGTGGAACTCTTATTAAGTCAAGCATTACTGTATCCAATGCTCATAAGGATTTTAATTAACAAATGGAAGCCAATTGGAATCCTAGAAGGCTTAGCAAATTCGTTTAGAGTTTCCTAAATGAGTCCTTATAGAATACACAACGAAAAGGAAACACATTAATTTTTTTTTTGCATGACACATAACTTTCTTCAGGGCATAACCTGTTACAAAGCGACGAAAATCTAAAAATTTAAAAGAAAATAATTTTTTTTGAAGCGATTTGTTTAGAAAGATTTGGAGGTTGATTAAAAAAAATGAACTGAGAAAGCATTTTTCTGGCTTAAGAATGCATACGTCGGATAATGAATATTGAGCATAGTAAGATAAAGAAATGTAAATAGCTAGAGGTTACATTCCTTAGCCGAATTTAACGTAGACACGCACAAAACTTAAAATCGATCCTCTCCTGGATCCTCTAATGTATTCTTGAGCCAGTTGTTTATCAAAGTTTACAAGAGCTGTACATTTCCGTAGGCTCGTTTCCTTTTTCACATCCTTTATTTCATCAAGGAGCTTTTCAAAACGATTTTTTATATATTCTCTATGTACAAATAGTAAACATCCTCTTTTAACTTTTTGCCGCTTCCAATGGAAGTATACTGCCTTTGAAGAGCACTGATTAAAATTGGAACTGTCAATAATGAAAAACTTTTTGTTTTCTAAATAATTTGTAGCTTAAGAGATTATTTGTTTAGTACTCATATAGAAAAAATAATTTACACTGTACAAATTAAAAAAATCTTGTTTTGTAAAAGGGACAAAAGGCTACTTCGGCTTTAAAGGACAGCAAAAATAAATATCTCATCTTGAGGCGCTTTAGGGTAAGTGTTTCGATACACAAGAACAAATACTGTTTTTTTGTATCGTTTCTTTACTTGTGTTGCTTTTTCAACATTTTTAAAAGTTTTATGTCATGTAATATTTACCTCAATCTACTTGTACAAAGCACACACAAACATGTACGCACACATACACACATACACACGTTTCAGTTTTTGCCTTTTTCAAACAATAAAGAATGTACATGTCTTTAGTTGATTTTCATGTGTAAATATTAAATAATATGTTTGCGATAGTCCTTCCATACACACACATAATATATTGACGTACTCCTCTGTGTCTACAATATTGATTTGGAACTTTTTTCTTACGAGGTATACTTTTCCTGTCACGTAAAAGGTCGTTTTATATGTACGTTTCTATATCGTCAGCGTAGTTTTGATTGCACAACTGCAGAAAAGGTTTTAGTATTCCGACATTTTATATTACACTTGTATAAAATTCATTCGTCTTATCGCACAATTTTCTTACAATTTTCATATTTAATATATATAGGGTGTGCGCCTGGAAGGTATACTATTTCATTTTACCGCCATTTCGGTTAGCATTTGTCTTGACTGTTCATATTTAACAATCGTGAAGTAGAGACGTGGCAAAATGTTATGCCATTACTGGGACGACGAGAAAGTTGCGTGAAACTCTTTGAAGAAACAATGTGCCAACAAGACGAACTATTTGTAGTGTAGTGAATGATTTCGCAGAAAGAGGGACTATAGCTGCATGTTGCCGTGCGTAGGATCTCGGCCTTCAAAAAACAATTTTAGCCAAAATTTTGCACAAGCACGTGCATTTATTTCCATTTATAGCTCGCCCATGAGAACCCCAATTTTCATGAAAAAATCATAAAACCAGTGACGAGGCACATTGTCATTTGAATGGATATGTAAATAAACAGAATAGTCGATTGTGGGTAATGGGAAACACTATTGACGTTATTCATCTATAGCCTTTGAATGCCTGGTGTGCAATTTGGACCGGAGGAATTATTCTTTGAAACTGAGAACGACGTAACGGTAACTGTTAAAGGGGTTCAATATCGTGATTGAAAACTTTTTGATGCGACAACTGCGTACTTTTGGTTTGATTATCATGTGATTTCAGACGGTTCCTCATCGCACACAACCTGGAAATCAATTGAATTACTGCGAGACCTCTTTCCTCAACAAGTTAATGCAAGAAATGGTGATGTTGATTGGCCTCCACGGTTGCCTGATTTGACACCTCCGGACTTCTTCTTGTGGGATTATTTGAAAAGCAAGGTTTATGTATCATCTTGGCTCGCTATTGGAAACACCACGTAAATGTTCATTATATATTCGCCTTCGTTATCTAGGAGGGAATCATTGAATATGTATGTAAATAAAACATCTTGCTGTACAACTATGATGACTTTTCCAAAATTATATATTTCAATACACCTTCAGATTATTAAAGATCGCGTTAGGATAATATTTTATATGAATTTTTTCCAATGGCATACTTGCATGATGAATGTATCAACTTTCATATAAACCAATCAATGTTAAGACGACGACATGTTATATAAATACCTCGTACATTCGAGTTGAGAAAAACATAAATGAACTACTGTTGGTCACAGTGTCTCCTTTACTGAATGTTCAACTGACTAATTTGAAATGTTTCTATATTTTGAAACCTGAAAATGTATAAGAATGTTTACATCTACTTGTTAAACTGTGATTTGCCTTAAATAATATATACTTATATGTTGCGTGTTATTCAAGATGTGTGCAACATTAACACATCGAACTACTCACGTACTATTATTCACCTCATTTTAACCTCATTTCACGTGTGTGAGCGTGTGGGTGTGCGTGAGCTTGCTTGTATCGTCTTCATTGATTTTATAGTTTTGACTTTTTATTGCTAAAACAAAACAAAAGGAATTTCAATTTCTATTGAGTTGATCTCATGTAGAAACGCCCTAAGAGGCATTTTTTGTTGCCATAGATTTTTTTTTTTTTTTTTATTTCAATGTATGAACTGAATAGACATTGAAATCACTAAAAATATCTATTTCAAAAATGCGACTTAGGCCCTTTTTATAAGAGACTAACAACATGAGCTTGTATGTGTTTACATGAAAAAAGATTCATAAAGCGGTCATTACAAAGTGTATAGCCGGCAAAACTGATAACCGCCCAATAGTAAAAAAAATTATTATCAATTTACATAAATTAACAATTAAATGTTTTATTCCGGGTTGTTGACTTACACAACAAAATTCTTGGATTTACGATTTACCTCCACGCCATAAAAAAGGAGTAGTTAGCAAATATACTTTTTGGAGTCAAGAAATTTCTTTTGGAACAGTAGATTTCGAGGTCAACGAAACGCAATCGCAATTTTGTTTATTCATGGATGTGCATTATACTGCTCCCTTCGACATCTAGAAGGGGAAACATGAAGCAAATATTTATTTAAAAAACAAAAACAGATCAGACAGTCAACGAAGTTTTGGATGCCCTAAATATAATAATATTAATAATTATCATTAAGTTTTATAAAATAAATAATTTTTCTTTTCTCGTTTTGGTATTTAATAAATTAGACAAATTCCCTGAAGAAGTGGACAAATAATCCACGAAACATCGGGATATAATATGTAATAACAATTGCTTTATTGACACAAAAGAAAGGTAGGCCTTACAAGCTAAGTTTTTATATATAAAAAACAACTCATACTAAATTTAAAAAAAAAGGCCAAAAAGAAAAATTTTAATATAAAACAGATAATTGTTAAATATAATAAAATATATTAAGTAAATGTTTAAATACACATTATTCGTGAACCAATGTGGTGATATTGTAATTCATTAGGTCTACACTACTCTGGCTGTGTGGTTTCTCAGGGATTGTGAATGTATGTGTGTATGTGTTTTCACAAGCTTTATTTTTGTAAACCGAAAAACGCAAAGAAAAGCAAGAAAATGAATAGTAGCAGTTTCAATAACACTGGAAAACAATTTTGTATTGGAGGAACGCATATAAACAATTTTTTAAGGAAACGGAATTGGAATTATTACGTGTAATATATTTATTGGGGAAGGCAAATTATCTAAAAGTACATGCCAATTAAGTGTAAAATAAATAGTTGTAAGCATACCATAATGTTTGAGATTCTCTGCCCAAAATTCGGAATAATTTTAAAATTTATAAAAAATTCATCTAAATATATTGAAAATCAAAATGTGGTACCAGAGATGCTACACGTGCTCGTATTCAGCAGATATTTGCAAGGCTTTAGCTAATTCTTGTAGCAGCAATTTAAGTAAAAAAATATAAATCTGTCAAGGGATTTATTACTGAATTATCTTTTATGTTTAAGAATTTGCTGTAAATATTTTTTATTTACTAAAAATAAATATTAATGACTCATTAATTTCAACAGACATGCTATTATTTTTCCG
Organism: Ormia ochracea; assembly: GCA_963402855.1. NCBI lineage: Eukaryota > Metazoa > Arthropoda > Insecta > Diptera > Tachinidae > Ormia > Ormia ochracea. The sequence continues at coordinate 59,333,736 of OY727105.1, read as the reverse complement.
AGCGCATCTCCGTTTGATAACGTTACTAAAAATATTGAATTCTGTAAATAAATTAAATATTTTTTTTTCTCTTATACAAACACAGTTCAAGTTTGGTTAGCTAAATTAATAATAATATATAGGGTTTTCCATTAGGTACCCACACATTTTAAATATAAGTTATCAAGGTATTTGCATTTTTATTTGGAAAAATGAAACTACTAGTTCATGTTTTGAAGAATATTCCGTTTAAATCACCGTCCACCAGGGAGCTGCATACGATGCTTTCAATGTTTGAAGTAATTTTTCGCATAAAGCAAACTGCAGTTCACCGAGACCACGTTCAGTATTCAATTCCAATACGTCAATTGTTTGTGGCTTGTTTGCATTAGCCAACGACTTCACAGAATCCCAAAAAAAGCAATCCAATGACGCTTGATCATAAAGTCTTGGCGGCCAACTCACTGGCCCAAAAACCTGGAATTAACGAATCGTTGAATTTTCCACTTAATAGATCCTTTGTGTCGCGAGCTTATTGGAAGCACATGCGGTTAAGACTATTTCTATCCGTTTTTGGTAAAAATTTTTCATTCATCATTGACCTACACCGAACTGTACTTTGACTGTACGTTGTCTCCTGCTTCAATATTAAAAAAAAAATATGACCCGATAATGCCGCACGCATGAAGAACGCACAAGACAGTCACTTTTAACGGATACAATAATGTCTCGTATACTTAATATGCGCTTATTTTACTTATTAAAAAAGACATTAAGTCAAAAATACGCCTCATCAAAAAGCTAATTTTTTCTATAAAAAAAAAAGGGATCACTATTTTTGTAATAAATTTTTATGATTTTACTAAGCCTGAAAGGAATGTGTGGTGCTGAATAACCCTTTATAATTAAATTGAATAAATTAGTAGAATTAATTACAGATACTTAACGCCTGATAGGTTAAAAATATTTATTTCCGTAGTTTTTAGTCTTCTTCTTCTTCTTAGTTCTTTAGAATCTAAATAAGGCAATTTTTAATTTGGCAATAAGCTTGTGGAAAGCCTCACCAGCAATAGAATGCTGCGTTGTAGCATTTCAAGTGTTAAACAAGTAAACGAGGGTGAATTGTAAATTGAGCTGTAGAGTGCATAAAATTGTAATAAAAATGATTACATACCCGCTTTTAGGCCCATCTGAGGCAACCGTAATTTTAAATGGTTTTTGGCTGTTGTATTCGTATTTTCATTATTATTCATCCATTTGTTCACATTATCCGGTTTTATTTTCAGCTCACATTTCCCTTTTATGCATCATTGTATTTCCTCTATACATCAATTGTTGTTTAGTATGTATAGATATTTCCTTTGTATTGTTTAGTTCATTAACCAAAAAGCATTTTATTTTGGTAACAATAAACCACTACGGAATACAACTACTTCACCAGAAATTCCCCCTTACCATTCGTTCTGAAACATTGTTTTGGTTGCTTTGGTGCAATATTTGTTTGGCTGCTTTTCAGACACACAAGCAGAACACCTTGTTTGCAAAAGCCGAAACACTGCAAAGCTTTATTTAGGAATATTAGCATTTATTTTAAAAGATTCCATTTAGAGCATAAACAGATATTTTTTCATATTCAAATATTTTAGTGTTTGCCAAATACGAGTTGCTAAAGACCTCTTCACAAACGGAGGGGAAATAGACCGGAAAAATACACATCGTTAATTAAAATACAGAAAAGCCCAATAGCAGTAATCAGCAGTAGTTTGTATATAATTTTTTAATGGTTAAGAAACAGATGAATGTTTACTCGCATTTCGTGGAAAATTTGGCCAAAATGACAAATACCTTTAGTATGAAGCTCACCGTCAAAAGCTTATGATGAAATATTTTAAGATTTTTTTTATAGAGTTTAATTTGTTTTTATCATTATTAAAGCTTTTTTAAATAACAAAAAAAATATTTTATTAAGCAACTCCCTTATTTATAATTACAATACATTACATTATTAGTTGAGGCCGTCAGCCTCAACCCCCCCGGGGAAGTAAACACGGTCTCCCGCGGGAGAACCGGATATACTGGCCACTACACACTATCGAGGATCTCACCTAACTTTCTCCGAAGATCTACATTCAGAAGAATTAGAATACCACACGGCTTTTATAACTGAATTTTATTACTTATTACTTATATTTTTTATATTTTATATTTGTTTATTTCCTTAATATTATAATTATATGAATACAATTAATAATTGCATGAATATAATTAATAATTGCATGAATATAATTAATAATTACATGAATATAATTAATAATTGCATGAATGTAATTAATAATTGCATTAATATAATTAATAATTACATGAATATAATTAATAATTACATGAATATAATTAATAATTGCATGAATACAATCAATAATTGCATGATTATAATTAATAATTACATGAATATAATTAATAATTACATGAATATACTTAATAATTACACAAATATAATTAATAATTGCATGAATACAATTAATAATTACACGAATATACTTAATAATTACTTAAATATAATTATAATATTGCTAGGGAGCGCTTGGCTGCTGAGGCCATCAGCTAAGCTCCCCGGCAGGGAATTGAATCCCGATCTCCCGCGTGACAGCCGGCTATACTGGCCGCTATATTATCCAGGACCTCAACTACAAAATAAAACATTATAATAGTTGCAAAAAATTAAAAAAAAAATTATATTTACTTATCTTTTTTTGATGACTTACGCGATATGAAACTATTAAAATATTTTTCCCTCAGAAAATAATTTCTTTACTAAAAATTTTATATTCGTTTCCATAACGTATTTGGTTCATATTTATGCGTTACTACATATCCACAACTTTTTTCCTTGATTGCATGCAGAATATAAAATTTAGGTTTTTAATTTTTTTTTTGTAATCAACTACAGAAAATATCCCCCGATACGTACGTAATTTGCTTCTTGTATCCACAAACATATTTTATACAATCTGACTCCTGTTTATTTAGATGTGTGCGTTAGTGGCATATAGAACTTGTACAAATACGTTTACATTTGGGCATACAACGTGAGTAAAGTGTAACCAATCTGTATAAAACATAAACAATTTAGTATCAAGTTAGTATTCATAATTTAGTTTTCATTCAATTAAAAGTTGTTCAAAACAACATGAGAAAGATTTTCTGGCCGCCTGAATTATTTAGATGATTCGAAACTTATTCCCGTCTGAGACAACTTGTTGTGTTTTGCAAAGCCGAATTTCTTGTGCGGAGGATTAATTATCTTAAGCTTTTATTCAATTACTTTTGTAATCTATAGAGTCGTTTCTGGTGTTGCTAATACAGCATATTTTCTACAAATAGGCAATCACAAATAATTGAATCGCTTCTTTTATCTTTGGCTGATAGAAAGAAAATTCGAAATGGAAGAATATTTCGTAATAAATGCGAGTAATACTTAAAATGCTGTTACGTAAGCAAGACTTATTCAGTCAATATGCAGAAAATTGCAATCGTAGTGAAGAAAACTTCGAAATGGGAAAATATTCGGTAATAAATGCAAGTAATACGTAAAATGCCGTTACGTAAGCAAGCCTTATTCAGTCAATATGCATAAAATTGCAATCGTATTGAAGAAAAATTCGAAATGGAAAAAATATTCGGTAATAAATGCGAATAATACGTAAAATGCAGTTACGTAAGCAAGACTTATTCAATCAATATGCATAAAATTGCAATCGTATTGAAGAAAAATTCGAAATGGAAGAATATTTCGTAATAAATGCGAGAAATACGTAAAATGCCGTTACGTAAGCAACACTTATTCAGTCAATATGCAGAAAATTGCAATCGTATTGAAGAAAAATTCGAAATGGAAAAATATTCGGTAATAAATGCGAGTAATACGTAAAATGCCGTTACGTAAGCAAGACTTATTCAGTCAATATGCATAAAATTGCAATCGTATTGAAGAAAAATTCGAAATGGAAAAATATTCGGTAATAAATGCGTTAGTATTTATATTCGTAACTTTCCCATATATATCGATGTATTTTCTTGTAATTTGAAAGCAAAGAAATATGTTGCACATATTTCTAGACGTAAGCGGTTCCCGAGTTTATTTTCATTCAAAAGTACATGAATGCACTTTAAAGAAAATATTTCAAGAAATTAGATATGCTTTATCAGTAACTTAAGAATGATTTAAGGGTCTGTACGAGGGTACTGTTGAATTTTTGCCCTTCTTTTGTACATAATGATTTAGCAAATTTTACATTTCATCTACAGCTAAAAGCTGCTGTAATGTAAATGCTTTTTTGACTCCTTTTAGTCATCATGTAATTTTATTTTTCGTAGATTCAATTTCAATAATCAATCTCATAAATCAATAATCACTGTAACTTAGTAAGGTGGGAATAAGATTAATTTAATTTAATTAAGACAAATTTGGGTCGTATTGGGCACATGTTTTTATAGACCTCTCACTTCGGAAACAGGCCACTGCGCTCGCAAAAAGGCATTATGCATCAATTAGCAGAAAGAGACATTTCGGAATTAGAGAGATAAATGTATGTTGTGGAACTGATGAAGAATAACTGCAGAAGATCAGCGAAATACGTTGTAAGTTCGCATAAGTGCATTAACATCGATGCTAATTGTTTGCTGGTATATGTTAGGTGATCACTGATTATGCGTTTGCGGTTCAATCATATTAGTAGCAGTTAACACAAAAGGTATTCAAGTGCATGAGAAAAATTTATTTATCTTTGACTGCAGGAGGGGGATCGAACCCATGACCTCAGTTATTTGCTTACAGTTTCCGCCAACGAACCCAAAAATCATTTATTTAATTACCATGTAATGCACATATTACATATTGCATGAGCAAATCATTTAATTATTTTTATTAATTTTTTTAATATTTTCTTTTAATTCCAGAATTTCTATAAAAATTAACCAACTGCCCGATAATTTTAATAAATAGGTGAGTAATATTTGGTAAATTATATTATTTTTTTTCAATGTTCAAAGTTATAAAAATGTCGCCTGATGGCGCACAAAAATCATAAGGAGCTGATTTCGCATTTAGAGTGTCAATTTCATTGCAATCAGTTTCAAAATACAGTGTGTTCAATAAATTTGTACACAAGGAAATATACAATTTTCACATAGAAATGAGTATATGTAGTGGCATAGTTTTTACTCTTAAAACAGATATTATTTTATATATTGCTAATGAATGCTTCAGAATTGTGGGTTACATATAAAAATTTAAAAAGTGCTGGGAAATTCAAATAATTAAATACAAAAATTGGAAGAAGACAATTTTTGTTTTTATTTTTAATTATTTTAGAATTCCTCAATTTTTAACTGGAACTTTTCACTTATTTCGTACAGCGAAAACTGCTTGTGTTTCGTAAGATCTACTTAAAACCAATTAAGAAGAGTTTTTAATGCGGTTCTATCAAAATTATTTGATTTGCAAAGAAAAAGCTTGTTTGATGGGTTGTAACCATAAAAACATTATTTTTTCTTATTAAAATCCTTATCGTTCTGAAGATAACATATTACAAGATATAAAATTGCGATTTATGCAAAAGTTAACAAAGCTTGCGCAATACGACACTGGGTTACTATGCAGAGGTTTCTTAATGGAAACTCAATTTGTACTCAAAACATGTTTTTTTTCGAAAGCGTTTAATATTTTTAAGACTTTTTCCCCTCACTAACTTGGTTTATAAAATTTTTTGCCGTGTAGTTGGCTGAAGCTGTAAGCAAATCGCTGAAATCGTGAGGTCAAGCCCTACCTCCGGCAGTTAAAAATTAGGTAAATACATTTTCCACATGACTTAGTGCCAAAGGCATTATCACAGATCACTTAACATGTACCAGTAGAAAACTTTTATATACTTTAACTGCGAAGCAATCCACTTTGCCAAGTTATTGCCTTTAACGGAAGAACCCGGAGCTCTGAAGGTCATCAAAACGGAGAATAATGCCGCATTTAACTCGTAAAACACTTGTTCTTTGTTACTTTAAAGAAAATAAAAAATAAATTTAACGACATTGTTGAGTTTTATCATTTTGAAAAATTTTTTTTAAATTAAATATTGCAAACCACATGCGCTCTATAACAAAGACTTTTTGTATTATTGTAAGGAAATGCATGGCGATACTCTACCTTGGAGGATGTATTATTAAAATACTGCAAAAAGGGATGGGACTTTATTTATTACATCTGGAATGCCATGCTAAGCTGTATACACGTACATAAATAAGTCTACTTTAGATTCGTTTTCTTTTACTACAGTAAAGAGGCGTGTCATGGGATTTCCCCATTGCGAATTCCCATATCGATTTGAATTAAATGCAATAGTTGGGAAGAGCGGAGCCCGAGTATAGTTTACTGATACTCTCTTAACAAATTAATAATTTAATGAATTGCATATTAAACTTCAGTTATCTTTGAAAATAAGCTTAAATCAGTGGTAAAATTAATGTGCCAGCTGAACAAATTAATAATAATAATTAGTAATAATTGAGACGATCAATTAAGCGCTCATCTCTACGTAAATTGCTCATCTCCTGGTTAAATATTTAAACAATTTTTTATTGCAATTGTAATACAATACTTCCGTACTTATTACAGCAGTCATCAATTAATTTATTTAAAACTTAAATACATATAAATATATTATTTTGTTTATATCAATTTACTTTGCATGCAGACAAACACAAAAAATGTCAGGATATTTCAAGTCACGTCAAGTGAAATGGCACTGTTTTACTATATACACAGTCATGAGTACTATCGATATATAAAATCCCAGATAATGGCATTTACTATAGAGCGTCATTGAAAATCTTTCGCAACTAGCATTGGTAGCCTTGACTACGTAAGTCTTTTGGAACGATATCTAGACATCGGAACTAGATATTTATATTTTATAAATATTTTAGTGATTCTATTCCGCACTTTTGGTTTTAGTGGCTTTCTACATTAAAGGTCGGTAATGAAATCCGGTAAAAGCAATCGATTCAGAAAAAAGTTGCTCACGAAATCCCATATGGGATAAATGCTTTGTTGAAAATGTCACCAGTCACCCACAAAAAGTATATATAATTGGTGACAAGGAAGCACTTGTCTGCAAGATTCCTTTTGGGTATGTTATAGGAATTTATCAATTACTTAACATTGTAATTCCAATTACATTTTACATCAGAGTGTAATTAAAAATAGTTTTACATATGAATACATATACAAAATATAATGCGAAAAAATTTGTTAAGAAATTCACAATTGCTTTTCGCGAGTTATGAAAGAGTTCTTTGTGGTAATAATTTTATATAAAAAAGACAATCTGACAATAGACGGCTGCTACTGTATGGCGAAATTGTTGTCTTTCAAGTAAGCGCCTACCAAGAATAAAGTAAATAGGATAATTGTTCAAAATGAAACCATATTCACTTGCAAGAGCAAATGTTTTCCTGTAGGGATCTGCAGCATTAGTTCATGCCTTTGGCGGAATTAGAATAAAACACCCAAATATTTCTTAATGAATTTTTATCGTTAACGTTTTTTATATGAATTAATGGAGATAGCTGGTCATACCTACATCCATTGAACCGCTAAAAAGTCGAGAGGTTCATGGTTAAAATAAGAAACAAATTCTTGGCGTCTAATTAAACAAATAAGCATTAACAGCTGTTTTTAAACAACGCCAAAAAGCGTTAACAAGTTACGAAACGTTAAGTTAAGCAACGCAGTCATTCTCACTAGTTGAAAGATAAGACATGCTGTGAGGAAATTCAAAAATTCTCTGGAACTTGAAATTTAAACTAAATTACCTTAACTAGATTTTCTTTAGCCCCTCGATGGAAGCCAAAAAAGCCAAAGGCCTCAGTAGCCAGTGCTTCTATACATATTGCAATTATATTCATATAATTGTAATATTTGGTAAATAAATAAATAAATAGATTTTCTTAATAGTGAAAGTCCCTCGTGTTTGCTGTCTCCATTATTTCCATAATAAAATAAATAAAAAATAAATAAAATCAAAGAAGGAATAAACTGTATCGTTAAAACTAAAAATTCCCGATTCATGTATATTCAGATATAATTTATGTGAGCTCACGATTGCACTTAAATCTGTAACTGCAAACAAACTTTCCGCTTTGCTAATCAAGCATTTAATAAAGAACCCAACAACTGCACTTCGTGTGCTCCTAAATTGTCGGATCAATTCATTTTTCCATCGACTTTTTAGAAAATCAAACTAATTATTCTACACGGCAGAATCCTCTGATTCGAAAGCACAGTAAATTTCAAGTCAAGTATTAAATATCATTTCAATAGCGAAAGCTGAATTAGTTTTGTGAGGTTAAGGCTGACAGCGCTTACAGAAGCAAGTAAGCATGGCATATTAGAGGTGTTCCCTAATACTTCGTTAGGCCTCAAATATGACATCTGAATTCAGCTTATTTCAATTTCAACGTTCCTTTAAAGAAATTAATTATCAAATATTACAATTTGCTAGCTCAATTTGCGCAACTATAAATTGTTTGGTAAAAGTGAGACTAAATGACCAAACACTGAGACTAAACACGCAGTTTTACAATATTGATTTTGCAATATTAATTAGCGCGATTGTATCAAATTTCATAAAGTCTTTGTTACATTATGAATTCCTCCACTAACTTACTGATTACAAAATGTTATCCTTCTCCTTTATCGGAACAAGTAATTTTATGGCAACACATCGAAACATTAACGGAATCCTAATTAGTGGTTTCATATTTCCGATTACTTGACGCCTACACGAGATATTCTAGTAAAGATTATAAATCACAAAATACAATAATAATTATGTACGTTTATGTACGCCTGTCTCTACATATTTTTCTTGAGTAATTAAAGTGAAACAAACATAAATCATGTAATTAATAATTTACTTCTGCTTCATGCGACCGCGTTTAAAACACGTTATAACTTGTAGTCGATTGCCGTCCTTTTGCACTGCCAATGCGCCACTTCCGAGAATCAAAAGTTGTGTAAATGTATTTACTTATTTCAATACATTTTATTTTATTTGTTTTATTTTTGTGCCACTTCTTTCATGGAATTTGTAAAAAGGGGAGCTGAAAACAGAACAATGAAACACAAAAAATAAACAATTAATTACATTTATTATTGATTTTGGAATACAAGAACGGGAGTTTGTTAATGAATGGCAGAATTAATAAATAATAAATGGCGCTCATTTAATGGCAATCCCAGCAAACATACAGAAAGATTTTAGACCAATTTTTTAAATTATTAGCTTTTGTTTTACTCTCCAGTAACACAATTAAATATTTAATTAAAATCTGTACATTTCAAAATTATTATCTTAAATGCTATAAAATTAATAGCATGTGTAAACCAGAGAGTTTGGAATAAATTTTCTGCAGACACCTGAGTATTATTCAAGTCCATCGTTCAAGACTCTGAAGAAATTATTTTTATACACTCTTGCAAACTTTAAAGTTTCTTAAGTATTGAAACTTACTAGATATTTAATTATCAAAATTATTCGTTGCAATCGTGAAACACTGAAATTTTTAATTTAAAATATCTTTGTAGCCGCTGCGCAGTTCTCAAGCCAGATTTACATTTTAATTCTTTATTGGCGATCGTCGAAATTCCTAAGCGTGGTTTAATAGACAAGTGTAAAGGAAGCTAAAAGTATTTCTTCTGTACTTCTTGGCCTGAAATTCAAGGACTAGAAATTACTTTAAATAAGCAAAGTTTACCATTCAATTGTGTTGGCATTTGTATTAGTGGTAACGCAAAATCACTTTGACATTTGACTAGTTAACATAAACATTTTATACAGCGTTTCATCAAAAATTTGGATTTTTCTGTTATTAAACGGTTTCAAATATGTGGACGAACTGAAGCCGGAATAATTAAATGCATTCGTTGCATAAGAAGTTTCCTTTTGCAATCCATTTACATGGTAAATACATCTATATATTACATATTATATTATTATCACACGAGAATAATTTGTACAGCTTGAGTTGCCCATTACCAGTAATTTAATTGAATTTTCTGCTAATTATGTTTATTACTTTAATTGTTGGTAATTCTTAAACGTGAAGTATTAAACAGCATTTTTCATACATATATTATAACACAAACACACACACACCCTCACACAGAGAAGTTATTTTGTTTTCAGTCGTGGCATTTCCTTTTTGTTGTTTTGTTTCAAATAAGCTGTCTGAATTGTTATTCATTTAATTATTTAGTATCTGTAACACTTTCACTTCCATCAGATTTAAATTATTTCTTTTAACTAGTTTATTAATTAACTTGCGAAAAACACAATTTAATTAATAACCGCTAAAGTTACGGAAAGAGCTGCAATCGCTATAGAAAAGGGTTGAAAATAAATATTCTCTTTTAGGTAAAACTCCAAACTAACTGGGTATAAATAAAGTATACACTTTTATAAGTTGGCAAGGAGACTTATAAAATGAATGTAATACTTTATATATATCCGCATAAATCCATATCAAGCACAAAAACGCACGAATAGCCACGCATACCATTTGAATGGATGTGTGAGTAACAAAGATTTTACTATTTGCCAAGATTAAACACGTCCGATGAAATGGTGGGAGTTTATTTTTATTGGAAAAATTACTTGTGGCTACACAGGGTTGTATTTCATATGCCACACCCATAACTTTGTAACCATCTACATTCTTCACTAGTGTACAAAATCCCTCTTAAATATTTTACAAATTTTAGTGTGTATTTGTTAGCAAAAGTTTGTTGGGAGAAAAAGAAAAGTTCGTCCCGTTCTTGTGAGCTTTCAAAATTAACACCATTCGGCATGTTTCACCAATCGGGGTTTTGCTTGCTTTCAGCAGCACCGTAAACGAGTATAATGCTCATTTCAGGACTCGTTTCACTATCCTAGACAATCGTATGATTCATTCACACGATTTTAAAAAATCTCATGGCCTTGCAGACGAGTTTTTTGCACTCCTGATTGCTTGTCATAAAAAGTCGTACATTTTTATGTTTCACCATGCAATTTTTTCAGCAGTGATGCCATATCTCACAAAGCATACGACTGTCTAGCGACTACTAACGAGGTGCGATTGGCCAGTACGACAGAGCTTACTTGCCTCTGTAAGCGCTGCTCAGCTTAACCTCACAAAACTGATTCTGCTCTCGTCATTGAAATGACATTTAACTCACAATTATTTTTTCCATTCATTTTTGTTAAGCCAATTTATTTTACCTCTTTGATTGTGAAATGTTAATAGCAAAATATAAATAAAAATATAATTATGGATATGTTTTAATATTCGAGGTATAATATTAAATTGGCAAATGATATCATTTGCACGGTAGGAAATTTAAAAAGTTTTATATGAATTTGTCTAACAGAAATTGGCAAAGCAGTTACTGAATGTGTATGTTGGATATTCGTATACAAGTTTATTTATAATTGGCTTGTACAACTGCAAGAAACTTTTTATGGAAGTAAAGACTGCAATGTATGCACGTACAGATGTGGCATCGAGAGCTGAAAATAATGTTCGATAAAATGCTTGTGTTTCGAGCTGCATCCATACGCACTCATTTTTATGTAAATGTACATAAATGAATTTAATAAATTCAAATAAGTAAAATTGAAATTTTATTGCCAAAGTTAGAAATGATTTTAAATCTGTTTTTAATACATTTGTGTGTTACTCGACAGTGTATACTCGTACACAGTTGAAAGAATAAACTTTTAAGTACGCACAAAATGAAAGCTTCGTAGACTACATGTGACCGACTGTGTGCACAATTATTTGTCGAATTTCTTTAAATGGTTTAAATGTAAAGGACGAAGTGAATGAACTTGGTTAATATCTCCCCTTTGCACAGGATTTTGTAAAGAGCTACGGGTGCGAGCAAATTATTTTACAGTCTTATGATATTAAATAATTTTGCAAACAAAGTGTAATAAAGTTAGTCATAAAGTATTGCTTGAACAGATAGAAACTCTAAAGTAATACTGGGGGACTGGGAAAAATGTGGCATTCGGCCTGCCATAGCAAACAGGAAAGTTTCTATGGTTCTAAATGGAGTACTCTGCATTATTGGCTCATGAGAAGGCGTGCCCTCAAAAGACGCCCGCAGACTTTAGCATTTAATATGGTTGCTAGTGGAAATGATTGGGAAATACTGCCATGGTACATTAAAACTCAAAAACTGAGGCTAAAATATACCCAGTAAGATACATAAAAAGCCCGTAATAGGAGCTTTGACGTGGAGGTCTTATATGTTTGAGAAGTATAGGCCTTGCTGCCATTAGGCAAAGCTAAATAAGAAGAAAAGGAGTACTCAATCCATGGCATGGTATACCCTTATTTTTAAATTTAAGATACAATAAATGAATCTAGTATAAAAAATAATACTGCTGTGTTAGCAGGTTCTTAAAAATTAAATGGGTCCATCCCCACATATGTACATATATGCATAGTATGCATATACAACTACTTAAAAGAATCGAACTATTCCGTATCAGTAAAGACCCCATTATTTTTGGTGGCTCAAAAAATCTCCCAATAAGATATTTGTGCTTAATTATTTGCTAAGCCCCACCCAGCTATTCAATCATTAACTGTTAACATTTTGTTTTCGCTCATTTTTTCTCTTCCGAAACATTTTTTATCAAACCGCAGAAAAGCAACGATAATATTTATTACTTATTAGCGATATTTCAAATGCAACTGTCTAGTCCGGTCACAAGTACAATTCTGGAGTAGTAGAGTAGGAAAGAAAATTTTGTCTATACATGTATGACGAAAATCATAGGAAATCGATATTGGAATTGGTTTTAAAACGCTCTCATATGCAACTCGGAAATGAAACTTTTACGATCGGATAATGAGAAACCATTTTTTTTTAAATTAGAATTAAATTTAACAATTAAAATTATGAATTATAGTCGAATTACCGGTAAATGGTTCTTAATCCAGAGAGTCTTAATTGTTCGGCTTAACTTTGCTTTTGTTCGCATTATCTATGTATGAGGATAAAAAAATTATACCTTCTGCTAAGCCTGGAAAGAAATTTGACACAATTAATAAAAGTTCATGCAAAAAACAAGCTAGAGGAGGGAAATAAGAGAATTACTTATTGGTTTTTGTTAGTCATCCAATAAAAAAGGACTTTAATTGAAGTGAAACTCAAGTGAAGATTCAAAAATTGGATTAAAAGTTTGCCCTTAGCTGTTGGGGCATTAGCTGTATGGCACCTGTAGAAGTACAATGGCACCAAAGAGTCTGTGGATGAAATCGTGAATGGATTTCGTAGCATTTTAAGGAGGCAGTTCAAATCTCTTCCCCCACCAAGCGGTACAGCCTCTACAATTTGTGTCTAAATTCAATTTAGAGAACTTAAGCCAACGTAATTAAAATTCGTTGGATTTTAAAATTGATATTCTTTTGAATCTGAGCGTTTAGTATGGTTCCTTAAGAGAAATATTCGTTTGTAACTTCAGTTAAATATGGAATGCCACAAACATATCTAACTCGCCAGATTTATCCCCAAGCATACACATGTCTCTTTATGTTTCAGTTCTCATTATATAAGAAGATTAAATAAAGCCAAACGAATACTCGTATAATATTAAATGCCGAAGCATTTGTATTCCCAATTTTATTCATGTAAACTTTTATTCATTTCAACTTGCACAGCACACAGTCTTAATTATGTCTATTGCTGTAGAAATTTACCCGAGTTTAAATCCTAACGGGCAAAATGAAAAAAATTAACAGTGAATTTAAATTTAATAAATATTTTTTTTTATATCTTAAACTGTCAATTAAATTATGCTTTAAGGATAGATCGGCTGCATACAATTTATTGTTTTGATATCTTATAAACAGCTGGCAGGCCTTCCCATGAAATTCCAATTTTGTGGTCTAAACTATGAAATTATTTAATTGGCCAAAAACTAAACTGCTTTTAAAAATGACAAATATGAGAATATAAAAACAATAACAGCCCACACAAAATGCTTCATCGCGCAAAACTCCTGCGAACACACAATCGACAACAAACATTCACAAATAGCAACGGGAAACGGAAATTTAATGCACTGCTAATGCGACACACACACGCATACACACACAACACACAGAAATACAATAAATAAATATTATTGCCATGACTATTTTTTTTATTTATTTTTTGTTTTTTTTTTTTGGTTTTTTGTTCTTTTTTTGTTTTTGTTTTTGTGTGTATTTTATTATTATTTGAATTATTACTCTACTGCAGGGAAATAATAATGGGCGAATGGTTTGCAATTTGTGCAAATTAATGATACGACAACTCGGCAAACAACAAATTCAAATGAATGTTGAATTTATAATAAGTATTTATTTTAATAATCTTTTTAATATTTATTTCACTTCAATCGTTATTAGCAAGACAGCTTGTGTGTATGAAAATAAAAACGGTCTGGTTTAATCAAGATAAATTTTTCAAAAAAAATGTTTGCAACATGTTTGCTGATAATAATACGTTTTTAAATAAAGACAATTTTTTCCACATTAAGATTTCTTCAGACGCACTAATAAACAAAATCATCTGCTATAAATGATTAATTGTTATAAATACAAAAAAAAAATAAAATTTTTTTTCTTTTCCAATTTTTGGCATTTAATTCATAATCCATACAAATACAGATGGTGCGAGTAATGCCTTTACTCATCCATTCACAGACATATTTTAAGAAGCAACCACATCTTGCAAAAAATTTCTCCGGAATATTTACTTCATTGTGGATAATTAGTTAATTCTACATGGGGAAAAGGCAAACCTTTCGAGCTCAAATGCTTATTTCCATTTAAGGAAATGCTACCTTTTATTTAAAGCGAAGCAGATTCGTAGATGTTTTGCCACTTTCACCGCAAATTGAAATGTAGTGGTTTTCTTCTTAGGTGATTTGGAAATGGTGTTCGGTGCACAAACATTTTAATAATCTCGCGATTTCAAATCATTGAGCTAAACGACTAACGATGTGATATCACTGGCACATATTTTATAATTATTTTGCTTTTAACTTAATAAAAAAAACTGATTGAGTATTTTATAGAATTTTTTTTTACTTATTTATGAGCAATTATTATATTTTTAAAAGAGAAAAAATTAACCAATAAATGAAGACATTTCTGCTTTTAAAGGAAAATACTTTTCAAAAGCTGGAACATCCATAGTAATACTCATGTCATTCGCTACAACTCCTCGGTGCGATCCGACCAGCTAAAAACGTTAGAAGTGCAGCTATTTTAATGTTTCAGGAATAGAGAACTTTACTAGGCGGGCACTACATTATCAGGTACTTTTTTGAAAGCCCTCTGATTTATCCCGTACAGTGTCATAAATGTGAAAAGTGTTTTTGGCTGAGACAGTGTCACTGGTATGTGCCAATTAGTTACAAGTTTTCATCCATTTCCAAAGGATTTTTTTAGCTCTCGCAAAAATTGTTTCGTAAGGCGATCATCCTTTTCTACTTCCTTTTTAAAGCAATCCTTGCCAATAAAATTGCTCTTGGCATTTTCTGAATTTTTATTTTCTAACAAATTTATGCCAGCGAAAAAGGAAATCATGGAAAGTTAAAAATCTCGTCATTTTCAGAACACCAACAAATCACATCCGTGATTTAAAATCATAGTCTGTATAAGAAAATTTTTATTTGTTATGATTATTTTTTTTAAAAGTTTCTAAACCGTCAGCTTATAATTAAAACTAAAAATTAAATGAGAAACTTGTAGAAGAGAAATAATCAGTGGCAAATACTGGAATAACTAAAATGATGAATCAACTGGATGTTAAACATTTAAAAACACAATTTTTTTTTCACTCGGTTCAACATTTTTGGTGTCCCCCCCTTCCCGTAACCATTCAAGTATGTCTACCTCATCTAAATACCAACAAAGAGAAAGCATTGCCGAGTTATGAACCGTGATTCTTTCACTTCTCCATTCTTATTTAATATTAATTTATTGTTTTATTTGTTGATTCATTTTTAATGTTTCCACATAAAAGTTTTTCCTTTGAATCAGCCGTCAGTTAGTTGGGCACGAAAATGTACAAGTGCAAAGATAATCATAAAACGAGTTTTCTTAAAAGAAGCTTATTTAGTGTCTGCATAAATTTAAAGTGGAGTTAAATAGTGTCAGACCCCGCATTTTATTTATTGTGCTTCTTGTTTTTTAAATTTGTTTTAGTAACATTTGTTGTAAACTAATTTTTTATCAAATACTGCTCTGTTGCTTTGACGTCCACTTGGTACTCGTATGAAGCAGAGTTGAGCATTGGGAGTGGTAGTGCATGTGATGCCGCTTGCTCAAGTTGTTTTATTCTATTTTCCCCCCGCTAATATTCAATTTAATGGAGTTCTTTTGTGTAAAAAGTCAAAGTTTCGTATTGACTGGTTCCTGTGCAGCATATTTTAAATGAAATTCATCCTGTCCAAGGAACGCTTAGTTGAATTATAAAGTTTTTTACTTGTACTTTATATTTTTGTTATAAATCATATTGTTTTATGTATCTCATTTTCATACTTTATTTTCAATATTTTGGCTTTTTTATGTTTACGCCGGATAAAAGTAATTCTACATAATTCCGGTATATAAAAAGCTTTTTTTTGTATTTAATTTTTATTTTTTTATTTTATTTTTTTTTTTTTTTTTGGTACGGATTATAAAAAGGAAACTAATGCAAAGTTTTTTATTCTTCAGCGAATACTATTAACCTCCTTTTAGGATTCATGTTAAATACAAAAAAAGTACTTAAACAAAGCGAAAAGCTAAACTAAGAAGATTAATTTAAAAAATAAAACTCCTAAAGCTCGAAATGAATGAGATGATTCATTGTTATTAAAAATTCATGTTATTTATTTTTGGCTTTACTTTACTTTACCAAAGCAGGTGATATTTCTAATGGAAAAAAACCATTCGGTTAAAACTTTGTAATTTATTATTTTGCTTCAGATTAAACTCATTTTAAGGGGAGCTTTCCGAGCAGAGTATCTGGTGAAAATATAAAAGACCTCTTTAATATCTCAGTCTTTAAATTATTCTCTAATCGACGTCATTATCCATTCATGTGCAGGCTTTAATAGATTCGTTCTGAAACTTGCAAAGGAAAGTACATATCATGCATTCATTCAATCGTTATTAATTTACTTAATGCAAGAAGGGAGCGGAATGTGAAAAATATATATAAGTGAGCAAAGGAATACAATACGTACTTACTTAAGTATGCTTAACGCTCACGCATAAATATACGATGCTGAAAAGTGTATGCCTATTCAAACTTCTATTCAATAGTCATTCATATTGGTTCCTTTCTTGCACACATTTGGAAAAAGAGCTGAGTAGTTGCTATAATTGCAAAGGATCCGCATGTGTTTAAAGTTGTAATCGATTGCTGACTCCGATGTTTACACTAATTATTATTATTTTTTGTAGTCTGCATTTATTTCTCTTCATCAAATACTTCAATATCTGCAGAAAATTGTAAAAATTTTATTTCTTCATTACGTTGGCATTTCTTTCCGAAAAATCCTTATACGAGTATCATCACTGGTATCCCCACCACTGCCTTAATTATGCTGGTTTATAAGCAGCTTCATCTGCGTGTTAGTAAATCATTTTTATTATCGCTTTACATGTTTTCCGCCTCTTACAATTGTCGACAAAGCAGATGAAAACCGTAAGGAAGGAAGAAAGAGTGATTAAAAATTTCTGAGAGATAGAAAATATTAGGCAAATATACAGTTGCTGGTTTTCGTTGACCCAACGCCGAGAAAGAATTATGAAGTTCCTATTTTGCAATAGAGTCTGGTAGCTTGGGCATATAAAAAATGTGTGGTATTTTCAATTCAAGAAATCGCCAAATCATCCAAAGACGAGAAAATAATTTGCAAAAAATTATCTTATCGCTATATATCTCGTATCTCAAAACCTCGATTGCACGTGCGTGGCGAAAGAAAGTATGGCGAATATGAAAATCAGTGCCGATAACAGTTAATTATTGCTTTAAGCCTTAGTTTGGAACTCTGAATTTTTACCTTAAGCAAAAAGCTTGATAGCTTCAGTTTAACAATTCTTATTGCGACAGTTTTCCATGCAGATACCGAACTTGCCTGGAAATTGGAGATTTCTACAAAGTCCTTTCTTAAAAACCCCAATATTATTTTCATGTTTATTTGAAAAGTAAAAAATCTGTAATATGAGAATTTAAATATTAAAATTAAAATTTTTTTAAAGGCTGCAGCACACATTTAGCTGCTTAAAATTTTGAAAGCTGCCATAACTTAAACGAATACCACCATTGCGGGTTCAACTATGTGGCAATCAGCTGTTAATTTGTGGTATAATAATGTTGCTTAAAGCGGCGACATAGTTTGCCCGCAACGCCTATTTTATAGCCAAATTTCTTTTCATTTTGTTGCATAAAATTTTTATATGAAAAATATTACAAGTAAAAAAAAAAATTTATTAACACCTTTAGGAATATTGTAGCGCTCGCGGACGCATACAACTTACATTGGCCTTACAGAGGGGCCTTTTTAAAAATTACGTAAGTTTAAATCACAATGATTTTTTTAATGTCGATGAAACGGGTTATTTTAGATAGAGAATTTTTTTTTTTGGCAATGTTTAAATATCATATCGGCCATTTCGGCGGTACAGCCAGCATTTCCGGTCGTACATTTTAGCACTGATTCATCAACGACTTCAGTCGTAATGAAAAATTTAAAAGCGCCAAACTTTTCCATGGCGGATTGCGGTTCCGCTTTGCTTATGTGGCAGTGGTTTCAGAATATGGCAGTAAATACGTAATTGAAGTTCTATCCAAGAGGAGACGGATATACTCCATTTGAGGAAATACAAAAGTGGGACTAACTCATTTATTTTACGTCAAGGGAACTGATTGTGAAACCGATAGGTTGCAGGCATTGTCTCAATTTGGGTAGCAGAGTCCTGTATTCTGCTGATTTAGTAAAAAAATTGTGTATTCTTTATTTAACTTTTATTTGCGTATGGCTGGGTATGTCTTTCTACAGCTGAAATCATTATCTTGCATTTAGCTTTTCTGAAGCTTAAGTAAACAAGATAAAACTTATTTTTTTAAATGTTTCTAAACTTCAGTTTTATATCAAGTTTATTAAATTCACAGATTTGCGAATGGGGAATCTTGCGATACCTGTAAAAAAGATTTCATTTACATGTTTATGTGTATAAATTAGATCGTATCAACTACTTCCTAACTCGTGCATGCAAACACACTTGCACACATACATACATACATGCATATGCATTTGCATATGTTTCACTTGTTACGTTGCAGTGTAATTCATAATTGCTCTGTCAGGGCAAACGGCTTAAAATACACCATTTGATTTTACCATGTGCGTTTAGTATTCAACTGCGGCAATGACTGCTACTGAAGATTTATTTGTTATTCTAAACAGCGAAAAAGGATTTTTATTATTCAGACTCGTATTGCTGTATACATTTTATATGCAATATGTCAACGCACATTTTTTTAGTTTGTAGGCTGCAGTAGTCCAGTGCAATTTAACCTGCGTCCCAAAACAGGCGATTGTTGCTCAGTTTTAGGCTGAATGCAAACGCATGTCTCCATACAAACAAAATATATTTCCTTTTTTCAGAGTTTTTATGGCTTTTGCAATACATTTCACTTTATTGTTGTTGTTGTCACTGTGACAAAAGTTGGTTGTAATTTTCTCTTTACTCTTTACAGTCCAACAATATTCTTGTACTGCCACAAGTTAATTTTGTGCAGGGAGTAGTAAACTTTTATAGCTCTCTCAAGCGTTTTCCACCAGAAGGCAATAAATAAGAATAGAGAAAGAGATGTACAATTTTAATTTGGATGTATTTTTGTCACAATACATGAACAACTACAATTATCCAGAATATACTTGTGTGTTTACTTTCATATGTTTTACATGTGTATGGGTGTATAACACGCTCGTATGCAAATACATCACACATACATATATACATGCAGTGGCGGAAAAATATAAAGACTTTAATAAATTTTTATGTAAAAAAGGATGTTTTGTTATGAGGAAGTAACCTGTATAGTATTTCCAGCTTCTAAAGCCTGAAACCAAAAGTGCATATCACTCATCCAATGCATTTTATGCAATCCTACATTCAAATTACTTGCATAATTAATTTTTTTTTATCACTGGTGTAAATGTAAATCTGTAGTGTAAATTTTTATTTATTAAAAAAAGTTAATATATTAATTCATTCTTTAAAAGAATGCAATGATTTTACCGAAATAAATTTTTTTTGCTACAAAAACTTACGAAAAGCTTTACAGTTACTCCCCACCTGATGAAAGTTGCAGGTAAAATTTTTTCAAGCAGAATTTGGGTTTAAAAATAATCCTGTATTTTTTTGGATATTCTTCAGAAAAATTAAGATTTAGTAAAACTTTTTCTAATACAACGAAAAAAAAGAGAAGAATTTAATTGACCCCACTAACATATTTATCGATATCATTCATCGATATTTTAGAAGAAATTACACTGCTTCTAGTTTATTGGCAGATAGTTGCTATTATGGAATATTGGATTATAATTATGGATTATAAATTTTTCATGTCAAACATGAAAACAACAACAACATGAATGAAGCCATTAAGATTGATTGAAATAATCCAATCAATAATCAATCAAATTATCTTGATAAAATTACTTGCAGCAAAAAATTACGAGTATATGAGAAATTACGTAAATCTAATTCGTAAAATTTTTTAGAATTACATGTGTATATAAAATCAGCGTGACTAAAAGTTCAAGTAGCGTGAACACAGTGTCTACCGAAAACAAGAAACCCTTAAAACTTTGTATAAAAGAGCCCAGTGGAGAAACTTTATCAAGTTAGAGGAAAAAAATAATAATTATAATAAAAAACCGTTGAATAAACAGAAGGGAAAACAATATTTTAGTCACCAAGTTCTCTTTGATCAACGTGTGCAATTCCTGGTTCTGCTGGACAAACATTTTGTTTGCATCGCATTTTTACGCTATTGTGGCAATTTACTATTTTTAAAAATTGGATGCGGTTACATCAGATTTTCATGTTTGCTGTGCGACTATGTAGGATAGTGAGTACCGGAATTTGGAAACAATTTTTATATATGTTTTAATGCTGATTAGCAATATAAATGACAAGTAATTCAACAGATGTCGATTTAATAATATGAAAGCCATCAGCTGATATATCCACAATGATCCTATTGGATTTTTGAATTTAATGTAGCATTAAAGGAAACAAATTCCTCAACTTTTTATTCGTATTTACTATTTGCATAAAACCTTCCACCTAAAGTATGCCGTACAGTAATCAAACTAATCTTGAATATCTACGAGCACGTAACGGTGAAGGTGATCTGCACATGAAATACTTTTCAACAGCATTGGGCCGCCTCAAGATTAAGAAGGAATCAAAATGTGAATTTATGATGTTGGCATGTTGAATGCCATTCAAACCATTATTTGCTACTTTTATTGTCTTTTTGCTAAAAGTATTACGTTGATGTTCTGTTGAAGTTACCGTACTGTAGAAAACCATAAAAGATGTGGTAAATAGTTTTATTTGTGTCTGTGTATGAGTGTGCGTACTTTGGTTTACTATTCCTGACTAGAAGTCATAAAAAATGTAACTTTATATTATTGTTATTAAGCTGGACGTGAAGGCCACTTAATATATTTTAGTTGGAAAAAATACTCGTAAATGCGGAAACCAAACTAAAGTTAAAAAATAAATAAATCAAGTAACTACAAGCAGTTACAGCAGTATTCATGATAAGCAAGGGAGAGTTACCTAATAAAGGGCACCTTGTAGATAAGTTGGCGAATGTAAACCTTTTATCGTAACTATTTGTATGACCAAGCTTCGTTTTACTCCAGATATGGAAATGAGCTCAACAACAGCTTGTTAGAGAGTAAACTTGTTTAGTGGTGGGAGTCATTTAAATTACTGCCTCTACGAGAATGTGTAAAAATATTAATCATTGAAATGCCATAATTTAGTGTCAGTGGAAATCGAATATATGCATTAAGCAGGAATCGCGATCTTTCTTAATTATTTCTCATTAATATTTCAACTGGAAAAAGTCTTTTCGTATTCCTAAACAAACTTTTGTTATATTTATAATGAACTTTAATGAATCAAATATGTACCAATTTAGGCGACCACCTAAATTTCCGCTAGAGATATTATTCCATCAGTGTAAAAGTTTTCTGGTTTCTCGGCGAAAAACTGCCAGAGGTTCTCTTAAAGCCAACTTTACTTCAGTAAGGCAGTTCTGCATTAACCGAAGCAAATGGTAGTGCGATGGTACAAAGTCAAGGCTATATATGATGGATGCATCAAAACTTCCCAGCCAAGCTCTCCTAGTTTTTTCCGCATCATCAAAAATGTCTGTGGTCTAGCGTTATGGCCGTTTTTTTTTCAATCTCATCAGTTGTTAGCAGTAAAATGTACAATCATACACTATGCCCAGGCTGGAGCAGCTCATAGTGTATGATTACTTTCCAATATAAAGGAAAGCATACGAATTTAAGTTATTGTGTGTTTTCGTTGAGTTACTGGATAATAAAGCCCATTTTTAAAGTTATATTTCGCCTGTTTTTTTTTTTTCATCCTTTCTATTATTGGGCAGGCAACTATTGGCTGTAAACAGCACAGCCATTCAAATTAAATTTAAATGAATGAAAGATAAATTTATTTGAACATTGTGGAAATATGTTTATTAAAATATTTTTTTCGCTTCGAAATCGCCAATCCACTTTCCAGAAACGTTGGATCTTTTAATACTCATTTTAAGTCACCTCTTCTTAACAATAAAATGTTCATTCATTAACAAACAATTTTTCATTGTATCGCTTCGTTTATGTCTGTCGTAATATTAAATGGAAGGAATTTGTTTACTTATCGTTGCGAAATACTATAAAACTCAAGCGTTACAAACAGCTAGAGTGAAGATATTTTATGAAGTTTAAGCATGTAATACAACGCTAACTAAAAGCACTTCCGCTGCCAAATAAAGTCTACTGCATTCCTCTTTATGCCAGCAGTCGTCCATTTAGACATTCGTTCATTCATTTACTCTCTAAGTCTTCTGGCAGCGTTTTGCTGGGTGATTGATTGCCAAAGGAAAACAATTTCTATAATAAACAAGAAAGCATAAAGCGATAAACAATTACACTCGTACTTATTAAATTATTCTCGTTACGAGCAGTCTGCAAATACTATTTTCATAGAAACGCTTTGCACGAAAGGGATTAGCATAAATATTTCTTTCTTGTTCGATTGGTGGGTGCGAATGCCAGCACTTGACGGAATTCTTATAGAAAATTGTTTCAAAACTGTTAAAAAATTGTAATCAGTTATCCCCCTGTAATTACGTTTGGCACTATCAAACGCGCTACGCCTTCCATCTGACTACGTTGTTCGCTTGAACTGCCTTGAAATTTCCACATTTTCTTCTATTCAATTTAATCTTGCCAACAAAACGGATCAGAGTAGTAGTCGAAAGCTACGAGTACCCTACGGAAAGAAAATGGAAACAAACTCACTTTATAGAAGAGGGATAGAAGGGTATGCCTGGTATGACTGTCTAAGCAGACCTAAAGTTGGAGTGGTCAACTATACCGGAACAAAAAAACTGATACTTAAATAAATATGTTATGAAACTCATGTGGGAAGTAAGAGGATTCTGAATACATGATTTCCTTACGTAACTACGTAACATTTTTCACCAGCAATAAGTTTGGTTTCCGTTATACGAGTATACATACATGTGGATCCTTTACATGTGTACTCTGTATATTGTCAATTATGAAAAGGCAATGGGATAAAGAATGATGTTTTCTTATTTCAACAGTCCTAAAGTTAGAGTAGCCATCCGTAACGGAAAGAAAAAACTAAAACTTAAATAAATATGTTATGAAACTCATGTGAGATTCTAAATATATAATTTCCTTACATAACTACGTAGTATTTTTCAATAGCTATAAGTTGGACTTTAATTATAAGCTCTGCTGAATGTTAATTATGAAATAGGCTACGGTGTAAACAAAGTGATTTGCTTGCTTCGAGAGGCCTAAAGTTAGATTAAGCCATCCGTAACGGAACGAAAAAAAACTAAGACTTAAATAAATATGTTATGAATCTGATGTGAGAAGTAAGAGAATTCCAAATATATGATTTCCTTACGTAACTGCGTAACATTTTTCAGGCTACTGGGTAAATAATGCTGTTTTCTTGTTCCGTTTCAAATAAATATTTATTTCGTAAAAAATATTAAAAAACGTAATCAATGAAATACTTGCATTTCAATAACTCTACATGCTTATTGAAGTCTGGAGGGAACACTTAACGAAAACATGTTTACATGCAAATAAAATTCTTTTTTTTAGTTTACTTATCGGCTTACTTCAAAATATTACAAGTATTGATTTGCGTTGCGTAATATTTGAAATTGTTGTTACATGTCAACTGATAATGACACTCTATACTAAGGCAGCATTCAAGCTGCAAGTTAACAACAACCGTATATACTAAAGGCGGCTTTGCATCAATTTTGAGCTGTTGTACTCGTATGTGCATTACGTGCTCTTTTAGTCTTAAATTTATCCTGTTTGCATGCTGTGATGAACTCATTGCGAGATTGTGAAAATTTATAACTTCACATCCTTCAAAAAACTAACAAATTATTTTATTGTTTTTTCTTTTTTTATTCGTTAGTGGGGTTGCTGCCTCTTAATGATTTGGCACGTAAGATATCAATTAGTTTCTTCGGTCCGTTACGGATGGCATACGGCCCGTGTTTGCTTAATTAAAAGATATAATAAAAAAAGGTAGCATCCTGCGATCACATTTTTCAAAATTAAAAAAAAAAAAAAAAATTATTAATATTAATTACTTTTATGAAAGAAATACTAAAAAATTGAGTAAAAGAAACTGAAGAGAAAAACGATGCCGTCTCTAATCTTATAACGTGTCCTCTCTGAAGGAATCGAAGAGCACGTATTCATTTTAAAGAAACAAATTGATTCGTTTTGTTTTAAGTACAAGTAAATAAAATGTACGTGATTTCGCACAAATCCAGCTGCCCCCTCGCAGGTATTAAAATCATGCATTTGTTGTTGGGATTGCAAGAAATGCATGATTTGTACTCAAGACTATAGAAAATGGGACCGAAACTTTCCCATTTTTAGAGAATCAGAAAATCTCACAAGTGGCGTTTGCAACTACACTGCTGTTGATAAGATTCAGATGAATTTTGACCAGATTCTTTTTGTATTAGAAAACGTGGAAAATATTGAGTATCGAAATAATTAAATCCAAATTGAAAATAGATATTCCTTGGCACTAGCGGAGGAAGCATAAGTATTTATTCATGACAGTGAATTGTTTAACTTTCAATTAATAAATCTGTGCGAGTTCATTTATTGATAAAAATAGTTTTCTGAGCACGACTACCTTCTTTATTATATAAAAATATGATAAACGATGACAACTTGCTATTTGGCCGAATATCGTTTAGCATTTATGGCAACCAAACGATTTGTGTTAAGTGTTCGTTATCATGCGCTGCTCATAAGAAATATGTAATAAGATAAACATGAAAAGGTAAAACTATAAAAGTATATTTAACATGTGCCTTTGTTATATCACTTGAAGGCTATCCGCTTAGTCATCTTGTGGACGGATATAAAGTTGTTTATTAGCCAAATTAACGATAACAAAAGTGTTGCTAAGATCGTAAATTCTTCCAGCGTTCTCCTATCAATTTTAGGCTGTTACACGTACGCTCTTCTCGTTATGATTTTTTCTTGTTTAGGTGCCGAGATCAACTCATTGGGAGATTAATAAAATTTATAACTGAGCTTCTCGAGAAATCGAGAAATAGGCAATGGCCTTAATTCCATTTTTACAAAAGCACTCCGCTTATTCATCGCTAAAATCCACAGAATTGTCCGGTAAAAAATCCAAATGAAAATATAAAAAAGTGTTGTAGCCCACATTTTGTAACTCCTCTTGTATATAATACTTTTTTTTAACAAGGCCTCAACTGCCTATTTTTAAGTTGCTTCTTTTATTTTTCTCTGTAGAAGCGAGTCTAATTTAAAAGAGGTTTCTTTTTGGTTAATAAAATAACGAAATTTCGTATAGCCTAATTGTAGGCCAAGCAGGTGAGCTTTGACTTTCAACTCTCCAAAAAGGAATCCAAACTAACTAGTTTTTAAGCTTAACATTTGCCTTGTACGAGACATTGAGGGATTTTGGAATACCACTTGCATTTTTCCAAAAAAAAAAAAAAATTGCGTCAGCTCTCTTTGTCCAGCAAAGCCTTGTGGCAGCCCCGAGCTTAAAAACCCTGCTTATTCTTGCGCAATTTCAAGTCCGCTGGAGGATCCCTTCACTCCCTAGTGGGAATATTATGATATTTCAGAATACTGTACGCCAGTTTCCATTGGCTTTTTATTACAGCTTAACTAACAGTTGATGGCACACTCATTAATTTAATTAGTTAATTAATTACATCCATGGCCAATTAATATTTAAGCGCAATCGCCGGTCTATGATTTTTCACTTAAAACGCATTTAAATGTTCAAGTTCTATTTAAGTTGCAGATATTCTCTTATGCAACCCATACACGATACAACTGTTACAACTTAAGCAGGTTGTAATCAAGATTGTAACGTGTGTGGGCTTGTTGTATGAAGTTGTGTCTCGGTTGTATGAAAAATCAAAATTTTTTGATTTTTTGGTAAGTTGTGCCAATACGTTGCAACGTTTGTGGGTTAGTCATGCGACTTCGTACGTCATTCTCATTTTAATTTTGCGAGAAAAAGACGTGTCGTCGGTTAATTTGGTTTTTGAAAGCAAAGAAAACTGACGTGAATACTAATTAAAAATGGAAAACACAGCTGAAATGAAACTAGAGTACAGTTCTACGATGAATTATTTAATGATAGCCAATATCAGTAAATTATATGCAATTAAAAACAGTTCATTGAAGTTTTATTTTTTAAGGTTTATTAAAAATCTTTTAGATTAAACAAAATAAATATTTAATTTACTTAAAGAGCTTTCAATTGTTTTATTGCTTCACAAAATTTAAGCCTAATTTGTTTTGCTTCGTGGGATGCGTGTTTATTATTTGTTGGTTCCAGCTGTAAATTGTTTGCAAAATGAAATTGTACGAAGAGGTTTTATCGTCTGTGGGCACAACACACAACTTGATTACTAACCGAGTTGTACCAACGGTTGTATCGTGTATGGGTTGCATTATATTTTCTTTATATATTCTTTTTTATACACACACACACATGCATACATACATACTGACATTTGAGATATGAAACAGCTGTTTATGCGTTAATGATCATTAGTTTTGGGCTTTTCATGATCCCGCCATACTTTTGCCTAACTTTTGTCTGAAAAACTGAAATTTAACGGAATTTAAATGAAACTTAAATGAAAATGCAATTAACGAATTACTTATTTTAATGAGAAGCGAAAAACTCTGCATTAATTGTACACGCCCATATTTTTGACATTCAGCCAAATAAGTAGAATTCTTAATTTCGGAAAATGTCTAGTGTTGCAAAAATAAATGTCTCCTTGTTTTCAATGGATAGATAAAAAGGATTTTGTTGTTCAACATTGTTGTTAAAGCTTATGAAAAATAAAATAAAATTATTAATTTATATTTATTATGGAGGAGTAACAGTTCGTACCCATCTACATTTCACCGCCTGCTTATGCAAAACGTCAGGGTACGCGTACATAATTTGCTTTCTGTAATAAAAAGTATTATTTCTTTTGGAAATTTGGTATGATTTTTAATAAAAAATTAATGGCAAATAATAATTAATCGCATTTAAAATTTTCTATCGTCATAATGACTTGTCAGTGAAATAAGTCGTCAAACATCTGTTGTTGCAAAAAGTTCAACAAAAAGCCTCTCTTAATGGCCAAACAAAAACTTTCTCTCCGTTATATTAATCTAAAGTAACAACTTCAAACTAAAAGGAGGCCAAAGTTCTAAATTTTGTAAGTAATACAAATTAAAAAAATAAAAGTAATTTATTTGAATATCAGGAAAACTTTTGCAATAAAAATTTGTAACTTGCAATAGTGGTTTTTTTTTTTTGCAAACTTAAACGGATGTGCATGCAGGTAAAACAGTTTAAATTTTTTTTGCTTAAAAGGATATTAAAGCGTAAAAGAAATTTAAAAATAATGAATGACACACATGAAAAATTATAAATATGCATAAAGGCAGGAAGCCTGTATGGGTGCCTAAAACTTTTCATATACATATAAAGTTTTGCTCTGCACAAAGAAATTCCACCGCATCAAACTTTAAAGTCTGACTGCTTGCTTCGCTGAGTAGAATGGCCATCTCTTAGTTACGGTTGCAAAGAGAAGTGTTGGTAATATTCCAAAGCCGGTGAAAAGATACCCATAGAGAAAGTATACTATATGCGCGAGCTTACTAGTGGCAGTACAAAGTACATTCATGGTGCAGGTGAAAATAATTATTTCTTCAGTTATATCTTAAAGATAAGTCGGGGCTGAGTGAGGCAAGACTGCAACGATGCGATACTTCGCTTTTCAATATTTTGCATGCAATATGATTGATCGGTAATATTGAGTTGTTTTTTCTGCGGTACATTTCAGTTTCGAGGTAAACATTTTCCATAATCAAAAAAGAACCACAAATGTTTTCTAATTATTAAGGAATTAATTTTATATATTTAATAACATTTTCTTCGCCAAATGACACTTTAGCCAAAATTCTTAAATTTAATACTCAAATACATTGTAATATATCCCTTAATGTATCGAACGTAAATATGTAGCGCTACACTTTGAGCCGTTGTGTCGCATTTTTTAGGTTTATTTAGTGTTTAGGGCAGCGTAGTTATCACAGGAAAGAAATAACTAAATGGAAAGAACTAAATTTATATGAAAGAACTGTTTGCAGTGAACATGTAGTTTTTTAAGGTCCATGGTTCGATTCCTAACCCCGCCAGTCGTAAAATATTAATAAAATTCGCAGGAATTGTACTCTAATGCTTTAATCTCTTATGGGATATGTGAGTTGCGAAGTCATAGCCACTGGCCAATCAATATGTACCAGCAAACAATTTATATCAACGAGAACATACATCTGAGCTTCCTCTACTGCTAACTAACTCAGTCTTGTCTACTTAATTCCGGTATAATAATGTCCATCTTGCAAAAGCTCAGATGATTAAAGAGAGATATAAAAGAGAGAGGGAGGGGGGGAGAGAGAGAGAGAGTGATTTGCGCCTCTATTTTGCTCGTACTGTTTAGATAAATTCTTTAGCGAAAATTAAATAAATTGAAAATTATCACAAATCTTCACAAATCCTTAACTGATTTCATAATTTTCGTTTCATATTTGTTTTACACTGAATTATTTAGGATGTGTATTTTGTTAACAAGTGCAATAAAAAAAAAACTAAGAAACTCTTCTACTACCCAAATTCAATTCGGTTCTCAGTATGTCTTCAAAGGCAATACCCGTATTAGTATTCATCCTTCTTTGCTCCTTCAAATACATTGAGTGTTGTGTTACGGTTGGTTTTCACGTTTTCAGCAACGCGAACTTTTCCCCACTTTCCTTGATGGGGACTTAAAGTTGTTAACTTATGATTTATAAGTTTAAAAGGAGATAATAATCATGTGTTTGCGTGTTCTGTTAACACAATATTTAAAATGAATTATATATTTTACAACTGCTGCGCTCTTTATAACAAGTTGCGAAATTTATATGTGTACATGCATGTATATGTGTGTGCTTGGCTTTTAACAATTGCGAAATGGTAGCTAAACTTGCGAGTATTTATGTAAATCTCAAAAATAATTTAAATTTTTCCCACTTTTAGCTGAAGAAGTTTTGCGTTTTACGTAAAATTTTCATAGTATTTCTTCTAAGGAATTTTTCCTTTATGTCATTATTATGTTCTTAATCTGTAATTTTCTCTGCCATCGACAATTTTGCAAATAGATAGAGATACTGTGGAACGAATACGCAAACTTACTTGCCTTGCCATTCGGCCACAAAAGAAAAGGCACAAACTTTTGTTATAAAGTTGCTTTTTGATGAAGAAATTCGAAAGTGGGCACACACACATGTCGTAACACGCATTAGACGAATTCATCGCGCCAGTAATCACATTGAATTTCTTTGTTGTGGTACTTTTTCAATACCTGTAATAACATGGAAACAAATGTAAAGTTGGCGAAAGAAGTATGCAAATACTAAAAATAAACGAATTTCCTTCAAAAATTTCCATGTTAACGTAATAAAAGAAAACTTTTTAAATCGGAACAATCCAGTAATTCCAATAATTTTTCATTAATTCGCTAGTGTTCTGCAAATCACTTTTCACGAAAGTGATTTGAAATCACTGAAATGGTCTTCTGTGGACAAAAATTTTAATAATCTGGTGATTTGAAACCGCTGAGCTAAACGACTAACGATTTGAAATCTCTTGCCCATATTTTATAATTGTTTTGCTTTTAGCTGAATAAAAAAAACTGATTGAGGAACTTATACAATTTTTTTTCTTATTTATGCGCAATTATTATATTTTTTACACACATATTAATAAAATGATGCCTTTATTAAACAATAAACTTAACATAATAAAGTGTCTTTCTAACGAAAAATTTAACTGCAATACTTCTACACTCTTAACAATTCTACATTCAATCCTCAAAAGTAAAATTAACTACGGTATATATCTTTACGGAAACGGTCCAAAATCCACGCTCAGTAAAATAAATACCATATTAAATACTGCAAAGAGGGTAGCCCTTGGCGATTTCAGAACCGACCAAACGAACAGTATGAAATTTGAATGTAACATTTTACCCTTCGCAAGTAATGTCGATCTTCAAATTGCCAAGCAAACCAAATATATTCCTTTCAACCACAATTCTCCTATCTGTAAATCTCTGAAAAAAGTTACTAAATTCAATAAAGTGTACTCGAACGCCGGCATTCCCATTAATTCCAATAAATTCACAAAAGATACATTACCAAATCACTATCTTAACTACTCTGAAATAAATACATCGCTTGGCAAACATAAAAAAACCGAAACTCCAGCCGAAATTTATAGGACCACGTTCCACGAAGTTAAAGAGGAATTGCAAAGCAAAATTTTACCATGATTTACACTGACGGTTCAAAAAATGGGACCATTTCAGTTCAACTTTCGCCGCTGAAATTATAGCAATCAATGAAGCTATAGAATACGCGCAGAATACAAGTGGTAAGTGTGCAATATTTACCGATTCACTAGCCTCAATCGACTCAATCAGTAACCCCTCCAACAACGCGTATTACACTCAGATAATTAGACAAAGACTTATCTTTAACGGCCCCAGAATAATACTCATCTGGATCCCAGGTCATGTACGAATACCGGGTAATGAACACGCAGATAAAGAAGTAAAAAATGCGTTAATTTCACCTTTACTAACTACACCCAACTATAATTTCGCGGACATAAAAAAACATATTAAAAATACTTTCTCACAAAAACTATTCGAAGTTTGGGACAATTCCTTAAATTGGTATAAAGAAGTAAATCCAAATAAAATGAGAATAACCAACGCGACCAAGTTCTATTGACTAGAGTCAGATTAGGACATACTATGATAACACACAGTCATTTCATTGATAAGAACCAGACAAATGTATGTAAATTTTGCAACAAATCAGTTATTTTGATTAAACATTTAATTCTAATATGCGAAAACTATAAAATTCAAAGAGAAAAAATTTTCAAAAATCTAGACATAACTAATATTTTACAAGATACGACATTAGACAATTCAGTTCTATTATTGGGGTTCCTTAAAGAGTGTAAACTTTATCACTTATTATAAATAAATAAATTAGTTTTAGCTTAAGACCATAGAAGTTATAGCTCCTATCCTAGCACGTAAGCTTATAATTAAGTTATTCGCCTTATGTCTATATAAATAAATAAATATTATATTTTTTACACAAACTAAATTAAAAAATTAACAGCTAAATGAAGACATTCCTGGCTTTTAAAGGAAAATATTTCTCAAATTGAGTGGATTATTTTTTCCTTTTCTAATCATTCCAAAAAAGGTGGAAAGCCCATAGTAATGTCATTCGCTACAACTCCCTGATACGATTCGACAGCTAAAAACGTTAGAAGTGCGGCTATTTTAATGATTTCAGGAATAGAGAACTTTACTAGGCGGGCACTACATTATCAGGTACTTTTTTGAAAGCCCTCTGATTTATTTTGTATAGTGCCATAAATCTGAAAAGTGTTTTTGGGTGAGATAGTCTCGCTGGTATGCCTGATTTACTAACATTTTTTCATCCATTCTCAAAGGATTTGTCAGGCTTCGCAAAAATTGTTTCTTAAGGCGATCATCCTTTTCTACATCCTTCTTAAAGCAATCCTTGCCAATAAAATTGCTCTTGGCATTTTCTGAATTTTTATTTTCTAACAAATCTATGCAAACGAAAAAGGAAATCACGGAAAGTTAAAAATCTTGTGATTTTCAGAACACCAAGAAATCGTTTGTGATTTTAAATCACCGTGTTATTATTAATTTTTTTACACGGAACGACAGTTTTTGAATACAAATCCATTACGAAAATGTGTGTGTGCTTTAGCCACACGAAGTTAAAGCGTCATATTATATAAGTTATTACATTGAATTACATGGAATGCCCGAAAACTGATATCGAGCAGATTTCCATGTGCATTCCACTGCATTGCAAAGCGTGAAATACTTTAGGTGAAGTAATAGCGATTTCTTTTAGAGAATTATCAGAAGCTTTTCCTTTCAAATTGAAGTCTTCGACCTTGTAGGTATTGAAAACATAGAAAAAATTATTATGGGCTTAGAAATCAAAAGAATTCATCGTATTTATTTCTGCTGATTTCTTAAGGCCAAATTGTGTTACTGGCTTGTGCGTCCAGGACCGCGGCAATATCTTATGCCATATTTGTACATGCATGCTTTTTATATACTTTTCGAAAAAAATTTATTCAAAATGAATTGTTTCTATTTTAAGCTAAAATCTTCGTATATCTTTTCGCATATATGTAACTGGTACTCCTAAAACTTATTTAAACAGAGTATTCCTTATAAAAATGACTCGATTAAAAATTATTCTCAAGCTTGATACTACAAAGCAGCTTTATATTATAAATAAACAGAAGATTTTTTTAGTTTCGACTTTTTTGTTATGATTACAATGGTTTTGAACTTGTACCGAAAGGAAAACGGAAGAGTAAGAATGAAATAAGACTTCTCATTTATTTCGAAAACCAATTCATACTTTTGTTGTCGCTTATGAAAATAAAAATTTTAGTATTTATTTGATAGTATTCCCGTAGAATACTAAGTGAAAGCAAGAAAGTATCCATTTCTTTTTTGGCTAATTTTTTATCAAATCGAAAATATGAACGAAAAGGAAAAATAAAATTTTCTTAAAACAACGACTGCTATTAATTTATAGCAGTGTTGCCAAGCAATTATTTTAAAGCGTGTGCTGTTTTTATTTAATACTTTATTTTTATATTTATTTATATATAAATCATACTAAAATCTTCGATAATGTGAATTAGAAGGGAGTGAAAGGTTCACACCAGCTGCCTGACAACTCGCAATAATCAATTTCAATACAATTAATATAAATTTAAATAACAAATAAAAACAATTTTTTTTTCTGTAACTCCCATAAGTAAAATAAAGTATATAAAAAGCAAAAAAATTTGGTTTATGAGCCTTGCGACCATGGTTATTTCTTTTCCAGTAAATTACAACAATTCGCATCCTTCTTAGGCATTAAGCGATTCACAAGAGGACTTACCAAATAGCCGTAAAAGCAGAGTAAGCGATATCGCTAGTTCTCATGCAGCATAAAAAAAAATACTTTACTTTATATATATATTTAGTCGTCCTTATGGCCACTGACTGCGAAATTTACAATATCGCACGGCTATATATGCACAGAGATACGTTTGATTCCAAATTTCATTGTAATACGACATGTAAAGAAATTTATAGACCGGCTTTGAACCACGTATAACAAAAAGTCATTGCTATCAAAACTTTCTCAACAAATCAAAGCTTTAAAAACATGTAAAAAGTATGCATAAATATATAGATATGTATGTATATATATATATATGTGTGCATGAGGTCTATTATTTACACCTTCTTTACACCTTCCGACCAAGGCTCCCTCAGCCTGGTCTATATGTATATATTTATTTTAATTTGCTTATTCTCTTCATTTATTTATATAAAATTG
The DNA here is from genome assembly GCA_963402855.1 of Ormia ochracea. Taxonomy (NCBI): domain Eukaryota; kingdom Metazoa; phylum Arthropoda; class Insecta; order Diptera; family Tachinidae; genus Ormia; species Ormia ochracea. The sequence continues at coordinate 59,299,258 of OY727105.1, read as the reverse complement.
AAATACAATTTGCAGTTGAGTTTTAAAAATTGCAATTAAATACGTCGCTGTTTTCACAAAATATTTACTTAGGCAAATGCAAAATCATAATTAATATTTTTATTGTAATAAAAATAATCGCAAAATTACTGTTCACTATACTGGTGTAGCAATTGCTAAGGCGATTTAAAAACTTTATTTAATTTCATGCCCACAAACTTATTAATTTTTTTATTAATTATGATTCAAAATCTGTTGCCTACTTTACGGGCATTAAACTTTTTCCACACAATTACAGCTTTTTTTATTGACGAGTGAATAATGCATTTGTTTTATTTATTATAAATAATCCATAGCCATAAATTATACAAAAAGGCAATAAATTAAAAAAAAATTATTAATGTCTTAATTTAAATTTTGAACAATCGCAGCAATATGGCGCAGGGAAATAAAAGCAGCAGAACAAAATACGACCAACTCGAATAATGCTTCCTAAACCGCACAGTTTTTCTGTTGTAATAAAGTGTAAATTACTTAACGGCATTACCAGAAATAAAACTACCACTCGGAATACCAGTGTGGATAGGTACAGGAGCTAATACAGTGTCGAAGAAAAATTAATCCACAGTACAAGGAAAAATAAACATCTGTGTAGTGAAATGCATGAATTACTATTGCTTCTTTGCGGAAAATCGCAAATGTAAGAAAACAATTCTAATTATTTAAATTTTACAACAGAGTATTTAATTAAATTGTAATCATCATCGATTTCGACAAATACTTTATAAATTTTACATGCTAGTTGGTCCCATGGTGACACTTGTATAGAGTGAGAAGAAAAATATAGTTCGAGAAAAACAAAATAGCTGAGAATAGCATAAAAAGTAGAGTAGAAACGGGGGGAAGATGGAAAATGAAAAACAGTTTTCGTGTGTAAACTACTCGCTACACTTAATAAAGTTAACCGAGTTCTGATTGGCATGCCTGAGTAACCGGAGAAGCCCTCAAAAGATCTTCTGTGTGGGAAAAAAAAGCTGTTTGACCTCTAAAGCGATGAGTCAAATCATTGTATTTGAGGCAGTACTTGTTGTGAAGAATCTCTATATTTTCAGCTTGGTTTTCAAAGGACCAATGGCCTGTAATATGATAGACTATGGAATTCGCGATGAGGAGGGTGTTGGCTAAGTTTACCATGCGGTCTAATTCTGTTACATAAGATAATTTTCTTTCTCAGTACAGCAATCTAAATGGAGCCACAGCAAAAATGATTCCCTGCCATCAAATGCCAGTAGATGCTTCCTTTTCTCCGTATCCAATTCTAACTGTTACCAGAGATATTTCCAAAAATAAATTCAGCACTGTACTACGTTTGTGGAAATTTTATATCTTAAGCAATTTATGCCAGCAATTGCATGCCTTATAATAGAGCATTCGTATGAGAGCATTCGTATTAGGAACGTGTCGTTGACTGATTTGGTAAATGTGTTGGTTACAAAATTTTTAACCTTGTTCCACTCTTATCTACGGTAATCCGTTCTTTTCTAAGTGACAAAAGTGTAGTCATTGGTCACTTTACGACTACTAGCAAAAGTGCAGCACTTTCATACCAGAAGCTCGGCAACACTGCTCTGTCTATCTTTTCTTTATCACCTCTATTCTCTACAGTTTACAAAAATTCCGACCAAAGGCTTTGCATGACAAGGCGCCATCTCCTCGGCCAGGTGTATTATTATCTCTGAATTTACTTGTAGTGACTTTGAAAGTTTATTTTATTAAAATTGGCAAAAATAGAATATTTTCTTATCGCTTTCATTGAAAACTAAAAAGTTTCATATGAATAGTTATATTGTTTTTAATAGGAAGGTAAAGGAAGGAAAGAAGGTAAAAAATCCTTCGAGAAGGACAACTCAATCAATTTAATATTCGATATTGGATCCATCAAAATCGAATCAAACCTCAAAAGTTTTATGTAGAGAAGTGGTAAAAATTTTTTAACACACTGCTTTTGCCTGCTGCATTCCCACCTTAACTTTTTGTTATTATTAAGCTTTGTAATGAAAATAAAATGGCCAAGAAGTATTAAAGGTTTTATAACATGCAACCCCCATTCATCACAATTTATTCGTGTATTAACACACAAACGTTTAACAAAGTTATTAACTAAAAAAGAGCAAGCGAAAAACTACAACAAAATGTGGATGTAATAAAAAGTATACAATAACAATAGCAACAACAAGAACAAAAACAACAGCAGCAGCAGCAACAATAACAAAGCTTTGGAATGTCAATGCAACATTGTTGAAATAAATACGCAGACATGAAAGTCATAGAACTAAAGCTCTGCAAGTACGAATATGTTGTGAGTATTTAATAAAACACATTCATCCATACATACCCACACACACACACACACACAACACTCATGCATAAATATCCCTCTAACTTATTCCTTTTCTATCGTTTACTAACTTCCATTACCATTTTGCAGCCAAAAGCCACAAGAAAGAAAAGTAACGTCTATTATTTAAGAAATTAGAAATACGTAATAAAGCCAGCAGCGGGAAATTGTTCTGCTTGTATTTTGGGTACAAATTTTCGTCGGTAGAACCAGTAAAACTTTTATATTAATAAAACTTACTTTTAGGTTTTAGCGGAACGATTCCTCCATTTAACATGTTGGAGTATTACAATACCATAAACATTTCAAATGAAAATGTGCGTTGAATTAACAAAACACCTTATTTCAAAGATCAATGTAATGGAAATTATCATGCCCCCATAGGCTGTTGTCGGCGTGATGTATTTCTGTATTGAATTGAAAAAAGTTAATTGAGGTCGTGGTAGCAGCTGAGGGGTAAAAAATTGAAATGTAAATGTTCAATATTCGTTGGGTGAAACGATTTTTTCAAGACTGGCGAAGGTGTGAATCGAACCCACGCTCTTCGCCATTTGCTGTTTAGAAAATTCTTCTGCTTTTGTTTGCGCTACAAATTCTCGTCAGACACATTTCGTTATTTGAATCGGCGTTTTATGATTTTCGTATCGTAAACTTTTTCTACTTGAGAACAACCAAAAATACAACATCGTATTGTCATTAATTTAGTTCCAAATATTTTTATCAGCTCATAAATTCTTAATATTTAAACTGCATTGAAAAACTTTGTCTGTTTAAAAATACATCAACTTCGAAGGATGACTACACATGTGTGTGTTTTATCTAGATATATACATATGTATATACATAAGTATGCTCTTTTATGTGTATGTGTATGCACAAAAGTTATTGCTTAAAGTTTATACGGAAGAAAAGTAAAAAAAAAATCAATTGTCAGCTTGTACAATTGAGTTAAATTGGGAGTGAGTGACAAAAAAGCAAACGCCGCAGGCTCTTAAAGTTTGTGTGACTGTAAAAGCTTAATACTAATTAACAATTTAAGAGCTCCACTTCTAAAATTAAATTCCTTGCTGGCAAAATACACATGTTGCGTGATATTTTCAGTATACTTAAAATTGTTTTAAGAATATTCATAATTATGGAAGTGTAGGCCAACCATTCCCACTTCCTCTATATCCTGGCTAACTGGTCTGACTTAAACATATATCGCGGCGTAATATTGTAAATTACACTTTTTTATGCTGCGTGAGAACTAGCGATATCGCTTAATTTGCTTTCACAGCTATTTGGCAAGTCATCGTGTCAATTGCTTAATGGGTAAGAAGGCTTCCGAATTATGGAAAGTCATAAATTCAAAAGAAAAAGCCATACAGCAATTTGTCTATTTTAAAGTGGAATGGCTACATGGTGGCTACATCAAGCAATATTGCCGTGTGCTAATAAAATGCTTGCTTCCAAAATGCTTTCCCAAAGTTTGTCAGCCAATTTTGTTTCAAAAAGACGACTCAACGTGTCTCACAGGCCTTTTAACAATCTCTTCACTGCAATATCAATATGGGGATAACTGTATTTCCTATAAACTGGCGCCTATTTCGTGTGATTAGCCCTTGTCGTTTACTTTTGGTGTGCAGTGTCAACTCATTGATTGATGCGAACAAGCTTGCAACTGTGGAAGCTCTCGAAGACAATATTCAACGCGCGGTTAATGACATACGCAGATTTAATCCACCACGTTATTCCCAGCTCTGACGGAACATTGGCAGGGAAGCCTATTTGAAAATAAATGTCATTGCCATTCTAAAGCTATTTCTCCATACATGCGTTTCTTGTTTACATAATTTATGATTCTAATTGTATGAGAATGGCAAAAGAATTTAAAGGATTTTATAATACCAGTGTATTAATTACGATTAGGTTCCGTGAAATGATGCGGATATGCTGAGCTTATTTTTAACTAACTTAAAGTCCAAAGCTTTCGGCTTGTATGCAGAAAGACACCCAGGGTCTAGGCAGGAATCGAACCGACGTTCTCCGGTTTAGTAGGCTGCGCATTGTTCATTGGCCTACGGAGTTTGTTTATTCTGCGTAACTTTGAGATACAGATAGATTCTAAATACGTATTTCCTAGTCGAGAATAAGCAATTCAAGCACAGTATTCCGAATTGAGGTCGTTCACTTTTAAATTAAAAAATAGTAATTTTTCAATCGCTCATACTTTGGAGCGCGACTACTATGTATAAGTAATCCTATTAAGAAGATTTCCTAATAATATATTTGTTTGACTTGCAGAAGGATGAGATCTTTTATTTTTTTTTTATGCAAGCAAAGCTCCGTAAGATTGGTATCCTTCGCGAGCGTAATTGTAAATAGTAAACCAGAGACTAATGGAATTTTACAGCTCGCCCGTTTTCATTTGAATGGATATGTGAGTAAATAGAATAGTCGGTTCTGGACAATGGGGAACCTTCAAATTATCCATCAGTCACCCGTGAATTCATTAAAATTGACAGTGTCGTGAGCAATTTGATCAGAAGGAATCATTGGACCTTTATTCTTTGAAACTGAAAATGGCGTAAAAGTGAATGATTGAAAACTTTTTAACATCTCAACTGAATGCTTTGGGCTGGAATAGCAAGTGCCTTCAATACGCCGGTGCAACATCGCATACAAGCAGGATTACAATGGAATTACTGTGAAACTTCCTTCCGCAACAAGTTTTTTTAAGAAATGGTTAAGTTCATTGACATGCACCGTTGCCCGATGCTCCGCAGTTCTTTTTGTGGGAATTTTTGAAAAGCAAAGTTAATGACAACAAACCAGAAACGCTTAAGCTTGAGCTTGAAATGTGTGAGAAAGTAACGAAGAGTGTCCTTAAAAGATCTCATATTTGTCTGGCTAAGGGAGGACCACACCGATCTGATATTGTATTCCATAGATAATTGCCGTCATTAGATAAAACCTTTATCAATATGAGATCCCTTATCTTTAATTTAATCAAAAATGATTGCACGTACAAAGTAGCATACCTTCCCGGCGGGCACCCTGTAAATATTAATCAAGTGGCGGTATACCAGATTAATGAAATGATTAATTTTAGTTTCGATGCAGCTCAATTTTGTATTACACATAAATTACACTCATTTTCATTACACTGTTCAACGAAACGTAATTTTCATTTCCAAACTGATTGCATCGATTTATTTATGGTTTTTCATTCTATTAAAAATTTTGAAAATGGTCCGTTACAGGCAATTGATTTTAGGATTTAAAAAAAAAATGTAGATCGTTAGAACTTTCACTTTTTAGTGTAGAAATGAAAGCAAATTAAATTTACGAGATAAAAGCTGATTTAGTACAAAAATGCTGCGCCCTTAAATTTCGTTATGACTTCAGTTGTACGTTGCTGAAAAAAATTTCTCTTTTTCATTTTTTAATTTTTTATTTTGATACAATTTGTTTCGCCGGTTGATTCCCGGGTTCCTTAAGGCTAAATACTACTGTGCTTCCTAAATATATTTTTCATTCCACTCATTTATTTATTTTTTCAAGTTTGAACACAATTCGCTTGCAACTTATTTTTGTATATTGTTTGTTTAGCGTTTGGTTGACTGGTCAGTTGCAATTTAATGCCTCAGCAAGCCAGACAATAAACTAAATGAAATATTAGTAAACAGTGGAAGCTAAAAAAAAGAAAACACAGAAAAACATTTTGAAAAATACGAAAAAGTTTTATAAATATTAAATTTTCTTTAAGCAATGAATGAGTCACGAGTACGAGCATAAATAAATTTTGCTTTTGACTTGCGACCAAAAACATCCAAACTGAATTATTGCTAAAACTTTTGCAATTTTAATTAATTTCCACGTTATTTTTCTTTGCGTTTTTCAGATGCTGTATTGCTTCTTATACTCAACGATAATTAACATTTGATGTAAGTAAATATATGAATACACACACAGACCTACATACATATATTTGTTATTTATTAACGCTTTTTGCACTTTTCATTTCTTACAACATTATGTATTCCCATTACCCACATTTCTTCCTTAACACATTTATTAACTCTCGACTTTATTGTTTACTGGATACAAATATTATTTAACTGTTTCTTCTGGCTGGAAGATAATTTTCGTGTGCACTGACACATTTCAAATGCAACGAAGCGCAAATCAGTTGATGTCTGTAGGAAACGGCAAGACAGACAGCCGGCAATCTGACAGACACTGCTCTATACTCAATATCCATATAAAAAAATTAAAAATTTAGCAAACATTTTTTTTTAATAACCAGATAATGAAGTTTTCAAACATGCCACCCCCCTTTCCCACAGTGGTTGTTCTTGTTCGTTGCCTTTCCTTTTGTCTGCTCGATACTTTAGCACCATGAGTCTGGTACGTGTCTGCTTTAGAAGCTCACTGTCTGTCAGTCTGTCAGTAGCAAACTTTCATGTCTATACATTTGTCTGCTTGCGTGCCCATCCCCTTCCACTGTTCCTTAAATACAGTATTGTTACGACATCATTATTGAAGTAATTACTACAACCTTTTGTTTCTTTCATTTTTCCTTCGCTTGCTTATAAATATTTAAACATTTACATGGTGAGTAATAATGAAAGAGCAGAGAAAAAAACTGAAAAGCTTATGAAACCAACATAAAAGTATTTTTAGCTCAATATTGTTTGTTCATGATTTACAAGTCAGGATTTAAAGTAGTGCATTCTCTACTGGCCTCTGAATTGCTTAAATTGTTTTCTGCTGCATCGCTGTCAAATCGAAATGTAAGCAAACATCTTGAAACTCGCCTGCAGATGCAGTATTGCTAAATCGAAGGGGTACTTTGAAAAGAATATGTCAATGCATATCGGAAATTCGATGGAAATCCTAACCCGATTAGGCAACAATTACTTCTACCGCGGAGAGCTCAATTCGTTAATGGATACCTATTCGGAGTGACCATGTAAGATGAAGTAAAATTTGTATGTTGGCTGAGGTATTTTCGTTAGAAGCCATACAGTTTATTAGTTGAGTGATATCTTTTATAAATTGCAATGCCACCTACTGATAAAAGAAAGCTTACATGTGTCGGAGAACATCATGAGCATTCTGAGTAAGCATATAAACTAAAACTTTCAGCAGTGCAAAACTATAGCACACTATATCACTCGAAAGTTCATTTCGAACTACGTTCAAGCATCTTAATAATGCCTATCGACTTATTTTTTCCAATACTATGGAATAAAGAAATAAAGAAAGACTTTCGGAAAGGCCCTCTCCAATTGGAAAATCATCCGATATAATAGAAGGTGCACCCACACCTAATCTTTAGTACCGACATTTCTGACTGCCACTTAGAGGAAGATATCATTAGTTACGATACTGATTGGCAAGCCATGCAAAAGTCTAATTAGAAACTAGTGCACTTGATTCCAGAGCAATATCGGGAAACAGTTTTTTAACTCTGCAGAGCGGTATTCCTCTCAGTATGAGAGAGGGCATAAAAATCTTATCATTAATATAAAAGTTGAATAGCTTAGTATGTGGCTCTCCGCCATAGGCAGACATTATACAGTACACTCTACACAAAGCTCAGCAATGACTATAGCAGGCTTAAAGTAAAATTCTCCTAAACTAATTCCTTTTCTTCACTGTGCAACGAACACCCCTTTGGGTGCATGGTAAACTTATACGCAAAATATAGATTTGAGCAAATGCCTTCATATTTATGCAAATAAATTAGCATTCTACAAACATAATTACTCTGCAGCTCTCTCAATGCGCACAAGCCAGCGCTATCATTTTAATAAAGAAATGTTTTAGTAGAAACTCCCTTTGTTAGTTATTCCAATTTTACATGTTTTCCTAACAGAACCGCGAATGGTAGTGTGGCGTGGTCTACTTTATAGTAAAATTGTTTTCCGTCTTATAATGCATGAGTGCAAGTCAGCATACACAACTACACAACATTTAAATGGAATACAGCAATTCTGTATGTTGTAAAAGGCAAAGGGAAACATGAATATTTTAACAGTTTGTTGACTGCCACTTAACTCAGCTCCACGAATCCGCACTTCTAGTTCCAATTATCGTGTTGCAAATATAATTTTTTTTTTTTTTTATAAGAAGTATGTTAATTTTAGTATCTACATAAGTGCCTAATGATTTTAGATATTATTAACACGGGGCGGATGTTTATTGTGCAATAAACTTATTTGTTTTTGCTTGTTGTGAAAGAGTCATTCAGCTGTTTTATTTCCAATCGCAAGTGGAGTTCTGAGCATTATTTTCATGTTATATATATATATATATATATTGTTTTCAACCAACGCAATCTTCAGAAAAACACTCAGAGTGTAGGCAGGAATCGAACTCGTGACTGTTCATTATCCATTCATTATCCAAAATATGTACATTCAAGGATGTGCAGTTGTACACATCCCTGAATGTACGCTAATGTCTTTCATTTCTATTAAATAGATTTATTAAAACAAATTTTCGATGCATCTTTATTATCTTAATTTTATACATGCGGTTGACTAATACAGATGCATAATTTCTGCACCAGAAGCTTAAATTTAAATTTAGCAAATTCTGTATATGACAGTTGTACTCTTGCTTGTATAACAATAAAAATATTTAATAGTTTTTATGCGGTACACAAAAGTGCACTGATTTGATATTTAATATTTTTATTAAAATACACTTTTTTTGTTTTAAAATTTGCAAAACCTTTTCATATCACTGACAGTGTCAAACATTTATTCATGGGCAATGCGCCCCAATGCAACATTTGAAATTTTCTAAAAATGTATCTTCAGCGCATTTTCATTTCCTTCCAAACTCGGAAGTAAAATAAACACTGAAATGGACTTAACACAGGTTGCTACTGTCATTTGGTTATCATTATCAGTTCATACTGGAAGGCAGTTATAATTATTAAAATAAAAAGATTTTTATTCGTATCGTAATAGGGATTTGTGATGAAGTAGATGGAGAGAGCAGTGCTGCAGCGCCTTCTATATCAAATTGGGGCCCTGAAAATCTATTTTGATGATCACTATAGTCATTGTTTAAACGGCGAAAATGAAATTCTGGTGAAAAAGTCCGATAAAGCAGGTTGTAACTCATTTAAACATGGAAAAAATTAATACAACAAACGAGTATATTAAAGCACAAGAGAAAAATTCCTGAAAATTAGCTTTTTATGAGGCCTTTAGCTATTTATAGAAAAAGCATAATATCATAATAAAGATTGTGTTCAAAATGTTATTCTGAAGTCTGGAAAAACACGTTGTTATTCTACACTTGTTGCTTTTAACACTCGTATTTATTTAGTTTATATTTTTAGAATAGCCCCTCGATGGTATAATGGTTTGTATACCCGCCTGTTACGCCTGTCACGGGTTTAATTCCCCAGGGAGCCAGAAGCCAAAGGCCTCAGTAGCCAGTGCCTCTATACATATTGCAATTATATTCAGAAGCTTAATTCATATAATTGCAATATTTAGTAAATAAATAAATAAATAAATATTTTTAGATTATACTCGTATATTCATTTTATCGTATATTTTTCATTTTATTTATATTTAGAAATCGCACTAAAGCTGAGATATTTGAACTAGAAAAAATTTCTTGTATCCTTTTTTCCGTATTGAAGTTTTGTTAAGCGGCAAATGTCTTTTGTGTTAAAATAGTAAAGCTTTTATCTTAAATGTTTAAAGTGTGCCCTGCTCATTATTGTGCAGTGTACGCATGCTGAGTTTTTAGAGAGTAGACTAGAGGAGGTGGAACGCCAAAGCCATGCAGGCTTTTTACTATCCTCATTCAATTATACTTTTCTACTACAATGCAAACTCGCCACATCCTTCATATGCGGCGTTCCTATCGGTGGCTTGCGCCAAGAGGTTGCTAAGAGTGATACAAAATAATATGAACTTTCGCACATCAGAATCCTTGACTTTTAGGACGTAACAACCGTGAGATTGGTTGCAGTGTGTACAAAATGCAATCCCTTTTCCCTTCATCTTCATTTGTGAAATATTATTTTGTATTTTGTGTTTAAATATTATTTGTGTTTTTATTTTTTTTTCTACTTGGATATGGAATATGTGCAAATGATGAATAAATTCAGTATATGTAATCCATTTCACTTTAACATTTTGTGTAATTCAATTCATCTCCCTCTTACAATGTGCATCTGGTTTGTAAAATCGCTTCAGTTTCAAAACATGAGATATTTTCGTATGAGCCGAAATAAGAAAAAATTATTTTGAAATCCTTGAAAAGGATCAGTTTTTCAAAACTAATTCGAGCATGTAAAAGTTAAATATAATCTCCTTCTCGTTCCTACTTCGTTGCTTTTCACCAAAGAATTTTAACTCAAAACATTGTAAATAAGAAATTATTTTCTCACATTACTTGTTGTGAAAGTAAAATCTTACACTTTCCCATTTAAGAGCAAGATAAAACTGTGCATGGTTACTGATGCATCCCATTGTTGTTGCATGTTGCTAAGCATTAGTTAGAGTTTAGTTAAACTAGCTTTCCTGTCACCATAGTGGTCACTTCTGCCTTCCATTACATTTTACGTAGAACGTAAAGATGCAACTCAATCTTTCAATCTCTATCATCTTCTTTCACTTTTAGTATAATTGTCTCTAGTTTGTGTAGTGCGGAACCTGGTTGTGCATTGCTTTTCAGCTTAAGACTTCAAACAAATTAAGTTTGAAAAGAAGTTTTATGTTAAAAGTTTTGCAATATTCAACAAAATGTCGAAATGAAAGTTACTATCCTATTTTCTTCTCTTTCAATTACATAACTTTTTTCTATTTGCCATATTCTGTTGCATGCAGCATTCTGAGAAGAAAATGGTATTTTAAATTATCCTTAAATTGTACACTAAAGGAAAAACGAAATACTAAAATGTCATATTTGATTTTAGTTTCTAGTTTCTAACTTTTATTTTCAGCACACAATACGAAATTCATTTTATGGTTTAGGGTTTTAGAAGGCATGCTTTATGTTTCAGTTGTAAATATTTGGTTACAGTAATTGAAAATAACTCGCTGCTGTTAATTAGGATTTATACAAAATTTAACATCCTAACGAATAACACAAAATTTCTATGGATTTTACTGCTTAACCTTCTTTTATTGGAAGAGAATTATATCTTAACTGGTTACTTATTTTGGCCAGCGATATTTGTTTGGTTAGTAGAATTATTTCCCGCATTTCATTTCATATTGATTTTTTTCTTAATGCAATTACGATTGCAAGGTTATACGATATCCGATAGAAAGCACACCAAACAATTCAGAGTTGAAAAAAATTCAGAATTCTAATGTTTATGTGTTGGGTGTTTGAGCTCTTAACAATATTGTGCAATATTTTCCAAATGATGTCAGTGCACTTTAGGATAGAATTATTTAATACACCAACTTTTCACTTATAATCTTAGTTTATTTAAAGGACGATAAAATAGTCGTCTAAAGTTTGAGATTGGTGGAGAAAGATGCCCATACGTTGACAGAGAGCAGGCTCTTCCAGCAATACCAATGGGAATTTTTTAAGTAATTTAAAGCTTGTGACTCTATGTTCTTCTCAGTTAGAAAGCCATTATCCAAGTAATCATAAACTATGGACCAGTGTAAAATGAGTAAGATGAGAATGACTGGACTGGTAGGAATATTCAATTTGCACTTCCAACATATTCATATTCTCATTATGAAAATGAAAACCTTGTAATATCTCAGGGCAATAGAGCAACATGACATTCACTTGATAAATGCTGACATGGCTAGAAATTGTTAGCAGAGAGCCCCCATTTTCCATTTTTTACTTCACTTATTTTCATCAAATGCATAAATATTTATATTAATTTGAAGCGTATTGTGTTGTTTTGTCAAACAGACCGATACGACTCAAATATTATCCATTTAAATCAATAATTCGCAGCCTTCATTTTTTAGGCAGCACAGTATCGGATACCATTTTCTTTTTTTTCAAAAACCCACCAAATTTCCAAAAAATAACAATTAAATTTAAACTCAAAAACGCAGTGAAATATATTGTTGTGGCATTACGTAGCTCCTAAGCGCATTTTTCCCCAACTCAACCAGCAAAGCTTTTGGCTTGTCTGCAGGAAAACGGCCATGGTCGAGTCAGGAATTGAATCAGTGACTTCCACTTTAGAAGTTGCTCATTATACATACCAAAAATATCTCAATTAATATTTATTATTTTTAAAATTATTAAACCCCAGAACCCAAAATATCTAGAAATAACCAAAAAATTGCATGTTCATATCCAAAGTTGTTGTTATTATTTTTCAAAAATATTTTAAAAATTAATCAAACAAAAAATATTACTAAAAGATATCGTAATAGAAACATAAAAATTATTATTAAAAATATAACAAAACATATACTACTAAGTTTCAAATATATCATTTATGTAAGTAACATGTCCAACTCGAACTTTTTTTTTTTGCAATAAATTTTATAGCAATTTTAATGTATACTCAGTTCATAGAAAAAAAAATTGAAAGCAACGACATATTAATGTGTAATACTTGCTGGCTTTTATTAGGATTTTTTTATTTTTTATTCATAAAGAATTCTTTAGCAAGTAATATTGAAAGAATCCATTTATTTCAATTACTTCAGAGCCGTTTGCTATAGTTATATTTTTGCAAATGCCTCACATGTCATGTGGCATTCTAGTAAGCAATTTATTAAGGTTAAAAATCAGCGCATGCGTAGGAAGTTCAAAGTAACAAAAAAAATTAAAAAGCATAAAAACATAAAAAACTTTCTGCACATTTCCAAGTAAAGTATAAGTCTTTTCTTTAAATAAAAAACAAATAACAATTACTCCGGTTTTCGAGAAGCTTTCTGCATACTGTTGCGGCATTTTCTAATATTTTTCCTCTTGGACTAGCACCAAATTACATGCGCATATTTACTAGGAAAAGTTTTCGGTTTTTTGTAAACGTTGTTCAGTATTCTAGTCGAAAGTGGGAATTTAAAATTTCGTTGAGTTTTTTTTGCATTCGCCATAACATTGCATTTATGCAAAGCTAAATACTTACTACGTAGTGCGCAGATGCAACTGTAATATTAGAACGGCAGACATTTGAAAACAATATACGTATCGTTTGCAAATAAATAATAATAGGTTTATTATTACTGCTAAGCGCTGATGCGACCCTGCAGAAATTATAAAATATCATTTCCTGGATTAGCAACACACGTACTCTTTACATATGCATTTGCACATATACGAATATGTATATGCACATGTATATAACAATATGTATTTGTATTGAAATGTAAATCTCTACTTTATATTTAACTCGTACCAATGCCAGCAAATAAAAATGTGTGCTCTCTCTCTTACTTTTGTGTGTGTATGCAATGCTGTGTGTGCAGAAGAGAACTGCTACAATTTCGTGATGATCATTTATTGTTGTAATGCATGTTATTACGCTTCTTCTTTATTTTTGTAAAAAAATTCTGTTTGCATTTTGCTCATTCAGCTAAATACTTTAAGAGAGTTGAGTGTTCATTTATTGGAAATTATAATTTTAATATTTCTCACGGCTCAGTATAAAAAAGTTTAAAAGAAAATTATCTCCCGCAATCCTTTTCTACATTTATTTACATTTCACTGCAAGCGTGCAAATCATGGCGCAGCTGCAAAATAGTGATAAACTTCGCAACTTTATTGAATAAAAGTGAGGAGAAATTCATGGCCACTATACCGTGTAAATGTGACGTATACATATTTGTATATTCATACTACTCATACGCCTACGTATAGCGCCAGGATGCATGCAACTATTTGGAAAATATTCTTTATTATCTGCTTAGAATGCTTGCGATAAAAATGCTGCATAAGAAATCCAAATTGAAAAACATTTTCTTGTATTTCTTCTTCACGTCAAATTCTGTCAAACCGTTTTCGATTCATAAAATATTTAAAGTAAGTCCAGCATTTCTGTACAGACTCTTTTCATACATACATACATATATTAATGTAATATTTTTCTTATAACATAAAATATTAATAACAAACTTATTATCTCGAGAAGATTAAAATATTGAAACCATAGCATTACATTCACTTATTCACTGATTTATTTCTGTAAATTAAGGTACGCAACCTTATATTCCTGATAGACATTTTCCATTAATAAATATCGACGCTTTATTTCCTTAATTTGCAGTTTATTTAAATTTTGGATAATGACAATTCTGTTCTGTTATCCATGTATCAAATAGAACTTTCTAGGCCTTCCGATCAAAAAAACTATAGTCTATCGCCAAGAGCAAAGGATCCGCATTTAATGCAAACTAATAATCATAAAAAGTTAATATTTTCTTGGCAGAAAACACAAACGAACAAAAACTTTATTTGAAATGTGAATACTTATATTAAGTTTGTTGGGTTTAAATAAACAACAATAACAAAATCGGATGACGGCAATCCGAATATGTTTGGTTTAATACTATTTATTTCTCCTATTACCGCTTTTCTCAATTTATGAGACAAATCCCAATTAATTAAATTGTGCATTTATAAATAATACATAATATATATAAAATGGCTCTGCGTACCAACAGGGTATAAATGCAGTTGTTTGATTGACCAAAAGTTAAATTAATAATACAATGTGGCAACACTTTATTGCTTGAAATTAAGTGAGTTTTATTTTGTGCCTAAACGGAGTATTATTGCAGATTTAATCTTTCGAAGGAAAAATAAAATTAATTTAAGTAATTTTTGTGTCTATTTTTTGTTCCATTATTTATCCTCAAATAGTTTTACTTGTTATGGGCCGAAAATGTTTTTTTTCTGCTGCAATAAAATTTGAAATATTTCATTTCATCAATATTCTTCCCCGGTTGTGATTGATACCTGCCATATCATTGACGTATTCTGTCATATTTCTCTTTTCATTTCTGTTTAATCTGCCAACTGGCTGGAGAATAAAACGAATTTTTTATTTTTGCAACGCAAAAGGTATTTATTATGTTAGGAATTTACGATTTTAATTTGATTTTAATTTACAAACACACTTGGAAAAATCTCCAGGGGAGGATTTGCAGTTAACAGTTTCCTTCAAATTATTTAACGAAAAGCTTAAAGAATAAGTGAAATTGCAAAAATAACCTAAAGTTTTCCGTATTTCAATCCGTTTATTTCAATCCGTTGCACCGGCACCATTTATTTGAAATATAATTTTATACTTCAGGAAAAAATTCCCAATTTGAGAATTAAATTATTTTAAAAATTAATTATTTTAAAAATATGAATTTTGAAATTTTGACTTTAAACTGAAATCAAATATCCTGCATAAAAATAGGAAAGAATAGAAACTAAAGTAAAACTACGCAAACACTTAGAATAGTTTTGTTTTTTTTCTTTCACAGACCCCTTTAAAACCCCTTCTTAAATGCCATTACCTTACATGGAACTAAGAAACATCAGTTTTCTTGTGGGCAAATAATAAAATTAAGCTTAAATCCGGCCTTTGCTTAGTGAAGACTACTGCAAACTTTTTATGGTTTAGAGAATATAAATTTGTAAGCTTGTTTCTTAAGGGTACCTTCTTAGGCGAATGAATAATGCACAGCCTACTAAACCGAAAGGTCGTTGGTTTGATTCTTGCCTAGATCGTAGATGTTTTCCTGAAGACAAGCAGAAAGCTTTGCAATCTTAAATATAACTCCTGTTCTACTTAAACTATTTATAAATAAATATATATTTATTTGGCTTTGTATTTTTGTTGAACAAACGACTACAAAGCGTTGGTTTTTATAACCATCAATAAAAACCAAAAACCGCAACTGATTATTACACAGCATTTTTTAAACCGAAAACACATGAAGTGGCCCCAGCATTGCAGATTCTATATTGAATTATATCCAAGATTTGCTTTGCTCTTGAAACGAAATGCAACAAAATATTAATTAAAAATGTTCACAACTTCAAACGGCACAAATGCAAATGAATGTGTGTGGGGATGTGTGGATGTGTGTATGTGATTACACGTGCACCGCAAACGTAGCCCGCAAATGACACATTTGAAGCGAGCATTTGCGTTACTGTGTTGTCGGAACAAATTGTGGTAAGCCAACTTTAAATTGCCAACTATCCAAAAATTATATTTAAACTTTGTGGCAAAAATTTTCATGAGCTGCAACAACTTCAAATTCTAAAAAAAATTTTTTTTTAATCGCAACACATGTTGGCGCGTGTTAAACAAAATTGTTGCTCCTAAACGTCATCGAAGCAAACACACATATACACAAGCAAAGTCATTTAGTTGTAAAATTTGCCTTGCACTCCTTTTCTATGCCATGTCGTTGACTATGATTTTGCAATTCGACCTACGATACGGACTAGATTAATTTTCTTAAACATTTTAGAAATAAAATTGTTCTGGAAAACGAAAACTTTTTTTGAAAAAAATTTTTTAAATAATATTTGACAGGATTTTTCCAGGCTTGTTCTGGTATTTGTTGGCAACATACAATTGAAAATAAAAATAATTATTATTAGTGTTACATCAGCTCGATTGGCGATACAACAACCGAAATCCTAAAACCACAAATAAAACTAACGAAACACGACTTGCTAAACCGCAATAAAAAATGTTCTACTGGCAATATTGATTAATTTGCTGTGGATTTCTCTGTATACATTTTAATTAATTTTTAAAATTTTTTTTGTAAATGCACATCTATTTGAAACTTTTTCTTATATAAAAAAAAAGGGGGAAACATCTAAAAAAAAGAAACAAAAAAATTTAATAGAAAATTGCAACATGTAATTACAACCCAAATAATTTACAAATAGTTTCAGGCAAATTGCAATCGACATAAAAAAAAATTGTAGTGAAAACCGAATATACAAACAAAAAAAAAATGTTTGAACTGCTTGTACACACAAATGTAATTCCAGCAAAATAAATATATTTTTATACAATAAAAATACAATTAAAGTAAATAATTAAATCAGTGTTACAGGACATGTATACGATTGAAATAACTGAGTTGGAAATATAACAGAAGAGTACAAAATTATAGCGACAAAGAATTGTTGAATAATTGGACAATAAATCATTTTAAGGTCCGACGCAGTCAGATTGGAATAGAGGCCCCCATAATACAAGTAAGAGCAGAATTGACAACAAATCATTGTATGGTTGTACAAAGCTAGAATTGCGACCAGGTTCTATATTTTTTTGCCGCCTGCTTTCTGATTTATAATTTGACATCATCTCTTCAAAAATAATTTCAGAAATATATATATGTGTAAAAGGATGTTGTCCTTGGATTTGTCAAATACTGGTTTTGATTGTTTCCTCCTCTCTTTAAGGTGAATTGTATGGACATTGTATTTCGATGTTGCAGAAAACCATTTCTCATTTTCTTGACTTTTGATCACTGTACTCATACATGAAAGATCAGACCAAATTTTCTTGCTGTACATTTTCATGATTTCCAATGTTTTACAAAAAAAATCCTAGAGTATTACTTTGCTTAAAGGACTAAATATATATATATATAGAGGGAATATATTATTACCCCTTTCTGTATGGAAAAAGCACATGCTTGCCCCTCCGCTTTTCGTACAGATTATCTATAACTTTCAGCTCATGTTCCAGGCAGAGAAAGTGAAATTTCCATTTTCTGCTTCTTTACAAAAGTGTCCCTTAATGACCTTCTTCTTATTATATTCTGAAATTATATTCAATTAAATTGAAAAATTTTTTTAATTCTCAAATGGATTATTCCGAAACGATTTCTGAAGCATTTAGTTATTGAAGACATAAAGATATATTTTTGCTGTATGCAGATGTTAATCGATAACTAAAAACGGTTGTGAGGACCACTTATGCTATCTTCTTGAAATTGCTAACATCCAGTGATATTACAACGGACATGCGCCAACATATCACACGTGTAATGACGTTCAGAAAAGGAATTTTTCTAGGTGAGGAAACATTTATTTCCAATCAACAAGACTTCGTTAAGCTCAAAGCCTATTTTCAGTTAATAACTCAGAAGTAAAACAAACATTCGAAAAATCAGTCCGGTAATAATCCGAGGGATTATTAGAATGATGCTTGAATTCTAAACGATCAATTTAAAAGGAGCGGTCATGGAAAAAATAAACACTCTCATATTAAATCCCGTAAATTTAAAAAAAAAAAAAAATATGAATAAAAAATTTATGTTACAAAAATTGGATTCAAAAATTCCGTTTAATCAATTCAGAACAGGCTACCAATAAGAAAAACTACTACTAAGATGGAATACAGATGTTCGATACCACTGTTCGTTACAACTGTTCGTTACAACTGTTCGTTACAACTGTTCGTTAGAACTGTGCGTTAGAACTATTCGTTACAACTGTGCGTTAGCACTGTAGAGTTTGAAGAGTGCAAGACAAAACAAACAGAATAGTTTAAACAGTTTACTCGACAAATGTGGGTTTATTCCATTCGTCAGTTTTCTCGTGTTTTTAAGATCTTTTGTTGGAATGTATAATTGACGAAGGCGTGGTCATTGATCACTTACAATATATCAGCAAACAATTCACATCGATAATAGCAAGAATCTGAGTACATCCGCAGAAGTATTTCCCCAGTGGAATGCAGCCATGAATAAATTGTCTTAACACCGCCTACTTTAATGCAATACTGCTCTTTCCATCCATCTCTTCTCTAGCGCTACACCTTTTCCTCTTATTAGTGTCAATGTCAAGTGCATGTGACACTAGCCAGGCAAAAGGCTATTACGAAAGTATAAAAGTAAATAGTAACAACGCCAAATATGTCGAGTTTCTTTCTGCCAGTCATGATTTGAACATAATTACGTATTTTTAGAAAATTTTTAAGTTCCTTCTATTAGTAGAAATTTATTAATCTAATGTTAGCTTTATGTTTCAATTTACATTCAATAAGCAATGACAATTGAAAAAGTTTTCTTATTGGAATTTATATTCAATACAGTACAATGCCGTAGTAACAATAAGGAGACGGTGAATGCATGTAGCAGTCATATACTTACATTATATTAAATGTGCCACCAACATAAAGCATATAGCAAAAAAAAAAACTAATACAGATAATATGCAAATGGAAGCAAATAAAAATACTTGAGAAAATTTATGCCAAATGAAAATATACAGGAAAAAAGAAAAAGTCAAAATACTTTGCCTATGAACAACTTCCTAATGGCATAACTTTGCAACGAGGAAAAAAAGAATTATAATAAAAAGATGAAAACAATCGCAACATAAAAAAATATCAGTGAGCAAAAACTTGGTCTTCGTTGGGTTGCAAACACTCTAAAAGAAAACAATGCATGACATTTTTTCCGTCTTTTTGTCTCCTTTTTCAAGGAAACAACAATTCAAATTGTTTTCTCTTCTTTATTTTTTTTTTTAATTTTTTTTTTGTGTATAGAAAAACAGACTACAACAATGGCATTTACAATAACAAAAAAAAAACAACAAAATGCTTTTATGAATAATAATCGATTATGTGGAGAAAAATAAAGTCAAGTGATAAAGAAAAAGTGGTTTGACATTGTTTGGTGTTCAAAAACATTTTATTCCTTTTTACTTCAATTCCATTCCATTCAATACTTGATGACAGATTTAGCAAGAGATAAAGCGATGTATGAATTAAAATTATCTAATAGTGGTTTACGGAAAACCTGCGCCAGAAGTGGGAATGAATACGTTGATTAGATTCTTAGTTATTCATGTTGAGGCTAAAAAAACGCAACGTTCTTCACTGAACAAAAAATTACAACCATTTCGTTGTAGCTGCGATAACACATAAATTGTTTTTTTTAGATAAGGCATGTTCAGTGGATTTTGTTTTAATTTGCTCTGTTCATGTTAAATATACTCTGTGGCAGTTTAACCCACACACACACACACGCACGCACGTACACACTTTTTTTTTTTTGAAATTATAAAAGTATTTAAAAATAATCCCCTGGCCGCTGTATCTTACATGTGTTGAGTAGATATATGAGTGTATATATATGTATATAATATGTATGTGTTTAAGGAGTTTTATTTGGCCACAAAATCACATAAAATCATATTTCCGAATATTAGAGGTTTGCTCCTGTCACATTTTCCCTAATAAAATTTACTCAAAGTGTTGTGTGCGCCTTTCATCAATCAAAAACTATTAAAAAGTCTTCAGACAATGTCCTCTGTTGGATGCAAAGACTTTGCCACTCTCAACCAATAGCATTATAAGAAAAGTACGTTACAATGTGTGATTCGTTCTCTCTTGACAATGTTTTACAATGTACTCATAAGTTGAATTTGTAATATTGAACGATTTTGCTTTGCTCTGGTATCCATTTGAATAGATTAAAATCGCATCTTTTGAGCAGATGGTGGTGGCTGCTTTCAAGCACTTCTTTTGTTCTAATATTTGTTTGCAAATAATTGTTTACGCACAGTAGGCTGCTTCACAAGCTAAACAAATGAACACCCTACCCTGCTAGTGAAATATTTTCATTTGATTACAATTTATTTTTTATTAAATGCACTACACAATTTGCCATTTAAAAAAGGATTTTAACAACTATAAATAAGAGAACAATTCCTACCTGAATTTCTTGCATTAATTTATTTATTTAATATTGGCTTTTTTCCAATTTTTAAAGAAAAGCTTATTTAAAATTCACTTGCTATTTTACCACCAAAAATAAAAGTTTTTTATTCCTTATAAAGTATGGTAAAAATTCATCTGAGTAAATTTGAGGGAGATTTTTCACTTTGGATTTTTCACCATGGCATTCTATTATATATCGATTGAAAAGTATCGCAATTTGTGTTTATAGGATACGATATTCTTCATTGCGTCAGTATAGCTTTCGTATTCACAGAAAAAGCAATTTATAATAAAATTAATTTATGTATAGCTGTCACATTTCATGTATATGTATGTATGTTTTATTCAAATGCATTTTTTATTATTTATTGTTTAGGCCCTTTTGTTTTGCTCTTTTTTTAAGGTTGATTTATTGCCAGAAGTCTTTAATCTGAGCTGGACATTAATTTAAAACATTTTTCAAATTTCGTTGCTTTCATAAAATGTCTTGCCTAAATTAGTAAGTTTCTTTAATTGACAAATTTCAATAATAGACGTGAAATGAAAAATAGATTTGACTAAAGGTGAGTGGTGTATAGTGGAGCAGCGTAATGGGCGGCACCGTTTGTAATATTGCTTTAATATTAAACGGCTCCAGCCAGTTGGTAGACAATAAGTTCGGCTAAACGTGTTCCAAAGTGTACTAGGCTTTAAAAAAGCGATCGGAAAGAGGTCTTCCTTATTTATAGAGTTTTAGTTGAGGGCATCCTTTAAACCTTCAATTGAAATTCGAAAAGAAATTTAGTATTGATGTCGCCCCACAAATAATGAATAAAACAAATTGCATGGAAACAGATTGCGAGGGTGCATTTTGCAATGCAAGCAGCACGTATCGAAGGAACTAGTTGAAGTAGCGAATTTTGTATTATAATAGTGCAAAGAGGAATTTGGTAAAATCATGACCAACTCGGTATTAACCAATTAAAAATAAAATGGCAACAAAATAAAATGGGGAACAAAAGTAAGTTGAGGCAAAAATTTTGCTACAGTATTAGTGTGTACATGAATTTAAGATTGTGAAACAAAATGATTCACATTTAATAAAATGATATAAGAAAAAGAAAGATCGCCAAAGATGAAGACAAGTAAGTAATCCGTATCATACAATTCTCGTACAGTTTTTAAAAAGAACAATAAACATTTACTTATTTTTCTTGTAACTTACTTAGATTTTCAAAAATTGCACAGATATTAGGATTCGATTGGCATATATTATATTCGATGATTTGCTTGCAGGACATTTATCGAAATAGTATATGCTGTGCGATGATTAGGCCCCAGGCCTACAGCAGCACTCTTTATAGCATTCATTGTACACGTATAGTGTAATACGGGGTGGTTAGCTTGAACTCAGCCACGCACACTTCACCAGGCTTTGCATCTGGTCACATTTTACCTTCACGCTTTGCTTATGCACAACCTACGTAAAATTTAAGTTCCGATAAAAGCTTCTTCTCTCCACTAACTAATAAAATTAAACACAAGAAAACCTTTAAATAAAAGGGGCTGAACTTAGCAGAACTCAAATTAGTTGAAATTAAAAACAATGTTGTGCTGGTTGTGAGAAAATTCAAATAACTCAATATGGAGGAGAATATCTGCAGCAAGCCTTATTGTATAAGAACTTTTGTCATAGAAATAAATAAGATATTTTTCGTCCGTATTTATTTTATGATCCAGACGCATTCTTGTGCACAACATCAACTTGCAACATTCGATTAGCCAAGAAGAAACTGGCTAGCAAAATCAAAAATGATTTTCATATCGTGATACTATGTGCTACAGGGAGCAACAAGAACGGTTTTTAAAATATTTTAAACTTTTGCCTTAACAACGCATGATGTTAGAAAACCATGATAAAATCATTGCCATCAATAAGAAAGTGTTCTTTTTAAAAATCTGTGTTATGCTATTGCACAATTCGCCTGACGATATAGTTACGTTGCACATGAAATAAAGTCTTTACAATGACGCAACAGCCACAAGAAGAAAAATATAAAAATAATATGAAAAATGATGCTGACGTTGATGACCATATAAAGTTCTCTTCAGTTAAGTATGCCTTTTGTTTTGGTATTTTTCTGTGGAAGACGTTACGACTATGTGAAACTTAAAACTCAAGTTAGTACAGGCAGCATTTCCTAAATAGTTATCTGCTATTTATGCAACGTTACATGGAACCAGAGAGTAGATACATACTCTAAAGGAAAGATGCGAATAGAATTTCAAGCAACAATTTACGACAATGACGACCATAAAACATAAATAACACTACAAAGTGCTTATCGGAACCAGAACAAAAAGGCAACGTGGCACAGAACACATTTGTTACGACTATTTGTGAGTAGTGGGGAGGAAAAACAGGAAAAGTTAAATTGCTACTAAGGAAGTCATGCAACAATTAAATGGCTCACCGAACACTTAAAACTTTCCTGATAACACAAGTTTAACTAAAATTTTAAAGGATTCGCCATCGCCTATAGAACTCTAACAAGGCGTTTTATGTCGCGTATGCGACTTATGACTTATTTTGAAACTCCTGGACTTGAAAAAAACTCCACAGCTTTTATGCTCTCAAATTGTTTACTTTCAAACGCGGTAACACCCAACCGAATATGAACCACCATCAAGCAACGAGGTTCGCTTATTGGAATGGATTGCGACCAATTCATTTATTGTTGCACTTGTCATTACGCTTTCCGTACACCATTAACTGACTAGATGGCATATTGGTTGGCAATATCTTAGCGTTTTGTGTAGTTGTTGCTGACAATGTTGTATTTTTATTGCAATTT
Organism: Ormia ochracea; assembly: GCA_963402855.1. Lineage (NCBI taxonomy): Eukaryota > Metazoa > Arthropoda > Insecta > Diptera > Tachinidae > Ormia > Ormia ochracea. Next base: position 59,275,395 of record OY727105.1, on the reverse strand, counting down.
TATTTAGCTTGTTAAGGGAGGCTGTTGGGTTCGTTAAATCGAATCTGCTGCTCTATCAATGTCGTAGAAAGAAGAACACGCGTCGTCGTTGCTCTTTTTCTGAACATGTTTTTAACATAAATCTTAAACATTTTAACTGTGGTGCAGATGTGCCAGGGTATGCTACTGGTATGCTTAATTTAGCAACATATGGGTTCCAACTGGAGACGAGATCGTAGACACGTTCTACTCTTTTACTATTATAAGCATGTACGGAAATGTTAACAAAACCTAATCACATCGCGAAATCGGGGCACATATCTTAAACTTTTTTCTTATACAGCAGTGATGTTAGCAAATAAAAAATTTGGTGCTAAAATTTGGATTCTAAATTCAAGGAGCTTTCATTTATATTATAAATAGTTGGGGCCGGTTCGCGTTGCAGGCCCCCAATTTTTCTTTTATTTTGAACTGCCACTTGGAGAAAATCAAAATCAGTGTTTTTAGTTATTTATAATAGAAAAAAAAATGTTTTATTCAAAAATCTAAAAATCAAAATTGTATTAACACACACATATTAACCTTTTTCATATTTTATGTATTTTAAAATATAAGAATTTAAATTTTTATAATTATAAATTAATAATTACCGCAGCTACACAGGTTTCAGCGAAACAGCGCAAAGGGTTATCGCGCTAAAAAACGCAAAGAAAATAACTATATCACCATCTGTCGGACAAACTCTAAACTACACTGAAACACTTCTCACGGCCCATACAGCATGCATATAAGATTTGTTCAAAATCGGTTCAGTAGTTTTCAAGTCTGTCGATCGCCAATATACACGCCATTTTTATATCTTATATATATACATATATAAGATATAAGATATAAGATTTGAGCCACTAATGTTAAAAGTATGTAAACTTAATAAAATGTGGCAACCTCTTGTGGGGAAGATGTGTGAGCTGGCTTTAACAGTCCATACAAAATGAAAATTATAATTCGTCTTCATTTTTTTTTTTTTTCTTTATATGAAATTAATAATTTTTGAATTGTATTTTTTTCACTTGAAGGTTCGATAACAATTTAATAGGAGAAAGAAAAAGTTTCGTCTATAAAATTTCTATTTTCTATTGTTAAACGAAACTACAAACGAGCATTTGAAGTTAAACTCACAATCAAGTGATGACACCGTTTCAATTTGCCTTTGTTAGGGAAAGTATTCCAAACTACGCTTTTGGAAGCGCTTCAAACTTGTAAGAGTTAAAAGTAAAGATGCAAATAAAACTTCCACCAGATGCATCTGGAAATAAAGAACGAAAGCGAAAAGTGCACGCAATCACTATACATGAGCAAAAACCCAAAATCGGAATCTTCGCCGGCAAGTGATATAATATTTCATCAGATACAAGAGTTTTTGGGAGACCAGTATTATTGCGAAACTACTATAAATGGATACTAAGAATTAATTGCTTACCTTGTTTTTTTTATCAATATCCACATGTGAATCTCGGCTTGAAGAATATCTCGCAATTGGTGAAATGTGTTCAGATGTGAGTCTCATAAAGAAATTGGAAGTCTTTGTTGCCGACCTCCAGCGGAGAGGAATTTCCATAATCATAGACGACCTTTTTATGGGAATCATTATCGTCTCATGATTTCCTCTTCAGCAAGGATATGATGCAGTTCCTTAATGAGAAACCAAAGTGATTGTATTCAAATACTTAATTTTCCGGAGTTGGAATACAAGGAAAAGGTTTCGGATAATTTTAAATTCTGTCATTTTTAAACTTGCGCCTTGTTTTATGAAAATGTAGCAGAAGAACATTTAAATCCCACAGCTTAAATAATAAGTCCTGCATTGTGCACGTAACCGACTGCATTTACAATCCTTTCCATCTTGTATCTATAATTTTGAGCAATAATGCCAGTCCTACATGCAATGTTAATTGCAGCAGCTGAAGCTGCAGCTGCTACAACTTTGACTGTTGAAGAGTTCTGCTGCATGACTTCGAGCTTGTAGCGCTAAAAATTTATGATTTTTTAATGGGTGTGCTTTCTACGCCGAAGCTTTTCTTCTAAAGTGAACTTGGCAATATCACTTTATGTTGAATGACAACATCGTTTAGTATTAATTATGCATCCATTGAATATCGCATCATTTTAGTTTGTTCTTTCAAAGGTGTGCATCGTCCAGCGAAGATTCTTAGTATTTATTTCGAATGATATTGTACAATATTTATTAAAGCAATAAAATCGAAGATACATTTCAAATACAAGTTTTAATATAAAAGCACAGTTTTACCACTAAAAATTACGAATTATTCGAGCAGAGGAGACAAATATATTGCATCAGCAGAATAACTGAATTGCACTCGTTGACATTAAAATTTATATAATAATAAATTTAGAGTTTTCAATGCAGTCTGGCTTTACTTAAATCTGTGCTCAGCTTGATGAGGTATCGTCCTTCTTTTTTTGCGTAATTCCTTGATTATTAGTTTGATAGCGAAGAAACAAAGTATTATATAACTCTCATTTAACTTGTAGTTAGTGGGGAATACTACTTAGCATACACTTCCGAAGTCAGTGCCGATAAAAAACGAATTCAAAGTTTAATAGCGAATATGAGTTTAAATATTGCACAATATAATTTTTTACCACATTCAGATAAGCGCTTCCTTAGTATTAAATTTAAAAAAAACTTTTGCGATGTAAATGTAATTCTTCCTATTAGGAAAAATTAATCGTTATTGCGTCCTGATAATACAATTTTTACCGAAAAGTAGTCCCCAAGGCCGTAAGTTCACCTCAATTCAAAAGGCTTCCTTGCGAAGGGAAGCGTGAAAGTGCTTGTGGGTGCCAGTTGAATACTACTTTAGATTATTTGGCTGTACCATAATATTTCAATCGATCTGACTAAATGGTATTGCACACTCTAATAGCCAATGGCCTTAGTAGCCAATATCTGGAAATATTATTTTGACATCATCAAATATCATTTCTATCCTTAAAATCAAACTTTTAATATAAATTGCTTTTTCGCAAAAAAAATAAAACGACTTCCATAGAACAAGTTTGTTTTGTATGTGTCTTGAGTTGGATGATTTTTTCCTTTAATCTTTTATTGCGATTCACCTGATTATATTTCCTTAGGAAATTGTATTGTTTTCTGCATTGCGCTTTCACTGCTTGTACATACGGTTGTTGAAGGATGCTTTCTTGAATGTGATGCATTGGCTAGGATGTGCATCTAAAATACAATTAAACTTATAAAAGTTTGAAGCGCTTCCAAAAGCGTAGTTTGGAATACTTTCCCTAACAAAGGCAAATTGAAACGGTGTCATCACTTGATTGTGAGTTTAACTTCAAATGCTTGTTTGTAGTTTCGTTTAACAATAGAAAATAGAAATTTCATAGACGAAACTTTTTCTTTCTCGTATTAAATTGCTATCGAACCTTCAAGTGAAGAAAACCAATTTCAATTCAAATTTATTAATTTCCTATGAAGAAAAATAAAATGAAGATGAATTATAATTTTCATTTTATGTAGACTGGCTAATGGATTTTCGTTAAAGACACGGTTGGAAGATTAAAACTTTCTATGATACATTCCCATTTCCTTATCCATTACAGTGCAATAGAATTGGAGGAAATTTTCCGGTTTTAATGCTCAGTATCAAATTTCAGCATTTTAATGAGGCAGTGCATCGGCCAAATAGAAATATAGGCAGTTTTTACATAAGACAAGGTATCCCAAAGCAAACTTTTCTTATCTCTTCTATTTACGGCAATTAACGAAATTTTGAGTTCTTTTAACGCACTAAACTTGGCACACCCTGTATGAATATGCATAGATAAATCATTTTTAAGATTGAAAAAGTTTTAATTAAATCTTTTTGCAGCTGCCCGTTTGGTGCGAGTGGAAAAAATTAATAAAAATATTTTTCGTTTTATTAATTCAGTTTTTTAAAATTATTTACTTTTTATAAAATAAGTACAATAATTATTACTTTTCCTCACGTCGATGGTCGATGATTTCCCTTTACCGCCCATGCAACCGAATATTAACAATTTTCTTTTAGTATTTAAAAACCAGTAATAATTATTCATATTTGCATGCAGTTGACATGCATTCTCCCTTTTATGCACTGCAGAAAAGAGAAAACAATAAAAATGAAATATCCTTCGGTTTTTCTTCACTAGCAAATTGTCATTTACGAACGACTACAATGTCGGGCCTGGAAAGGATATAAATATTTTAAGAGAAATTTCGTTTCGCACAAACATGTTGTTGAAGTGTGTATTTTGCACGGCTTTAACATTTAGTGTACAGTTTTGAACACATAAATAAACACACACATACATTCATACATACATCCCCACACATATATATATAGGTTTGGATATCGTATGCATAAGTATAATAGTTAAAAATAAGATATGTAAATGCCTTTGGTATATTTTATATGTTTAAGGCGGAAGGATATTAATATTTATGAATTTATACATTTACAAAATTACAATTTCATTCAAGGAATACTGGCTTTTGTTTCCTTCAAAAAGAATTTGTTTGCAATACAAAAGTTCCTTCAATGCCAAAATATTCATCGCTCTCCATCTGCAGGGTGGCCTCATGTGAATATTTCCAAACTACTTTTCCCATCATTGATATAAAAAGGCGCACCAGGAGTAGCAACGGTATTACTTTCTTATCCTTTTTAAAAGGGTATTTCCAACTGTCATGTTATTTAAATATTTAATGTGTTCACTTTAAACATCATGGCCTCTGCCTTTAACACAAAATATTTATGTCTTACTTTTAAGAAGGCAGCCAAATGAATGATTGGCTAAATGCAATAACAGATGCTTGTTTTACTTACAATTATTTTTATTGCCTAAAGCTTATCGCCTGCTGCATGAAATTAGTCTTGAAAGAAATGACTTTACACAGTTTAATCTGATAAATAACAACTTCCTACACCCAAAAATATTACAAATATTTTAGCTGGCACTTGCAAAATAAGGCTGTCGAAGAGAAAAAGGGGTAGACTAGCACCGATCATGATCACATCATCTCCACAGTTCAATTCAGAACTATTAGTGTTTCTAAATCTATTGACTAACATCTTCTGAGCAATTTTCATTATTAAGGCAAATAAATCCTTATCCACAAAATAATTCTCCACGTCTGTATGTGACTTTAAGAACGGCTGCCTCAGTTGAATGTTATTTGTGTGTAGGAAAATTTCTTTGCTGAAGTGGAATTATGTACGATGCAATATTGCATCATGAAATGCAGCAGCACGCAAAAACCTTTAACGCATGCTTGAGAACTTTTAAGCGAATGAAAAATGCCAAAGTCGTTATAATCTTAAAGAAAGAGGATAATTTTATCAAAATTAATTAAGGAAAGAAAGATTTTGCAAGTTGAAATCAAAATAATGAAATATATATTTAATATTACCGAAACGAGCTCTACCGAATAGAAAATTTTATGTCACTGACGTGAAAATATGATTTTGGCTACCCTGGCCAGCTTTAGGATCTATAACTCTCCGAAAAATGGTTTCGCCGGTGTTCAATTATGGCTCTGGTTTGCCAACGCAAACAAGTAACGTCACTCAATCTTAAATCAAGTAATTTAATCGCATTAATTCCTTATCATATATTCTCTTATCAAAAGTTTTCTTTAAGTAAAACAATTGTAGGTCGTAATATGTGGCTGGTGACCTCGACCCGTTGTAGCCATGTGCTTGTTCATAAATTTACCGAAAAATATCAAATCACGCTCCCTTATACCGTTCACAATTGATCATTAACCTTCTTACAATCATGATTTTGAAGCCCTCCCGCCCCATAATCACACCAAACCGTTACATTATGTGTTTCAGAACACATTCAATGAAATCGATGGCTTGCAGACTTGGTGGCAATGTACGCATGAGAATGAGTGCATCCTGTCCAGGGTTCGTTAAACCGTTATCTTCAATACCACTTTAAATTCAAAATTCCCCACTCCTAACTCCGCTTTGAATAAAAATTTAATAACAATGTGTACTTCAGGCTATACGCAAGCATTGCTCCAGTATAAGTCTATCCATAATGAAATGTCAAAGCGGACTAAATTCCTTATTGAATTCCTAACTGTCAGTTGCTGAATGGGCTTGGAAATATAGCAGCCTTGTCCTTGGTTCCAAGGTATGAACCAATGTGCTTTCCTTAATTAGTTAAAGATCAAACATTATCGGCTTGAATTGCTTGAATTTCAAAACTTGAAAATTGTCATTTCGTAGTATCTCCTTCCGTGCCAAAAGAAATTCGTGAGATTGGTTTTACAATACGGCTTAAAATCGAGATTTTAGCTTAAAACCCTTTAATCTGTTTTTAAATCAAAAGAGGCCACTTCAAACGGTTTTTGGCAGATAATAAAACGATCCTCCTTCCAGTTTTATTTTTCTACATTTAACTCGTATCTACGAGTATAAAATATTCCAGCAACTGCCTTAAATTGTTCCGGAAGAACTTTTTACAACTCCTTAAAGTGGAAAAAGATTAATTTAAGTGCGTATTTATTTTCTTTTGTGCTGAGTTTTTCATTACAAATGTATTTAAGAAATAAATTGCATCTGCGTTTTTCCCCATTTTCATATTATTCATCTTTCTCTGAGCATGCACTTGCATTTACAAACATAAATTCGCACTCACACACAGCCACACGCACACATACACACCAATCCATACACATTTTTTCTTCTTACTGATTCTGTTCCAACAGTTTATCATCATGCATTTTTAAAGATTTCTGCAGTTGTATTATTTGATTTTGTTGCGGCTGTGTTGTTTCTTATAAACATTTCAGCTTCTTAAGTTATATAGTAAATGTTGTTATCATGTCATTTACTTATTCAGCAAACTGAATTAACTTCATTATAAATAAGTTCCTTTTTAGTTTCATTCGTTTTTGAGAAAAAGTTATCTAATAGCATTAATTTAAAAGCAGACACTTCAGTGTGGCCGGGTTTCTGCTTCTCTTGCAATTTATATACACACACACATACGCACTTACACACATATTCACGCCCACACAGCCATACGAACTTTCATATTTGACTAATTATATTTATTCTGATCTCCTTCTCTGAGGCAAGCAGTTGAAAACGGCAACGAAATTTCGCATTTAGTGTAACATTATAAATTCTTAAATATGCGAAAAATATAAACGATGGAATACAACATGCAAAAGTATGGATGTGTCTATTAACAGTTTCTCAAGATTGATTTCATGCTCATTTTGTCTACTTTGCCTACCGAAAACGCAAAGTATTCTTTTAGAAAGAGTCTCTTAAACTTTGGACTGTATTCGTTCAATTGTCAGAAACCGAAGACTTGCAAAGTTTTTAGTCACAAATATCAAAAACTATATTTTTCTAGATGATTCCAATTTGTTCCGAAAGCAATTTTATCGGCCAATTCGCTACGTCGCCCAGTTTGAAGTAAAGCCATATTTGAAGTGTAACACTTTATGCTGTCACAGATACATACATAGAGTATGCATACATCTTTTCTCAGTGATGCATTTATAATGAGTTATTGGTATTTATTTCTGCAGAGAGTGAGGAGATAAAGAGAGCAAGTGAAGAGATTTACTTTTATCTGAATACAATGAATTGTCGCTCTCACAAAATCAATAAGTTATTATTTGGCTGTCTGATATCAAACTACTACAGGAAAACTGAAGGCCCACTTAGCCGACTGTAAATGTAGAACCGTAGATGTAGTTGCATAAGCTGATCGTTTTTTGTATACGAACAGCATTGCAAATGCTTAGCTGACCGAATATTTATGCTGTGTATCAGTTATAACTGTATTCTCAATTCTTTCTGTGACACCGATTTACTTTGAACGAAAAGCAGGTATGCCAGTTTTTTAAAGCTTTCCCGCAATTTTGGAGTTTTGTATCCCCAAATTCCCTTCGCTTATTACAATACAACCACACTAATGGCAAGGAAATATTGCATAAATTAAAGTAAATGAATTATGTGTCCGGCCTGCTTATACATCCATTGTGATGACAATATAATAAATAGAAGGATTTCTTGGACTCAAGAAATTTGCTCTCTTTTATTACTGCCACGGGAAGTTGGAGAGCTTATGAATTAGTGCAGCCAAACTACCCTCAGCAATAAATATTTGGAAAATTCTTCTTAATTCGTCCTGCATATAACGGTAAAAAATTGTTGTGCGAAGGAAGCTTGGAGATCTGGGGCCAAATCGTCGTATACGTGATCGAATGAATTCGATCGAAATCTTTCATTTTGGGATCGTGACAGTCGATATCGTATAACACGTATCGAAATTTGGGATCGTGGCATTCGATAACGAGTACTCGATCGAATGTTTTCTCTCGTAAAGTCATTCGATAGTAAAAGAGCGTTCGTAAGCAAACACATGTGTTTGTATAAATGAAAATTAAATTTGCATTGTGCAGAAAAAACAATAAGAAGCTGCAATTTTTTAATAAATTGCATTAAAAATGTAAGTATATTTGTTTATACTTTAATAATAATAATATAAAACCACTATGTATTTGTTTAGGACTAATATGAATAAGATAAATGGTAAGCAAAAAAGAGATGTTAAGAAAAAATGCAGGGTTAGCCAGCAGTAGAAACACTTGAATTTAATATTTATTCCAAAGACCGCAATATTTGGAATTCTACATTTTTTATTGCCATATTTGCTATTGCCATATTTAATTTCTATTAACCGATCCAATTTTGCTGTCAGGTCGGAATGAAATTTATGTACCTTTATTTATTCCAAAGACTGCAATAATGAAATATGTACCTTTATTTAACTTTATTTATTCCAAAGACTGCAATAATGAAATATGTACCTTTATTTAACATCCATTTTCTACAAAATAAATTCTTTAAAAACGAAAAAAAACTTAAATTTTAATAATTTATTACTTGCTTACCTCTTTTCTATAATATTTGTAGTTTGTTTGTTAAGCAAACATGTGGTTTTGTTCTACTACAATGAAAAAAAATCTATTACATTTTTAAACAAATTTCGATACGAACGCTATCGAATGCCGCGATCCGGCTACTCGACACGTCACGAAATTTCATTCGATACGAAAGGTTACTCGTTCACGTATACGACGATTTGGCCCCTGCTTTGACAGTGCATAACAAAATAATACACTACTCAGTCAAAAAATTTTAAAAAATAGTTGATCAAACTTAAGATCACTTTTGAGCTAATTTATCATATATGATTTGTACAAATCATATATGATTTGTACATACTCGAATATCTACGTAAATGAATTTTTGGGATTGAAAAATTGGTATATTAATTTCAGCCTCTTCCAAAGAGGAAAACAAGTTAGAATTCCCACTTTTATTTGATATAAAAAACAAAAGCAATTTTTAAAAATTTCCTTTTGTTATCATATTGTCCAGAAGAAACATCTCCAACGAAAACATTTTTCTCGGCAATAAATTCTTTTGGGTATATTCGCAAAATATTAGTCCCCAATATTAAATAAAATTCCTTTATTTATGGCAAGTAAGCAAAACTGGCAAAGCTGGCGGAAGAAGTCCATATCCGCACTTCCTTTGCAAAATGCTTCTTCCAGAAACAAGATATGAGATATTCATTGGATCACTTGCAGGTTTCGATAAAACAATAAATTGTCGCATTCAAATACATTTTAGATGCTCCTGAAGCCACTCAAGAGTTTAAATTGAATTGATGTGAAAATAAAAAATACTACTTTGTTATAAATTTATTTATTATTAATATATTTAAGGAAATACGTCACAGCTGAAACAACAGAGGCCGCCATAAAACAAACGAACGGCTGTAAACAAAGTTGGAAAACTCGTGTGAAACTTGTGTGTTTCCTTCAAATCAACTCGTTCGTTCAGAAACCACTCAGTTCAAAACGAGTAGGATATCAAGCAAAGTTTCTTTTATAATATTTATTTACAGTTTTATATATTATTAGTTATGACAGAAGATCAAAGAAAACGTTCGATACCAGAAAGCAAATTTAGTACATCCATTTCACGAAAAAATTTTATTAAATTTTTTTTTTTTGTATATTCTTATATGACTAGCTGAAGCCTTTTTCTTGCTCTCATATCATTCGACAATAAAGACAAATAGACTTAAATACACTTCTATTCAAAGTTCATCAAAGATCAAAAACTTTTACTTGCATTCTTGTATATAATTCATTCTTAACTTATCTTATTGTATAAGTTTGAAAAAATCTATATGCGACCGTATATAGCTCTGTCTTATGAACAAATTTATATACTCTAAAGTTGATTGAAGAGTATAACATTTTGCTTGAAGATTTATTAAACAAAAACTAATTTTGCTTAAAACAAATCAATCACTGAGCAAATAAGAAAATATTGGGTAATTTATTGCGCAATGTGTATGCTAAGACGGAATCACTTAATATATATTTATTCAGTCTTGGGCGAACTGAAAACAGAATAAATCGTAAAACAATACTATAATAGCTCATTGCATTTCTATTGTATTTCATTTTGCCTCCCACAATAATCTCACATTTCACATTCATATGTATAGGGTTTTCCATTAGGAGCGTACACACTTTAAATTTTAAATAAAACAAAAACTATAAAAGGTATCGAGGTATTTGTGATTTTATTTGGAAAAATGAAACTACTAGTTTATGTTTTGAAGAATCTTCCGTTCAAATCATCGTCCACCAGGGAGCTGCATACGATACTTTCAATGTTTGACGTACTTTTTGGCATAAAGCAGGCTGCAGTTCACCGAGACCACGTTCAGTCTTTAATTCCCATGCGTCAAGTGTTGGTGGCTGGTTTGCATAAGCCAATGACTTCACAGAATCCCAAAAAAACTAATCCAATGGCCTTTGATCGCAACATCTTCGCGGCCAACTCACTGATCCAAAACGTGGAACTAATGAATCGTCGAATTTTCCACGTAATAGATCCATTGTGTTGCGAGTTTATTCTATCCATTTTTAGAAAAAATAGTCATTCATCATAGACCTATACTGAACTGCGTTGACTGTAAGGTTGCCTCCTGCTTAGTTAGTGAAAAAATGTAGCCCGATGTCAACGCCAGCATTAAGAGCGCACCAGACAATCACTTTCAACGGATGCGTTAATGCCTCGTGTACTTTGTCTGGATCAGTTCTGCCCCAAATGCGCATATTTTGCTTATTAACAAAATCATTCAGCCAAAAAATGGATCTATTTCGAGTTGCTCTAATGGCCATTAATTTGAATGAAATTGTCATAAACTAGTACTTCCATTTTTCAAAATAAAAAAATTAGATTTAAAGTGTACAGGCACCTAATGGAAAACCCGATACATACACTTTCTGGCAAATATAATAAAAATAATAAAAAAAATTGCAACTTTCAAGTAATAATATCAGAAAATATGACTGCGATTTTGTATTAGGATTCCTGAAATAAAAACATCCTTCTGGAAGGTTGCAAAAAGTGAGCGAAACATTGGCCAAGACAACAATAGAAAACTATTTTTCATATTTGGAAAGAAATTGCTTGAACAGATACAGACCGGTAGGTAAAACCTTTAAAAAAGCATTACAAAACACATTAAAAAATTACTAAAAATAAAATGTTTTTAAAATGCAAAAAAAAAGGAAATCATCTAAACAGCACCTGGTACAACACTAGAAGCCATTGCAAGCCAAAGAATACTCTGTTTTCTGACCCTATTTCCAGGTCAATCCATTCCCCCACTGCTGGTCTTTACAAGTGCATTACGTTTCCGTAAACACGAGTATGTTATTCATTTTTTTCCAATATTAAATCTTGGAAAGGGGCACCATAGAAATATTCAGCGCGGTGTAAAAAAAAATTAGCACCTGCCTAAATGGCCTAATGCAAAGAAGGCATTGACAACAGCTCGATTCATGCTAACAGCAGCATTCTCAGTCATAAAAGTAAAATATATTCTTTAAAATAAACGTACTCCAGTTTTAAACTTTTTTATTGCACACTTCACGTTACATGAGTATGTACACTGTATTAGTAACTACTTTACACTTCCTGCTTTGAAAATAATTCATTATCCTGCACTTTTTTTTTAAATTTTGATTTTTAGTGCAAAATATTTAAATAATAATAGCGTATACTACCACTATTCGAAAAATATGTCTCATAAATGGTATTAGGAAGAGAGTGATACAGTTGGAATAGAATAAAGAAATTTCCGACCTCGCCGATTTTATTGCAGCAATTAGTGAATGCCGCCCGTCACATGGTCGCCCAGAGTTATTCACTTTCTGAGACAATCGTTCTCAAATTTTGTGCCGTTATGTTTAAGTCTGGGGAATATGATAGGACTTATGCATATCACATAGGTGATATCATTTAGTGAGTGCTGCATCCTCTTGATGATTTAGTATTTTAACGCTCGCAGTGCCACTGAAATCCTAATTACAATGTTTGAATAAGGTTTATGTGTATGGATGCATGTGTATGAATTGCATGGATAGTAGAAATGAGTCACGTTAAAACGAGTCACGTCAAAGTGAATCACGTATAAGAGAGGTTACAAAACAATGCAACTAGGAATTCAGTTAACTAATGCATACTGTTAAAAGAAGTGTGGATAATCGAGGTTCAAGTGTACAAACGGCCATGCATTTGCGAACAACAACAACATGCACTTGTGCATTTTTTACGTGATTACATTGTTGTTTAAAAAGCACCTCGTAATCAGTCACATCAAATAAGAACTACTGAAAGTTAATTATTAAATGTGATGTATATGTAAGAAGGTGTGTCTGTGTGTCCGTGTGTGTGTGGAAATTGCTTAGTGGATTAATTGCAGTACGTACAAACAGTCTTGTCTGAATGAATACGTTACTTGCTACTATGATACATTCAATCAGGTATCACTACAAGCGTGGCTGATTTATCTTTGCAAAGCAGGCAATTGCCAAATTTTGTTCACAAGCTGCCTACGCTGCACATATCACTTTACTCTATTTGGAAGGCTTGTTGTGACAAACTTCTCTTGATTTCTAGCAACAATATTTATGTGTTCTTTGGTGTTGCAGTGTTGTTGTAGTGTTGCTTGCACTTGATTAATTTTATCGTGCCTGCAATAATCAGCATGTCACGGCCATGCTTCGCTGTGAATGTGGAAATCTCTGCTTAGAATGTCACTAACAAAAGATCCAAATGGGCCACTTAATAGCCTGGAGTTATAAATTTAATATCCCTATTAAAACATGAATGCATGCATGGATATGTGGGTGGGTGCCCATACACAAACATATTTTGCGTCTAAAGCAGACAGTATTCGCATATAATATAACTGGCGCGATATTTCGCAAGACTATAATTCCAGTGAGCGCTGGCTGACATATGCATGTGGGTAATTTGGGCTAAAATCAATCAAAGAACACAATGGCACAGTAACCGATGACGGGTGCTTCTTAACAACTTTTGAAAACGCCAAATGTTTGCACCACCACATCATTCCATTTAATCTGTCTTCCACGACTTACACTTATTGTTCAAATCTTGAGTACGATTTCTATATTCTTGTGCTTGCCCAGCTATTTGTTTATGCACACAACATTGCTTTGGTTCATATTTAAAATATTTCTCTGTTTCACGACATCCACAGAAAAATTGCGTTGTCGCTGTATTTCCAGCAACGCGGTGCAATTGAAATGGAAGGCTGTTGCTAAGCTGCTGGAAATATTTAAAGATTGCGTTTGTTTGCAAAGGCAATAAGAGGCAAATGTGTTCTCCTTGAGCGTGCTATGCTTTTTGTTCCACCACCAAAATAAACAAAGAAATTCAATAAAGAAATTGCCACAGTAACCACTAGCAGAAATGTCACACACACACACCGTATAGAAAAAATGCAATTCTTCACTCCTTAACAAGAAAGTAATTTGAATACACTTTTGATATGTGTGTGTGTGGGTATGTGTGTGGCTGATTGTAGTTGAATGTGCGCATGTTTATTTTTGCATACATGAAAACATGCATAAACATGCACATGAATGCCCGTTTGTATTTGTAGCAAATGCACATTGGCTTATCTACCCATACACACACACACTTTCGTGTATGAAAGTTGAGATCAAGCCCACCGTACCAGCCAGAGGAATTTAATTTAATTTAAACCGTTAAAACAATATGCTCCTCTCAGGCAAAAAATTACCTCAACTACGCGGAGCATGTACGCCTTTTCTAATGGTTAAATAAAAATAATTTTATTTATTGTTGTACACGCAGTAAATGGAAGAAGTAACAGGTGTTATTAAGCAAAGGAGAGGCCTCAAATATTTTTGGCACATCTAATTTTTTGTATTTCTAGGGAACTGAAAATGAAACCAAAGTCATCCCCAGACTTTTAACCAAACGATTTTGAAAAATGTCAACCAAACCGAAATATTTTGCGTCCAATTTTTGAAAACTCATTGGTGCTGTAGCGGCACCAACGAATTAATGACTTTATTTTTTTTACTCTCTAATGAAAAATCTTTTTATCTAGAAACTAAAATACAGAGTTGTGTTTTTTGATAGAAAAAAATATTTGTTGAATTTAAAAACAGCAGGAAAATTGTGGACTGATAAATTAGTATGGGAAAAGAGATGACACTGTGCTTTTGCAGTGCTCATAATTGTAATTAAATCGAAGTGTAATGAAAACGCAGATGAGCTAATAAAGTTGTAGCTGCATTGTGGACAGATAGCAGGAGGGATGATAATAAAAAATTTAGGCGCTACAAACCAAAATAGTCACATAGGAAGTTCATTTTGACGACTTAGTGGTTAACTTATCGGAGCAGCACTTCGTTGCTCAACGCAATGAAATCTTCGCTCTTGAGGGTATTCGATGTATTACCGCCAAACATTTTGCTACTGCTAATGGGCGAAATTATACTGTTGATAGAAATCCTAAAAAGAATGGGCATAAAGATATCACTGCAGCATAAACTGAAGGAAACTAGCCGCTTTTTATTTCTTATGAAATACTGGCAAACACTGTTAAGTTGCGGTTTCAAAGAAGACATCAGAATGAAGGAATAGTTCACGACAGTTGATTGGCAAACGTGGTATATTCGTCTTGTGGCATCTTCCTCCCGCAAGGAGTCCTTCGTTGCTAAAAGCTTTATTAAAGTCGATCTTTTGGATGTTAAATTTTTTTGGGAAATTTCTACGCGAAACATCTTGAAGCACATCGTAAGAATTTACTTGCCAGAAATGTATGTATGTATGTAATGCTTTTTAAAGCAAATTAGAAAAGCTCCTGTAGGTCTTTTAAGGAAGTGTAATTTTTATTATTATTTTCACACTTTAGACTAGCTGCTGCGGTTTCCTAATCATTTCATAAACTTAAATATAAAATAAAAATAAAAAAATCCTTTTTTTCCAAAAAAAAAAAAGATTTTTTTATGGAATCCTTTTTCCCCTTTTTATGGAATCCTTTTTTTTTTGGAATTCCCCTCGTTTTGCATGTAAACATTTTAGGAACAACTTAAACAAGAGCATTCTTTACTCGAAAGAATTTTTTTATGTTGGAAACTGTAGCGAGAATAGCTCGTACATTTCGTAACATTACCCAAGACCAGCATAACTTTATTTGCTGCATTTTCCAGTCCTGGTAGTATTGGATACAGGATAATTTTTTTTTTTGTTGTCTCAGTAAAGTTTTTATTTGAATTCCATAGAAATATGTTGCAACATTGTGGTTTATTATTTTTATATTTTATATGTATGCCCGTCTCCACATAAACATATATAACATTTTATGCACATATTGTGCATACGAAGTTCAGTTTAGACATTTTATAGAATAATCCTTTGGTAGTCCTTTGTTGATGGAAACGACAAATTTGTTACAAATTTATTAAAAAATTCATGAAATATTTTCGCTTCAAATTTAGAAACAACCTTTTATTTTTAAACAATCTTTTTGTTTTATCAATCATAAATTTAATAGGAAAACAATTAGGAATTGATAAAGGACCTTTAAATTTTTCACAAATTGTAATAGAGTTTTGCTTTTAGCGAGAAAAATTTTTAAATTTAAGCAAGCAATTGCTTGTTAGCAAATTTTTGGAATACAGATTGAAAAATAAATATTTAAGTTTAATTGCAGAAGCTTCGCTTACTTAGAAATACCACTGACAAGTTACGCTTATCACCACAATCGGAATCGATTAATCAATTAATCGGCTACAGACGTAATTGGGAACATTGTATACCGCACTATGTATACATTTAAGAACGTTAAACAAACGAGTGGAAGTGTCGTTAAACAAGTTTCTGGAATTATTATTTATGCCTTCAGGTATTCTTCAGACAAGAAGAAACGACTGTTTGCTTTAAATTGTTGTCTACAAATAAGTTTATACGATAAATAATTATCCCGGAGAGAAAATTTTCATTCAAACTGTGACTGGCATAAAATAGCAGACTGTCGAACTTTTTAAAATTTAACTAACTAGATTGTGTAAAAGCGTAAAAAGTTATTTAGAAATTCTCAACACAAGAAATCATTAAAAAAAAAAACATTTTGTCACACATTTTTATTTTTTCTTTTAAAAAGTTACAGAAATTTATTAAAACTAAACTAAACTTTAAGTACAAACCTTGAACTGATAAAATTAAATTTAAAAATAATACGGCATGTATTAGACAGAAAAAGGGGGGAGAAATTTTATACCGCTAAGCATATTTGCACAGATATATCGCTGTTTTAAAAAGCTTTTCCTTATATGGTTAAAGGCCAAAGCAAAGCTGAGCTGGCGACACACATACTTACATATGTATGTACTTCGGTAGGCAGAGATGCATATAGGCTTGTATGTATGCTTGTGCATAAAATAATTTTGCTATTAATAATTTTTACTTTTTACACAAATTATTAATTATTAATTATTAATTATTAATTATTCAGGTATGTGATGAAAAACGATTAAGACATAAAAACGATTTAAAATCAATCAAAGGTGTGATGCATTTGGCAACATCATTTTGTCTTATTGATTTCAAATTCCATTTTGTTTCAAGTGAAACGCAATTGTTTTGGTATGTGATGAAAAACAATTGAATCAGTTTAAAATTGTTTTTAAATCAATATTGTGGCAATAGTCTGTTTTCTTTTTTTATTACAAAATGTAAGTAGTTTTTTTTTAAAAAAAAAAATTTAAATTTTTTATACGTATTTAAGGGGAATGCACAAAAATTCAAAACAAGAAAATGCATTAATAGAATATATGCAAAATCATTTGGATTTGGCTAGAGGATTCACACGAAGTGATAAAATAGGTGTGGAGAATTTGTGGAAGGATTTGGTGAAGGAACTGAATAGTTTAGGTCCGCCAATACATGCTTTAACTGGATGGAAAAAGGTAGCTTAAAATATTTTTTTTATAAATATGGATAAGTGAACTAAATTTAATGATTTGAAGATATGGATATATTGGAAAGCAGGTGTAAAAAAGAAAATGCCAATAAGCAAGAAAGAAGTCATAGCAACAGGTGGTGGTCCGTTTAACCAAATTTATATCTCAAAAAATGAGGAAACAGTGGGCCAAATATGTAGTTTGCATGCATTTCTTCAAAGAATTGCAAATGCAAAATCTGCAGGATTGTTGTTTTCTTTGCATGTTTTGAATTCTGTGCTCTTCATCCATAATAACTTAAGCTGCTGCTACATCAAACGCCATTTACCTTTTTTTTTATTTTAAACATTTTATTTGAAAATAATTATAAAATGTAAATTTTATGTGTTTAAATTTGTCGTTAAAACCAATGCAGACTAGTATTTCTTATGTATTGTTGTAAATACATTTTTTTTAAAATAAAATGGAATGAAACAAAAATTGGAACATGAAACCAATCAAAATTCATCACATCTATATCGTTTTTAGAATTTATTTGCGTTTTCAAAACGATCGTTTTCCATCACATACCTGATTATTATACTTCTATTCTCTTTTATTTATTATTTTAGTTAAAAAGGTTACGCCAGTATTATATAAAAAGCGTATTTGCTTTATTTTTTTAATTTTTTTTTTTTTTTTTTTGTTTGACTTCTTTATTATACATATAAATAAATTTGTCTTTTCCAGTTCTGATTGCAATATTTATGCATGTATTGTATTTATATTATTACATGTATACATATACAAATATATATATATATTTATATATATATAAATATATCTTTGGTGTTTTAATTTTTTTAACTACTTAATTTTTCTTTCGTTTTGTTTTTTAAATACTTCTTTTAGAATCACTTCACAAGCAGTTTCGTTTTACCTAATATTTGTAAAATACATACAGGAAAATACTTAGTCATAAATGGGTTTCATTTCAATTATTACTTTTTCCTTTAATGATTTTAAGTACACAATAGTTGTTTTTAAATTATGAAAAATTATGGTCATATTTTATACTGTCACTATTTGGCAAATTGTTTCATTTACTTTGTTGCCTTAAAGCAGCATGTCTTCATCATCCGACTCTGCCAGGTCTCCATTGGGGTTTAGTAACAAATTACTTTCCTCGCCACTTGGTACCTTGGATGATAATAAAAGGAAAATAAAATAACATTTTAACACAAAGCGAAAGTTATTATGTTAATTACTCGTAGCATTTCTGAAGTCTAAAGGGACCACGCTTTGGCTTTACGTGTCTTGTGTGGTGCTTTCTAGACTTCAAATATGCTACCAACCGGCCAATAATTAGCATAATGATTTAATCCGAAATATGAAAACTAAATTAGTTTCTGTAACACATTCACGAAACCGAACGCTACAATATTCATTTACAAGGTGATGCAAAATGAAGTCAATGGGATATGATTCAAATTTTACAGCCACTTTTTATTCATTTATACTATAGCAATTCTCGTCATTCTAGTTGAAAGACATTATCTATATCGGTTTTATAACATTTATTGCATACACAATGTATATACATGAGTAATCAGTTTTCGAATACTGTATTACAAATGGTTTCAAAAATGATTGCCTGTATATCTTTGCAGTTTCTAGAATTTCTTTGAGTTTCCAAGTTAAAGGGCGTATTCACGTATTTTTTTTTCTTGACTTACTTGTGTGTACATCCTTGTAAAAGCTGTTCTGTTGAATAAATGTTTTATAGCTTCACGACGTTCTGGCGAAAACGCCACTATTCCTAGGCAAGCCACGAAGAAGGTCACTGACAAAATTGTTGCCAATATAGCTGTTTTAGCGATACAATATTGCAAAATAGAATTAATAAACAATATGTTTAATATTTTCAACTTTTCTTTCGATTAACTTAAAATTTTATACAGTCAATGTTTTCTTACTTCCTACAGAACTCGTCCTTCCAGCGGGCAGGCTATTACTGTCATCATTATTTATAATTGGCTTCTGATTGTAGGACGACTCTGTTGGTGAGATTGTTGTATTCGATGTTGTTGTTGGCTTCACGGATAAGCCTAAGAACTCACAGATATCAGGTGTTTCTTGTATATACAATAAATTGCACTAAAATAAAAAAGAAAAAAAATATGTAAAATAATTTCATACGATTCATTTTAAATTCTTCCGCAAATAGATAAATCCATTTAAAAGGTAAATGTTTCCACACGATAATATGTTGCCATAAAATGGAAGCACTGTCTGAAGAATAACTCGATTTACAAGTTGAAAAAAAAAAAAATAATGGTACAACATTTTTTTTTTCTGCAGGGCTATTCGCTAAAACTCGCAAAATACTTTTAGTAACAATTATATAATATATTTTTACTAAAACTTATTTATTAAATTTTTACTAAAAATTTTATGGTAACAATGGTATGGTAACACTTAATTGATTTATCCGAGAGTAGCGATATCTTAAAAAGAAAAATTTCTCTTTTTTAATTCATTAAGCTAATTTATCCGCCAATTTTATATAACTCTAGTCTGTAAGGACTTCATCATTATAACTCACTATGGCACACAATCGTGCTAAAAATCGTATATGATATACACTAAAAGTGTATCTGTACAAACGAACTTAGACAATATGTACGATTGATAATTTCCATACGATCAGAGTTGCAAGCACTTCAGGTCAAGAATGAAATATTTTTTTGGATTTGATTATCACACCTTCCCCGCCAATTTGATGTGACAAACAATTTTTTTTATTTTTTTTAAAGTTGACTGTGTAAATGAGTGTGTGTAAATGTAGACAGTTCCTTTACAGAAGAAATTTTCCGAAATTAGTTTATAAGACTGCTTTAGGTTCACTGCTCATGCCGAGTTTTTTAACTATTTTGTGGACCTGCGACTTACCGAAATTGAAATATATATATGTATATAAACACATAGTTTTACCTTTAATGATATATATATATATATAGGTATATTTTTTTAGCCAATTTAACGCGCAAAGCTATCAGCTTTACCGCAGAAGGGTCAAGGCAGCCAATTTAGTAGGCTGCAGACTACTCATTCGCCTACGGAGGCACCATTCCAGTTATTGGAATGGTCTTTTCTGTTTTGGTTAAAAGTGAGCAATTAAAGTAAAAGGAAACATACACGTTGCACAAAATTTTTTCACCAACCAAAATTTCAAGAACTTTACTGAACTTCTCTGCCGATGAAGGGGCTTAAAAACGTCTCAAATTTGCGCTGTTCTTCACACATGAAAACGAAATGACATGAAATGTAAAGCACGCTCATATTTTTTTTGATTTGACAAAAAAAAATATTAAAAAAAAATTCCAAATTAAAATTAAATTGTAAAAAGTTCAAGCAAATAGAAAACCCATTTAATGGTTACAGATATTATTCTTTAACGGCACAGGTGCCGTGGTTACGCTTCTTTGATATGTTTTTAATACGGTTGTGCCTACAAGATAAAGAAGTTGCTACTTGGTGCTTCCTTCACACTCCACCGCTGATGGCACTTAATATATCTTGTGCTCCTTTCTGCAGTATCTGCTGTACTGTATTTAAGAGATTTGATTTCATCAAAAATATTTAATGGTTCCGTGTTTGCCTTCAATTGAAGGAAATAAAAAGTTGAAAAAGTACCAACAGAAAACCTTGTCGGTATCACCTCTTGCCGACATAGAATCTTCAACCAGTTGCCTGTTGTTTAAATATTAAAAAGTTATTACTTTGTCTAGAACTTTAAAATGAAATGCAACAGCTTATTATCGCTCTGCTGCAAGAAATAAGCAAATTTATATAGTTTTAGTTTAATGCATTTGCAGTTAAAGCTTTTTAATGTAATAACTTAAACTCAAAGAATGTTTATGGCAGACAATATTTTGTTTCCGAAAAGTCTTAGAGTGTAAATGCTGCTGCTTTATTAAGAGAAGTTTCTTTTTCATTTAGATATTTGTCAGGGGAAGTGCAGAGCAGAGAAATCCTTTAAGAAAGCAAGACATTTTATTTAATATAGAAAGGGCAAAACTAACTTTTTATTTTGTTTCATAGAAGAAAAATAAAGCAAACTTTGGTCGGTGGCCTCAGCGGACGGTGCTTTTAGCCATATTATAATTATATTCATATAATTATTCATAAATAATTACTTGTGGTTGATATTTTTTATTTTAATATCTTCCACTTTTCTTCATTTCATTTAGGACTTTTTCACATTACGGTAGCAAGAAGAGCTTTCGTACTATAAGCGATTGCGGAAGTAATATCTGAACCTATTTTAATGGATAAAATCATGGATAAATTTTGTATAAATTTTAAATAAGGAGCGCAATATTGTCGAAACTATAAGAAATAAGCTGATTAACCACCCGAAATCAAACCTTCTATATTTAAACTGCATCGCAAACCAATTTTAAGCAGGAAAAGTTTTCCGGTTAAAATAAAACCACCTTCTTACATGATATTAGAGATATCCATGTGTTTTTCCACAGTGGTGAGCAAAAATATATTTTTTTTTTTTTATTTAAATTTTCAATAAAAATATGTTAACCTAAAAATCATTCTTAAGAGAATGTGCAAACAAAATTTTAATGGGGTATAGCCGGCATTATTTCCACACCAACGAACTCTTTAGCTATGCGAATTCCCAAAAGGAACAAACCAAGACTTTTTACCACAGACCATTGAAATTCATCGTGATAAACGCTTTTGAAAATATTTACGGCTGGACTACTTTTTTGCACCATTTTATGGAATTTTATTTATTATTTCTTCAATTACAAACCAAAAATACAAAATCTACGTATAATGCATTTCAAAGACATGTCTGCATCTTTGCAAGACCAAGCATGCTTCCCAACTTCTTAAATTTTTGGCCTGGAATAATAGGAATTGTGCGAGAAAATCAAGATTAAAGTTTAGAATACCTTTCAGATGCCGAAAACATCGGCGGTGTAATAAGATTCATTTTTTATATATACAAAAAATCCTCGGCCGGTTGACAGTGTTATGAATATCGTGGAGAGTCCTTTATCGACAGAGTTCACCAAATTGAAATATTTTAGGTATTGGTGAAGCACCTCGACGTAAACCAATTGAGCCCATAGTACAACAGTGCACGTTCCAACAACTAAGAATTTCACATTGCTTATTAGGTTATCTATTACCCAACCACTTTTAAAACCGTTCATTGCCCAGAGGTCGCAATGTTGGATCTTCTTTTGTTTGAATGCTTTTAAAGTTCGGTCAACGAAAGGCCTCTTACAAAGTCGTGTCTTTGAAATGCATCCAACTTAGATTTGGTATATAATTAAAGGAGTGCACGTGAAAAGCTTTTCTATTAAGCCAAAAACTTTTCCATGTTATTAAAAGCATAATGATTATTGTTTCATGCTTGGCTTTAGTTATGACTAGTCGTTCATGTGTACTTCCTTCGGAAGTACAAGCACATGCAGTAGATACAATGAACGGCCTAGAAACCTGAATCACAAAATTTGAAGCCATAAAAATCATATCTCTTTCGTGTTAGAATATGCATTAAACTTAAAAAAGGCTGTAATTTTATTAGCATTCTACATTTCTTCCTTTACGTCACATAGTGCTGTGTCTATCCGCTCTCTCGACAGTGTTAACGATTTCCTGACACGGCAAAAAATTAACTACAAGTATAATTAAACAGGAAGCGCAAATGGCCAACAAAAAAGTATTTCAAAAGCGTGATAATCTGCATTTAGAAAATAGAAATTATTGTGAAAAGGCCTTAAATGACAATTTTTATTATATAACTTTTTATTAATTTGTCCGCTTATTTTCTACGCACTCGAAAACACTAATTTTTGTTTAACGAAAATTAAATTATATTTTTGCCTTAATTTTTATTTTATTGGCAATCCTTTTGTATTCCCTAAAACATTTTAATACTCTGCACTTGTTTGTTTTCTACTCCAAACTGAAAATTTTCATTTCACTATTTATATATTACCTGTAATAGATACCTCATAACTGAACACCATGAAACTGATTTCTGATTTTCAAATGAAACTACAAATAAAAAAGAAAAATTCATTTCATTTGAAATACGAGTATTGCAAAGGATTTACCATGATCAAGGTGAAGACCTCCAATGGTGCTCTACCACACCGATATATGAGTACCTCCTTGTGAAACTATCCTTTTCAATTATCAGCAAAATGCCTTTCCGAATTTTTAAAGCAAATATTTAAATTTATTTATTCCTTTTTGAGTATAATTTATAAATTTGGAAAAATGTTTTTCAGTAAATAATACCTAAATATTTCTCTCTCTTTTAATTTTCCTTTTATGGATGTAAACGTGTTACATTAAGATTTGTAAAATTACATATAACAGAAAACAAAAAAGGATTTTCAAAACTATTATCCTTCGTACAATGGATTCCCACCTTCGTCAGTTGCTTTCAAATATGTTGCAGCTTAGAAATAATGTTTAACTTGTAACAGAGCCTTCAAGGTTTATGCAATTACAAATATGTGCATGCATGCATTTGCATGTCTTGGGAAGTAATCATAAAATTATATAATCTTGCACAATTATTTATTATTTAGACATAAAGAAATTTATTATTAGATTCGAGAATAATTATTTTGGAATGTATTATGCTTACCATTTATGATTTTCAGCTGCGAGCGTTTCTACATATAAAATGTTTAGAACTTGTAATAAAAGATTTATGCATGCACTATGTATGCATGTAAATATGAATGCATTGGTATGGGTGTGTATACATGTGTGTGGTTTATGTTTCAAATTAAAGAAATTGTTGCAATATTAGAAAACAAACATTATTTTGAATAGAGTTGTTAAAATATAATTGCAAAAGTACTTTATGGTTGCAGAGCCCCATTAATGCAGTACTTTCTAAGCATTATATTTTAGCCTTTAGCACAATGCAAGTATGTATAAGGCTACTGCGCGCCCAAAAAAAACAAATACTTGTAGAAGAGAAACATGTAGTCTGAGTATTTTTAGTGCCTACAGGAGGTCAATTTGTATATACGAGTACACACACAAACATACATAAATGTGTATAAAAGGGATGGTAAAGAAAGTACTCGAACTGCACCAACCGGGTTTTAAAATTGAGCATTTCAGTTGCCATCTCTGTTGGCAAACGCTTTTCAACAACGAGTCAGGGCTGCCGCAAAAGCATGCTAAAAATATTTCCTCACACGGGGACGCTACTTTAGTGAGCAACTAAATATTTAGTGCGGCACAAAATAGGCATTATAAAAATAAATAGGGACTTTTCTTATGGAAGTACCGAAAGGTACCAATTTCGCATACAATTATTCCCATTATTTCTTAACTCCTTGTTAGCAACTTAAACCGTAGTCCGGTATTATAAAAGTCTTTGTGGAAAATCTCCACATGACACAGCAACCAGTCAAGCCTCTGACAAAAAATTTATGCAGAAATTAGCTTTCTTGCATCACGTTGTTCATCAGGTAAAAACTTTGAATATCAAATTTAATCCACTTCCAATATGAGCACAGCAATTGCGGCAGGAATTCGAAAAACATTTTATTTTGCATGATTAAGCAGAAGCCAGCAACATTCGCGCAATACTATTTTCTCACTTTATACAATTTGCTTTGCTCCTTATAAAGAAACGAAAAGTAATCAGTAGTCCTTTAATAAATGTATGGCTTTAACTTTGTACGAAAGTTTTTGCATTTAAAATAGTACTCTCGCTTAAGTGAATGATTTGTTTCATAATATATTTTAATTGGTTTACTTGTTGTATATTGTATGTTGTATGTTGTATGTTGTATGGTACATGCCAACACAGTATTAAACTGATACCTCTGTGGTGAAAGAAATTAATTTATTTAGGCAGGATTCTAAGCCACGCACATGTGTAAGATGTTGCTTCTCCGTTTATCCTTAATGGCTAGTAATTTCAGCACATGCACAAGTCTTATGCTTAAATTTATAATTCAATTAAGTTTATACTAAAAAAACGAAATATTGCTTACAATTTGAAGAAAACATTTATATTTCAGCAATACTCTACAGATGTAACGTAATGCAGATGTACATAATTATAATAAACAAATACAGACGAGTATACATTTTCATATATTGTTTTTAATAGTAGAAGGAGAAAAAGAAACACGTATGTCCAATACAATACATAACTAAAATATTATAAAGTTATGCTGAAGCGGAAATTGTAATGGAAGGGGATTCCCACATTAAACAGATTTCTCTTTGTGTTCTTAAAACACATAAAATGTAAATAATATTGGAGTCTTAACATAAAACAAATGTATTAATGGCTGTAACAAGTTGTAACAACTTGTTGTACAACTAAGTGCGTTCTTATATCTCTACTTTCAGAAAAACTTTCACAAATAGTTTAGGGGGGCACATCCCATTTAAATAAAATTTTAAAATTCTACTTAAAACAAAATGAAAAGTAAAATTCAATTTTTCATTTAATTATTATGTGCTCATTGAAAAGAATTCCCTTTAAAAATAACTTAATTAAGAGAGTTTCTTATAAGAAACGAAGAGAAAATTTGTGTAATGTTTTGCCAGAGATGCCACCCTTTTAAGACTATGGTGTATACCCAAAATCCCAGTACTTTATTACAAGGAAAACAATACTATTATCAAAGAAAATTGTGCATTATTATTTGGTACCACATATCCCACCTATTCCCTATGGGAATTGGATAGTGATAGAGAAGGCAAGGAAATTTCTTTTTTGGTAGCATTTTATTAATGCTTTTGATTTTGTCCATTAAACTTGTTGCCGCATAACTTTGAAGCGCAGTGTACGCCGGAATTAACTGGCCTACAGCACTGGATTTGTTTTACTGGCCACCAGTTTAACTACACATATTGGCCTATATGTGAATATATATGAATTTTAGAGACTCTAAAACTATTATAAGAATTTTACAGTTTTTCAGAGAAATTTCTTTATTACATATAAAAAAAATATATCCTTTGTTTCATTTTCAGTTCTTCGATAAGTGTTTAACTGCAAGCAAAAACTCTTTTCACAAAATTTTATTTCTCAATCACAAATAAGAAACCTTATTTGGGAGCAAATCCCAAAAACTGGCAACACTGCGTTTAACTTACTTTTTAAGCAATTCAAATTCAATTCAGCCCCCCAAATGAAATTAATTAAATTAAACAACATTGTTAGCACTATTAGATGCACTTACAAGGCAACTCATTTTCCATTTAATCATTGCACATATTATGAATAAGTTTCTATTAAAGAATATGTTTCTATTGAAAAATAATTTTCGTAATAAGTACAGGAGAATTGTATGCATCATTACTCTTTACGTGTCTTTAAACACTGCATTACGTTTACGTCGAGAATGTTATGGCATACTTTGGAACCCCTGCAAACAGCAGGACCAACTGAAAATTATTTTTAAAACTCAAAAATGTCAACCAGACCTCTAACAAGTATTTGCATCAAGGAGAGGACAGACACAAAGCTGTTCGGTACCTGCATGCACACATACACATGTAAAACAGCTATTAAAATACGTGTAAGTGCATAAGAGCATCAAAACATTCTGGCATGGCTTGTTATTTTGTGCTTAAATTTTAAGTGCGAATGCGTTCATACATACACATATGCATGCCATTATGTATATGTACGTGTGTGTGTGTACTTGCAAGGCTGAATGTTAACTACACATACATATTTCGATATGACAATTTTAAATTGAAATGGTAGTTCCCTTAAAGCTGATAAACGTGAAGCTGAGAAGTTGGCAAAATTTCACAACATTTAGACATTTTTATAATTTGTGTTCTTGCACGCTTGTAAGGATTTGCTTGCCAAAAGCGACTTTATCTATCATAGTAGATGAAGCTGATTCAGTACAATAATCAAATAACACATCACATCACAGCAATATGCACAAAATACACATAAAAATATATATAACAAATTTAGTGCAGTTCAAGCAATTCAACCACTCACTCCTGATCTTCGCATGACAATACCGCACATGGTTTTTAATTTACTTTCACGTGATTTCCAATTTACTTTTAAAAGAAATTTTTTTCTTCTTTCTACAAACTAATTTCATTATTATAGAATATTAAATAAAAATTTATTTATACATTTTACGCTACAAAACGCAGTTCTCAACAGTAATATATTTTTCTATTCTCTTTCAGGCATACATACGGCAATCCTTTTGAGCTTTAAATTTAATCAAAAAAGTGAGTAGATTTTATTTGCATTTATTTTTTTTTATACAATTTTATTGCAATTACAACACCATCTTAAAATGTGTTTTGTTCTACCATTTATTTCATTATGATTTCCTTCCACTTTACGCTTTACATCAGGCTGCAAATCAAAGGAAATTCATTAAAATCGTAAAACATAATTTAAGTCATATGAGTGCACTCGAGTAGAACAAGCATTCTGCCCTCAACCGTACAGTACAAGCTGTAAGAAAGAATCTAGTCAAAGCTTATAATAAGAAGTGTCAACTGTATAAATTAAAAATTTAAATGAAATTCTTCTTGTATGTGTGTGTGTGTGTGTATTTGCGTAACATAAATTACAAATACCCATTCACAATCAAGTCATTTTCATTAATGTACTTGTTTATATATGCCGAAGGACATTTAACTAAAATCTCATCCATCCTTATCAGCTTTTATTTCCTCAATATAAAAATGTTGGCCACTTTTATATACATCACATGTCGGATATGTGCATATTTTAAATAGACAAAAAGCTGTTCATACTCCTACACACACTCGTGTTATTTGCCTTTTCCTTGTATTTGTTCACAATTTTCATTCGTTAAATACGTTTCCTGATCGTAATTGTGCACAACTAAAATTTAATTTTTCCTTTTTTTTTTTTTTTTTTTTTTTTTTTTTTTTGAATGCAAAGTGTTATAGAAAGTTGTCGTCGTCAGGGCGTTGTAAGTGTAAAATGTATGTGACAATTTACACACCAAATGCTCAACACTGTAAATTGTTACCCTTTTGAATCAGTAAACTTTTATTTTCATACGTTCGTACGTTTGTACGTTCTAAAGTGGTCTTCTTCTTTATGTCTGCACGTATGTATGTATGTGTGCTACACGTTTGCACCTGACTGCAGCTTTCACAGCATTAACTTCTATACTATACAAAGGCGTAAACTCATGCACATATACACACATACACATATACTTGCTCTTTGAGAGAGAAACTTTTTTGTATGGTACACACTAATGTCTGCTTCACCTTCCCCAGGACTTTTAACGTATTCTTTATTTGTATTATTTCTGGAAAACAACAGCCGTACTTTTTTTTTAATTTTTATTATTTAATTTTTTCCTCTTTTTAATACATCCGAATTTGCGAGCAAAACTTTTAATACATTAGAATTGTTGATTTACACTCGAGGGTATAATTTTAGGACTGCATTTAAGAAATAAAAGCATATTTTAGCATTTACAGCTCACCAATACTTTCGGAAATGTCAATTCAATTTTCAGATAGATAAATAATAAAATTGAAATGAAGCGTATTTCCCAATGCCCCATACCTTTAGCTACGCCCCTTATTGTTTTAAAAGGAACAGATTAAAGTGTATTGTGTTGCCACAATACTTGTGGTTGGAGCAATGGGTAAGTGGGCCAGATGTGTGTGGGTATTGGGGTGGAATGTGTTTGCAAGTTGTATATGTATGTATTTATAAGTGTTGTGTGTTTACCTCTTTAAGTGGATTTTTCCAAATGTAGAAGTGGTAAATGATTTTTTTTTGGTTTTCCTATTAAAGTTCTTCAAAATTTTAGCGTAGCAAAAGTTTTTTGCCGTGGCATATGGCCCATATAAGCAGTTTGTATGTAGCGAAAAAAGAGAAATATTGATACTTATAATTCTTTTACTTTTACTAAGCGTGATGGCGAGAACAGATGCTAGTTTTGAATAATAATTGCTTTAATCTGTTGCTGGCAACAATTTCTTAAATTTCGAATTCCCAATTGTCGTTTTAGGGTCATCTGATTAGAATTAAAGTAAGTCTACTGATGCCTTCCTACAAAACATTTTTATTGAATGTTTAATAGTATTATTTTTTAATGTGAAAACTGCCTTAATACAAATACAACTCAGATGGAATTGTGGACTTTTCATAAAATTTCAAGGAAAGAAAATCAATTTTCTTTCCGCATAAAAATTGTTGGCCGTAGGGGTGTGCATATACAGGACATTGAATAATACTAACTAGGTTTTCGCAAGGCTACGCGGCATAAAACTTTTAATATGTGATTCCTCGGAGCGTGGCAATATGTGTGTATCGGTATCACAAAGACAAAGAGTACTGTTCCTTGAATGCCATACACAGTACAGTCGCCGTCTATGATACAAAACACGTTGTATAATAATTGTTTAATAATTATCTAGTAATTGTGATTTTTTTTTTTTTTTTTTTTTTGAAATGTTGCAATCAAGATATTCTACTATATTTATTTTCATGTTTCTTTCCTTATTTTTCTATAACAATCAATTGTAAAAATTAGCGGAGATTTTCCTAAAAGAATACGAATACTAATTAAAAGCAATTCCGTCTTTTTGTTATTTGCCAGGTTTGATTTTTGCTCTCCTTATGCAACGTACCAGCGAAACCGCTCGTTAGCTAACAAATAGTTATCAGCTATTGTTGTCTTTATTGTGTTGTTTGGTTACAATAAATGTTTTCATTTACGACATAAAACAAGCTTCTCCTGCCAACAATAATGGGAAACAGTGAACTTTCTGTGGATCATTATGATGCAGTGAATACTTCTCATCATCGTTAGCAATTAAATGTGAAAAAGGATAATGGTATGCTCTACACATTTCGATTTGTTTTTCAGCGTACAGCAACAATAATATCAAACTGGCAGGTTTTAAAAGGAAAAATAATAAAAATCAAAATTTCAGAGACTGGAGGAAAATAAAAGCAAAAGAAAAAACTTAAATAAATTTTTTTTTTTCAAAAAAAAAAAGAAAAAAGAGAAACAATACAATGCACTAATTATGGAGGTTCCATGTGAATATTTTTAGAAATTCTCCGCGGCATCTGTAACACTGCTGCCCTCCAAGTTCCATCTTGAATGAAATACATGTGCAGTCATTCGCAACTACAACCATTTTTATCAAAATGGCATTGGCTATAATTAATTATTTCAAAAATCTATTTTTAATTGAAGAAAAAAAAAATTTGCCATTGGGCAAATGCTGGTGGATCATCCACTTGGCCATTACCATCATTACCAATACTTGCATGCGCACACATGTATGTAAAATTAGAGTTGCCAGTCTAAGAATTTTCCAACATTAATTTATTATTTGTTTATTAATCATTTGAATGGAATGAATCATTTAATATGACTAGAAGCACCAGCTGTTTGGGCAACGGCCATTTTACCATTAGCTTTATGGCAGTTAGTATTGCAATGCCTGGGAATTGAACTCATTATCTCTGACGCTACTGAGGAAAGTTTCATATGGGAGATTAGGATAGAGAAATAATTTAATTCTATAAAAAAAGTGCAACTATTATAGTGCCGATTATCGTTCCGATTGCAATATCAGTATTGTTTATGAAAAGCACTAGCCGATGCTTTCCTCAAGTGATTAAGCTTACATAACTATGTAAGCTTGAGGCGTGCAATTAATTGGGTTGATTACTTTAATTTTTTTTTAACTAACATAATATGCAAAGCTTTCAGTTTGACCACAAGAAAATACCGAGGGTCTAGGCAGGAATCGAACCCACTACTTCCGGTTTAGTAGGCTGCGCATTATTCATTCATCATGGCATTCCACGTGCGTTTCGTTGTAAATTAAAAAAAAAAAATTTTAAATTAAATTTAAAAAATTAAATTTTTTACGGCAAAATTGCACCGTATTTAGGCATGGTTGTGCGAACTAATACAAAAAGTTGCTGTTTTTCTATCACTATTATGTTTTTATTAAAATAAAATGCTTAATTTCTTTTACAATAAATGGATTATTTACTACGTTGTCACTGTGAGGTTTCCTTAAAACATTAAATTTAAAAAAAAACTTATTTTTGTGCTAAAACGAAATTCATATCAAAAAAAAACCAACTGAAATAAAAACTTATTTTATTTTGAAAAGCGATACGAGGCGTACCATCCTCTCATCTTAATGAGAACTGCTTTAAGAATTTAAAAATTTTGTTCAGATAAATGAAACAAGTCGTTGGCAGAATCACACGCCCATACATATCCATGCATATACACATACAAGCAATATACACAACAAATTGTTGTTTGATCTAGAAGGCAAGTTTAATTTGAACTACAAAAGGATGCTAAAAGGATTTTAGGCCTTCAGTCAAAAGACTGAAATAACTCGTTTGGCATTAAAGCATATTCTTTTCTTAGCTACAAGAGAGCTATTGATTTTCCAACCATCTAGCTTGAAATGAGTTAAATGCTATTAACTTGTATGATAAAAATGGCGAATCACATTATTTCTGAAGTTCAAGTTCAAGTAGTTGAGCATTGCCTTCTTTTGGTATTCCTTGAATATTTTAAAAATGTATTACCCTGGGAAACAGTGTAGATTAAAATAATTACAACAATAAAAATTTTCTTTTTCCATCATTATTAAATGCTACCTTGAATGATAAAAAGAATTCGTCTACAATAAGCCTCTAATGAGAGCTTTCACTGTATGTGGTCACTGTTTACAAGAGATGAATGCGGTGAAGCATCCTGCTGTCTATATTATAATCAACATCACGCTTCATTTGTTAAAGGACAACAAATGCGAGCAGTTAAATGAAAGGACATTCCCAGGTCCCGTCATTTACCGCTAGAATGTAATTAAACTGTTCCTGTATATGTTCGAGTATATGGACGAGCTCGAACTGCTCTTCCACACATATATGTATGTGTTTATGTTGCGCGTGCGTGTATGTGTGTAAAACATTTTGTCATTTTGGTCCTTGTTTAAAATCACGTAATCAGTATTAAAGGGAATAAACTATACACATGACATTTTGCATGAATAAATATTGACTGTTTACACCACTGCATTAAGCTTCGTGTAAGGATATTTATAAAGGACACACTGCCACTCGTGCATACCAGCAAATAAAAAAGTATTCATGTATGCGAGTGTATAAGCATGTTCACCCTACTCCAGTTGCTGATAATTACGATTACAAGAACAATGATGATGAGGACTACGTTAGCGTTGATAATGATAAATAAATACAATTCACAGACGAGTTATTTTCATGCCTGAAACACTAAGTGACTGAGCAGTACGCAAAAACGACGGTCTCTTATCAATACAATAAATTTAGTTGTCTTTATTTATTTATTTTTAGTATCATTACGGTCCATCAAATGTAAATTTACGAAGACAAAATTAATGTGAAAACTTTGAAAACGAATCCATGGAAAACTTTCACATTGTGTTACAATTGGTTTGCGTGAAAAGAAAGCCGATGTAGGAGTTCGTGCGCATATTTTCCATTATTTTGCTAGCAAAGCGCAACTCCAAAATACCAAACAATGCCTGCAGCATCATTGTTTGAAGCGACAATAGCATTTACAGAAATGCATCACTTTTTAAACAAAAGCTTCTGCTTATAAAGCTCAACGGCCATATGAGATGCAATTAAATCAAGTATGCATCTGTATTTGAGTTACTATTATGTTGAGGCAAATATTTATCTTTCATTTTAAATGAACTACACATATTATGCAGTTTCCCAGAGATGTTCCATCAAAATGCCTTTGAGGTTGTTGCTACTACAATCAATGTAAGTCCATAAGTGTTGCTCCCCGTAATGACTTCCTTTCTTCGTACGTTTGTTTTCAAGTTGAGTGCGAGAATAATTTTTCATAAAATTTTTAATCATTTTTTTTTTGGGTTTTTTGTTGTACCGGAGCACTTTAATTACTTAATTTTTAAAGTACTGAATGATATTTCGACATGATGCAATTACTTTACTAGTAAAGTGGTTCGTTATTATTATGAAAACGGAAATTCTATTCAATTTCCTGCATAAAGCGGATATGCTTGTTTAGAAAAAATAATAATACATTAACAATTCATTGTATAAGTATTTCTGCGTGCTTGTACGAGTGTGAAGCTCGTGAGCTTTTGCAGTACCATACGTTATTATGGGTGGTCCTTGGAAGGTATGTTGTTACGAATACAATTGCGAAATTCAGGAAAACAAATTCTATTAAGGGGAGCATACTTATTTCAATTCTCTTTTCCAAATTCGAAATAAATAAATGACAACAATGGAACCACAATTTTAGAGATAATTTTAATATTCAGATGTGTAAAGTTAAAGAGTTAATTTTATTAATTCGCAACATAAATTTACTTCCTGGTCACCAAGCTTTGAAACATATCAAACTATGCTGAACAGTTTTTGGGCCGTGAACTTCTGGGAAATGGTGTAATTCAAGAAAACAGTTTTTATCAAAGTCCAGCTTTTAGTAAAGATACTTCTTTTTAACCTAATTTAACCTGCAAAGCTTTCGGCTTGACCGCAGGAAAACCAGCAGTGTCTGGGCAGAAATCGAACACGTGACCTCCGGTTTTGCAGGCTGTGCATTATTCATTCAGCTACGGAGGCACCCATATGTGAAAACAAATATTAAAGAATTCCTTTCCTTGGAAGCTGCATGTGACGGATGCATTTTTTCTATGGCATATTTTGAAAAAGAATTTTTAATTTTCTTAATCATATATGTTATTTCCTTTGGGCCATCGTACTGTCACACGTACCGCCTACTAGTACTAGTTAGCAGTTTGTTGAAATTATTTAAAAAATGAAATAGTTTGAAAAGTCTCATCAACATCTCGATATGGATTCCTATAACAGTCATAAGAAATTGATTAAATTGTTCAATAAAAAGGCACTGCCTTCCTTCGAATTTGCATTATAACGTTTCCTTTGCAATTAAACTAATTATTATAAATCCTCTTTTAATGCTTTTTTTTCTCATTTTTAATTGAATTGCATAATTAATAACTAAAGTTAAATAAAATAAATGGTTTTTTAAATGAAAAAAGTTTTTTAATTGCAAAACTTCTTTTATACATGATATACATTTTGTTCTCCTAAAAAATACATTTTACGTTGGCATCGTAAGGAGGAATAAATTAATTTAAATTCTTAAAGGAAAAGCGGAATAGAATTATTTTAACTGCTCTCTTTAATTATTAAAAAAGGTTAAAAGTTGAAGGAAGTGTTAAGGAAGTAAAAGCAAAGAAAGCTGCATATTCAAATAATTATAATTATCACGTTCTACGCAGCCAATTCCATTAAAAGGATGGGATGAAGAGGGGGAAAAAAATTTTAAGGACACACATATACTTCTTCTTAATAAATTATTTGAGACTTAAAAAAATTGCGCTTAAAGTAGTTAATAATTGTAGAAAAGCCAAGCTTTAAAAGCTTTTATTAAAAAAATCTAGTTTTGGTTTTCCATATGAAAAACAAAGCTCGTGGTAACTGATTTTTTTTTTATGTTTTTGCTTTTTTATAATTTGCTAATACGAGTAATATGTGTAGAATTCACGAGTTGTTATCAATTTGTATAATTTCAGAAGTTTTTCCAAGAATCTCGCAAGTTCAAGGTGCAAATATGAAAGGTTTAACCAGTTTAGTCCATAACAGGGGAAGAGATATCCTGTTTAAAATCTGTAAATCCTATTTGATGTGGCTGCTTCTGATAACAGTCACACATCTGCCACAATCTGAAGCAAATTCCTATGCAAAGCTGCGAGAGGAATGCATGGAACTTTCGGTTGCATCTCATTGCCAATGCATACCTATTTTATCGGATATACAAATTGAATGTCCTGTCAATGAACCCAAGCTGACCATTAAAATACGTCCTGGGGACCATGTAATGATAGAGTGCTACAATATAAACTATAAAGATTACAAACTGCTGCCAAACATGGCAATCGGTAATACATCGCAGGTGCAGATTCAAGGCTGCCCCTTACCAGGACATTTATCCATAGCAAGCATACCACAGCAGCTAGGTGTAAAACAATACACATCGCTGCTATTCGACAACAATAACGATCTGGGGACAAATATTACGCGAGAGCATTTGAGCGGCTTACATGGACTCCGCCGTTTACGTTTCAGTTCTTCACGTTTACTACACATGCCGGACGACCTCTTTGCTGATGATTCTTTGCGAAATGTCACTTGGCTAGATTTACGTTCCAATAATGTAGACCTGCCCATGGATATTTTTGCCAAATTGGAAAATCTGATTTTCATAGAACTGGGCTACAATCACTTAAAATCGCTACCCCAAGGCATTTTTCGTAATCAGCATAAATTACAGGTTTTAAATTTATGGAGCAATGAACTGCACAACATCTCCAAAAACCTATTCGAGGGTATTTCCTCACTTACAGATTTAGATTTAAGCAACAATGGCATTGAGATGTTGTGGCATGATGTTTTCGATCTTCTGAAAAATTTAACCAACATTAGCTTGAATAGCAATCGATTTCTTTCGTTACCAGAGGGACTTTTTAAAAAGAATAAGAACTTATCGCAAATAAGGCTGACAAATAATCGTGCCCCCCTCAAAAGCCTGCCAGCAGAATTATTTGCCAATTTACCGCTCCTGAGTGACGTGAGATTGTCTTGCGATTTAGAATCTGTGCCAAAAAATTTGTTCAGCAATTCCTCGGCCATAAACGTAATCTCCATGGCCGGCAATAAGCTTACCTACTTGCCCGCGGACTTGTTCAAAAGTCAAGAAAATCTAACAGATTTGGATTTATCACGGAACTATCTGACCAATCTACCGGAAGAATTATTTAGGAATACCAAGAAGCTAACAATGTTGAAGCTGTCCCAGAATAAGTTGACAGAGATTCAAAGGTAATTAACCTAAATCCAATATTTTATTGTAAAGTTTTTTTTACAATTCAATTTTGTGGATCCATTGCAATGATCTGTATTTTTCTATATTACAGAGACCTCTTTGCATCTTTAACAGACCTCGAAAGTTTGGATCTGAGCAATAACCAATTGATCAGTATCCATTTGAGCGCTTTCGCCAGCACTCAAAATATACAAGAATTAAATTTGGAAAACAATCACTTGACACTGAGCGAATCCTACGGTGGTGTTATCGAAGGCATACAGAACATGCTTGGCTCACCATTTCAGTATGTTATTCATTTGCGCAAACTTAATTTGCGTAATAACTCCATAATGAACATTTACCAAGACTGGAAATTTCAATTGTTGGAATTAGAAGAATTGGATCTGAGTTACAACAACATCACCACTATGGATGACAGTGATCTGCAGTTTCTGACTAGAGGCAACCTAAATATCAACTTGACCCACAACCAGTTGAGAATGGTGAATTTGCAAAATCTGAATACAGTGGATATTGACAGTGACCATAAGAGAATTAATATAGACTTGAATAGCAATCCCATACAATGCGACTGTGTTTTGCTAAGTTTTATCCAATACTTGAGAGGGGAGAAGGCTAAGCATGTCAGGGAAGATATTAAATTGAGCACCGACAATTTAGTGTGCAGTGAGCCGCAGAAGCTGAGAGGAAGGCCGGTAAAATATGTAAATCCTCGAGATTTGTTATGTCCCTTCGATCACGAGGATACCAATCCAAAACGTTGTCCGCGCGGCTGCAA
The DNA here is from genome assembly GCA_963402855.1 of Ormia ochracea. Taxonomy (NCBI): domain Eukaryota; kingdom Metazoa; phylum Arthropoda; class Insecta; order Diptera; family Tachinidae; genus Ormia; species Ormia ochracea. The sequence continues at coordinate 59,238,242 of OY727105.1, read as the reverse complement.
GTGTTGGGTGCGTTCTCTAGACAAAGTTTTAATCGTTAATTGTTCTAACAGTAATTTAACCAAAATACCTGCCCTGCCTCGAATAGAACAATTTAATCTTATAGCCACCGAGTTATATTTCGAGAATAACAACCTTATGATTTTACCTTCAGCCATGACTCCGGGCTATGCCGATGTTACGAAACTGTTTTTGTCGGGTAACAATTTGACTGTTATAGATGCCATACATTTGCCAAGCCACTTAACTGAGCTGGACATAAGAAACAATCATTTGGAATACCTAAATATTAGTACGATACACTTGCTTAACAGCAGCAACAGTTTGAATAAGCTGCATCTCTCCGATAATCCGTGGACATGTGACTGTGAAGCCAAACCATTGTTGATGTTTGTCCAAAATAAATTCACACTAATACAGGACTTTTCCAAAATAAAATGTTCCAATTATCTGGAACCTAAATATATCAGCGATCTGTCCGTAAATGATATCTGCTCCGATAATGAACTGTATATAGCGCTCAGTATAGTGATTTCCTTAATTGGTCTTTTGTTGGGCTCCTTGGTGGCTTTGTATTACAAGTATCAAAAAGAAATTAAAATCTGGATGTATGCCCACAACATGTGCCTGTGGTTTGTTACTGAACGCGAATTGGACAAGGACAAAAAATACGATGCCTTCATTTCGTATTCACACAAAGATGAACATTTCATTGTCGACTATTTGGTACCGCAGTTGGAAAAAGGTTCGCCGCCTTTTAAGTTATGTGTTCATGTTAGAGACTTTATGGTGGGCGAATGCATACCCGATCAAATAGTTCGTTCCATAGATGATTCAAGAAGAACTATTGTGGTCCTGTCACAAAACTTTATAGAGTCAGTTTGGGCTAAAATGGAATTTAAGGCTGCCCATCAGGCTTCTCTAAATGAGGGTAGAATAAGGGTAATTGTAATATTGTATGGCGATATTAATATTGCCAACCTGGATTCCGATCTAAAAGCTTATTTGAAAACGAACACATACCTCAAGTGGGGCGATCCCTGGTTCTGGAGCAAGTTACGTTATGCCATGCCTCATTCCAACCATGACGTTAAAGGGTTAGTGAAAAGCAGCCTTAAAGGCTCTACCGATGACAAACTAGAGTTAATAAAACCATCTCCAGTGACGCCTAATCTAACAACACCACCCGGTGAGACAACAAAAAATCCATTGGTGGCACATCTTAATTGTGTCGGTGCTCCCCAAACGGCAGTTATGTTTGCGAATGGCAAAACTCCCAGCTACTACACAAATGGTAAGACGACAACAAATTGTCATATTAATGGAGCTTTTATTATTAACACAAATGCCAAACAAAGTGATGTATAGAATTGGGAGAAGGCGGAAATGTTTCAATTCGATGACGTCTTATATCGATGAAACGTTAATACGCTTCAAGATCTGCAAATGCATACTCGTGTCACTGATCCATAAACACAAATATTTAGCCCAGTAAAAAGAAGTGGGGAGAACATAACTCTCGCCTACACATATCAGACTGAAGGCGCACATGTGCACTGCAAACCAAAAATCTATTATGACATTCACTTTGGCCACAAACCTCGTCATTTTGCGTAAATTAATTGAAAATCTTTTAAAATCGTTAACTTACTTCAATTTCCTATTTGGTATTTCCCCCGGCACACCTTCTATCATTTTTATTTTTTTATAACTTTTCATAATTTCCAATATCGTTAAAGCCATTTGAAAGAGAGTCTCATTATAAAGAAATAAGTTTAAGTCTCTTTTTAATCTAATAGAGAATCTGACTAAGCATGGACTTGTTATATAAATATTTTTGCTACTTTTAATAGTTCTTTTAATGTGACGTTTTAATTTTTACAAGACTCGCTAAAATGCAAAGCTCAAATATAAGTTTTAATTTGTAAGTTTTAATTAAGCATCAAATCAACTCTTTTCATTTAATTGTTAATTTAAGCACAATTAGCAATCAATAATAAAGTAAACACAGAAATAATCCCATGGAAGAACGGATGAAACATTCCCGAATCTCATCTGAAACTCAAAAGGTTCAAACTAAAGATCATCATTAACAAATATAAAAAAAAGAAATATTGCCTTCTATGTGTAAACATAAAATATTTTATATAAGAAACATTTTTATTAAAAAAAAAAAAAAAGCAGAAGAAAGCCACAATGTAAATAGACTTCTACTTAAATTAAGGAATATATAACTTTCACCCCCAAATGCTATATTATTTATAAGCTATTCATTATTTTTGTAGAAGATTGTAAAAATAGAAAAAAATTTTATATAAATAATTTAGAGATTCAATAGCCAAATATTAAGTATTACACATATTTTCTTGCAGTGTAAAGGACTCAATGCAAAACATATTTTTATAAGCTCAATTTGGCTTCACATACAAGTACACTGTGCAAAAAAAGTATTTACCAATCATTATTTATTTGTTGTACAAAGTTACACACATCCGTACAAGCATATGTATACGTGTTTGTACGCATTCCAATTAATTCTTTCTATTCTTACTCATCAACTTCACTAAAAACGTAATAAACAATAAATGCTACAATTATATATTATATACAGTAACAAGTACGTACGTCTATTTATGTAAAATTATTGCTAAATTTAATGGAAATCAAGCAACACAAAAATATGTTTAAGTAATTATTACATTTAAATTATTCTTAAAATATATAAAAATGTAAAATGTATATTTTAAAAATACATCAGAAGAGCCGCTTTCAATTTATTATTCAAAACGTGTAAGTATAGCGCTCACAGTATTCGGCTACACTTTAAATATGAAACGATTCTGCCAACGAAAATCGTAAATTGTTGTTCCGATCGAAATTGAAAGTGAGAGCAAAGAGAAAGAATATACTTGAAGGTCGAGAGAGGAAGCTATCTATAGGATATGCCGAATCTTATAGAACCTTCTTCTCCACGAATATGTTCCATACCAATTTTTGTACACTGCATTGACTGCATTATACTGCATTGAAGTAAACTTTAATTTTGCAATTTTTACCTGTAGAGATATGAAAAAATTTTTTCACCAAATTTCGATTGTGGCGATTTTTATACTGGATAGTTTTAAGCAAAGTATAAGCAGGTGAGTTTTAAGATTCTGAGTTGTACAGCTCAATTTACACCGCAACAAAATCCCACAAAATAACTAAGAGGGACAGACGGACAAAACTCAATAAACTACTCTTCCTATATGAATCCAAATTATATGCACTTTAGAGGATCGTAAACTATTATTAGAGAGATAACCATACCTACATATATAAAACTTATATAGATGGGCGGTTTGAAAAGTTTGCGACCTAAATAAGGGACAGCGATTGCAGCTCATTTTTTTCAATTCTTTAGTACCTTATATCAGTAGATTGTGAGAAAATTTTCTAATCGATTGTTGAGCATAGTATTTTCTTAATATTAAAAGGCTCAACACCATTCCAAATAAAAGAAGAGCTGGATTCCACACTGAAGGACTCTTAGCCATCATATGCGATACTTAAACAGAAACACGAACCACGTTCGGGACGCCCCGTTGAGGCCGCAGCACCTGATAGTGTTAATGGAGGACAGCCGATTAAAAGCGATTGTGATTGCTGAGGCAACTAGGATACCTACTGAACGGATACGGAATATTTTACACCAATATTTGAGCACAGAGAAGCAACGTGCTAACGGTAGGTCAAAAATTGAACCGGAAAACTGTTTTGAACGAAAATTTGGCGCTGTACATGAATGTGATGAAAAACAAACGATTCTAGTTTCAATTTTTTCCATTAGAAAATACATTAATTAGAAATTTACGGCAGGGCAAGTTTTATACTGACATCCAGTATACTTTCAGCTCAGTTATCCCCTCGTAGTGCCCTAAACATCAACGCCGGATCACATATAATTCCTACAGCTTCTTCTAAGCTTGAAATATGCATGTAGTTGATTGTTTGGCCCTCCAGCGGCAGCAAACTTTTAATAGTCGATGAATTTGATTTTATTCTTCAGCGGAAGGTTGCCAAAGTTTTTCCGCTTCGTATTATTCTCCCAGAAATTTGAATAAATGGAACCGAAAATGAAACCGAATTGAGTTTACCAAACAAATAAAATGAAATAGAAACTTCAAATTCTTCAGATTCTCATTATCGATGTAAGAGAAGCTTGTGAATGAAATTGAATAGGTGACTACCGAAGAACTTCAGAATTGATTGTAATAAACTAGAAACCTTGCGATCACTGGAGATAAGTAAGTAACTGGGGGCAGACAAACACAAACATTTCGATCCTCAGGACGACTGAATTTAATATTTTAATACTATTTAATAGTGTTTTCACACCTAAAGTTAAAACCTGGTTTTAACTTAAAACCTACAAACAGCTGATTTTGTGTTCACATACAATTTTGATAAAATCAGGTTTTATAATACAGTTTGTCAAATAAATTTGTTAATAACAAAATAAATTTTTTGAAGAAATAGGTGTGTTTGTTGTAATTAAAAAACTGTACGACAGCTGTTATTGTTTATATAAAAAATAAGAAATTTTAAAAATGTGTTCTAAAATTGAAATAATTTTACATTTTGTGAATGAACATTTGTGAATGTGAATGAATTATCAGCTGTTTTCAATCTTTCTAACTTGGTAGCACTGAATATGTACTGTATAAAACAAGGTTGTATTTCATAAAATCTACTTTTAACCAATTCAAAAAAGGTTTTAAAAGGGTTTTATGAGAATTATTTTGTATTTTAAAGCAGTTTTTAAAGTTAAAACCGAATTTTGTTTTAAAACCAGATTTTATCCTCAGTGTGAAAACACTATAATGCAATTTTAAGTGCAACAGACATTTCCTCTGTATTTCTTCCACTTTTCTGCTTCTGTCAATGAAATATATAATAATATTCCACCTGTAATAATTTACGTCCAGGAGGACGGTCGCGCACCGCTTGCAGCAAACACTTTCTAATATTGGCCATTACAGAGAAAATCGTTATTGCTTATTATTATCATTATTTCTTATTTCACACGAATGAAATAAAGTACGCAAGGACTTTTAGCGTCGACTCCTTGAAAAACCCTGTTAAATTTTATCACTCTGCAGCCACTAAAAAATCCTTAGGAATAATAAAGTGAAGGCACATGTGTGTTAGTGAACATGTGAACAATTCAGAGTTCTTTTTCAGATGTTCTCATTACGATTTTATTATATTTTAATGCTGCCAACTACTCGTAAAATCTAAAACCTTCCTCCCAATCATAAAGTCGTTAAATTGAGGAATGCAGTGCTCAGATCTTCTGAAAACTTACATACAACTTAAGCCATTTTCCTTTATTTAGTGCATTGTCCGATGCTTCGTGCACTCATACATGTGTCAGAACGTGAAACGTCACTAATGATGGTGAATTAAAAGCGAACGCATGAGCGGTAATTGCAGTTTAATGAGACAAAGATAAATTTCGCTTTGATCTGGTATCAGTCATCCATTTCTTTTCCACGCTATAAAATCCAAACTCACATTCAGGATTATGGAAACTATGCTCGCCATCCATGTGCATCCGTTATATATATGCATGCAGATTAAATTTCTAACTTTAAAGAGGATCCACAATAGACAACTTGTTCTTTTCAAAATGATGACATACAATTTTGAAAAGTTTTTTTAAATTAAATTAAGGTGCTTTCTTTCTCAGCTTAGCACTGAAATTGCCATCAACACATCACCTTTTGTTTCTTCGGAGGTACAACAGGAACAGCAACAACAACAAAAACAACAACCACAAGAGGAAAAACTTTTATTTACAACACATCGACACTAGAGACAAAATTTAATATAAAGTTGAAAGAGAAGCAGGTATGAGCAAGTTTGGCCTCATGCAGCGTTAAGTGGAAAAGTTTTGAAAGTTGCATCGGTCCAATGATTTTATTACAGCGCAGAAATAATAATATTGAAAATATTGAAAAAGTCTTTACATTCCTTTTTCTTTTGTACTGACAAAAGAGTAAACTTTGTTAATTCATTTTAACGTAATTATTTACGAGTATCGTTCATCTACGACAGGAAATATGTATGCATGTGTGCGTATGTGCGTATGAGTGGATGTGTGAAATACCAAATAGATGAAATGATTAAACACTTCACTCCCAGATACGCCAACTCATTTAAATTCAATCCTTACAGCAATTCAACGGAAAGAAATGCTTCATTAAAGCTCACATTCCAAGAGAACAGCTAGCAATAATACATAAAGCTTTTAGTTAAACACGCCACAGTTTCCAGGAGATCATTTAGAATGGGTCGATAATTAATTTGCGTTCACGTGGCAATCACCAAAACGACTTCGCAGCTACATATTAATGGCAACGACAAATCAAAATCAAAACAATTACGGCCATTTCCTAAAAACCACAATGTCGTTACAGTTGCTTATTCAGCAACAAATTTCGTCACCCATTCAAGTATTTCTGCGGACGGACGTCCGTCATTGCCACATGAAGCAGCCATTCGTTTGTAATGCGATTGATGTCCAATAATATTCGCAGATAATAATTCCTTCTTCTGCACATCGCTGTGAGTGTGTGCCACTAATTTTCGAAGCTTTTGTAATTTATGCCACACGTATGCCTGCACAAGCAAATAATTAATTTTAATTGTTCGAGATTGACGTGAAAGTTTCTGTATTGGTATTGCCGTCATGTGTTGGCAGGGCTCGGAATTCGTTAAAAACCCATAAGTTTTAAGATTGATCTTAAAAATTGAATTTGAGATTATAATTTTATCTTTTACTTTTGACAAGTTTTTATCCGTTTGCGGGTATTTTTTTTTTAATTTTTCGTTACTTCCGCATATTTTGTTAACTAATTTTTTCAATTTTTGTACTTTTTGCATAATTTTCAATAAAACTTTCTATTCATCTTCATATCTTTGATTGTTTTCATTTACTCTTATTTTATTTTATCGAAAGAGAGATCAAAACATATATATATGTGATATATATATGAAATACATATATAAAACAAAAATATATGCGAGGTGTGATCAAAAATTTTCAAATTTCGTGTGTTATGTATGTTCGATTTGAGTATTTTTTTCTGTTATATTGGTACAAATTTCTGTTATATATGTTGGCAATATCAGCCATTTTGGATTGGCAGTTTGTTTTTAACAGATAAAAAGGTTAGTCCTCTTCGATTTTTTACTATTTACAAAAATGGATCGAACAAACTGTATTAGCTTTTTTGTAAATGTCCATTTGACATGTTGACTATGGTGTTTGGCGAGTCGACTATGAGCAGCACACAAGTTCATTTGTGGCGTAATCGGTTTCAGTAAGACCGAGAAGATGTCCTGGACGCCCGAGCATGTCTACAACGGATGAAAACATTGAAGTACTGAAGAAAATGATTGTGGATAAGCGTCGAATCGCTATCAGTGAGGCTGCTGACGATGTTGGCATATCGTTCGGCTCATGCCAAGCAATTTTGCAGATCCTTTAGGCATGAAACGTGCGGCAGCGAAGATTTTTCCAAGGATACGTCGCATGTTGCACGTCGTCAATGACGATCCAGATTTTGCTCAAAAATGTCATAATTGGTGGCGAATCATGGGCGCATGGTCCAATCATTCCAATTGAAGCCTAAAGAAGAGCCCAGATCGAAAAAATCACGTCAATGTCCGTCAAATGTGAAGGTTTTGCTCATTGTTTTCTTCGATTGCAATGCCGTGCTGCATCATGAATCATGAATTCTGGCCACAAGATCGTACGATCAATAAGGAATACTAACTTGAAGTTATGCGCCGTTTGCGCGAAGCAATCCGCCAGAAACGCACGGAATTGTGGAAAAACCAATCCAGCACCAACACCACACATGTGCTTATTCACCGATGCTTTTCCGACAGTTTTGGCCAAAAACAAAACCGTAATCATGCCTCAACCATGAGTTAGCTGATAACTGAAGATAACGATGAAAGGAAAACGTGTAGCTGCGATTAAGGAGATAAAATCGAAACAGGAGCTGATGGCGATACCAAAAAGCACGGTTCAGAAGTGTTTCGAGGATTGGAAAAAACGCTGGCATAAATGAATAAATAAATACTTTTGAAAAAAATTTAAAATAACGTTCATTTTTTGATCATACCTCGTATACATATGTATGAATCTATTTGTAGATTATAGTCTAAATTACTTAATAAAGTACGTAAAAAAGTCAAATTCATCGCGTAAAGATATTGAATTATTGACGAGGGGCATATACGCAATATATACAATATATATGTACATATACATATATATGTAATCCCATCCTGATCATTAAGATTGTAAATGCTGCAAGTAGAGTGCAGTATTATTTTAATTGAATTTCATAAATAGATAATCCAACGAAAATACAGTTTGATATGCCAAAGGCGTTTGCGTGGCAATCAATATGTCGGTCCAATAAGTCACTGTGTAACTTTGCAGAGTCGGATATGTGAACGATTTGGCCTCCGAGCGCTTCAAGTGTAAAGTTTGCCATTTAGTTTTTATTTAATGTCTCATTTCGTTTCAAATTTATTTTTACAACTGATTTATTTTTTCAACAAGACTCTCAAGGTGTGAAGAGAAATTAAAATAAATATATCATTTATATAAAATTTTTACGCAATCCAGAACGACCACTAAAATAAAAAATGTTTACTTCAATTATCAACATCTAAAATATTTCCCAATTGGATTTACTTCATTGAACAACAAATAAATCAAATTTAAAAAAATCTATTTTAAATCTTTAAAAAATTTTTTATTTTCTGTGAAATACGTCAACTAAAATTCGTTATAATATACGAAATTATATTTTTTAAATTAAGGAGGAAATTAATTTAAATTTATAGCCTCTGACGTAACATGTTAGAAATAAAAATAAATAAAAAAAAAACAATTGAAATTTGCATGCCCATTGTGGATCGACTTATTCAAAAGCCACATTTCATTCAATATTTACTTACATGGCAAAGTCATATTGAATTTGGTATCAAGTTAGTGACCTCAACCCCAGGGAGTAGACAAAGAATGTCTTCTTTGTAGGAAATTCATTTTAGCAAAGAGGGATATTTTGAAATTATTTCGATTTATATATATTTGAATATTTTCGATTATTTTGATTATTTCTAAATTTAATTGCGAAATTTCTACTTGTGGCGACATACTCAAATTGGTCAGCTCCAAAATGTATTTGGGCACTCAGAATAATGTTACCCAAAAGGCATCACTAAAAGCGGCAGAGTCAGAGGAAAACCTGCGAAAAAATGATAAAGGACGTTTTAAACGTTCCTCTTCGATGGTTATTAAAATTTTTGATTAGGGATGGTAGGAGGCTTTCCCTGAAAGATGGTGAGAAAGCAAAAATAACATGACTCGTCTATATGAAAAAAAAAAAAAAATATTTGCCAACTCGAAAAATCATTATGTTATTAAGGGGATTTTGGGAATGTGAAATTTTCAACAAGCCGTGTTTGGTTGTATAGTAGTATTAGGAATCTTTAATAGCAAAACACTTTCTCTCTCTCTCTCTCTCATACAAAATATGGGCACCACCACCAACTAAGAGCATGTAGTAGACGACTCTTAAATCACTACTTCTCTAAAACGGATGGCATGTGTTGTTAAAGCAAAAAACCTACACATGAATGAATTGAATAAAATGCTTACAATGTCTTTATTTATAAGAAAGCTGACGTATTCTAATACTCGACATATATCACGAATATTTTTCAGTCTCAGCAAACAAAGAGACATTGTCAATTAAATTGGCAGGATATCTCGCATAATAATTTTAGTAAATGAATAAAAATTAAATTTCTAATTTTACGCAAGCACTGTAGAAAAGCATCTACATAACAATTGTATCGCTTCAATGATTTCTAACTACACACGGGGTTACACTGCTTATATGCAAATGCATGCCGATGCATGCATATGGATGCTAATGCACAGCGAGAAAAATATTTACATATGCAGCTGATATGTGGGAATTGAGAGGTAAGAAGTGTATTTAAATTATTCACTCTACTTAATGAGGATAGAAATAGATTCATATATATACGAGGTGTGATTAAAAAATAAACGTTATTTTAAATTTTTATCGATAAACTCACATCTCGTTTAGTGTTGCATATCTTTTAAATAATCATTCTGAAGGAGACAAGAGCACAATTGCAAAAATCTTCATCCGATATATCATCATTTCTGCTTTCCATATATACACATATGTATATTGTGCATATAAAAAGTAAAAATTAAGATTGAGAGATATTCCTCCAAATACTATGGAAGAGGTTGAAACAAATTTGTTCCGCAAAGTCCTCATCAGCATAAACAGAATTTGAAGAATTTTATTATTTTACTATTAAATAACAATATTGTATCTGCAAATCTTGAGCTGGCTAAATCTTTCAGTTCAGCATGCGTAACGTTTTTTCAATTCATTTTAAGAAATTAATTAACTCATATTCAAGGCAAACAGTTCAACAGAAGTCGTTATTGTGTGTGACGCCTCTCACTTTTCGGAGTGTATAAAACGTTCGTTTGTGAATAATTTTCTTTTTAACAGCATTTTAGTATTCAATTAATGTGGCAAACAAACGAACGCTTTTTTTTCCTTTTCCTACGGTTTATTGTTTTCACATTTAACTATAATTCTGAACTTGCTTTGCCGTTCAGTTGTTGAGTGTTTCCGTTTAGCAGATTTATAAAAATGTAAAGGTGAGTGAGTAGGAGTGTTTGTGTAGGTGAAGAATCCATGAAAGCTTAAATGAAAATGTGTGAATTGCGGAATACGAAAGTGTTGAAATAGAAGTGTTACGACACACAACGTACATGCACAACATGGATGCCAGCAAAATTTTTCCAATAACATTTGCAATGTATGCCGACATGCTCTACACTGTAAAGACAATTTCCACAAGCTGGTTTGGTTCAATAAATAACTTGAAATTATTCATTTTCATATGTTGAAGCCTTGTGCCGCTCGTTTCTCAAGTACTGATAGGTAATGAGTGCAAGGGAACCGCCAATCATGGCAGTATGGCATAAGTATGGCAGCGGCACATACTTTTAGAAATGGAGTATTTGAGAGATTTACTAAAGTAAAAAATTGTTAAGAATAATTAACAATTGAAAATTGCTTTAAAGTCATTTTGAAAAATTTTGGGTCATTCACGGAATGCATTTTTGGTGGACTTTTGAAATTTAATCGCACAAACTCAGAAAAGAGAACTTTGAAATCGCATGTACAGTGGAAAGCTAAACTGTCCGGATGTTTTGCACTAAGGAAGTAAGGTAATGAAAATAATACAAATATATGTAGATATGTATTTTATATATGTATTTTTTTATTCAATTGAATATTGTTTTAAATTATAAAGCAAAACAAGTCGTATAAATTGCTTCAAAAAAAAAAAAAAAAAAACAAAAAATTCACTATTCGGACTCTTTTGCACATTATCACGATATGACTTTAAAAATGTAACGGTATTTAACCCGTTGTTTTTTTTTGGTTTGTTGTCATCTCGTTATCAAGCTTTTTTTGCTCTATTTGCGTATTATGCTTTGACCTGTGAAGTCATTAACATGATTTTTAAATAAAAAATTAAAAGATCTTCAAAAATGAGAAAAACGTTAACTGATATTGAAAACAATTGCTGAAAAATTGCTGAAAAATTAAATTTAAGCAAATCTACGGTAAATGATATAAAAAAAACGACAAAATGTAGCTTGCAATAATAAGGAAAGGGGGTCGACCAAGACTGCTTTCTGATGGTGATGCCCGGAAGATTGAACGTTTGCTACATAATACGGACACCAAGACCCCGAAAAATGCTGCAAAACGTATTGGTAAAGATGTCAGTTCCTGGACGGTTAGACGTGCATTAAATAGAATTGTTTTAGTAGCCAGTGTGAAAAAGAAAAAGCCAGCTCTTTCCGATAGAAATGTGAAAAGACTCCTTCATTTTTGTAAAAGCCACAAAAATTGGACAGAAGATGACTGGAAACGGGTTATTTGGAGCGACGAAACTAAAGTCAACCGATACCAGTCTGATAGAAAAGAATACTATTGGCATAGGCCGCAGGAGCGCATCCAAAAGCACCATGTGAAGGAAACGATGAAACATGGTGGCGGCAGTATAATGGTGTGGGTATGTTTTACTTGGTGGCACATTGGACTTTTGGCGAGAATTCAAGGTATAATGAAGAAGGAGGTTTACCTGAATATTCTACAAGCAAATTTACCAGAATTTGTCGACGAGAGTGCTTATCCAACCGAAGAAGTTGTTTTTCAGCAAGACGAGGATCCGAAGCACACGACCAAAATAGTTAAAAGCTGGCTACAAAACCAAGCTTTTGGGACAATGGAACGGCTTGCACAAAGCCCGGACCTCAATCCTATAGAAAATTTATAAGCTATTGTGAAAAGAAGGCTGAGAGCATATGAAAACCCACCAAAAAATGTTGACGAGCTTTGGGAGAGAACACAACATGAATACGTGTGCCTTAGCTTTCAAATTCACGAATACATCAATCTGCAGTCGCAATCTGCGTTGCAATTAAAATTATGAGAAACTATTAGAAGAGCATTAGCGACTGATGGTTAGGGGCTTCTATTTCAAACCATGCAGCCGTCTGCTCACAGATGCCTTTAGATGAAATGCAGTAAATCCTTAGAAACTGAAAATATACTTCTTCTGATGAAAAAATTGCGAGCAGTCTTTAAGTAACCACAGTTGCTTATATTGGAACAGGAATTTATTAAACCACTTATTACTGATATCTTCACAAAATTGTAATTGTAATTGTAATTGAATAGTTTAGAGGGCGACAAGCAGTCATACTGCAATGTTGCATCGGATTAGCTCGATGATATTATGAAACAAGCAGTTATACTTATACGCATAAGCACGTACTGCAAACTCCTTTATGTGGATTAGCAGATACCACGAAATTACACTGTGTATTTACTTTTACACCCGCTCACGTCGAGATCCTGTCGCACAGGAGGAAACTACTCAATGCAAGCTTGCATAGTTTTATCTAAAATTTATTCATGCAACATTTTAGCTGTAGAAAAATTCAAATGAATGTTATTCTTGCTTTGTAGACGCAAATTTGCGTGAGTCTCTTTACACAATCACGGAGCAAGTTGGTAGTGCAGTAGGATGGCACTAATCTAAGGCGAAAACTATGGCCACTTTTCCTCCATGGTGAATGTTTAGAACAATGTATTTCATAGGCTATGAATTTAAGCCTTTTAAATAGTTTTCCTTCCAGTTACCATTTTTGTATAAAAATATATTTTTTATAGGCAAGGACATCTCGTAAGTTAAGAGGGACAGAGAGAGAAGGTAAAATCGTATGCGGATAATAATTCTAGCCCCAGGCGGGAATTGTGGCAATTAGTTGTACCAAAAAGAATTCAGTGGAGTTAAATTAAACGATATGAAAGTAAAGTGCTCTGTTTCTAGTAACAAATTATGTTCTGTATCTCCAGCAGTGCCTATGATAAGGATCAGCTATTCCACTAATCTATACAGCACAGCAATCATTACTTCCTTCGAAAACAGGACAAAGACAAAGTTCTTCTGTTTGGCTTATTTCAGCAATTAAAAATCTTCTAAATAAAATTGCCAGTTGAAATTTAGAAACAGGACTACTTTCATTTTGAGGCCACTCCCAACTAGCTCAACATACAGAATGATTTGGAAGTTTCCAGTCAAGAGAGAGTTGAAGTTTTGGAGGACCTCAAAGAAAAATATTTTTACTAAAATTATTAAGTACTGGAATTTTAGATTCAAGTTTACCTACCTAAAAGAATTATCTCTCATTTTGCTGGATAGACGAAAAGTCTTTTTATGAATGCCAACATCCAAAAAGGATTAATGAAGGGATATTCTGCATTAAAAATATTAAATTTAAGTAATAAATTGTTATTTTAATTACAACAAAAGTCCGAAAAACTGATATTAAGCATTGAAATTTATTATTTTATTAAAAAGTAATTTCCCTGAAGTTAAACATTTCCTGGAATTTCCAGGACGAGTTCAAGAATTATAAACTAAATATATGACCCCTCATAGAGTATATAATTTTAGAAGATAAATCGTTTGGTAACACTGAGAATCGAGAAAAGTTTTTGGCGATTTTTCAATGACACACATAACAGAGTATTTGGATAAACAATGAGGAACAAATTAAAAATCGGTATGGCTTCGAAGAAAAGGCTTCACAAAAACATGACTTGGCATGTTTTGCAGCAGGCAATACTCCTATTTTTTATATCATTGTCGCAATCCAGACACCATACCCAAAATCTTTCAGTTTTAGATAAAGAAATAAGTTTATGTCACATATCGCTAAATGTTGCAGATGTCACATATTGTAAATGTACGTTGGACGAAGGAATTAATTTAATATCCAATGCAGCTGGTGCTGCTGGCGAAATATTAAAATGTAATAAAAAAAAAAAGGAAAATCGACCCAGAGATGAAGAGAATTTTTCACCACGAGAGAATAGAAACGTGGAAAAAATTTTAAGAAAAACATAATAAAAACAAGAGTACAAAAACGATAGTTTTACATCGTTAGTTTTTATGCAGCAATTAGAACACCCAGACAACAATGAAGGGACAGGCAATTCGCATAATTGCCATCAAAAGTGAGGTTACTCGTTACCTTCCAAATGTGCTTAAACTGTGTAAATTAAAGCGTTACGAGAATAATGTTATTGGTTTTTCCATTGAAGGTTTTTAACTTTTATGACGTTGGCTTTTCCACAAAAGATATGATTTTACTCAGAAAATGCAATTTAGTGTTCGTTTTTCCAAAACGGTTAAAGTGTTTCTTCGAAAGGCGGACGCCATCGAAAGTATTGAAAATATTTTTTAAAGCAGATTTCATTTGCTTCCACAGGTCGTTACCAGAGGATGTTGGGAAAAATGTTGCAGATCAGGAGGATGAGAGGCTGAATTATTGAAATTATTCCAATAAAATTATAGATTTTTAGTTCCTAAAGTAGAGCAAAGATATGAGTACTCAGTGCCTTTGCTTACATATTTCAGAGAGAAATTTCATAATAATAATTATACAGATTTGACAGATTAAATGACAAATTTTTCAATCAGCTGTTAAAAAAAACATGCCAAAATGGCATATTTAGGGTTTGTCGAAACATGATAAATATGCGCAGTGCGAGATTTTAGTCCTAGAAAAATATTTATAAAAATGTGTTTAAATACGAGTAATAATTTCAGATTATCCTTGCCATTAACTAATAGGCGTTTGAATATATATATGAATATATATAGTATAATATTATAATATATAAAATTTTTCATAAATTAATGAATTCAATAATTAAAAGTTTATTAAACTTTAATATCACGCCAATAAAATAATCTAAATTATTTAAATAAATTAATTCAATAAAAATAAAATAAATTATAATTAAAAATATATATAGGGTCTTCTCGTTATATTATAATTATAATATAATCTTTGTCACAAAAGTGCCTCCATGTAAAATATTGCGCAATATAACAATAAATAGAATAAATTTTTAAGCTTAAATTTTTTATAGTAAAATATATACAAAAAAAAAGCTTGATTAGTCCAATGCTGAACGGAAATGCTGTATAAAATATATATATATATATACATATATAAGGTTTTTAGGCCGACAATTTTCGGTGCCCATTGCACAAGGGCGTAGGCAAGCTACATTTTAAATACGTTACTGTTAATACACTAAATTTATTCAGAAAACTAAATAAAATTTGACTTTTAAATAACTTCAAGAGATTTTCTCTGGTCTGTGCAATATAATTCTAACAAAATAAAAAAATTCCGATATTTGGAAATGGAAATTAACAATTTCAGTACAGTATTGGAAATAAAACAAAGCGAAATATAAAGGCCTCTTAATTGTTAAAGTATAATAAGTGGTATTTAAGGAAAAATACTGAAAAATAGTCGTTTAGCTATAAAAATGAAAAATTAAATATTGAAATAGAAAGCTTTGGAATATATAGTATTATAAATTTTTTGTGCTTTACTTACAGGAAGAGTTGACTGGAAAGAGAAAAAGCACAGAATAACTTTTAATATTATACGAGAGAATTTCAATTTCTTCGAAATCTGCTGGGGCTGAATCGCTCTTCCGGAAAGTTGTTTTCCGAATTTCTTACCATTGAAGATCTTTCGAATTAGTGTTAAAAGGACAAAGAGAAAATGTATCGTACGACTGTGTAGCATAGTAAATCAGGTCCTTTATCGCACTCATCATCTTCAAAAATATTACGTGCAAGATCAAACACGTTACCCACGTCTATTGCCAAGTCACTTTCACTTGTTTTATACTTGTATAACTCAAATTTTCAATATTTTTCCAGTTCTTGCAAAACTTGATTAATTCCAACAAATTTCGTCCCGCAAAAAGTAACTCCTGCAGTCAAATCCTTGACACATTTCCCAACAACAACAGTAAACTCAACGACAGGAATATTTAAAATGAAACGCTTGACTTGAAAATATTCTGCGTAGTGGGTTACTGTCTCGAAGCAAACACAAACTTTGGATAAATAAAGAAGGGCAATTACAGGAAAACTTTATTTTCGGAAAAAAAATTTGTGTACAATAAAGTGTAATTATACAGAATGAGCAATTAAGCGAATAAATAAGGATGGGAAATAATTAAAATTTGCTTGACAATAAACTCGTAACCCGTCACATTTTCCGTTGAAATATAACCGGAACTACTTTATTCACATTTAAATCTTGTGCTTTAAATGCTTTTGTTAACTTAATGTGGAGAGTTTAGCAATTTGCAATATGCAACAAAAACTTTTTATATAAATTTTTTATTTGTGGTAAGAAGCGATCTTTTGCTGCCTACTTTATATGTATAGTGCGTCATTGGTATCGCCATTTCGCTTCACATATTCACAGTGGTGTCACACTATTTGAGTTGAAGTTTAAAAACTTTTTATTTCAATTCTATTTAGCGCCCTTTAACGGTTTCAAGCAGAATTGATGATGCTGGCGGCATTAGCCTAGACGGCAAATATTATTACGAAACCTTTTTCAGCACTACAAGTCTATTTAATACGTGACGGAAATAAAAGAAAAAAAATAATGGCCATAGAATGAGCCAAGTGATTTTTAATGAATATCTAGAAACTAACCAAAGCGAGTAATCAAGTTGTGGTGCGGAGGGAAAAGATTTCATGATGCCTTTCTATAGCAATATAAGCAAAGCGACTTTCGGATTGTAATAATTTCAAATACACGCAAACACTTAAAATATAATCATGAATATTCTCAATTGATTTGCTTGCCAGAACTTGATTCTGAAAGAAGATGGGCGAGTGAGAAATTTTATAAAGGATTTCCGCTTAGCATTGGGCTAAACAAGCTTTTTTACTATAAAAAATTTAAGTTTAAAAATTTATTCTATTAATCTATTTATTTATTCTTTCTTCTTGTTATATTGCGCAATATTTTACATGGCCAAGGAGGCAAAAAATTATGAATGCAGTTTAATAGTATTTTCACACTGAGAATAAAATCTGGTTTTAAAACAAAATTCGGTTTTAACTTTAAAACCAATCCTTAAAAACTGGTTTAACCATACAAAATAATTCACATAAAACCCTTTTAAAACCTTTTTTGAATTGGTTTAAAGTAGATTTTATGAAATACAACCTTGTTTTATACAGTACATATTCAGTGCTACCAAGTTAGAAAGATTGAAAACAGCTGATAATTCATTCACATTCACAAATATTCATTCACAAAATGTAAAATCATTTCAATTTTAGAATTAATTAAATTATTTTTAAAATTTCTTATTTTTTATATAAACAATAACAGCTGTCGTACAGTTTTTTAATTACAACAAACACACCTATTTCTTCAAAAAATTTATTTTATTATTAACAAATTTATTTGACAAACTGTATTATAAAACCTGATTTTATCAAAATTGTATGTGAACACAAAATCAGCTGTTTGTAGGTTTTAACTTTAGGTGTGAAAACACTATAAATTAAAGCAAAATTCACGTCCGCTTAGAGCAAAAAGATCATGCATGTGCATGCATATGTACGAATATAAATATTATTTAAATATTCATTTCAAAACAAGTTTTTAATTTAAAATTTTTTTTTACTTATTGGAAAGAGTAAATATTAAGTTAATTTTATTATTCATTTTTCAATTCTTTATTTAATTTTTAAACAAATATTTCAATATTTTATATTTTAATTTCATATATGTATGTATCTTTTTAAAAAGTAGAAATTGAATTCTTAATATTCTGTTTTAATTTTTCGGTCAGAGATCTTAATGCAGTTCGGTAGAAGTATCCGTATTTAACTAATAATTATTGGAATAGGGCACAGATTTATTTACAATCAAACAAACTGGCGGATACCGCAGACAAAGCTAAAGCAAATCCTAAAAAGGTTCCTTCAATAAAGCTCTGAAGGCTTTAAAACGCCTAACAGCTTTGCACAATGGCGTGTGTATGTAAATACGAGTGGATTGTGCTTTATTTATACGTACATGCGTTGTAACATGCTGGGACTTTGCTTTTTCCGTTCCTTCATTTTCCATGTGAAAGGTTTTGCAACGATATGCTTCGCAATCTGCTAAAGACAGTGAACACAACAAAAGAGTTCCAAGGGATTCCTTGTAAATACGCACAATACACATGTTTATTTGACAGGATGTTTAGAAATCCATAAAAAAGAAAGGCAACTGCATATAAAATGAATAAATATATAAAATGAAGAAGTTTACTTGCTGAAAGGAAACGGCTTTATATTGCCCAGAGCGTGACGTTAGCTCTACCAAACATAAAACATTGCAAAGAAATATGGGTTCAAGTACACTGGCCACCTTGTTAGCTGTCAGATTGCCAAAGTTAGCATGTGTTGCAAGCCAAGGCGTGTTAGCAATTCTAGATATCTGTCTGTAATTCTAGCTTGTTGTTTGGGGGTTTCTGTTGCTGCTCTTTATAAAAGAAATTACTGCTTTGCTTTTTTAGCTTTATGTGGAATACCAAATTAGTGATTTTTTTAATCGATTATATATATAATTATATATAGTATTATATATACAATTAAGTAAAGCATAGCAGTGAATAAAGCTTGTAATAAAAACCAGACATGCATCATGCATATTCTTTTGCACACCATCTGTGTTGGCACTTTCCTTTTTCTTTCTAAAAAACAAGCATTAGCAAAGGATATCACTTACAAGTGTATGGAACTGTACCACTTAGGCAGAGGCCAAAGTGACTTGCATAAGCCTAACATTGATAGACACTGCATGTCAAAAGAAATTTGAAAAAACAGATATTTGGTTACTTGAGAATAATTATTCATGCAAGAGCTGATAAATCATTCTGCTTCGAGCTGTTGGAAATTGTAAACTGTGCCCTACATGTTTAAATAAGGATTACAAAAAAAAACACACAAAAATTTAGAAATGATTGCAGAAAATGTTCAGCTGTTAAATCAATTGAGTAAAGTAAAATTTAAATGATAAAAAAAAAACAAAATCTCACAATTAAATGAAATAACTTTTTTGTTTTTATGGAAATATCAAAAGTTCTGAAAAGCAAAATAAATCCGGAAGAATTCAATTCTCAAGCCATGTATTTAAAACAGTAATTTCTTTTATAAAGAGCATAAAACAGAAACACCCAAACAACAATTGTATCGTTAAGATTCACTCGTTAAGACGAGTGTAACAACGAGCGGTAGCCAGAATTACTAACACGCCTTAGCTTGCAACACATGCTAACTTTGGCAATCTGACTGCTAACAAGGTAGGCGGTTTACTTGAAGTATTGTGTCCGTCTTAATAATTCCTCTATAGCCTTCAAAGAATAATTAAGGTGCGGGTGAGAGCACCTAAAGAAATCAGTTTAAAACAAATTAAAACGAAAACTTTTCATGTGACCACGATTAGCGAAATAATAAAAATCATCAGTAATGCTAATGAATCCTTTGAAATAAACTACTAAACTACTGAATGCTTTAAATAGGAACTAAAAAAGAATGGAAAACAGTTCCACTGCAGTTCCTTCAATTTAAAGAATAAGTAACATCCATTGTAGCCATTCAAGATAACACATAAAATAGAATTTCTTAGCGTCGTAGCTTCAAGATGCCATTAGGAAATGGTTCACAATGACAGCAGGCATTACATCCCATTAATTAGTGATGCATAAGACACCATTAAGAGTATATTTGATTCTGTTGTAATGGCCAACATGTCACACCCTTGTCATCTTTATAAAAAAGAATTAAATACTAATTGCGTCTACTGTGAGCCTATATTTTTCCGATTCACCCAACACAAAATTGATTACCCTTAACTGTAAAGCAATTGATCTTTACAATTTCAGACACAATTTAATATATTAGACAGTTCCTGTAACGTTCCTACCAACCAACAGACACAAAAGCTATGAAATGCCTCTATAGGAACAGAATTATCAACCTTATTTTATCACTTAGAAGTTCAGTTAATACCTTCGAAGCAATATTTTTAAGTGAACCAAACATGACATCCTTATTTGGTTATACATGCTATGCCATGCTACTTTGATGAAAATTGGAAGCGCAAAGCTATACGGTTTTCATAATTGTTTTATTTTAAAAAACATTTTAGTAGTTCCAATTGCCCATCTTTGTTAGGTCTCTAATTAACCCACTACTATATATATGAATATTGTTGTATTGCTGTGAGTTAAGGATATTGCAAATTATATGAAAAAAGCAGCACTGGAGCAGTTTGAAACAATTAATGAGTTGTGCGACGTGCGGTAAGAAGTTAGGCAGACACCTTCTAGGATGTAGTGCGAGTACATTTCAAATTCCACGTGTCTACGCGCGCTTGCCAGGCAACTGCTGGAGACTTGCGGTTGAGTTTCCGCTTTAAACGTCTCCAGCAGTGAAATTCTCACTAAATGTTTTCCTCTCCTCATACTGTTTTCTAAGTTTTATATACCATATATAAATATATAAATATATAAATATATAAATATATAAATATATATATATATATATTTATAATATATAAATATAATGATCCAGTACACAGACAAGCTATTAACCCAGTAACCAGCGGAGAAACGTGTCATTACAACCACCGGTATTAATTCGCATTGTTTAAGTATTGGCACAGGCAGAGTCACTACTCTCCTACTCTTCTACCACTTGCTAGCACATGGCTATCAAAGTAGCTCTTTAACAGCACGCGCTTTGATATCGGAGCCACTGTTTTACTACGTTATCAACCTGTCCATTCAATTGAAACATTGAAAAAAAAATATTAAATCGTAAATATGGAAAAAAAGAAACATTCTCGTCATTACACTTCTCCCCCACTTCTGCATCCATGAATAGGGTTCTTCCCCCAGATGAGGTTCTTGCAAAAAAGTTGTAGAAAATAATGTTGCTTCTGCCACAAAAGTAAATCTAAATTACTCAAAAAAATGTATGTGCACATACATATTTTTCAAAAGAAAATAAAACGCAAAAGCATTTCCAGCTGTAACATCCAACATACCTCTACACTGTAAAGCACATGTTGGTGAACTGGCTGCCTGCTGCACTACAAAAGAGTATTTACATGTAAAAGTAATAAACGGATCCATAACAAAGAAAAAAATATACAACCACCTTCATTTTGTGGTTTTTTTTTCAACACACGAGTAAAAGGCCGTCAGCTCACATGTAAGCAACGTTTATGCCACCACAAGATACAACAAGATTTATAAAAAGATTACCGAAAAACATGAATATGTGGCAGTAAGACAAAAAAATTTAATTTGGAGCAAATATAAATATTATATATGTATATTTTCCAAGCAAAGTGTTTAAAATCTTTGTTAAATGAAATACTCTTAAACTAATACACACACACATATGTACGTACATATATTCATATACGAAATATGTATATACACGACCATATTCCCAGTGTCTGAAATTACCACATCTATCGGTAATAGTGTGAGAACTAGAACATTTCAGATACATAATAAAGCCTACAGTTATTAATGAAATTAATTACTCCGATGGTTCAATATCACTCATACGTTCATAGGGGTTGTGAGCGCATGCGTATGAGTAACAATCAAATCATTCTCAGATTCGACATAGTACAATAGTACATAGTACGGATGCCTCCGTAGGCGAGTGAATAATGCTCAGCCTAATAAAGCGGAGGTCGCGGGTTCGATTCCTGCCTACACCCTGGGTGTTTTCCTGCAGACAAGCCAAAAGCTTTGCAGGTGGAGTTAATAAAAAAAAAAAAAAAAAATAAAAAAGTCATATGCATGGCCAGGTCTGAGCATGAAAGCAGCTATGAAACCTCCTCACAATTCGTAATAAGCGGTATTGGATTTTAGTGGCATTATTTTGATCCTTTTTGAAAAGTAAAGGGTGGTTAAATTTTAAGGGCCGATGTTGATATCTCAATTTAAGACTAAGTCAATTTCAACCATGGAAAGAAACACAATCGAGCAACATATTAAAGTTATTCAGGCTTATTATGAAAATCGTAATTCATTACAAAATCCATATCGAGGAAAATCATATTCAGTGATGAGGCACATTTTCACCTCAGTGGATTCGTCAATAAGCAAAATAGCCGCATTTGTGTGAATGATAATCCAGGAGTGATTGTCGGAAAACCAATACGCCCACAAAGAGTGACTAGTTGGTGTAGATTTTGGGCTGGCGGAATCATAGAGACGTATTTTTTCCAAAATGAGATAAGATGATAACAAACTTTTTATGGCTCAAATTGAAAGATATAGATGTGAACGATATGTGGCTACAACAGGAATGTTCCACTTCCCGCACAGCTAACGAAACAATGGCTCTTTTGTGAACCGTGATTTAACACGGCCGGACTTTTTCCTTTAGGATTATTTTTTTTTTACTAACTCTACCTGCAAAGCTTTTGGCTTGACCGCAGGGAAACACCCAGGATCTAGGCAGGAATCGAACCCGCGACCTCCGGTTCATTAGGCTGAGCATTATTCACTCGCCTGCGGAGGTACTCCAAATCGAGGCAACCAAATTGAAGGAATAGGTATTCCTCGACCAGCCAGCAATAATTCAAGCTATAGGATGAGATAATTCAGCATATTAACGGCATAGAACTTCAATTATGCATCAGCGTTATCGAAAATTTGATCACTCGGCCATATAATTCTTATAAAGTTTGGCCAGCGCAGAATTATATGCGAGCACACATTTGCACAACTATATTAATACCATCACATTTAACCCCCCAACCGCTTGTAAATTGCTCCCTTAATATGGCGCTGGATAAAATATGGCGCTGGATAAAAATTATAATGATTATAATATTAATTACCTTTCCAACAGCTCTAAGTAAGTCATACGTATTTTGGGATATGTGCGGCCCAAGTCCCGGCGGCCGATAATTTGTTCTATACATAATTAAACCATACCATATCATCATAACAAATAGAAATGACAATAATTTCATAAAAATTTTGTGTTTTATTCAAAATCAATAGCGGTCCTTAAAATTTAATCCCCCTTTACAAACGAATTATACATTTTGAATTGGTAACATAAATTGTTACTCCCGTTGCTGTTAATTATCTTTTTATTTTTATTACAAATTAAATTATGTTGTCGCACAACTTACAGCCATGCTTTTATTGTTCCGCTATTATCTCGAAAAAATACATTTTTTACAGTGTAATATTTACAACAAATAAAAAAAAGTTGCCTTCCAAAGAACGGATACGTATTTCTCCAAGCCAACATGCTCGTTAACATTCATGATGCCTACACTTTCATTGAGGCCCAAATATTGTCTTTTAAAATTGTTTAGGGAAAACAATATAAATGTATTTACACATTTATCAATGTTTACAACATGTGTAATTAAAACACACCAACACACAAGTAGAGTACAATGAGAAGCCATCATTTTGATTTCATTGTAACACTGTATGAAGTTTCCGCCTGTCAAAAGTCTAGCAGGATATGAAAATTAATTTAACTCAGCCGTTTTAATTAAATCCAAACAAAATTATAAATATATATATATTTTTCTTTTGCTTTTGTTTCTTTCATAGATATGTTTATATATTTTACATTTATATATTGCACAATATTTATTCTCAGAGAAAAACTTCACTTCACATGATTTTAAAAACAGTTTTATAAAACAATTTTGTGCAAGAAATTTTTCAAAAATTTAAAAATAAATGAATATTTGAATGTATAAATTTGGAAATACTTTTAAATACTTATTTGGAAAAAAACTTCTTTGATTAAAAAATATTTTAATTGAAAGAAGGAAACAACTGCTTATAATCATAATTGATATGATAATTCCAAATAAGGATGTCAGCAGTGCAGAAATAAGTACATCCTACGATATTTTATTAAGAAGAATTAAAGAATTAAAAGAATGATTCCAACGTAATTATTTCCTTATTATATATATATATTTAAAGGTAATTTTTGAATTAATAAAGTTTTCATTTGAATTTCTTAGAAATTGTAAATGTAAAAAGCTAATTAGGGAGAGTAAAGATTTGATACGATAGGAGAGGTCGAAGTGTAGTGGCACGCTAAATAAACTCTAATTATTCAACTAACCTCTCTGCAATTCTTGGAGTGATTATAATTTCTTGCATGCATGAATTGAATAGACAGATGTGGTTTACCGCGAAGATGGCGGGGGAATTATTCTTGCGAAGTGCCTATTGATAAGGCTTGCTTAGTGCCGAACGTCTTAGTAAGGCGCTTGGTTAGAACTGAATCTTTTAATCAAGATTTGCCACCTGTGCTTGCACAGGGGGCTTAGTAAATGCATTAATTTACTCAGTGCTAAGTGGACCGTGAAGTTAAGCCTTCATAAGCTGGTATTCACGTAAACTGTAGCACACTGTATAGAATACGCATCGCTTATTGCAGCCACTTTACGGTCAACATAATCGTTCTTCACAGCGAATAATTTTATTAACTATTGAAAGTTTTCTCACTACATTTTCCACAGAGACGTCGTGCAAAAGTAGTCATGGCTATAAGACCCCAATCAGTCTATCCTTCTATCCACTTTATGGAAGATTTTGCGCAAGGATCTTGCTTACAAGGGCTAGCTTGTCCATGGATTGAAGTCCCGCGATCCGTAGACTTGCTGATTGCGGTGGATCCTGATTTGCATAAGAGAAATTTCGCTTAAATTAATGTGTGAATCAACAAAACTTCCCCATTTTGGGTGATCTTAATCCCCAAAATGTATGCTCAAAGATCGGGAATCGCATTCAGCCACGATGATAAGAATAGTAAACATTTAAAGGAATTGCAAGTGTTAAAAAAGGATTCAGTTGCAGGCATCAAGTTGTATTGTATTCTCTGATTGCCATTGAAATTATTGAATCTTTTCTGCTCTTGAGTGTAAGTAACCCATATATATTTTTAACCCAAAAAAAAAAAAAAAAAGAGAAAAACACTTGTTATAGCACACATTTCCAAAACACAGAATCTCAGAATAACAAACGCACATTTGCCAAAAAAAAAATTTAGACATCAAACTTAAAACGTACAATGATAAAATTGTTAAGAATGACCATTTACTTCTCTTCTTTTGAAGTGTTTATCTGCTTTCAAGAATATCCCAAATCCGCTTAAAGCAGATGAAAGACAGTTAAAAAATAAATAAAACTTTATGAAACTTGTGAGTAATAAACTACAAAATCCTAAAACACTTCTAGAAATTCTCAGAAGACACTTAGAAGAAAAAATTGCGAAATTTATAAGTACAAGGCACGCATATGAGTATGTATGTACATACGTGTCTCTATCAACGCCTGAATGTCAAAATATGGTAAGAAGTACTTTTTTAAAATTTCCTTTTTTTTATGATATGATTTTTTTACGAAATGACTGCTGGGAGCTCGTCTAGTGAAAAATTGATTCGCCGGGAATTGTCATGCAGCCAATGTGTGATTTGTGTCGTCGCAAAATAATGTACGGGCATGACATCAGCAGCGTTTAATAAATAAATAACGATAATAAATCCATAAGTAACGATAAATATGAAATAAAGTGTTTGTAACTAAAAAAGCAACAAGCATTAGCAATTTTCACCTGCCACTGTACATTTACAAATTTTCACTAGCAATTATAGAAATCTATAGCTAATTACGAAAGTGCAGATTCTTCTAAGTAATTCTTCCAAGATTACTAATTTATTTTTATTCAAATTAGTGGATCGGTGTACAATTCATGGACTGGTTAAAAAAAATTTGTTTGTTGTGCGTTGTCGTGCAACGTACAACAGCAACATAAGTGCAGAAGCACAAATAGAGAAAAAAGATTTACTACTTGCAACAGATCACTTATATGCCACAATTTAGTTGTCCATGAAAAAAATCTAATCAAATTGGAAATATTAAAGGAGGGAAATTTAAAATTTTTTTATTAAACCTTTAAGGTTGAACGCAGCAAAACAACCAGGGTCTAGTTAGGAATCGAACTCGCGACCTCCGGTTTAGTAGGCTTTGCATTATCATTCGCCCGATTTTTGTCTGTTACGTTACTTTGGAAAAAAGCGGGTATAGTGTATACAGTGGAGGACGGAATCTATAATGTTTTTTATTATAAATATTAGCAATTTTATAACGCCCGCTTTAAGCTCGTTTATTAATAGTTTCTAAGAACAATATAATCCCAAAAACTATTCCAAATAATCAGGCTGACCATCTCAAAAGCAAAGTGGCAATTTAAAAGCGTCATTGCAAGCAAACATTAAATTATTGTAGAAATTAAACATTTAAAACTCACGAGACTTAAACAACTTTAACACTTTTTTCCTCGAGAGAAGCGTGCGTGCAATTCAGTTTTTATTATTTACAAGTCATTGTACGATTTCTTTTCATCAGTTTTAATAAGAAATACAAGACTTCAAGTTTTATAAGTTGAAATAGAAAAAGTTTTAAATAGATTTATTTAGAAGTAAGAAGAGGCAGCCTTATATAGAAAAGGATATGGGGTACTACATAACCATGTGTATGAAGGCAAGCACGTTTTTTTATAGTATAATCTCGATAGTCCGGGCAAATAAAAACGAAGTGGTATCCAAAATATCAAAATGTCCGAATTTCCGAAACAAGAGAAAAATTAAAGTAGTCTCCTGTAAATAGATATGTATTTACAGTGTGTAGCAAACTTAGTTTTATTTACGAGAAATTAATTTTAAAATAAATTTAATTTACGTATCTGTAAAAATAATTAATTCTCATAAAATTATTATATTAATTGTTGCACAAATAGTTGGATATTTTCATCTGCCGAAGCTTTGCTTTTTGTACGCAACATGTCGGAGGCTTATTAGTTTAAGGATATCCCCAGCAGGAACTTCCTGCTCTTTGCAATATTTTATATAAGTATTAAAAGCAGATATGGCTTCAGAATACTGTATTTTTGGAATATTATCAGAATATTCTTCAATAAATGATTTATCTTCTTCAGTCTCATCGTGACTGCATTCAACTTCGTCCTTCTAGCAATGATTTACCTCAGTAGAATTATAAATGTGAGGTGCTAAATCAACAAGTAAATCAATTATTTTGGCGGAATCGCTGCTTGTCACTCTTGCTAGAGGAACTTCTTCGTCTGCGTTCTATTTGTTTTCATAAAGAATTTTATTAAAGGACTTCTTAAGAATATTTGGCCAAACTTTATTTCAAGCATTGCAAATCAAAAAGGACCCGTTTTTTAATGTTAAAATTTTAAAAGAATCTACGAAATTTTCTGAATTTGATAAAATATCTGAGAAAAAACTTTTACCATAATCAATTTTTATTGCAAAAGCGAAGGAAATAAGTGCTGTCCGAATTATTGGGGTAGAAAAGAAGGATGGTGTACGGATTATAGAGTACTTAATGGCAACAAATTAAGCGTATGGTTTATCGCGTTGTCTGGATTTGCCGGTGTGCGAAATATCGAGATTATACTGTAATAAGATTTTTCTTATCTGCTCTCCTTGTTGGGTTTCTTTGCTGCAAGTAATTTCCCTATAATTTTCTTATTCCTATGGCGCAGAAAGTACACCTTTAAAACGGGAAAATTGTGGACCGAGAGAAACTGAGCGATTTGTGGTTTGGTAATATTACTGCATCGTTCATGTGAGATTTCTAAATGGTGTCTCAAAAGTCTCAGCTGAAAAACCTTCTGGAGGCAAAGTATTATTTTTTACTGTATTGGCTGAAAGTCAACAACACCTGCCAATCATCTAAAATATGTTGCAACAAAAATCATAAGAATATTTCCGTCAAATAACTTCTTCCCTTGTGAACTATGAATATGGAAAAGAGTAAAACTTTAGGTTGCTGATCGAGAACCTCGCTAGTAACCGTATCGCTTAATGCACACACATCAAAATACAGTAAACAAATAATATCGCAATTTTGCTTAAATGTTTACACAATGAAATTTGTGGTGAGTGGACATATCCTGCAGGAATGGCAATAGCGAAACTGTACCGATCCATTCTTGACAATGTGTCATCAGACAATGCTTATTGCTACAGCCATTTCGCATGCAAATGTTAATGTAGATTGGAACCAGCGAAACACTAGTTTATTTTGCTATTCCGTGAACTTTTCAAATTTTAAAAAAGCCTAAAGGACTAAAATATATTTATTTATAAGTCAGTTTTCATGCCATTAAATGGCAAAAAGGAAGTAAAAGTGTGACTTGGGGCACCTGTTTGCAGATTTCCTTCACGCATACGAGTACACACACATAGATAAATAAAGTAAAAAAATCTTTTCTTATGGAATAGTTCCAGAAGTTAATAATAACTTATCACATTCAAAATTATATTTTTTTATAAAAAAGCCAGAAAAGTAATTAAACTGTTCAATTATGCATTCTGCTAGTTTTAGGTGCAGTCTTCCTTTAAAAGAAAAAGAATAGATAAAGCGATAAATTCTTAACAGCGAAACATTAAACCTTTCACCTCCCTGGTTTTGCGCCATGTGGTAATACTAAGTTTTTTCCCAGCTGTTTCCACTACTCCCAATATTATTAGACTTTTTCATTATTTGTATGCATTTCAAAGTTGGAAATACGAAATAAAAAATTTTTCAGGATACTGAAGAAATTGCAAAAAATCTTATTTCATTTAGGACCAAAATTAATATATAATGCTTTAACTGACGTTATTATATTTGATGCCCCTCTTTTAAGCGATTTCAAAAACTTATTATATTTAATATCCTCGACGGTATTACGTTATTAAATAATTCCACACAAATTTTTAATTAAATTTTATGATAAAATTGTCCTCAATAGTTTGGTTTCACAGTAATTTTACATTTAAAATTATATTTTATTATTTTTTAAATCATTCCACATAAAATTTTATTATTAGCCTTTACACATGCAAATTTTATTAAATAACAGTTTAACAGATTAAGAAAAGCAGCTTCTTTTGAAGTGCGAATATACTTTAAACGATACAAGTTGGATATAAAAGAAAATTGTCTTCTACATGCATGCATGCATACACACATACACACATGCACACATGCCCACATACACAAACATACTTTGCTATGGTATGAAGTTAAAAAAGCCACCCAACAGACAGGCATTTGCAACGACGACAGCCACGTATCAAGATGTGAATTTCTGCATGTTTACAATAAGCAAAAGTAAAGGAGTATACAGATGTACACACACATATACGCATAGACATTCATGTATAAAAAGCCTTAAGTTTAAGCAGTATTAAATACAAGTTAACTTAATGTTGTTTACATGTCTGGCAAGAATAAGATACAAAAAACCATCCTCAAGGAACGTAAACAAAAACTCTGCAAAAAATATGCATTTAAAGTTTTCGTTCCACGAAAACTTAATAATCCAACAACGATAGAAACCACTTTGGATTACAAAAGTTCGTTTAAATGAAAAATCTCTTCAAATGCGTTCGTGAGAGTAAAGGCATGTGAGATGACTGCTTATTTCCTTAAACACATTACACTGCCATATGGGCATTCCCACGGGCATGGCTTTAAGCAGGCAAACAGATATGTTTCCCAAAAACATGTTTTACGTTTTATTATTTATTTAATTCGTACGAAAAAAATATTTTTCAATTATTTATTATAAATTTTTTTTTGCCAAGTACAGATTCCTTCAAAATCAGTTTCAAAGAAAGCACAATTTGCTTTTATTAAATTTCCTGCCAAAAAAGAATGAATATGCAACAAATATGCCATCAACAGAGGCACAGTTGAAATTATAAACCAACACATACAAACATATACAATATGAAAATTACACATACTACAATCTAACAGAGCATAACACAACTCAACAGCTGGAGGTCGACTCTGGTTTTGTAGAAACTCTGAAATGAAATGTTTTTTCAGATTAAATAAATAAATTCAAACGTTTTCATATTTTTACACTTTTATTTTATTCACAGGAAAATCTGGACAATGCCTACGATACGTAATAAGTCTGTACGATAAGCGGAATAAGCAAGGCTCTTGGGCGCCTTCCAAAAGCACGATCAATAAATCGAAAAAGTATTGGATTGATTCAAACTTGGTACTCGTAAATGTTTTTCATATTTTCGTTTAAATTATTTTAAATAACTGTTGGGCTCTACACTCGCGGCGAATACTCCGATATAAGAAAATATGAGCGACGAAGTGAAATAAATGGTTAAGTAACCCAAAAAACTACTTCCCTCTCTATAAGAACGGATAATAAAATCACCTTTGCGAAAATGGTAGATCGAGCTGGAACTCCGAATGTGGATTTTGTAAGTTCTTTCTTGGAAGTGAATGTGTAAGGCGAAACTATTGTTGTGGATTTGTGTAGTTGCTCACTTGATCAGAAGATCTTCTGCGGCGAAGAATATAAGTTTAGCGCACTCAGAACTAAGAGCCGCTTACAATATTTGTATGTTTTTTAATACAACATTTCCATATTTAACTAATAACTTCTTAGAATCTAGAATTTTAGAATTAGAATTTTAGAATCGTAGAATTTTAAGATAGTGAAAATTTTATACAGTGAAAATATGATAGTGAAAATTTTTATACAACAAATAGGAAATCCTGTTACGTTTCTACACTTTGATTAAACTTTAATATTTCCCCGGCTCTTTTATTATGAATAAAACCAAAATTTTTAAGTTCACTAATTACAAGTCGATGACAGATCTAGAAGATGATGAGATCATTTCCAGCACTAGCATTATGAAATTTGTTTATATGCCGACTATCACAAGCAGGGATACGTATTTTCGGAATGCTCAACTGCAATCCTGTGAATTTTGTTAATTGAATACAGTAAAGTTATAATCTACTTTAGATTTATAAATAAATATAACAAAGCTTTCATTATATAATATTCAAGTTTAGTCACCTAATTTAAATCATAAATTTATACTAACAACATTAGCTTATATAGCTTATATCAACTTGCTATACATCGGTAAACTAGAAGCTAGCAAAACCTGGGAGATGCTGAGCTTACAAAAGCTTACTTTACGCTAATTAGTTGCCACAAACTTAAATTACGGTGCCTTTGAAATCATATAAAAAAATGGGTGTCCCCACAAAGACTACTGCTTCAGATGCCGCAATATGGCGGAAATGACAATTGTCTGTTGTTGCTTCTGCAACTGCACAATATTAGAAGGTCAACGCCTGCACTTACTATTTTAGTGTGGTCTACAAAATATCAGGCATAGAAATCAAGAAGCCAGAAAAAGTTGGTCAGATAGAGCTAATGTAGCTTAAGCGCTACACTACTTTCCGCTAGTCGCTGTTTCCATTTTCACACTACGCCTTACATCTATTTTCAATCAGCTCTTCCGTAGGTGAAGGCATTTCAACGGGATCATAACTGTTGGACTCAAGAGATGCGAATCCCTCTTAGCAAAATTTTTTCTCTATACCACGTGTTTACCCATGTTTTGACCGTATCCTATTCGGTCAGATATGATTTCTTTACGATAACTTTATATATTTTAATACAGCAGATCATTCATAACACTCCTAGATGGCTTTAAAGGCTAGCTTATCACATGCTAACCAAGAATACTTTCTCAATTAAGTAAGAAATTTATAAATTTTTGAATTAATTTGGCATTCTACAATGTTTACCATGACACTGGTTACACTGGTTATTCCTAGAAACTCCATATAATTTTATCTCTTCTAATGTATGAAATGCATTTTTATACATTATTTATTTTTATTACTAGAGCTAGTCCAATTTATTTAAATCGCGATGTCCTCAGATGCTCTCTGAAGAGACGCACCACGTGCCATTTAAATACTCTTATTAACTTGCACAATAATCATAATATAAATAGAAGGGCAAATAAAAATTTATAATGAAACTAAATGATAGAGCTTATTTGATGTTGATTACTTTCAAGACCGCCATTACTGTGAGAGGTCCTTCCGATATCCTGTCTTAAAAGAAAGTTTTTTGTATCATGACTTTTGATTGTTTATTTCTATGTAGGCGAATGAATAATCCGCAGCCTATTAAACCGGAAGTCGCAGATTCGATTCCTGCCAAGACTGTGGGTATTTTACTCCGGCCAAGCAGAAAGCTTTGCCTGTTAAGTTAGTTGAAAAAAAAAATAATGTATTCCTTTTTGGCAATTTATTGTTTTCAAAGATGTGTAGCCGAATTCCAAGTAAACTTTAGTACGTGGTTCGAAATGTACTGCATTTTAAGCTGCATAAAATGGGGATGTGGGATAACAAAGAAAGAAATCATTTGATATATTAATAGATAAAAGTAATACAAGTTGGTCGCAGAACTTATTCAGTTCAAACAGAATTATTGAAAATTCAAATAATTATTCATTATCCTCTATAAATACATATGTGAATGCAATAATAGGTTTATTAATCGAAAATCAACACCTTGAAACAAATATAGAAGATCGAGGATAATTGGCACAGGACCAATATGCACAACTTTATTTCATGAAAAGGTCATCAACAATTTTTTAAAGTTTAGCAAATAGAAAGGCAAATAAAAATTTATAATGAAACTAAATGGCAACACTTATTTGATGGTAAGAACTTGATTAGTTTTCATAAAATTATTAAGTGTGAGGCCCTTCCCGAGTCAAAAACAGGATATAAGTCCTCTAATCGAGCAAAAGAGTTTAAATATTTATTAAACTTTAAAACACACACAAAAGAAAACATTTAAATTTTTTTCTTTTTTTTTCAAAAAAAAATTTTTATAACAAATGAAAAGTCAACGTTTTGAATGTGTTAGTGAAATTGTATAAATAATTATATGCAATTTAAAATAAAAAAATTCGGCCATGGTAATAAAAATTTCTTGAATAGAGTGCATAGAATAAATAAAATACAATAATGCAAACAGCTAAATTCCGATATTCAGTCTGAAATCGTTATTATATTATAAGAAATTAATTTCCTTTAAAAATAAATAATGTTGAAATATGCAATCAGTCGTATACTAGTCATCACTTCACGAAAGGATAAACTCACGAATGTATGTGTTCTACTCATACTGAGAGCATCAAGCGCGTAATATTTTATTTCGCATATAGTAAAGTAATGAACCCTACATACATACCTATGTACGTGTATACCTCCAGATACTCATATGTACACATATGCCTATATGTATACATACATATATATTATTATAAAACTTAGTATAAGAGAAATTAGAGTAAGTTCACGGGAGTAGTTTAACTAAATTTGTGTAATAAGATGCAATAAAAATATAAATCAGTTCTTTTCGAGCCACTGAAGAGAGTGCTGTTTAATTAAAGAATATACATAACTATATGCTTAAAGCTCATTTGAAGCTCCGCATATTTATTATCAATTTAAGAAAGTTTTCTCCTGTATGTTAATATTACAAGTGCCAGTAGACCTCCTGCCTCAATGCACCTTTTTGCCACTCTCCTCTTATTGGGAACTCAAAGCTACAGTTTAGCATGACTAGCTCGCATAGTTTCATACCTCTGGCAGAAATTTGTATACAACACGCTCAACTACAATTAAGTTGAGATGACAACTGGATTTAATTGCTAACAAAAAGAAATGTGTTGGCATATAACACACGCAGCCACACTGTCTCAGTAATCAAAATTTCTTTTTGATAGTTTTTTTGGCATTAAATAAACAATCAGTTAAAAATAAAAAATAAAAAATAAAAACATAAAAATAATAAAATTTGTTTACAGATTGAAGTGAAATCTTGGATCTGAAGAAAAATCCGTCTGCAGTTTGCATGCAATTAGTCATTTGCTTGTTGACAATAAAAGTATTTGTTAGACAAAAATGAAAATAAGATTCAAAATTGCAGGAGTAGTAAATTTATGAATTTATTTCAAGGATTCGTCCAATTTATTTGAAATTGTTGTCTGGCTGAATAATAATTGCTTAATAAGTTAAAAAAGAAAATTACAGGATATTTCTGGTTGAGATAGAATTATACGATGCAAAAAAAAAAAAAAAAAAAAAAAATTATATTTTTCTTTGCTTAAAATTGATTTGCAATAAATTTTTGTCATTTGTTAAGTCTAGAAGGCTGAGTTCTGAAGGTATAAACATTTTTATAATTTTTTTATAAAAGTTCTTGCACTTGATTCTCTTGCTTGCAATCAATAAATTTCTTCCAATCGCCAGTGAGTAGTGCATATTTTCCATCTATTATTTTATCTATTATCTATTATATTATTATTTTATGCAAAAAAAATTTAAGAGAAGTAAAACTTTAAAGAAGCCAACATAAATATAATTTAAAAACAATTATGCAAGCCCAGCATTCGGGAAATGGCTGGTGGAAGGCAAATGTTTTGTCGCGCCATTTCAACGCACTAATGGCGTTTTCTTTTCTACAAAAAAAGGCAACACTACCCGCAGAGAGGGCAATTTTTTTGTTCTTTTCTCGAAAATGTGTTGCCCTGTGAAAGGGTTGCGTGTTCTTTTCTAAAATATGTTGGCCTTTCGCAGGGCAAAAGGCATTGCACTTTTGCCCTGAGGAAATCAACAGGGCAGAAATTCCCCTGTAAAACACATGGTTTTTATTCTTACACAGCGTTACCAGACAATGTTCAAAAAAACTCTTTTGAGTTGAAAGAGTCAGAAAATTAGATTCTAATAATTATTTTTATATTTTGTATCGTATAAAACAAATAAAAGGCCACTATGCGGCAGCTTATTTGTATGAGATATTAAAAAAAAAAATTTTGTTTTCTCAAGCAGATGAATTAGCAATCTGGCAACTGAACATTTTTGTATACACATTTTATAAAATATAGCTGTTAAAAAAAAAGGCATTGCACTTTTTTCTAATTTGTGTTCTTTTCTCGTTATATAAAAAATTGCACTTTCACAGGACGGGCAAAACATTTTAAAAAGGCCCCTTTTCACAGGGCAATATTTTTAATGTAGAAAAGAAAACGCCATAACTGTTACTTGGTAGCATTTTGCGGGGAAGTACCTCTTTAATACCGCTCTGGAAAAAGCAAAGCATAAATGCTATTTTCGATGCATTTTGCTAATAAAAGTTATTACAGTCGACAATTCTATTCTATTAAACTGTCCGGCAAACGAATCCTCTAATTTAAGTTATTGATTGTCATTTGGATTAGATGATTTCATTTATTTAAATTTTGTACGAGAAAAACTGCAATAGGCATTTGCTTCTGGAAAATCAACAACATTTTTGAACAACATTTTTCACATTCAAGTTTTTATGTCATATTCGTAATAGTATTATACAATATATTTTCGCAGGAATACTCGTATCATTAAAATTTATTGCCTTCAAGGACTTAAGTAAGAGATTATTGTGCGGGCTTTTGATGTAAGTACTTACCTCACTAACTGATGTTGATTGCTGAGTAGAATTGCTACAAATTAAACGCATTTGTACATTGATAATTCCTGGAAAGAGAAAAAGAATTAAAATTAGAAACGTAAATGAAGTTGACGTGAAGAAAAACAGTCAACAACAATTTGTTAATAAGTAAATAGAATAGACGTTGCCATTTCCAAGCATTCAACTAGTCTTGTTATTCCAATGTAAGCGCTTTTGTTTTCTGTTTTTGCTTTAATACACTTCGTAGCCACAATAAAAACAATAACATCAGCAGCAATAAAAAGGAGGAAATTCTATAAATGCTGAAAACAGCGTACAAACTGTTATTATCATCATCCGCTAAACGCAGTTTAATTGCCACTTTCTAAGAAGGCTTAAGGGTCAGCATTATAAAACTACAAAATCGGAGGGAAGGAATATATTATATTACTCATTCCATTACAAAATAAAATAATAATATAAATAATAATTTTGTCGTTACACAACAATTTTGTTCGTATTAGTGAAGCAGCTTTTACGGGTCAAAGCCCATAGTGCAAAACGACAATAACAAGAAAATAGATTAAATTCAAATGAGAAAGCATTATGTTGAGGCTCTTCTTATTTATTTATTTATATTCTTTCTCTCTTTTTTTGCATTTTTTTTTTGTTTTTTTTTTTTTGTTAAATTCATGTCATTTATTAAAAAAAAGAGAATCTAAAGGAGGGAATGAGTGGTGGGGCCACTCGAGAAAAAAAAGTCATTATCTTGCCATTGTTTGCAAGGATGTTAGTATTTCGAGTATGATTTAAAGGAGACAAACTCCAAAAATTTATGTATTTGTTTATTTTTGTTTTTCGTTGGAGGGGGAAAGTGCGCGTTTAGTTGAGAAAATTATAACAACTGCTGACAGCGGGCAGATACAAGACAGCGAAACAAAGATTAAAGTGGGATTACGGAATGTTTTATTTTACATCATTATTTTGAATTACAGTTTCGTGCTTTTAAAGAGGAGCTACGAACTAAACAACAAGGAAAAAAAAAGCATAAAAATAATTATGTTTTTGGAGACATAGATTAGGAAAATTTACAAACAACTGTAACAAGACGGTGGCCGCATGTCGAATGTTTTCCGAAAATAATGGTTTTGGTATTGATAATCAGCGAAACATTTAAAATGTTAAACAATTGCCCCGATTAGCACGTTCAGGCAATCATGACGAATTGTATGGAATGAAAACATTATTGAAGCAATTTCACAACACGAATGTAACTAATAAAATTATGCTGTTGGATATTCTTTAAAATTTCTGGCCTTATAGTTTGTTTATTCAATTTTAAAGGCACGGTTATATCCTACGCATATATTGAAGTATCGCGTACCTTTGTAGGAGAATGTGTAGTGAATAGTGTACTAAGCATGAGTCGCGAGTCCAATTTCTGCTTAGAATCTCGGTGTTTTCCTGCAGACAAGCTAAAAGCTCAGCAGGTTGAATTGCTTCAAAATAATAAAAAAGAAAGTTTCGTCTCCATCAAGATACTCCCAGATCGTAATTTAAAAAATTTTTGTCACGCACATTCAACCATTCTACTTTCATTAGTGGGAGGGGGACCAAAGACACCCTAGTGGCGACATAAGCCAGGCAAAATGTATTTTGGGAAAATTTCTTTCTTTTTTATTTTTTGTTATTGTAAATATGTTTAGTGAGAGGAGCGTGATAACTTGCTTCTTTTTCTATTGCGTGATAACTTGCTTCGGAAAGAAGTTTGTTTGCCTCCAACAAAGTATAAGGCTAAGATTTTATATATCAGTCGTACGTGTGGGCACACTTAAACCCTACAAAGACTGATGGCTGTGGATTAAAGTTCGTAACGATTTTCTTGTAAAAGTTTTCAATACTGAAATATTTAATATGTTATTTCAATAATTTAAACGAATGCAACGAATACAACGACGGGAGTACCGACAACAGAAATAGTAATAATAACAACCACTAAAACAAAAAGGAAAAAGGCAATAAGCCAGGAATGGCTGCAAACTCAATCCTTTGCAGCAAACCTTTGCAAACTCAACCCTTTGCAGCCCTTTGCGGCAACTCACGTAAAAGAATATATTCCGATAATATAAAGCAGAGGCAAATAGATCATTGGTCTGCATGAGAGGAGAAACAGATGATTTGTTGTCAAGCCATCATCATGAATTTCAGTGGGCGTAAGTTTATAATGTATTCTTTTTCACATAATGCGCTTTTGCGAGTTTCGTCTGTGAAGTTTAGCTGGTGGTAAATGCTATACATACAGAGAGAGATAAAGCAACTGCAACCAACTTCAGACTACTGTCATTTTTAAACCACTCGTCCGACAGCTGTGAAAATTATTCCAGTGACAGCTCATTATATTGTTTACAAGCGTACAAAAGCATTTTGGTGAGAATTTTCCAGAAAAAAAGTTATTTGTGATGGAATTCAGGGGTGATTTCTTTATATTTGGCTGGAAAACCACAAATGGCTATCGTTAGAGCCCTCCAGCATTTAAATGTGAATAAATCTTTTGTGTCTCGTACCATCGCTCGTTACCGATGTCAAGGAAGTGTGCGGAAGAAAACAGCAACATTAGCTGAAATGGTTCGAAAAGTAAAGAAGCGGCTTGATCGAAATCCGCGTCGCAGTGGTCGAAAAATGGCTCATGAGCTGAACATATCGCAATATTCCATTGAAATGCCAAAAAGTGCAAGAACTTACACCGCAACAGAAAGAAAATAGACTCAAAAGAGCCGAAGGGTTGCTTCGCTTGGCCGCAAGTGGTGAACTGCCGAATTTGGTTTTCTCCAATGAGAAAACATTCGTTGTCCACCAGTTTATAAACAAACAAAATGATCGTGTTTACTTGCCAAAGAGGTCAGCTGAAAATGTGCACCTTCGGTTGGCCACCAGAGCTCAAGTGCCGGCCATGGTGATGGTGTGGGCCGCCATAACAGCCGATGGTCGGTCTCCGCTCGTATTAATCGACCGTGGCGTCAGAATAAATACCCACACCATGTATTGTATTAACGGTTTGCTACAGTAGCATTAACTTATAGCATTAAGATTTTCGAACATCTATTTCTACTTTTAATTTGTTTAATTGATTCGTTTGTGATTGTAGAAAGCATAACTTTTTGATTTAATATTCTGTGAAACTTGTTCAGTACGAAAGAAAAAGTTTTCTTCATATACGCAATAGATAAAGTATATTATAATGGATAGTAGTGAATATGTGGAATGGCCTTATGACAAGTGTCATGTTATTTTAAAAAAACGTATACAAGTTCACCTTTTAAAATGTCGACGAAATCACTTACATGAACGTAAAGTAACGTGTCCATTCAACGTTACTCATATAATGAACAAGACGGAATTAGAGTTTCATGTAACGGTATGCACAGAACGTAAAACACTTGAACATTTTCGGAATGTTGAACAACCCGTTATTGAACAAACTGATGCTCCTACAATGCCTGCTTGTGAAAGCGAAGAAAATTGGTATGACGACGACACACCTTCGTATAATCCAACTGAATACGTGATTAAAGCAGCAGTTTTACGATCTATTCGAGGCGCTGCACCTACTGAACGAAAGCAATTTCGAAAACAGGAGCGGTTGCGTTTGCTAGGAATTAATCGCTAGTTTTATACTAAAATTTACTACAAATCTAATTCTTGACTATATAATAATTGTTAACTGATGCAGATGTGAGTAAAAGTTAACACGAAAAGTCTTACCAATACAAGAAATGTTATAATGAAATAATGAACAAAGCCCCTAAAAAATTATATATATGGATGTATATCTTCATTTAATATTACACAAAAAAGTTGCAAATAACTGTTCTTCAGATTTCCAAATCCGTATTTTGTCACACCAGTATTATCCTTCATTTCCAGCGCACAATGGCCATCAAAATCTCCGGATACCAATCCGTTGGACTATTGTGTCTGGAGTATTTTGGAAAGCAAGGTTGACACTAAAAAATACCAAAGTGTCGATCACCTCAAGCAAGCACTTCGCCGAGAATAGGCCAAAATACCGCAGAGCAACATTCCGGCAGCGTGCGACGGTTTCATAGGCCGTTTGAAGGCCATAATTCGTGCCAAAGGTGACCAATTCGAAGAAATCTAAACTTATTCTAAAATTTGATACTATTTCCGACATTTTTTGCTTTCATTCAATAAAATTTAAAAAAAAAATGAAAAAATTATGGCGTTTTACTTTGTTGCAGTTTTTTCACCTCACCCTGTATAGAGCGTTTTTCACAGAGCTTATGACTCTCTTCCAGGCTCCGCTGATAGGGGTGACACCAGGAGGATTCAATACCCACTTTATTCTGTCAAAGGCTGATATTGTGTTGGATAATTGCATATGTTTTATCTCCTAGATAGAACATGAGATGTATGACTTTTCTCTCTAGGGTGTTATGGTTTCATGAAAATTCAAGCGTTCTTCTTTTACACGAAAATCATATTTTTATCCCTTGAAGTCTTGCCCCCTAACTTTTCTACAACATACTTTTCCGCAAGCCTCTACAACTAAAGTATTTCTCAAAATGGTTTTTAGCACTACATTGAGTGGTATTTTTTTACAATTTTCACTATTTAAGCCATTTAACTCATAAATATCATAAACTTTAAAAAATATTACATTCCAACCAACTAAAGTTCTTAATTCTCTCAAATTAAAGTAAAAAACAAATTAGAAGTAAAAAATATTTAAAGAAAAGTTTTCAGTTTTACAATTTTACAAAACCATTCAAGCTCAGCAACAAATAAAACTAATACTTCGATTCTTAGCAGCAAAAAGATTTTAATTTTAAATACGAATTTTTAACACAAAGTTATGTAAAAGATTTTATACAAAATGTGCTTCTACACAAAATAAAAACGGCAGTAAAAAATTTATTTTTGTTCTAAAAGTTATCGAACACAAATTTTTATACTTCAACAAAATAAAAACATAGAAATTATTTTAGTTTGTATCAATTTAAACGGAAACAAAAATACCAAAAAATGACTTTTTCGCGTTCTTTCATTTAAAACATGTCGTTATCCCGCACGTTAAACTGCGCTATAAAACAATAACAGCAAAAAAAGAAGGAAAAAAATAGTAAATCCAAAATACAAATACAACGGCTATTGGCTTAAAAAAAAAAAACAA
Organism: Ormia ochracea; assembly: GCA_963402855.1. Lineage (NCBI taxonomy): Eukaryota > Metazoa > Arthropoda > Insecta > Diptera > Tachinidae > Ormia > Ormia ochracea. The sequence continues at coordinate 59,197,071 of OY727105.1, read as the reverse complement.
AAAAAAAAAAAAAATTGAAAATGCAAATACGAATACGAATACGATTGAGTATGCCAGCTGAATTGGTAACATACAAACGTACAGTCAGTCACAAAATTTAACTCATGGTATTTTGCTCCATCACTTTTCGCTTCAATTGAGCAGAATTAAAGAGAATGAAAACAAAAACAAGAGAAGGGAAAAGAAAAAACAAACAACTTTATGCCGCAGACAAGAATTATCGAAACGACAATAATTATTCAAAAATACACTCGGCCTGTTTATCTAAATGCACAGAAATTTTTGCACTTGCCTTCGCACTTCCACTGGATGCAAAAATAAAAAGCTATTAACCAATTTTTCTGCACCCTTCGAATAGTCTCTACGCCCACTATTCTTCACGGCAAAATCAAATGTGACTTTTTAGGCTGAATAAATACTGACTACGTGTGAATTCTGGCTTTTAGTTTTCATCACTAAACATTGTTAGCAGAGCAAAAAAAAATAAAAAAAAACAACAATCGCATTTTCCGGCCTTTTAAGCTTTTGAACCAGCTAAAGAAAGTGAATAAAAATGAAAATATTTTTTCGCTGGTAAGAGGATTACGGCCAAATATGGATGACAAATTTAAGAGTACTAAAGTATGGAGGAATGTTTAAATATACAAAATATTCTCGTATAGAATTGGAATTTTTCATTAACAAACATGTTATTTTGTATGGCTGGCAAAAACGTCAACGAACGATAACCGAATACCCTTCATGCGTAAATTTTTCTAAGCAAATGTATATCAATATGAATTAAGAGATTTGAATTGAAACAAATAATAAATACATCAAAGCTCACAATTATCGAAATAAGGAAGAAAAACGATGTATGGACCACGTCTGCATGGAGTCAGCGCCCCATATTGCAATTTTGTAGAGTTATGAAAATAAAATAGTGTGAGATATTTAAGAGCTTTAATGGATTTTTAAATATTGATAAGAAGTAGAAAGCCATTTTCATTCAAGACCTTGCAGGATAAACTAGTGAATTCGCGAACTGGAAAGGGCGAAATTCATTAATTCTCCAGTACTTTAATTTTAGCCGTATTAATCGCATCAATTATAATTTAACACACACGCGCTTTGCCCCTTTTGTAGGAAGTAGTGAAGGATCAAAGGAAGAGTAACACAGTAAGACTGCTCCAGAAGAGATATATACCACTTCACCACCTATCGCCTCTAGCATAGTCCCTTTTACCAGAATCCAACTCAATGCATTACATTACTAATGGTCTCATAGATAAAACACCTCACGATGTCGAGTAAAAGGACTTATACGGTCTTATACTCGTAAATATAATATAATTAAATTAAAACTACACTAAAACGAACAAAATAATATCAGAAACTATGACGGAAGAAAATTCAGTGTTGCAAGGAAATTCAGATCTCATATTTATAATTCCATTCCATTCTAGTAAATCGCCATTTTAAATGAAGGCTTACTGTAAATCTTTGTCAGGACAGAATTAATGAACAAATAGTTTCTCCGCTAGAATTGAATTGGCCCCACGTCCAACTATTCAGGAATTCAATATAGATATATTCATAATATGTGTGAGTATATGATTTTTCCCTAAAGAAATGTTTGTTCAAATTTAGCACACTCTTTTTAAGAAATTTGTTCAATTCTTTAAAACGATTTTAAGTATTCTTATTGCAAATGCTATTAAAGGTCATGATACACTATCCTATACAGTCGTATGATTCCTTCACAAATCAGAATCGAAAGTGATTCTCATGAATTTTTCTCCAGTACTTTAATTTTAATCGTGTCAATCGCATCAATTATAATTTACCACACCCGCGCACCAAAATGGAATATGATGCCTACAAATTTTCTATTAGTGGATTGAAGTAAATGCAACTCTGCTAGAATGGTATGTGCAATGTTATGAAAATGTTCATAGAATTTTGCAAATCGTATGATTTGTCAAATGCCGGTTACACAGTCCTACATTTTTAGCAAAGTCGCAACTCGCTCGACTGTTATCGGATAGAGGAGCTTGACCTTAAATTCACCAAAATTATGGCGAAGCTCAAAAAGTGCAACTGTAAAAAGTTTCGCGTCTATGTCATTTTGCCAAAAAAGAAACTATCCATCTACTGTTGTGCATTTAATAATAAGTTGACTTGATATATATTAATTTTTATACAAACAAACATATTTTAAATTTCGAGGTTAATCTTCCATTACAAAGAAAATGTTTGCAATTTTTATGCCTACTTAAATGTTCCAAAAAGCTCATAAAAAAAAAAAAAAATTTTTCCAACATTTTTATTAAATTTTTTTTTAATGACATTTTGAAAGTTATTTTTGGAAATCGACATAAAAGTCTTTTCCAAATATCAGTTGTTATAGTAAAGAATAATAACAAATGATTCTAATCCGGCGTGTGTGTGTGTGTGTGCGTAGCACCTGTAAATCGGTTGTCCTTTTAATATACGATTTGGTTTCCTATTTGGTTGTATTGTAAAAGGTCATCCTTTCAAGATCCTTACTTTTTGAATTTTTGATTTGGCTGATACTTTTTCTACCTCTTTAAGGAAGGCGATTTATTGAAATTCACCTGCCCATTTGAAAAACATCCTTCATTACAGTCCACACAACACGTAAAAATAATCGTTTTTCATTTCTGTTTTGTTAATGTTGCCAACTTTGTTTATTAAGGAAAAAACGTGTGGTTGTAATTATTATATATATTTCAAATTGGTAAAATCGGTTAGAAGAAAAAGGATGAAAACAAAATTCTAACATTATCATTTTAAAAACTTGTTATTTATTGACTCTAAAGGTCTCATTTCACCATCCTAGAAAGTCGTACGATTTTCTCTTGCTGGTCATAAAAATCACACATTTTTATGACAAGCAAGAGTTTTTGAAAATGTTCATAAAATGACAATTTTTTTCATGCAATCAGAGTTGTATTTATTTCAATCAGCAAAAAAAATTGGTTGTATAATTTTTATATGACAGTATAGCACCAGCATAGCAATTTCAAAGCGATTTTTTCAAATAGGAAGGCATTACTCTCATTTTTTTGTGAGAATGAATCACACGAATGTCTAGGATAGTGGAACAAGGCGAACAAAAAAGAGCACAACAGATTTTATGCCCTTTGAGTTCACAAATTCTATAAAATATTCAATTCGGAAAATGTTCCAAACTAGTAACACACAAGCTATTATTTAAGACGACAGTTATCGTATTGCTTTCACTTTTTTAACAAAAAACAGTTGAGTGAATACAATGCTGAAAATATATTGATAAAAAAGTTCTATTGTCATACCATGTTTCGAAAGGAAATTAGAAAAAATATTGAAAGCCATGCAAACACTATTAGCCAAAAGAATACTTTCTGAATTAAGTAATTTATACTGTATGGTTACGGCATTGTATTGTGTTATTGTATTAAACTGCATTATTGAATTGCATTGTATGTAAAGAGGCTTGAGGTTTATGATCAACATTAACTTTATTGGCGGTCATGCCAACTCATCAGCAGGCTTTAACTAGATCTTATTGTCCTGTATTGCATTGTATTATACGGGATATACTGAATTGTATTAATTCTCTCTCCCTCTCTCTCTCTCTGCAGAATAAACTCTTTAATTAGAAGAACTTGTATTGTAACTGTAACTTTCTAAAAATTATATTTTTCTTATTATTCAACAACTTAGCCCTATTTGAACCAATACACATACATAAATATGATATCGCTTATCAAATACCATCTAAATACATAAATAAGCTCGTTATCATTTCTTTTCAACTTTTTACTATAAATTTTTATCGAGAAAAATTTCTAAATTAATTTTAGATTCTGTTTTCAGGAAAAAAACAATTATTAAATGAATACTTAAAAAACTAGAAAAATGTTTTTCCATATTCTTTTTATCAGTAATAAAATATAAAAACGTTCAAACACATCGGAGTATATATAAAAAATATAAAAATATGCATGACAAATTTTTTTATACCCTTCTCTATATATCCAACAAATAAAAGTTAGATATATGGACTTTGCCGAATCTTATATACCCTTCTGGGTATGGATATGTTCGCTCGAAGAAAAGGACTAAAAAGTGGAATTTAAAATTTTAAGATATTTTTTTTTTATTATCAATATTTCGTCAATACAGTGATTAACTTCTGCAAGAAATAAAAATAATCCTAATTCTTAAAGAAGTCAACGAAATATTAAAAGAAAATATATTTATATACAAAAAAAAAAAAATTAATAATATAAAAAAAAAATTTTATGAAAAAAGATCTTAAATTCCAAATAAAATAAAACTAATGCCCCTATTATGGTTCACAACACCTAAGTGTTGCGTTGTAGAGCAGACAACACAACACTTATACTTTTTCTGATTATGGTTTACAACATCTAGATGTTGTGTATTTCAAAATGTTGTTCTTCAATGTTAGTATACTTTCTTTAAAAAATGCATCTGACAACAACACTTAAAAACAACTGTTGTAAACCATAATCGCAATTTCAAAAATACAACATCAAATTTACAACTGTTGTGAACCATAATAGGGCCCTATATATAACATTCAAAAGAACATAAATAAAAATATAGTACTTGAATAACAAGATTCCAAAGAGAGCAAGTCTGGCTGCGAGCAAAGTGTGGTGGCTGTTACACGGCTGTTCTGGGTTTGATACCCGTTGTGGTTACAACGACTATTTTTTCCTTGACTATAAATTTATATAATAATTTTTTTTTGTTATATTTCCATCATTTATCAGCCGATTTTGCTGACTTTTACATTTTAGAAATGGGAAGCAAGTTAAAGGAGAGGGATTTTAAAATTTTTAAATTTTGAAAAAGTTTAAGACGAAGAAAAACCGAAAAATACGGAGGGCAACCAGACAGACGGAAAATGCTCAATCAACTCCCCCTTCTTATAGAGGTAAATAATAAACATATATACTTTATGGGATCGCAAATCAATATTATAAAAATTTCATCTCCTGTATCAAGCCCTGTAATAGCCTTCCATCCTGTATTGGAGAAGGACATAAAACCATTTATATTTTTTTGATAAATACGTAAAATTTATAAAATAATTTACGTATAAAATATGATATCTTGAGAGTCTAAGTCAATATATATTCGTATATGGAAGGAATTATTATTACGATTCGTGTGAAAGTGCTTAATCAACAACTTGATATAACCTAATGAATATATTAATTGAGTATAATTAATTAATCCTCTTAACTATTCCATATGCATTAATCATCTGCAACATCTCTGGAAAATAAGGATGTTTATAATTGCCGCTGGTATATAAAATAGAATTATTCCCATAATATAGCTTGTGATTTGGAGTGCTGTATACAGAGAGAAGAAAATGGTGAATTTTTAAAAATATATCACATCTAGTTTTATTCTCAGTTGTACATACGTAAAAAATAATACAATTTTCACGTTTCATTTTATCTTTGTGTTTGGTAAATAATATCCTTACAGTACTAATTGCCAACATTGCTCTCCCAAATTTAGTACTATAACGTATACCTCCTCTCTCTAAACTGTTTAAGGAGATGGTTATTTAAATCAGAAATGTAGATCACATGTATTCCGTTACCTTTTTGTACATGCGATTTACTATCCCTTATGTAATGCTTAAAGGACCTTCTGAAGAAAAAAAATAAAATTTCGGAATAAAAATGGAAAGGACATTTTATTTTTACTGAAAAATATGACTTTAATTATACTGTAACCATAAAGGATATAAAGTTTATTAATTGCATAATAGCTCCGTTTGCTAATGCATATCCTCAGGGAACCTTTCCCAAAATGGGGATTTCAGCCACTTCCTAATAAAAATAAATTCGAATTCTAGATAAATAAATATGAGTTTAATAATTCAAGAATTCAATAATCAATTTAAATGCACTTACTTTCTTATACCAATTTTACATTGGCTGACTTTTTCTCCAAATGAAAGTAGAAAAAGGAAGATAAATGTAAAGAAGTAAAAGGATTCTTATATAACCTTCTTAAATGATTTATACTGACAAGCAAAAGAAACAAAATTGCAAGCTGATTACACCCTCTCCATTTTGCAGAAGGGATATGAAAATATATCTCATTTTTGGTTTCTATTTACATTCACTTGAAATGTCCTTTTTCTGCTTTTGAACAGTACAATTATACTTCACTGACGTGAACTTTAATTTCGGCCATACAAATGCATTTTGCATTGAAATCTTTAGATTGCGATTATAACGCAAATATTTTATTTTATTTTAATTTTATGTATTTAATTTAATTTACTTTTAAAATTATGCTAAAATTGATAACTTTCCAAGGGATAAAAATAAGGATCAAGAGGATACATGCCTTTAATCAGCTACACAAAGTACAGAAATTTTGCCAGGATGTTACAAACGTTCCTGGTTCAATACCGGTTGCATGCTAAAAATGTATTTTCGTATTTTAACAATACGAGTAATTGGCGGAATTATTTTTTTTAACTATTTTGTTTAGCATTTATCGTCGATTTTAATGCTTTTTACATGCAAATATTCTAGTAAAAATTAAAACTGTTGCATTTTTATATTTATGACTTCAAGCAAATATTAATTCCATCCTGTCACGCAGCAGGATACAAACACGGGATTGATCATTGTTAATATCACAGAATTTTTTTTCTTACTGATACGCAAGAAATCATGTTGGTTATAGATGGAAATTGAAACTGCGAAGTGCAGTCGTAGGCCTACACAGATATCTTAAATTGCCAACCGAATGAAGAGAATTTTAAAACCCATTTCTCCGTTCTGGCGTATAGCCAATAAGCGACTTTCAAACTGACTGCTGATTAGTTGATACTTTTATTTTACTTATATTTCTAGTTATTTTAGTTATTGCCCAAAAAAAAAAATTTGTACTCAGGACAATATTAATTTATTTACTATCTTAATCCTCTTGATATAATTCCCATTAAGTTTATATTATCTTTCCTTTAGTTTTAGTGAAAACACAGAGCGTTGAGCATTAAAGTTTCATAAAAGATTCAACTACACTCTTTAACAATTTTAATTAAACACACAGCCTTTATGATGTAGTGTGTCTATACATACATGTTTATACATACGCGTGCATACACACACACATTTATATATCAGTACGTGGTAAATGAAAACGATATTTTTTTTATAAATTTGAAAATGGTGTCAGCAAATTCTTCATGGAAGTGTGTAGCAAATAATGTCGGACTGACAGCTGAAAGTGCATTTTATATTAATTATTATCAGTTCCGAAAATAAAGCGAATGAATAATCGGGAAAAAAAAAAGGTTTTTAAACTGTCAAAAATCGTATGGAAAAGGTAACATAAAGGAAACAGCCTGTATCATTAGTTTTAAAGTTAATCGTACGTCGCCTATAAAACTTGAAAAAGAATTTATTTTAATAATTCGTTCATAGCGTAATGGAAACCAGTTTACGCCAACACACTGAAACGTGTTTAATCTTCTAACAAAAAAAAGAAAAAACCATTAATGGTCAGCAAGTGAAAGAAAATAAAGAGATATCTTAAGATATTTTTGATCGTTTCTGGGAAACAATTAAATTCATTAAAAAGCTGCTATTGGGCCTTTAAGTAATTTTGATGATGACTCTATTGGTTGTTGCTTTTGGAAATTACCATCATCATTTTTAAGGAACTGGTACATATTGTATTCTTTGCTACTGTTATCTGTATTCACTACTTGATTTTTCATTTAAGATAAACAACAGAAAACGTTAAAAAAAAAAAAAAAAAAAAAAAAAAAAAAAAAAAAAAAAAACAATAGCGACAATCAAAAGACTGTTTCTGTGTTTACTATGTTTTCCTTTTGCCACAATTTGAATTCAATGAAGCCAAAGAACTTAAACTTTAAAAGAAATACAGCAGGGGAACGCGTTGAAGAAAAGTTCAGGCAACTACGAATTCTACTGACCGCTATCATTTGCTTTGTAATAACAAAGCTTTTCACTCTTTTACAGTGTCTCCATCCACTTGCTGGGTAATAACACTGAGCGAGAACAAACATTTTTGCTTAATAAAATACAAAAGCTTTTTAAACACAACTTTAAGTCAACTGCTAAGTAGGGTATAATAAAACAAATGCGTAAATAAAATCCAGCATGATGTGAATTTTTAGCGCTTCTTTTTTATTGTATGATTTTTTTATGTACGCTTCATGCTTATTAATGAAAAAGGAATGGAATTGCTTTTTTAACATATTTTTTTATATCAGCTTTTTATTCATTTAAAGGATCTACAAATATACATACAAGCATACGGATACAATAAATACACATACGTAGGTATATGGAAAGGATGCATCTATCGCTATCAAAAGGAAACCCAAAAACAAGGAACATACACATCACAACATGAGGAAATGAAGTAAAAGCATGACGTCGCCATATTAAATATTCATACACCATGGAATTTCTGCACATGAAACAACTTTTTATGTTTTACTTATAACATGTTGGCATCAGCCACAGTATAAGCAACAGAGCAACGAGCAGGAGACTGCAGATATGTGTGGCAACATCACTATATCCTGAAACATGGGAGGAAACCCCATACACAAGTATGTGTGTGTAGTGTGTGGAGCACAAAAATCAACACTTGCAGATTAGCAAAATTTATCCGCCAACAAGCAGTCACTGCATTGTTGCAAGCGTTAAGTGAGATTCAATCGATTTTTTATTTCGGGGCGATATTGTGGAATTTAGAATTTTTATATGCTTGAACTATAAACTGGCGTAAGAGAAAGATAAAAAATCAATCTAGATATTTTCCCATTCTAACACTTTAATTGGAGAACCAAAGAAGATTTCTAGCCGACTATTAATTATTAACTTAAATGATTATAATCAATTATAATTAAATTGCAATCATGCCACAGTGACAAAATTAAGTATATTCTCCCTGTTATTCATTAATTAGGTACACAACAAGATCTTCGAAAAGAGATGACCACATGGTTGTTATGAAAACCAAACAGCTGATATTGTTAAGTGTTCACATACCAGAATATTTCGACATACAACGCATCAGAGGACGGCATTCACATTCTTTCCCACTTGAAAACATACCTAATGTAACCAATTTCTTCGTCAGCGTTCATTATCTATATACAGTTCTTAAACGGTTTTCCGAAGATTCTGTCTTAGCGAATTCCTCACTTACCGAACGATGGCATTTTTCCCAATAAGTACCTTCTATAACGAGCAAGGCAAAAATTTGTGGCACGTTTTAGCGAATTTTAAGAAAGCATAAAGGACTAAAAGAAGATAAACTGAACTGATTGGTACGAAAACAAAATCCAAATATATACAGGTGTACGATTTGTTACATATGGCATCTCTGCTGAAAAATTACAATAGTTCAGCATAAAAATGACAGGCAAAAATTTATGATAATTTTCACAAAATTACTATTTTCATGCAATCAAAATTGTATTTATTTCAATCAAAATTGTTTGCATCATTTTTGTATGATAGTGTATCAGCAGCAGAGCCATTTTGATGCAATTTTTTAAGACGGAACGGTATCATATCAGATGTTCATGTGAATGAAATGTACGACTGTGTAAGAAAGCAGAGCATGCCCTTATACGATGTATGGTCAATAAATAACTATTATTTTAAAATTTTGTGAGTTACATATGTTCGATTTGAGTATTTTGTTTTTCTGTTATATTGGTACACCTATCTGTTATATATGTTGGTAATATCAGCCATTTTGGAATGTCAGTTTCTTTTTGACAGATGAAAGCGTTTTCATCTCTGCAAAAAATTGCAACATTGAACGCAAAAAGGGCAATTTTGTGTACTTTTCTCCAAAAAATTTTGCACTCTTAAAGGAATACTACCTTGAAATTATGCGGCTTGTGCGCAAAGCAAACCGTCAAAATTGTGGAAGAACCAATCTTGGTTTTTGGACCATGATAACACATTAGATCATTCAGTATTTGACCAAACCCAAAAACGTAATCATGCCTCACACACCGCATTGACCGGCCTTGACCCAAGATAACTTTTTTATCTATCCAAAACTAAACACGGTTTTGTTGCGATTGAGCAGATAAAAAAAATTAAAACAGCACCTGTTGGCGATACCTATAAGCGCGTCTTAGAACTGTTTCGATGAATGGGAAAACGCGGGCAATAAATAAATACTTTTGGAAAAAATTGAAAATAACGGTTTTTTTATAATCATACCTCGTACAAATTTTAAATTTTTTGGAATGAAATTACTAAAATTCAAAAGTGATGAATTAAAATGCTATTTGTCCGGTACTTTCCAAAAAAAAGCATCTGCTGCGAAATTAAGAAGACACTAATGGTTTTCGTTAAGTAAATAATAAAGTGAAACTCAAAAGGTCATAGTGGAATATAATTGTATAATTTGGTGCCTACAAAGTGGAATGAATACCACTCTGAGGTCACTGGTTCGATTCCTGCCTAAAGACTTTGTATTTCCTTGCGGGAAAGCAAAAAAAATTGCAGGATTTAAAAAAAAAAATAAAAAAAAATAAAATTTTGAAAATTCTCCCTTAAGGCCGCGTTTAATTCAATTTCTAATTAAATGAATTATTTACAGTGAAATAATAAAGCATGTACCAGCCTTATTAACTTCTCATTCACTTCGACTAGAATTCGTACACCACTTCTCATCGATGCCAACTCTATTGATAGAATGTAAAGCAGGACTTTTTACTGCTAAATGAAAATTTATAGCTGATAGGGTTTCTGCGATATAGGGTATTGATTATATCGCTTTTGTTACATACAATACAAAATTAAATATATAACGTTTCGGTAAATTAGTTGCTTTTATCTTCTATTCCTAATTGTTTTATCTGCATAAATAAAATTTTATATTTTCCTTATTTAACACCAACTGGTAATAAAATGAACTTAAGTTAAACTTTTCCCAACTTTGCGCCAAAAGAAATAAAACAGAACAAGTTAAATACATTTAAACAAACACCGCAAATACTTTATTGTACTGCAAAATAGAATTAAGCAGCGACGAAAAAAATGTAATTTTATTTATCAATTCAATGCTCTTCGGTGTGTGTGAGAAAGTGGATATTTTACGATCTGAATATTTAAGCACACACATACATACATGCATTCAGCAATAGATTTTATGTGGTGAGAAGTGTTAAAGATAATACTTAGAAAAGAACAGATAAAAGGATAAATAAATGGAAAATGTAATACACTACACGAAATTACAATGCATTATAGACAGGAGCAAAAGTAAAGTGAGAAAAGGATATCTTCGCAACAGCTGCTATAACTCAAGCACTGGATGAATTAAAGGGGGAAATCAAGTTGGATTGGATTAAAATAAAATGCCCAAAAGGAAAGCTAAAACAAATCATTTTAATTGCAAATCTCATAAACATCTTTTAATGTATGTAAGAAACCCAAAAACTACAGCGCATGCTAAGGCTTTGTTCCAGACCCTGCTCCTACCACTTTCACCTTTGTATGGTCATCTCTTTAGAGAGGCAAGACCTAAGCACACAAAAGGCATTATTTTACTACAGATAATTTAAAAACGAAACCAATTCTATGTATCCTTTCATAAGTTTCTGCTACGCTTGATTACCTCTTTGAGTACCACGAACCCTGAGGTCTGCCAATTTTGAGAATCTTTCATATAATGAATAACGAATGAATTAGCCAATATCGCTCAAATAGCTATGAATTTGTTATTTTCATAATTTCTTTGGTAAGAGACCCTTTTATGGTGCTACAAATGGCAAAGTCTTTGGGTTGCAAGGATACCGGCATTGTACAAGAATGTTTCTTAATTTCTTTAGTGACAATATTTAAATGGCGACAGCAGCCAGAGGTTAATTATCATTTGCCAGCAGCACACCTTTGTCGGTCTGAATGAAGTAAAAGCAACATTTTATGAAAAGTTTTATATTTAGTCTTACTTGTTGTAAATGAGTTCAGTAAGAAAACACATGTATAGATCTGTGCGGGGCAGTTCTAACCCATTGCAACGCTAACTAAACATCTACAATGATATTTAGGTATTTTTCAGTTTTATAGAAGTTGTAAGGATCAGGAAGTATTGGTTTTGTATGTGCTGCAAGTGGCCAAATTCCTAAAACCCTCAAACAGGAGTTGAGATCCTTTGCTGGACAATGATTTCAATATTAGAATTCCGAGTCCAATGACAACAACATCAGGATTAAGCGACATTCTCCATTTTAATTTTTAACCTTATCGCAATATGTTGTAAGCAATATGTCGCACACAACATGTTGCAAACGACATGTTGCAAACAACATGTTTGCAACGCATTTACGAGCTACGCATCTTCCCAAATCCACATTAGATAATGCTAAGAAAATATATTTTTGTAAAATTTTTAGTTTAAAAACCAAAAGCATCGCATCTGTTACGATTTAATGCAGTTAACTAATTTCAGGTATCAAGTTTGTAGGTCTGCCCTCATATTTGTTTGTTTTACTCAACTGATACACACAGTTTTAATTAAATTACATGCAAAAAGTTGTTTAAGTTTTTTTAACTTTTAAAACTCTACTACAATTCTCTTGGCACTGAAACTACTAAATATGTGTCTAACAGAGTGTGTAACGAAATGAACGCAGCGATACAGTACATTATGTAGTGATGCAAAAGGAAAACTAAAGAAGCTAAAAATATGAGCGCACTGGGATGATTGCCAATTCAAATGCGATTTGAAGATTAAAATATACAAGTAGCTAAGAACAACAGATTGGTTTGTGCTAAAAGCAACTGCAAAAAAAGCTGCAGCAACAATCGCAGGAGACAGAATGGTAATGCAACGAGAAAGAAGAGATAAAAAACAGCGACTACTTCATGTGTATAAAGACGAACAGACAATTGAAGAAGAACAATAAAAGACGGCAAGTAATAGTTCGTGCAGTAGAATGTATTAAAAATTACAAAAACCAGTGTAGAAAACTGAACACACACACACACACACGCATAGATGCCCAACTTGAGGTTACCAATTTTTGAACCAGATCTTTTTTCAGTATGAAGATGTTTAGACCGAGTCTCATCCGTTGAATCTGAATGGAAATAGCGGAAATAGATAAATCAGTTAGGATCTTTACGCACAACTTTAATTTAGGTGGCAGTGCAGAATTGGGGGTTGCTCCGTTTAAAAAATGTTATCCGGAACTTTCATCGTTTTCAGAAATACATAAATTCTAACATTAGTGGAACAGTGGAAATAATTGAGAAGGTAGCATCAGCCATCATTAGAAGACGTAAAGTAAAAGTGGTTGGGTATTATGTCAAGATACTCCGTGTTCTGGAAAAACCTCCGATAAGTCTTAAATACATACGCGTTAATCTAATCTTATACGCAAATAATAAAATAACATCGCCTCAATATTTTCTACGTCGGAGCTAGTCACTTATAACAAAAAGCTAGCTAAATACTTACAAGGTAAGTCGCAAGAAAAGTGCTGAACTACAAAAAGCTCTATTTATACATTAGTAATTACCATTTGCCGCTATTATTAGGCACCTAGAGAACAAGTTTAAATGTTTATATATCTCGCGAAGGCTCACTTCACATCCTATCCTTTCTCTTTCACTAGTCACATTTATGAAAATTATCTGTAATTAATTTTTCCTAAAAGGCGATGTAAAAGTTGACAAGATCGATCTTATTAAAAATCTTAAAATATTGATATTGTACAATTAGATTTTACGAAAATAAGGCAGTGGTAAAAAATACTTCGGTTATTACTGAGGCGATGTCATACTCCGACACAGCGAAGGTCAAAAATTGCAAAAGTACGCAGCTGTATATAAAAATCAGTATACGAGTAAATTGTTGAGTGGTAAATGACGGAGTTGGGCACTTTTTATTTTTTTATGACTACGGGAGGAGAGATCGAACTTACTACTTCGGTCAACGGCAACCAGCCAGCGACCAATATGGTTTAAAAATTGGTCGTATACCAAGTTATTTCACACCTTCTTACATTAGAGTAAATAGATTATAAGTTCAGTAAAACGAATCAGATGAAAGATTTTTGCGAAAGTAGAATGTAGATAGAATATCTAACCTCGTAACATAACGAAATTAAAAATACTCATGGCTGTTGAACCACAGCAACTTTTGGAGCTTCGGTAACGACTACAGCTTAACTAACTGATTTATAAATCGCTTTTTCGTAATTGATCGCCAATTACAGCATATTGAAAATAAAGTGTTGTTTTAAAGCTTTATCGACTCTTAATCCTAATTAGGATACGCTAGGCAAATACAACAGATCATCGGAAGTAGCTCTACTTTCGTAATAGTTTATCAAAAAGTATTATCAGCTCCATACATACATAGATACTTGGAAATCATAATATTAATGGTGGATGCTTTGAATTTATAATATGATATGGCTGTATCGAATGGTAAAGTATAAATCTCTCCTAAAGTAAACAGTCTTTATTTCACCAATATGTTTCTTCTTACGTTTCAGAAATCGGTTTCGTAATTTAAATGTAGGACAATATTATCATTACGATTTTTTTACGATTTATCGCAAAATTTTTCCCACAAGAAGTCTGACTCAAAATTATATATTGTAATCTGATTTACCCAAATAGTTTTGCAACCGGAAATGAAAGAAAAGGATACTTTTTTTTATATTTCGTTACACTGTGCCATTGTTAAGCTTAAGGAAGACAGTTGCAAAAATCTCTGTTTGAATTATCAAAGTAACTAAAACGTAAATTTGTTAATAATTTAATTTAGTGATTCCTACTCGTGCTCACTCTTGCCTTAACATTTTTTTTCATTTGTATAGTTTGCAACCTCGTATCAAACATAAAAGGAGAGTCGAGAATGAAAAAAATTGTCTTATTGTCACAACGAAGGCCACATTGAATACGAAAACGTTACATGGTGTAAAACAAGCAACATAAAGAAAACAGAATTGATTGAATACTCTTTGTTTGAAGACGAGGCAAATAAAAGGAATAGGAAATGCTTGTGCCAAGAGGATGTTTAAAAGCAGGAAAAGGAAATTAAATCGCACAAAAAATCTAAATCAACAAAAAAAAAATAAAGAAATACTTTGCTTAAACACGTGCTCAAAAGTTTCAAGAAGCATATTGGGTATTCCATTAGGTGCCTACACACTTTAAATTTATATAAAACGAAATCTAAATAAGGTATCAAGTATTTGTATTTTAATTTAAAGGTTTGAAGACAATTTAATTCAAATAACCGCCAAGGCTGCGATTATCATACTGCATAAGATTCTTCCAATTTTGAATTACTTTTTTCCGCAGAGCTGGATGCAGTTCACCGAGGACATGTTCAACATTTAATTATAATCCGTCAATTGTATGCGGATTGATCGCATAAACTAGCGACGTCGCATAACCTCATAAAAAGTAACCAAATCACAAGATCTTGGCGGGCCACTTGCTGGTATAAAAAGTGAAATTCTGAATCGTGGAATTTTCATTGTGTCACAAGCTGTTTGTGGAGTTGTACCATCTTGATGAAAGAACATGCCATTAAAACCATTTCCATCCATTTTTAGGAAAATAATAATCGATCTATACCGAACTACATTAACGGTGAAGTTGTTTCCTGGCTCGTTTTTAAAAAAATATGCCGCGATGACACCATCAGTATGGAAAGTGCAATAGATACATATTTTTAATCGAAGCAATGCTGTCTCATATACTTCATATGGATCACTTTTTTTCCAAATGCGCAACTTTTGCTTATGAAAAGAAGCAGATCCAAAAAATGGATCTGTTTCGAGTTGCTCTAAAGCCAAATTATTTGAATGACATTTTTTTAAAACATAAAGGTGATCCCTTATTTAGTTTTCGTTTTATATAAATTTAAATTGTGCAGGCACCTAATGAAAAACCCGATACATATAAAAAACTAGAAAAGCAAATAAAATAAAACAAAATTGCTTGAAATGCAAAAACATTTAGAAAATCACGAAATTATTTTTATTAAAAATATACACTTACCATTTGACGACTTGCAGAAACCTCTACTAATAAAAAAGAGATTTACCAAACCTTGACTATAATCGGTTACAGCCTTATATACAGTATTTGGATCGCAAAAGTTCAAATTAAACTCATTTTTGCCGCTGTTAATCTGTAAAGGAAAAAAAGAAAAGTTGCAATATTTATCCGCTGTAAACTTATGACAATTGCCTAAATAAATATGATTTCATAATTGTCGAATCAAGAACGTCAAATTTACATAATAAAAATGAATCGTACAAATTTATAATTATGGGCCAATCTAACAATGTTTCTCCACTACCTAAATACTTTCTTTCATAACTCAAGTGCAAAAGTCTAGGATAACACTAAAAGTAGACACATAACTGGAATGCATGAAGAATTCGCCGGTAAAGGCACACTATGTCAATTCGTCACATGATTTACGATGACGGCGAAAAAGTAACAGCTGTGACCGAATTAAGAAAATTATACTTTAAAAAAGAAGCATAAGCTTACTAGAAGGCTAACCAAAAGCTTTCTCATTTTGAACTGCTTTTCATATTCAATTTAAGTCGAATTTCATAAAAATTCAATAATTGATAGAATAGAAAAATACTTTTTATTTATTAAAATGTTTAAAAACATTGACCCATGCCGATTTCTTCCTTATACGCCGACGTATAGAAACCGATCCATTACTTTACTTGGCGATGAATATACGAAGCCGAAATTTCGTCTTTCGAACCAGTTGCGGGCCAAACGTCTATTGCCGAGCCTGCTGTGTATGACGGATTTTTAATTTCACATGTTTTATTCTAATAAAACGTGACGAATATGCGCATGCAAAAAGCCGTTGTTCGCTGCAATTGTGTTCCCTTGTAAAGCAACAAAATGACACACTTTTTTCCTTTAGGCTTTTTTTAAGCTTTAAACTTTAATAATCTCATGTATTAATTATTTTCTTCTGTTACTTTTATATTAATATGTACCAAAAACTTATTAAATTTTTTTATTAATTTTTAGCTACCATTTGAAGGAAATGCATGTGAGAAAGCTTGGAACTTGGGATTAACTTTTTATAGCTTTCTTAGAAGCTGGAAAGCCTCAAACTTAGCAAAGTGCGAGTATAGTATCAACAAAACTAAACGAAAAACTAATAGATTAATTATTATTTCAATTGCATTTTCATAAAATAATGACTTTCACGAGATCAGCGCACCTTTTAGTTCAACCAATTGAGCGAACAAATTCTTTTGTATCACTTTTGCATAATAGTGTGGCACCTAAAGCGATATTTTGATACGACCTTCGTCTCAATGGAACACACAACTGTGAGGGATAGTGATTGCTGGCTAATGTTTTCCTAATAGCATGGCCTTTAGTAATATAATATTAAAAAACCAAGTTTTATTTTCAAGAAGCTAAAGGCAAGTAGACTATGAAGGATACGTTCATTATGGTACTTGCCAAATTGTTAAAAAAAAATCTTACTATTTGCATTTTTAAGAGCAAATAAATAAGTAATAAATCTTGCTAAAATACTATGCGATTAATGACTATAAAACTCGATAAATAATTTTATATAAAATCGCCACACTGACAATTGAATAATTTGTTGGCAATCTTTAGGGCAATTAATAATGTCCCTAAGTGGAAAAGTTCCTCTACTCCTAACCTTGTAATGTTAAGTAAGTTACACTGGACCAAAAAACCATTTATTAAATGAAAATGAAATTCAGAAACTTACTTTAATAAAAATCCCTAACTTTTGCATCTCCATTAACAATGTTACTGTACTCTTGGGGACACTCACAACTCATTTCCATTTTAGTTCGATTTAAAATCAACATGTCATAATTTAAAATTAAAAAATTTTTACTGATCATAAAAAAACATTAATTTATTTTGGGATGCACATGTAAAATGCATTCATGTATAGTTTTATTTGCACTTGCATTGATGCAAACGGATGTTTACTCACCTTTATTTTGCCCTCATTGGCAAAGGTTGCCTTCTTTAAATTGTACCTGACACTCAATTCAGAATTTTTAATCTCACACGATGTTTCATCGAAATCACACATGTGCGGTGGGCAAATGACATTCGTAGCCCATGTGAATTCATAATGACAATCAGCGATTTTACGCAATTTCGGTGTACCCTGGAACAAGACAAATGTGATGAATAAATTAAAAATTCATTTCCAAGGGAAAGGAGAAGAGTAATAAGTTTATTATACAGCATACAGCATAGAAGCAGATTTTCTGATTAACACACAGCATGCTTGAATTGGAAAACGTAATGCTGTAAAAATATTGACAGCAACTCCGATTACAACGGAATTAAAATTAAGGTATATCATTTTACTCGCATATATTTTTTAAGCGGACACATTTTAGGACATGTTAGAAGCCTGCACTTTCAACACAAATGTATGTAACACTGTAATGTCATATATATTTAACTAATATACAATCAATTTCAAATACTCTCATACGATTTTCTCTGTATACAATTTTTACTTTTTATCGAATTCTTTTACAAAAAACATCTTTGTATTTCTAATACATGTAATTCACTTTAAATTCAATGAAATCTATGGCTTGCAGACTTGGTGGCAATGTGTACGCATGAGAATGAGTGCATCCTGTCAGGGTTCGTTAAACCGTTATCTTCAATACCACTTTAAAATTCAATTATTTCAAAACTAGCCATACCGCTTTTTTACAGCACATAAAAGGTTTTTTTTGTACCAACTCTATATGGAAAGCTTTCGGCTTGTCCGCAGGAAAACACCCCGGGTCTAGGCAGGAATCGAACCCGCGACCTCATGTTCAGTAGGCTGAGCATTATTCACTCGCCTATAGATGCACCCCAGGAAACAGGAAACGAGTACTGTAGATTTATAGTCACTAATCGCAAATAATCCATATTGGTCACATTTGCTGCAGCTGCTTACAAACTTCATAAAAAAATATTTACTTGTAGTCAATTTCGCGATACAGTAGCATTGGCTCAAATCCCATCTGATTGTGGCCGGTAAAAACTCTTTTCTATGCAAAAATATATGGTTGCAGTCACACTTTAAAAGTACTATAATGTACTAGAAAAGGTAATACTAACTTTAGTCACATTTCAGAAAAACAATTTTCCATGCCTGTGTTGTGCGCAAAAGAATTGATAGAAATATCTCCAGGTAACGCAAATTCAACAAAAGCATACATAGTATGTTTTAGGTTGTATACACCCTACTCATGCAAAACATTATATCGGAATTATGAGAAAAGAATAGTGAACGAGAAGTCAGATATCATTTTTATACTGCCCCTGCTATCAAACTAGTCTATGTTTGGGAAAGAGCGTTCCAATGCCCAGATGTTAATTTATGTCTATCCATTCTTCCACATCTAACAATCCCGCAATAACTAAAATTAAACAAGCTTGAACGGAAGGAGAGTAGAGCTAGACTGTCGCCACTTCTACCCCTGCGTTTTCTGCAGGAAATGGGCAGCTTTGCATTTTGCGATTGTTAAAAAAATTCAACTAAAGATGGGTTGCTGTCAAGTTGTACAAAAAGATATGAATATATATGTATATGCGAACAATCTTCATATTCGGATCACTGAAGCTTATTGAAAGCTGCAGAGGAATACATGCAAGCATTAACTCTCAGTGTGGATCAGAACAAATAAGAGTTCTGCTAACTTAAACTAACATTTGAAGTCACACCAATTAGGAATAATAACATATTTATTGCTCTTCTTGATTTTTTTTTTCTTCTCAAGAGCAAACCCTACTCAGGCATTATTTTGAGACCTAAAAATGGGAAGAAAATAGTGGTAGCAAATACAATGTATATTTTTGCAATGGCTGACAAGCTGCTATTTGGTACCAGGAAATAAATTATTTTGGTATATACTTTGATTTTAACGCTAGTAGAGAAGGGGCGAAGGAGGGTGCAGGTGCCCACCCACATATTTTCATCGAATGAATTGTTTGCTTCTGAATTTTAAGTGGCCAGTGACTATGCCTTCGCCACTTAACATATAAAAAAAATTTTATACATAAGATGTTAAAGCACTTGAGAAAAGTTGATGGGAATTTTTTATTTTTTATGGATGCGGAAAGGGAAGCAACGGCAGCAGTATACACTGCCAAAATCACATGGCAATGATACTGCCTTTAAGTTCTGCTTAGTTCGGCTTCTATTAATAGGATTGCCGGAATTTTTTTGTTGCTACTTGCCATCATTCACTTATTGCTAAGCAGCGATATACAGTTGAAGAAACTATAAGGAATTCATAGAATAAAATTTGGGAAAAAATTTTTTATAGCCAATTGACTTGTACTGTCGCTCTGCTTCACACGAAAACCGTTCACATGCATTTTCTATTTCCAAATATTATATATTTCAATTTCTCAAATGCAGCCGTGAGGTGTTGTAATTTGCACACAAAACAAAAAAAAAATAAATTTGAATATTTATAAATATAATTGAGATATTTTTTTATGCTTTAGACTTCAATCCCAAGTCTAATTATGAATGGAAATATTGCCACAACCATAAGAGTATATTTTTCTTATGATAGAACTATGTGCACTCCAGCAAAGCTTTTATTTTTCTTTATACAGAATTTTGATCTGGTTTTTTTTACTTTTTTATTTTAAGCTCAGTGTATGTCTACTACGCCCCTGTTGATTTTACATGGGTTTCCAAAGTTTCTACAAACAGTTGGTTTTTTGTACTTGCCATAGCACGAGAAAACACTCCTTGAAGGCAAAGTACCACATTGCTTGTAGTCACGATATTTGAAAGACACAAAGCTAAAGCTTTTAGGAAAATACTAGACAGACTCAGCAGATAATTTGAATATGTAATGTAATACTTAGAAGGCAACTTTAAAGCCAATTCTCTACATTATTACAAGCCTCTTAATATTTTAAACAATTTTAGGGGCGGTAGTCTATATTTACAGCTCCTTTCCCCCCTTTGTGGTTACCCTACCAAGAGTTTAACTTACTAAAATTGCCCTATAAGTTTTCAAAAAAGTTTCCAATTTATTGTATTTTATAACTGTTTTATTTTCTGTGGCCTTTTAATCTATTGCTTTATTGATTTCAGTTTTCATTATTTTATTTGGTTTTTCAAACAATTTTTTTAATTAATTAATTATATATCGTATTTAATTATACATAGTTTGCCCGCTTCAAGAGCTTTTAAAAACTATTAAAAATAGGGAAAACAAGTTTTAAATAGAGCCGCAAGCCACATATAACACATTGTGAAAAATATCGGCATGTGATGTAAGTAAATTAAATAATAAGAAAACGTCAGCGAGTGCCTACAGTGTTTTATGCTCAGTAGGTGTTGTGGGAAAATACTAAAGCTTTTGATATTAAAAACAGCCACACGAGCAGCTCGCGCCAGATATAATTATACAGCAACTGCAGCATCAATAGTCAACAGACCCAACAATAATATTAATACAATGAACTAATGAATTTGCGGTGGGTTGAAAATAACCGCAGAGGTCACTCAGTAAAAATTAAATCCAATACAATATTATACAGATGTCAGCCACGTCGGATGGATGATAACACTATGCTGATGTTGATGATGAGACCGAGGAAGGCAAACATGTCAGTAATATTGATTACAATAACACTATAAAGGATAAACTGAAATACCACAAAAGCAGTAAAAGCTCGCTACGAAATTAAAAAAGGCGTGCACAGTGAACATTCAAGCAGTTTAATACTCATTGAATTAATTTTTAAGTATTTAAATGAAAACAATTTTAAATTTTCTTGCAAGGCGAATCCACCATTCAGTGGTCAGGTGAGTTTCAGTATTAAGATAAAATTATTGAACCAGTCGAAAAATATTTTAATTTTTTTTTTTTAGTTATTTAAATAAAATAAAATAAAAATAAAACAATATAAAAAGAATTAAAAAAAAATATTTTTGAAACTTGTGGTATCGAATAACGAATATTCGAGTTGTTTTACTGTGTTTAAAATACACAGAATTGAATACAGGAATTGCGTGAATTCAAAGCAACAAATTTTGGGCGCAAATGCAGTTCCAAAATTCTCTTTCGCATTTAGTATGGACAATTAACTGGCATCCAAAGACAACGGGAGTCTGACTAGAAAGTGATGGCTATTTCCAAATACATGTTGCATATGAAACCGCCACCAAAATGGAGAATTGATTGGAATGTATTGCACAGGGCAACCAGCAAAAGGTCTTCTTGGCAGACATAGTTTACCGATCAAATCGAAAGCGTAAAAAATATGAATAAAATATGTTTTACCACACATTTACAATATACGAAAAACATCTAACAGTAGTAGTAGGCCTGCAAACAACTGTGAATGCAACTCTGTGTTTCTTATAAAATTTACACTGCCAACTTTGAGTTACACACTAGTAGTCAGTTAGAAGTTCGAAAAATATAATCTTATAATTTAATAAATAAATTGAAAAAGTAAAGTGTGTTTCAAATAGCTTTTTCTTGAAACTCATAGCAAAAGACAACAATTCCTTCTGCTCTTCAATTTATGATTCTTGATAGACGAAAGTTAAACAAGTTTTGTAGATTTTTGTTTTTATTTCAAAGACCAGCGCTAAGGCCGTAGCACCTGGTCATGCAATGCACAGCACCTAACCTCTGCATTTTATATATTTTATTACTACTGCAACAGATAAATCGAAGGAGTTCGCATGTGTGTGTTTGCTGTATATTATCATCGGTTGAGCTGAGCTGTAATTAGTCGTGCTTCCCAAGAGGCGAATAAGAGCATCAACTTTTGAAATTGTTAAAAAATTAAGCATTTCATTTGCAAGTGCATTCTTTTAGCAGGCCATCGGACTCAAAGGCTTAATTGATATTTATAGAGCACAAATTGCAGAATATGTCCAACAGTGAAAGGCATGCAAAAGGCGAGAGAACATTAACTGCCTTTAAATATCTCTATGCTTGCAAAAGAAAATTTCTAAAAATGTCTGGAGTCAAATGTGGTCTACCGCGGACTTCTCTATTCGCCGTAATTGCCGTATCTTCGTAATTGTTTATATTTATTTTGGTGGAAAGTAATTCCCAATATTTCATTGTGAATTATTGCACAAGGACGTTACTCGTTACAAGGACGAGTTGAATATATCGAGGAGAGCCTTAAAATATTTAAAATGTACAATTTTGTATATTTTCTACACTTTAGCCCCACTACGCACAGAAAAACAAATTTTACAAATATAATCGCATTTTGTTTTAACGGCAGGATACAGAAAGCTGCACACAACAAACAGTAAACCGATGATCAACAAGGATGCATAAAGAAAAAAAAAATGGTCGCTGACAACTGCATATGAAAAGCACCGCAGGTGGGGGAAAAAGGCAGAAATTAAAAAAGCACACAGAGAATAAAAAGTACAAACAATAACTGTCCTAAAATAATAAAGCAGCAACATGCAGCAACATGCAGCAAACGGCTGTTTTAAATACTTAAATGTTTAAACAGAAAGGACCTGCTCCACATAAATGGAGATGATAAGTAAATGAGTCAGGAAACAAGTTGGCTTCTACAACGGCTAACACACAGATTACAGACAATTTATCAGTAGAAATTGGAGACAAAAACATAGAGAAAAATTTTTCATGCATCCGCAAATGTCGTACTACTACGGCAATGCATATTCAAATAATCTCAACGAAAGACTTAATTTGGAATAACTATTTAATGCCAAAAGTTCTAAATAAATACAATTTGCACTGCGGCATAATTTTGCAACCACTGCAGCAAAAGTGCTGTTGTAAATTCATTAAATTACAACTTTCATTACAAACTAGTATCCAAAATATTCTTCACTATTTATCAGCAAAATAAGCTTCAGCTATACAAAGAAGGGGGAATAAATTTTAATTGATTGTACTGTAATCAAAAATTTTGCTCCAGCCTTCCCCCTCTTTTTATTCATCAGAGTGTGTCTTGCTTTTAATTAAAATTACATAGAAAATTTTTTTTGTACAACGCTCTATAAATATAAAATTTATCATTTTGCCGCAACAGCGATACACAAAGTCAGTCAGTAGAGTTGCGATGATGGTCACAGATGTGTGACAACTACGAGTATCAGCGTACTCGCAGCAAAGCTGTACAAGTCACTGCTGTTCACATCGGACGAGTGATAGAAGAGAAAATAATGTCAATAAAGATTTTTCTATTGTTTTTGCTTACTTTGTTTAATTGCATTTATTGGGGGCGGGGAATTCAACTACATCCGATCGTCCATTCAGCAAACATTCATAATAAATAAGTTTAATGACGGTGGCATTGTAATGCGGTAACTTGCTTCTGTGGCGTTTGATTGTATCTCGTTTTATTTTCGTTGCTCTCCCAGACGTACTACAATTAGTGTCACTAATGCCCACAAGGCAACGGCAAAGGATTGCAAAACATATTTATTTGTGTTAACGCAGCACTGAAGTACGTAAACAATTTGTTTAATAAAACATGGAATAAATAATGCAAGATTCGTCTAAAAGTTAAGAATTACATTTAACTGATTCAGATACGCATTAAAATCAATCACTTCTTATAAAATCATTTGCTGAGAGTATTAAATGAGTCATGGAATTGTTTTTAAGGACCAACTGAACTGACACCGTTACTGAAAAATCAAAAGAGAGAATTCATATTATAGCAAAAACTGGAAGATCTACTCAATACGTAATATTATCGTCCGATTAAAATAATTTCATGTTGCTCTTTCGATTTAAAAATTGTTATTCGTCATATTAAGGTCTGCAAAAGGATAGTTAAAGCTTTGAGTTAGTTTCGAAAGTACGTATGTCAAATATATCATGTGACAAATTTTTTTTGATAAGTCGCACAATTTGCAAAATGTTATTAAAATTTTCATAAAATTACAATTTTCATGCATTCAGAGTTGCATTTACTTCAATCAACAAAGAAAAAATATGTTTGCATCACAGTTGTATATTAGTCTGGCACCTATACCGCCATTTTAATACGATTTTTTTAAATAGGAAGTAACGAATTCTAGGACTGCGTAGGATAGTGATAGATCATAACGACCAAATTCTTCCAACACGTGGAATTCTTTCTTAAAAATTCCCAATCTTACTTCCTCTTATAATGCGTAATGACATTTGAAAATAAAACAGCTGTTATGACAGACCATGATAACCATGTACAATAATAACAAAATAAGGAATCGTAAGGCTGCGTAGGGTAGTGAATCATGGCCTTAAGACCATAACGGACCAAATTCTTCTAACACGTGGAATTCGTTCTTAAATATTCCAGATGTCACTTCTCTTATAAAACGAAATAACGACGAAAATAAAACCACTGTTATGACAGACAATGATAACCATGAATCATGGCCTTAAGACCATAACGACCAAATTCTTCCAACACGTGGAATTCTTTCTTAAAAATTCACAATGTTACTTCCTCTTATAATGCGTAATGACATTTGAAAATAAAACAGCTGTTATGACAGACCATGATAACCATGTACATTAATAACGAAATAAGGAATCGTAGAGCTGCGTAGGGTAGTGAATCATGGCCTTAAGACCATAACAAAGAAATTCGTCCAACACGTGGAATTCGTTCCTAATGTTACTTCGTCTTATAATGCGTAATATTGATGAAAATAAAACAGCTGTTATGACAGACAATGATAACCATGTGCAATGCTAGTGTGACCATATTAGGAAAATCCTAAGCAATAATTAAAGCATTCACACAAACACAAAGTTGCGAATTTACATTGCACTATAAAAAAGTAATAAAACAATTAGTGCAGCAAAAATTAACTTTTTTACTAAAAGCTTTGAAAACCATATTAATTTGTTCGTCGTTTGCCGGCACAGAAGGAAAACCAAACCTATTGCAAATCATGTCGCATATTATAATTTTGGAATATCGCCATGACTATATGTATTTTCTTTTACCGAATATTGAGAAAGAATACATAAAAAAAAATTCCCTGGAGTAATTTAAATTCAATTTGTTGGTTATAATTTTTTAAATACCATGGGGAGTTGATCTTAATCAAAAGTAAGCCGACTATACCAGTATATGCTTGGTTTGCTCCGTGAATATTAAATTTTGCAGGTTGCCCAGTGCAATATATGTTGCAAGTCGCGTTTGATAATAAGACTGATTTGGATAGAGGACGCAGCATATCGAAATGCTGATGCAAAATAATTACAAACAGAAATTATCATTATGAAGAATAGATCCTGGGGCAACAGATTAAACTAAAATTTTAGTGTAAGACACAATTTCTATTTAAATATTTAAATATTTCACAAATTTTAATGACGCAGCAAATAAGAAAGTGTAAGAAATTTCTGAAATTCTACTGTGATTACTTACCCGACCAGCTCGCATGTCACAATAGAACTCAATTGTTGATGACAATTTCGATTTTTTATCCCCAGGACAAGTATCACCACTAGTATAACGCAGTTGGGCGTTAGTACGATTCACAGCCACAAGAGAGACAATTGGATAGCCAAGACTCTAAAATTACAAGACATGAAAATATTATTAAATTTTCTCAAATAAATAATTTATCCGCTAAACAAATAATCTGTATTATATTCACAAAGAATTTCATAAATCCAATGAAATAGTTTCATAACATTTTCCCATTAATGCATTGTCTCTAACACCGTAACATTAAATAGTTTTGAAAGAAACTTTAATCAATATTTTATTGCATATTAACTAAATAACTAGTAGACATATTGCTGTAGTTTTTATTTCTGTTAAAAAGTAAAATATTTAGGAATTAACTCAGTGCTAAAGCCCGTTGCAATAATTGAAGTCGTAGATTTATTAAAAAAAAATTACCTTTTGATAAATGCATGCATAAATTCTGCATCCATTTAATTTTTAGAGATAATAAGGAAACATTTATAATATTTAATATTTCTTATTTTAAATGCAAATCGAATTTATGTTATTTCAGTCACCTGTTAATAATGCATTCTTACTTTCTATCCAAGATGTTCATGTTTATACATTTGATATTTGATTGAGATACTTGCGGGGAATGGAAGCATGTTAAACAACTTAATAAAGACATGAAAAATTAATACGAATTGAAATTTATTGGAAACAAAGAAAAAAGGAAAGAGCCAGTAAACAAGAATGCTAAAATTTAATTCTCTGCGACATTGATGTGCACTGGACATGAAAGATAATTGATGATGCATGGATTACAACATGAAATATATGTATATGAATTATTATCATTAATTAAATACGACAAGAACATCATACTCTCGATTTGCAAAAATGCAGTAATTTATAAGGGCCGATTCCAACGACACGTAACAAAAGGAAATTATGCCAGCACACAAGTTATACATTTTTGTAATCACAATCCGAAAAATATTATCCGACAAGCTTTCTCAGTTGAGTAGATACATATATCACGATGTTTTTTATATATGCATTTCTAAATACTACACTTAAAAAGGTACGTAAATCAACCTTACATCGGAAAGGTAGAGTACTCATTCCTTTCTATACATTCCTTTACATTTTAAAAAAGCTACAAAAGAAAAATGTTCAAACAGCAGCAAAAGGCATCTCTTTACCCTCAAAATGTGAATATATTGTAGAGCAATCATATCCACTGTGCAAGCCTTTCTCTCTTTATTTATATCAGAACAGGAACGTAGAAGTATCTAAATTATCTGTTGATATTAGAAATAATGGCTACTAATACTCTCCATTAAACTGCACGGTTACCGCTCCTTGAGACACCCCATAAGCTTTTCTTTTCATTTATATTATATTGATTTCAGATGGTTGGTTGAAAATTATTGAATACAAGTCTCATCACTTGGCCCACAGGCATTGCCAGTAATTCCCTTAAAGTTATCACTCACTTATCACACTCATCGAGTATTTTATGGTATACGGTTTTTCACACATTGTGTTCGGCCGTCTAGCCTCTTCTAACATAGTCACACAATGAAACTATATATCAGATAAAAATTAAAAATAAAGTATTATCCCGATTTATGTACACACACAAATGTAAATTTATTTACTATTAATTATTTTGCTTGTAATCTTCAAACAAACAACAAACAAAGTAATTAATAATAAATACATTCATAGATTGCCAGAATATTTCACACAGTGAAAAACGTAATACAGAGATAAATGCATGAATTAACATGTATGGGTGTGTGTTTGTGTTTGGGCGTGTGTATGTAAACGTACTATTTGTACGGAGTGCTCTTTGCGCAATAAAACTCATTCATGTTAAATGGACCAGAGAAACGATATATATATATATAACCATATGTATTTATATACACACGCACACATACATACCCGTACATAAATTTCCGCATACATAGATATATAGATACATATGTATATAAATTGAATTCAATAACCAGATGATAAATGAAGTAGAACGCATTCATTCATTCATTAAAGTAGTTTCAAAAATTACGTGGGGAATTTTTCTTAATTTTTCTTCCAGCTGAAATAATTTTATTTATTTTTTTTTTAATGCTTGAACTATTAAGAGGACGGTAAAAATATATGAAAAATGTTAAAAACAAGGCACTGCGATAAAAGCAGTTTGTATTGGGTGGTTTTTTAAGAAGTACACTACTTTGGCTTGGCAACGTTAAGCCATTTAACAGCTGATTTATTGAAAAGAGCCTCTCGTTTATTTTGGCTTTACATTTCGTTATATCTGCAATGCGAATGGACTCAAGCACAAATTGATATCGATATTAAAATGCCATTCGCTGATGAAGCTTATTTTTGGTTATTTTGTCACACAGAATGTCACTTTTTGAAAACTGAGCTTGGGATGACGATATAAATTTCTTCCTACCGCAATCAGCTGGCATTTACCTTTGTTATACATATGTAGTTCCAACACGACGCTAACACAAGCCACACAGCACTTAATATAAATAATTTAAAGGACGAAGATTTTTATGAAAAAATATTTGATTCTGTGTTATGGAGAATAATCAAAAGAAAATTGGTGTTTCAGATAGCATTTTGTATACATCAACCGGAGGGGGTACATCCACAAATCCATATCTAATCATTAGTGCAATAAAATTATTTGTAAGGATTTAACTTGATCACTTAAAGTTGTACAACAAAAAAATATCCTGTACTTATAAAAAGAGTTGGTCGTAATTTAATATTTTGCCAATCCTTTTTGTTGCTCCAATTTACTGAAAAAATAATGGTTCTAGGGAACTGAAATATATAAATTGATAAAGATTTGGAGAGCAAGCTACACTGGAATGCAACATAAGGGAAGTAGCTTTGCACTTCGAAAGAACTGTTATTGATATACATCGCTTTTTGGTTTCTTATGAAAGATAATTTGATAGATAATTTGAAATATAATATTGAAGAGGCACATTTTTGTGAATGATAATCCAGGAGTGATTCTCGAAAAACCAATGCACCTACAAGAGTAACTATTTGGTGCTTATTTTGGGCTGGTGGCATCATCGAGACGTATTTTTTCTAAAATGAAGCCGATCAGGCAGTTACTGTGAATGGTATACGCTATCGTGAGATAACAACGAACTTTTTATATCCCAAATAGCAAAATATGCGTGTGGGTGATATGTGGTTCCAATAGGTGCATTCCATTTTCCTCACAGCTAACGAAACAATCGCGCATTGTGATTTGAGACCGTTGGACTTTTTCCTTTGGGATTATTTGAAAGCAAATATGTACATCGATAAGCCAGCAATAATTCAAGAACTGCAGGATGAGATCATTCGGCACATTAACGTGATAGAACCCCAATTATGCCTCAGAGCCATCGAAAATTTAAACAATCCTGCATTTACTTAATGTTTATAAAGTTTTTCAAGCGCAGAATTGGATGCGAGCCCACATTTAAACAACTATATATAGTAATACTTAATATTGACACCCTCTTCTTTTTGTAAGTTGCTTCCTTAATATGGCGTTGGATTGTGTGCAATATATAATATGTTATTTTTACGAGGCACAACGCCAAATTGGGAAACCTCAAGCTAATTGGAAAGTTCAAAATAATGTTAAGATGACGTTTTCGATATTAAAATACTTTTACATCAAAATTTTTAATCAAATCTGATTATGGTGTACAATGTAGCACATAATCGAGTATAGACCTTTACATTTTATCCATGTTGGTTCATTGTTTACGTAAATCGTATTTTTGGACAAAAAATCAATCAAATATATTTTTAATTGATTTCTTTTATATATGTATAAATTTATTCAGTGATATGTGGTATGTTATAGTTATAAACATTCTCACAGGGAGGAAAATCGACATTTTCAAAATTTCTTATATGCAGTCTAAAACAAATATTTTCAGATTATGAAGCGCTTTGTCCTACGATGACGAAAAGAAAATTCTTGAATATAGGACCAAAATTTTACTTTCTACTGATACATATATATACATATAGCAGCACATAACCAGATGATACATTTCTCTTTTGAGTAACATTTATATAAGTAAGTAAGTGCATTATTAAGCACCATATAAATTTAATTAGACAGACAATACCTTAATGTTTCCAGCAGTGTCATGTTTAGAATTTTTTTTTTTTTTTTTGTTTAATAGTTCCAATGCACCACCTCCCAAAATCAATATTTTGCATTGAAGTGAAACATAAATTGAAAAGCAAAACGCATTTAATAGCATTCCATTATTATTCCCAGTTGAACAGTGAACAGAAGAATTTCTTAGGACAACAAGAGATACTTTTACGAAACATTTATTTAAACAAATGACAAGCTTAAGCAATATCAAATTAGTTTTAATAGTTGGTGAAATTTAAAATAAATAAATGCCACGAAAAGAAGGGATTCATTAGTGACTTTCGCAACAGAAAACATTCGCATGGTGCAAATAAATACAAACTCCCACACACGAGTCGTGCATCCACATCCGCCGTATATAAGCAATATACTCTTATGGTTCCGTTTGTATATGTATGCGTATGTGTAAGTAATACAGCCTTATATACCATCATTATATACATGTGTAGAACATAATTTTTTGGGCTGCATATGGTACGGTACAGTGGAAAAAGTTGCTAATGGCAACCGAATCTTAAAAATAATATTAAAGAAGTTTTTCGAATGTCAATTTTAAGTGTATTTAAAAAACTTTCATTTAATATAGTTTGAAATTGTTTATTGAGGATACATTTTTATGTCAAATTCATCGTTTCTGATGCATCATGATGAATGTAAAGACATCTCCAGATATTTGTTATGCAAATTGAAAATGATTTGCAAAATGATTAATATTATCGATAAGGAACAGCTCCTTTAGACGTCAGGCTAAACGTTGAATATAATTCTGCGACTAAGTGTGTGTGAAGTTTGCATCAGATACAGCTCTCTGTGGGGATCAGAGTGTCATTGTGAAATCGTATTGAGTTTAGGTATATTTTAAATATTATATTTAATATATTATATTTCAAACATACGAAATTTGCCATGAGTTGCAATCGATAACATTTAATAAAATGGTACTAAATTGAAGTGTGTGTGCTTTGCTCCTCTCTGTTTCCCACCCTCTATTATAGGTAGATTATTAACCTTAAAAAGATTCTCAATTTAAATATCGAAACTGGCAAATTGCAAAATCCTTTAATGTAAAATAGCACAGTTCCAAACATACGAAATTTGCCATGAGTTGCAATCGATAACATTTAATAAAATGGTACTAAATTGAAGTGTGTGTGCTTTGCCCCTCTCTGTTTCCCACCCTCTATTATAGGTAGATTATTAACCTTAAAAAGATTCTCAATTTAAATATCGAAACTGGCAAATTGCAAAATCCTTTAATGTAAAATAGCACAGTTCCAATATTTAAGGGGCGAGAAATTGGGATCACTCAGGCAACAAAGTGCCTCTACAGTGCTATGAACGTAAAATTTATGTTACCGGTATTCAAATGGGTTTCAGCTCCTCACGTTTTGGAGGTACAAAACCAAAGCTTTTACATCACTGATCTCCGTTTTTTGAATATCTCTTTTAGGAAACTGAATTTAAGCTCTGCCAATGCAGTCTCCACTGTGCGTGTTTGAGTTATGCTTTGCTTGGGTTTTTTTCTATTTGAATGTTTCCTTAAGTTCAGCATAAATTGAATCTGGTGGCCAAGGAAAAACAAGCAAACAACAGCAGGTCAACGTGATTTGTTTGTAGAGTTTACCATCATCATGATCGCCTTTCCCCCTTCTGCTGACGTTAAAAACTTTTTATCAATAAAGTTGTTGACCATGTTTTTAATCTTTAGTTTTGTTTTCTCTCCTTTTTTGCTGATGATGTTCTCTGCTAAAGAGATGCTTCCGTTTTACTTCAAAGGATTAGACAATTTTAACTCGTGGCCATGGCTGCCAAAGACACTTGTTATCATCCTCTTCATGCTTACGTTTTCTTCTTCATCATTTATTTGCTCTTTTTAAAACACACACATACACATATATATATATATATATATATGTATATGTATATATTTGTATCAATTTGCACATGTGTGCATCTTCGACGAGAGTAAATACAATAACCGCACATAAATATTGATTGGATGGCCAAATAGTTTGGAATGCCACAGCACGTTTTAAACATTAAATACTCGTTTGTATAAAATTTATACACACAAGCAGCCATGGTGTAGTCGTATATTCCTTCCATTTATTTATATTTGCACCAAGACGAGGAATCCAAAATGTTGGGTTGCATTCTTGCATTTATACAAATAAATGCGTTTGCGGATGTTTCCATCTATTCCATCTGTTTTGATCTGATGATTGTTCATTATAAACTCCTGTTTCCTCTTACATTCCATAATACTGCCGATACGGTTGGCGCTACATCTAGTGTATGTGACTTTATGTTTGTGGGCACGAATATGATTGTATAGACACAATGCTGGTGTTTAATACTTTCCCCGTATTATTTAACTTTGTTTTTAAATAAACATTTATTGAAAAATACATCTTTCATTTCAGACTGGAAACATTTTAATTACACTGGCCTATACTGAAATTGGTGCCCCTTCCAAAATGGTTCATTGGTTTTAATATTCACCAGCTGAGTGCCTCCGCTTTAGTATAAACAGTAAACCGGACATTTCGGAAGAACTATCTATTTTGTAATTATTGCAAATAAAATTTTATAAATCTTTAGTAAATATAATTTCAGACGCGGCGGAAGAGCTGGCAGATGCACCATATTTAATTTTATGAGTTTAGACTCATACTCATACCCATGGCAACTACATACTACACTACTACATCAGTCGACAAGTTTGCTCTTCCTACTACTTTCATCGTTAGCAACTTGCTTATAATTACTTATAACTTCATTATCATGTACAAGTTTATTCATTCATATAAATATAGCAAATTTAATAGTAGTGAAACAAAACTTCCTTTGAGAATATGCAAACCACAACATAATTTACCACCAACAATTCATAGATGACTAGAAATGTGTAACTGATTTACGTCAGATGCACTGAAACGTACAACATAAGAAAGCTTTCGATTATTCCTGAAGTTAATTGAAACTCACATTTCTTAAAGTTTTGCTACAACCGTTTTAAACTTGCATATTTTAACCGCTTCTTATTTTTTTGGTGTTTTTAATAAAAAAACCGAAAATAAAAAAAAAATCCTAAAAATAGAATTCAACGATTTTGGCCATTGCTTGTCAACTAAAATAAATTTTATGCACTAAATGTAATACAAAGGATGCAAAGGATGTTTCCTCTGAAGCCTCGGAACATACTGGCAGACATATTCTTATTTTCCGCTAAGAATTATTTTATTTTGAACTTACGCTGCACTATGGGTTCATTTAATGAGCATTTTCCTGATTTATTTAAGTATTTTTCTTATTAAATTTATATTCCACTTTGTTGTATTCGTAAGATTAAATTAAATAAATTAAATAAATAAAAGCTTCGAGAATTGTCAAATATGTGTGAGGCGGTTTCCGCAGACCAGCAAAAAAACTATTTATTGCAACAAAGACAAGAGACAACTTTCTTTTGGAGAATGTAATGCACAGCATTCCAAATTGAAGGAAAGAAAGAAACAAACATATAGATAGATTTGATTGTAGCAACACATTTGTTTTATTTCATTTCACTTTATTGTAAATCATTTCATGTATTTGACAAGAGTTTTCGTTTGCATTTCGGTCTAAAAAAGAAGTTTCCAATATTGCCAAATGAAAAAAAATTAAACTCAAATGAATAAGAAAAGTCGTCTCAAAAACTTCTAATTTTATTTGCATTAAGTAACCAAAACAACCGAGAATCTCTTTTATTTTTAAAGTAAAAACAAAATTGTTTACAGTTTTCGTGTTTGCAACAAGTTTACCTAATTCCATGCGAGACATCCATACGTAAATCATATAGATATGTACGTGCTCGCATCAAATACTTTTAACTTTCATTAAAATACTTTAATTATCAAAAAGGATTGTGATT
Source organism: Ormia ochracea (assembly GCA_963402855.1). NCBI lineage: Eukaryota > Metazoa > Arthropoda > Insecta > Diptera > Tachinidae > Ormia > Ormia ochracea. The sequence continues at coordinate 59,162,444 of OY727105.1, read as the reverse complement.
GTGAGCTCAGCAAGAGATAAGACACTGCAAGAGAAAAATATTATTATTTTTGCTACTTTGCCCGGCTCGCCAGTAAATTTAAAGATAATTTTACCCACTCAGCAGTTACAAAGCCCTTATAATAATAGAAAATAAAAATCCTTTTTAAATTTAACACAGAATCTAAATTTTTGTTCTCTTTGAGCCAACATTCCATTTAACACTCGCAGGAAAAGTAATAAAAAAAACAACACGTCGTATAAAATTGGCAAAATATTGAGTCTGAAAGTATGAAGCGTTATGTTAAGCTGCATTTAAGGACACGATAAGCAACTATTTCCTTTTTTCGATAGGAAATCCTATGCTGCACAAACACATCTTAACAGCTGGCTAACTGAGGGAAAACACTTGCTGTATTCGTATATTGAATATTTTACAAATTTTCATTCTTGCAGAGTCATGGAAGAAAGAAAAATGTAATGGCACGACACATATTGAAGTGATTTTGGAAATTAACACTTACACAATGAGGCCAACGTTAACATAAAAAAAAAAATAAACTGGCAAGAGTTTAAAGTGCAGCAATGGAAGTGAAATTTACAATAAATGAATTCTTCAATAAATCGCAAACTAAAATCTGATTTCATGTTATTAAAACTGCACGCTAAAGAGAATTATTTCAATTTTGCAAGTCAATATTGAATAAGTCTAAATAGACGTTTATGTTTGTAAGGACACAGTGTTATATTTCGGTGCATTTCCATTGTTGCATTTCCCTTTTGATATATTTCAAATGAAAAACTTATGGAAACTCGGATTAGGCAACTCATCAGACCAAAAAAGAAACAGACTATTAAAAAGAATCTAAACAGAATTCGGTCTATGCTCGAATGATGTCTCTGTCAATTACAATGGATTCTAGGAATCATTTATTTTAACTTTGATAACAACTAAGTGAGAATAATGAATGTAATTTCATAACCTCATATTTATAGTGTATTTCTATTATTTTACACACAAATCACTTGAAGTTTAGTTTAATTCTAAAATGTACTTCTGATAATAATATATTATAATAATATATTATAATAATATATGTATATACATATAACATTAAACATATATAATATTATATATATAAGTATATATATATATATATATATATATATATAAGTATATATATATATATTATTATCAGAAGTACATAAATATATATATATTTTATATATATATATATATATTATAGCTACCTTAGTGATTTTTACCGTCCAACTCCTTCCTTTCACCTCGAATTCCTTCTTTAATTGAATTCCAAACTTGAAAATACGATAAAATGGCAAAAACTTAACTAAAAGTAAAAGAGATGCTCGATTTGATGATTCCATTCTCCTGGAAGTCATCCTTAAATGAAATTCCAAACTTTTTTAAGCTGAACTGGCGTTTATATTACTTTTTCTAGTCAATTTTTTGTCTTAAAATACGAGTATATTTCTTATATTTTTGCCAATAATTAAATAACTCAAAAAATTGCGATTTTGGTAAGGTAGCTACCTTAGTGATTTTTACCGTCCAACTCCTTCCTTTCACCTCGAATTCCTTCTTTAATTGAATTCCAAACTTGAAAATACGATAAAATGGCAAAAACTTAACTAAAAGTAAAAGAGATGCTCGATTTGATGATTCCATTCTCCTGGAAGTCATCCTTAAATGAAATTCCAAACTTTTTTAAGCTGAACTGGCGTTTATATTACTTTTTCTAGTCAATTTTTTGTCTTAAAATACGAGTATATTTCTTATATTTTTGCCAATAATGAAATAACTCAAAAAATTTCGATTTTGGTAAGGTAGCTACCTTAGTGATTTTTACCGTCCAACTCCTTCCTTTCACCTCGAATTCCTTCTTTAATTGAATTCCAAACTTGAAAATACGATAAAATGGCAAAAACTTAACTAAAAGTAAAAGAGATGCTCGATTTGATGATTCCATTCTCCTGGAAGTCATCCTTAAATGAAATTCCAAACTTTTTTAAGCTGAACTGGCGTTTATATTACTTTTTCTAGTCAATTTTTTGTCTTAAAATACGAGTATATTTCTTATATTTTTGCCAATAATTAAATAACTCAAAAAATTGCGATTTTGGTAAGGTAGCTACCTTAGTGATTTTTACCGTCCAACTCCTTCCTTTCACCTCGAATTCCTTCTTTAATTGAATTCCAAACTTGAAAATACGATAAAATGGCAAAAACTTAACTAAAAGTAAAAGAGATGCTCGATTTGATGATTCCATTCTCCTGGAAGTCATCCTTAAATGAAATTCAAAACTTTTTTAAGCTGAACTGGCGTTTATATTACTTTTTCTAGTCAATTTTTTGTCTTAAAATACGAGTATATTTCTTATATTTTTGCCAATAATTAAATAACTCAAAAAATTGCGATTTTGGTAAGGTAGCTACCTTAGTGATTTTTACCGTCCAACTCCTTCCTTTCACCTCGAATTCCTTCTTTAATTGAATTCCAAACTTGAAAATACGATAAAATGGCAAAAACTTAACTAAAAGTAAAAGAGATGCTCGATTTGATGATTCCATTCTCCTGGAAGTCATCCTTAAATGAAATTCCAAACTTTTTTAAGCTGAACTGGCGTTTATATTACTTTTTCTAGTCAATTTTTTGTCTTAAAATACGAGTATATTTCTTATATTTTTGCCAATAATGAAATAACTCAAAAAATTTCGATTTTGGTAAGGTAGCTACCTTAGTGATTTTTACCGTCCAACTCCTTCCTTTCACCTCGAATTCCTTCTTTAATTGAATTCCAAACTTGAAAATACGATAAAATGGCAAAAACTTAACTAAAAGTAAAAGAGATGCTCGATTTGATGATTCCATTCTCCTGGAAGTCATCCTTAAATGAAATTCCAAACTTTTTTAAGCTGAACTGGCGTTTATATTACTTTTTCTAGTCAATTTTTTGTCTTAAAATACGAGTATATTTCTTATATTTTTGCCAATAATTAAATAACTCAAAAAATTGCGATTTTGGTAAGGTAGCTACCTTAGTGATTTTTACCGTCCAACTCCTTCCTTTCACCTCGAATTCCTTCTTTAATTGAATTCCAAACTTGAAAATACGATAAAATGGCAAAAACTTAACTAAAAGTAAAAGAGATGCTCGATTTGATGATTCCATTCTCCTGGAAGTCATCCTTAAATGAAATTCCAAACTTTTTTAAGCTGAACTGGCGTTTATATTACTTTTTCTAGTCAATTTTTTGTCTTAAAATACGAGTATATTTCTTATATTTTTGCCAATAATTAAATAACTCAAAAAATTGCGATTTTGGTAAGGTAGCTACCTTAGTGATTTTTACCGTCCAACTCCTTCCTTTCACCTCGAATTCCTTCTTTAATTGAATTCCAAACTTGAAAATACGATAAAATGGCAAAAACTTAACTAAAAGTAAAAGAGATGCTCGATTTGATGATTCCATTCTCCTGGAAGTCATCCTTAAATGAAATTCCAAACTTTTTTAAGCTGAACTGGCGTTTATATTACTTTTTCTAGTCAATTTTTTGTCTTAAAATACGAGTATATTTCTTATATTTTTGCCAATAATTAAATAACTCAAAAAATTGCGATTTTGGTAAGGTAGCTACCTTAGTGATTTTTACCGTCCAACTCCTTCCTTTCACCTCGAATTCCTTCTTTAATTGAATTCCAAACTTGAAAATACGATAAAATGGCAAAAACTTAACTAAAAGTAAAAGAGATGCTCGATTTGATGATTCCATTCTCCTGGAAGTCATCCTTAAATGAAATTCCAAACTTTTTTAAGCTGAACTGGCGTTTATATTACTTTTTCTAGTCAATTTTTTGTCTTAAAATACGAGTATATTTCTTATATTTTTGCCAATAATTAAATAACTCAAAAAATTGCGATTTTGGTAAGGTAGCTACTTTAGTGATTTTTACCGTCCAACTCCTTCCTTTCACCTCGAATTCCTTCTTTAATTGAATTCCAAACTTGAAAATACGATAAAATGGCAAAAACTTAACTAAAAGTAAAAGAGATGCTCGATTTGATGATTCCATTCTCCTGGAAGTCATCCTTAAATGAAATTCCAAACTTTTTTAAGCTGAACTGGCGTTTATATTACTTTTTCTAGTCAATTTTTTGTCTTAAAATACGAGTATATTTCTTATATTTTTGCCAATAATTAAATAACTAAAAAAATTGCGATTTTGGTAAGGTAGCTACCTTAGTGATTTTTACCGTCCAACTCCTTCCTTTCACCTCGAATTCCTTCTTTAATTGAATTCCAAACTTGAAAATACGATAAAATGGCAAAAACTTAACTAAAAGTAAAAGAGATGCTCGATTTGATGATTCCATTCTCCTGGAAGTCATCCTTAAATGAAATTCAAAACTTTTTTAAGCTGAACTGGCGTTTATATTACTTTTTCTAGTCAATTTTTTGTCTTAAAATACGAGTATATTTCTTATATTTTTGCCAATAATTAAATAACTCAAAAAATTGCGATTTTGGTAAGGTAGCTACCTTAGTGATTTTTACCGTCCAACTCCTTCCTTTCACCTCGAATTCCTTCTTTAATTGAATTCCAAACTTGAAAATACGATAAAATGGCAAAAACTTAACTAAAAGTAAAAGAGATGCTCGATTTGATGATTCCATTCTCCTGGAAGTCATCCTTAAATGAAATTCAAAACTTTTTTAAGCTGAACTGGCGTTTATATTACTTTTTCTAGTCAATTTTTTGTCTTAAAATACGAGTATATTTCTTATATTTTTGCCAATAATTAAATAACTCAAAAAATTGCGATTTTGGTAAGGTAGCTACCTTAGTGATTTTTACCGTCCAACTCCTTCCTTTCACCTCGAATTCCTTCTTTAATTGAATTCCAAACTTGAAAATACGATAAAATGGCAAAAACTTAACTAAAAGTAAAAGAGATGCTCGATTTGATGATTCCATTCTCCTGGAAGTCATCCTTAAATGAAATTCCAAACTTTTTTAAGCTGAACTGGCGTTTATATTACTTTTTCTAGTCAATTTTTTGTCTTAAAATACGAGTATATTTCTTATATTTTTGCCAATAATTAAATAACTCAAAAAATTGCGATTTTGGTAAGGTAGCTACCTTAGTGATTTTTACCGTCCAACTCCTTCCTTTCACCTCGAATTCCTTCTTTAATTGAATTCCAAACTTGAAAATACGATAAAATGGCAAAAACTTAACTAAAAGTAAAAGAGATGCTCGATTTGATGATTCCATTCTCCTGGAAGTCATCCTTAAATGAAATTCAAAACTTTTTTAAGCTGAACTGGCGTTTATATTACTTTTTCTAGTCAATTTTTTGTCTTAAAATACGAGTATATTTCTTATATTTTTGCCAATAATTAAATAACTCAAAAAATTGCGATTTTGGTAAGGTAGCTACTTTAGTGATTTTTACCGTCCAACTCCTTCCTTTCACCTCGAATTCCTTCTTTAATTGAATTCCAAACTTGAAAATACGATAAAATGGCAAAAACTTAACTAAAAGTAAAAGAGATGCTCGATTTGATGATTCCATTCTCCTGGAAGTCATCCTTAAATGAAATTCAAAACTTTTTTAAGCTGAACTGGCGTTTATATTACTTTTTCTAGTCAATTTTTTGTCTTAAAATACGAGTATATTTCTTATATTTTTGCCAATAATTAAATAACTCAAAAAATTGCGATTTTGGTAAGGTAGCTACCTTAGTGATTTTTACCGTCCAACTCCTTCCTTTCACCTCGAATTCCTTCTTTAATTGAATTCCAAACTTGAAAATACGATAAAATGGCAAAAACTTAACTAAAAGTAAAAGAGATGCTCGATTTGATGATTCCATTCTCCTGGAAGTCATCCTTAAATGAAATTCAAAACTTTTTTAAGCTGAACTGGCGTTTATATTACTTTTTCTAGTCAATTTTTTGTCTTAAAATACGAGTATATTTCTTATATTTTTGCCAATAATTAAATAACTCAAAAAATTGCGATTTTGGTAAGGTAGCTACTTTAGTGATTTTTACCGTCCAACTCCTTCCTTTCACCTCGAATTCCTTCTTTAATTGAATTCCAAACTTGAAAATACGATAAAATGGCAAAAACTTAACTAAAAGTAAAAGAGATGCTCGATTTGATGATTCCATTCTCCTGGAAGTCATCCTTAAATGAAATTCCAAACTTTTTTAAGCTGAACTGGCGTTTATATTACTTTTTCTAGTCAATTTTTTGTCTTAAAATACGAGTATATTTCTTATATTTTTGCCAATAATTAAATAACTAAAAAAATTGCGATTTTGGTAAGGTAGCTACCTTAGTGATTTTTACCGTCCAACTCCTTCCTTTCACCTCGAATTCCTTCTTTAATTGAATTCCAAACTTGAAAATACGATAAAATGGCAAAAACTTAACTAAAAGTAAAAGAGATGCTCGATTTGATGATTCCATTCTCCTGGAAGTCATCCTTAAATGAAATTCCAAACTTTTTTAAGCTGAACTGGCGTTTATATTACTTTTTCTAGTCAATTTTTTGTCTTAAAATACGAGTATATTTCTTATATTTTTGCCAATAATTAAATAACTCAAAAAATTGCGATTTTGGTAAGGTAGCTACCTTAGTGATTTTTACCGTCCAACTCCTTCCTTTCACCTCGAATTCCTTCTTTAATTGAATTCCAAACTTGAAAATACGATAAAATGGCAAAAACTTAACTAAAAGTAAAAGAGATGCTCGATTTGATGATTCCATTCTCCTGGAAGTCATCCTTAAATGAAATTCCAAACTTTTTTAAGCTGAACTGGCGTTTATATTACTTTTTCTAGTCAATTTTTTGTCTTAAAATACGAGTATATTTCTTATATTTTTGCCAATAATTAAATAACTCAAAAAATTGCGATTTTGGTAAGGTAGCTACCTTAGTGATTTTTACCGTCCAACTCCTTCCTTTCACCTCGAATTCCTTCTTTAATTGAATTCCAAACTTGAAAATACGATAAAATGGCAAAAACTTAACTAAAAGTAAAAGAGATGCTCGATTTGATGATTCCATTCTCCTGGAAGTCATCCTTAAATGAAATTCCAAACTTTTTTAAGCTGAACTGGCGTTTATATTACTTTTTCTAGTCAATATTTTGTCTTAAAATACGAGTATATTTCTTATATTTTTGCCAATAATTAAATAACTCAAAAAATTGCGATTTTGGTAAGGTAGCTACCTTAGTGATTTTTACCGTCCAACTCCTTCCTTTCACCTCGAATTCCTTCTTTAATTGAATTCCAAACTTGAAAATACGATAAAATGGCAAAAACTTAACTAAAAGTAAAAGAGATGCTCGATTTGATGATTCCATTCTCCTGGAAGTCATCCTTAAATGAAATTCAAAACTTTTTTAAGCTGAACTGGCGTTTATATTACTTTTTCTAGTCAATTTTTTGTCTTAAAATACGAGTATATTTCTTATATTTTTGCCAATAATTAAATAACTCAAAAAATTGCGATTTTGGTAAGGTAGCTACTTTAGTGATTTTTACCGTCCAACTCCTTCCTTTCACCTCGAATTCCTTCTTTAATTGAATTCCAAACTTGAAAATACGATAAAATGGCAAAAACTTAACTAAAAGTAAAAGAGATGCTCGATTTGATGATTCCATTCTCCTGGAAGTCATCCTTAAATGAAATTCCAAACTTTTTTAAGCTGAACTGGCGTTTATATTACTTTTTCTAGTCAATTTTTTGTCTTAAAATACGAGTATATTTCTTATATTTTTGCCAATAATTAAATAACTCAAAAAATTGCGATTTTGGTAAGGTAGCTACCTTAGTGATTTTTACCGTCCAACTCCTTCCTTTCACCTCGAATTCCTTCTTTAATTGAATTCCAAACTTGAAAATACGATAAAATGGCAAAAACTTAACTAAAAGTAAAAGAGATGCTCGATTTGATGATTCCATTCTCCTGGAAGTCATCCTTAAATGAAATTCCAAACTTTTTTAAGCTGAACTGGCGTTTATATTACTTTTTCTAGTCAATTTTTTGTCTTAAAATACGAGTATATTTCTTATATTTTTGCCAATAATTAAATAACTCAAAAAATTGCGATTTTGGTAAGGTAGCTACCTTAGTGATTTTTACCGTCCAACTCCTTCCTTTCACCTCGAATTCCTTCTTTAATTGAATTCCAAACTTGAAAATACGATAAAATGGCAAAAACTTAACTAAAAGTAAAAGAGATGCTCGATTTGATGATTCCATTCTCCTGGAAGTCATCCTTAAATGAAATTCCAAACTTTTTTAAGCTGAACTGGCGTTTATATTACTTTTTCTAGTCAATTTTTTGTCTTAAAATACGAGTATATTTCTTATATTTTTGCCAATAATTAAATAACTCAAAAAATTGCGATTTTGGTAAGGTAGCTACCTTAGTGATTTTTACCGTCCAACTCCTTCCTTTCACCTCGAATTCCTTCTTTAATTGAATTCCAAACTTGAAAATACGATAAAATGGCAAAAACTTAACTAAAAGTAAAAGAGATGCTCGATTTGATGATTCCATTCTCCTGGAAGTCATCCTTAAATGAAATTCAAAACTTTTTTAAGCTGAACTGGCGTTTATATTACTTTTTCTAGTCAATTTTTTGTCTTAAAATACGAGTATATTTCTTATATTTTTGCCAATAATTAAATAACTCAAAAAATTGCGATTTTGGTAAGGTAGCTACTTTAGTGATTTTTACCGTCCAACTCCTTCCTTTCACCTCGAATTCCTTCTTTAATTGAATTCCAAACTTGAAAATACGATAAAATGGCAAAAACTTAACTAAAAGTAAAAGAGATGCTCGATTTGATGATTCCATTCTCCTGGAAGTCATCCTTAAATGAAATTCCAAACTTTTTTAAGCTGAACTGGCGTTTATATTACTTTTTCTAGTCAATTTTTTGTCTTAAAATACGAGTATATTTCTTATATTTTTGCCAATAATTAAATAACTCAAAAAATTGCGATTTTGGTAAGGTAGCTACCTTAGTGATTTTTACCGTCCAACTCCTTCCTTTCACCTCGAATTCCTTCTTTAATTGAATTCCAAACTTGAAAATACGATAAAATGGCAAAAACTTAACTAAAAGTAAAAGAGATGCTCGATTTGATGATTCCATTCTCCTGGAAGTCATCCTTAAATGAAATTCCAAACTTTTTTAAGCTGAACTGGCGTTTATATTACTTTTTCTAGTCAATTTTTTGTCTTAAAATACGAGTATATTTCTTATATTTTTGCCAATAATTAAATAACTCAAAAAATTGCGATTTTGGTAAGGTAGCTACCTTAGTGATTTTTACCGTCCAACTCCTTCCTTTCACCTCGAATTCCTTCTTTAATTGAATTCCAAACTTGAAAATACGATAAAATGGCAAAAACTTAACTAAAAGTAAAAGAGATGCTCGATTTGATGATTCCATTCTCCTGGAAGTCATCCTTAAATGAAATTCCAAACTTTTTTAAGCTGAACTGGCGTTTATATTACTTTTTCTAGTCAATTTTTTGTCTTAAAATACGAGTATATTTCTTATATTTTTGCCAATAATTAAATAACTCAAAAAATTGCGATTTTGGTAAGGTAGCTACCTTAGTGATTTTTACCGTCCAACTCCTTCCTTTCACCTCGAATTCCTTCTTTAATTGAATTCCAAACTTGAAAATACGATAAAATGGCAAAAACTTAACTAAAAGTAAAAGAGATGCTCGATTTGATGATTCCATTCTCCTGGAAGTCATCCTTAAATGAAATTCCAAACTTTTTTAAGCTGAACTGGCGTTTATATTACTTTTTCTAGTCAATTTTTTGTCTTAAAATACGAGTATATTTCTTATATTTTTGCCAATAATTAAATAACTCAAAAAATTGCGATTTTGGTAAGGTAGCTACCTTAGTGATTTTTACCGTCCAACTCCTTCCTTTCACCTCGAATTCCTTCTTTAATTGAATTCCAAACTTGAAAATACGATAAAATGGCAAAAACTTAACTAAAAGTAAAAGAGATGCTCGATTTGATGATTCCATTCTCCTGGAAGTCATCCTTAAATGAAATTCCAAACTTTTTTAAGCTGAACTGGCGTTTATATTACTTTTTCTAGTCAATTTTTTGTCTTAAAATACGAGTATATTTCTTATATTTTTGCCAATAATTAAATAACTCAAAAAATTGCGATTTTGGTAAGGTAGCTACCTTAGTGATTTTTACCGTCCAACTCCTTCCTTTCACCTCGAATTCCTTCTTTAATTGAATTCCAAACTTGAAAATACGATAAAATGGCAAAAACTTAACTAAAAGTAAAAGAGATGCTCGATTTGATGATTCCATTCTCCTGGAAGTCATCCTTAAATGAAATTCCAAACTTTTTTAAGCTGAACTGGCGTTTATATTACTTTTTCTAGTCAATTTTTTGTCTTAAAATACGAGTATATTTCTTATATTTTTGCCAATAATTAAATAACTCAAAAAATTGCGATTTTGGTAAGGTAGCTACCTTAGTGATTTTTACCGTCCAACTCCTTCCTTTCACCTCGAATTCCTTCTTTAATTGAATTCCAAACTTGAAAATACGATAAAATGGCAAAAACTTAACTAAAAGTAAAAGAGATGCTCGATTTGATGATTCCATTCTCCTGGAAGTCATCCTTAAATGAAATTCAAAACTTTTTTAAGCTGAACTGGCGTTTATATTACTTTTTCTAGTCAATTTTTTGTCTTAAAATACGAGTATATTTCTTATATTTTTGCCAATAATTAAATAACTCAAAAAATTGCGATTTTGGTAAGGTAGCTACTTTAGTGATTTTTACCGTCCAACTCCTTCCTTTCACCTCGAATTCCTTCTTTAATTGAATTCCAAACTTGAAAATACGATAAAATGGCAAAAACTTAACTAAAAGTAAAAGAGATGCTCGATTTGATGATTCCATTCTCCTGGAAGTCATCCTTAAATGAAATTCCAAACTTTTTTAAGCTGAACTGGCGTTTATATTACTTTTTCTAGTCAATTTTTTGTCTTAAAATACGAGTATATTTCTTATATTTTTGCCAATAATTAAATAACTCAAAAAATTGCGATTTTGGTAAGGTAGCTACCTTAGTGATTTTTACCGTCCAACTCCTTCCTTTCACCTCGAATTCCTTCTTTAATTGAATTCCAAACTTGAAAATACGATAAAATGGCAAAAACTTAACTAAAAGTAAAAGAGATGCTCGATTTGATGATTCCATTCTCCTGGAAGTCATCCTTAAATGAAATTCCAAACTTTTTTAAGCTGAACTGGCGTTTATATTACTTTTTCTAGTCAATTTTTTGTTTTAAAATACGAGTATATTTCTTATATTTTTGCCAATAATTAAATAACTCAAAAAATTGCGATTTTGGTAAGGTAGCTACCTTAGTGATTTTTACCGTCCAACTCCTTCCTTTCACCTCGAATTCCTTCTTTAATTGAATTCCAAACTTGAAAATACGATAAAATGGCAAAAACTTAACTAAAAGTAAAAGAAATGCTCGATTTGATGATTCCATTCTCCTGGAAGTCATCCTTAAATGAAATTCCAAACTTTTTTAAGCTGAACTGGCGTTTATATTACTTTTTCTAGTCAATTTTTTGTCTTAAAATACGAGTATATTTCTTATATTTTTGCCAATAATTAAATAACTCAAAAAATTGCGATTTTGGTAAGGTAGCTACCTTAGTGATTTTTACCGTCCAACTCCTTCCTTTCACCTCGAATTCCTTCTTTAATTGAATTCCAAACTTGAAAATACGATAAAATGGGAAAAACTTAACTAAAAGTAAAAGAGATGCTCGTTTTGATGATTCCATTCTCCTGGAAGTCATCCTTAAATGAAATTCCAAACTTTTTTAAGCTGAACTGGCGTTTATATTACTTTTTCTAGTCAATTTTTTGTCTTAAAATACGAGTATATTTCTTATATTTTTGCCAATAATTAAATAACTCAAAAAATTGCGATTTTGGTAAGGTAGCTACCTTAGTGATTTTTACCGTCCAACTCCTTCCTTTCACCTCGAATTCCTTCTTTAATTGAATTCCAAACTTGAAAATACGATAAAATGGCAAAAACTTAACTAAAAGTAAAAGAGATGCTCGATTTGATGATTCCATTCTCCTGGAAGTCATCCTTAAATGAAATTCCAAACTTTTTTAAGCTGAACTGGCGTTTATATTACTTTTTCTAGTCAATTTTTTGTCTTAAAATACGAGTATATTTCTTATATTTTTGCCAATAATTAAATAACTCAAAAAATTGCGATTTTGGTAAGGTAGCTACCTTAGTGATTTTTACCGTCCAACTCCTTCCTTTCACCTCGAATTCCTTCTTTAATTGAATTCCAAACTTGAAAATACGATAAAATGGCAAAAACTTAACTAAAAGTAAAAGAGATGCTCGATTTGATGATTCCATTCTCCTGGAAGTCATCCTTAAATGAAATTCCAAACTTTTTTAAGCTGAACTGGCGTTTATATTACTTTTTCTAGTCAATTTTTTGTTTTAAAATACGAGTATATTTCTTATATTTTTGCCAATAATTAAATAACTCAAAAAATTGCGATTTTGGTAAGGTAGCTACTTTAGTGATTTTTACCGTCCAACTCCTTCCTTTCACCTCGAATTCCTTCTTTAATTGAATTCCAAACTTGAAAATACGATAAAATGGCAAAAACTTAACTAAAAGTAAAAGAGATGCTCGATTTGATGATTCCATTCTCCTGGAAGTCATCCTTAAATGAAATTCCAAACTTTTTTAAGCTGAACTGGCGTTTATATTACTTTTTCTAGTCAATTTTTTGTCTTAAAATACGAGTATATTTCTTATATTTTTGCCAATAATTAAATAACTCAAAAAATTGCGATTTTGGTAAGGTAGCTACCTTAGTGATTTTTACCGTCCAACTCCTTCCTTTCACCTCGAATTCGTTCTTTAATTGAATTCCAAACTTGAAAATACGATAAAATGGCAAAAACTTAACTAAAAGTAAAAGAGATGCTCGATTTGATGATTCCATTCTCCTGGAAGTCATCCTTAAATGAAATTCCAAACTTTTTTAAGCTGAACTGGCGTTTATATTACTTTTTCTAGTCAATTTTTTGTCTTAAAATACGAGTATATTTCTTATATTTTTGCCAATAATTAAATAACTCAAAAAATTGCGATTTTGGTAAGGTAGCTACCTTAGTGATTTTTACCGTCCAACTCCTTCCTTTCACCTCGAATTCCTTCTTTAATTGAATTCCAAACTTGAAAATACGATAAAATGGCAAAAACTTAACTAAAAGTAAAAGAGATGCTCGATTTGATGATTCCATTCTCCTGGAAGTCATCCTTAAATGAAATTCCAAACTTTTTTAAGCTGAACTGGCGTTTATATTACTTTTTCTAGTCAATTTTTTGTTTTAAAATACGAGTATATTTCTTATATTTTTGCCAATAATTAAATAACTCAAAAAATTGCGATTTTGGTAAGGTAGCTACCTTAGTGATTTTTACCGTCCAACTCCTTCCTTTCACCTCGAATTCCTTCTTTAATTGAATTCCAAACTTGAAAATACGATAAAATGGCAAAAACTTAACTAAAAGTAAAAGAAATGCTCGATTTGATGATTCCATTCTCCTGGAAGTCATCCTTAAATGAAATTCCAAACTTTTTTAAGCTGAACTGGCGTTTATATTACTTTTTCTAGTCAATTTTTTGTCTTAAAATACGAGTATATTTCTTATATTTTTGCCAATAATTAAATAACTCAAAAAATTGCGATTTTGGTAAGGTAGCTACCTTAGTGATTTTTACCGTCCAACTCCTTCCTTTCACCTCGAATTCCTTCTTTAATTGAATTCCAAACTTGAAAATACGATAAAATGGCAAAAACTTAACTAAAAGTAAAAGAGATGCTCGATTTGATGATTCCATTCTCCTGGAAGTCATCCTTAAATGAAATTCCAAACTTTTTTAAGCTGAACTGGCGTTTATATTACTTTTTCTAGTCAATTTTTTGTCTTAAAATACGAGTATATTTCTTATATTTTTGCCAATAATTAAATAACTCAAAAAATTGCGATTTTGGTAAGGTAGCTACCTTAGTGATTTTTACCGTCCAACTCCTTCCTTTCACCTCGAATTCCTTCTTTAATTGAATTCCAAACTTGAAAATACGATAAAATGGCAAAAACTTAACTAAAAGTAAAAGAGATGCTCGATTTGATGATTCCATTCTCCTGGAAGTCATCCTTAAATGAAATTCCAAACTTTTTTAAGCTGAACTGGCGTTTATATTACTTTTTCTAGTCAATTTTTTGTCTTAAAATACGAGTATATTTCTTATATTTTTGCCAATAATTAAATAACTCAAAAAATTGCGATTTTGGTAAGGTAGCTACCTTAGTGATTTTTACCGTCCAACTCCTTCCTTTCACCTCGAATTCCTTCTTTAATTGAATTCCAAACTTGAAAATACGATAAAATGGCAAAAACTTAACTAAAAGTAAAAGAGATGCTCGATTTGATGATTCCATTCTCCTGGAAGTCATCCTTAAATGAAATTCCAAACTTTTTTAAGCTGAACTGGCGTTTATATTACTTTTTCTAGTCAATTTTTTGTCTTAAAATACGAGTATATTTCTTATATTTTTGCCAATAATTAAATAACTCAAAAAATTGCGATTTTGGTAAGGTAGCTACCTTAGTGATTTTTACCGTCCAACTCCTTCCTTTCACCTCGAATTCCTTCTTTAATTGAATTCCAAACTTGAAAATACGATAAAATGGCAAAAACTTAACTAAAAGTAAAAGAGATGCTCGATTTGATGATTCCATTCTCCTGGAAGTCATCCTTAAATGAAATTCCAAACTTTTTTAAGCTGAACTGGCGTTTATATTACTTTTTCTAGTCAATTTTTTGTCTTAAAATACGAGTATATTTCTTATATTTTTGCCAATAATTAAATAACTCAAAAAATTGCGATTTTGGTAAGGTAGCTACCTTAGTGATTTTTACCGTCCAACTCCTTCCTTTCACCTCGAATTCCTTCTTTAATTGAATTCCAAACTTGAAAATACGATAAAATGGCAAAAACTTAACTAAAAGTAAAAGAGATGCTCGATTTGATGATTCCATTCTCCTGGAAGTCATCCTTAAATGAAATTCCAAACTTTTTTAAGCTGAACTGGCGTTTATATTACTTTTTCTAGTCAATTTTTTGTCTTAAAATACGAGTATATTTCTTATATTTTTGCCAATAATTAAATAACTCAAAAAATTGCGATTTTGGTAAGGTAGCTACCTTAGTGATTTTTACCGTCCAACTCCTTCCTTTCACCTCGAATTCCTTCTTTAATTGAATTCCAAACTTGAAAATACGATAAAATGGCAAAAACTTAACTAAAAGTAAAAGAGATGCTCGATTTGATGATTCCATTCTCCTGGAAGTCATCCTTAAATGAAATTCCAAACTTTTTTAAGCTGAACTGGCGTTTATATTACTTTTTCTAGTCAATTTTTTGTCTTAAAATACGAGTATATTTCTTATATTTTTGCCAATAATTAAATAACTCAAAAAATTGCGATTTTGGTAAGGTAGCTACCTTAGTGATTTTTACCGTCCAACTCCTTCCTTTCACCTCGAATTCCTTCTTTAATTGAATTCCAAACTTGAAAATACGATAAAATGGCAAAAACTTAACTAAAAGTAAAAGAAATGCTCGATTTGATGATTCCATTCTCCTGGAAGTCATCCTTAAATGAAATTCCAAACTTTTTTAAGCTGAACTGGCGTTTATATTACTTTTTCTAGTCAATTTTTTGTCTTAAAATACGAGTATATTTCTTATATTTTTGCCAATAATTAAATAACTCAAAAAATTGCGATTTTGGTAAGGTAGCTACCTTAGTGATTTTTACCGTCCAACTCCTTCCTTTCACCTCGAATTCCTTCTTTAATTGAATTCCAAACTTGAAAATACGATAAAATGGCAAAAACTTAACTAAAAGTAAAAGAGATGCTCGATTTGATGATTCCATTCTCCTGGAAGTCATCCTTAAATGAAATTCCAAACTTTTTTAAGCTGAACTGGCGTTTATATTACTTTTTCTAGTCAATTTTTTGTCTTAAAATACGAGTATATTTCTTATATTTTTGCCAATAATTAAATAACTCAAAAAATTGCGATTTTGGTAAGGTAGCTACCTTAGTGATTTTTACCGTCCAACTCCTTCCTTTCACCTCGAATTCCTTCTTTAATTGAATTCCAAACTTGAAAATACGATAAAATGGCAAAAACTTAACTAAAAGTAAAAGAAATGCTCGATTTGATGATTCCATTCTCCTGGAAGTCATCCTTAAATGAAATTCCAAACTTTTTTAAGCTGAACTGGCGTTTATATTACTTTTTCTAGTCAATTTTTTGTCTTAAAATACGAGTATATTTCTTATATTTTTGCCAATAATTAAATAACTCAAAAAATTGCGATTTTGGTAAGGTAGCTACCTTAGTGATTTTTACCGTCCAACTCCTTCCTTTCACCTCGAATTCCTTCTTTAATTGAATTCCAAACTTGAAAATACGATAAAATGGCAAAAACTTAACTAAAAGTAAAAGAGATGCTCGATTTGATGATTCCATTCTCCTGGAAGTCATCCTTAAATGAAATTCCAAACTTTTTTAAGCTGAACTGGCGTTTATATTACTTTTTCTAGTCAATTTTTTGTCTTAAAATACGAGTATATTTCTTATATTTTTGCCAATAATTAAATAACTCAAAAAATTGCGATTTTGGTAAGGTAGCTACCTTAGTGATTTTTACCGTCCAACTCCTTCCTTTCACCTCGAATTCCTTCTTTAATTGAATTCCAAACTTGAAAATACGATAAAATGGCAAAAACTTAACTAAAAGTAAAAGAGATGCTCGATTTGATGATTCCATTCTCCTGGAAGTCATCCTTAAATGAAATTCCAAACTTTTTTAAGCTGAACTGGCGTTTATATTACTTTTTCTAGTCAATTTTTTGTCTTAAAATACGAGTATATTTCTTATATTTTTGCCAATAATTAAATAACTCAAAAAATTGCGATTTTGGTAAGGTAGCTACCTTAGTGATTTTTACCGTCCAACTCCTTCCTTTCACCTCGAATTCCTTCTTTAATTGAATTCCAAACTTGAAAATACGATAAAATGGCAAAAACTTAACTAAAAGTAAAAGAGATGCTCGATTTGATGATTCCATTCTCCTGGAAGTCATCCTTAAATGAAATTCCAAACTTTTTTAAGCTGAACTGGCGTTTATATTACTTTTTCTAGTAAATTTTTTGTCTTAAAATACGAGTATATTTCTTATATTTTTGCCAATAATTAAATAACTCAAAAAATTGCGATTTTGGTAAGGTAGCTACCTTAGTGATTTTTACCGTCCAACTCCTTCCTTTCACCTCGAATTCCTTCTTTAATTGAATTCCAAACTTGAAAATACGATAAAATGGCAAAAACTTAACTAAAAGTAAAAGAGATGCTCGATTTGATGATTCCATTCTCCTGGAAGTCATCCTTAAATGAAATTCCAAACTTTTTTAAGCTGAACTGGCGTTTATATTACTTTTTCTAGTCAATTTTTTGTCTTAAAATACGAGTATATTTCTTATATTTTTGCCAATAATTAAATAACTCAAAAAATTGCGATTTTGGTAAGGTAGCTACCTTAGTGATTTTTACCGTCCAACTCCTTCCTTTCACCTCGAATTCCTTCTTTAATTGAATTCCAAACTTGAAAATACGATAAAATGGCAAAAACTTAACTAAAAGTAAAAGAAATGCTCGATTTGATGATTCCATTCTCCTGGAAGTCATCCTTAAATGAAATTCCAAACTTTTTTAAGCTGAACTGGCGTTTATATTACTTTTTCTAGTCAATTTTTTGTCTTAAAATACGAGTATATTTCTTATATTTTTGCCAATAATTAAATAACTCAAAAAATTGCGATTTTGGTAAGGTAGCTACCTTAGTGATTTTTACCGTCCAACTCCTTCCTTTCACCTCGAATTCCTTCTTTAATTGAATTCCAAACTTGAAAATACGATAAAATGGCAAAAACTTAACTAAAAGTAAAAGAGATGCTCGATTTGATGATTCCATTCTCCTGGAAGTCATCCTTAAATGAAATTCCAAACTTTTTTAAGCTGAACTGGCGTTTATATTACTTTTTCTAGTCAATTTTTTGTCTTAAAATACGAGTATATTTCTTATATTTTTGCCAATAATTAAATAACTCAAAAAATTGCGATTTTGGTAAGGTAGCTACCTTAGTGATTTTTACCGTCCAACTCCTTCCTTTCACCTCGAATTCCTTCTTTAATTGAATTCCAAACTTGAAAATACGATAAAATGGCAAAAACTTAACTAAAAGTAAAAGAAATGCTCGATTTGATGATTCCATTCTCCTGGAAGTCATCCTTAAATGAAATTCCAAACTTTTTTAAGCTGAACTGGCGTTTATATTACTTTTTCTAGTCAATTTTTTGTCTTAAAATACGAGTATATTTCTTATATTTTTGCCAATAATTAAATAACTCAAAAAATTGCGATTTTGGTAAGGTAGCTACCTTAGTGATTTTTACCGTCCAACTCCTTCCTTTCACCTCGAATTCCTTCTTTAATTGAATTCCAAACTTGAAAATACGATAAAATGGCAAAAACTTAACTAAAAGTAAAAGAGATGCTCGATTTGATGATTCCATTCTCCTGGAAGTCATCCTTAAATGAAATTCCAAACTTTTTTAAGCTGAACTGGCGTTTATATTACTTTTTCTAGTCAATTTTTTGTCTTAAAATACGAGTATATTTCTTATATTTTTGCCAATAATTAAATAACTCAAAAAATTGCGATTTTGGTAAGGTAGCTACCTTAGTGATTTTTACCGTCCAACTCCTTCCTTTCACCTCGAATTCCTTCTTTAATTGAATTCCAAACTTGAAAATACGATAAAATGGCAAAAACTTAACTAAAAGTAAAAGAAATGCTCGATTTGATGATTCCATTCTCCTGAAAGTCATCCTTAAATGAAATTCCAAACTTTTTTAAGCTGAACTGGCGTTTATATTACTTTTTCTAGTCAATTTTTTGTCTTAAAATACGAGTATATTTCTTATATTTTTGCCAATAATTAAATAACTCAAAAAATTGCGATTTTGGTAAGGTAGCTACCTTAGTGATTTTTACCGTCCAACTCCTTCCTTTCACCTCGAATTCCTTCTTTAATTGAATTCCAAACTTGAAAATACGATAAAATGGCAAAAACTTAACTAAAAGTAAAAGAGATGCTCGATTTGATGATTCCATTCTCCTGGAAGTCATCCTTAAATGAAATTCCAAACTTTTTTAAGCTGAACTGGCGTTTATATTACTTTTTCTAGTCAATTTTTTGTCTTAAAATACGAGTATATTTCTTATATTTTTGCCAATAATTAAATAACTCAAAAAATTGCGATTTTGGTAAGGTAGCTACCTTAGTGATTTTTACCGTCCAACTCCTTCCTTTCACCTCGAATTCCTTCTTTAATTGAATTCCAAACTTGAAAATACGATAAAATGGCAAAAACTTAACTAAAAGTAAAAGAGATGCTCGATTTGATGATTCCATTCTCCTGGAAGTCATCCTTAAATGAAATTCCAAACTTTTTTAAGCTGAACTGGCGTTTATATTACTTTTTCTAGTCAATTTTTTGTCTTAAAATACGAGTATATTTCTTATATTTTTGCCAATAATTAAATAACTCAAAAAATTGCGATTTTGGTAAGGTAGCTACCTTAGTGATTTTTACCGTCCAACTCCTTCCTTTCACCTCGAATTCCTTCTTTAATTGAATTCCAAACTTGAAAATACGATAAAATGGCAAAAACTTAACTAAAAGTAAAAGAAATGCTCGATTTGATGATTCCATTCTCCTGGAAGTCATCCTTAAATGAAATTCCAAACTTTTTTAAGCTGAACTGGCGTTTATATTACTTTTTCTAGTCAATTTTTTGTCTTAAAATACGAGTATATTTCTTATATTTTTGCCAATAATTAAATAACTCAAAAAATTGCGATTTTGGTAAGGTAGCTACCTTAGTGATTTTTACCGTCCAACTCCTTCCTTTCACCTCGAATTCCTTCTTTAATTGAATTCCAAACTTGAAAATACGATAAAATGGCAAAAACTTAACTAAAAGTAAAAGAGATGCTCGATTTGATGATTCCATTCTCCTGGAAGTCATCCTTAAATGAAATTCCAAACTTTTTTAAGCTGAACTGGCGTTTATATTACTTTTTCTAGTCAATTTTTTGTCTTAAAATACGAGTATATTTCTTATATTTTTGCCAATAATTAAATAACTCAAAAAATTGCGATTTTGGTAAGGTAGCTACCTTAGTGATTTTTACCGTCCAACTCCTTCCTTTCACCTCGAATTCCTTCTTTAATTGAATTCCAAACTTGAAAATACGATAAAATGGCAAAAACTTAACTAAAAGTAAAAGAAATGCTCGATTTGATGATTCCATTCTCCTGGAAGTCATCCTTAAATGAAATTCCAAACTTTTTTAAGCTGAACTGGCGTTTATATTACTTTTTCTAGTCAATTTTTTGTCTTAAAATACGAGTATATTTCTTATATTTTTGCCAATAATTAAATAACTCAAAAAATTGCGATTTTGGTAAGGTAGCTACCTTAGTGATTTTTACCGTCCAACTCCTTCCTTTCACCTCGAATTCCTTCTTTAATTGAATTCCAAACTTGAAAATACGATAAAATGGCAAAAACTTAACTAAAAGTAAAAGAGATGCTCGATTTGATGATTCCATTCTCCTGGAAGTCATCCTTAAATGAAATTCCAAACTTTTTTAAGCTGAACTGGCGTTTATATTACTTTTTCTAGTCAATTTTTTGTTTTAAAATACGAGTATATTTCTTATATTTTTGCCAATAATTAAATAACTCAAAAAATTGCGATTTTGGTAAGGTAGCTACCTTAGTGATTTTTACCGTCCAACTCCTTCCTTTCACCTCGAATTCCTTCTTTAATTGAATTCCAAACTTGAAAATACGATAAAATGGCAAAAACTTAACTAAAAGTAAAAGAGATGCTCGATTTGATGATTCCATTCTCCTGGAAGTCATCCTTAAATGAAATTCCAAACTTTTTTAAGCTGAACTGGCGTTTATATTACTTTTTCTAGTCAATTTTTTGTCTTAAAATACGAGTATATTTCTTATATTTTTGCCAATAATTAAATAACTCAAAAAATTGCGATTTTGGTAAGGTAGCTACCTTAGTGATTTTTACCGTCCAACTCCTTCCTTTCACCTCGAATTCCTTCTTTAATTGAATTCCAAACTTGAAAATACGATAAAATGGCAAAAACTTAACTAAAAGTAAAAGAGATGCTCGATTTGATGATTCCATTCTCCTGGAAGTCATCCTTAAATGAAATTCCAAACTTTTTTAAGCTGAACTGGCGTTTATATTACTTTTTCTAGTCAATTTTTTGTCTTAAAATACGAGTATATTTCTTATATTTTTGCCAATAATTAAATAACTCAAAAAATTGCGATTTTGGTAAGGTAGCTACCTTAGTGATTTTTACCGTCCAACTCCTTCCTTTCACCTCGAATTCCTTCTTTAATTGAATTCCAAACTTGAAAATACGATAAAATGGCAAAAACTTAACTAAAAGTAAAAGAGATGCTCGATTTGATGATTCCATTCTCCTGGAAGTCATCCTTAAATGAAATTCCAAACTTTTTTAAGCTGAACTGGCGTTTATATTACTTTTTCTAGTCAATTTTTTGTCTTAAAATACGAGTATATTTCTTATATTTTTGCCAATAATTAAATAACTCAAAAAATTGCGATTTTGGTAAGGTAGCTACCTTAGTGATTTTTACCGTCCAACTCCTTCCTTTCACCTCGAATTCCTTCTTTAATTGAATTCCAAACTTGAAAATACGATAAAATGGCAAAAACTTAACTAAAAGTAAAAGAGATGCTCGATTTGATGATTCCATTCTCCTGGAAGTCATCCTTAAATGAAATTCCAAACTTTTTTAAGCTGAACTGGCGTTTATATTACTTTTTCTAGTCAATTTTTTGTCTTAAAATACGAGTATATTTCTTATATTTTTGCCAATAATTAAATAACTCAAAAAATTGCGATTTTGGTAAGGTAGCTACCTTAGTGATTTTTACCGTCCAACTCCTTCCTTTCACCTCGAATTCCTTCTTTAATTGAATTCCAAACTTGAAAATACGATAAAATGGCAAAAACTTAACTAAAAGTAAAAGAGATGCTCGATTTGATGATTCCATTCTCCTGGAAGTCATCCTTAAATGAAATTCCAAACTTTTTTAAGCTGAACTGGCGTTTATATTACTTTTTCTAGTCAATTTTTTGTCTTAAAATACGAGTATATTTCTTATATTTTTGCCAATAATTAAATAACTCAAAAAATTGCGATTTTGGTAAGGTAGCTACCTTAGTGATTTTTACCGTCCAACTCCTTCCTTTCACCTCGAATTCCTTCTTTAATTGAATTCCAAACTTGAAAATACGATAAAATGGCAAAAACTTAACTAAAAGTAAAAGAGATGCTCGATTTGATGATTCCATTCTCCTGGAAGTCATCCTTAAATGAAATTCCAAACTTTTTTAAGCTGAACTGGCGTTTATATTACTTTTTCTAGTCAATTTTTTGTCTTAAAATACGAGTATATTTCTTATATTTTTGCCAATAATTAAATAACTCAAAAAATTGCGATTTTGGTAAGGTAGCTACCTTAGTGATTTTTACCGTCCAACTCCTTCCTTTCACCTCGAATTCCTTCTTTAATTGAATTCCAAACTTGAAAATACGATAAAATGGCAAAAACTTAACTAAAAGTAAAAGAGATGCTCGATTTGATGATTCCATTCTCCTGGAAGTCATCCTTAAATGAAATTCCAAACTTTTTTAAGCTGAACTGGCGTTTATATTACTTTTTCTAGTCAATTTTTTGTCTTAAAATACGAGTATATTTCTTATATTTTTGCCAATAATTAAATAACTCAAAAAATTGCGATTTTGGTAAGGTAGCTACCTTAGTGATTTTTACCGTCCAACTCCTTCCTTTCACCTCGAATTCCTTCTTTAATTGAATTCCAAACTTGAAAATACGATAAAATGGCAAAAACTTAACTAAAAGTAAAAGAGATGCTCGATTTGATGATTCCATTCTCCTGGAAGTCATCCTTAAATGAAATTCCAAACTTTTTTAAGCTGAACTGGCGTTTATATTACTTTTTCTAGTCAATTTTTTGTCTTAAAATACCAGTATATTTCTTATATTTTTGCCAATAATTAAATAACTCAAAAAATTGCGATTTTGGTAAGGTAGCTACCTTAGTGATTTTTACCGTCCAACTCCTTCCTTTCACCTCGAATTCCTTCTTTAATTGAATTCCAAACTTGAAAATACGATAAAATGGCAAAAACTTAACTAAAAGTAAAAGAGATGCTCGATTTGATGATTCCATTCTTCTGGAAGTCATCCTTAAATGAAATTCCAAATTTTTTTAAGCTGAACTGGCGTTTATATTACTTTTTCTAGTCAATTTTTTGTCTTAAAATACGAGTATATTTCTTATATTTTTGCCAATAATTAAATAACTCAGAAAATTGCGATTTTGGTAAGGTAGCTACCTTAGTGATTTTTACCGTCCAACTCCTTCCTTTCACCTCGAATTCCTTCTTTAATTGAATTCCAAACTTGAAAATACGATAAAATGGGAAAAACTTAACTAAAAGTAAAAGAGATGCTCGTTTTGATGATTCCATTCTCCTGGAAGTCATCCTTAAATGAAATTCCAAACTTTTTTAAGCTGAACTGGCGTTTATATTACTTTTTCTAGTCAATTTTTTGTCTTAAAATACGAGTATATTTCTTATATTTTTGCCAATAATTAAATAACTCAAAAAATTGCGATTTTGGTAAGGTAGCTACCTTAGTGATTTTTACCGTCCAACTCCTTCCTTTCACCTCGAATTCCTTCTTTAATTGAATTCCAAACTTGAAAATACGATAAAATGGCAAAAACTTAACTAAAAGTAAAAGAGATGCTCGATTTGATGATTCCATTCTCCTGGAAGTCATCCTTAAATGAAATTCCAAACTTTTTTAAGCTGAACTGGCGTTTATATTACTTTTTCTAGTCAATTTTTTGTCTTAAAATACGAGTATATTTCTTATATTTTTGCCAATAATTAAATAACTCAAAAAATTGCGATTTTGGTAAGGTAGCTACCTTAGTGATTTTTACCGTCCAACTCCTTCCTTTCACCTCGAATTCCTTCTTTAATTGAATTCCAAACTTGAAAATACGATAAAATGGCAAAAACTTAACTAAAAGTAAAAGAGATGCTCGATTTGATGATTCCATTCTCCTGGAAGTCATCCTTAAATGAAATTCCAAACTTTTTTAAGCTGAACTGGCGTTTATATTACTTTTTCTAGTCAATTTTTTGTCTTAAAATACGAGTATATTTCTTATATTTTTGCCAATAATTAAATAACTCAAAAAATTGCGATTTTGGTAAGGTAGCTACCTTAGTGATTTTTACCGTCCAACTCCTTCCTTTCACCTCGAATTCCTTCTTTAATTGAATTCCAAACTTGAAAATACGATAAAATGGCAAAAACTTAACTAAAAGTAAAAGAGATGCTCGATTTGATGATTCCATTCTCCTGGAAGTCATCCTTAAATGAAATTCCAAACTTTTTTAAGCTGAACTGGCGTTTATATTACTTTTTCTAGTCAATTTTTTGTCTTAAAATACGAGTATATTTCTTATATTTTTGCCAATAATTAAATAACTCAAAAAATTGCGATTTTGGTAAGGTAGCTACCTTAGTGATTTTTACCGTCCAACTCCTTCCTTTCACCTCGAATTCCTTCTTTAATTGAATTCCAAACTTGAAAATACGATAAAATGGCAAAAACTTAACTAAAAGTAAAAGAGATGCTCGATTTGATGATTCCATTCTCCTGGAAGTCATCCTTAAATGAAATTCCAAACTTTTTTAAGCTGAACTGGCGTTTATATTACTTTTTCTAGTCAATTTTTTGTTTTAAAATACGAGTATATTTCTTATATTTTTGCCAATAATTAAATAACTCAAAAAATTGCGATTTTGGTAAGGTAGCTACCTTAGTGATTTTTACCGTCCAACTCCTTCCTTTCACCTCGAATTCCTTCTTTAA
Organism: Ormia ochracea; assembly: GCA_963402855.1. Taxonomy (NCBI): domain Eukaryota; kingdom Metazoa; phylum Arthropoda; class Insecta; order Diptera; family Tachinidae; genus Ormia; species Ormia ochracea. The sequence continues at coordinate 59,137,081 of OY727105.1, read as the reverse complement.
TTGAATTCCAAACTTGAAAATACGATAAAATGGCAAAAACTTAACTAAAAGTAAAAGAGATGCTCGATTTGATGATTCCATTCTCCTGGAAGTCATCCTTAAATGAAATTCCAAACTTTTTTAAGCTGAACTGGCGTTTATATTACTTTTTCTAGTCAATTTTTTGTCTTAAAATACGAGTATATTTCTTATATTTTTGCCAATAATTAAATAACTCAAAAAATTGCGATTTTGGTAAGGTAGCTACCTTAGTGATTTTTACCGTCCAACTCCTTCCTTTCACCTCGAATTCCTTCTTTAATTGAATTCCAAACTTGAAAATACGATAAAATGGCAAAAACTTAACTAAAAGTAAAAGAGATGCTCGATTTGATGATTCCATTCTCCTGGAAGTCATCCTTAAATGAAATTCCAAACTTTTTTAAGCTGAACTGGCGTTTATATTACTTTTTCTAGTCAATTTTTTGTCTTAAAATACGAGTATATTTCTTATATTTTTGCCAATAATTAAATAACTCAAAAAATTGCGATTTTGGTAAGGTAGCTACCTTAGTGATTTTTACCGTCCAACTCCTTCCTTTCACCTCGAATTCCTTCTTTAATTGAATTCCAAACTTGAAAATACGATAAAATGGCAAAAACTTAATTAAAAGTAAAAGAGATGCTCGATTTGATGATTCCATTCTCCTGGAAGTCATCCTTAAATGAAATTCCAAACTTTTTTAAGCTGAACTGGCGTTTATATTACTTTTTCTAGTCAATTTTTTGTCTTAAAATACGAGTATATTTCTTATATTTTTGCCAATAATTAAATAACTCAAAAAATTGCGATTTTGGTAAGGTAGCTACCTTAGTGATTTTTACCGTCCAACTCCTTCCTTTCACCTCGAATTCCTTCTTTAATTGAATTCCAAACTTGAAAATACGATAAAATGGCAAAAACTTAACTAAAAGTAAAAGAGATGCTCGATTTGATGATTCCATTCTCCTGGAAGTCATCCTTAAATGAAATTCCAAACTTTTTTAAGCTGAACTGGCGTTTATATTACTTTTTCTAGTCAATTTTTTGTCTTAAAATACGAGTATATTTCTTATATTTTTGCCAATAATTAAATAACTCAAAAAATTGCGATTTTGGTAAGGTAGCTACCTTAGTGATTTTTACCGTCCAACTCCTTCCTTTCACCTCGAATTCCTTCTTTAATTGAATTCCAAACTTGAAAATACGATAAAATGGCAAAAACTTAACTAAAAGTAAAAGAGATGCTCGATTTGATGATTCCATTCTCCTGGAAGTCATCCTTAAATGAAATTCCAAACTTTTTTAAGCTGAACTGGCGTTTATATTACTTTTTCTAGTCAATTTTTTGTCTTAAAATACGAGTATATTTCTTATATTTTTGCCAATAATTAAATAACTCAAAAAATTGCGATTTTGGTAAGGTAGCTACCTTAGTGATTTTTACCGTCCAACTCCTTCCTTTCACCTCGAATTCCTTCTTTAATTGAATTCCAAACTTGAAAATACGATAAAATGGCAAAAACTTAACTAAAAGTAAAAGAGATGCTCGATTTGATGATTCCATTCTCCTGGAAGTCATCCTTAAATGAAATTCCAAACTTTTTTAAGCTGAACTGGCGTTTATATTACTTTTTCTAGTCAATTTTTTGTTTTAAAATACGAGTATATTTCTTATATTTTTGCCAATAATTAAATAACTCAAAAAATTGCGATTTTGGTAAGGTAGCTACCTTAGTGATTTTTACCGTCCAACTCCTTCCTTTCACCTCGAATTCCTTCTTTAATTGAATTCCAAACTTGAAAATACGATAAAATGGCAAAAACTTAACTAAAAGTAAAAGAGATGCTCGATTTGATGATTCCATTCTCCTGGAAGTCATCCTTAAATGAAATTCCAAACTTTTTTAAGCTGAACTGGCGTTTATATTACTTTTTCTAGTCAATTTTTTGTCTTAAAATACGAGTATATTTCTTATATTTTTGCCAATAATTAAATAACTCAAAAAATTGCGATTTTGGTAAGGTAGCTACCTTAGTGATTTTTACCGTCCAACTCCTTCCTTTCACCTCGAATTCCTTCTTTAATTGAATTCCAAACTTGAAAATACGATAAAATGGCAAAAACTTAACTAAAAGTAAAAGAGATGCTCGATTTGATGATTCCATTCTCCTGGAAGTCATCCTTAAATGAAATTCCAAACTTTTTTAAGCTGAACTGGCGTTTATATTACTTTTTCTAGTCAATTTTTTGTCTTAAAATACGAGTATATTTCTTATATTTTTGCCAATAATTAAATAACTCAAAAAATTGCGATTTTGGTAAGGTAGCTACCTTAGTGATTTTTACCGTCCAACTCCTTCCTTTCACCTCGAATTCCTTCTTTAATTGAATTCCAAACTTGAAAATACGATAAAATGGCAAAAACTTAACTAAAAGTAAAAGAGATGCTCGATTTGATGATTCCATTCTCCTGGAAGTCATCCTTAAATGAAATTCCAAACTTTTTTAAGCTGAACTGGCGTTTATATTACTTTTTCTAGTCAATTTTTTGTTTTAAAATACGAGTATATTTCTTATATTTTTGCCAATAATTAAATAACTCAAAAAATTGCGATTTTGGTAAGGTAGCTACCTTAGTGATTTTTACCGTCCAACTCCTTCCTTTCACCTCGAATTCCTTCTTTAATTGAATTCCAAACTTGAAAATACGATAAAATGGCAAAAACTTAACTAAAAGTAAAAGAGATGCTCGATTTGATGATTCCATTCTCCTGGAAGTCATCCTTAAATGAAATTCCAAACTTTTTTAAGCTGAACTGGCGTTTATATTACTTTTTCTAGTCAATTTTTTGTCTTAAAATACGAGTATATTTCTTATATTTTTGCCAATAATTAAATAACTCAAAAAATTGCGATTTTGGTAAGGTAGCTACCTTAGTGATTTTTACCGTCCAACTCCTTCCTTTCACCTCGAATTCCTTCTTTAATTGAATTCCAAACTTGAAAATACGATAAAATGGCAAAAACTTAACTAAAAGTAAAAGAGATGCTCGATTTGATGATTCCATTCTCCTGGAAGTCATCCTTAAATGAAATTCCAAACTTTTTTAAGCTGAACTGGCGTTTATATTACTTTTTCTAGTCAATTTTTTGTCTTAAAATACGAGTATATTTCTTATATTTTTGCCAATAATTAAATAACTCAAAAAATTGCGATTTTGGTAAGGTAGCTACCTTAGTGATTTTTACCGTCCAACTCCTTCCTTTCACCTCGAATTCCTTCTTTAATTGAATTCCAAACTTGAAAATACGATAAAATGGCAAAAACTTAACTAAAAGTAAAAGAGATGCTCGATTTGATGATTCCATTCTCCTGGAAGTCATCCTTAAATGAAATTCCAAACTTTTTTAAGCTGAACTGGCGTTTATATTACTTTTTCTAGTCAATTTTTTGTTTTAAAATACGAGTATATTTCTTATATTTTTGCCAATAATTAAATAACTCAAAAAATTGCGATTTTGGTAAGGTAGCTACCTTAGTGATTTTTACCGTCCAACTCCTTCCTTTCACCTCGAATTCCTTCTTTAATTGAATTCCAAACTTGAAAATACGATAAAATGGCAAAAACTTAACTAAAAGTAAAAGAGATGCTCGATTTGATGATTCCATTCTCCTGGAAGTCATCCTTAAATGAAATTCCAAACTTTTTTAAGCTGAACTGGCGTTTATATTACTTTTTCTAGTCAATTTTTTGTCTTAAAATACGAGTATATTTCTTATATTTTTGCCAATAATTAAATAACTCAAAAAATTGCGATTTTGGTAAGGTAGCTACCTTAGTGATTTTTACCGTCCAACTCCTTCCTTTCACCTCGAATTCCTTCTTTAATTGAATTCCAAACTTGAAAATACGATAAAATGGCAAAAACTTAACTAAAAGTAAAAGAGATGCTCGATTTGATGATTCCATTCTCCTGGAAGTCATCCTTAAATGAAATTCCAAACTTTTTTAAGCTGAACTGGCGTTTATATTACTTTTTCTAGTCAATTTTTTGTCTTAAAATACGAGTATATTTCTTATATTTTTGCCAATAATTAAATAACTCAAAAAATTGCGATTTTGGTAAGGTAGCTACCTTAGTGATTTTTACCGTCCAACTCCTTCCTTTCACCTCGAATTCCTTCTTTAATTGAATTCCAAACTTGAAAATACGATAAAATGGCAAAAACTTAACTAAAAGTAAAAGAGATGCTCGATTTGATGATTCCATTCTCCTGGAAGTCATCCTTAAATGAAATTCCAAACTTTTTTAAGCTGAACTGGCGTTTATATTACTTTTTCTAGTCAATTTTTTGTCTTAAAATACGAGTATATTTCTTATATTTTTGCCAATAATTAAATAACTCAAAAAATTGCGATTTTGGTAAGGTAGCTACCTTAGTGATTTTTACCGTCCAACTCCTTCCTTTCACCTCGAATTCCTTCTTTAATTGAATTCCAAACTTGAAAATACGATAAAATGGCAAAAACTTAACTAAAAGTAAAAGAGATGCTCGATTTGATGATTCCATTCTCCTGGAAGTCATCCTTAAATGAAATTCCAAACTTTTTTAAGCTGAACTGGCGTTTATATTACTTTTTCTAGTCAATTTTTTGTCTTAAAATACGAGTATATTTCTTATATTTTTGCCAATAATTAAATAACTCAAAAAATTGCGATTTTGGTAAGGTAGCTACCTTAGTGATTTTTACCGTCCAACTCCTTCCTTTCACCTCGAATTCCTTCTTTAATTGAATTCCAAACTTGAAAATACGATAAAATGGCAAAAACTTAACTAAAAGTAAAAGAGATGCTCGATTTGATGATTCCATTCTCCTGGAAGTCATCCTTAAATGAAATTCCAAACTTTTTTAAGCTGAACTGGCGTTTATATTACTTTTTCTAGTCAATTTTTTGTCTTAAAATACGAGTATATTTCTTATATTTTTGCCAATAATTAAATAACTCAAAAAATTGCGATTTTGGTAAGGTAGCTACCTTAGTGATTTTTACCGTCCAACTCCTTCCTTTCACCTCGAATTCCTTCTTTAATTGAATTCCAAACTTGAAAATACGATAAAATGGCAAAAACTTAACTAAAAGTAAAAGAGATGCTCGATTTGATGATTCCATTCTCCTGGAAGTCATCCTTAAATGAAATTCCAAACTTTTTTAAGCTGAACTGGCGTTTATATTACTTTTTCTAGTCAATTTTTTGTCTTAAAATACGAGTATATTTCTTATATTTTTGCCAATAATTAAATAACTCAAAAAATTGCGATTTTGGTAAGGTAGCTACCTTAGTGATTTTTACCGTCCAACTCCTTCCTTTCACCTCGAATTCCTTCTTTAATTGAATTCCAAACTTGAAAATACGATAAAATGGCAAAAACTTAACTAAAAGTAAAAGAGATGCTCGATTTGATGATTCCATTCTCCTGGAAGTCATCCTTAAATGAAATTCCAAACTTTTTTAAGCTGAACTGGCGTTTATATTACTTTTTCTAGTCAATTTTTTGTCTTAAAATACGAGTATATTTCTTATATTTTTGCCAATAATTAAATAACTCAAAAAATTGCGATTTTGGTAAGGTAGCTACCTTAGTGATTTTTACCGTCCAACTCCTTCCTTTCACCTCGAATTCCTTCTTTAATTGAATTCCAAACTTGAAAATACGATAAAATGGCAAAAACTTAACTAAAAGTAAAAGAGATGCTCGATTTGATGATTCCATTCTCCTGGAAGTCATCCTTAAATGAAATTCCAAACTTTTTTAAGCTGAACTGGCGTTTATATTACTTTTTCTAGTCAATTTTTTGTCTTAAAATACGAGTATATTTCTTATATTTTTGCCAATAATTAAATAACTCAAAAAATTGCGATTTTGGTAAGGTAGCTACCTTAGTGATTTTTACCGTCCAACTCCTTCCTTTCACCTCGAATTCCTTCTTTAATTGAATTCCAAACTTGAAAATACGATAAAATGGCAAAAACTTAACTAAAAGTAAAAGAGATGCTCGATTTGATGATTCCATTCTCCTGGAAGTCATCCTTAAATGAAATTCCAAACTTTTTTAAGCTGAACTGGCGTTTATATTACTTTTTCTAGTCAATTTTTTGTCTTAAAATACGAGTATATTTCTTATATTTTTGCCAATAATTAAATAACTCAAAAAATTGCGATTTTGGTAAGGTAGCTACCTTAGTGATTTTTACCGTCCAACTCCTTCCTTTCACCTCGAATTCCTTCTTTAATTGAATTCCAAACTTGAAAATACGATAAAATGGCAAAAACTTAACTAAAAGTAAAAGAGATGCTCGATTTGATGATTCCATTCTCCTGGAAGTCATCCTTAAATGAAATTCCAAACTTTTTTAAGCTGAACTGGCGTTTATATTACTTTTTCTAGTCAATTTTTTGTCTTAAAATACGAGTATATTTCTTATATTTTTGCCAATAATTAAATAACTCAAAAAATTGCGATTTTGGTAAGGTAGCTACCTTAGTGATTTTTACCGTCCAACTCCTTCCTTTCACCTCGAATTCCTTCTTTAATTGAATTCCAAACTTGAAAATACGATAAAATGGCAAAAACTTAACTAAAAGTAAAAGAGATGCTCGATTTGATGATTCCATTCTCCTGGAAGTCATCCTTAAATGAAATTCCAAACTTTTTTAAGCTGAACTGGCGTTTATATTACTTTTTCTGTCAATTTTTTGTCTTAAAATACGAGTATATTTCTTATATTTTTGCCAATAATTAAATAACTCAAAAAATTGCGATTTTGGTAAGGTAGCTACCTTAGTGATTTTTACCGTCCAACTCCTTCCTTTCACCTCGAATTCCTTCTTTAATTGAATTCCAAACTTGAAAATACGATAAAATGGCAAAAACTTAACTAAAAGTAAAAGAGATGCTCGATTTGATGATTCCATTCTCCTGGAAGTCATCCTTAAATGAAATTCCAAACTTTTTTAAGCTGAACTGGCGTTTATATTACTTTTTCTAGTCAATTTTTTGTCTTAAAATACGAGTATATTTCTTATATTTTTGCCAATAATTAAATAACTCAAAAAATTGCGATTTTGGTAAGGTAGCTACCTTAGTGATTTTTACCGTCCAACTCCTTCCTTTCACCTCGAATTCCTTCTTTAATTGAATTCCAAACTTGAAAATACGATAAAATGGCAAAAACTTAACTAAAAGTAAAAGAGATGCTCGATTTGATGATTCCATTCTCCTGGAAGTCATCCTTAAATGAAATTCCAAACTTTTTTAAGCTGAACTGGCGTTTATATTACTTTTTCTAGTCAATTTTTTGTTTTAAAATACGAGTATATTTCTTATATTTTTGCCAATAATTAAATAACTCAAAAAATTGCGATTTTGGTAAGGTAGCTACCTTAGTGATTTTTACCGTCCAACTCCTTCCTTTCACCTCGAATTCCTTCTTTAATTGAATTCCAAACTTGAAAATACGATAAAATGGCAAAAACTTAACTAAAAGTAAAAGAGATGCTCGATTTGATGATTCCATTCTCCTGGAAGTCATCCTTAAATGAAATTCCAAACTTTTTTAAGCTGAACTGGCGTTTATATTACTTTTTCTAGTCAATTTTTTGTCTTAAAATACGAGTATATTTCTTATATTTTTGCCAATAATTAAATAACTCAAAAAATTGCGATTTTGGTAAGGTAGCTACCTTAGTGATTTTTACCGTCCAACTCCTTCCTTTCACCTCGAATTCCTTCTTTAATTGAATTCCAAACTTGAAAATACGATAAAATGGCAAAAACTTAACTAGAAGTAAAAGAGATGCTCGATTTGATGATTCCATTCTCCTGGAAGTCATCCTTAAATGAAATTCCAAACTTTTTTAAGCTGAACTGGCGTTTATATTACTTTTTCTAGTCAATTTTTTGTCTTAAAATACGAGTATATTTCTTATATTTTTGCCAATAATTAAATAACTCAAAAAATTGCGATTTTGGTAAGGTAGCTACCTTAGTGATTTTTACCGTCCAACTCCTTCCTTTCACCTCGAATTCCTTCTTTAATTGAATTCCAAACTTGAAAATACGATAAAATGGCAAAAACTTAACTAAAAGTAAAAGAGATGCTCGATTTGATGATTCCATTCTCCTGGAAGTCATCCTTAAATGAAATTCCAAACTTTTTTAAGCTGAACTGGCGTTTATATTACTTTTTCTAGTCAATTTTTTGTCTTAAAATACGAGTATATTTCTTATATTTTTGCCAATAATTAAATAACTCAAAAAATTGCGATTTTGGTAAGGTAGCTACCTTAGTGATTTTTACCGTCCAACTCCTTCCTTTCACCTCGAATTCCTTCTTTAATTGAATTCCAAACTTGAAAATACGATAAAATGGCAAAAACTTAACTAAAAGTAAAAGAAATGCTCGATTTGATGATTCCATTCTCCTGGAAGTCATCCTTAAATGAAATTCCAAACTTTTTTAAGCTGAACTGGCGTTTATATTACTTTTTCTAGTCAATTTTTTGTCTTAAAATACGAGTATATTTCTTATATTTTTGCCAATAATTAAATAACTCAAAAAATTGCGATTTTGGTAAGGTAGCTACCTTAGTGATTTTTACCGTCCAACTCCTTCCTTTCACCTCGAATTCCTTCTTTAATTGAATTCCAAACTTGAAAATACGATAAAATGGCAAAAACTTAACTAAAAGTAAAAGAAATGCTCGATTTGATGATTCCATTCTCCTGGAAGTCATCCTTAAATGAAATTCCAAACTTTTTTAAGCTGAACTGGCGTTTATATTACTTTTTCTAGTCAATTTTTTGTCTTAAAATACGAGTATATTTCTTATATTTTTGCCAATAATTAAATAACTCAAAAAATTGCGATTTTGGTAAGGTAGCTACCTTAGTGATTTTTACCGTCCAACTCCTTCCTTTCACCTCGAATTCCTTCTTTAATTGAATTCCAAACTTGAAAATACGATAAAATGGCAAAAACTTAACTAAAAGTAAAAGAGATGCTCGATTTGATGATTCCATTCTCCTGGAAGTCATCCTTAAATGAAATTCCAAACTTTTTTAAGCTGAACTGGCGTTTATATTACTTTTTCTAGTCAATTTTTTGTCTTAAAATACGAGTATATTTCTTATATTTTTGCCAATAATTAAATAACTCAAAAAATTGCGATTTTGGTAAGGTAGCTACCTTAGTGATTTTTACCGTCCAACTCCTTCCTTTCACCTCGAATTCCTTCTTTAATTGAATTCCAAACTTGAAAATACGATAAAATGGCAAAAACTTAACTAAAAGTAAAAGAGATGCTCGATTTGATGATTCCATTCTCCTGGAAGTCATCCTTAAATGAAATTCCAAACTTTTTTAAGCTGAACTGGCGTTTATATTACTTTTTCTAGTCAATTTTTTGTCTTAAAATACGAGTATATTTCTTATATTTTTGCCAATAATTAAATAACTCAAAAAATTGCGATTTTGGTAAGGTAGCTACCTTAGTGATTTTTACCGTCCAACTCCTTCCTTTCACCTCGAATTCCTTCTTTAATTGAATTCCAAACTTGAAAATACGATAAAATGGCAAAAACTTAACTAAAAGTAAAAGAGATGCTCGATTTGATGATTCCATTCTCCTGGAAGTCATCCTTAAATGAAATTCCAAACTTTTTTAAGCTGAACTGGCGTTTATATTACTTTTTCTAGTCAATTTTTTGTCTTAAAATACGAGTATATTTCTTATATTTTTGCCAATAATTAAATAACTCAAAAAATTGCGATTTTGGTAAGGTAGCTACCTTAGTGATTTTTACCGTCCAACTCCTTCCTTTCACCTCGAATTCCTTCTTTAATTGAATTCCAAACTTGAAAATACGATAAAATGGCAAAAACTTAACTAAAAGTAAAAGAGATGCTCGATTTGATGATTCCATTCTCCTGGAAGTCATCCTTAAATGAAATTCCAAACTTTTTTAAGCTGAACTGGCGTTTATATTACTTTTTCTAGTCAATTTTTTGTTTTAAAATACGAGTATATTTCTTATATTTTTGCCAATAATTAAATAACTCAAAAAATTGCGATTTTGGTAAGGTAGCTACCTTAGTGATTTTTACCGTCCAACTCCTTCCTTTCACCTCGAATTCCTTCTTTAATTGAATTCCAAACTTGAAAATACGATAAAATGGCAAAAACTTAACTAAAAGTAAAAGAAATGCTCGATTTGATGATTCCATTCTCCTGGAAGTCATCCTTAAATGAAATTCCAAACTTTTTTAAGCTGAACTGGCGTTTATATTACTTTTTCTAGTCAATTTTTTGTCTTAAAATACGAGTATATTTCTTATATTTTTGCCAATAATTAAATAACTCAAAAAATTGCGATTTTGGTAAGGTAGCTACCTTAGTGATTTTTACCGTCCAACTCCTTCCTTTCACCTCGAATTCCTTCTTTAATTGAATTCCAAACTTGAAAATACGATAAAATGGCAAAAACTTAACTAAAAGTAAAAGAGATGCTCGATTTGATGATTCCATTCTCCTGGAAGTCATCCTTAAATGAAATTCCAAACTTTTTTAAGCTGAACTGGCGTTTATATTACTTTTTCTAGTCAATTTTTTGTTTTAAAATACGAGTATATTTCTTATATTTTTGCCAATAATTAAATAACTCAAAAAATTGCGATTTTGGTAAGGTAGCTACCTTAGTGATTTTTACCGTCCAACTCCTTCCTTTCACCTCGAATTCCTTCTTTAATTGAATTCCAAACTTGAAAATACGATAAAATGGCAAAAACTTAACTAAAAGTAAAAGAAATGCTCGATTTGATGATTCCATTCTCCTGGAAGTCATCCTTAAATGAAATTCCAAACTTTTTTAAGCTGAACTGGCGTTTATATTACTTTTTCTAGTCAATTTTTTGTCTTAAAATACGAGTATATTTCTTATATTTTTGCCAATAATTAAATAACTCAAAAAATTGCGATTTTGGTAAGGTAGCTACCTTAGTGATTTTTACCGTCCAACTCCTTCCTTTCACCTCGAATTCCTTCTTTAATTGAATTCCAAACTTGAAAATACGATAAAATGGCAAAAACTTAACTAAAAGTAAAAGAGATGCTCGATTTGATGATTCCATTCTCCTGGAAGTCATCCTTAAATGAAATTCCAAACTTTTTTAAGCTGAACTGGCGTTTATATTACTTTTTCTAGTCAATTTTTTGTCTTAAAATACGAGTATATTTCTTATATTTTTGCCAATAATTAAATAACTCAAAAAATTGCGATTTTGGTAAGGTAGCTACCTTAGTGATTTTTACCGTCCAACTCCTTCCTTTCACCTCGAATTCCTTCTTTAATTGAATTCCAAACTTGAAAATACGATAAAATGGCAAAAACTTAATTAAAAGTAAAAGAAATGCTCGATTTGATGATTCCATTCTCCTGGAAGTCATCCTTAAATGAAATTCCAAACTTTTTTAAGCTGAACTGGCGTTTATATTACTTTTTCTAGTCAATTTTTTGTCTTAAAATACGAGTATATTTCTTATATTTTTGCCAATAATTAAATAACTCAAAAAATTGCGATTTTGGTAAGGTAGCTACCTTAGTGATTTTTACCGTCCAACTCCTTCCTTTCACCTCGAATTCCCTCTTTAATTGAATTCCAAACTTGAAAATACGATAAAATGGCAAAAACTTAACTAAAAGTAAAAGAGATGCTCGATTTGATGATTCCATTCTCCTGGAAGTCATCCTTAAATGAAATTCCAAACTTTTTTAAGCTGAACTGGCGTTTATATTACTTTTTCTAGTCAATTTTTTGTCTTAAAATACGAGTATATTTCTTATATTTTTGCCAATAATTAAATAACTCAAAAAATTGCGATTTTGGTAAGGTAGCTACCTTAGTGATTTTTACCGTCCAACTCCTTCCTTTCACCTCGAATTCCTTCTTTAATTGAATTCCAAACTTGAAAATACGATAAAATGGCAAAAACTTAACTAAAAGTAAAAGAAATGCTCGATTTGATGATTCCATTCTCCTGGAAGTCATCCTTAAATGAAATTCCAAACTTTTTTAAGCTGAACTGGCGTTTATATTACTTTTTCTAGTCAATTTTTTGTCTTAAAATACGAGTATATTTCTTATATTTTTGCCAATAATTAAATAACTCAAAAAATTGCGATTTTGGTAAGGTAGCTACCTTAGTGATTTTTACCGTCCAACTCCTTCCTTTCACCTCGAATTCCTTCTTTAATTGAATTCCAAACTTGAAAATACGATAAAATGGCAAAAACTTAACTAAAAGTAAAAGAGATGCTCGATTTGATGATTCCATTCTCCTGGAAGTCATCCTTAAATGAAATTCCAAACTTTTTTAAGCTGAACTGGCGTTTATATTACTTTTTCTAGTCAATTTTTTGTCTTAAAATACGAGTATATTTCTTATATTTTTGCCAATAATTAAATAACTCAAAAAATTGCGATTTTGGTAAGGTAGCTACCTTAGTGATTTTTACCGTCCAACTCCTTCCTTTCACCTCGAATTCCTTCTTTAATTGAATTCCAAACTTGAAAATACGATAAAATGGCAAAAACTTAACTAAAAGTAAAAGAAATGCTCGATTTGATGATTCCATTCTCCTGGAAGTCATCCTTAAATGAAATTCCAAACTTTTTTAAGCTGAACTGGCGTTTATATTACTTTTTCTAGTCAATTTTTTGTCTTAAAATACGAGTATATTTCTTATATTTTTGCCAATAATTAAATAACTCAAAAAATTGCGATTTTGGTAAGGTAGCTACCTTAGTGATTTTTACCGTCCAACTCCTTCCTTTCACCTCGAATTCCTTCTTTAATTGAATTCCAAACTTGAAAATACGATAAAATGGCAAAAACTTAACTAAAAGTAAAAGAGATGCTCGATTTGATGATTCCATTCTCCTGGAAGTCATCCTTAAATGAAATTCCAAACTTTTTTAAGCTGAACTGGCGTTTATATTACTTTTTCTAGTCAATTTTTTGTCTTAAAATACGAGTATATTTCTTATATTTTTGCCAATAATTAAATAACTCAAAAAATTGCGATTTTGGTAAGGTAGCTACCTTAGTGATTTTTACCGTCCAACTCCTTCCTTTCACCTCGAATTCCTTCTTTAATTGAATTCCAAACTTGAAAATACGATAAAATGGCAAAAACTTAACTAAAAGTAAAAGAAATGCTCGATTTGATGATTCCATTCTCCTGGAAGTCATCCTTAAATGAAATTCCAAACTTTTTTAAGCTGAACTGGCGTTTATATTACTTTTTCTAGTCAATTTTTTGTCTTAAAATACGAGTATATTTCTTATATTTTTGCCAATAATTAAATAACTCAAAAAATTGCGATTTTGGTAAGGTAGCTACCTTAGTGATTTTTACCGTCCAACTCCTTCCTTTCACCTCGAATTCCTTCTTTAATTGAATTCCAAACTTGAAAATACGATAAAATGGCAAAAACTTAACTAAAAGTAAAAGAGATGCTCGATTTGATGATTCCATTCTCCTGGAAGTCATCCTTAAATGAAATTCCAAACTTTTTTAAGCTGAACTGGCGTTTATATTACTTTTTCTAGTCAATTTTTTGTTTTAAAATACGAGTATATTTCTTATATTTTTGCCAATAATTAAATAACTCAAAAAATTGCGATTTTGGTAAGGTAGCTACCTTAGTGATTTTTACCGTCCAACTCCTTCCTTTCACCTCGAATTCCTTCTTTAATTGAATTCCAAACTTGAAAATACGATAAAATGGCAAAAACTTAACTAAAAGTAAAAGAGATGCTCGATTTGATGATTCCATTCTCCTGGAAGTCATCCTTAAATGAAATTCCAAACTTTTTTATGCTGAACTGGCGTTTATATTACTTTTTCTAGTCAATTTTTTGTCTTAAAATACGAGTATATTTCTTATATTTTTGCCAATAATTAAATAACTCAAAAAATTGCGATTTTGGTAAGGTAGCTACCTTAGTGATTTTTACCGTCCAACTCCTTCCTTTCACCTCGAATTCCTTCTTTAATTGAATTCCAAACTTGAAAATACGATAAAATGGCAAAAACTTAACTAGAAGTAAAAGAGATGCTCGATTTGATGATTCCATTCTCCTGGAAGTCATCCTTAAATGAAATTCCAAACTTTTTTAAGCTGAACTGGCGTTTATATTACTTTTTCTAGTCAATTTTTTGTTTTAAAATACGAGTATATTTCTTATATTTTTGCCAATAATTAAATAACTCAAAAAATTGCGATTTTGGTAAGGTAGCTACCTTAGTGATTTTTACCGTCCAACTCCTTCCTTTCACCTCGAATTCCTTCTTTAATTGAATTCCAAACTTGAAAATACGATAAAATGGCAAAAACTTAACTAAAAGTAAAAGAGATGCTCGATTTGATGATTCCATTCTCCTGGAAGTCATCCTTAAATGAAATTCCAAACTTTTTTAAGCTGAACTGGCGTTTATATTACTTTTTCTAGTCAATTTTTTGTCTTAAAATACGAGTATATTTCTTATATTTTTGCCAATAATTAAATAACTCAAAAAATTGCGATTTTGGTAAGGTAGCTACCTTAGTGATTTTTACCGTCCAACTCCTTCCTTTCACCTCGAATTCCTTCTTTAATTGAATTCCAAACTTGAAAATACGATAAAATGGCAAAAACTTAACTAAAAGTAAAAGAGATGCTCGATTTGATGATTCCATTCTCCTGGAAGTCATCCTTAAATGAAATTCCAAACTTTTTTAAGCTGAACTGGCGTTTATATTACTTTTTCTAGTCAATTTTTTGTCTTAAAATACGAGTATATTTCTTATATTTTTGCCAATAATTAAATAACTCAAAAAATTGCGATTTTGGTAAGGTAGCTACCTTACTGATTTTTACCGTCCAACTCCTTCCTTTCACCTCGAATTCCTTCTTTAATTGAATTCCAAACTTGAAAATACGATAAAATGGCAAAAACTTAACTAAAAGTAAAAGAGATGCTCGATTTGATGATTCCATTCTCCTGGAAGTCATCCTTAAATGAAATTCCAAACTTTTTTAAGCTGAACTGGCGTTTATATTACTTTTTCTAGTCAATTTTTTGTTTTAAAATACGAGTATATTTCTTATATTTTTGCCAATAATTAAATAACTCAAAAAATTGCGATTTTGGTAAGGTAGCTACCTTAGTGATTTTTACCGTCCAACTCCTTCCTTTCACCTCGAATTCCTTCTTTAATTGAATTCCAAACTTGAAAATACGATAAAATGGCAAAAACTTAACTAAAAGTAAAAGAAATGCTCGATTTGATGATTCCATTCTCCTGGAAGTCATCCTTAAATGAAATTCCAAACTTTTTTAAGCTGAACTGGCGTTTATATTACTTTTTCTAGTCAATTTTTTGTCTTAAAATACGAGTATATTTCTTATATTTTTGCCAATAATTAAATAACTCAAAAAATTGCGATTTTGGTAAGGTAGCTACCTTAGTGATTTTTACCGTCCAACTCCTTCCTTTCACCTCGAATTCCTTCTTTAATTGAATTCCAAACTTGAAAATACGATAAAATGGCAAAAACTTAACTAAAAGTAAAAGAGATGCTCGATTTGATGATTCCATTCTCCTGGAAGTCATCCTTAAATGAAATTCCAAACTTTTTTAAGCTGAACTGGCGTTTATATTACTTTTTCTAGTCAATTTTTTGTCTTAAAATACGAGTATATTTCTTATATTTTTGCCAATAATTAAATAACTCAAAAAATTGCGATTTTGGTAAGGTAGCTACCTTAGTGATTTTTACCGTCCAACTCCTTCCTTTCACCTCGAATTCCTTCTTTAATTGAATTCCAAACTTGAAAATACGATAAAATGGCAAAAACTTAACTAAAAGTAAAAGAAATGCTCGATTTGATGATTCCATTCTCCTGGAAGTCATCCTTAAATGAAATTCCAAACTTTTTTAAGCTGAACTGGCGTTTATATTACTTTTTCTAGTCAATTTTTTGTCTTAAAATACGAGTATATTTCTTATATTTTTGCCAATAATTAAATAACTCAAAAAATTGCGATTTTGGTAAGGTAGCTACCTTAGTGATTTTTACCGTCCAACTCCTTCCTTTCACCTCGAATTCCTTCTTTAATTGAATTCCAAACTTGAAAATACGATAAAATGGCAAAAACTTAACTAAAAGTAAAAGAGATGCTCGATTTGATGATTCCATTCTCCTGGAAGTCATCCTTAAATGAAATTCCAAACTTTTTTAAGCTGAACTGGCGTTTATATTACTTTTTCTAGTCAATTTTTTGTCTTAAAATACGAGTATATTTCTTATATTTTTGCCAATAATTAAATAACTCAAAAAATTGCGATTTTGGTAAGGTAGCTACCTTAGTGATTTTTACCGTCCAACTCCTTCCTTTCACCTCGAATTCCTTCTTTAATTGAATTCCAAACTTGAAAATACGATAAAATGGCAAAAACTTAACTAAAAGTAAAAGAGATGCTCGATTTGATGATTCCATTCTCCTGGAAGTCATCCTTAAATGAAATTCCAAACTTTTTTAAGCTGAACTGGCGTTTATATTACTTTTTCTAGTCAATTTTTTGTCTTAAAATACGAGTATATTTCTTATATTTTTGCCAATAATTAAATAACTCAAAAAATTGCGATTTTGGTAAGGTAGCTACCTTAGTGATTTTTACCGTCCAACTCCTTCCTTTCACCTCGAATTCCTTCTTTAATTGAATTCCAAACTTGAAAATACGATAAAATGGCAAAAACTTAACTAAAAGTAAAAGAGATGCTCGATTTGATGATTCCATTCTCCTGGAAGTCATCCTTAAATGAAATTCCAAACTTTTTTAAGCTGAACTGGCGTTTATATTACTTTTTCTAGTCAATTTTTTGTCTTAAAATACGAGTATATTTCTTATATTTTTGCCAATAATTAAATAACTCAAAAAATTGCGATTTTGGTAAGGTAGCTACCTTAGTGATTTTTACCGTCCAACTCCTTCCTTTCACCTCGAATTCCTTCTTTAATTGAATTCCAAACTTGAAAATACGATAAAATGGCAAAAACTTAACTAAAAGTAAAAGAGATGCTCGATTTGATGATTCCATTCTCCTGGAAGTCATCCTTAAATGAAATTCCAAACTTTTTTAAGCTGAACTGGCGTTTATATTACTTTTTCTAGTCAATTTTTTGTTTTAAAATACGAGTATATTTCTTATATTTTTGCCAATAATTAAATAACTCAAAAAATTGCGATTTTGGTAAGGTAGCTACCTTAGTGATTTTTACCGTCCAACTCCTTCCTTTCACCTCGAATTCCTTCTTTAATTGAATTCCAAACTTGAAAATACGATAAAATGGCAAAAACTTAACTAAAAGTAAAAGAAATGCTCGATTTGATGATTCCATTCTCCTGGAAGTCATCCTTAAATGAAATTCCAAACTTTTTTAAGCTGAACTGGCGTTTATATTACTTTTTCTAGTCAATTTTTTGTCTTAAAATACGAGTATATTTCTTATATTTTTGCCAATAATTAAATAACTCAAAAAATTGCGATTTTGGTAAGGTAGCTACCTTAGTGATTTTTACCGTCCAACTCCTTCCTTTCACCTCGAATTCCTTCTTTAATTGAATTCCAAACTTGAAAATACGATAAAATGGCAAAAACTTAACTAAAAGTAAAAGAGATGCTCGATTTGATGATTCCATTCTCCTGGAAGTCATCCTTAAATGAAATTCCAAACTTTTTTAAGCTGAACTGGCGTTTATATTACTTTTTCTAGTCAATTTTTTGTCTTAAAATACGAGTATATTTCTTATATTTTTGCCAATAATTAAATAACTCAAAAAATTGCGATTTTGGTAAGGTAGCTACCTTAGTGATTTTTACCGTCCAACTCCTTCCTTTCACCTCGAATTCCTTCTTTAATTGAATTCCAAACTTGAAAATACGATAAAATGGCAAAAACTTAACTAAAAGTAAAAGAGATGCTCGATTTGATGATTCCATTCTCCTGGAAGTCATCCTTAAATGAAATTCCAAACTTTTTTAAGCTGAACTGGCGTTTATATTACTTTTTCTAGTCAATTTTTTGTCTTAAAATACGAGTATATTTCTTATATTTTTGCCAATAATCAAATAACTCAAAAAATTGCGATTTTGGTAAGGTAGCTACCTTAGTGATTTTTACCGTCCAACTCCTTCCTTTCACCTCGAATTCCTTCTTTAATTGAATTCCAAACTTGAAAATACAATAAAATGGCAAAAACTTAACTAAAAGTAAAAGAGATGCTCGATTTGATGATTCCATTCTCCTGGAAGTCATCCTTAAATGAAATTCCAAACTTTTTTAAGCTGAACTGGCGTTTATATTACTTTTTCTAGTCAATTTTTTGTCTTAAAATACCGTCCAACTCCATTCTTTCACCTCGAATTCCTTCTTTAATTGAATTCCAAACTTGAAAATACGATAAAATGGCAAAAACTTAATTAAAAGTAAAAGAGATGCTCGATTTGATGATTCCATTCTCCAGGAAGTCATCCTTAAATGAAATTCCAAACTTTTTTAAGCTGAACTGGCGTTTATATTACTTTTTCTAGTCAATTTTTTGTCTTAAAATACCGTCCAACTCCTTCCTTTCACCTCGAATTCCTTCTTTAATTGAATTCCAAACTTGAAAATACGATAAAATGGCAAAAACTTAACTAAAAGTAAAAGAGATGCTCGATTTGATGATTCCATTCTCCTGGAAGTCATCCTTAAATGAAATTCCAAACTTTTTTAAGCTGAACTGGCGTTTATATTACTTTTTCTAGTCAATTTTTTGTCTTAAAATACCGTCCAACTCCATTCTTTCACCTCGAATTCCTTCTTTAATTGAATTCCAAACTTGAAAATACGATAAAATGGCAAAAACTTAATTAAAAGTAAAAGAGATGCTCGATTTGATGATTCCATTCTCCTGGAAGTCATCCTTAAATGAAATTCCAAACTTTTTTAAGCTGAACTGGCGTTTATATTACTTTTTCTAGTCAATTTTTTGTCTTAAAATACCGTCCAACTCCATTCTTTCACCTCGAATTCCTTCTTTAATTGAATTCCAAACTTGAAAATACGATAAAATGGCAAAAACTTAACTAAAAGTAAAAGAGATGCTCGATTTGATGATTCCATTCTCCTGGAAGTCATCCTTAAATGAAATTCCAAACTTTTTTAAGCTGAACTGGCGTTTATATTACTTTTTCTAGTCAATTTTTTGTCTTAAAATACCGTCCAACTCCTTCCTTTCACCTCGAATTCCTTCTTTAATTGAATTCCAAACTTGAAAATACGATAAAATGGCAAAAACTTAACTAAAAGTAAAAGAGATGCTCGATTTGATGATTCCATTCTCCTGGAAGTCATCCTTAAATGAAATTCCAAACTTTTTTAAGCTGAACTGGCGTTTATATTACTTTTTCTAGTCAATTTTTTGTCTTAAAATACGAGTATAATTCTTATATTTTTGCCAATAATTAAATAACTAAAAAAATTGCGATTTTGGTAAGGTAGCTACCTTAGTGATTTTTACCGTCCAACTCCTTCCTTTCACCTCGAATTCCTTCTTTAATTGAATTCCAAACTTGAAAATACGATAAAATGGCAAAAACTTAACTAAAAGCAAAAGAGATGCTCGATTTGATGATTCCATTCTCCTGGAAGTCATCCTTAAATGAAATTCCAAACTTTTTTAAGCTGAACTGGCGTTTATATTACTTTTTCTAGTCAATTTTTTGTCTTAAAATACCGTCCAACTCCTTCCTTTCACCTCGAATTCCTTCTTTAATTGAATTTCAAACTTGAAAATACGATAAAATGGCAAAAACTTAACTAAAAGTAAAAGAGATGCTCGATTTGATGATTCCATTCTCCTGGAAGTCATCCTTAAATGAAATTCCAAACTTTTTTAAGCTGAACTGGCGTTTATATTACTTTTTCTAGTCAATTTTTTGTCTTAAAATACGAGTATATTTCTTATATTTTTGCCAATAATTAAATAACTCAAGAAATTGCGATTTTGGTAAGGTAGCTACCTTAGTGATTTTTACCGTCCAACTCCTTCCTTTCACCTCGAATTCCTTCTTTAATTGAATTCCAAACTTGAAAATACGATAAAATGGCAAAAACTTAACTAAAAGCAAAAGAGATGCTCGATTTGATGATTCCATTCTCCTGGAAGTCATCCTTAAATGAAATTCCAAACTTTTTTAAGCTGAACTGGCGTTTATATTACTTTTTCTAGTCAATTTTTTGTCTTAAAATACCGTCCAACTCCTTCCTTTCACCTCGAATTCCTTCTTTAATTGAATTTCAAACTTGAAAATACGATAAAATGGCAAAAACTTAACTAAAAGTAAAAGAGATGCTCGATTTGATGATTCCATTCTCCTGGAAGTCATCCTTAAATGAAATTCCAAACTTTTTTAAGCTGAACTGGCGTTTATATTACTTTTTCTAGTCAATTTTTTGTCTTAAAATACGAGTATAATTCTTATATTTTTTCCAATAATTAAATAACTAAAAAAATTGCGATTTTGGTAAGGTAGCTACCTTAGTGATTTTTACCGTCCAACTCCTTCCTTTCACCTCGAATTCCTTCTTTAATTGAATTCCAAACTTGAAAATACGATAAAATGGCAAAAACTTAACTAAAAGTAAAAGAGATGCTCGATTTGATGATTCCATTCTCCTGGAAGTCATCCTTAAATGAAATTCCAAACTTTTTTAAGCTGAACTGGCGTTTATATTACTTTTTCTAGTCAATTTTTTGTCTTAAAATACGAGTATATTTCTTATATTTTTGCCAATAATCAAATAACTCAAAAAATTGCGATTTTGGTAAGGTAGCAACCTTAGTGATTTTTACCGTCCAACTCCTTCCTTTCACCTCGAATTCCTTCTTTAATTGAATTCCAAACTTGAAAATACAATAAAATGGCAAAAACTTAACTAAAAGTAAAAGAGATGCTCGATTTGATGATTCCATTCTCCTGGAAGTCATCCTTAAATGAAATTCCAAACTTTTTTAAGCTGAACTGGCGTTTATATTACTTTTTCTAGTCAATTTTTTGTCTTAAAATACGAGTATATTTCTTATATTTTTGCCAATAATTAAATAACTCAAAAAATTGCGATTTTGGTAAGGTAGCTACCTTAGTGATTTTTACCGTCCAACTCCTTCCTTTCACCTCGAATTCCTTCTTTAATTGAATTCCAAACTTGAAAATACGATAAAATGGCAAAAACTTAACTAAAAGTAAAAGAAATGCTCGATTTGATGATTCCATTCTCCTGGAAGTCATCCTTAAATGAAATTCCAAACTTTTTTAAGCTGAACTGGCGTTTATATTACTTTTTCTAGTCAATTTTTTGTCTTAATATACGAGTATATTTCTTATATTTTTGCCAATAATTAAATAACTCAAAAAATTGCGATTTTGGTAAGGTAGCTACCTTAGTGATTTTTACCGTCCAACTCCTTCCTTTCACCTCGAATTCCTTCTTTAATTGAATTCCAAACTTGAAAATACGATAAAATGGCAAAAACTTAATTAAAAGTAAAAGAGATGCTCGATTTGATGATTCCATTCTCCTGGAAGTCGTCCTTAAATGAAATTCCAAACTTTTTTAAGCTGAACTGGCGTTTATATTACTTTTTCTAGTCAATTTTTTGTCTTAAAATACCGTCCAACTCCATTCTTTCACCTCGAATTCCTTCTTTAATTGAATTCCAAACTTGAAAATACGATAAAATGGCAAAAACTTAACTAAAAGTAAAAGAGATGCTCGATTTGATGATTCCATTCTCCTGGAAGTCATCCTTAAATGAAATTCCAAACTTTTTTAAGCTGAACTGGCGTTTATATTACTTTTTCTAGTCAATTTTTTGTCTTAAAATACGAGTATATTTCTTATATTTTTGCCAATAATTAAATAACTCAAAAAATTGCGATTTTGGTAAGGTAGCTACCTTAGTGATTTTTACCGTCCAACTCCTTCCTTTCACCTCGAATTCCTTCTTTAATTGAATTCCAAACTTGAAAATACGATAAAATGGCAAAAACTTAACTAAAAGCAAAAGAGATGCTCGATTTGATGATTCCATTCTCCTGGAAGTCATCCTTAAATGAAATTCCAAACTTTTTTAAGCTGAACTGGCGTTTATATTACTTTTTCTAGTCAATTTTTTGTCTTAAAATACCGTCCAACTCCTTCCTTTCACCTCGAATTCCTTCTTTAATTGAATTTCAAACTTGAAAATACGATAAAATGGCAAAAACTTAACTAAAAGTAAAAGAGATGCTCGATTTGATGATTCCATTCTCCTGGAAGTCATCCTTAAATGAAATTCCAAACTTTTTTAAGCTGAACTGGCGTTTATATTACTTTTTCTAGTCAATTTTTTGTCTTAAAATACCGTCCAACTCCTTCCTTTCACCTCGAATTCCTTCTTTAATTGAATTCCAAACTTGAAAATACGATAAAATGGCAAAAACTTAACTAAAAGTAAAAGAGATGCTCGATTTGATGATTCCATTCTCCTGGAAGTCATCCTTAAATGAAATTCCAAACTTTTTTAAGCCGAACTGGCGTTTATATTACTTTTTCTAGTCAATTTTTTGTCTTAAAATACCGTCCAACTCCTTCCTTTCACCTCGAATTCCTTCTTTAATTGAATTTCAAACTTGAAAATACGATAAAATGGCAAAAACTTAACGAAAAGTAAAAGAGATGCTCGATTTGATGATTCCATTCTCCTGGAAGTCATCCTTAAATGAAATTCCAAACTTTTTTAAGCTGAACTGGCGTTTATATTACTTTTTCTAGTCAATTTTTTGTCTTAAAATACCGTCCAACTCCTTCCTTTCACCTCGAATTCCTTCTTTAATTGAATTCCAAACTTGAAAATACGATAAAATGGCAAAAACTTAACTAAAAGTAAAAGAGATGCTCGATTTGATGATTCCATTCTCCTGGAAGTCATCCTTAAATGAAATTCCAAACTTTTTTAAGCTGAACTGGCGTTTATATTACTTTTTCTAGTCAAGTTTTTGTCTTAAAATACCGTCCAACTCCTTCCTTTCACCTCGAATTCCTTCTTTAATTGAATTCCAAACTTGAAAATACGATAAAATGGCAAAAACTTAACTAAAAGTAAAAGAGATGCTCGATTTGATGATTCCATTCTCCTGGAAGTCATCCTTAAATGAAATTCCAAACTTTTTTAAGCCGAACTGGCGTTTATATTACTTTTTCTAGTCAATTTTTTGTCTTAAAATACGAGTATATTTCTTATATTTTTGCCAATAATTAAATAACTCAAAAAATTGCGATTTTGGTAAGGTAGCTACCTTAGTGATTTTTACCGTCCAACTCCTTCCTTTCACCTCGAATTCCTTCTTTAATTGAATTCCAAACTTGAAAATACGATAAAATGGCAAAAACTTAATTAAAAGCAAAAGAGATGCTCGATTTGATGATTCCATTCTCCTGGAAGTCATCCTTAAATGAAATTCCAAACTTTTTTAAGCTGAACTGGCGTTTATATTACTTTTTCTAGTCAATTTTTTGTCTTAAAATACCGTCCAACTCCTTCCTTTCACCTCGAATTCCTTCTTTAATTGAATTTCAAACTTGAAAATACGATAAAATGGCAAAAACTTAACTAAAAGTAAAAGAGATGCTCGATTTGATGATTCCATTCTCCTGGAAGTCATCCTTAAATGAAATTCCAAACTTTTTTAAGCTGAACTGGCGTTTATATTACTTTTTCTAGTCAATTTTTTGTCTTAAAATACCGTCCAACTCCTTCCTTTCACCTCGAATTCCTTCTTTAATTGAATTCCAAACTTGAAAATACGATAAAATGGCAAAAACTTAACTAAAAGTAAAAGAGATGCTCGATTTGATGATTCCATTCTCCTGGAAGTCATCCTTAAATGAAATTCAAAACTTTTTTAAGCTGAACTGGCGTTTATATTACTTTTTCTAGTCAATTTTTTGTCTTAAAATACCGTCCAACTCCTTCCTTTCACCTCGAATTCCTTCTTTAATTGAATTCCAAACTTGAAAATACGATAAAATGGCAAAAACTTAACTAAAAGTAAAAGAGATGCTCGATTTGATGATTCCATTCTCCTGGAAGTCATCCTTAAATGAAATTCCAAACTTTTTTAAGCTGAACTGGCGTTTATATTACTTTTTCTAGTCAATTTTTTGTCTTAAAATACCGTCCAACTCCTTCCTTTCACCTCGAATTCCTTCTTGAATTGAATTTCAAACTTGAAAATACGATAAAATGGCAAAAACTTAACGAAAAGTAAAAGAGATGCTCGATTTGATGATTCCATTCTCCTGGAAGTCATCCTTAAATGAAATTCCAAACTTTTTTAAGCTGAACTGGCGTTTATATTACTTTTTCTAGTCAATTTTTTGTCTTAAAATACCGTCCAACTCCTTCCTTTCACCTCGAATTCCTTCTTTAATTGAATTCCAAACTTGAAAATACGATAAAATGGCAAAAACTTAACTAAAAGTAAAAGAGATGCTCGATTTGATGATTCCATTCTCCTGGAAGTCATCCTTAAATGAAATTCCAAACTTTTTTAAGCTGAACTGGCGTTTATATTACTTTTTCTAGTCAATTTTTTGTCTTAAAATACCGTCCAACTCCTTCCTTTCACCTCGAATTCCTTCTTTAATTGAATTCCAAACTTGAAAATACGATAAAATGGCAAAAACTTAACTAAAAGTAAAAGAGATGCTCGATTTGATGATTCCATTCTCCTGGAAGTCATCCTTAAATGAAATTCCAAACTTTTTTAAGCCGAACTGGCGTTTATATTACTTTTTCTAGTCAATTTTTTGTCTTAAAATACGAGTATATTTCTTATATTTTTGCCAATAATTAAATAACTCAAAAAATTGCGATTTTGGTAAGGTAGCTACCTTAGTGATTTTTACCGTCCAACTCCTTCCTTTCACCTCGAATTCCTTCTTTAATTGAATTCCAAACTTGAAAATACGATAAAATGGCAAAAACTTAACTAAAAGTAAAAGAGATGCTCGATTTGATGATTCCATTCTCCTGGAAGTCATCCTTAAATGAAATTCCAAACTTTTTTAAGCTGAACTGGTGTTTATATTACTTTTTCTAGTCAATTTTTTGTCTTAAAATACGAGTATATTTCTTATATTTTTGCCAATAATTAAATAACTCAAAAAATTGCGATTTTTGTAAGGTAGCTACCTTAGTGATTTTTACCGTCCAACTCCATTCTTTCACCTCGAATTCCTTCTTTAATTGAATTCCAAACTTGAAAATACGATAAAATGGCAAAAACTTAACTAAAAGTAAAAGAGATGCTCGATTTGATGATTCCATTCTCCTGGAAGTCATCCTTAAATGAAATTCCAAACTTTTTTAAGCTGAACTGGCGTTTATATTACTTTTTCTAGTCAATTTTTTGTCTTAAAATACGAGTATATTTCTTATATTTTTGCCAATAATTAAATAACTCAAAAAATTGCGATTTTGGTAAGGTAGCTACCTTAGTGATTTTTACCGTCCAACTCCTTCCTTTCACCTCGAATTCCTTCTTTAATTGAATTCCAAACTTGAAAATACGATAAAATGGCAAAAACTTAACTAAAAGTAAAAGAGATGCTCGATTTGATGATTCCATTCTCCTGGAAGTCATCCTTAAATGAAATTCCAAACTTTTTTAAGCTGAACTGGTGTTTATATTACTTTTTCTAGTCAATTTTTTGTCTTAAAATACGAGTATATTTCTTATATTTTTGCCAATAATTAAATAACTCAAAAAATTGCGATTTTGGTAAGGTAGCTACCTTAGTGATTTTTACCGTCCAACTCCTTCCTTTCACCTCGAATTCCTTCTTTAATTGAATTCCAAACTTGAAAATACGATAAAATGGCAAAAACTTAACTAAAAGTAAAAGAGATGCTCGATTTGATGATTCCATTCTCCTGGAAGTCATCCTTAAATGAAATTCAAAACTTTTTTAAGCTGAACTGGCGTTTATATTACTTTTTCTAGTCAATGTTTTGTCTTAAAATACGAGTATATTTCTTATATTTTTGCCAATAATTAAATAACTCAAAAAATTGCGATTTTGGTAAGGTAGCTACCTTAGTGATTTTTACCGTCCAACTCCTTCCTTTCACCTCGAATTCCTTCTTTAATTGAATTCCAAACTTGAAAATACGATAAAATGGCAAAAACTTAACTAAAAGTAAAAGAGATGCTCGATTTGATGATTCCATTCTCCTGGAAGTCATCCTTAAATGAAATTCCAAACTTTTTTAAGCTGAACTGGTGTTTATATTACTTTTTCTAGTCAATTTTTTGTCTTAAAATACGAGTATATTTCTTATATTTTTGCCAATAATTAAATAACTCAAAAAATTGCGATTTTTGTAAGGTAGCTACCTTAGTGATTTTTACCGTCCAACTCTATTCTTTCACCTCGAATTCCTTCTTTAATTGAATTCCAAACTTGAAAATACGATAAAATGGCAAAAACTTAACTAAAAGTAAAAGAGATGCTCGATTTGATGATTCCATTCTCCTGGAAGTCATCCTTAAATGAAATTCAAAACTTTTTTAAGCTGAACTGGCGTTTATATTACTTTTTCTAGTCAATTTTTTGTCTTAAAATACGAGTATATTTCTTATATTTTTGCCAATAATTAAATAACTCAAAAAATTGCGATTTTGGTAAGGTAGCTACCTTAGTGATTTTTACCGTCCAACTCCTTCCTTTCACCTCGAATTCCTTCTTTAATTGAATTCCAAACTTGAAAATACGATAAAATGGCAAAAACTTAACTAAAAGTAAAAGAGATGCTCGATTTGATGATTCCATTCTCCTGGAAGTCATCCTTAAATGAAATTCAAAACTTTTTTAAGCTGAACTGGCGTTTATATTACTTTTTCTAGTCAATTTTTTGTCTTAAAATACGAGTATATTTCTTATATTTTTGCCAATAATTAAATAACTCAAAAAATTGCGATTTTGGTAAGGTAGCTACCTTAGTGATTTTTACCGTCCAACTCCTTCCTTTCACCTCGAATTCCTTCTTTAATTGAATTCCAAACTTGAAAATACGATAAAATGGCAAAAACTTAACTAAAAGTAAAAGAGATGCTCGATTTGATGATTCCTTTCTCCTGGAAGTCATCCTTAAATGAAATTCAAAACTTTTTTAAGCTGAACTGGCGTTTATATTACTTTTTCTAGTCAATTTTTTGTCTTAAAATACGAGTATATTTCTTATATTTTTGCCAATAATTAAATAACTCAAAAAATTGCGATTTTTGTAAGGTAGCTACCTTAGTGATTTTTACCGTCCAACTCCATTCTTTCACCTCGAATTCCTTCTTTAATTGAATTCCAAACTTGAAAATACGATAAAATGGCAAAAACTTAACTAAAAGTAAAAGAGATGCTCGATTTGATGATTCCATTCTCCTGGAAGTCATCCTTAAATGAAATTCAAAACTTTTTTAAGCTGAACTGGCGTTTATATTACTTTTTCTAGTCAATTTTTTGTCTTAAAATACGAGTATATTTCTTATATTTTTGCCAATAATTAAATAACTCAAAAAATTGCGATTTTGGTAAGGTAGCTACCTTAGTGATTTTTACCGTCCAACTCCTTCCTTTCACCTCGAATTCCTTCTTTAATTGAATTCCAAACTTGAAAATACGATAAAATGGCAAAAACTTAACTAAAAGTAAAAGAGATGCTCGATTTGATGATTCCATTCTCCTGGAAGTCATCCTTAAATGAAATTCAAAACTTTTTTAAGCTGAACTGGCGTTTATATTACTTTTTCTAGTCAATTTTTTGTCTTAAAATACGAGTATATTTCTTATATTTTTGCCAATAATTAAATAACTCAAAAAATTGCGATTTTGGTAAGGTAGCTACCTTAGTGATTTTTACCGTCCAACTCCTTCCTTTCACCTCGAATTCCTTCTTTAATTGAATTCCAAACTTGAAAATACGATAAAATGGCAAAAACTTAACTAAAAGTAAAAGAGATGCTCGATTTGATGATTCCATTCTACTGGAAGTCATCCTTAAATGAAATTCAAAACTTTTTTAAGCTGAACTGGCGTTTATATTACTTTTTCTAGTCAATTTTTTGTCTTAAAATACCGTCCAACTCCTTCCTTTCACCTCGAATTCCTTCTTTAATTGAATTCCAAACTTGAAAATACGATAAAATGGCAAAAACTTAACTAAAAGTAAAAGAGATGCTCGATTTGATGATTCCTTTCTCCTGGAAGTCATCCTTAAATGAAATTCAAAACTTTTTTAAGCTGAACTGGCGTTTATATTACTTTTTCTAGTCAATTTTTTGTCTTAAAATACGAGTATATTTCTTATATTTTTGCCAATAATTAAATAACTCAAAAAATTGCGATTTTTGTAAGGTAGCTACCTTAGTGATTTTTACCGTCCAACTCCATTCTTTCACCTCGAATTCCTTCTTTAATTGAATTCCAAACTTGAAAATACGATAAAATGGCAAAAACTTAACTAAAAGTAAAAGAGATGCTCGATTTGATGATTCCATTCTCCTGGAAGTCATCCTTAAATGAAATTCAAAACTTTTTTAAGCTGAACTGGCGTTTATATTACTTTTTCTAGTCAATTTTTTGTCTTAAAATACGAGTATATTTCTTATATTTTTGCCAATAATTAAATAACTCAAAAAATTGCGATTTTGGTAAGGTAGCTACCTTAGTGATTTTTACCGTCCAACTCCTTCCTTTCACCTCGAATTCCTTCTTTAATTGAATTCCAAACTTGAAAATACGATAAAATGGCAAAAACTTAACTAAAAGTAAAAGAGATGCTCGATTTGATGATTCCATTCTCCTGGAAGTCATCCTTAAATGAAATTCAAAACTTTTTTAAGCTGAACTGGCGTTTATATTACTTTTTCTAGTCAATTTTTTGTCTTAAAATACGAGTATATTTCTTATATTTTTGCCAATAATTAAATAACTCAAAAAATTGCGATTTTGGTAAGGTAGCTACCTTAGTGATTTTTACCGTCCAACTCCTTCCTTTCACCTCGAATTCCTTCTTTAATTGAATTCCAAACTTGAAAATACGATAAAATGGCAAAAACTTAACTAAAAGTAAAAGAGATGCTCGATTTGATGATTCCATTCTACTGGAAGTCATCCTTAAATGAAATTCAAAACTTTTTTAAGCTGAACTGGCGTTTATATTACTTTTTCTAGTCAATTTTTTGTCTTAAAATACCGTCCAACTCCTTCCTTTCACCTCGAATTCCTTCTTTAATTGAATTCCAAACTTGAAAATACGATAAAATGGCAAAAACTTAACTAAAAGTAAAAGAGATGCTCGATTTGATGATTCCATTCTCCTGGAAGTCATCCTTAAATGAAATTCCAAACTTTTTTAAGCTGAACTGGCGTTTATATTACTTTTTCTAGTCAATTTTTTGTCTTAAAATACGAGTATATTTCTTATATTTTTGCCAATAATTAAATAACTCAAAAAATTGCGATTTTGGTAAGGTAGCTACCTTAGTGATTTTTACCGTCCAACTCCTTCCTTTCACCTCGAATTCCTTCTTTAATTCAATTCCAAACTTGAAAATACGATAAAATGGCAAAAACTTAACTAAAAGTAAAAGAGATGCTCGATTTGATGATTCCATTCTCCTGGAAGTCATCCTTAAATGAAATTCCAAACTTTTTTAAGCTGAACTGGCGTTTATATTACTTTTTCTAGTCAATTTTTTGTCTTAAAATACCGTCCAACTCCTTCGTTTCACCTCGAATTCCTTCTTTAATTGAATTCCAAACTTGAAAATACGATAAAATGGCAAAAACTTAACTAAAAGTAAAAGAGATGCTCGATTTGATGATTCCATTCTCCTGGAAGTCATCCTTAAATGAAATTCCAAACTTTTTTAAGCTGAACTGGCGTTTATATTACTTTTTCTAGTCAATTTTTTGTCTTAAAATACGAGTATATTTCTTATATTTTTGCCAATAATTAAATAACTCAAAAAATTGCGATTTTGGTAAGGTAGCTACCTTAGTGATTTTTACCGTCCAACTCCTTCCTTTCACCTCGAATTCCTTCTTTAATTGAATTCCAAACTTGAAAATACGATAAAATGGCAAAAACTTAACTAAAAGTAAAAGAGATGCTCGATTTGATGATTCCATTCTCCTGGAAGTCATCCTTAAATGAAATTCAAAACTTTTTTAAGCTGAACTGGCGTTTATATTACTTTTTCTAGTCAATTTTTTGTCTTAAAATACGAGTATATTTCTTATATTTTTGCCAATAATTAAATAACTCAAAAAATTGCGATTTTGGTAAGGTAGCTACCTTAGTGATTTTTACCGTCCAACTCCTTCCTTTCACCTCGAATTCCTTCTTTAATTGAATTCCAAACTTGAAAATACGATAAAATGGCAAAAACTTAACTAAAAGTAAAAGAGATGCTCGATTTGATGATTCCATTCTCCTGGAAGTCATCCTTAAATGAAATTCCAAACTTTTTTAAGCTGAACTGGCGTTTATATTACTTTTTCTAGTCAATTTTTTGTCTTAAAATACGAGTATATTTCTTATATTTTTGCCAATAATTAAATAACTCAAAAAATTGCGATTTTGGTAAGGTAGCTACCTTAGTGATTTTTACCGTCCAACTCCTTCCTTTCACCTCGAATTCCTTCTTTAATTGAATTCCAAACTTGAAAATACGATAAAATGGCAAAAACTTAACTAAAAGTAAAAGAGATGCTCGATTTGATGATTCCATTCTCCTGGAAGTCATCCTTAAATGAAATTCAAAACTTTTTTAAGCTGAACTGGCGTTTATATTACTTTTTCTAGTCAATTTTTTGTCTTAAAATACGAGTATATTTCTTATATTTTTGCCAATAATTAAATAACTCAAAAAATTGCGATTTTGGTAAGGTAGCTACCTTAGTGATTTTTACCGTCCAACTCCTTCCTTTCACCTCGAATTCCTTCTTTAATTGAATTCCAAACTTGAAAATACGATAAAATGGCAAAAACTTAACTAAAAGTAAAAGAGATGCTCGATTTGATGATTCCATTCTCCTGGAAGTCATCCTTAAATGAAATTCAAAACTTTTTTAAGCTGAACTGGCGTTTATATTACTTTTTCTAGTCAATTTTTTGTCTTAAAATACGAGTATATTTCTTATATTTTTGCCAATAATTAAATAACTCAAAAAATTGCGATTTTGGTAAGGTAGCTACCTTAGTGATTTTTACCGTCCAACTCCTTCCTTTCACCTCGAATTCCTTCTTTAATTGAATTCCAAACTTGAAAATACGATAAAATGGCAAAAACTTAACTAAAAGTAAAAGAGATGCTCGATTTGATGATTCCATTCTCCTGGAAGTCATCCTTAAATGAAATTCCAAACTTTTTTAAGCTGAACTGGCGTTTATATTACTTTTTCTAGTCAATTTTTTGTCTTAAAATACGAGTATATTTCTTATATTTTTGCCAATAATTAAATAACTCAAAAAATTGCGATTTTGGTAAGGTAGCTACCTTAGTGATTTTTACCGTCCAACTCCTTCCTTTCACCTCGAATTCCTTCTTTAATTGAATTCCAAACTTGAAAATACGATAAAATGGCAAAAACTTAACTAAAAGTAAAAGAGATGCTCGATTTGATGATTCCATTCTCCTGGAAGTCATCCTTAAATGAAATTCAAAACTTTTTTAAGCTGAACTGGCGTTTATATTACTTTTTCTAGTCAATTTTTTGTCTTAAAATACGAGTATATTTCTTATATTTTTGCCAATAATTAAATAACTCAAAAAATTGCGATTTTGGTAAGGTAGCTACCTTAGTGATTTTTACCGTCCAACTCCTTCCTTTCACCTCGAATTCCTTCTTTAATTGAATTCCAAACTTGAAAATACGATAAAATGGCAAAAACTTAACTAAAAGTAAAAGAGATGCTCGATTTGATGATTCCATTCTCCTGGAAGTCATCCTTAAATGAAATTCCAAACTTTTTTAAGCTGAACTGGCGTTTATATTACATTTTCTAGTCAATTTTTTGTCTTAAAATACGAGTATATTTCTTATATTTTTGCCAATAATTAAATAACTCAAAAATTTGCGATTTTGGTAAGGTAGCTACCTTAGTGATTTTTACCGTCCAACTCCTTCCTTTCACCTCGAATTCCTTCTTTAATTGAATTCCAAACTTGAAAATACGATAAAATGGCAAAAACTTAACTAAAAGTAAAAGAGATGCTCGATTTGATGATTCCATTCTCCTGGAAGTCATCCTTAAATGAAATTCCAAACTTTTTTAAGCTGAACTGGCGTTTATATTACTTTTTCTAGTCAATTTTTTGTCTTAAAATACCGTCCAACTCCTTCCTTTCACCTCGAATTCCTTCTTTAATTGAATTCCAAACTTGAAAATACGATAAAATGGCAAAAACTTAACTAAAAGTAAAAGAGATGCTCGATTTGATGATTCCATTCTCCTGGAAGTCATCATTAAATGAAATTCCAAACTTTTTTAAGCTGAACTGGCGTTTATATTACTTTTTCTAGTCAATTTTTTGTCTTAAAATACGAGTATATTTCTTATATTTTTGCCAATAATTAAATAACTCAAAAAATTGCGATTTTGGTAAGGTAGCTACCTTAGTGATTTTTACCGTCCAACTCCTTCCTTTCACCTCGAATTCCTTCTTTAATTGAATTCCAAACTTGAAAATACGATAAAATGGCAAAAACTTAACTAAAAGTAAAAGAGATGCTCGATTTGATGATTCCATTCTCCTGGAAGTCATCCTTAAATGAAATTCCAAACTTTTTTAAGCTGAACTGGCGTTTATATTACTTTTTCTAGTCAATTTTTTGTCTTAAAATACGAGTATATTTCTTATATTTTTGCCAATAATTAAATAACTCAAAAAATTGCGATTTTGGTAAGGTAGCTACCTTAGT
Source organism: Ormia ochracea (assembly GCA_963402855.1). Taxonomy (NCBI): domain Eukaryota; kingdom Metazoa; phylum Arthropoda; class Insecta; order Diptera; family Tachinidae; genus Ormia; species Ormia ochracea. The sequence continues at coordinate 59,103,868 of OY727105.1, read as the reverse complement.
GATTTTTACCGTCCAACTCCTTCCTTTCACCTCGAATTCCTTCTTTAATTCAATTCCAAACTTGAAAATACGATAAAATGGCAAAAACTTAACTAAAAGTAAAAGAGATGCTCGATTTGATGATTCCATTCTCCTGGAAGTCATCCTTAAATGAAATTCCAAACTTTTTTAAGCTGAACTGGCGTTTATATTACATTTTCTAGTCAATTTTTTGTCTTAAAATACGAGTATATTTCTTATATTTTTGCCAATAATTAAATAACTCAAAAAATTGCGATTTTGGTAAGGTAGCTACCTTAGTGATTTTTACCGTCCAACTCCTTCCTTTCACCTCGAATTCCTTCTTTAATTGAATTCCAAACTTGAAAATACGATAAAATGGCAAAAACTTAACTAAAAGTAAAAGAGATGCTCGATTTGATGATTCCATTCTCCTGGAAGTCATCCTTAAATGAAATTCAAAACTTTTTTAAGCTGAACTGGCGTTTATATTACTTTTTCTAGTCAATTTTTTGTCTTAAAATACGAGTATATTTCTTATATTTTTGCCAATAATTAAATAACTCAAAAAATTGCGATTTTGGTAAGGTAGCTACCTTAGTGATTTTTACCGTCCAACTCCTTCCTTTCACCTCGAATTCCTTCTTTAATTGAATTCCAAACTTGAAAATACGATAAAATGGCAAAAACTTAACTAAAAGTAAAAGAGATGCTCGATTTGATGATTCCATTCTCCTGGAAGTCATCCTTAAATGAAATTCCAAACTTTTTTAAGCTGAACTGGCGTTTATATTACTTTTTCTAGTCAATTTTTTGTCTTAAAATACGAGTATATTTCTTATATTTTTGCCAATAATTAAATAACTCAAAAAATTGCGATTTTGGTAAGGTAGCTACCTTAGTGATTTTTACCGTCCAACTCCTTCCTTTCACCTCGAATTCCTTCTTTAATTGAATTCCAAACTTGAAAATACGATAAAATGGCAAAAACTTAACTAAAAGTAAAAGAGATGCTCGATTTGATGATTCCATTCTCCTGGAAGTCATCCTTAAATGAAATTCCAAACTTTTTTAAGCTGAACTGGCGTTTATATTACTTTTTCTAGTCAATTTTTTGTCTTAAAATACGAGTATATTTCTTATATTTTTGCCAATAATTAAATAACTCAAAAATTTGCGATTTTGGTAAGGTAGCTACCTTAGTGATTTTTACCGTCCAACTCCTTCCTTTCACCTCGAATTCCTTCTTTAATTGAATTCCAAACTTGAAAATACGATAAAATGGCAAAAACTTAACTAAAAGTAAAAGAGATGCTCGATTTGATGATTCCATTCTCCTGGAAGTCATCCTTAAATGAAATTCAAAACTTTTTTAAGCTGAACTGGCGTTTATATTACTTTTTCTAGTCAATTTTTTGTCTTAAAATACGAGTATATTTCTTATATTTTTGCCAATAATTAAATAACTCAAAAAATTGCGATTTTGGTAAGGTAGTTACCTTAGTGATTTTTACCGTCCAACTCCTTCCTTTCACCTCGAATTCCTTCTTTAATTGAATTCCAAACTTGAAAATACGATAAAATGGCAAAAACTTAACTAAAAGTAAAAGAGATGCTCGATTTGATGATTCCATTCTCCTGGAAGTCATCCTTAAATGAAATTCCAAAATTTTTTAAGCTGAACTGGCGTTTATATTACTTTTTCTAGTCAATTTTTTGTCTTAAAATACGAGTATATTTCTTATATTTTTGCCAATAATTAAATAACTCAAAAAATTGCGATTTTGGTAAGGTAGCTACCTTAGTGATTTTTACCGTCCAACTCCTTCCTTTCACCTCGAATTCCTTCTTTAATTGAATTCCAAACTTGAAAATACGATAAAATGGCAAAAACTTAACTAAAAGTAAAAGAGATGCTCGATTTGATGATTCCATTCTCCTGGAAGTCATCCTTAAATGAAATTCCAAACTTTTTTAAGCTGAACTGGCGTTTATATTACTTTTTCTAGTCAATTTTTTGTCTTAAAATACGAGTATATTTCTTATATTTTTGCCAATAATTAAATAACTCAAAAAATTGCGATTTTGGTAAGGTAGCTACCTTAGTGATTTTTACCGTCCAACTCCTTCCTTTCACCTCGAATTCCTTCTTTAATTGAATTCCAAACTTGAAAATACGATAAAATGGCAAAAACTTAACTAAAAGTAAAAGAGATGCTCGATTTGATGATTCCATTCTCCTGGAAGTCATCCTTAAATGAAATTCAAAACTTTTTTAAGCTGAACTGGCGTTTATATTACTTTTTCTAGTCAATTTTTTGTCTTAAAATACGAGTATATTTCTTATATTTTTGCCAATAATTAAATAACTCAAAAAATTGCGATTTTGGTAAGGTAGCTACCTTAGTGATTTTTACCGTCCAACTCCTTCCTTTCACCTCGAATTCCTTCTTTAATTCAATTCCAAACTTGAAAATACGATAAAATGGCAAAAACTTAACTAAAAGTAAAAGAGATGCTCGATTTGATGATTCCATTCTCCTGGAAGTCATCCTTAAATGAAATTCAAAACTTTTTTAAGCTGAACTGGCGTTTATATTACTTTTTCTAGTCAATTTTTTGTCTTAAAATACGAGTATATTTCTTATATTTTTGCCAATAATTAAATAACTCAAAAAATTGCGATTTTGGTAAGGTAGCTACCTTAGTGATTTTTACCGTCCAACTCCTTCCTTTCACCTCGAATTCCTTCTTTAATTGAATTCCAAACTTGAAAATACGATAAAATGGCAAAAACTTAACTAAAAGTAAAAGAGATGCTCGATTTGATGATTCCATTCTCCTGGAAGTCATCCTTAAATGAAATTCAAAACTTTTTTAAGCTGAACTGGCGTTTATATTACTTTTTCTAGTCAATTTTTTGTCTTAAAATACCGTCCAACTCCTTCCTTTCACCTCGAATTCCTTCTTTAATTGAATTCCAAACTTGAAAATACGATAAAATGGCAAAAACTTAACTAAAAGTAAAAGAGATGCTCGATTTGATGATTCCATTCTCCTGGAAGTCATCCTTAAATGAAATTCAAAACTTTTTTAAGCTGAACTGGCGTTTATATTACATTTTCTAGTCAATTTTTTGTCTTAAAATACGAGTATATTTCTTATATTTTTGCCAATAATTAAATAACTTAAAAAATTGCGATTTTGGTAAGGTAGCTACCTTAGTGATTTTTACCGTCCAACTCCTTCCTTTCACCTCGAATTCCTTCTTTAATTGAATTCCAAACTTGAAAATACGATAAAATGGCAAAAACTTAACTAAAAGTAAAAGAGATGCTCGATTTGATGATTCCATTCTCCTGGAAGTCATCCTTAAATGAAATTCAAAACTTTTTTAAGCTGAACTGGCGTTTATATTACTTTTTCTAGTCAATTTTTTGTCTTAAAATACCGTCCAACTCCTTCCTTTCACCTCGAATTCCTTCTTTAATTGAATTCCAAACTTGAAAATACGATAAAATGGCAAAAACTTAACTAAAAGTAAAAGAGATGCTCGATTTGATGATTCCATTCTCCTGGAAGTCATCCTTAAATGAAATTCAAAACTTTTTTAAGCTGAACTGGCGTTTATATTACTTTTTCTAGTCAATTTTTTGTCTTAAAATACGAGTATATTTCTTATATTTTTGCCAATAATTAAATAACTCAAAAAATTGCGATTTTGGTAAGGTAGCTACCTTAGTGATTTTTACCGTCCAACTCCTTCCTTTCACCTCGAATTCCTTCTTTAATTGAATTCCAAACTTGAAAATACGATAAAATGGCAAAAACTTAACTAAAAGTAAAAGAGATGCTCGATTTGATGATTCCATTCTCCTGGAAGTCATCCTTAAATGAAATTCAAAACTTTTTTAAGCTGAACTGGCGTTTATATTACTTTTTCTAGTCAATTTTTTGTCTTAAAATACCGTCCAACTCCTTCCTTTCACCTCGAATTCCTTCTTTAATTGAATTCCAAACTTGAAAATACGATAAAATGGCAAAAACTTAACTAAAAGTAAAAGAGATGCTCGATTTGATGATTCCATTCTCCTGGAAGTCATCCTTAAATGAAATTCAAAACTTTTTTAAGCTGAACTGGCGTTTATATTACATTTTCTAGTCAATTTTTTGTCTTAAAATACGAGTATATTTCTTATATTTTTGCCAATAATTAAATAACTTAAAAAATTGCGATTTTGGTAAGGTAGCTACCTTAGTGATTTTTACCGTCCAACTCCTTCCTTTCACCTCGAATTCCTTCTTTAATTGAATTCCAAACTTGAAAATACGATAAAATGGCAAAAACTTAACTAAAAGTAAAAGAGATGCTCGATTTGATGATTCCATTCTCCTGGAAGTCATCCTTAAATGAAATTCAAAACTTTTTTAAGCTGAACTGGCGTTTATATTACTTTTTCTAGTCAATTTTTTGTCTTAAAATACGAGTATATTTCTTATATTTTTGCCAATAATTAAATAACTCAAAAAATTGCGATTTTGGTAAGGTAGCTACCTTAGTGATTTTTACCGTCCAACTCCTTCCTTTCACCTCGAATTCCTTCTTTAATTGAATTCCAAACTTGAAAATACGATAAAATGGCAAAAACTTAACTAAAAGTAAAAGAGATGCTCGATTTGATGATTCCATTCTCCTGGAAGTCATCCTTAAATGAAATTCAAAACTTTTTTAAGCTGAACTGGCGTTTATATTACTTTTTCTAGTCAATTTTTTGTCTTAAAATACGAGTATATTTCTTATATTTTTGCCAATAATTAAATAACTCAAAAAATTGCGATTTTGGTAAGGTAGCTACCTTAGTGATTTTTACCGTCCAACTCCTTCCTTTCACCTCGAATTCCTTCTTTAATTGAATTCCAAACTTGAAAATACGATAAAATGGCAAAAACTTAACTAAAAGTAAAAGAGATGCTCGATTTGATGATTCCATTCTCCTGGAAGTCATCCTTAAATGAAATTCAAAACTTTTTTAAGCTGAACTGGCGTTTATATTACTTTTTCTAGTCAATTTTTTGTCTTAAAATACGAGTATATTTCTTATATTTTTGCCAATAATTAAATAACTCAAAAAATTGCGATTTTGGTAAGGTAGCTACCTTAGTGATTTTTACCGTCCAACTCCTTCCTTTCACCTCGAATTCCTTCTTTAATTGAATTCCAAACTTGAAAATACGATAAAATGGCAAAAACTTAACTAAAAGTAAAAGAGATGCTCGATTTGATGATTCCATTCTCCTGGAAGTCATCCTTAAATGAAATTCAAAACTTTTTTAAGCTGAACTGGCGTTTATATTACTTTTTCTAGTCAATTTTTTGTCTTAAAATACGAGTATATTTCTTATATTTTTGCCAATAATTAAATAACTCAAAAAATTGCGATTTTGGTAAGGTAGCTACCTTAGTGATTTTTACCGTCCAACTCCTTCCTTTCACCTCGAATTCCTTCTTTAATTGAATTCCAAACTTGAAAATACGATAAAATGGCAAAAACTTAACTAAAAGTAAAAGAGATGCTCGATTTGATGATTCCATTCTCCTGGAAGTCATCCTTAAATGAAATTCCAAACTTTTTTAAGCTGAACTGGCGTTTATATTACTTTTTCTAGTCAATTTTTTGTCTTAAAATACGAGTATATTTCTTATATTTTTGCCAATAATTAAATAACTCAAAAAATTGCGATTTTGGTAAGGTAGCTACCTAAGTGATTTTTACCGTCCAACTCCTTCCTTTCACCTCGAATTCCTTCTTTAATTGAATTCCAAACTTGAAAATACGATAAAATGGCAAAAACTTAACTAAAAGTAAAAGAGATGCTCGATTTGATGATTCCATTCTCCTGGAAGTCATCCTTAAATGAAATTCAAAACTTTTTTAAGCTGAACTGGCGTTTATATTACTTTTTCTAGTCAATTTTTTGTCTTAAAATACGAGTATATTTCTTATATTTTTGCCAATAATTAAATAACTCAAAAAATTGCGATTGTGATTTTTACCGTCCAACTCCTTCCTTTCACCTCGAATTCCTTCTTTAATTGAATTCCAAACTTGAAAATACGATAAAATGGCAAAAACTTAACTAAAAGTAAAAGAGATGCTCGATTTGATGATTCCATTCTCCTGGAAGTCATCCTTAAATGAAATTCAAAACTTTTTTAAGCTGAACTGGCGTTTATATTACATTTTCTAGTCAATTTTTTGTCTTAAAATACGAGTATATTTCTTATATTTTTGCCAATAATTAAATAACTCAAAAAATTGCGATTTTGGTAACTAAACTAAACTAAAACTAAAAGTAAAAGAGATGCTCGATTTGATGATTCCATTCTCCTGGAAGTCATCCTTAAATGAAATTCAAAACTTTTTTAAGCTGAACTGGCGTTTATATTACTTTTTCTAGTCAATTTTTTGTCTTAAAATACGAGTATATTTCTTATATTTTTGCCAATAATTAAATAACTCAAAAAATTGCGATTTTGGTAAGGTAGCTACCTTAGTGATTTTTACCGTCCAACTCCTTCCTTTCACCTCGAATTCCTTCTTTAATTGAATTCCAAACTTGAAAATACGATAAAATGGCAAAAACTTAACTAAAAGCAAAAGAGATGCTCGATTTGATGATTCCATTCTCCTGGAAGTCATCCTTAAATGAAATTCCAAACTTTTTTAAGCTGAACTGGCGTTTATATTACTTTTTCTAGTCAATTTTTTGTCTTAAAATACCGTCCAACTCCTTCCTTTCACCTCGAATTCCTTCTTTAATTGAATTCCAAACTTGAAAATACGATAAAATGGCAAAAACTTAACTAAAAGTAAAAGAGATGCTCGATTTGATGATTCCATTCTCCTGGAAGTCATCCTTAAATGAAATTCAAAACTTTTTTAAGCTGAACTGGCGTTTATATTACATTTTCTAGTCAATTTTTTGTCTTAAAATACGAGTATATTTCTTATATTTTTGCCAATAATTAAATAACTCAAAAAATTGCGATTTTGGTAAGGTAGCTACCTTAGTGATTTTTACCGTCCAACTCCTTCCTTTCACCTCGAATTCCTTCTTTAATTGAATTCCAAACTTGAAAATACGATAAAATGGCAAAAACTTAACTAAAAGTAAAAGAGATGCTCGATTTGATGATTCCATTCTCCTGGAAGTCATCCTTAAATGAAATTCAAAACTTTTTTAAGCTGAACTGGCGTTTATATTACTTTTTCTAGTCAATTTTTTGTCTTAAAATACGAGTATATTTCTTATATTTTTGCCAATAATTAAATAACTCAAAAAATTGCGATTTTGGTAAGGTAGCTACCTTAGTGATTTTTACCGTCCAACTCCTTCCTTTCACCTCGAATTCCTTCTTTAATTGAATTCCAAACTTGAAAATACGATAAAATGGCAAAAACTTAACTAAAAGTAAAAGAGATGCTCGATTTGATGATTCCATTCTCCTGGAAGTCATCCTTAAATGAAATTCCAAACTTTTTTAAGCTGAACTGGCGTTTATATTACATTTTCTAGTCAATTTTTTGTCTTAAAATACGAGTATATTTCTTATATTTTTGCCAATAATTAAATAACTCAAAAATTTGCGATTTTGGTAAGGTAGCTACCTTAGTGATTTTTACCGTCCAACTCCTTCCTTTCACCTCGAATTCCTTCTTTAATTGAATTCCAAACTTGAAAATACGATAAAATGGCAAAAACTTAACTAAAAGTAAAAGAGATGCTCGATTTGATGATTCCATTCTCCTGGAAGTCATCCTTAAATGAAATTCCAAACTTTTTTAAGCTGAACTGGCGTTTATATTACTTTTTCTAGTCAATTTTTTGTCTTAAAATACCGTCCAACTCCTTCCTTTCACCTCGAATTCCTTCTTTAATTGAATTCCAAACTTGAAAATACGATAAAATGGCAAAAACTTAACTAAAAGTAAAAGAGATGCTCGATTTGATGATTCCATTCTCCTGGAAGTCATCATTAAATGAAATTCCAAACTTTTTTAAGCTGAACTGGCGTTTATATTACTTTTTCTAGTCAATTTTTTGTCTTAAAATACGAGTATATTTCTTATATTTTTGCCAATAATTAAATAACTCAAAAAATTGCGATTTTGGTAAGGTAGCTACCTTAGTGATTTTTACCGTCCAACTCCTTCCTTTCACCTCGAATTCCTTCTTTAATTGAATTCCAAACTTGAAAATACGATAAAATGGCAAAAACTTAACTAAAAGTAAAAGAGATGCTCGATTTGATGATTCCATTCTCCTGGAAGTCATCCTTAAATGAAATTCCAAACTTTTTTAAGCTGAACTGGCGTTTATATTACTTTTTCTAGTCAATTTTTTGTCTTAAAATACGAGTATATTTCTTATATTTTTGCCAATAATTAAATAACTCAAAAAATTGCGATTTTGGTAAGGTAGCTACCTTAGTGATTTTTACCGTCCAACTCCTTCCTTTCACCTCGAATTCCTTCTTTAATTCAATTCCAAACTTGAAAATACGATAAAATGGCAAAAACTTAACTAAAAGTAAAAGAGATGCTCGATTTGATGATTCCATTCTCCTGGAAGTCATCCTTAAATGAAATTCCAAACTTTTTTAAGCTGAACTGGCGTTTATATTACATTTTCTAGTCAATTTTTTGTCTTAAAATACGAGTATATTTCTTATATTTTTGCCAATAATTAAATAACTCAAAAAATTGCGATTTTGGTAAGGTAGCTACCTTAGTGATTTTTACCGTCCAACTCCTTCCTTTCACCTCGAATTCCTTCTTTAATTGAATTCCAAACTTGAAAATACGATAAAATGGCAAAAACTTAACAAAAAGTAAAAGAGATGCTCGATTTGATGATTCCATTCTCCTGGAAGTCATCCTTAAATGAAATTCAAAACTTTTTTAAGCTGAACTGGCGTTTATATTACTTTTTCTAGTCAATTTTTTGTCTTAAAATACGAGTATATTTCTTATATTTTTGCCAATAATTAAATAACTCAAAAAATTGCGATTTTGGTAAGGTAGCTACCTTAGTGATTTTTACCGTCCAACTCCTTCCTTTCACCTCGAATTCCTTCTTTAATTGAATTCCAAACTTGAAAATACGATAAAATGGCAAAAACTTAACTAAAAGTAAAAGAGATGCTCGATTTGATGATTCCATTCTCCTGGAAGTCATCCTTAAATGAAATTCCAAACTTTTTTAAGCTGAACTGGCGTTTATATTACTTTTTCTAGTCAATTTTTTGTCTTAAAATACGAGTATATTTCTTATATTTTTGCCAATAATTAAATAACTCAAAAAATTGCGATTTTGGTAAGGTAGCTACCTTAGTGATTTTTACCGTCCAACTCCTTCCTTTCACCTCGAATTCCTTCTTTAATTGAATTCCAAACTTGAAAATACGATAAAATGGCAAAAACTTAACTAAAAGTAAAAGAGATGCTCGATTTGATGATTCCATTCTCCTGGAAGTCATCCTTAAATGAAATTCCAAACTTTTTTAAGCTGAACTGGCGTTTATATTACTTTTTCTAGTCAATTTTTTGTCTTAAAATACGAGTATATTTCTTATATTTTTGCCAATAATTAAATAACTCAAAAATTTGCGATTTTGGTAAGGTAGCTACCTTAGTGATTTTTACCGTCCAACTCCTTCCTTTCACCTCGAATTCCTTCTTTAATTGAATTCCAAACTTGAAAATACGATAAAATGGCAAAAACTTAACTAAAAGTAAAAGAGATGCTCGATTTGATGATTCCATTCTCCTGGAAGTCATCCTTAAATGAAATTCAAAACTTTTTTAAGCTGAACTGGCGTTTATATTACTTTTTCTAGTCAATTTTTTGTCTTAAAATACGAGTATATTTCTTATATTTTTGCCAATAATTAAATAACTCAAAAAATTGCGATTTTGGTAAGGTAGTTACCTTAGTGATTTTTACCGTCCAACTCCTTCCTTTCACCTCGAATTCCTTCTTTAATTGAATTCCAAACTTGAAAATACGATAAAATGGCAAAAACTTAACTAAAAGTAAAAGAGATGCTCGATTTGATGATTCCATTCTCCTGGAAGTCATCCTTAAATGAAATTCCAAAATTTTTTAAGCTGAACTGGCGTTTATATTACTTTTTCTAGTCAATTTTTTGTCTTAAAATACGAGTATATTTCTTATATTTTTGCCAATAATTAAATAACTCAAAAAATTGCGATTTTGGTAAGGTAGCTACCTTAGTGATTTTTACCGTCCAACTCCTTCCTTTCACCTCGAATTCCTTCTTTAATTGAATTCCAAACTTGAAAATACGATAAAATGGCAAAAACTTAACTAAAAGTAAAAGAGATGCTCGATTTGATGATTCCATTCTCCTGGAAGTCATCCTTAAATGAAATTCCAAACTTTTTTAAGCTGAACTGGCGTTTATATTACTTTTTCTAGTCAATTTTTTGTCTTAAAATACGAGTATATTTCTTATATTTTTGCCAATAATTAAATAACTCAAAAAATTGCGATTTTGGTAAGGTAGCTACCTTAGTGATTTTTACCGTCCAACTCCTTCCTTTCACCTCGAATTCCTTCTTTAATTGAATTCCAAACTTGAAAATACGATAAAATGGCAAAAACTTAACTAAAAGTAAAAGAGATGCTCGATTTGATGATTCCATTCTCCTGGAAGTCATCCTTAAATGAAATTCAAAACTTTTTTAAGCTGAACTGGCGTTTATATTACTTTTTCTAGTCAATTTTTTGTCTTAAAATACGAGTATATTTCTTATATTTTTGCCAATAATTAAATAACTCAAAAAATTGCGATTTTGGTAAGGTAGCTACCTTAGTGATTTTTACCGTCCAACTCCTTCCTTTCACCTCGAATTCCTTCTTTAATTCAATTCCAAACTTGAAAATACGATAAAATGGCAAAAACTTAACTAAAAGTAAAAGAGATGCTCGATTTGATGATTCCATTCTCCTGGAAGTCATCCTTAAATGAAATTCAAAACTTTTTTAAGCTGAACTGGCGTTTATATTACTTTTTCTAGTCAATTTTTTGTCTTAAAATACGAGTATATTTCTTATATTTTTGCCAATAATTAAATAACTCAAAAAATTGCGATTTTGGTAAGGTAGCTACCTTAGTGATTTTTACCGTCCAACTCCTTCCTTTCACCTCGAATTCCTTCTTTAATTGAATTCCAAACTTGAAAATACGATAAAATGGCAAAAACTTAACTAAAAGTAAAAGAGATGCTCGATTTGATGATTCCATTCTCCTGGAAGTCATCCTTAAATGAAATTCAAAACTTTTTTAAGCTGAACTGGCGTTTATATTACTTTTTCTAGTCAATTTTTTGTCTTAAAATACCGTCCAACTCCTTCCTTTCACCTCGAATTCCTTCTTTAATTGAATTCCAAACTTGAAAATACGATAAAATGGCAAAAACTTAACTAAAAGTAAAAGAGATGCTCGATTTGATGATTCCATTCTCCTGGAAGTCATCCTTAAATGAAATTCAAAACTTTTTTAAGCTGAACTGGCGTTTATATTACATTTTCTAGTCAATTTTTTGTCTTAAAATACGAGTATATTTCTTATATTTTTGCCAATAATTAAATAACTTAAAAAATTGCGATTTTGGTAAGGTAGCTACCTTAGTGATTTTTACCGTCCAACTCCTTCCTTTCACCTCGAATTCCTTCTTTAATTGAATTCCAAACTTGAAAATACGATAAAATGGCAAAAACTTAACTAAAAGTAAAAGAGATGCTCGATTTGATGATTCCATTCTCCTGGAAGTCATCCTTAAATGAAATTCCAAACTTTTTTAAGCTGAACTGGCGTTTATATTACATTTTCTAGTCAATTTTTTGTCTTAAAATACGAGTATATTTCTTATATTTTTGCCAATAATTAAATAACTCAAAAAATTGCGATTTTGGTAAGGTAGCTACCTTAGTGATTTTTACCGTCCAACTCCTTCCTTTCACCTCGAATTCCTTCTTTAATTGAATTCCAAACTTGAAAATACGATAAAATGGCAAAAACTTAACTAAAAGTAAAAGAGATGCTCGATTTGATGATTCCATTCTCCTGGAAGTCATCCTTAAATGAAATTCAAAACTTTTTTAAGCTGAACTGGCGTTTATATTACTTTTTCTAGTCAATTTTTTGTCTTAAAATACGAGTATATTTCTTATATTTTTGCCAATAATTAAATAACTCAAAAAATTGCGATTTTGGTAAGGTAGCTACCTTAGTGATTTTTACCGTCCAACTCCTTCCTTTCACCTCGAATTCCTTCTTTAATTGAATTCCAAACTTGAAAATACGATAAAATGGCAAAAACTTAACTAAAAGTAAAAGAGATGCTCGATTTGATGATTCCATTCTCCTGGAAGTCATCCTTAAATGAAATTCAAAACTTTTTTAAGCTGAACTGGCGTTTATATTACTTTTTCTAGTCAATTTTTTGTCTTAAAATACGAGTATATTTCTTATATTTTTGCCAATAATTAAATAACTCAAAAAATTGCGATTTTGGTAAGGTAGCTACCTTAGTGATTTTTACCGTCCAACTCCTTCCTTTCACCTCGAATTCCTTCTTTAATTGAATTCCAAACTTGAAAATACGATAAAATGGCAAAAACTTAACTAAAAGTAAAAGAGATGCTCGATTTGATGATTCCATTCTCCTGGAAGTCATCCTTAAATGAAATTCCAAACTTTTTTAAGCTGAACTGGCGTTTATATTACTTTTTCTAGTCAATTTTTTGTCTTAAAATACGAGTATATTTCTTATATTTTTGCCAATAATTAAATAACTCAAAAAATTGCGATTTTGGTAAGGTAGCTACCTTAGTGATTTTTACCGTCCAACTCCTTCCTTTCACCTCGAATTCCTTCTTTAATTGAATTCCAAACTTGAAAATACGATAAAATGGCAAAAACTTAACTAAAAGTAAAAGAGATGCTCGATTTGATGATTCCATTCTCCTGGAAGTCATCCTTAAATGAAATTCAAAACTTTTTTAAGCTGAACTGGCGTTTATATTACTTTTTCTAGTCAATTTTTTGTCTTAAAATACGAGTATATTTCTTATATTTTTGCCAATAATTAAATAACTCAAAAAATTGCGATTTTGGTAAGGTAGCTACCTTAGTGATTTTTACCGTCCAACTCCTTCCTTTCACCTCGAATTCCTTCTTTAATTGAATTCCAAACTTGAAAATACGATAAAATGGCAAAAACTTAACTAAAAGTAAAAGAGATGCTCGATTTGATGATTCCATTCTCCTGGAAGTCATCCTTAAATGAAATTCAAAACTTTTTTAAGCTGAACTGGCGTTTATATTACTTTTTCTAGTCAATTTTTTGTCTTAAAATACGAGTATATTTCTTATATTTTTGCCAATAATTAAATAACTCAAAAAATTGCGATTTTGGTAAGGTAGCTACCTTAGTGATTTTTACCGTCCAACTCCTTCCTTTCACCTCGAATTCCTTCTTTAATTGAATTCCAAACTTGAAAATACGATAAAATGGCAAAAACTTAACTAAAAGTAAAAGAGATGCTCGATTTGATGATTCCATTCTCCTGGAAGTCATCCTTAAATGAAATTCAAAACTTTTTTAAGCTGAACTGGCGTTTATATTACTTTTTCTAGTCAATTTTTTGTCTTAAAATACGAGTATATTTCTTATATTTTTGCCAATAATTAAATAACTCAAAAAATTGCGATTTTGGTAAGGTAGCTACCTTAGTGATTTTTACCGTCCAACTCCTTCCTTTCACCTCGAATTCCTTCTTTAATTGAATTCCAAACTTGAAAATACGATAAAATGGCAAAAACTTAACTAAAAGTAAAAGAGATGCTCGATTTGATGATTCCATTCTCCTGGAAGTCATCCTTAAATGAAATTCAAAACTTTTTTAAGCTGAACTGGCGTTTATATTACTTTTTCTAGTCAATTTTTTGTCTTAAAATACGAGTATATTTCTTATATTTTTGCCAATAATTAAATAACTCAAAAAATTGCGATTTTGGTAAGGTAGCTACCTTAGTGATTTTTACCGTCCAACTCCTTCCTTTCACCTCGAATTCCTTCTTTAATTGAATTCCAAACTTGAAAATACGATAAAATGGCAAAAACTTAACTAAAAGTAAAAGAGATGCTCGATTTGATGATTCCATTCTCCTGGAAGTCATCCTTAAATGAAATTCCAAACTTTTTTAAGCTGAACTGGCGTTTATATTACTTTTTCTAGTCAATTTTTTGTCTTAAAATACGAGTATATTTCTTATATTTTTGCCAATAATTAAATAACTCAAAAAATTGCGATTTTGGTAAGGTAGCTACCTTAGTGATTTTTACCGTCCAACTCCTTCCTTTCACCTCGAATTCCTTCTTTAATTGAATTCCAAACTTGAAAATACGATAAAATGGCAAAAACTTAACTAAAAGTAAAAGAGATGCTCGATTTGATGATTCCATTCTCCTGGAAGTCATCCTTAAATGAAATTCAAAACTTTTTTAAGCTGAACTGGCGTTTATATTACTTTTTCTAGTCAATTTTTTGTCTTAAAATACGAGTATATTTCTTATATTTTTGCCAATAATTAAATAACTCAAAAAATTGCGATTTTGGTAAGGTAGCTACCTTAGTGATTTTTACCGTCCACCTCCTTCCTTTCACCTCGAATTCCTTCTTTAATTGAATTCCAAACTTGAAAATACGATAAAATGGCAAAAACTTAACTAAAAGTAAAAGAGATGCTCGATTTGATGATTCCATTCTCCTGGAAGTCATCCTTAAATGAAATTCAAAACTTTTTTAAGCTGAACTGGCGTTTATATTACTTTTTCTAGTCAATTTTTTGTCTTAAAATACGAGTATATTTCTTATATTTTTGCCAATAATTAAATAACTCAAAAAATTGCGATTGTGATTTTTACCGTCCAACTCCTTCCTTTCACCTCGAATTCCTTCTTTAATTGAATTCCAAACTTGAAAATACGATAAAATGGCAAAAACTTAACTAAAAGTAAAAGAGATGCTCGATTTGATGATTCCATTCTCCTGGAAGTCATCCTTAAATGAAATTCAAAACTTTTTTAAGCTGAACTGGCGTTTATATTACATTTTCTAGTCAATTTTTTGTCTTAAAATACGAGTATATTTCTTATATTTTTGCCAATAATTAAATAACTCAAAAAATTGCGATTTTGGTAACTAAACTAAACTAAAACTAAAAGTAAAAGAGATGCTCGATTTGATGATTCCATTCTCCTGGAAGTCATCCTTAAATGAAATTCAAAACTTTTTTAAGCTGAACTGGCGTTTATATTACTTTTTCTAGTCAATTTTTTGTCTTAAAATACGAGTATATTTCTTATATTTTTGCCAATAATTAAATAACTCAAAAAATTGCGATTTTGGTAAGGTAGCTACCTTAGTGATTTTTACCGTCCACCTCCTTCCTTTCACCTCGAATTCCTTCTTTAATTGAATTCCAAACTTGAAAATACGATAAAATGGCAAAAACTTAACTAAAAGTAAAAGAGATGCTCGATTTGATGATTCCATTCTCCTGGAAGTCATCCTTAAATGAAATTCAAAACTTTTTTAAGCTGAACTGGCGTTTATATTACTTTTTCTAGTCAATTTTTTGTCTTAAAATACGAGTATATTTCTTATATTTTTGCCAATAATTAAATAACTCAAAAAATTGCGATTGTGATTTTTACCGTCCAACTCCTTCCTTTCACCTCGAATTCCTTCTTTAATTGAATTCCAAACTTGAAAATACGATAAAATGGCAAAAACTTAACTAAAAGTAAAAGAGATGCTCGATTTGATGATTCCATTCTCCTGGAAGTCATCCTTAAATGAAATTCAAAACTTTTTTAAGCTGAACTGGCGTTTATATTACATTTTCTAGTCAATTTTTTGTCTTAAAATACGAGTATATTTCTTATATTTTTGCCAATAATTAAATAACTCAAAAAATTGCGATTTTGGTAACTAAACTAAACTAAAACTAAAAGTAAAAGAGATGCTCGATTTGATGATTCCATTCTCCTGGAAGTCATCCTTAAATGAAATTCAAAACTTTTTTAAGCTGAACTGGCGTTTATATTACTTTTTCTAGTCAATTTTTTGTCTTAAAATACGAGTATATTTCTTATATTTTTGCCAATAATTAAATAACTCAAAAAATTGCGATTTTGGTAAGGTAGCTACCTTAGTGATTTTTACCGTCCAACTCCTTCCTTTCACCTCGAATTCCTTCTTTAATTGAATTCCAAACTTGAAAATACGATAAAATGGCAAAAACTTAACTAAAAGCAAAAGAGATGCTCGATTTGATGATTCCATTCTCCTGGAAGTCATCCTTAAATGAAATTCCAAACTTTTTTAAGCTGAACTGGCGTTTATATTACTTTTTCTAGTCAATTTTTTGTCTTAAAATACCGTCCAACTCCTTCCTTTCACCTCGAATTCCTTCTTTAATTGAATTCCAAACTTGAAAATACGATAAAATGGCAAAAACTTAACTAAAAGTAAAAGAGATGCTCGATTTGATGATTCCATTCTCCTGGAAGTCATCCTTAAATGAAATTCAAAACTTTTTTAAGCTGAACTGGCGTTTATATTACATTTTCTAGTCAATTTTTTGTCTTAAAATACGAGTATATTTCTTATATTTTTGCCAATAATTAAATAACTCAAAAAATTGCGATTTTGGTAAGGTAGCTACCTTAGTGATTTTTACCGTCCAACTCCTTCCTTTCACCTCGAATTCCTTCTTTAATTGAATTCCAAACTTGAAAATACGATAAAATGGCAAAAACTTAATTAAAAGTAAAAGAGATGCTCGATTTGATGATTCCATTCTCCTGGAAGTCATCCTTAAATGAAATTCCAAACTTTTTTAAGCTGAACTGGCGTTTATATTACTTTTTCTAGTCAATTTTTTGTCTTAAAATACGAGTATATTTCTTATATTTTTGCCAATAATTAAATAACTCAAAAAATTGCGATTTTGGTAAGGTAGCTACCTTAGTGATTTTTACCGTCCAACTCCTTCCTTTCACCTCGAATTCCTTCTTTAATTGAATTCCAAACTTGAAAATACGATAAAATGGCAAAAACTTAACTAAAAGTAAAAGAGATGCTCGATTTGATGATTCCATTCTCCTGGAAGTCATCCTTAAATGAAATTCAAAACTTTTTTAAGCTGAACTGGCGTTTATATTACTTTTTCTAGTCAATTTTTTGTCTTAAAATACGAGTATATTTCTTATATTTTTGCCAATAATTAAATAACTCAAAAAATTGCGATTTTGGTAAGGTAGCTACCTTAGTGATTTTTACCGTCCAACTCCTTCCTTTCACCTCGAATTCCTTCTTTAATTGAATTCCAAACTTGAAAATACGATAAAATGGCAAAAACTTAACTAAAAGTAAAAGAGATGCTCGATTTGATGATTCCATTCTCCTGGGAGTCATCCTTAAATGAAATTCAAAACTTTTTTAAGCTGAACTGGCGTTTATATTACTTTTTCTAGTCAATTTTTTGTCTTAAAATACGAGTATATTTCTTATATTTTTGCCAATAATTAAATAACTCAAAAAATTGCGATTTTGGTAAGGTAGCTACCTTAGTGATTTTTACCGTCCAACTCCTTCCTTTCACCTCGAATTCCTTCTTTAATTGAATTCCAAACTTGAAAATACGATAAAATGGCAAAAACTTAACTAAAGGTAAAAGAGATGCTCGATTTGATGATTCCATTCTCCTGGAAGTCATCCTTAAATGAAATTCCAAACTTTTTTAAGCTGAACTGGCGTTTATATTACTTTTTCTAGTCAATTTTTTGTCTTAAAATACGAGTATATTTCTTATATTTTTGCCAATAATTAAATAACTCAAAAAATTGCGATTTTGGTAAGGTAGCTACCTTAGTGATTTTTACCGTCCAACTCCTTCCTTTCACCTCGAATTCCTTCTTTAATTGAATTCCAAACTTGAAAATACGATAAAATGGCAAAAACTTAACTAAAAGTAAAAGAGATGCTCGATTTGATGATTCCATTCTTCTGGAAGTCATCCTTAAATGAAATTCAAAACTTTTTTAAGCTGAACTGTCGTTTATATTACTTTTTCTAGTCAATTTTTTGTCTTAAAATACGAGTATATTTCTTATATTTTTGCCAATAATTAAATAACTCAAAAAATTGCGATTTTGGTAAGGTAGCTACCTTAGTGATTTTTACCGTCCAACTCCTTCCTTTCACCTCGAATTCCTTCTTTAATTGAATTCCAAACTTGAAAATACGATAAAATGGCAAAAACTTAACTAAAAGTAAAAGAGATGCTCGATTTGATGATTCCATTCTCCTGGAAGTCATCCTTAAATGAAATTCAAAACTTTTTTAAGCTGAACTGGCGTTTATATTACTTTTTCTAGTCAATTTTTTGTCTTAAAATACGAGTATATTTCTTATATTTTTGCCAATAATTAAATAACTCAAAAAATTGCGATTTTGGTAGTGATTTTTTAGTGATTTTTACCGTCCAACTCCATAATATATATATAATTTATATCAGAATATATATATATATATATAATATATAAAATAATAATATAATATATAATAATAATAAATATATAATAATATATAATAATATATAATAATAATAATAATATATAATAATAATATAAATATATAATAATATAATATATATAATAAAATATATATAAAAAAAATAAAAATTATTTAAATTAATAATATTTAATTATGAAAAAAAAAATTTTAATAAAAATTATTGGCACTTATGTTAAAAATTTGAGTAAAAATTATCCCCATTAAATATTTATAAATTAAATTAATAAATTTATATTAATATATATATATATATATCTTATTAATTATTATTTTGTTATATACAAAAAATATACAAATATTCAATTTTGCTTTCAACCATTCTAAGAATGTAAACAAAAAACAATATGGCGTTTAAAAATATTTACTTTTAATTTAAAATCTATTCTGAATGCATCGTCATCCGCAGGAAGGTATTTAAGTATTACGTGGCGAGTGGAACGTTTTGGGATGCTAAAAATTATATCTTAAACAAGTAAAGCCGTAATAAAACTCTTCCTAATAAGATTTACGAAAAATACAACATTAGGCATTCTCCCTCGGCTTTCCAGGTTAGATAATTTTATCAATGATAATCTTAGCGTATATGCAAAAGAACTTTGGTGAAAGGATTAAAAGAACTTCTCGGCCAAAATAAAAGAAACTGCTTTTGAGCAAACTCAATTCTTTCTATAAGTATATTAAATCTACAATCTCAGGCAATAAAGCAATCTTCTTACATTGGGGTCAGTAAACTCTTTAGAGCACCGTTTAATAAAGGACATTGTAATATTTTTCAAGAGCCAAAAATTCTTCTTCAGTAATATAATAAGTTTTAGCACTGATAGCGGCGTGTTAAGTCAGTTGTATGGTCTGAATAGCATTTAATTTATTTAAGAATTTCATGAAATCAGAATAATTTTTTTGAAATCGTGTCATCTGCTAATGATTCTGACAATCTAAAAAAAAAATTTTTTTATCAAAAATTAATATAAATACCCACATACGCATTACAATTATATTTAATAAGTCTATAATGAAATCAGTAGCGATGCAATAATAAATAATTCCTTATTTAAATAGAGCGTCTTCCACGTTGTAGCAACTACAACCCAAATGAAGGTGAAAAGTAAATAAATTATTCTAGGCTCAATCTGCTACGGTTCATTCTACTACACTTCTAAGAGGAGTTGGTACTTTTTGGAAAAGGCTCACTAAAAAAAGTTATATTTTTGCTGTAAATTACATATCTTTTATATTTCTTGGAATAATATTTCAATTCCAACTACTGCACAATAAATGTGGCAAATTTTAATTACACATAAATTACACTGAATTAAAAGTGCCATTCGATTTAAAAAAAAAGTCCAGTCAAAGTATATACTTCTATTATACAATTAAATAACCAATTAAATGCATCAGCTCGCTATACACACCCATACACATAAAATTTTACATTTTTATACTAAAGTTTTACTGCACAGTTACAGTGCTAACAGTCCTCTGTTTACAATATGAAGTCATGACCAGACGGCAATTCTTACAACAATAATTTTGACTACATTCTTTTCTATATGGCTTTCACAGCCAAAGATGGTATACTCGTACTTATATAGCTGGGAAAATGTGGTTTAGGAATCTTCTATCAAAAGCTGCTGTATCCCTTAATTTGCATACACTAAAGATTTTATCTACGAATGTTATAGATTATAGCATACTTTTAGGCAGCCCCAAATATAATATGGCGCATTGGTAAAGCTTACAAACTAGTGAAATTATCGGGAAACATAAACCAAAGATATTCTTTGCTAAGCAGAAAGTTGGCGTAAGTATGCATAGAAGACTTAGATGGATGTTAAAAGTAAAAAAGAAATACGAAAGACAAGATTTACAGTCACAACTTTTACTGCAAACACACTTTACAGTTACTGTTAAATTCAATGTGAATGCGGGAATGGCTGTATGAGAAAAACATATTTTTAGGGGCCCACACAACACAGGATACATTTAATGCTTTCCAATAGCCCACTGAAGAGGCCTGTGCCTAATGCATGTTTTCACTGCTCGGTACGTCTGCATGTATGCTCTTGCTTCTCTTTGTACACCCATACATGCATACATACATATATACATCCATCCATACGTACTATGTATTTGACAGGATTTCATAATAGCGCCACGCGAAAAGCAAACTAATTAACTGAAATCTTATCAAAAACAACAAAAAGAATTTTTTATGTTTAAAAAACGTGTAAACGACAGAATGTTAAAACCTTTAATGGTTTTTTACACCGCAGTAAATTTTTTGAAATGCAAGTTTGCTTTTCTTGTTTTTTTTTTTGTTTCTTTTAATTAAATGTGGCTTTTAAAATTTTTTACTTAAAACGGATGTGAATTTAGGATGCCGATATGCAAGCATCAATATGCCCTCTTCCACATCTCCACTGCCATTGTATTGCAAAACAACACTTCAAACTTAAATGTATGCACGTATTAGAACTTTTTGGGGTTACCAAATACTGCAGCGGATTATTTTCAGAATTAAACTCATTTTTCTTATTCTTATTTATAATCTGAAATAGCAGAAAAATTATTGTTCAAAATGTAAAAAGAGCAACTTTGAAATGTTTGGCTTTCGGGGTTTTGTGTTTTATAATTTATTTAAAGTTTTTTTGCGATGAATATTAAGAAAATCATTTTATGTTTTACTTTTAAAAGAAGCAGCACCTGCCACGAATTGATAACAGCTTCGTATGCAGGCAAGGGAGAGTTGCGTAAAATAAATAATAATTCCACTTTGGAACCACAACACACATTATTTTGCATGCATACATACATTTAAAAAGCAGCCTTTAAGGTTTTCCTATTCCATGAAATTTATTATTATTTGCAGCATCCTCCCAAATTATTTATTGTCATTTTTGTTGCTTGTCGGGTGGTGAAGCTCGTGTAGATGCCAGCATTTCGTTCATGCTAAAACCTTACGCACCACTATATCCTCATACAAACATTTTAAAAATATTATCCCAAACCATATCATGTTAAGCCCATATTCTCACCAAACAGTTGAGAATTTCTAAAGTATAATCATAAAAAGCTTCATACACTCACCAAGAGATTTGGCCACCTCTTTAGCTTTTGTTTATGAATTTACAATTGTTTAATCAAAATATAAAATTCTGATAATCACGGCAGGCATCAATTTTTGGCAACCTTGGCACACTCTATAGCGCAGAAACCACTATGAGCACTTATTTCTGCATGTAAAACTCTTCAAAATCTAAATGTACAGAGAATCCCAGAGAATCGTTTCAGTTGAAGTACATGAATGTTTTAGGAAACAAATTTATACACACCGACCGTTTACACATAAAAAATTCATTGTTTTGGTTGAACACTGCAAGCCGGAAAAGTCCTTGTTCAAAGTTGGAGGAAAACGATTCCTCTATGTAAAGAAAATTTCATATAAATTTTTCCCTCAAATTCTCAAATATGGATGTATGTGAGTATATACTCGTATGTCAATGTATCACAGCTTAATTTAATCCTTTTATCATTTCTTCGATCTTTTTAGTTAACAAATTGTTCAATATTTATCAAGCTTTAGATCATTTTTACAAAAAAAAATACCTTTATTTTGATCATCAATAAGTTGTTAGAATTTCCACAACTTCTAGATTAACTAGATACAACAATAAAATAGTAAAAGTTATATATTCGATTGAGGCGAAGCATACTGCATTGAGCTAAACTTTAAGTTTGCAATATATTTCTCATTACTACGAAATACTGAACATTTTATTAATAAAAATAAATAAATAAAAAGCTCTTGTCTTCCTACTTATACTATTGGAACTTGACAGTGAGTTTGATTTCGAAGCAAATGATGTGCCGGCTAGCCGAAACGTTCGTGGTTTGATACTTGTTGGTTCTCATGGCTTAGTTTTACATTTTTAACCATAAATGTAGAAAATACTTTTTTGGCTATATTTCTTTCGCTTATTATCCGATTTTTGTGATTTTCATATTTTATAATTTTTGGAAAAATTTTGAGCCAATTGATTTAAATTAAATGTTTGAGTTTAAGCTAAATTTACGATCAATTTTCCCCGCAACAATAATACCGTTGAAAGGCAGACAGATGGGCAGATAGGCAGACCGCAATACTGACAAAGCTCAACTTTCCTTCCTATGTGGATCCAGCGAATATATATTTCATAGGATCGCAAAATACTATTGCAGAAATAACCATCCTCAGATTAACGTTATTCCCTAAATTAAACCGTTCCACCGTTTTTGATACAGAAGAAAAAAAGTTTTTTTAAAAAAGTAATGTAAAGCTCCACTACAGAATTGTAATGGATACATACACCTGATATTTGTAATGAATTTAAAGCTTCCCTTTAAAATTAAATCGATTTAAGTACCGTCGCACTTCTAACAGCATTCCAACACAAAATTACAGAAAACTAGAATTTTTATAAATTCGGTTATTCTGTCTGTAATAGATGGAGAATTTGAATATATAAAAGCATAATAGAAAGTCTTTTTTTATTAATTTTTTAGTTGGTTTCATTTTTGGAAATCCTTTTAACTTAATTCCAATTATGTAAATTTAATATCGACTATAAATCCAATTCGAATTCATTAATTCATTTAACATTATTGTATTGAGGAGTTTTGAAACTTTTTATCTCTAAAAGCTCCACCACAAAACGATCTCCTATGAATAAAATATTTTCAATTAACTAAATATATCTTTGCCTCATTATCGGTAGTCCATTTTAGAGTTGAAATCCAGTTGAGCAAAATAGTTTACTAATAAAACTCTATAACAAATTATTCAATGCCTGGTAGCATTTAGAATACGCGTAAAAGATTGCAAAATTGTAGTAAATTTTTCATAGCATTGACATATTTTAAGCACACGTTGTCAGAAAGTTCTTCGATGTTTTTCTCCATTCGGCACCATTTTTTGACCCGTACGCCAAACTAATAGTGAAGTGCCACTGTACGAGTAGCAACTAAATCAACCTCTTCGTGGGAGTTGCGAATTTTCAAAATTTTTTTCGTTTACAGTTCGCCCTGGCCAGATGCGGCGTTCAGAAACATACTTGATGGTATTGGTTTATAAAAATGTCGGTTTTAAGCTAACCTAATTCCTCATCGGTAATCGTGTTGAGCGATAACAAATCGATAAGTGATCGCTATAAAAATCAAGAGGTTATAGACGCTCGTTATCATACTACAGGAAAATGAATTGCGAAAGGGCTTTATTAGATCCCGTACAGGATTTCTTCTTAAGATTCAGAATACGAATTAAATACGAACTAAAGCCGCACATTACGTAATGTCCATGTGTGATATTGCGTGGAAATTCAGGAAGTGATGTTTTGATGGAAGTCTATCTATAATCATAAGTGAAATGAAACAAACAAAGAGCGACTATCAGCGGTTATAAAATGAAGCAGCGATGGCCCTTACAAGTAGGCCACATAACATACTTCATACGTATACTTTTTACCCTTTCAACTGACATATAGAAAGAAATTGGCACAATCTATACTTTGTTAATGGATATTGAATCAGCTGTTTGTTTACATTAATCTCCGTAATAATATTAATTTGGCAACTGCGAAATTAAAAGTAAAGAACGTAAGAAAAAAAGGGAAACGTTGCCCAACTATCCCACGGGATTAACGGGCACGTATTGATTGTAAACACTTAGTTGCCAGTTGAAAGAGTTCAAACTATGTGTATGACATATTCCATGTGACTAGGATGGCCTTAACTTCATTAACTCTGAATAATTAAAGCCCCGATGAACTATCCCACACAGTCGTACGTCTTGTCAAATGTGGCAGATATGCCACTTTTGTCAGACTTTTATGACAAGCAAAAGTTTATGAAGCAAAAGTTCATGCGATCAGAATTGCATTTACTTCAATCAGGAAAGAAGAAATTGTTTGAATCATTTTTGTATGATAGTATGGCACCAGCAACGCCATTTTGATGCGATTAAATAAAATAAGGAGGCATCACTATGAGATTTGCATTGAATGGATTGTACAACTATGTCAGATAGTGAATCATGACCTTAGGAACATATCGATGCAATTCGTTTTATTCGGGGAATTTGTTCTTAGAAATCCCTCATGTCAGGTGGTCTTGTAAAGCGCAATAACAATAAAAATAATACATCTTTTATAATTGATAAACATTGTCTTAATAGAGTGACCATACTAAGGAAATACTACTCAACAGTTTAAGCATTCACAGAAATACAAAGAAATGCTATTCTTATAGTTTCTTGCGATTTTGGAAATTAGGAAGGTATCACTACCAGATTTTCAAGTTAATGAATAGTACGACTGTACGGTATAGTGAAACGAGGCCTTTAATATTTAGCTGGCATATCTCCCATCTGAGAGGATTTCATCCGGATTTCATTACGGAATATTGCTTTTGCTAAACAGTACGTTTTGGCTGGCGAAGAAAAAAAAATTGTTTATTCTGAATAATTATATTATTTAAAAATTTATATTAATATGAATTTCATTTTCTTGTTTTTTTTTTGTAGTTAAAAATGTATTTGCATTGCAATTTCCTTTATATGGCATTGTAGCAACTATTCTGTGAGGTTGCCAGTCGTACTGGGTAATACATCACTAGTTCTCGATTAGCACAGCATAATTTTTTTTTTTTTTAATATCAACAAAAAGTTTAAAGATTAATAACTAGAAATACTTGCAAGAAGACAAGAAATTGCATACACAAAACATTTCAATCAATATATTTTATATAAATTGTTTTGCTCTGTGTACGACTCCACAAATATAGATTTATGAATGCAACGTGCTTTTATTATTATTTTAAAAGTATATATTTTTTCCTGTAATAAACGTATAAGTACTTTTTAATGTATGTCTGTGTATGCGTTTATATGTCAGTTTATATGTAGAGGAATATGAATGAGTGAACAACCATTTTGAACCACAATTGCACTTTTAAGTTTTCTGTTTTTCTTTTCATGAATCGACACTTATCTTCCACTCATGCCACATCATTGCACATTAAAAATGTATACATATATTTATAAGCACATGTATGCATGCATGTGTGTTTGCTTGGAGCTGGAAAATGGCGAAAAAAGTATATAACAAAGACATTAAAATGTTGATTTTATCTCCATTAATAACATACAGAAATGTGTCATGTGCATTCATATAGAATGTACGATGTTTAGAATTCAAAAAACTACTTCACATGTTACACGCATATATATAGAAAGAGGACTGCTATAGTGGGGAGGTGGAATGCTTTAAATATGATTTTCAACTTTTCCTTTTGCCATAAATAGTTTTTCTTTAAATATTTATTTAAGTCATAGTTGGTTCGGAAGAACGAAATAATTATCGACAATAATTATGCGGAATGAATTAATGAAATATGAAAAAAAGCCAATCCAAGAAGTTAATTAAACTGTCGATCTCTCCTGGAGTATATTGCGATAGCGTAGCTTTCATGCTAGCGCTGCTTTCGACTCTGAGTTGTGGTGAGAAGTCTGCATTGTACCATTTGAATTAAGGCAATACGGACAATTGGACTTTTGCTGAACAAGATGACATGGAAATAATGAGTGAAAAATTCATGTGGAGGAAATTCATCATTTCAGAACAGCTCCGGTTTCTCAGTTCCCTTTTTTTATTGCTTCCAGAGGTGTGTATTCTTTTCATTATGAATACACAGGGCTTGGCCAATAATCTTATGAGCGCAGAAGTGTAACTGGATTGGTTTTTTTAGAAAGGAAGACTTTTATATGACAAATGCTGAAAATCAAATACTCCACAGAGGGGTAGCCTTTGCAGCATGCTGTATTTGGCTGCCTAATAATATTTTTTTCTGTTTTATTGAGGAAAACGCGCCGCTATTATAAATAACGAAAGAAAGTCATTTATATTTTACGAAATTGAACGTTCGACAAATATTTAGTCGTGTTGATAAATTGCACCGCAGTTTCCTTTTGTTGATACAAAATTGGTTTGTTTTTTATTTCCGTTCAAAGTCCTTCGCTTCCACGGCAACAAATTACGCGTATGCAAGTTTCGCTCTTCTATTTAAAGATTCATGCTGTCTTGCAAGTGTTTGGAGGAAGAATAAACAATAAGTGATATAAAATACGATAAAATGTCACATACTTTCCACTTTTGGCAAATAAATAAAAATGATTTTAAAAACTCAATTGCATAAAATGCTATCAGACACGTATTTGACATCTACAATGAAACTTTATGAATACAATTTAAGAAGGTCACAATACTTCGTCTTGCAGTTTAAATGGCAGGAGAGTTTCATTCGCACGTTGTCATGGCAAAATCTCCATATAAAAATATTCCACTGTATGAATATTTATTTTCAGCATGAATTCATAAAAATTCTAGTTATGAACGACTATTTGCATTTATAAATGATTGATAAATAAGAGCCAATGAAGCGGTGACGAAGAATAAGGAACAGAAGGAAGAAAAATGTTATTTTAAATTCAAAATTAAATAGAAATGGTTTTGGGGTCAATGTGTGGATGGGCAATTTTTAATATAATTAGCGGAAGAGAATCTATAACATTGCATTAAAGGGCAAGTTGAACTGCTTGTACAAGCCGCTGCTTATGAAGGGGAAAGGTAGAAACAGTCTAATAATTCTTTCGAGAAATCCCAGTATAATAAATGCAGAAATTTTTTTTAAAACTTCAGTCTTTTTACAAGCCCAGTTTTTGCCTAGAACTTCTAAAATCCCGACTACTAAAATCAAAAAATCACCAATTTAGTAAAACGATGATTACTTGAGATATTCTTTCAATATTTGCTGGTTTTTTTTTATTGGTTTTTTTTTTGGAGGTACGCAGCTCTCTACGCTTGCATTTGATTTCGTAAACAATTCGAGAATTAAAAAAGCAAAACTGATGCAAAACAATACAACAAATGATTTTATCTTAAAAAGCATTGAAGACACGAACATCTCTTGTTTTTCCTCTCTATACAATTACGTGTGGTATTTATTGTAATTCTCATTTGGGTTATTGGAAATTGTATCGGGACGAATACAATTCAATAAGTCATTTCAAGTGTTGAGGTTTTTTAATTTCATTGCAATTAAATTGTTTGCGATTTAAAACAATCGCATTTATGTATCTTTTTCTTAAAAGCGATTTGTCTCGCATATACTTGTTATATCCATTTATCCATTTGCTTCGATTACATATAAAAATATTTTATTGGATAAACAAATATTATGGATCCGAAAGGTGTCGCTGGTTAACGACACTGAAAAGTAGAAGTAAGAAATATTTTTAGTTAATTCCAAGCATTCATTTTAACATTTTAGCCTCCAATCTATCAAGGAGAGATTAAGAATTGTCTCTCATCATTGACTATTAATGTTTTTTTAATGATTTTAACTTCGCCATTCAAATTTCAAACTGTACAAAGATTTTTTTTAAGTTCACTCCGCATCATACTGTGCTGAATATGCTAAGTGAATAGCAACATACAGTTGCAAAATGAAAATAAGTGGCCAGATAACCGAGTGGAGGCAACGCAATCGCCATCTGTACTCTTCACATTTTATATCGCCAACATAAACCGTATGTAATCATAATTTTCTAACCAAATTCTGAAATTATTCTTTATAGTTATTGAACAGATAGATGAAGCTTCAGTGTCAGTTAATATAAAATATCGGTAGTTCCATTAGGTCCCCGTACACTTTAAATTTAAATAAAACGCTAAATAAGATATCAAGGTAAAGGTAAAGGTTTTTTATCTTAAAAAATGGAACTACTAGTTTATGTTTTCAAGACCACTCCATTCAAATGATTGGCCTTTAGAGAAACTCCAAAAAGATTCATTTTCTTTTATCGAAAAACTGCGTTTTCGGATGAAATACATTTTTGACTGAATAGTTTGTTAATAAGCATAATATGAGCATTGGGGACCAAACTGATCCATATAAAGTAGACGAGATAGGATTGCATCGATTAAAAGTGACAATCGGGTGAGATTTCCAAGCCAATCGTGCCATCAGGTTAAATTTTTCAAAAAAAAAGAGGAACAGGAAACAACGTAACCGTTAATGGAGTTCCGTATTGGTCGATGGTAAACGATTATTTTTTACCAAAAATGGATGGAAATGGTCTTAATGGCATGTTCTTTCAACCAGACGGTGCAACTTCAAATACAGCTCGCTATACAATAGATCTAATGGGTGGAAAATTCAACGATCCAGTATTTGTGTGTTTTGAACAAGTGAGTTAACCGCCGAGAGCTTGTGATCTAAGGCCATTAGAATACTTTTTATTTGGTTATGTGAAGTCGTTCCTTCATAAAAACAATCCACAAATAATTGCGTGTCATCTGTGTAATGCTGTCAGCATTGTGTGAAGAAGTACTTCAAAAATGGAAGAATCGCATGCAGCATGCTAAGCGCAGCCATGACATTCATTTGTTTTCAAAGCATAATTTAAGAGTTTAATTTTTCAAAATAAAAAAAAAAAACAGTTACTGTGTTATATTATTTAGTTTTCATTTTATATGAATTTGAAATGTATAGGCACCTAATGGAAACCCCGACTAGAGTGTAATCAGTTTCCTTTTCTTTTTATTGTTAACCGAATAAATGAAGGTTTTTCAGAGACTCGATTAATGTGTTGGAAGTAAGCTGGAATGCCCTTTTGGAAGCAATAATAAATTATCACTTTTCAATGGGCATACATTTTGTTTTCACTAAAATAATGAGAAAATATTTTACGTTTACTTATTAAAAATAAATTCTTCGTGGCCTACAACAGTAAAGCACTGTAAGAAGTGCGACTGCAATTCTTTAAATTCCACGCTTCATCAAGAAAATCGTACACCCCGAAAATACCTTTTAATTCTGCTTTGTAATAGTAGTACGACCCAGATCAGTAAACACAATCAAAAAATTCCTTCCTATAAGCTCGCATGAATATCGAATAAATTCTCTTACTTACATACTTAAGTTTTTGCTTTCCAAAATGTGCATGAGTTGAAAATGAGTGGCTGGGATTTTTCTAATCCATATTATTTTTCCAGTAATGCATTTTTAATGAAATTTGTTTAAGGATTAGACTAAAATGAGGAGTACAATGTGCTACAAAAATGTTTTGAGCAGAATTTTCCGTAAATATGTCAACACACTCCACAAGCCGAATGCAAGGTAATCATGTTTTCCTCTGAAGATTCACTACAATAATATGCAAAAGTCTCGTGACTTTAACTCAGCCCCTTTCTTTCAGTTTGATGCATGCAATATAAAAGAAAATCCCTGGGCGAGCCTTGCTATTTTGCCAAGAGGTAAATTTTTTCCACATGGCAGAACAAAAAATTCAAATAAATCCATCTCATTTAAACTTGCGAGAGTCAAGTTGTTATAAATCCTTAAATTCACAAACAGAACAGAATGGTTAAGCCACATTGAGTTGCTTCAACGCATTTCCAATTTCATATTTTTTTAATGCTTTAAATGATCAATTTTGGTTTGTCGCACTATCGACCTTGTTCGCCGTATGAGTTAAAAATTAATGGTTTTTCCCCACACATTTTCATTTTCCGGGAAAGCGGGAATTTTTCTCAAATATCCCGGGATGCCGGGATCCCGGTATTGGAAATAGAATTAATATCAGTTAAATCTTCCAGGCGTTAACAAAAATGTTATTACAAAGTTTTAAATAGTTAGTAGAACATACCTTATATTCTAATAGTACAAAAATATGTTAATTTAAATTGGCTATTAAAATAGGAACTAATTTTTTTAACTTTTAGTTTTTAAATTCCTTAAAGGTTTTTTCCGCATGGAAAATGGTGATTTTTGTTATATGAAAGTAAAAGGAGCTTTTTTCTAAACGTGTTTTCTAAAGCTTTTTTCAATTTTTCCCAGGATCCCGCATAACTAATTCCGGTAGGCGGTACATTTTAAAAGCGGCGAATCCCGAGAACAACCGGGACGGGAAATCCCGTGAGAAAACCCTATTAAGAATATATTTTCAGTATTTTAAGTAAATTTTATTTTTTCTGATATTAAGCGGCATTCTTATTTTTACTAGAACATGCAAAATACATTTCAGGCTTGTTTTGCTCCATTTGTATTACACGTAGCGTAGTTCAAATTCTAAAAGAGTAGAGACCTGCCAAAATTCAACATCGAAGCTTGTAACTAAACATTACGATTGTTTTGCTCCATTTGTATTACACGTAGCGTAGTTCAAATTCTAAAAGAGTAGAGACCTGCCAAAATTCAACATCGAAGCTTGTAACTAAACATTACGATTCAGTTAGTTATTATACGGATCCATGCTAAATTTCTTCATTTAGAATTTTTCTAAAGTAATGTTGCAGGCAAAAAGGAACACAAACTTAGAAAATCTCGCGGGAACCAAATCCTTTTCTGAGCATTAATAGGAGTGGCATATAAAGAGCTGCGTCTTACGTTTTCCAGTTGATAAATTTTTTATTTTAGTTTTTTTTATAAGTTAAATGCCGATTAATGGCTATTCCTTTGTCATTTAAACATTCCAAACACTTGTCTGCCCAACCCAAAATATGCAATTTTGCATATATTGCAAAATATATGCAATTTCTTTTCAAAAACTTGAAAGAGTTTAATGATGCACAATTCCTTTTACATCTGCCGACTACGGAATTCTGAGACATTTCAGATTCGCTGCTATAGCGTTGTGTGTGCAGCAGAACTTGACTAACTCGAAAGTTTTATAAGTAAATTGCTTTAACTTCTTGAACTGAAAACCATTTTTTTTGCAACGTCTCGGGATTAGTATTATTAGATGGTCTTAACAAGTACTTTTCAACAAAATCCAAACAAATATTGTTTTATCTTTCCATAGAGCAATAAAAGGGAAACAACAAAATTAGACTCCAAGAAAAAATAGAATAAATTGCCTACGATATTTTGAGTTTCTGGCAAAATGTTTGGTAGAGAATGTGCGGTTGTCACATACGCAGGATACAAGTTTTAATTTTAATACGAGCAATGGGAGACCAATTTCATGAAAAATAATATAAAAAATCAAAATGAAAGGAAGATAAACTCAATTTTTGTTTTCTTCCATCCATTTACTTTGGTCAAGATAACAAAGTATTTTGTTGAATGTAAACTAAAAAAGAACTTTCTGTTCAACAACATTGTTCCTGTCTGTTGATTTTCCTAGTTAAGAAGTAAAGTTTTTTTTTCTCTTTTTTTTTTTCTTTTTGGCTTTTTTATGAAGCCGACAGTATTTTTATTTGATTTTTATAAGCTTTTTAAAAAGATAATATTTGAATTAAAGATTTTTTCTTTAAACTAGTCCAATTTCATTAGTGTATTATAAACAATCCAAATACCTGAAAAAATTCTTTTCAAGGACCTTCTCGCAATTGGATATGAACAAAATTGAGAAATGTTAACTGCCTAAATAATGGCCACTTACAATTTATGCCAGCCAAAACTGATGTGGCTTCCGATGAATTTTAGTATTTGCTGGTCACGATACAATTTTATCATTTCTAGAAGTTGTTTTAATTATCACTTACTTAACAGACAAAAAATTTTAGAACAAGTTTGAAAAAATATACAAAAAAAACACTTGAAAAATCAACTTGTGCAAGAAATTTAAAAAACTTTATGCATCTGCTTCTAAAATACGAATTTTACTTCACAAGAGAGAGAAGTTTTAGAATTATGCAGCATTAATCCCCAGAAAATATAAAATATTTCCCAGTTAAGCAAGTAAAAGTGTTATATTCCACTCTGCCGAATCTTATATATCCTTCTTCAGATATACATATTACATTAAGGTATAATTTAATGTTGCCATGCATTTTTCATTACTGAGAAGTATTAAAAATTTTAACAACCAAAAATAAAGAAAATAAACTCTTGACTTCCTACATGTCCTGTTGAAACTTAAAAGCGAAAGGCTGCATGGGAAGTGAAGTGCCTGCCAACCGAAACGTTCATTGGTGTTCATGGCTTATTTTTACATTTTTAACTATAAATGTAGAAAATAGCTTTCTGGCTATATTTCTTTTACTTATTAAAAGGTGATTTCGGTGATTTTTAGAAAATTCTGAGCAGACAAAAAAAGATACCGAGCAGAGAAAGACAGACGGACATCATCATATTTTCCTCTTATATGCCTTCTGAAAATGTATATTTTATAGGGTCGCAAAGTAATTTTGTAGTCATTACCATCATTATCAAACATGTGCTTAAAGACATGGGTTCAATCCCTAGCTGCGCCAGTCAATCATAAGAAATTCTCATGCACATGCCTCACATGCTTTCACATCTGTTCTGTTAATTCTGGTTGGAATAATTCAAAGAATATTTAATTAGCAAATAATTAAAACATGTGAGAACAAGCGCCTTTCTACGACGGTCTTCTGGAACACTATTGCATCGTTGAAGGAGGATTATGAATAAAATTGATAACAACAATAGAGACGCTGCAACTGTACTCTATCTGCCTTACCTTTCTTCTCTCCTTACGTCGGCACAACGCATTGCTGAGTAGAGGCCGACGCCTCAAAAGAAAACATAATAAGACTTTAACGGAAAAAATTTCTTTTAAAAATTTCAATGTTTTCAAGACTTTTCTGTAAAACAAGTTTTAAATAAGCATACGAATAAAAACTTTTCCAACCGAATCCAAAAACAGTTTCAGCAAACCAATATCCATTTCCAATTAAAATCCCAAGAATTTTTCTTCTAATTTCCCCACTGTTTGTTGGATGCAAAAGACCATTTCAGCTTATATAAAATGTTGTCCTGCAAAGGAATATGACGCCTGTTTTGGCCTATCAGCCATCATATTTTGCGGAATAGTCCTTTATCCACATTATAAATATATTGAATAATACTTTTCATACATTATTCAGAATAAAATATAGCAATCCTTTCAAATCCCGGCATGTAGTGAAACTTGTTCACACCCTTAATATAAAATGGTCATAAATTCAGTCAGTTGATTTTTAGCCAGTTTCTCCAACTAATCCATGAAATTGGTGTCCAAGTCCGGAATTCCTTAAAACCTATATACGCATTTTTTATACTCCACTCAACGGTCTAGTCCAAATACATTATTGTCATTTGTAAAAAAGAGCGGGGAAAAGTGTAAAAAAATATGATTTTGTCGGTTTTTTAGTGTTCTTTTCGATAAATAAAAATAAAATGATTTACGAATATAGCGGATTATCTCAATGCAGGACTGTCTTATGGCACATTGTGGCGTATTTTGCATTTAGATCTAAACCTACATCAATGTGAATTCTAGCTCACAAAACAACTGAAGCCAGCTGACCACTTACAACGAACAACTGGCGATGGATGGCGATGGATGGCGATTTTTCGAACAAAATTTTCTTCAGCAATGAAGGACATTTCTCACTCGTTGGGTATGTTAATAAACGGAATTGTCGTATTTGGAATTCTAAGAATCCTGAAGTAAATGAAGAGAGGCCATTACATCCAGAAAAAGTCACTGTTTGGTGCGCTTTTTCGAAAACGACGATGGAATGACTGCCACCGTCTATTCGGAGCCTTATGGTTATATGATAACCGACTTTTTTTTTTGCCTGCTGTTGAAGAATACAACTTGGAGAATATGTGGTTTCAGCAAGGCGGTGCCACATGCCACATGCCACACAGCTCGAGCAAGAGACATTTCCTGGGCTCGCAATTTCTCGTCGTGGCGATATCAACTGGCCACCAAGATCATGCGATTTGACGCCATTAGATATTTTTGTGGGACTCCGTGAGAGACCGCGTATATGCAGATAAACTTTTAACTCTTCAATACTTAAAAACCAACATTCGTCAAGTTATGTTTGAGATACCGCCCACTATGTGCCAAAAAGGGGTCGACAATTACCTCAAAAGAATCAATGCTTGCAACACCTCGCGGAGTGGTCATTTAAATGATGTTGTATTTCACACGTAAATTCAACATTCGTACTTTTAATTACGATTACTTTTGAAACCCCAAAATGAATAACCCGATATATATACTCTCCATTTGTTAAATAAACTTATATCGAGTAAAAAACTATAATTAAAACTTAAATGAAACATCCAAGTGGAAATTATCTGTCGAATATTTGAGAGCAAACAATTACAATAATGGTCATTAAGAGCTTTACTAGCGAGCAGAAATTAAAAACATTCAACTAAATACAAATATTAAAAGTTTTTTAATGAGTTCTTGTAAAAAAATTTAATTTTTCATTTTTATCTCAAGTGCATAAAAAACATACTTAAAAAACTTTTTTTTGTATCGTAAAACCAGATACGAAACTTTAAAATACTCTAAATTAAATGCACGGTTAAACAACGAACAGTTGGACAAATGTCTGCCACGCCAAAAAAATTAGCAAACAAACATTTTTCACTTTTATTATCTTTAGGAGCCTTTTAGGTAGTACAGATTACCAGTTCAGATAAAAGTTGCCAGGCCGAAAAAAACCACAAAACAGAAGAACTACTCAACGAGAGATTTGATTGCAAGATCTGACAGCACCACACAGTAATCTTCCTGTGCAACTAACAGTGAAAAAGAAACCTCTAATTTAAGTCAAAGGTTGGGGAATAGGGGGCATAATACTTCAATTAGGGAGCGAGCCATTTCTGCGACCATGTCCTTGACGATGCCAATGTACAAGGGCTGATAATATCTTTGCTCCGTTTGGAAATGCCAGCGTTTAGTAGCAGAGACCCAATTTATTTATTTTGTATCCAGAAAGCACATTTTATATTATTTTTATATATAATATAAAAATAATAATTTGTATCGTATATATACATATATGACATACATATCAATATATAATAATTACTTAATGTTACAATTATCTTAATATAATTATAATATGAGTAAAAGCACTCTCCACTGAGGTCATCGGCTAAGGTTGCCGACGTCGTATTTAGTCCCGCTCTCCCAATAATACATAATAATATATATCAAATTTATCAAAAGCTAAAGGAACCGAAGATCCAATTCTTTTCCCCCTCTATCCTAAGAAAACTATGCCCTGTATCATATTTATCAAACTATCATTTTTCCGCTTTTCCGTCCTAACACGACTGTATATTTTAATCTGAGCAACATCCTATTTGACCACCAGATTTCATTCAAACTCAGTTAGTGATATTTGCGTGATATAACAGCAAACCCACATTTATAAAATCACTAAATAACAAATAATAATTTTCCTCGCCTTGCTGGAGGTATCCAGTCAACCATAAGACTTCCAGCCAGATAAGGAAATTATGAAACAAAACAAAATCGTAATTTTCCTTAGTGGATCTGAAATATTCCATCAAGAAAAAAACACATCATTTTCAAACTCGTTAACCAATAATATCATGATGCTTTCATATATATAATGATTAGTTGAGGTGCGTCTTTGATATCAGTGAGATGCATTTACGAATATCCTTTGAAAATTCTCAAATGCAGATTTGACTGCATCCGTCAAAATGGCGTTACACGAGTAGATGCCCAACTATTACACCAATATGATGCAAATAAATTTTTTATTAAAGAGCATTCGAATGCAACTCTGATCGCCTGGCAATGACCAAGCTCTTAATGACCATTATTGTAATTATTTGCTCTCAAATATCAGACAGATAATTTCCACTTGGATGTTTCATTTAAGTTTTAATTATATTTTTTTACTCGATATTTTATTAAGTCTTTCATAAAGTTTACCAAATCGTACGACTTGTCAAAAACTCGCTAAAACAGATGGATATTTAGAATACACTATCATACTTTTCCAGCATACATGTCATATATAATAAATTGTGTGATTGTGAGGAATAGTGAATCATACAGATTCGTCAAAAAGGTATGTGCTTGTATACCAATTGAAGTACTTGAGAACTCTAGGTATCCCCCTTTCCATAAGGCTGGACAAAATGTCTATAAAGTGTAAATATATGAAAAAATATATATTCAAATTAAATTACTTTTTACTTTTATACAGCAGTGTTATTTTTCCTAAAAATGTTTCTTAACAAAAATTCAATGAAATATTTTAAGAAAAATTTTTATTTATTATTTTTTATTAGTGTTTGGGCGGTCCCACTGTATTAATGTTATCAAAGGAAACGGAAATATCATACACACGTACAGAAAGACTTATGCATCAGAGAGAAACTTTTGTAGCATGTACTCAAAGTTGAGTGTTACACTGACTTTGTAGTACGTTCGCATACTTTGCCTTTGCCTTTTCCTTTTTTTTTCTTTCTTTTTGATAAACCCAAAGAAAAATTTTAAAAAAGTACTTATTTGACAGTTTTCTTACGTTTTGCTTTTAATGGCTTTGTTGTTTTGCTAAGTTGCAAGAAGAGACAATAATATTGTAGCACAAAGCTTTTTTGTTCTATTTCCCCGGAGAAGCAGAAAAACACAATTTATGGTTATAAATTAATATACACATTCATTTTTAGGGGAAAACAAGTGTCGAAGAAGAAAAATAAAGAGCAATTTATTTAAAAAATTTGTAGAATAAAAAAAAGTAGAAACCGGACACATTGATATATAAATAAAAATATACAATAGGACAACAAAAGTGTCTATTTCAGTAGAAGAATTTCAAACTCTTGAATTTATTACAACATTTTCAATATTCTCATTACAAATATTTCCAATAAATCATAAAATCCATTACGATTATACTGAATTCTTGTCATACTCGTATAGCAAAGTTTTAAATAATAATTATAGCCTACACTAAATCATTTAAGTTGTTCTCTTGGTAGATGCATACACCTCAAAGTGTTGCACAAATAAAAACAACTTGGTAGATTTTTTTTAAGGAAGTAAAATACACAATTTATGTTTATTTTGAGCAAAGTTTTATGCCAGCAAAACATAAAACTAAAAAGGCATTAAATTACTTTTGGAAACTTATTCGTTAAGGATTTTGGCAAATAAATAGTGTGCTCAAACGAGAAGGCACTAGATAAACAGGAATACAGTTTTAATATAAATAATAGGAATAGCAAAAGCAAAAGCAATAAGTGGCGATTAAGTTCTTAAACTGTATTGTATTGTTTTCTCCTATAAATTAGACAAAAGCCTAAAAAAAAATTTATAACGCATTTACAACCAACCAATTATTTGATTTTCTTAAGCAAAACTTATCTAGAATTCTTAATTGAATTGATCATTAAAGGATAATCGTTTATACAAAATTGACATTTAAGATACAATACATGTTTCCAATACCTGTATATACAGTGGCAAACAAAATATATGAGATTGTTTAGACTTGGCATTTTGCCGAACAGAAATGTCAAAAGAAAAGTGTTACCGAATCAAAACTATATATTTTGTCATTTGTAGTCTCTCCATTAATGAAATACAAAATGCACAATTTGAAAACAAAAACAGAATTATACACTTTAACTTCACTGAAAAATCAGCTGATAATAGATCGAAAAAGCAAAATAGCCACCACTCTCAACCATTTATATAATGTAAAAAAATAAAAAAATTAAAAATGAAATAGCTTCCAATTCTTGAGATACATGCCACAATAAATATTTTATAAAATTAGTTCCTTGGGAAATAATTTTTAGCATAAAAGATAATTAATTAAGTTAATAGGTGCGTATGCAAGCTCTATTCGCAAGCTGTATTTAACGTCCTTGTTCGTCAGGAAGGAAGCCATTAACAGTAACCAATTGAACATGTGGCTGCTGTGGAAGATATTTTGTTTTCCTTTCGTAGCTGTGATTTCTAGTTAAAATCATATGGTCCCAACCATAATATGCATGAATTGACTTAAGTAACATTCCGAAAATAGGGCAAACCATAAACTTTTCGTTAAGGTTTATAAATTTTCATTTGCTTAAGCAAAATACGAATCGGATCGTATTTTTCGTATGGAATCGTTTATTGTTATCTTGTTAGTAAAATATTTAAATAAATGTTTACATAATTTAAATTTAAAGAATGAACCAACAAACTTAAGTTTACGTATACAGTGGTGGGCTTTAGTATAAGCACAAGCAGCACGCTAAAACAAAATATAATTTTCTAAGTATAACGAAAAAGTTTGCACGTATTTAATAAACATATGATGGCTAAAAAATACTTATTTTTAAGAAGCAATAAGAAAACTTTAAGAAATTTTCTTCAAATGTAAAAAAATAAAGTAAGATAGTAAAAAGTAAAGTATATGTAAGCACGGCCATTGTTATTAAATAGAAAATAATGAAAGAACGTAACTTAATATTCATTTTTGCTCAATGCCTCCCTTTAGTGAGTCTATTTAGATTTAAGATAACTCTTGCTTGAAATTTTCCGTTTTCGGAATCTTTGCTTTAATTGTTTCCACATACACACTCAATGGGGTTTAGGTGAGGGTACTGTGGGGTATGTGGCAACATACGTGATGTACTGTACGTAAGGCACAACTTTACATCGTGATCTGAAGGTTTAACGTCATTCCCGTGCTGGAATCTGACTGAAGCATGTAAGTTCAATTTCTCTGATCTCGTCTTTACATATTCTCTCAAAATGTTGAGATAAACACTCGTACCCATTATTGCCTAAATAAACACCAGTTCCCTAATTGCCACAGCAGACAGACAAACCATGCCTCTCCACCACCAAACTTTACTGTTGATTCAAGAATATTTTTTGTTATACTCGGTATTAGACCACACTCTACAAGGTCCATCGGGGTAAGGAAATATTAAATTTGCTTTCAGCCGGAAACTATACTGCTTCCCAAAAGCTATATGTCTTCCTTTTAAACTCTTTTGCTTACTATATTCGTTTAGTCCGATTCGCGGCAGATATTAATTGTTACAACTGGGTACCAACTGGGTATCAATGGGCATAGTCCTTAAGTCCGTTTAAAATTGTTATGGCCATATAAAAAGACGTTCTCATTCGCTAAAGCATTTGAGAGGACTTTCGTTCAATTGTAGCATTGCCTTAAGCTGCATCAAGAATGTTATGTTTCGGTCTTATGACTTTGTCAGTAATTTATTACTGCAATCGGGAACCAACGATATAAAGAAAACAAAATAACATTCTAAAGACTTTTAATAAGTCTAGATTGAGCCGAGCTCTCTTTCGAGTGGCAGTTTACTTTACGTAATCGTAAGTATTTCTACGTATGAGTATTTATAATCAAGTGTTCGTATATCCTTACGTATATTTATATACACCACAGATAACTCAATTTAAGTTTTCCAACTCTTTTCAGGCGAAAGGATTGTGTAAAAACTATTGAGAAGTAAATTATATTCCATATATGCAATACGTACCTTTTCTTCTTCTAATTTGCCAGTTTCGGCATCAATTTTGCCCATACATACTGCTGTCCCTCCGGCACAACCTAAACCATATTTAGGCACCAACGGTCGGCAGACATTTAAGTAAAACTACAGACGACATTGTAAAGCAAAAAAAACGAGAATAATGAAAATGTTTTTGTGAAAATATCAGACGTAATTAAAAGTGATTCAATGAGACCATGGAATATGCATAGGTAATAGTGATGAAGATGTCAAAATTTCTTCAATGGAATGAAGAGGGTTTGCAAAAAAAAAAAAACTTTAAATTCTTCATGAATTTGAGATAAATTTCTGGAATTGTTTAAGAATGGAACAATATGTGGCATTATGGTTTCCTTATTCAGAGAGCCTGAGATATGTCTTATCGTTATAACGTTTCAATTGTGGCTCGTTTCACTATCGCACACAATCTTACGAATTGTCAAATATGAGACGTATACTGAAAAAGTTTGAGAGTGTGTCCTTAAAGTGATTCTGTGTGTCAGATTCTACGATTCTATTAAATGTTTATATAAAAAAAAACTATGAGCTTAAAAGGTAAAAAAATTAAAGAATTTCAAATACGATTGAAGTTCTCTCTTTTAAAACATAAAATAAAAATTAAAAAAAAGACAAATAAAATTACAAATTTAGAACAGACATGTTATAATTTTACATGAACGGATGGTTATGGCACGGATTATTTTCCAGTTTATCTAAAAAATACATGTTATTAGTTTTGTACTGCTGGTTGAAATAATAGACGACCGGCAAAAATATAGACGAAGCAAAAATATAAATTTTTGAGCTTTTTAAAGCTCAGAAATAAGCCAGGCAATCCATCTAAGAAATGTTGTTCAAGTCCACAATCCACACTGACGAATAAGCATATTAATCGAGCATTTAAAACGGGAAAGACTTTTTGCGCAGAGCCAACTTTGATGAAGATAAATATGAGGAGCTAAATATGTTTTGACGTAACGGCTTACGTAATTACATACATATTATATTTAATTCAAAGGTGTTCTGCTTTCGTCAGGTTATTATCGTTGGCCTGCTGAGCCGAATTTGTTTAATGCTAAACGTATAGCATGAAATTTGGAAAAATTTGACTTACAAATATTATGAATTATAAAAAAGCTCTTAGAGCACTATACCAATTTTATATCATTAAACTATCAGAATTTGTACTACTATATGACTTCATTGTAATACTATCCAACAAGTATTTTAAGCAGAAACTATTATGAAAAACTTATTTACAAAATTGAAAACTCTGTATTTTATCACCATCATCACCATTCCCAATACATATGCATACTCGTGCACATGTACATATATTTTCTAAATCGTATTAAACATTTCTTTTATTCCCCCCCATTATGCATCATGCCAACTCACCTTAGTTGATTTGGGCACTTGTTGTGCAATAACTGAAGTTGATTCTATTTCAGCTTCATAGTTATCGTTTAAATTTATCAGTGGTGTTAAATCGATTACTTCCACATCTGCCACATCTTCGGAGGGCTCTACATAGACTTTGGCTTTACATGCAATTTGTTCCTGGCAGACCAAATCAGTTTGATAGTTTATTAAGAGTTGACAATGCGAGTTTTCAACAATTTTTGGAACTTCATTGCCTTTTTTATTAGCTTTGTTGCTGCTATTTTTGGCACAAACAAATTCAATTTTTGTCGACCATCTCGTGTTTTCCTTTTCGTTACATATCACACCATTCTCATACAATAAATAAGGAGAGCCAGTTTGGTCGATGCGCAAATTTGTATTAAATGTCCCCAGGCCGTCGGATTGATTATTAAATAAACAAGCTCCTGCAAAAGGAAAGGATACGAAATGTTTATTAAACGCATGACCATGGAAAGTACGATTTACATCATATGCATATTAATAAATAAATAACAAACATGTACATCCTAAAAAAATCCCACAAGCCCTTTGCTTTTGCATCAATAAATAAATAAGCAGACATTTCTACACATACATACATACATACATACCAACAGATATAAATAAATATGTTTAAATAATTATTCGTGGCCTTTTATTTTTTGTTATTCTTCTCCCGAATGCCATCACCATCAACTTCAAGAATTTATTTCAAAAATAAGGCAGAGGCCTCAAAGTACACTTGAAAGGAGCAACTTTTTCCTATTGCTAGCAGTGCATTTTAAATGCATTCAAGTTGAAAAATTATCTCAATAGTTTTAAAGTCGCTTAAAATAAATAAAACGAACTTGAATGCACTCAAATTTATTGGAAACTTATAATCTACATCGCATTTACAGCAAAACATCTCAGCAACGGACCTCGTAAAAGAAAGTCATTTATTTAGTAATTTCACTTTATTGTAAAACCGTCGTCTGGTGTGTGAGAGATGCAAAAAACTTGATTGATTGCCTAATCTGTATACCTTTCATAGTCACAGATGCGAGGGCACGTGATACTTTCATAAAGCGATCCCATTTGCTAACCCTTCTCGGAAATTGCTATAAAAAATGTTATTGAGAGTAAAAGCTTAGTTACATAGAATACTTCAGTAGACATCCTTTGTACCCCAACTATATGCATTCGAAAACGAGATATACAATGCCAGTACTTTTGATTTTTCTTTTATTTCCTTTTTGTTGTATCACAAAGAATACTTCATACGTATACCTTGTACTTTGTCAGAAGGCATAAAGGTGGAATTGGTAGATGTTGGCACCATCAAGCGGGGATTAAATCAACTGTCTTTATCTCTAGTTATCGTAATAAATTTCATAGTATATTTTTTTTTAATTGGATTTGACAACTGCCTATTGCTGAACGTGTGCTAAACGGATGCATACACTGGACTGGGCCGCGCATTAGTTGTAAGCAGGCAAATATGAATACATACAGTTTAACTCAGTTGTCGGTTGAAAGAGTGCAACGTATACCTACATATTTCCAAGCGCGAAGAGATTTTTAGGGATACAAAAAAAATTGCAAGCCAGTGGATTAAAATATAGTCTACTAATCATGCACCGTAGGTTGAATTCTTATATATTCCCCGGATATTTTGAACACACTTCATATTATGATGGACACTTGAAGGATATGTATTATTTTGACAAATTACGTACGAATACTTTATCAGCTCGCGAAACGTGCATTATCTGAAACTGTGTGAAATCGCTTGTGCGCGTATAATTTTATCCAATAGCACAAATCAAAAAATCTTATATCGATTAATACGAGAACTTTGTCGTTCACTTCTATGTTATGCATATCCATAGAATACTTTGTTCGCATTCAAGTATAATTTTTAAAGTAGCCTTGTCCTTCCAGTTCAAAGACTATATAGCCCTATTGCTTAGGTATGACACTTTAGTCGCTTTAACGCCAGTTGGCATAATATGTAACGCTTGCCGCTCCTTTTTCTTCTTTGCTTCTATTCCGGAGCAAAGTTGACTTGAAATTTAGAAAAATTTAGAAAAATTCGCGAAATTTAATGAAGGTGTAGACCTGGTCCAGTAGATCTGTGGCAAAACGACAAATGGTTTCTTTAGATGAATTGGCTATACAAAAAGGCAGAGATACATTTGCGAAAAGAGTACGTGTGAAGTTTTATAAGATTTAGTTTTTTAAGCATAGAGCTTGTATGGGAGCCATCGGCCGCTAATTTAAAATCAAACCTTTTTGCCATCTCAACTAATTATTTCATTAAAAGCTTTTTTATTAATATCCAACTCAGTCATGTATACAAGTTCTGGAAGAGTTTGCAAAATTCCTTGTCATGATTAGTGTTGTTGACGACAATTCGTAGTGATATCTATCCAGTATCGCCAGAAAGACTCTATATTTTCTATTCCTATTTTTTCTCTATTTTTTCTATATTAAAAAAGAAAAAAAAAAAAGAATTTCATTTCAAATTCCTTCATCTGAAATATACTAGAATTTAGTGA
Source organism: Ormia ochracea (assembly GCA_963402855.1). Taxonomy (NCBI): domain Eukaryota; kingdom Metazoa; phylum Arthropoda; class Insecta; order Diptera; family Tachinidae; genus Ormia; species Ormia ochracea. The sequence goes on along the minus strand of OY727105.1, from coordinate 59,059,838 downwards.
AATTCTTAGTAAAATTCCAGTATCAATGACATCTCCAGAAGCAAATATAATTTTATCAATTACTTTTCTTATCCCTTTTGACTAGATTCCACTTCAAAAGCAAATAAATATTTCTTAAAAGGCATAATTTAAAAGAAATTTACTCCCCAACTAGATTACAAAGTAGCTAAAGCTAAATAGTTTTTATTGTTTAACAGATGAGTGATTTTATTTGAGAAAGCACATACCGTCCCACCAACGAAAAGGACTTCATAGTACATACAAGAGCCGTTACAAATTATTGCAAATTGCCTAAAATGTTATAGCCATTGACCATTTTGCCCCATAAAACGAGTGTAGTTGTTGAAGCAACAGCTAAAAAAAGGCCATGGATAAAACAATGTCAGGCTGCCTTTTGCAAAGTATTGAAAGGATCGTCCACATAAAGCACAACGGAAATGGGGTATCTGTGATACTTGCTTGCTATCCTTACAAGCACACAAATTCACATCGATGTAAGAATGTGAATACGTAAAACATAATAACTACTCCTATAGCCACACACACTTATAAAGAGTTTTTGCTAGAAAACTATATTAAAATTAGTTAATAGGATAAATTGTCCTTAATTTAAGGGTGCTTAATTAAATAAGTACAATAAAAAAATAAGTACAACTTCTTATAAGGAATTTATATTCAAAAGTGGTTACAGAGCGATTTAAATCTTTTTCTTACTAAGGGCAGATCCGGCCAATTAATAGGAAACCATGATTTCTGTTTTTTACTTTAATAAAGTTTTCTTTTTATTTTTATGTAGTACTTCAGTAGAGAAGAACATGTTTAAGCTTAATCGCTTCTGAGTAGAATAAAAAAGTAAAGTAAAAGGACTAAGCTGTGCTGTAAAGGAGTTTTCAGCTCTAACTTTTTGTCGCAATTTGCTTTCCTTTGTAGAATAATTTTCCAACAAGCTTATATTAATTTAATATTTTACTGTTGCATAGTTTCTAAACATTTTACAATTTGTCCTTTCCAATACATATCCGCTAGTGCACTTGTTCTCAGAAGCATTTGAGTAAAGGCTCAACCAACATGTGGAATGCGCAAAAGATCTATCTGATACTCAATATACAAGAATATTTGGATCTGTTAGTGTTATTATTTAATAATAATAATAATTTAATAATAATTTTTATTATTTTTTTTTTTAATTTGTAGTGAATGATGCGAATCTTAATTTCACAATTATAAGTTCGATTTTTATCAAAATAGGTTACCGAAATCGGTAACTTTATTAAAGCATTACAAAAATTAATTTTTTACAGGATTCTTTATGAGAAAATCAGTCGGTGAGATAGATGAACATTCATCAAAGACAGTGTCTAGTTTCCTCTATTCTATTCTATTCTATTCTATTTTTTTGTTGTTCAATTTTTTTGGCTTTTCTCTATCTCTTTCATAACAAAAATGCTGATTTATGGAATAGGAAATGTTTCAGAAATATTAAAATAATAACCAATTTCAATATCGTTGAAAAATAGTAATAAAAATAAAGTTTCATATTTTTATCTAAATAGAGAATTAATTAAGTATTCAACGGCAGAGTTGCCACTTTAAGAAAAATGATAAAATATTTTTCCAGTTCGAAAAACTCAATACATTCACAACTTCTTGCTAACACATACGCAAACTTTCTAGTAGCAGCTGTAGTTGCTTGCCAGTGAAAATTTGACACTCACTTGCGAATAACGTGACAGATCTGAAAGCAGTGTTGCCCCCTTTTAAAATTGTATGTAAATTTACTGGATTACTATAATATTGAAAACAACGTTTTACATTTTTACTGTATTATTATTCCTTATTTATGGAATTTGCAAAAAAAATAAATAGTTCGTTAATTAAAGAGCATATTAATGTTATTATATTATTATTAAAATCATACAAATAAATAATTTATGTTAACAGTTTCCCCAAAAAAAAAATTTGTTCATATGATAAACTTGGTAACTCTGAATTATACACAAATAAAGATCTCGCTTCACTATCCTACACAGTCGTACAATTCATTCACATGAAAATGTAATAGTGATACCTTCCTATTTTACAAAATCGCATCAAAATGGTGTTGCTGGTGGCAGACTATCATTTAAATGAATTACAAAACCAGATTTTTTCTGATTGTAAAACATAAAAAATATATTTCATTATATTTGCTACAGTAGAAAAGGGTTTATTGTCAGAATAAATAAAACTATAAACAAAACTTTCATAACAATATAATTTTGCAGATTTTTCTTGTTTTGTGTCACAAAATAATAATTCTGTGTTCAGATTCTTGAAGTAAAAGCAACTCTGATCGTACGAAAACTATCATTTTCATAAATGTTTACTTGTCATAAAAATCGCATAATTTTATGCGACAGTATTTGATTTTTTTAGCACATATATCAAATTTGCCAAATCGCACAGCTGTGAAGGATAGTGAAACGAGGACTTTCAATTAAATAAAAAAAAATTTTGTAAATTAATCAATTTATACCGTTGGAAACCTCTTATGTGGAATACGACTAGTAAAATACAAACGGCGTAACGATATCGAAAACAACGTTTTACATTTTTTTAATTGATATGATCTTTAATGTAAATTTACGTAGCACGTTACAAAAGTTATTAAAATCTTTAATATCCAAATTTTCTAAGATTTTTCTCAATTACAGAAGTGAACAAATTTTAAAAAGTTTGCGTTTCGACAATATTTTTGAAATGAAATGGCACTGCCATGTATAAAAGATTCGAGTTTTTCAAACAATTTTTCGAAAATAATACGTATAAAGAATTAATCAAATTACTTTTTCAACCTTTTTCCATCAGCTAGAGAAAAATGAAAAAAAATTAATACTAAAAGAATTTTTATTTAACTTTGCATACAATCCAAGTTAAAAAAGAAAACAATTTGTGTTCGCTAAAGGAATTTCAAAAATAATGAAATAAATGGGCACAACACAAGCCAGTTACAACCAAAAACATCAGGCAGGCACCACCAGCTACATACATACATCAACAACAGGAACCTTTATTTTCTGTGCAAATGAAACGCTGTTATACGTGTTTTCAACGTTGCTATTGTTTAGATAATTCGTACAGCTATAAGGAAAACAAACACAAAAGGATAAAAAACGCAAAACGAAATGTTGACTACGACAATAATGACGACAACAGCAGCAGAAAAATGGCTTAACAATAGTTAGTACTTAGTATTGATTCAAAATGTTGCCGATACGAACGCGAAATGCAGATACACACACACACACAAATCCAAACACACAAAATAATCGCATGTACGTAGGAATACCCAACCGACCATTTTGCACACACACTGCACGCATATAATAATAGACAATGGCTCTAAGGAAATTCTATTGTGTTTCCGTTTCCGATGCAATCAAGCGTAGCAAACTTACATAAACAAACAAATGGCAATTGCTAAATATATATGGCGCAATTTGTTGGACATTAACCAACTATCAGTTATTCAACAAGACTTACTTTGGCATTTTAATAAGATAAATATTTTTAAATTAACGACAGCGTAAAAGCTGTAATGCTTTAATGTTGATGTCTAACCAAGTGGGCTTTGTTACACTCTTCTCCATCAAAAAGGATGAAACGCTATATAAGTCAAGTGTTCTTGCCCTTAAAAAAAAAAAAAAAAAAAAAGGAAATTTTTCTTTAAGCTATATGTTTTTTTATTTCGAATTTTTTTTTTTTTTTTTTTTTTTTTGGATTCTCTTAAGTACTCTGTGCTTTTTGTTTGAATATTTATTTCAGACTGACTTTTTCATCAATTATTACTTAATTTTCTACTCTAAAACTTACTTCATTTGAAAGTAATGTGATTCTCAACGTCAGCGCTCCGCAAAAGAGTTTATTGATTTGGAAAAAAAAAAAAACTATTTTATTGAAATTAGACAAGCTTGCAGTTTAATTTTTATGTCAACGAAATAAAATGGAAAATATAAAAAGTCGTTTCTCATTTAAGTTGCTGTGGATGCGTTTTGGCAAAATACGTATATGTAATTGCATTTTGCATCTGAAGTGAAATGTAAAATTAACAAAATGTATAGGAGTGTGAATCCTACTAAACTGGAGGATGTGGGTTCGATTCCCGCCTAGAGCCTGGGTGTTTTTCCGCGAACAAGCCAAAAGCTTTGCAAGTTAAGTTGGTTAAGAAAAAATTCAAGAAAAACAAATATGGAGCCAAAGGCTGAAGAATCGCGGTAGCAGGAGGGATCTACTTGATTAGGACGTCAACTTATGTAGGCTGGACACGGTATGTACAGGCTTGTATCGGTTTGATAACCTATAAAGTATATATATTTTAGATCCACATAAGAAGGAAACTTTATTGAGCTTTGTCCATCTGTCCGTCTGTTCGTCGTCGCTATTTTAGCTGCCGTGTAAATTGATCTTAAATTTTTCTTACAATGTGATATTTAAAAATCAATCTGCTCTGAAATTTCTCAAAATTATACAATTTGAAAATCACCATTATCGAGTCATAAATAAAAGAAATATAGCCAACATTTTTTTATACATTTATAGGTAAAAATGCAAAAAACAAGCCACAAATAGCAACAACTATCAAATCACGAATGCTGGGCAGTCATCCCCGCAGTTGCGTTTCTATAGTATAAGTAGGAAAATAAGAGCATTTTTTTTATTCATTTGTATTATTCAAATTGTTAACATTTCTCAATAACGAGAGTGTATTTTGATGCGTTTAAAAATTTTGATACTACGAGCGAAAAACGAAAGTTAAAAACAAGTGATATAGATAATGAGGAAGTCTGAAAGATCGTCCAGTTATCAACGCTCTAGACACAAAAGTAGATCGAATAGGGATCGCTATCGTGAGAGAGATCGCAGTAGTCGAGACAAAGAGCGCGATTATGACCGCGATCATTATTCCTCGAGGCACTACAAATCGAAGTCCAAAGAGTCTAAACATTCTAAAAAATCTAGTCTTCGTCGTCGGAGTCGTAGCTCTAGTGTGTCATCTACATATTCAAGTTCCCGCGATAGCCGCAGTAGTCATAGTAGCCGCACTTCAAAATATTCAAGTAGCAATATTACAAAAACCAGAGCACCAAGTTCAGAAAGCAATTCAAGAAGCGCTGTTGCAGTCTCATCTGCCAATAATACAGTTTCTGCAACCAACAGCATTGATTTAATGGACCACAAAATACAGAAAGCTTTGGATACTATTGAGGAGGATACATTTGTTCCCAGGGCATTTTTTAGTACTAGAGATAGAGAAGCACCGGAAAAAAATATTCAGTCTGATAAAGTAATTATAGACTTACAAGCAGAGACAGTAAGCTCTACCCTTCCTCTGGAAAAACCGAAAGATGGAGACAAAGAAGAACTATTTCATCCAAATTTTCTAGGTGATGCAGATCAGAGGCAAGAAAAATGGGTGCAAAAACTATTTCTATATCGCATGAAGGAATAATATAAACGAAAAACCAATACTAAGTACGAATTCGTTTTATAAATCAGCTCAATTAAAAAAAGTTTACGTTAGTTTATAAAAATTATTAAATTATTTTTTTACCATTTGTATTAATTTTAAAAAATTCAAATTCTAAGGATTCCCGAGGAAAGGAATTCTTGTTAGCGATAGTAAAAAATCTATGTCTTATTTTTACACGAAAAAATATCTCCAAACTGCAAAATTTAAGTTTACTTCTATGCGAAAACAGGTATGATGCTGTCTAACTATGAGAATTCCAAGTTAAGGTAGCAAAAGTTATTTATTTATTTTATTCTAATATAATAATTGTAAATATTATTATTTATAGATGTTATTTATTACAGATTTATCGATTTATTAGAATTTATTTTGTTTCAGTGACAGGAAAGCTCTGAAAACAGCACCCGACGATGTCCAAATTCTCCGAGTTGTGTTTGTCTTATTATTAATGTTTTCATTATTATTTATTGCCATGATTAAATTTTGTTTTCCTTTTTTATTTTTATTTCCTTCAGACCTGATTAGGTAAACATAGTTAAGTCGAATCATTTGATCAAATTTGATTACCCCAATAGGAGTTGAATAAAAATTTTGTTTGAAGTAACAAGATTTGCAGTATGCAACGTTACTATATGCACGAACACACTTCGAAGTTTAAGTAAAATTTTAATCGAATAAAAATGTTCGGACAAAATGAAAAATAATGGGCGTGCGCATTCTTTCCACCTAGAATTGGAAATCTTCATAAAAGAAAATTATATTGATATGACTTTCGTCATGCGAAAGAGTAAAAGTGTTCTGCCTTACTTAGCAATTATCTGATATTGAAGGTAGATGGCTTAAAGATATTTACAATCTTGTACAAAAATAGTAAAAAAAAATTTTAAAGGATTATCCCCGAAGACATAAGGATACCGTCCTTTTTCTCGTGTAAATAATTATTGTTGTGTATAAATTTTTCTAAAGGGCAAGCAAACTGACTGGGGTAGAAGAAAACGAGAATTTCAAAAATATTTTTTCAAATTTAAAATAAAGTATGTTTAGGTGTATGTAGATATATTTATTTGTACAGTATAATCTCGATAATGCGGACAAATAAAAACCAAGTGGCGTCCGAAATATCAAAATGTCCGAATTTCCGAAACAAGAGAAAAATTAAAGCAGTCTTTTGTAACTATATGTATATGTACAGTGTGTAGGTAAATTTTCTCCTTCATAAAGAATTTTATTAAAGGACTTCTTAAGAATATTTGCCGCAACTTTATTCCAAGCATTGCAAATCAAAAAGGACTCATTTTTTAATGTTAAAGTTTTAAGAGAATCTACGAAATTTTCTGAATTTAATAAAATATCTGACAAAAAACTTTTACGATAATTAATCTTTATTGCAAAAGCGAAAGAAATAAGTGCTGTCCGAATTATTGAGTTAGAAAAAAAGTGTTTTTTGTTCGGATTATGGAGTACTTAATGGCAACAAATTAAGAGTCGAGTTTATCACGTTGTCCGGATTTTCAGGTGTTCTAAATATCGATAAGGCTCACAACAATAAATCGAACTCTGTGAGGGATAACATACATTTTTTTCCTCGATCATTTACTCGATTTGTCGTAGACTGAACAGAAATCATAGCCTTCCTGGAGAGAAAAATTAGTCGAAAATTTGGAAACATTGACTAACTGATACAACTAACCTAAATTTACTATTAAAAAGATTAATCTTGAGCGTTAAAGAATATTTCAACAGGCCACCAGTAGCGGAGAAGAACCTGTGGCAAAGATGCTAATTAGTTAATGAAGCAGATATACTCGTATACAAAAATTTCAGAGATCTAGTGATCCAAACTACAGTGCCAATTTAATTTGAATCATAAGGAAGCCAAATAAATTAATCAATCAGCACTAAAATCAGGATAGAAATAAGCCCTGGTGGAGCTTATTTCAAAGCTGCCATAGGATATTAAAAAATTTTTGAAACTTTGCATATTTCTATAAGCAAAACACCTGAATTTATCCAACTTTAATGCTAATAGTAAAATTTTAAAAACTGCCGAGAATGCTAATGCTGTTTGTAATTCATTTGGTAGCTACCAAATAGTATAGTATTACTATATAATCTCCCTCAGCATGCTAAGGTTTCATATTATTCAAACTGTATTGAGTTTAGTTCTCCATCCAATATTTACAACAATGAATTTTTTGATACCCAAGTGGAAAAGTATTATGAGTTGCTACAAAAAAAAAAATAAAACTCCTGCAATGGATGCTATGAAGAGTATTATTTGCTACTTATTTTATTGCAACACTAATTAAAATATTTAACTATTGCACAATACATATTTTCTTCCAGCTTTCAATTAACTTCAAGTAATTGGAAACCATAATCGGCATTGAATCCGGCCAACTCGCATGAATTTCAGAAAATATAAAGGAATTTCAGAAGTCGGATTGTGGGACAAAAAAAAAGCAATAAAATCCTTTACTTGTATAGGCACTACATCTATCTTAATCTAGCAATTGTAGATATCGCGACAATCCTTCCAAAACCCAAGCTAAAAAATTTGTGTCTCACATAACAGTACTGCCTTAAATCTTATGATGCGGAGAAAGATAAAAATGTATCTTATTTATTATCTGAGATATAGCGCATCTGAAGATCAACATCTTGCAATAGCCTAATAAATTGCATTAGGATTAGAGAATGAATAAACTCAGATTAATCTTCATGTGCTTCTCCGTTATACTTTCTCATTCTATACAAAATTGTTGTAGTGTAAACTTCGCTTACCCCACTATAGAATGTACGTATGTATGTTACATACATATTTAAACCACCGTGCTAACCAACAGAATTTATTTTATATATTATCTCTTGTATAAAAATATTTTAAGACAATTCCAGTAGAACAATTCTTCCTTTCTCTATGTTACATCATGTTTTCTTTTATATATGTTTTTTACACCACTTACCATCGTTTTCCAAACATGGCTCGCCAGCAGGTGAGCATACAGAGAAAATATAATTTTGTTTATCCTGTTGCAATTGAAATGGTTTATTCATTAACGAACTCATATTAATACTGTGCGTCCAAGATGTACATATGAAATAAAAAGAAAGTGAAGAGAAATTTTGAAAGAATATATCCAATTATGCAGGGAGATGGGAAAGGTTATTTTTTTACTTACATTTCGTTGCCATGGGAGATCACAGTACAAGGTGGTAAATTGTTGCATGCCAAGGGTGTTAAGAATGAAAACTCATACGAACATTCATTGATACCCATTAACTCCGGATGAGCATTCTGTGGAAACAAAATGTAAAAAATGTAAATGCAATTAGTAAAGGAAAATCAATACCAAAAAACAGTGCAGGATAAATAAATACACAATATATAAATCAAAGGACAATTAATTAATGTATTTGTATAAAGATATAGACCAAACTTAGGCAAATTAAGTCACTTATAACACTAAATTGTTTGGTTAATTTTTTTCCTATTGTGCAAATTCGCAGAAATTGTAAACGGAGTGTTTTGGCTAATATTTTGGCACATTGACTATCTGCTGTGCAAGTGATGGCTGAGAACGTAATAAATATCAGAAAATTTCCAAATTTGGAACCAATAAAATTTTAAAATATTCACGAAAAATTTTTAATATTTTTCCTGATGATGCCACACAAAGAAGAACAGAAAAAAGAAGCGGAACAGAATAAAATTACTTCAAATTGGGAAGAAGGTTGAAAAAAAAAATATATTTTTTATTATTTGTATGTTTGTATAAACATAAGATCTGATCTTCGAGATCACCAATCAGATTTCAAAACTGAGGAATGGAATCTCCCATCATACATAACTACACTTTGCAATAAAAATGCTACAAGCAATATAAAACAAAGGGTGTAAACCCTTTATCACTTTAAAAAGAGTTCCCAGCGTTCTAATGAAAAAAAATAAATAAACGAACATTTAAAAAAAATTACGTAGTCCATCTTTATGCTCTCTGTGATAATCTGCTTATGAAATTCGAGTAATCGATTTAAGAAGAGGTATTTTTTCAAATGAAGACAAATGAAATGTTTGCTCATTTATTATGTGTATATATGTAAAAACATGTAAATAAATACTGATTTGAAACAAGTGAGTACTTTTTCATGCTTGGAAAATTAATGCATTCTGATTATTCCTTTTAATCAATTAGTTAGTCTCTAATAAAGTTAACAAAATAATAAACACTAATATGTAGGATAATTAGCAACACACGCGAGAGCTTTTTAAGGGTAAAAGTAAATAAAGTAAAATATTTATTACATTTGATAACTATTTGGAGCAGCATTTTCTTTAAATTTTTCCATGCTGCTTCTGCTTCGATGCAGGATTGTTTCATACCTATTTAAAAAAATAATTATTTTTTTAATTACAATCGAATTGAATGGGTTTTCATCAAAATATTTAATTATTTCTTCCCTTAATTAAATATTTCAGTTCTGCTAAAATTCAAGAAAAAAGCTTAAAGTGTCAGATAGTAACTCGTATAATTGGGCTTAGATAATAGTCACTACTTTAGTAACAGAAAAATCATATCATTTATCATGTAACTAACTTGTATAGAACAAGAAAATTAATTACTTGATTTCTAAAGTAACAAAAAAAAATGGATTTAATTGAGGTGAAGTTTTTTCCGAGTGCCGTGAAATTTATTAAAAGATGGTTATAAACTTTTGAGGCACAACACATGAAAGAACAGTGGTGATGAAATCGTAGGGGGATTGTGAAACAATCTGCACCTTAAATGCAGTGAATTACTAAAAAATTAATATTAAAAATGAATGTTATTTTTATTTATTGAATTTATAGGCAAAATGTGTCTTTAATTGATTCATGATAGATGTTGCGAATATCATGCATTTCTGCAAGATGTTGGAGAGAAATAGTTATAGTTCTAATAAATTCACATCAAGAATCTTTTTTTTTAATGAAATATAAACTATTTCTCAAAGAAATATTGTTAAAGTTAATATAAAGCTTCATCTTCTGCGCTATAAGTTCTCTCTAGTATAAATTCGTCTTGGTAACAGTAAATGAAGAGAAAATAATATTTTACCTTAACCGTTTTATCGCAATAAAAATAAATTGTAGATGTGTAATTCGTTGTGGCATTGCAAGGTGTCGGAGATGTGTGGCGTATTAATAAATGTCCATCTTCTATTATTGGTTTTGACTGAGATCTTCCGTAATTAATAAATCTAAAATTACAAAATGAAATGCATAAAATTTAAACCTCTATTTGATTTGGAAGATTCACACGTAAAACTTACTTCTTTTTAAAATCTGCTTCTTTAGACTTCATCAGACAAACACTACTATCTACCGGGCACATTGCGTTTTGGCCATACAACACCGGTTTGCAAATATTTATTATAAAGACATTGCCTTTGCGGTCAATGGTTCTACAGGGTAAAAGCACAAACATTGATAACAAAATATTTTACATAAAATATTTAGAATGTAAAATGTACCTGTAATTAAATTCACTTAGCGGCATTAAGTCGAATGTGTGGCCTGTTCTGTTATCGAGAACGTTACAAATGGTACCCTCAGCAGTGTCTGGTTCTGGTAAGCAAGCTAATGGTGTTTCATAGGTTATGTAAAAGGAACATGCATCAGAAGCCTGAAATATGAAACATTGAAAATATCACGTCATTTTAATTTCAACAAACATCATCGTTAAAAAATTAGAAATTACTTGTAAACTTTTTTTTTAATTTGAATTGAGTACTCTCATAACTATGGGTACATATGTATATGAGTATATATATATATATATGTACTCATTAATATTTATTTATTAATTTATTTTGTAATGATATAAGTAAATCGTTAAACCTCATAAAGATTTCTCCCACAATAGTGTTACTCTATCAATAAATTTGTTTCTTATCAGGTCTTACGTATTAAGGAAATCCCTTAAGTTTTAGAGCAAGACATTTTATATAGAAACAGAGTTTCTAATAACTTGAATGGGCTAAAAATATTTGTTACCATGTATGTATGAGAAAGAATAATAAGTATTATAATAAGAATAATAAAAACTTACATAAGATGTTACTCGCGACTGATGTATATCCAGAGTATAATCACAGCCCAAGAAGACGTGCAGTTGGTACAATTCATTCTTTTTATTCGAACTTAAACATTTTTCACCATTTGAAAAGCTGAAATATATTTTGCCCTTGTCATAATTTAACTTATGATGAGTACCTGTAATGAAATTATATATAACATTATTATTATCTCTTAAGCTAAATAATTTAAGGAATCAAAATACTTAACCCAAAATGAATTGCTTTTTGTCGGATCTCTTGAAACAAGCCGCAACATTAGGCTGACCATTGCAACTACGTGTTATATTACCACATATATTAAATTCAAATTCATCGCCCAAATCACTGCGTGTGTAATGGGCGAAATCTGAATATAAGGCACTGAAATCAAATTTAAAACCATAAATTGGTTCGATGAAAGAACATTCATTTGTGGATATAATCTGTAAAATAATAAGAACGATTTTATTTAACAACGAAATATGTACGTCTACTACAATAGTGTAACGTATTTACTTTGAAATAATAATAAAAAGCTTAAGGAACATTTATAAATATGTATATAAAACATTATTATTCCAACTTTATTTTACTTTGTAGACTGTATTTATAAAAAATGTATTTCATTTTCCATATTTCGTTACAGCTTCAGCGGTTATTAAATTTACCAACAGAAATTAATTTCCCCAACGATAAATAAAAAAAAAATTTATTTAAAATTAAACAAGTAAAGCCCTGTATTCAACTATGTCGATTTTTTATACTCCTCTCCAAGAATATGTTCTAAAGTTTTTTTTTGGTACACTATAATTTTACCATATAGAAGTAAACTTTAATTTTGCAATATTAAGCAATATTAAAAATTGTTAAAAGCAACACCGAATATATAAAATGCTCTTATACTTTGAATAATATTAACTAAATGTATAAAAAATTTAGCCACATTCAACACACGTAACATTTGCAGCATATAAATAATACTACTCTCTCTTTCCCCCTCTTTATTACTCTCTGTATATAAAACGATTACTATTACTGCAACGTAATGCTAATACAATTATTTATTTAGGTGTAATATTTCTAAATGTTTGATCACATTAATATATGAATATCCTAAAATCCTTTCCTTTATTTCATTCTCTACACTTTGTTAAAATTCTAACCACTATTAACCATTATAAATAAGGTATTCTGTAAAATATATTGAACACTTCAGATCTTTCTTATACTTTGTTTTGCTAAATAATTATCTAGAGTATTGTAGACGTTATGCAATGTCATGTTGGTGTTTATTATCATAAATACCAACTTTGTAAGAACTATTCCAATAGGTATCGAAAACCCACATTAGGAAAAACTAAAAGAAGTTTACTAAATTAAAATATATGCAATATAGATATTACAGACGAGTATATAGTAGGATTATATTGTTTATACTCCACTACAATTTTTATAAAGACATTCCGTGTATGGGAATGAAATATAAAAATCTGAAATATAGCAACGTCTCATTTTCAAAATTATTATCAAAGAATATTTTATATTCTTTTATTATATTTAAATGGAAACTTGTAAACTTTGCTAATTTCACTTATGCGTGCCTAAAAGTATGCTTTATAATATAATGTTTGTATAAATGTGATTTAATTGCACGGACTACGCTAAAACGTTCTCAAATTAAAGCTTCATTAATTAGCACACACAAATCAAAAATTGGAATGTCAAGACTTTTGAAAATTTTTGGGAAGATGTTCTGATACACAAACTAAGCACATTAGGTTCCCTTTACATTTACAATTTATTGCCGCAGAAGTCAGGAAGCAGCATTGATGAAATTACTTATATTTGGAGTTGGAAAGTCACAAATGCAATAATCCGGTCAACGTAAAATTGGCGAACCAACCTGAATTCGCTCAAAAAGCTCTTGCAACATAGTATGCGCTTTTCCCCCATCCTGACTTGCTGTTACCTAGTTCGATAACAAAATAATCCAGATTGTTCGGAATAAAAATTCAAAAATTATTCAGTCTGTCGCCCAAAAATCGAAATTATCTAACGCTTTCAGTTAATGAAAACTGCAGATTAGCATTTTTAAATGCTTTCAAAATTAAACAAACAGTTAATAAGAATTCTTGTCTTATAAAATACTTCTGCTGGCAGTGTTCTCTCACATTTCATTTTAACGTTTTTTAGTTCGTAAATTTTTTTATGATTAAGTTTTCTCAAGCACAAGTTATTATTAGCTTTTTTATCTTGAAGTATTATAATTATATTTTAATAAAATTCTTGTACTGATGTATCTTTTTAGCTTGTAAGATTAGTTAAAAAATACATTTTCATTTAAAAGAAAAAATACGGAAAAAAATAATATACGAATGTCAAGAGCAAATGCAAAACGAAACAACAAGCTGATTAAGTTACACTGCCAGCCAAAATCATTGAGTCTTGCATTATTCTTAACTGGAAGAGTGCACTTACCAAGGGATTTTCATTTATATTTTCAGCCGCATGTACAGCTTTCAACTGACTGCATCCAATTAATAGAAAGTGTACAACTGGCCAAAAACTATTAAGCATGATGAGTTCTAGGTGTTGATAAAATATATAACAATCCAAAACGCACTAAAGTTGCTTGTTTTCCTAATACACTTATTCAAATGAACTAAAACGGTTTTTAGGTTTTTAAGAGTGTTTATAAACATAAGTGAAAATATATTTCTTTTTAGTAATACTTTTTAACTTCACTTTATGTCATTACTACACATACACACATATATATATATATATATGTACATTTGTACATATTTACACCGAAGTACTCGCAATTCAACACAGCTTTACTTTTCACTTGTTATCATTAACTGTTTTATTGACTTATCAGAACTCTACTACGTGAATAATGTTTAGCTTAGCACAAGCCCATGCACGCCACCGTCAAAAAAAATAACATGTTAAACGATCTCTTTTGTACATTTTTATTATAAGCTACGATGATTAAGAAGATATTAATTAAAGCGTATTTTTCTGATATTTTAACGTAATTTTTATGTTGTTAAATCAAAAACACAACAATCTTATAAGAATTTCCAAGCACAGTAGAGACACAGGGTATACTCTGTGAAACACAAACCGTGCAATTAGAAAATTTTGATAAATCTGGCGCAGGTGCGAAAATAATGACATGTCATAATTTATATCAGTGATACCAGAAAAAAAATTAAAAATCGTAAATGTAAAAAGCATATTTTCTGTATCGAAATTAATTTTTTTTAATGATTGCCAGTTATAAGGTCGTGCATAGCAAGTGAAATATTTTGTGCGGTACATTACTCTACCTGTATTAAATTATTTCATTATACTTTGGTAGTTTGCATTAGTTTCTCTCAGGTAAAAAGTCATCTGCTGATTCACACTTGAAATGCATTTAAAAATATATGCCCCAAGCTTTACCACAGGGTAGACACTCTAATAAAAATTATTACTTTGAATGAAAACAGTCCATGACTGACAAAACTAACTGGCATCTCCAACGCACTTTATTAGAGAAATTTGTTTACGTTTGGCATGTCTACCCTGTGACACCATAAATATGAATTTTCATGAACTTTGTGTTGATGTTTTTCTTCAAAATTAATATTACTTAATAAAAAAAACTGCATTTATTTCAATATAATGAATTTAAAGTTACATAATTAATGTCTAGCAAGAGAATTAGAATGTTTTTTTCTTTTGCACGCAAATTGCTCAAGTGATAATTTTACAAGATCTTTATAGAAGCGGAAAGTTTCTCCCGGCGATGGTGGAAATAGTGCTGGAAGGTTTTCAATTCTCAATTGTATTGAGGTAGTGCTTATTTTCTAAGAAATAAGCAAATTACTGAAGTGATGAGTTTTTAATTCCACAGCAAATTGGCATGCGAGCATGCCATCTAATTTCTAAGTCATAGTAAAATTGGTGCTCAAAATCAAAGTTTTTTATGCGATATAAGTAGTAAAACTGGAAATATAAATTTAGTTACCAATATAAAATTAGATTCTAAGGGAGTAAATCTATAGCTATTCACATCTTTCTTTTCAAATTGATTTGTAAAATCTGCGTATATCATTATATTAATCGCACCTACTTTTGTTTCAAGTTTGTTTACACTTTTAGAGGGTCCTTGAAACAGTTTGTTAACCTAAAATTTATTTTATTTTCTGTGTGTCTGTATATATGAATATAAATACTTATGGTTGTACGTATATATATGGAAAGCAAATATAATACAAAAAGCAAAGTACAAACTTGGTGACATGAAAGGTAAACAAAAGAATATTAATTGAGAATATTTAAATTGCACTTAAATAAACTTAATTCAGATATCACTTAAAAATAATTTTTTGCTTATTTATAAAAATATGAAATATGTCAAGTAGCATAAAACGAAATTCCAATATCAAACGTGTCAGAATTCCGACAACAATTTTAATTCTGGTTCCATACTAATGCACAAAGTGTGAATTATTTTTTTACCTTTTTTAAATATTCAACATTCTATTCCTATAAAACTTCGTTTGTCAGCATAAAGTTTGTATCGTTATTAATTCCGATGGCTGATTTGTAAGAAAAAAAAAATTTTGTGCGCTTTACTACCCAAACACATAGCAAGTTGGAGTTGATTGTAACCTTTACCTTTAATTCTGTCTACATAAAAAATTCTTTTCATGGCTATTTAGTTTATTATTTACTGTAAGTTGCGATACATTATGAATAACCGGATGCATTCAGCGTACTTGTGGTTATATTAAATATACCGCAGAGTTTCTCGGCTGAAATCAACATTGTTTTATATGTATTGGTCTTAACACCAATAGGTTATTCTAAAAGTCGCACATTGCTACTTTGCACAGACTTTATCACCTGAATCTCTACATAACTCTGCTCATGTAAATTATCGTTATGTCTCACGTAAACTATTGCATTAGAGTGGTTTCTGCAGAATTATTTTAAAAGTAATTTTTAAGCAATGCGTTATTTATAATCTATCTAATCAAGGATAATAATAGATAATAGAAGTATTACAAATTACTTTGCACTCCATTGAGAGCAAAATATGCCAGAATTAGTAGTTGATGTACATTTGTATATAATTGTTATTGATATACGTAATATATGCCATTTTATTTAGTTTATTTGCAGATTTTATTAATATTGCACGTCTGCCATAAGCTCTATCGTACAGATGATTACCTGTTTTTTAAATATATTCTAATTGTAAAATATCTTTCGGACACTAATCTAATATCAATTTTGTATTGTTTTAAAAATATTTATATTTTTTTATGAACGATTGGAAAGTCCGTTAGCATTCCACATCGCTATAATTTTGCAGTAAGGCTGTTATTATGCTTAACAGCTTGTTGGTTAGATCTGTCCGATTCTGTATTAATTTTTCTAATTTATCCAGTGAATTAGATTAATTCTTTCTTACCATTGCATAGTACGAAATATTGCTATTTGAATAACTCGCCTTATACATAACAGGAAGTATATCAAGAATATTGTGCACTGTATTATTTTGATTAGAGATTTACTTAAATTTTTGCTTAACAATATTAAAACTGAAAGATTTCCCACGTACTATTCGATGGTAATACCGAATTGTATCCTGGATGCATAGAAAACCTTATTACTTGTAATACATATTCTTAAATTGCCAGGCTATTTATATAGATATAAATATATATGTAAACAGAAATAAGGCAATTCTGTTTTGTTTTAACTTTATTTATTTGATTTTCTTTTATCATGATGTTTGGAGGATGATTTTGATTTTCCTGACGATGATGAACTATGTTTCTTATTCGATGTTGTAGATAGGGATGAATTCATAGCAGGTACCTTACTACTACTGGAAGCTGTTCTTTCTTCTCGGTGTATTTTTGAAGAAGATTTTATTGTAACTGGACTTGCAGTTTGTACTTGTTCCAATTTGTGGTAAGGTGATGATGAATTTGATGAAGACGATGATCTGGATGAAGTTGCCGATGATTTGGATTTAATAGAAGCCACCGACGCCGCTGCGATAAGAGAAATTGGCTCTTCTGACATCATAAGAAGTCCCGATCCACAATTACCAGTTAGTTTTGTACCAGTTGTTGTTGGCTTACCTATGCAATTATCGCATTGCCAACTATGATCTTGTTCCTCAGAAGCGTCCTCATCGCTTATTGGTGGCTTATGACACTCCTGGTGATACAGCGCGCCACACTTTGAGCATTCAATTAAACGATTCGTGGCTGTAAATCTGATTTCACCGCAAACACAACAATTCAAATCGCCGAACTCTTTAAGATTTGTTACCTCTTCCGCGGTAGTTGACAATAGGCCGCCAGACACAACTGCACCGCTTACTGCATCATCAGAATCAGCTATGGTGTCTGGGGAATCGGATATAGTCTTAGCAGGTGAGTTAATAAGGTTTATAACATCATCAGCCTCCACAGGTTGAGGTGGTGGGGTGGCAGCTCTTCCAGGAAAATTCGCTTCATCTTCCAAGTGCTTTTTACTCAAAGCGTTGGTAATAGCTTTTTCTGTCCCATATCGTTTTTTTATTTCTTCATCTAAAAGTAAACGTAATTCAGTCGCTGAATTCGCATGTGAAGAGTGTAGAAGGGTGACGGCTTTTTTTAATAATATTTCTAATTCATTGGTGCTAGCCATTTTTTAATCAATGTATGTAAATACCAAGTATATCGCTCCATATAAACACACGGCAAAATTAGTACTGGCGAAATTATTGCTGGTCAAGACGAATTCATCACCGCGTGATAGCAACAAAACAGCTGATAATGCTGTTTGGGTTTACAAAACGGCCATATGAAGATGATGGCGTTTTGCAAGTGTGTATTTGTTTTTTTGTGTATGGGTAAATCGACTCTTAAGAGTTTTTATTTATTTACTTAATATTACAATTATATGTATATAAAAATAATATGGTAAGAAGCAGTGCCTGCTGAAGCCATCGAATAAACTTTGCGACGTGGAAATGAATTCCGGTCTCTCGCGTGACAAGCGGCGATACTTGCTACTATACTTTATTACGCTCTTCAGATGGAACATATGATCATCATCTATGAATTCACCTTAGGCCGATCAGTCAGATTAGGAATTTCATAAAATTCCTTACAGGCATAGCTGTGCTTACAGATGAGTTAAAATTCGAAATACTCTTTTGTATATGCGTGCCCCCAACCTTATAATTATTAAGGGACGACAATTTAGTGTATGCGTGTAATTCTTTGCGATATTTCTTTCGTTTTAATTTTTTATATATGTATTATTAAACTTTAGATCTTTTTTATAAACAAAATGGTAAAAATATTTTATTTTGAAAGTAAAAATGTTTTTTTTTGATTCGATATTTCTATACGTATGTATGTATGTATATTTTATTAAAAAATTCAAAACTGTCAAAAATAAAAAAAATATATAATAAAAACCTTTAACAAGCTATATCTGATTCAAAATTATCATCTATAAGTTATTTCTCCAGCTAATATTACAACATTACTGAAATCAGGATAATGATCGAAATCACGGCAATGACAAGAGTATGCTGTGTTCTGTGAACTATTATAATTCCTATATTTCTGGTTTTTTGTCCAATTATTCCAGTGTTTTCAATTTTTTTTTTTTGTTCATACATACATACATTTAATTTATTACATGTTTCATAACCACTGTCACCACATGGACTTTGATAAACTATATTAGACTCCTTCATTTATCAAAAATTTTAAATCCTAGGCTCAGAAATTTTTTTTTTGTAACTAACGTAACGTGCAAAGGTTTCGGCTTGACCGCACGAAAAGACCCAGGGTCCAGGGAAGAATCGAACCCGCGACCTCCGGTTTAGTAGGCTGAGCATTATTCATTGCCCTACGGAGGCACCCAACGTAAATTTCTATATCTGCATTGTCTTGTCAATTTACATTAAAGATGCTTGGGAAAATGATTTTCAATTTATGTATTTATAATCTTCTAAAGCAATCAATTCAAGATAGACTTCGAGATGAAATTTACTGCTTTTGTTGATTATTTAAATTAATTTTAGTCGCACAACTCGAAATGGAAAAATTGCTTGGAAGCTGTTAGTTTTATAGTTGAGGCAGTGTACTGAAGAGAATGGCATAAATTTGTAATTGATCACATAAAATGATCAGAAACTTTCAGTTAAATTATTTAAATTTTTGGATTTACGTCTATCATATTTTCTCAACAACTAAACAAAAAAATCATATTCATCTGCATGGAAATTGATTATTGAGTCCTTTTTACAACTTTTATTTGAGTAGACCTCCGTTTATTTTTAATTGGAAGTTTATTAAATCTCTAGTTGTTCGAAGATATATAATTGTATACTGCAAGTATACAATACCAGCGTTAGGAATTATTTTTAGTAATATTCCCTAAGTTTTCAGGAATTTAATGAAGTACATAGAAAGAATAACAGAAGTGGTAAAAGAATTCAATAAATTTTTAGCAGAAATAAGTTTTAGCGAACAAGAAATTAAAATAATGAAACTTTTAAAAATATAAGACTTAACTTTGTATTTAAGTCTTATTTGTTAAGTGCTTTGAAGAAATTAGTCTGTAATTATAATCTAATTACAAGTAATTGTTTCCAATCACATTTCTTTTATAACAATTTAAATCCGGTTTATGTGTAAGTATTATGTATTTAATGTGAAATAATATATGCATGTTTAATACAGAAAATAGTTCAGAATCATTAAATGTATAATAGTACAAATGAAAGGTCCGCTAATATTTTATAAATTCATGATTTAACAAGCAAAGTATATCAAAATACTATTATTTATTAAAAAGGTTAATCATTTTTTATCGCTTAATACAATTTAGGAGAGCCTTTAATAATTGAATCAATTTATGTTTTCATTTTATTTCTACTTAGTTAGTATAAATGTAGTTCATCCCAAAATGACAAGGATGTAGTTTTTTTTTATATATTATACACTACATACATATTCTTAAAAAAATACTTTCTTTAAACAGGCATTAAGATCATTATGTGATTTCTTCTAACACAACAAACTCAATAAATATTTTAACAAACTGCAAGTTTAACCAAAAAATGTTTTTTTTTAATTTATGTATATTTATTATAAAATCTAATTAAGTAGTGCAATGAACAATATAAGTATAACTTAGCGGTCATAGGACCGATAACATTAACGAAAATAGTATTGTTGTTAAGACAAAAAGTTAATATCACCATAAATGCCAAATACGTCTTTGAAATTAATAAATGCTAATTCAAAAATGTTGAAATAAAACCCAAGTAGAACTCGTACTAATTAAACGCGATTTTTTGGGCAAAAACTTAAAAAATAAAAAACCTTCATTGCGCCAACGAATGTATATGTATGGAAATGGTTTCTCCCGTGCATAGGGAAATTGAAGTTTTAATTAATTAAATAAAAATAAAACAAAGAAAAAAATAGTAGCAAAATTCGACTAACAAATAGTTAGCAATTATTTTAATTTTTCTCTAGATTATTCACTTTTATTTACGGCTTGAAAATAGCTAAGTAAATGACGGTTGAATTCTACGTGATTTTTTAACAGTCACAGCTGGGGTACGGGGACTGTCTAAGCCGTCTGCAGCACTATCTACTTTACGTACTTTTACTTTAGTAACTGGTGTAGAGTTAGAATGTGTTCCCAAGTAGGTGGTTTTGCTAGATGCATTTTGAAGATCTTGTGAGGTCTGCAAAGGTTTTTTTTTGCGTTTAACATTTACTATTACATTGGCATCCATACTAACGTCGAGTTCAAAGTTAAACTCATATGTTTTTTTTGGCTTAATATTAGGGGTTACCCGATCATTGATTATAGTTTTGCCGGGTTGAGGCGAAGGCACTGTTATTGCTGGTGAGATACGTAGCTTAGTCTTAGCATTAAGTGGGCTAATTCCAGACTTTGTGGCTACTAATTTCCCCTTAAGTGGTGTTTTTGTTTTAATTGGCGAGCTGGATTTCTTTGTAATAGGTGTGCTTCTCTTAGAAGTTGATGGAGGAGTATCTCGATACGAATTATTTTGAGACCTAGTAAAAGACTTGTCAGACATTGGTATTACGCTGGATTTTCCAGAAATTTTTATAGGTTTTACTCTTTCCTTTTTATTTCTTTTGCGAAGAATAACATCTTCATCATCCGTATCATTTATTTTTTCATCTTCTGCATCTGAACTATCTTCTGACGCAACGAAGCTATTATTTTCTGCAACTTTTCTTTTAGAAGTCATTTTGATACTTTTATTCAAGGAGGAATTCATATTACTGCTTGGCGCAACTTCAAATTTCAAATCTAAGTCACCATTTAGCGATACCCTTAAATTCTTTAGAGCTGTTGCAAAAATCTTGCGACATTTGTTATAATCTGGCGTTTCATTATATTCCATTTTTGCGACATATTTAAAGAATTCTAATAAAGGTGCAGGAGAATTATTTGAAAAAAGTTTATTAAGGTTTCTATTAACATCTGACATAAAATTTTCCTTGGCGTTTTGTACCTTTGATGCTGTATTGAGGATTTTTTCTCTTACCCAGGGTAAATCAATTCCTATCCATTCGATTAAGTTATAGCCCAAAATTTCCAAATCGGATCTCATGGTAGGTACACCTAGATGGGCATCACGGGATGTATACTCTATGGTACCATTGTGCATTTTCTTTGGATCAGGCTTAAAATCCTTAGTAATGTAGTGAGATGCTAATCCAAAGTCAACCAGGTATGCTTGATGTACTTTTTTGCCATAACCGATTAATATATTAGATGCCTTCAAGTCAGCATGAACGTAACCGCAACCATGTATAAACTCATACACATATAACATTTGCAATGCTAAACGATAGCAAGCTACTTCGGGCAATTTGCGACCATTGGCCAAAAAATATTTTGCCACATCGCTGCCATAGCGTGGCATAACAATAAAACGATGTTTAATACCATTTATATCTACAGAGCCATTACCAATCATATGTGGCATTCCCAAGCTTTTAATATTGTGTTCTTTTTGGAAGTTAATTATATCATCTAATCTAGCATTACGCATATAGAAATGCATTTCAACAAATAATGGGCCGTTATCATGAGGTTCCTAAAAAATTGTTTAAAACTTTTAATAATCAATATTTACACATGTATGTAGGTATTTAAGCATCAGTTTACATACGCATTTCACAACAAAGTCGTATTTATTTTCTCCATTTTTCGATGCGGAATAAATTTCCCCAAAACCACCATTTCCTATGCTTGGTCCTATTTTCCATTCTGTCTTCATGAGATCTTTTAAAATAGATCCTTCTTTTATTTTTTCTGGTCTATTATACAATTTAGACTTTTTAGGTACTGACGCAGATTTTTTGGCGCCTCCTGCAGCTGTTCCACCGGACACATTTCTTTTCGCGGCAACTTTAGGCATTTCTTTACTACTAATTTAGATTATTTTATGTTTTCACAGATTATATTAATGAAATTTACGTTAGTAGTTATTTTACATATGTATGTATATAGTTAAAAATTTAGCGCACAGTTTTCTATTTTAAACTTCTTTATGCCGCAGCATTTGACATTTTGGTGTTTATGCTGTCATTGTATTCTGTTTGTTTCGTTAACTTTTCACGATAAAAACTAACTTGGTAGCATTAATAAGGATGCCATACTAGCTGCAAACATAATAATATTTATTTAAAAATAAAACAAAATATGCTAACTATTTCTACAATGCTTTTAGCTTTTTAAACAATCCTAATACTATTAGTATTTAAACACTTTACAAACACTCGATATATTTCAGATTAATAGTATTCCCTTTTTTTAAAAAAATTTATACATTAGTATTTATGTAAATAAATATGTAAAGTTTATCTTAAGTATCGCAACAAGGACAAACACTTTCGTATTTATGGCTCTTACCC
Organism: Ormia ochracea; assembly: GCA_963402855.1. NCBI lineage: Eukaryota > Metazoa > Arthropoda > Insecta > Diptera > Tachinidae > Ormia > Ormia ochracea. The sequence goes on along the minus strand of OY727105.1, from coordinate 59,036,246 downwards.
ATTTATGTAAAATTATTTGTGTCCTTATATACTTTTGAATCGCAGTTATAGATATCCATTTGCTAGATCGGCTGTTTTATTTTGCTTTTTACCAAGGTGCAAAATAATGCGCGAGAACTGCTTACTTCTTTCTCTATCTTTATTGCCCTCAACTTCCGACGTCTCATTACTACGGTGCTTGAACATCAGTCCTTTTTTCTTGGCTATTACTCGATTGCTATTTTAGTTTCCCGATATAGCTCCTTTAACTTTTTAATGTCGAGGTAAAATTACTTCACCTAAATTTTGTAACTTTTGAAATTTATATTTAAAATCATACATATATAAAAAATAAAAATTTTCAAAACTTGTCCTTTTTAATGTAAAGACGATAATTATTTCAACCAAAATGGAATAGACAATAATGTAACAAAAGTAAATGCTGAAATTATTTATTCTATGCTGATGTTCACAGCACAAAACAAAATATAATGTAAGTGCCGTAAATGTCGTGCAGCAAAAAGTGGTTTTCATATATTTCGTTAAACGTTTTTAAAAATGGGCGTTCAGAAGAAGTCGTCTTTAATTATCCATGGAGGTTTTAAGTAGGATGTTGAAAATGAATCATAAAATAAACGGGTAAAAACTCATTAAGATTTCGCAATCCAATAATCTGGCATAGTTTAACTAAACGAAGAACAACAAGTGATGCCAAATTTTTTACCATAAGGCGGCCATTACTTTATTTGCATTTTCCGCGTCTCTCTATCGACATTCGTAAAAAGAAATCCGTATAGCTTAGAGGTGTTAAGTGAAGTGAAATATTTTTTATAAATAAAATTAGATAGCACGGAATATATAATTAACTATTCATTCCAAACATTTATAACAAAAAGGATTTGTCAAATACAGTATAATGGTACAGTTTACGACACGTTTTGTAAGAAATTAGAAAATATCATTGTTAAATGGAATGTCGGAAGCGTGCGTGCGTGTAAAACAGGAATATATATATATATGCTGTGAATGTGCATGATGAAGAAACGATATGTATTTAACAATTAAACACGAATACAATATAAAATACAATAAAGTTTTTAGAACTGTGTGAAATGTCAAAGAATTTAAATATGTATAACCTCACTTTTCCATTTGGGAAAGAATTTAATGTTTGACATAATGCCGCAATGATAATTTCTAAAGTTTCCTATAAAGCATTGTTTTTAAAGGGAGACATTTAAAATAGTTTTCATATTTTTATTTAAGGCTGGTGGAAAAGCTGGTAAAGATTCAGGAAAAGCAAAGGCCAAAGCAGTTTCACGCTCTGCCAGGGCTGGTCTTCAGGTATGGAAATAAATTTTCCCGCCATTTTTTTGTTATTTCTTTAAGAGCGACTTGAGTTTAACATGATTTATTTAATTTGGATTTAGTTCCCTGTGGGTCGTATTCATCGTCACCTAAAGAGTCGTACAACATCGCACGGTAGAGTTGGTGCAACCGCAGCCGTTTATTCTGCTGCTATTTTGGAATATTTAACTGCTGAAGTAAGTTGAAATTTCATATTTTTAATTTTCGAATCTCATAACATTTAGATGAATGCTTTACGCGCCAAATTTGTACAAATGTATTGTTTACTCTTTTACTCTTATTGAAGAGTACCTGTATTTATTTATATTTTGTTTGTTAAATTTTACCCCTGCACCGTATTTGATGTTGTCGTCATCGTTTTTGTTTTTATTTTCTATTGCATGTTGTGTTGATTGTGCTGTACTAAAAATATGTACTGGTAAAGATATTTTATGCTTAACGTCTACCAACTATTTGTTTTCTTTAGTTTGTTTTGTAGCGTCATTTGCCCGCCATTTTTTTTTTTTTTTGTTTTTCATAAGAAGAAGAGTTGCCAAATTTTGTAAAGTTGAAGATTTTTAAATTTTATAACAAACAAAATATTGATTTTGTACAGCAGATAGTTTCCGTGAACGAAATTTAAATACTAACTAAAGTATAATAAATAACGCGAAAAATTGTTAAAGATCTGACATTTTCATTGCACCACTGTATGTAGTTACTGGCACTAGGTTTTATATTAAAAAAGCTCTTAAAAAATGGCAATATTAACTAGCAGCAATATTGGGTAACAGAAAGGAATGCACAAAAATGCGAATTTTAATATATTATAAATTATTTTTTATAATCACTACAAAATGAAATATAGTTATCTATTCACATTTGGTACATTGACGAGCTTATAAAGTTTACAACAAAATATTGTTAACAGTTGAGTGTATTTTCAGCTTATAAATTTAAAATTAGTTGCAGAAATCATATTCTATATCATATATATTGCATAGATTTTTTAACAATACGACACGCCAGATGAAAAATTAAAAAAAAATCCTTTTTGACTTGCTTTCTAATTGAAACTATAACAAATTTCTCAAGAATTTATTTTAAAGAAATTAAATTTCATATTTGTTGCATTGAAGAAAGAGTAAAGATTCGAATAATTATAAAAGATAATATAAACAGAAAATTGAAAAATTCTGTGGTTGCTCGAAGAGGCACGAATAGAGTAGTTCATGTGCATATCTTGTGGTGCTATGTTTCACTTCTGCCACTTTACTTTGTGCTTGAAATACAGATATTTTCATATTGAAGTAAAATAAAGTACGTTGTATTTCAATAATCGATTATAAGTATCTGTGGAAAAGCGTATTTTTTTTTTTATTATTTATTCCTATTTCCCTTTCTTGCATATGCAAATTGCATGTTATTATGAATTTTTTAATAAATTGAAATACTTTGTAAATATATAAAGCTGCAGTAGATTACATAACTTGACTCGGATAACATACTTATAGATTGGGAACTGAACTCGAAACTGAAAGTGCATGAAACTTCTGCTGAAGACACTGTCGTCATTGCATTATACTTATTGTTTTATAAACAGTTTGGGGTTTTTGTAAAAGTTTCCAATATTTTTAAGAGACAAAGAAAGAGAATAGTTTTTAAATAAAAATTAATTTATAATATATAATTTTACACAGGTACTTGAATTAGCTGGTAATGCATCCAAAGATTTGAAAGTTAAACGTATCACACCCCGTCATTTACAATTAGCGATCCGTGGTGACGAAGAATTGGACAGTCTTATTAAAGCAACTATTGCCGGTGGTGGTGTCATTCCACATATCCACAAATCTCTGATTGGGAAGAAGGAAGATAATGTGCAAGACCCGCAAAGAAAAAATACTGTCATTCTGTCGCAAGGGTATTAATGTTAATCTAACATAATTTTTTTTTAATTTCTAATAATAATAATAATATAAATCATAAATATACAAAATTATCAAAACATTTTTTTCATTAAATGTATTTATAAAAAGAAAAAAAGACTATTAAAAACTTTAAATAATTAATCATTTCTGCAAATTTTTTCCCCTTTTTATATTTTAAAACCAATGTTTTAGCATTTTTGGAATGAGTTAATTACCAGTTTAAAGAATGTTGTCCTTCTCTCAATATTAATTTCTACTTTTCTTTAATTTTAAAAATAAATGAAAATGTTCAGCAAAGAAAGAAAGTGGTTAAAAAAAACAAGTATATATACATGTTTAATATTAATAAAATTTAACAAATAAATAAATACAAAATTAATGTTTTAATATAAAAACAAAGTTGTTGATAGTTCTTTTCTTGGAAATGTTCTTTTTTTTTTTAATAACCTTTTCACATTGCATTTACATATATAGTATAAGATCCAATATGAATTTCAATGTAACTTTTTACTTTAGTTTACTCAATATTACCAAAAGTATTGATTGTTTTAACCATTGATCAAACTCGTGTATAGAAAATGCATACCGAAATTTGTTACATGAGTATATTGTGTTTATATGACTGGATGGAAAATAAATTTTTAAAAATGAATACCATGAAACCTAAAACTTAAATTTCAACGCATACGGCGTAATTGGCCAAATTTAGTTGTAAACGGCATTCTATGATTTATGTTATATCTATAAAATGTTTTGAAGTCATGTTAGACAGTGAACTGAATAATTGACAATACGATAAAAAGTTGGGTTATCCTAAGAATGTTATAATCGTATAGTATAAACTATTTTTTAGTTTATAGCAGTTTCAGACAATTTATTCTAAAAGCAACGCCATGTGTTTAATCATTCTTGAGGATTGGCTTAGTGTATGGGGGTGCTTCATTTTTACACAATTATGAGATTTGATAAGGTGTCGCAAATGTTGGAAAAGTATTTCTATTTGTTATATAAGTTGTAGTTTTTAGAGAGAATCCATGGTGCAACATGTTGATACAGCTGTAGCGCAATTGCAGCCAAGGAATGCAAAACAAGTCGCAAACCATTTGTGCCCAAAAAAGGCTGACAAACTCAACAAAACCGGTTGGAAGAAAGTAATGTATTATACTATTATATGTTTTCGAAATATGGTACCAATAATACTTTTAATATAATTATATTAAGTATAATCAAGCATTTGCTTGCATTTAAATAAATGTTTCATATGATTTAAAAAACTCATGAAGTGGGGGAAGTGTAAAAGTAATTTAAACTTTCTGCATGGCGTTTAAAAAATTCAATATCGCTTGTTTATGAATGCAGATATTTAAAATAAAATTTGTATGCCTGAGTTCAAATTTATTTGCGTAACAGAACAATTATTTTCTTACCCACCGTCATTCAAAATGTAATTTATTTGTCTATTAGGACTCTGCTGCGAAGTATGCATTAATGTATGTTATTTTCAGTCAAAAATTTGTTAATTTCTTCTGAAATATTTGAATATTTTGTTTTGACATTTAATTCCGTATTTTTAAAAAAAATCTTCGAATGCATATTTATAGCAAAGCTGTTAAAATTTAATTGAAAAAATAAAATTTAATAACTACGATTCTCTTAGTCACTCCCAATTGACCCCGCCTAGTGGTGGGGAGCTTAGCGCAGTCTGTTTTAAACCATGAGAGTAACTACATACATATCAAAAGTCAATACCCCGACTTACATTCGAAAAATTCGCATAAAATTTCACCTATCCAGGAGTTATTAACTCTAAAATAAGATTTTATTAATCTAAACAGAACTTTGGCATGGATTTTGGTTTAACAGGGCTGCTAATATTAAGATTGGACGAGTCCTTTTTGTCGTGCTTCATAGTACAATCATTCTTTGTTAAATTGTAATAATATAATGGTTATTTGCATACGGAAAGTTATTGCAGTTAGTTTATGGAATTTCTTGGAAGACATTAGGTATGCTTCAAGCTGCATCCGTACCAATACATTATACAGTCTTCCATACAATCACACCACAATTCCAAAAGAAGTTTGCTTTTACCAAAAACCAATTGATCTCTATGTAAAGTTTTGCTACGTTTCATCCGAACAGCTGTTTTTTTGCTTGTTACTCTTCTAATTAAACTTTTATTCAAACTTCGGTTTTCATCAATATTACAGCTGTTTTGGTGGTGATTGGTAATGGCGTCCATGCGCGCTTTTTTGCTTTTCGTATAAAATAGAATTTTCTGGCAACTTGCATTGTCATACGTTAATTTAAACATAAGTAAATACTTTATATTGACCATGTTCTGAAAAACGCATATCGCTTAAGTTTGGCGTTTTTGTTTCTAAAACGCATATCGCTTAAATTTATCGTTTTCAAACCGCGACCATACTGAAGCGTTCTGGCTTATTTTATTGAAACTGCATTTTAAACACAAAAGGAAATGATGTACAATTTAAATTTAATATATTTTCTCTTTATTTAAGCTAAAACTTATAATATTTTTTCACAATTTTAATAAAAAATATGCTATAAAATTTACTTTCAGTTTTTCAATTGTCGGTCGCAATTGTTTACTTAAAAATGCAGTTTTGTTTAACCTGTACAGAGCTACGAAACTTAAAGCGCGGAGCAACGCTATTAAATTTGAAATTCTTCTGTGCAATTATATATGTCTGTATGTACTTACGCTTGGTCCGGAATGTCCAATGGATTGGAAGAATTCCTTAGTGTCCTTTTTTTAATTAACAATGCTTTAGATTGTAGCTTTTTCAAAGCCAATATAGCAAGCAAGAACGCTGTTGGCATTTTAATTTAAAATTTATTTCTTTATTTGTGTTTTTTGTTATAATAAACCATGTTTTCATTATTCGAACCAAACTTCGGCAAATAGCAAAACGCCAGCAAATCGCTTCGTTTTCAGAACATGGGCGATTGATTGTTCGAAGGAATAGTTATAAATGAATACTTCAGACAGCTAATCAGTCAAATCATTGAGTACTTAATTAATCATCCCTTAAATTACAGGGGTAATAACGGTAAAGGTTATTCGCACTTGTGAAATGTATTCAAAGCTCTAAAGGGGCGAAAATACGGTTTCACCCTATATAAATAAACAAGTCAGAGTTTCGGATTATGCCAACTGTCTTGAAGTTAATTCTCCCTCCAATATAAACATCATATGAAGTACAATAATCAGAGTCTGGTAGCTGCAGAGAGACACTATTAGTCAAAGGATTCGTGACAGAGGGAAATATCTTATAGAAAAATCTAGTGATTCAAACTACAGGATCCAAGTAATTTGCATCTTAATTAATTAATCTCGTTTTCAAATAGAGAAAGGAATAGCTCATGGTCCATCTTTATTTCACATACAACTCGTTATTACTTCGTCTGAATATTAATGGCCATGTTTAGTAACTCCTTTTGTAGTCCTAAATATTCCTCCTTTTATAGTCCTATGTTGGATTATGTTGATGTTAACAACTCCATCATTAAGGAAACAAGCAACACTATTTACTGTAGACGAACCGCAATAAAAAGTGCATTGAGTCAGAAAACGAAAAATTTTAGCTTCCATACGAGTGAAATAAGCAATGTTGAATCCCTCAAATGGATATTAATTGTTTTCAAAGCAGACCAGCATAAGTAAAATGCTGTGCACATACATACATGTGTATATACATACTTTCGAGAACATTTTATTACAATTCTATATTAGCAAGATAAAAAAAAATTAATGCAAAATATTTGGCATTAAACATTGTGTTCAATTTTATGCTCACATAAAGTATTTAAGCAGAATTTAATATTAGTAAATAGTAAACTAAAATACAAAGTTAATTCATTTTCTAAAGTTTATGCTTGTAGAAAGACAAAGAAATAAATGTGTTTTATATACTCATATTGTGTTTGCACAATTTCCGTTGCGATGACGAAATTAACCCAATAAATGAGGCACAGTTTTTTGTATATCATCACAGCGTTCATTAAGGTCAGACTGTGATAAGAAAAATAAATTGAAATATGAATTATAAAATAGAAATTAAAAACAAGATGAGTGAAATTGGTCGATTCTGGTTGGCAAGGGGAAACAATGGAAGAGTTTTTAATTTTCTGATTAATAGGGCTCCTGTAGCTATCCATAATCGACCACGGCATTACTTACTGCATCTAAGCCCAAACAAGCACCCCATTCGATCAGTGTAATACGGTGATCATTATTGGAGTCACATGATTCCAAAAATGGAGCTATGCAATGCTCTAAACTAACCAGAGGCGCACGAATAGGGAAGAGCTCGTGACGAGAAACGGAACGATCAGTGTCACCATCTAAGTCGCACCACTTCCAAACGGCGGCATTGGCCCATCGACGGGTCATGTTGGTTTCGGCTTCTAATTCCATTTGCATATAATGTTCCGTAAGTTCATCACGTTCGGCCAAATCACGCATAACGTTGAAAAGCCAATCACGCATGCGACGAGGAAAATCTTTCATCTCTTCCTCACTACATTCTTTCTGCGCATGACACTCACCGTAATAGTCAATATGTAAATGTGTATTATCGGGATGAAGGCAACCAGAATCTTTCTTGTCGCACAAGCAACGTTGTTGATAAACTGAGCAATCTGAAGACCAAGTCTCGTTTTTGTTTGTACAAACACGGCGACGTATGTCAGTTTCTTCGGGGCATTCCGGTATGCAAACACATTTAGCCTCAACACCTTCCAATTGACAAACCCGGCCAGCACCGCAATGCATTTTCTCACACGGATCAACTAGAAATGCAGTTAGAATTAATTAAACACATTAATTCATGCATATATATCCATACATATCGAGTATGTGAACATATGTGTGCATTTAAAAAAAATATATATTAGAATTATTTTTTATAAGATTTTTATTTAATAGAATTTCAGTCTGAAATAGAATGAAGAATGCGTACGCGAAAGAATAATGTTCTTCCTACTAAACCAGAGGTAGCGGGTTAGATTGCCGTCTAGACACTGGGTGCTTTCCAGTAAAAAAGTTAGAAGCAAAAAGTTGCAAAATATTAAAGAAGTTCATACTGGCTAGTGTAACTTGGTAAATGTTGTAAAATAAACATTATGACACATGTAAAATTTTTTCATAACCTTCTGTATGATAATCGTCGAGATGGTCACAAAAAAAAATCGAACTTTACTTTGTGTCTATGTTCTTGGCTTTAAGATAATATTTTAACAATGACAATTTTCGTTTTGCGAGACCAAATTTCTTTTCGTTTTATTTGATATTTCATAGCACACAGTTTTAATATTTATAGCTATATGTAATGCGACACAGGTTTCAGCGATATCAGAAGACTTTGTTAATCAAAAACTGATGTTGAAGCAACGTTATAATTAAATTTATTTCCTGTTTTAATTCTCATTACAACGAAATATTTCTAGACGACGTAGTTTGATATTGTAATATACTTAAAAAATTTCTAGATCGAAGCACAAAAAGCGAGTTTCTATTAAGAAAAATGGTGCAAGTACCAATACAGAAATCGCTTACTCTGCACAAGTGCATGTAGATATATTACATTCAGTTTTTCTATGCATATTCACATATATATGTCTATATATACTTACTTTCAATCACCGGATTTAACAACTGATTAGTTTCGGCCACCAATTTTGTAGCGATTTCATTTTCTCGCTCAATATCCTTGTTCTAAAAATGTTCATATGTGTGTATGAAAAAAATGTACATGAACAGTTTACATTTAAAAATGCTTACGAGATTTTTTTCTTCTAATTGCCTCAAAAGTTCTTCATCACTTTCATCTAAATCGAAAAGATCCAAATCATCCAATTCGCCAGCATCTTCATCCTCAGCTTTAGTGCGAGCAAAGGCCAAGAGGGCAACGAGCACAAGTAGAGCCCACTTCATGATTCTATAATTCAAATGGTTTTAAATGCTTAAACGATTAAATTTGTTTGATTAGGGCGTGCAGTTAAAATAAATACGTACTTAAAAGTAAATAATAGATTTGTGTGATTAAAGATATGATAAGAGGAAAGACGTTATATGTGTATCTAATAATTCTAATCAGTAGTCGTCGATTGGATTTCGAGTAATAACTTTTTAGGAACTTATTTTTTAAGAATTCTTCTTAGTTTATTATATTCTAAATCAGTTTACTAAAAACCATTCTTTCTAGTTATTATTTGGATGAACTTTTATCCTAACCATCCAACAACCATTCAGTTCAGAATAAGCCTTCTAAGCAAGCGACCGCCTGATTATGTTACTTCTGAAAGCTTTTTCCATTTGTAGAAAATAGAAAATTTTACTAGAAATAGAGAAAAAATCAACGTAAATTCTGAAAATTATTTACAGATTTGAAGTATATTGAAATTATAAAATAATCAGATGTAAACACTTCCTAAGCAGACAATTTTTAATTGAAACAAAATTCACTTGTAATAATGATGAAAATTTAAATTTTTTTAATATTTCCTCAGGACATTTTGTGAACTGTTTTTAAACACTCTTTTTAACTTAAGAAAGGATTTGGATTCCAAATTTATTATGAAGTATTTACTTTTGCAGCACTTTTACATGAAACACTGTATCACCGAACAAGTTTTCTGCCAATGTCATTAAATGAAATCCAACCAAATAAAAAGCACTCGCTGTCTGGTTATGCACAACTAATGGGCTGATTAATATCTTTCGTTTAGAAAATTCAACGTTATGCTAAAAATGGTTTAAAACTATCGAATGAAATTTTTTTTCTTAAAAATTTGCTGCATTTTTTTTCACAGTGTGGCTGTTTTTAATTTCTTATCGTCGAATATTAGAATTATTAAAAATTAAAAAGCATGCAGTTTTTGTCACATTTGAATACTTTTAGAGAAGACAAAACAGTGTATCGAAAGCGTAAAATTTTTATTAAATAATTGGTATACCGCAGATAACTTGTAAATCCTTAATAATCCATTTATGTATGCACAGTGCATTGGTTCGTGTATAGGATAGCTCCTATACATGCCATATCTACACGACCATATCATATGAGAATAAATGTGCCAAATAATAAAATTATAGCCAGCAATTTATTTCAATTACAAGAAAAGTAGTAAAATTCACTAAAACCATTAGCGAAAATACAATTCTTGTTTTTCTTAAAAATTTTTATATTAAAATAAAATTTAAAATACACAAATGTTATAACAATTGCAGACTATAAACTATTCACAATTTTGCAAAACAATAGATGACCACTATATAATTTAGAACCATAAAAATTTATTCATAGATTTTCATGCAGCCATAATCTTTACAAAGTAAACAGAATTATTACCAATTCTAAAAACAAATAAAAAATATCTATCAGGTACGGATGAAATAGACGAAAAAACTGACTATTGCTGAACTAACATTGGCAGAAATTTATACCCACATATGGATGTTTGTATGCATGTGTACAAGCGATAGTGCGAGATTAATTTGATTTCAGCCAGAGATATTCGGAATTTTGCAGAATAGTGTATCAAAAAGTTGTAAACATATATAGATCTGCTTTAGACCCTGGCAAAATTTTTATATACATACATACATATGTATATGTATATGAAAATAGCAATGTGTGGACTACGCACATGTTATTATCATTAAACGAAAAATATTCGATTATCACAACACTGAATCTTTGTATAGAAGGAAATACAAAAAGCTTTACTTACCCACACACACACCCACACACACACACACAATATTTTTAAAAGCAATTTAAATAATAATTTTTTGCCTTCAGCAATTAAATCTATATATATGATCTGTATGTATGTATCTGTTTGAATACGATTCAAACAGGATATTTTTTGTAAAGAATACTGAGTTAGCACTTATCACTAGAGAGTGAAAGATTCTAAAGCCTGATTAAAAGGAATGAATCTCATTGTAATGCCTGTCATTATTTGCAAAGAATCAATATGATTGTTTTGAATATTTTACGAAAAAACTTTTGATAACTACAGATATAAAAAAAAAACGCTTCAGGGGCTATAATTTTAAATAAATAAATTATTAAATACAAAGTCTCTAATAGAGGAATTTTTATATTTGTATGCGAATAGATTTTTAGAAAATCCAGTTTCCTTCGAAAATGATTCCATATGTTTTTCTTAATTTCTTCCACTTTCCACGCTCATTATTACAAAGTTATAATAAAAACTTTCGAATAATTTTTAAATTTATTTTTCAAATGTGTGAAAATAATATACAATCAAGTTGGTACAGTTGAAAGGCAATGACTCTTTGTGAGTCATTTGAATACAAGGCAAAACAATCAAATGGAAGTCAAGACAAAACCTAGTACACATTACAGTGTGTACAAACACTACAGAACCAATATAAAAATTAGTGGAGCGGGAAAAAGAATCATTTCATGCTGTTCTCTGATATACATATGAGTATGAATATGCATATATGCATATTTTTTTTAGGTATTCATAAAATCAGAAATTCTCGAAATTATTCACGCATTCATTATCATTATCAATGTCATCCATACATTCATAGATAAGTGTATATGCATATTAAATATATGAATATGTACATATGTATAATTAGAAATTATTGCAATTAAGAGCACAATTGAGAAAAATTAGCATAAGTAATAAATTGTTGCACTTAAGACTACTATTTTCTTTTTTTTTTAAGGAAAACGATAAGCATATACGAAATTATTTCATTATTGCGTTTGTTCACAAAATAAAGCCACTACCGCTGGTGGGGTGACATGAGCTCACTTTTAATTATTACTCAATTTTAGTTCAAACTTATATTTTAATAGTGAACAAAATTTATGTGTTCGATAAAATCTTAAACAAAGAAAGACATAAAAAGTTTATATGCTTGTCCCTCAAGCTTTCGCAAATGTCCGAAGTAAAAAATTACTTTAGAGGATGCGGAGGTTGCTCAGCATATCTAGTAGCAGCACGATTGGTATATAATCATGCAGACACAAGTATGTAAGAATGTGTAAGTATTAATAACTCAATAAATTTTAATATGCAAACAATTTAAATTAAATATAAATACGGAAGTAAAGCACCGGATTTACGGTTATCAATGAAGTGATAACGATTGTAAGTAGCATGTAGTACGAACACACACACACAACCTGAAAGCACAAAATTTTTTATAACAACAAAGTAAAACAGTTGACAGAATCCGTGAACTGGAAGTAAACAAATATACTGAGAAAACATGTATGCATACGTGTATATGTATTTATATACGAGGATATAAAGATATACATACATCCACATGCATGCATTGTGAGATTTCTACATATGTATAAACACTTGCAAATATCAATTCTTTCTTATCTTTATGTACCAATTTAAGTTTTCAGGGACATGGCACACATACCGATCCGTCAGGCCAACATCATTATTATTGCTTTTTATTAAAGTGTAACGCGTAAGTAAGTAAAATGATAGGAAAACACATTGTTGTGTATCGCTGCTCTCAAATAAAAAGTCGCTAACTCACATTTTTTTGCAATAGACTTCTTGTATGAAATCACTAAAAAAAAAATCTATTGCAAAAAAAATATATATGCGAATTAGGGCCTTTCATACATTGGAATCACTAAAAAAAAATCTTTTGCAAAAAAAAATCCAAGTTAGGACCTTCTATTTAAACTGTGTATACATAGAAAACAGTAAAAAAAATGTATTGGGAAAAAATGCGAGTTAGGGCATTTGTACTTGTGACCAACGTTATACTACATACACAGTACACAGTTGATGTGCTTTATAGTCATTGCAGCTTTTAAGTACATTAACGTACTTTCCACGCAGTCGAAAGACTCATTCATACAAAAGTGATATCAAGTCTTAGCCTTGTACTTTATGAAATCAAATAAAAATGGCGTATATGGCGGTACACCATGTTATCCATGTATTACGAAATCATATGTTACATACAAACAAAGTAATTTATTCTATTTGGCGCTGTAGAAAACGGTTGACTACCATACTAATTTAAACTATAAACAAAACATTAATAATAATATACTTTTTGCACTTTTGTGTTGCTTTGCGCCATAAAGGGATAATTTTTTGTTCAGCCGCTTGAAGTGAAATCAGCCCTGATCAGGCGAAATCTATCATTTTATGACAATTTTCAAAAACTTTTACAATTGGTATTAGACTGTTAAAGATATAATACGGATTTAGGTTACACTACAATACTTTTTCATAATACATGTCAAATTTGGAATGTCCTAATACTGTGTGGGATGGTGTAACAAAACCTTTACTGCCTTTTGCAAAATTTATAAAAAACATTTCGGGATAATCATATATTCGACTTAAATGCCGTTTAACAAAAAGTTGTAAACATTTTCATATTCCAGATATACAATTTACCACGCAAATGATATGAAATTCTCTTTATTTGATATTTAAATCGCACCAAAATTCGAACAAATATATATACAGCAGGGTTGCAAATGATTGCTGTATAGCAATATAATTCGAATTCTTTAGAAATCTATAAGAACGCAAATTCAAATTGGTTGGGTCTCAGAGGAAATTACTAATCACCACAACATTATTCCGATAAGTATGGAGGAAATACAAACTAAACGGTACGATGTGGAGACATAACTTGATCGTAATTAAATCGCCACATACGGTGTTGCGAGAACAAAATATTTTAGCAACATCATCGTATATTGGAGAAGTCCAATAGCATCAGTATTGTAATACAGACGATGCGCATTTTCTTGTATTGCCAAACCATGCGCCAATTATCAAGTAGCGTGAATTACATGTTCAACATCTATAATGAAAAGCTTTCTGTAAATATTTTACAGTGGCACTTTACAAATTTCTTCAGAGATATAAACGTAAATATGGCAAACTGAGTTCTCGGTACGATGCTCAAACTGTTATATTATTATACACAATGATCATGTTATTCACTGAAATGCACAGTGCATAACATAACTGTCGGCAGATAGATATTTTTTTAACATTTTATTTTTTTGTCACCTTTTTTTTCTTCTACTAAAAGAACGTTGTGCTTTTCCCCGTCGGCAAAAATTTTACGCAGCAATTTTTATAAAACACCCATAAGTTTTTAATTTTCAAAATTAGAACATAAATAACTAAAAAAATTGGACATTTAAAAAGTACTTAAAAAAGTACGTAAAAGTACTTTGCAAAATAAATATGAATTATTTTTTTTTTATAACCATATATGTAACACTTTTGCAACGCATATCAACAATATCTAGAACCGATATTGACGACGATATGTCTACCAACTCACCGAACCCTCAACCGATAACCTCTGCCCGATCTACGAACTTTGTAAATGGCAAACACAAGAACGATGAACTTTTTTCACTCCGAAGAGCTTCAAGCGGAAGCCGAATCGACTTGAGGCCCATATATTGATTTGCATATACAGTTTTCGCATTGTTTTATTTTAAATAAAGAAATCTCTTGTTAATTCGTTTTCAGTTATCAAATGCTGCAACCCGATGCATAATAAAAGCTGTAAGATGGCAGCTTTTTTCTTTTTTTTCAATTTTAAAATATTTAAATTTCATTTGTTTTAATAAGGTATAAGAAAAACATTTTCTCTTTTAAACAACACCAAATTTCTTTTTTAATTCCTGTTAATTTTGTTTTCACACCGCTTTGTCAAAAAATAAAACCAACTCCATAAAATAAGCTGGGAGCCACTGTAAATATGTACGTCCTAATGTCCACCCAAATGTACATACATACATACATACATACATATGTATGTCGTACATCAAATACTTGCTGCACGATAACATTTTGTTTCCTCCAAATTCTTGCCGCTTAATAACACATTCACCATTTTTATGGTTAATGCCAGAGAAAACTTTTTTATTGAAAAATATGCGAATATACACATACATACATACACATGCATATATATTTTAATATCAAATGTTTCATATTTCGTACATACTCCAATCTGTACATATGTATGTAATGCAATTTATAACGAAATTTCCAATGTAAAATGATTTACATATGCATTCACTTAAATTTCAGAACATACATACGTGGATATGAATGCATGGATGCATGTATCTATGCATGGGTGTGTGTGTGTATATTATACTTTTCGATTAAACAAACAAACAGATGCTCTATTTCATATGTATGTATATGAAAATGATAAAAGAAAAAGGAAATGAAAGTACCCAGATCGTCAAAATACGCACACGAAACACTGCAGACGTGATATTAATATATGTATAGCAACCGACTTTTTTGATGAACTTAACGAGCAGACGATCTGTGTGAAACTAATTTGAAAATGGTCACTTGCCCACAGTATAAGCAAGTGCAAGAACTGTACTGTAAACAAAGAATAATTGAATACATGGAATACATATTTTGATTCTAGTATATTTAAAGAGAAAAGTATAACTGGAAGAGAAGTATTTTAATGAGTGCCCCGGATTATATAAGAAAAGACACACATGCATATGTATGTATGGGAGTATGTAAACTAAAAATATCAACTTGAGATCACTTATGATTGCAGATTATGAATAAATGGAAGGATGAAAAAAAATTATTGCATTGCATATATAAAACTAAGGTACAACATGCCCCATACATATTTACATACAAATATGTATGCACACACAGTAATATATGTATGTATGGTTTTACATACGAGTATATGCATACAAACATAATGATGTGTAGCTTTGGAATGAATAGATCAATTCAATGATTGGTATAGATGTTTGGGAAACCTTTTGGGATAATTGTCTTTAGGTGCAGTGAAAATTATTTAATGATGTCATAAAACGATAATTAACTGTGAGTGCTCTTTATCATCTTTTACATGTGACATCAATATACTTGTGTGTATGGACGTCTGTATGCCTTTAATATCAAAATATTTAGTAATCATTTAAGCTTCAATCAGGCAACAAAATTGAAAAATATTACTGATGAAATATTAATGAATGAAATGTATGGAGGGATATGCATATGTATGTGTATGAAATACGTATGTTAGTTTACAGATATTTCGAATTAAATATAAATTGAGAAACACGAAAAGAAAATATTCTCTTTTTATTCACAAAACCTTTCAATCAACAATTAAACATAAAAATATATTTGAATAAAAACTATAATATTTCAGTTTATGGAAAGGAGATAAAAAAAGTGACATTCGCCTTCCACTTAGTCGCTCAAATACATCAAAAACTGTATCCAGAATGAATGGAAGAATTCGTGGAATTAATGGAAACTTATTAACACTCTTTAAAGATACTTTTAATTTGCGAGTATTTATGAATCTTGCTGTGCATATTTTTAACTTGAAAACAATATGTTCTAATATCAGTTTCCATTACTCTGACATCCCACGTCATTCCAACTACATCGGAAGTGTATTTCGCCAGTAATTGGTTTCTTTACATGGTGACGTTAAATATGAGACGAATGAAGGAAATTTACAACCTTTATCCATTACGATTTGTTTTGCTTTAAATTCTATTTTGGAAGCTATTAATTTTTCCATTTTTTCTAAAGAACGCCGTTCATCAGACACAAATTGTGTTCTCAGAAACTTTAAAAGCACCTGTTACAATGCATTGCTCAGAAAATCCGTAAATTTATACCACTTTATGGATATTCGGTTCTTTGTCGTAGAATTTAGCTGTGTATTTCGATTTTATTCAGTAAATGGTTTTTAGTTTATTTTTAAAAAATTTAAATGGAAAAATTAGAAGTTATACTTGCATAAAGATGGCAGTTTGAGGGCTGAAAAATACCATTACGCGCAAAATGCGAAGAACAATTTTATTTTTCTTGCACAATGGCCTAATCCATAGTCTTATCATTATCGATTATTATTTGTCTGGTCGTTGATGGGAACGAATAATTTTATGTTAAGATTTTCAATAATTTAATAACTCGTAGTCAATATCGTTGTGTTGTAATATCATAACTACATTTATGTATACCTGGAAGTATAGTTTATAAAATAAGAGTGATTGTGTAAATGTGCGATAAAAATTAACGTGCTCAGCATTTAAATTAACGGTTGCTATAAAGATCGCTTCAAGTGAGAACTTTTACAACAGCTGTTGAAAGTGGAATAGTAAAGTAAAATTTCTGTAAAAAATATTTGTAAATGGAATAGTGATAGTGCACAGCAAAACGAAATTTAATTATGTACGTATAATTAAAAACATTATCAAATATTATATACTGGGCACAAGAAACAGAGAACGGTTGTGAGTTCGCCAATTACAAATATCTAAGGACGTGGTTTGGATCGCATCATCCTCACCCACAATATAAAACACTTTGCAATCACTTCTTCTCAAGCGCTTAAATTAATATCTCATATGTTAAATGTTGCTGATATGCTGAGTGTCGAAGGCTGGTATCTACCAATTACCAGCAGGGAATTTCCATCGATATAATTGTTAACTGACATAGATATATATATGTATGTAACATCTATTTCGCTTGTTGTGTAGCAGTATTTACAATAAATTAAAAGCAAAGTATAGAAAATAAGAACATGCTATACCCTGAGAGCAGGGCTTAAAAAAAATAATGCTCACGTCTGATTTAGAATAATTCAAGACAAATTATTATTGTATGTTGTTATACATGGCTTCATTCAGTTTTACATTTTTTAGTTTCAATCAGCTGGAATATTTTAGTTGCAGGAAGCAATAATCAACGAGTATGAATTTTTTACTTAGTAAGACAGACATCCCTACAAGAACTTAATAACAGAAACCAACACATTCACAATTTTTGTATTACTAAAATTTCTACTTCTGGAGTTTTATTTTATTTTATTGATTTTTTATTTCAATTTTTATTAGAAGTACATGTTTTACTTGTGACGCGGCGATAATGTGTAAACCTTTTTAGAAAATTTTCTTTAAAATGAAAGCTTGGTCTATTACCATTCTTAGAACCATATGAGTCGACAAGGGTTTTGATATGAATAATTATCGCAGGAATTATTTGTAAGCATAACGCCTAATTTTAGCTTTAAAGAGAGAATTTTCACAATTTAATGTTGACACTGAAATAATTATAATTTTGGAAAATATTTATTGAAGTATTTTGGTTGAAAATGTAATTATGTGAAAACATTAGAGTTTACTACGGAGTAAGTAAAATTCGTAGCAAAAAAAAAAAACACTTAAAAATTTGAGTGAATACCGGAGCAACATTTGCTAACACTAAATTATGACCGCAGTGTTTCAGATCGTAATAAGCGGTTTATCAGCAACGACCGGCCACAAGACAACCTTAGCGCCAGGGTTTGGGAAGGTATGGGGTATAAAAATCTGGATTTTAACCACTCTATATTGAACATAAATTTTTTAACGGAACAGACAATATTTACTCGTACATACATTGAATATGCTGTTTACCCTACTGTTTTACTTTGAAAATATTTTAATTAGCATTTTCAAGGCACATATAACGTCATTAAACTTATTTACTAGAATTAAAAAAAATTAATAATTTTTTTGATTGTGCGAATCCGCATAATTGATCACAGTAGCCACACATCATGTTATTAAATATGCAGCCTATATATGTATATATAATAATATATATGCATTTGTAAATGTGTATATAAAATTAAAAACTAATTAATAAAAAATAAGTGAATATAAATGTTTACTATGTTTATAATAAGAGTAATTATACTTAACTGTCTCTGAGGCGTACTTTATATTATATACACAACATACATATGATTTATTTAAAGTTTATTATTATTATGGTAATGGGTTACAATAAGAATTTGTTTGCATACTTTAATTGTTCTTTAAGGTTGTAAATACATACATTAGAGGATGAAATGAATAAACTTAAACTTTTACGTATTTTCAAGTTATTTTTATTAGTACATATTTAAATTAATTCTTTCATTTTAAGTTACTTTAATTCGAAACTGCTTAAAATATATATTTTAAAAGTAGCAAAATCATAAAAAAAATAATCAGTCTTACTGCGAGTTTTCTATTGCGATCAGCACAATTTATTTCTGAATTATTGAGGATGTCAAATGCCCCCTACTTCTGATACAAATATGTTGGTCGATCAAATACGATACTCATAGTAAGACTACAAACATACATATATTAATATTTTTCATATAAAAAACATAAAAACTTAAATTGGATATTATATCATATATTTTAGAATATAAGCCTTAGACATCTTTGAAAAAGTCAATGATCGAACAATAGTTGAGAAAAATGAAGGAAATTACAGTTTTTAAAAATATTTGCACACAATAACGCAAAAATAGTTCAATGTTCAAGTTCATAATTTTCAAATTATGTACATAAAAATTTTAACATTTTTCATACTCATTAAGAAAATCAAATATTTTAAATTTAAATGCCAGAAATATTCCCAGGCGCGAATTTAAACTTAAATTGTGGGAAAGTAATTTACTTTTCATACTTTGGGAAAACCAGGTGATTATTAATAAAAGTAATAAAATATCAAGGATTATTGATATTTTCATGTAATATTTTTAGCACCTCCAAAAAAAAAAAATTAATTGCGATTACTCGATATTGAGAAGTAACACACTTTTTTATATTTACGCCATGAAAATTATATGTATGTACATATCGCCAACTAAATCGAAAAAAGTCAACACTCAAACTAAGTGTTCATATCAAAATTGTAGTTTTCTAATTACCCAATTGTTCTGTTATTAACGGAACAATTAAAAATTGTGCCCCAAAAGCAACATTAGGCCAACGACTGCAGTATGCAAAAATACATGACTACCTTCAATCTCTTTACACTTTAGTTGGCTATAATGTTATTATTTTTAAATAATTTTATTTTTCATATGCGAAATTTTTTTGAGTGATACCATTGAAATATTCAATAGAATTCTTTGTGCTACTGTTGCCTCCTATTTCATAATAATAAGTAGTTGGCAGCAGTCCTCAAGCGGTAGACAGTAGGATTTGAAATCAGGTGTTAGACCAAGCTCCTGGGTGAATTTAATTTGAAACGAATATTATTGGTTTACTTTAAATTAAGTTACTCTAAGCTAAAAGTATTAGCATCCGTTCTGTGCAATATTGTATTTCATACATCTGTCAACAAAGGAGAACCGGATTAATTGTTTGTGGCAAGCCGCAAAGCAAAAGAAATATAATGTATAGATGCATTGCACCCATGAAGTTTCTAATTTCTACTTTCGTCTCCGTCGTATATATTAAGAATAAACTTTAGCTGTTTTCTATCAGCCAAGAATGAAAAACAAGCAAGAAAAGCATATTTTATATTATATATAGATATAACACGTCATTTTAAGAATAATAAAAAAAATGTAATGTTGTCTTATGAAAGTTCACAATGGCGACAATAAAAATTTCTAAGTGGAAACGTTAACAAGATTAGACATTGTAACATTTCCATGATACTTTAAGTTACAATAATTTTATGCTAATGTTATTTGACATTTTGTATCCTACATTTCCGTATGCGCCAAAAAATATAATTCATACTATTAAAGAAATAAAAATTTGATTTTCAATATAAAATAAACAAGTTTTTAAGCTCATAAATTCCAAGTCAACACTTGCGGGTCATCCGTAAATTCAGATTACTTTCGTTGTATTGCTGTTCTACAACAAATACCAACAGCTTATGTAATCTTGGTACTACATATGGTAAATAAAATATACATACATTTATATATAATTAAACAAACTACATACATATATACCATTAAAAAATTGTAAACATCGATTAAATTTTTTTTATAATGATTCTACATAACTGGCTACAGTTGGTAATAACAAATCGGTTTTTTTTTCAAAATTTTTAATATAAATTAAAATGAACTCATTTTTATTGCTTCTTCGCAATTTTAGCTCGATTTTTCTCAAAAACTTTAAAAGTACTTTTAACTGTGTGTACATTTCAATAGGTTATAAACCCAGTATAGCAAATACCATTTATTTTGAGCAAGGAGACCCTTGAGCGCCATGCATTGAATTTAAAATTGGATAAAAAGCATAAATACATTCAAATCAGATATTTGTTTCTATAAGGTATGGCTGGAGTAATTCGTATCGAACCGCTAAGATCTAAGAATTATAAGTTTCAAATGTGGCCCGTATTGATTAAAATTATTTATATCCGAACCACATTACACAGAAAAAAAATCAATACAATCATATAATTTTTAATAAACTTAGGAATTTTCACTGACTACGTTTTCTTAAAAATATTTTTAAAATAAAGATTGAAAAAAATTTATATAAAAAAATAAATAAAATTATTTTATCTTCTTTTTATAACTGAATGAAAAATAAACTTATTTAACTCGAAATACGATTTATAAACTCATATTTTAAAACATTAATAATAAGTAGTAGTATAATAAATTGTAATTGTTTATATAGCAATTCCATTAGGGGAATATACATAAATCACCAGAAGAATATTATTATTACCTCTATTCCAATTGTGCTCTCATTCTTTGGCTCCAAACTCTACTGGTATGTATTATGATGATAATAAATACATCCTTGCTATTTTTAGCGATGGCTTGATGTTAATAACAATTCTTAAGAATTTCTAAACTAGAAAGTAGTAAATTATGTTTCTTAGAATCATATATTCATAAATTTGTTTCTAAACCGGCTTACTTCCAAAATTATTAGCTGCAAAATTTTGATTAATATATTAACTATTTATTAAGAGCATTTTTGGATTCCTTTTCTTAAATTGAAATTTTCAAATAAAATTCACATCGTATAAAACAAAATTCATCAAAACATTTGCAAACAAATCCAGATAAATATATTACTATTGCAAGCAAATGTCAACAGACTCCAAAGTTGAAATAGGCTTTTAAATATATTTCATGTTCAATACAAATTTTAATGACATTTTTTTAAGTTTATTAGAGAATGTCAAATTAGTACCGAATTGATGTCAAAATTGTATTTATTTGAAAATGACGATGACGACAATTGAAATAGGGGTAATTATAAATAAGTTTATACAAATACATATATAAATAAATTCCGTTTGAAATATCAATATATGTAATAACAAATTTTTTTTTAATTTATTATAGAGATTTTCATGTTTGGTGGTACATACATTACATTTTTATCTACCTAAATTGTTTAAGCAAACCGAATTATTATTAGTTATTAGTTTTATAAGCAACTATTCTGTCGCTAAGAAAGGTTTTCTTTGTTTGAACTTACATAATTTATAATTTTTTTTTTTGTTTAAATTATTAATTTTTATGTGTAATTAAAAATTGTAAAATGCTCACAACTGTGATTTACCGCCAAACATGAAAATCGGTAATAACTTGCTAGTGATAAAATATGTATGTTTGCACATTATTGGTTTACGTATTGGATTTTTAAAATAAACTTAAACTGTTTATTACTTCTTACATTTATCATAACTATGTGTTAAATGTTGGGTAGACAGAACTTAAAATTAATTTAGGGAATACCTTTGTATTTCTTCTATGAATTATTTTTGTTTAATATATTGTAGTTTATTTATATTTATTTAATTGTGAATTTCATGGTTGGTAATATGAACCAACATACCTAAATTAAAAAAATGCAATGAAATATAAATAATTTGTATATTAATTAGTTTCTGTAAAAAAGTTATATATAATATGAATTTTATTATGATGCTAATGACATAATTTATATATATATTTCTTCTATCAACTTATACTATTAAAAGCTGATAAGAAAAACTGGATTGCCTTTATTCTTATTCTTATATAATTTATTAATTGAATGAAAAAAATTATGTACAGTGAACTCGGAGAAAGATGAACATACATTAATATGAAGTACTCAAAAACAAAAAATTTTTTTTCCTTTTTTCCCGTTGAATGATATAAAATGTGAACTGTTTTTCGAACGTTTAAATTCAATTTTGTAAGTCTATTAAATAATGTATAAGAAAAAGAAGAAGAATCTGATGACGATGAATGCCACTGATTAAAATTAAGCCAAAGGATGTTTTAAAAGCCCTTAATAAAACATTAGATATGTTGACAGAGGATATCAATATATTATTTAACCATTCATATCATTTCTAAGCTGTTATATAATACCTTCAAATGAAATAATTTTAACACACCTATTTTTTCTTTTTCTATTTTGTCTTCCATACCTTGAATATATCTTAGTTATAATTTTTTTTATGATTTAGAAATTAATAGCTTTGCAACTATGTTTTAACTTATAGCAGCCTTATGTGAAAACTGTAGTAGTATTTCAGAAACTCTGACTGTATATCAGGGTACATCCACACTTATATTAGAAGACAGTAGGTACTTATGAAAAGTAGAATTATAAAATAGTTCGCAGCTGAAAAGCAAAGTAATTTAAAAAATATGAAAGAAATTAAATATCTGATAAAAAAAAATGCATTATAAAATATTACCACCGTCGATAAAATCAGTTCACGTTTCTTGAAGTTCACTGTATACATACATAAAGCTGTTAGAGACGAAACAAACTTATATTTATATAAAATAATAAGGTATTAGAATGGGAAGAAAACATAATTTTCTATTTTTCAAATTATTTTCAAACGTTTTATAATATTCTTTACTAAGTTCGCCGCCTTGATAAAAGCATATAGAGATTTATTAAATGAAGAAATATTCCAATGTATGTTTATATTAATTTTTCTGCCTGATACCATTTTATGTTTTTTGTGATCTATTTCCAATTTTCTTTGCATTTTTTAAAAATGCTTTAAGATTTAATATTATACAAATTAAAATTGTTCGGAACAGAACTATTTTAAAAAAATATAGTTTCTTTTTCATCAAACTTGCACTTAAAATCCTTTTTTTCGTAGCAATAAAGGATATAAATCGCCAAGTTTTATAAAACACATGCTTAAACAATATTAAGTTTTTGAAAATATAAACAAATAAAAATGTTATCATACCTCTTTTATATCATTGTTGTATTCACAATTTATCGTCTATATTTCCCATTTGGAGAATTTCCTTTGCCAGTAGGTTTCGGTGCAGGTCCTGTGCCGTTGTTAACTGATGGCTTACCATTTGATGTACTATTATTATATCCTCCATATCCGGGACCAGTTGGTACTTGAGGGTTGTCTTTAAAGTAAAAAGTACCAGTGATATTAGTTTTGAAATTAAATCGTAATTTACATATTTTGAAAATAAAAAATATATTGAAAAATGAAATGAATACATTTTTGTGTCGATTTCTATTCAAATTTATGTTTAACTGCTTTTTAAAAACGCAAATTTAAAGTAAATTAAAAATCAGAGAAGATAAACTAAAGAAACTGAAACTTCATTTTTGTCAAAAAATTTTTTGTCTTTCTAAATTGATGTGAAAAGATATCATTCTTACAATTTATTCCAACACGTTCAAAACTTTTAAATTTCATTTTAATTTGAATATGCATAAGCCGTAATGATTTTTTGCTATCATTATTATGAAAAGCGGACTTATATTTGTGGTCACAACATAGTTAAATATTTATATGTTGCTTTTTAACAGTATTTTACCGATTAAGTTAAGAAACCAATATATATGCATGCATATACACTTCACTATTCATTTTCCTTAGTAATTTTAGTACGATTCTTACGACATTTACGTTATTGAAAACGTTGGAAATGTGAATTCTAAACGCACAGATCATATTAAGGGCCTTGATGTTAATAATTTTCAAAAACACAACAAATACCATGTAATAACATAAACTTTTATTACTCACTGTATGAATTATTTATATTTGAAGCTGAACCGTAAGGATTCATTCTATTTGAGCCCATATTATTTTGGTGCTTTGTGGGGCCACCACCATAATTTTGCTGATAGCCGGCACCAAAATTTGGTGGAGACTGAACTGGTGCTTGTTGATGATGAGGCGGAGGTGGCCCATTAACTGGAGGTGCTACACCAGGTGGTGCAACACCTGGTGGTGCTGCTCCTGGTGGTGCTACTCCTGGCGGCGCTACTCCTGCTGGTGCTACAACAGGTGGCGCTACACCCGGAGGTGCTACCCCAGGTGGTGCTATTGGTGGTTGTTGCCAGTTTGATGGTGGTTGAGTGCCGGGTGGTGGCATTTGATTTGGAGGAGGCATTGGTCCAGGTGGACCGGCAGGAGGCGGGCAGCCCCATTGATTGTTATTCCATACTGGTGGAGCTGGTTGTGGAGGACCTGGAGGTTGCGACGGTGCATTCCACGTATTTGGTGCGGGCGGATAACTCCAATTTGCCATTTGCTGCTGTTGTGGTGGCGGTGGCATAGGAGGTTGGGGATAACCCCCATAATTTTGTGGTGCCATGGGGGGAGCTGGTGGACCCCACTGACCGTAATTTGGTGGCGGGCCCTCGGAGAAAGGTTGCATTTGTTGTTGTGGCGGCTGCTGTTGCATATTATTTCTACCATTACCCTTCTGTGCCATTTTATTATCCTGATTCGTCATATTATTCATGTGCTGTATAGCATTTTTCTTTTGTAATTCTTTGCTGTAAATTGATTTTTTTACGTCCACCACAACATATTTAATGGAATGAGTTTTTTTCACTAAAATATATACCAATATAAAAAAATATACAAAAAATTTTAATTTTTGGGATTATCACAAAATAAAACTAAGTCGAGTTAAGCCCCTTGAAAACGGGTGTTGATTTTTACTTCATTACATTTTGTGTAACTTCTTCAAGAAAAATGAGGTTACGCAACGTGTAAAGAAATATCGAAAAGATAAATATAATTAATTATTTTAAAAACATCTAAAGCTTTATTAAAATTTAAAATTATTTAAAAACTTTACTAATATACATTTATTTTGGTAACGTAAAGCACAAAAGTTGTACAATGAGAGAAATACAAATTAATTTTGTAATTTAATAAATAATTTTAAATTTAATAAAATAAAAATTAATTTTGGAACACAACTTTAGGCGAGTATACAATTGCTAGATTCTACAGCTCCCTAGTCAAATATTCGTGTATTAGATTAAATAAACCGATTTCCATATACTATAATCAAAGGTTTCATTCTTGCGGGACATTATATAATGTATCCTAATGTGGTAGATTATAATTGTACAAAGCAAATCGGCACTTTAAAAATTTTTAAACAAGTATATAAAAAAAAAAGACAAAACCAAATTATAAACCTACTTTATTATTTCTTAAATTTTTTTTTTTTTTTTTTTTGTAGTACCTCTACCGATGAGTTTGGTATTACCACCAAATGAAGTGCAGCCATATTAACAACACAACAAAAAAACTAAATTGTTTTATAAAAATTTTCTACTTTTTCTATGGCAATGACTGTGCATACGAGCACTAACAGTGTATACAAAATAATTAAAATCGTAACAATTTCTTAATATTTCTAATCAATAAAATTTTTATTCTTCTCTCCTATTACAACTTTATAATAATACCCAATGGTACTACAACTGAAAATTTGAAGCATTGGAACTTTCATTATGCACTTTCAAATTTTAATATACAATTAACTTTAAAACTATATATAAAGAGATTTAAAAATCAATACTTACATATAGCTTTGTCCACTGCATCATAATCGTCATATTCAATAAACGCAAAACCTCTACGTTTGCCAGTCGTTTTATCGGTAAGAATTTTAACCGATATAACATTTCCGAATTGAGTGAAGTATTCCTGAAGACAAGCTTCATCATGGTTATCTTTAAGGCCGCCCACAAAGAGTTTTTTGACTGAAGCACTTTTATTTTCTTGTGCTTCCCGTTCAGGACGAGGCAGAGCTCGTTTAGCTTCTACAGACCTACAAAACATAATGCACATGTTATCACAATGTATATTTGGAAACAAAAGTAGATAGGGAACACTAATTAAAAATCTTGGTACGGGATCTTACAATAAACTTTACTTATTGAACTTTCCAACTTGAAGGTAAAATATATTACCAACTCTATAATAAAAAACAGTGTATGAACTATCATAATATTTAAGTGTTTAACCAAACATAACTCGATTTAAAATATTTGCTGGCTATGCAGTTTTTTACATTTACTTCTTACAATTATATTTGGGTTTATTTAAAGTCAATTTTATATTTTTTGTAAACAAGAATAGACATATCACACATTTTTCTTATAGAAATTGTTTGTAGAATACAAATGAATAAAAGATGAATCTTTTTTACTTAATAGCTGTGCATTACTTTTACCACTAAATCCACAAATCAATACAAATTTTGTGATTTTTTTTTTTTTTTTTTTTTTGTGGGAAATATTTAATCTTTAGTGTTTAAAATGTACACACTGCAAACAATATACAGTGGCGAGCACATGTGAATACATAATTGTCAAATACAAATTAAAATGGTGTAAAATCAATAAAAATATTTATGCTACCAATAAATATATAATGCTACCAATTTTTTTCTTATATATGATTTTTATTTGTATAAAAGCTAAAAACAAAAAAAATTTCTTCGGTATAAAAGCATAAGTTCTAATATTAATGCGAAATAACACAAAAGTCAATGTATCCACTTTTGCACGTTTTAAAAATATCTTCTTTGGGTATGATGGCCAGCTCAAAGCCCCGATCTAAATCCGAACGAAAATTTGTGGGCTTTGTTAAAGAAAAGGACGGGCCTATACGAAAATCTCCACAAAGTTTATATGAAATGTGGTCCCTGGCCCAGGCAGAATGGACCAGTATTCCTAAGCGCCATATAAAAAACTTGGTTGAATGTATGCCAAATAGAGTAAGAAGCGTCATAAAATCAAAGGGACTCTGTACCAAATACTAAAAAATCATACGCAAAGAAGATATTTTTAAAACGTGCAAAAGTGAATACATTGACTTTTTTGTTATGTTACGTTTATATTAGAACTTATGTTTTTATACTGAAAAAATGTTTTGTTTTTAGCTTTTATACAAATAAAATCATATGTAAGAAAAAAATTGGTAGCATTCGGCTGATTTTTATTGATTTTACAGCGTTTTAATTTGTATTTGACAATTATGTATCCATATGTGCATGCCACTGTATGTATGTATGTATATAGCATGCGCTAAATTAAAGACGCAGCCATCGCCATTTTGAATTTTACAAAAAATTTTCACATTTGCTTTGTTAATTCTTATTAGTTTATTTTAAAAATACGTGAAAATAGTATAACCAAAATTTTATAAACTATTAAGACAATGAGGTTTTGTGTGCCATTTGAATAAAAAAAAAAAAAAAAAAACTATCAAATGACAGTGCATGTTAAATACTGAAAAGAGTTAATACTGCAAGCAATGTCATTAGTACAAATTGATGTGCAACAGCGCAACCAGATACATACATTTTCTATTGAATGACTAAATTTTGATTGTTAAACTACAGGTCCCACATATTTTGCAACTTAAGGAAACTAAATAAAATAATTAATCAGTTCCTTAATCACAATAAGAATAATTCCTTTACTAGTGTACTAGGCGAAACCAAAATATCTGTGCACATATGTGCTATTTAATACTATTGATATTTACAAAGAATGAAATATTCAAGACAATACAGTATACTTACTTGCCATCAATAATATGTGGGCGATTTTCTTGGGCCTTGTCTACCATGAAAGATTTGGTATATGTAATGAAACCGAAACCTCTTGACCTTTTTGTATTCTGATCCTTCATTACCACTACATCAACCACTCGGCCCCATTGACTATAAAAATTTCGCAGACCTTCTTCGGTTGTATATGGAGCCAAACCACCTATAAATAGTTTTCGCAAGTGTTCCAATTCACAAATATCCTTAAATATATAAATGTGAGCATGTGAATGAATTACTTGGAAACTTTTGCAGAATTACATATTTACTTACATCATCCTTCTTATTTTCATTTATTTCAACACAATCATTGCTATTATTATCATCATTTTTTGCAGGCATTTTTAGTATTAATAAATTATATGTAATTCCCAACAGCGAAAATTAAACGATTTCAGTACTTGTGAAAATTCTTAATCAATTGATTTTTTCACTGTTTTACGGCATCACTATGCCTACCCTGTGTTTAAATTTGTGTATGTATAACAAAAATACACATTATTTTTACAAGGTGGTATCAGAAGAAAGTCAACAACAAAAAAAATTAATGCGGTCAAGTATTGATATAAAAAATTGAGCTTAGTTTATATATTTTCTTTTATATTATTTTTTATAACTTGACAACTACCAAAGTCGAAATATCCATAATGTTAAAAGCAAAAAAAAAAAAAAAATTTGATAGTGACGTACATAAATTTTAAAAATTTTGACGTCCTATGTGACACATATGTAGTTAAATGGAAATATACAAATTTATCTCGAGTAATTGTTAGAACTTCATTTAATTTTCCATTTAGTATATTGTTTAATGCAGTCCTTATGAAGCTATGTTTAATGAACCAAAAGGCACCTGCACATTTTGTATTTTTAAAGTACATGTGCATTTTGCAGTAATAGAAAATATTCTTTTTTTATGTACATATTTTTAAATAACTTTAACCTTATTTTAAAAAATGCCATTAGACTTTTTATTTTAACCACATTGTTTGAAAAATAGTTTAAACCCTTCATTTACAACGTAGTGTTAAAAGTTGTCCACTTATTGTCAGATAAAAACTAATTACATCCTAAGACTGTGCATGGAGACCTCAGTTTAAAAATAATGCAGAGTATCATATAAGTCTGGTCACACTTGTTTGGCCAGCTGGCTTTGATCTGATGTTACGCGAAAATTGTGTCATATGTATTGAAAGCTTGCTAAATATTTATAAATAATGAATCAACTATTCTATTAATATTATTAAACATATTACAACTATTTCTATTACATATACAAAAGGTAAGTTATTTTTATTTATGGTTTTTGTGTTGTTGTTCAAACCTTACATAAAAATATATTGATACACGGAGTCAGTAGATATGTATGGCTATCGATATGTATGTGTGGAAGTAAATTCATATGTATGTATGAATGATTAGAGACTTGCGCCAAATGTTTTTCGTTGGCGGCTGGCTTACAAAAACTGAACGGCGGCCACAAATTGTTTTCTACCCTGTTGCAAAACAAATGCATCTACATATATATGTCACATATGTAAATGTACATACTGCTTGAAATATATTTTTGGTTAATAACCGATTCTAGTTATTTTGAATTTCGATATGTAATAAAACCCTGTTGTATATTAAAAATTGAGCTAAAGAATATAATGAGTAGCACAAATTGTTAAGTACATCAAGTTAATTGATACTAGGCATATCAAATGATAGAATTTTAGCAAAGAATATCCAGTGTTGTTAACAGTGTCCATAAATTCATTTTTAGGGTTTTTTAATGATTTTTTATTTTGCGTACATATTTTTTTTAAAAAAATATTATAGCAAAGAATTCTAAGTTTGCGCGGTACAGAAATTTTTTTTCCAATTATCTTGACTAAAAACAGATTAATTTAACTGGGAAAGGACGTATCGTTTGCTTGATAAAATTAAATATCAAAACACCCTAAATGTAATATTTTTGTCAACAATGGCAAAGCTTGACATTTTCTGGTAGATGAAGCAATTTTGTAACTGGTTTAAAAATTTGGGTTTTAGGGGCGATTGTAGAAGTGAGTAGTGCGTAGATGTGAACGCATTTTATAAACAACTGAAAATATTGCGAACAATTATTAAAATGAAAGATCTAATTAGAAAACTGATAACCATTGAATTTTACTTTTAAATACACTAAATATTTTAGATGTATTCTTTATTTGAAAAGAAATATTGCTCAGAATGATAACTAAGAGCAGTTTTAGATAAAAATAAAATGTGCTTGAGAAGAAACTAGTAATTAAAACTGCCCATCTTTCCCCTTTTGGTGGTGATCAATTCAAATTGAATAATTTTATATCATGGAAAATACCTCTTTAATTATAATAAAAGAGTATTTTTTAAATTCTTTCGCATTGTATGCCAAGTTATTACTTGGATGACCAATTTTTATGGTTTTCCAGACGCTCATTGTTATTTTGCTTGAATTTTAAAGGTTTTTTCAAGCATAAAAGATTCATGGAAATAAACGAACCGTTTTTCATTTCTTATTTTTATCCTTGAATAGCTAAACAAAATAACTTTATGGTTTTTTCTTCTCTTTATTTAATGCAAATTAATATGCAACTAATTTGCATGTAAATATATAAATTTTAATTTAAATCTCAATATAAATTACAAAAGCTAACAATTGTAAATTAAGTTTATGCTTGACTGTAAATGTGTGTACGTTAAAATGAATCAATAAGTTTAGTAAAGTTGCATTTGTTGCCGTTCGTGCCACATAGACCGTTTGGAGCTCCTGATTCATTAAAACTGTTGTGTTGAAAAAAGCTTCCATTAATATGGCCATAATTGTTGCCGGTGCTGTCTGCATTACTTGATAAGGATTCGTCTATTTTCCTGCTCGGAGGGTTGAGATGACTAAATTGATTTTGTGAAAGCTGTGAATGTTGAGTAAGACCAGGTGATATTATACACGCAGCTGTTGCATCGTGGCCTGGTACCGTTCCATTTATTTGTTGTGGTGGTTGTTGGTGCGAATAAATATTGTGATGAATTGATGTTGGCGTATGGCCCATTATAGAATTCATAAAACCATTTGCTACCACAAAATTTCTACAAAAAAAAGTAAATAAATAAATATTAGCAATAAAGGCAATGTAAAATCATTAAATAATTAGGTGTAGATTAAACGCAGATAAGATGACATTTATATCTTTTTTATTAATTTTTTTATTTATAGTTTAATGGGAAAGTTGTGCTAGTAAATGTCGTAAAATTTTAAATTCGTGTTAATTTAATTACATCATTTAATCATATTTTTGTTACATGGTTTGATACCGTTTTCGTTTGTTTTCTGGTTTATTGGTCATGTAATAAAAGACTGGTTCTTATGAAAATAAAAACGCAACGTAATTTTTCAGTAGATTGTGAGCAGCGAACCGAGTCTTAACTGCTTTTGAATTTAATATTTTTATACAATTTTCAGATGTTGATTGATGATTGCTTACTATTAAGCGCCTCCTGTTTCGGCAAGCTCGTTTTAATATTTCCATTTTTTCTTTCTTAATATGAATATTAGGAAATATGTAAATGTTTTTTTTTTGTGGTACTGGCATTGATATTCTTAAGAGAAATTATTAATATAATAATCCCAATCGGAGTTGAAACGGCCATACCGATATTTAATCTTCATTCATAGTGGCCAGTACTTACTGAGTTTACGTACGAGTTCAATTGGCTATAGAAGTGAAATGTTGAGTTAAGTTTTTTAGTTCCTCATTACGAAAGGTTTGCTTTATTTTACTACATACATTTATATAAAGCTTTGTCGTGGGATGTGTATTATTTTCTTTTCTATTAAAACTATTGAATGGGAACTTTAATATATTGTCATGGGCTCTGGTAAGGCAAATTGAAGCCCTGCATATTTTCAGTATGCCGAGATTCTTCAAATGTCGTTTTTGGTATATGAGTTTGCTGCATTTAATGAAATTTAAAATATTTTTTTGTTGCATTGTGGAGCTGGTCTAGATCGCTGCAATACGTTTGAAGCCAAAACGAAACCCATCAGTTATGTTATCTTGTGCCCCTATATACTCAAGTATCATTTGAGAATTACAATAACACAATTATAAGAAGCCTTGAAAAGGTTTTCAATCTTATACTCATTATACAATATACCAATAGTCAGTCAGTCATTTATTGGTTGGCAATGAGAGTATTTGTTAGACAAAATTGAAAAATAATATGAAAAAATTAAGCATTAATGCAGATTATTATTATTTTATACACTCTCCTAATTAATTTTCTATTATTTATTATGTTTGTTGTACGGTTTAGCACGAAACGAAATGCTTTATTACACTCTATTTATTTATTAGATGTTTAATAATGAAAAAAACTCTCTTAATAATTATTTAGTAGAATGTTAATTTTTATTGTTAAAAGTGTATTGCTTAGGCGGTTATCAGGTGGCACCAATGCGCATTCCATTCAGTTGTCTATCTGTTGAAATGTATTTTTAATAATAATTTGTATGCTAATTAACAATTTACTGAATATTATTTTTTGGTTATCTGGTGCGTTTTAATAATTAATAATTTTTAGCAATTTATGGTGTACATGGCAAATTTTATGGTTTTAAAATGTTTTAAATTTTGCTTTGTTTTATATGAAAAGGATGTTGGATGCTGGATCAGATCGTACATTTTTATATATCTTTTTTATCGGTTTCTTAACACGGTAAAATGTTTGGCAAACTTGTGAAACTGATGAAGTTGCATTTCTGCTTTTTGTTTGAATAAAACACTTTCTCTAAGTCTCTGCCCCTCTCTTAACACCCGTGTTATTTGTCGAATAATTATAATATTTATTTTTTAACAAGTGGGATCAGTGTCTCCAAAAGACTTTTCCAGATCATGTTTTCTTAAATGTGTATAAATTTATATTCATTCTGCCATCATATTTTCCTAAAACTCATAAATTTAATAAAGCTTTAGGCTTGACTCAAGTGAGCTCTTTCAGTAAAAAAATTTTAATTCTTAATTTTTCAGTAATTTCTTATGTTCGGCCTAAATTGATTTTTTTTTGCAATAGGAATTTTTTTATTGGTTTCAATAATAGTCTCTTTCTACATGATATAATATAAAAAAAAAAATTGATGCTCTACTGATGAGGTTGGTTTTTGCACCAGAAACTGTCCAACTTATTGCAATAAGCTTGTGTACGGGAATCACTAAAAAAATTCAAGTTAGGCCCTTTCCGCAAAACATAAAAATGCTGGGAAGGGGTTTTTTAAACTGCTTGTTTGTTGCTCTACGGATGTGTTTGGTTTTTGCACCAGAAACTCGCCAAGTTATTGCAAAAAGCTGGTGTACGGGGCTCACTAAAAAAATGCAAGTTAGGCCCTTTCCGCATAACATAAAAATGCTTGGAAGGGTTTTTTCAAACTGTTTGTTTGTAGCTCTGCTGATGAGGTTGGTTTTTGCACCAGAAACCCGGCAAATTATTGCAAGAAGTTTGTGGACGGTAATCACTTAAAAAATCGGCGAGTTAGGCTCTTTCTACATGAGACTAACGTTATGCAGTTTCGAATGTATACTCATAAATGAACTTACCTATATTGTTGATCAATTTGAGCTTTTTCAATTCGTTTATCCTTAGCTCTTCGATTTTGAAACCATATTTTAATTTGCGTTTCCGATAGTCCTAATGCTTCGGCCAATTCGAAGCGTTTGCTACGCGATATGTATTCGTTACGGTGAAATTCCACCTCCAAACGCAATGTTTGCTCATTACTGAAGGTAGTTCGTTGTCGACGTAGTCTACCCTCTTTCCGTCGTCGACGAGCCACTAATAATAAAAAAAAAAAATAATAATTATAATTGTCAATATATACGTATTTTTCAATTGCATTGCGTTAGATTAAGAGCTGTAACAATTAATAAGCAAAATACATGTGTACGTAAACAGAATTACAAGGCTATAAGTTTTTATAAAAAAGTTCTATTAAAAATATTTTTATCATTTTTAATGCTTTTTAAACACGCATTAAATTGTTTCCTTATGGAGATGTTAAACCCCAATTAATTTCCTATTTGTTATGCGACCATTAAAAGCCTCACTATTATTAATATGTATGTATAGATATCATTTAAACAAGATAAGATACTCGTTAACAACCCTCTTACCCAAAGCCACACACACGCACCCACACACAGGAATATATATGTATATATATTTACAAAACTTGCGTGTGAATAAAAAATGGTTAACAATTAATCAAATACCACACAATATATAAACATTATAAACTTGTAAATTATTTGTTGATCTCTCAGTTGTAGCGATTTATATGCAAGAAATCCGTTTAACACTTTTTTGTGAATCAAATATTAGTAAATTGGGAAAAAAGTGGGGGAGAAAACACAACCTCACATACCATCTCTTTTCCAAAACGAAACAATTCGAAATCTTCAATTGATCCGGGAATTTTCACACAATACCAACATCTGTTAGTTCGCCACAATGTGCTGCTTTTGTTTCTCTCAGCGCTAAATATGCCTGTCTGGCTTGTTTAAAATCCTCGTAGTACGTATAGGATGGATGGTGGATATTTGCATTGTTGGGGGTTTTTTTTTTTGCTTTTTGGTCAAAAATTATTGATGCAACTTTCGAAGCGTAAAATAGAAATTAAAAAGTTATAAGAAGGCTTAATAAGAGAGTGTGATTTTGCCTTTATTACCTTGTAATTGTGAAGGATAAAATAAAATATTAATTACGATTGAAATGATTAAGATTGCATTTCGGTTTCGACTGTTTGTACTGGAGAAATCGAAGAGGAAATTTAAACGCTTTAATTTAAGCTTTTCTTAGCTCTCTTCATTATTCCAGCATTATAAAGAAAGCTTATTCATTAACTGACTGCGTGGGAAAATGTTGAACGAACTGCAAAGCTCTTCTTCTTATTAGTCAACATGACTCTGCGATGAGTATCTAAAATTGGCCTTCGTGCAATCCTGATTTAGTTTTACAAGATATCTTAAATCTAAAATTTATAATAATAATAAACCGGCTTCTTTAACAATTTCAAAGAAAAAAAATTTTTTTTTCGGCACATTAATTTAATATTTTCAAACCACTACACAAATCTACAGCAAAAAAAAAGAATACGAGTTAGGGTATTCCTACTCGGGGCCAACGATTACTTTATAATTCATGTTTTTGGTATCTATAAAAGGGGGGAAATGTTTATTAGTTAACTTTTTATTATAATACTGGAAAATTAATTATAAATATCTGAGTAGATGGTCTCTCAACTTGAGTAACAGAAAAAGTTGCAGTCGATAACTTAAAATGATTTTTGACAGAATGGCGGAGAAAACCAAATGAAAACATATTAAAGAAATATACCAAAATATTTATAATATGTGAACTATCTGATTACATGTTAGGAATCACCCTAGGAAGCTTGATACATTTGCCCTACAAGGAGTGGGAAATAAATTATTTTCATATTTACAAAATAAGAGGGAAAGAAGTAACTAGAAAGTATACTGTACGCTAAACATCATGAATCAAATAAGCCAAATTACACCCACCCATTAGTTTTCTACTGCGCATGCACGTAAATGCGATTTGTGTAATAAAATAAATAAAAAAAAATTATTTTTGTCCATGATGCGTATATAATTTGTAGTGAATTTTGCTGTAACTGTTTTACAACTGATGGAGAATGATAATTATATTATTTTTACTGGCGATAACTGACTATACATATATTCGTACAAATTTCATTTTCTGCAAACTTAGTCAGTTACTCTAAAGCAACTTATAACAAACTAATTTATATTAATAACTGTTTAGAAACTAACTATTTACGAGTGAGCTATAAGTTAATATTTACATAGGGAAGTATAAGTTTTTGTAAAGTCGAGGTTTTTATAGTCACTCTGCTAGCAACTCAATTAATTTGCTGCAAAAATGGATTCCCACAAAATAGCCACTAAATTTAAAATAATAATCTGCAATATCATGCCAAAAATATTTCATCATGTTTTGTAAAGATGCTGAATTTGTAAACCCTAAAATAATGTAACTTTTTCTAAATTGTGTGAATTTTGGAATGCCCCACTCGCCAAATCGATTAGCTCCATAAAACAAGCAGTTGAGAAAAATGGCAAAATATTATATTCCGATTTTTAAAATTTTTTTCAAATTACAAATTCAAAAATAAGTTGTAGACTACATTATTGCAAACGTATAATTTACCTGACAGGATATTGAAAGTATAAGATGGAATGGAGTATTTGCTTTTCCGCGATTATGGGAGTTAATCGATTTGGCATGGGAAAGAAGTAAATTCAAATGCAGTCTGCGAACTATTCTTTTATTACATAAATAATTGTTTTGTTGAATATTTTTGCACAAATTAATAATAACATTCCGTCACTCTTAACATTCTGTGATCTCTGAATGTTATTGTTATCTTTGGACGCCCTCCTTAAAAATATTTTGCTGAAGTTGACTCTCTAAATGGCTACCTTTCTTTCATGCGATATCGAGATGGCAGATTTTTAAATTTTTTCCAAATATTAAACATCCACTTCTGTTATGTTTTTCGACATTTCGGCTCCATTTACGAGAATTACGGTTTCTTTTTCGTGCAGTCAAATCATTTGCTGCCATTATTTCATTGCTGTGATCAGATGACAAATCCGAATAAATAGAAAATCGTTTTCTTGAGCTAAACTTTCTACCAATAATTTGTATTGAAGAACCATCGTAAAATTTACAACTTCGTTACTCAATTAATTCTTATTAACATCTTCCATTATAATGTTATACCGATTAAAATTTTTTCATAAAAATTTTAATTCGTAAGATTTACGAGGTGTGATCAAAAAATGATAGTTAGTTTAAAATGTCTTGAGTCTGATTTTGGCCTCTTTTTTATGTTATGTTGGTAGACATGTTTGTTATATATGTTGGCAATATCTGCCATTTTGGATTAACAGTTTGTTTTTGGCAGATAAGAAGGTTAGTCGTGCTGTGTTGTGCTCTTCGATTTTTTACTATTTTTTACTAAATTTTGAGCAAAAACAAAGGATGCATGGCAGTTGTTGAATGTCGTCAACGACGATCCACATTTGCTCAAAAAGGTCATAACTGCTGACGAATCATGGGTTGAACCCAAAGAACAATCATCCCAATGGTAGTGTTCAGATGAGCCAAGACCGAAAAAATCATGTCAAGTTAGGTGAAATGTAAAGGTTTTGCTCACTGTTTTCTTCGATATCAATGCCGTGCTGCATCATGAATTAGCACAAGATCGTACGATCAATAAGGAATACTAACTTGAAGTTATGACGCGTTTGCGTGAAGCAATTCGCTAGAAACGGACCAAACTATGGAAAAACCAAGGCTTATTTTTATCTATTTTGTCTGCATTTTACATCATGATAACGCACCAGCTCACACATCGATGCTTGTGCGTCAGTTGAATTGAGCCTGCAATCTTTTATGCTGACAATTGATAAAAAATAAAAGTACACTGCCTTAAAGCATTTTCCTTACTTTGTAACCAAAAGCTTACTTTTATGCTTATTTTTTATCTATTGTCTGCAAAAAATTGATCAGCTTTTTGGTGAAACGATTTTGTCATTTTGAATGTGTACCGTCTGGAGCTAATCAAGTACTTTGATATTAAAATTTAATAATATTCAAAAATGGAGTTAATCGAATTGCCAAACTATCTGCCAATTAATATTATAATAAAATTCTAAATCAATTTACTGTAAAACATTCTTCCTTCATAATTTATTTGGGCTGAGATTAGAACCAGTATTCCAGCCAACCGAACCCCGACAAACGTATCAAAGCAAACCAAACGGAAATAAATCAAGTATAAGTGCAAACATAAAATTCTCATTTGATATGTAAAGTTTAGTTAAAATAAAGTAAGAAAAATACTAATTTCTAAGATGGGAAATCAATGTAGAATTTTAATTCAAATAAAACGAAAATGGTTTATATTTTTACAAAAGATTTTTAATTTTTTTTTTTTAAAGAAGTCTTGTTAAAACTCTATCTCAACTTGAGGAATACCACTCCTCAATAAAATCTAATACAAATCCGTTGAATATTTATAGTCTTAGTAGCATTTTTACTTCCGACCATTCTTTTTACCGATTCGGAAAAAATTTTTTTGTCAATAATTTTATCGTTCATTGAAATGTTCACTGCCAATTAAACAGCTTCCTGTTTGTTTGCTTCGTAATAATGCAATTCTACTGTGAAACACGTTTTCCTTTCCTTGTGCTTTTTGGTGTTTGTATTTTCAAAATAATTTGATATTTATTTAATTTTATAATGTTTAGTAAAAATTTAAATAAAGTATAAAAAATACTTTTAACTTGTTTCCAATTAAAATTAGTTTCCAATTTTTATTTTGCCACCCGCCCATCAAAAAGATTGGAAGGAGGGCTTATACTCGCAGAGATTTGATATGGGGATGGTCATTTCTACGATATTAGTTCGCGAGTTTGTAAAGTATATATATATGTACATATATTGGATGCACATAAGAAAGGAAGTTTAATGATCTTTGTCCGTCTTTCCGTCCGTCCGTCTGTCTGTCTGTCTGTCTGCAGTATTTTTATTCAAAAATTAAAATCCATCTACATAAAATTTTCTTAAAATTTTTTAGTAAAAAAACCCACCAAAAATCAGATAATAAATATATGAAATATAGCCAAAAAATTATTTTATACATTTAAAGGTAAAAATGAAAAAACATTCCACGAGTACCAACAAGTATCAAACCACGCACGTTTCGATTACCATGCACATCACTTGCCTCGCAGTCAAACTCACTATCAAGTTCCAATAGTATAAGTAGGAAGACAAGATATTTTTCTTTATTTATTTTCCTTGTTAAAATCTTTAATATTTCTTCGTAATGAGAAATGTATTGCAAAATTAAATTTTACTTCAATGCATTTTGTTTTTTTGTGCATGAAGAATGTATGGGAAAACAGGATAGTGGAACAGCACTACAAATCTTAATTTAATTTAAATCATGTAAGGCAGTAATAAAAATTTCGAATTTACCCTCATGTATTTTTCCAGCAGAGTTATTAACTTTTTAATTATGTTTTGAAGAAAGCAGTGCTTGACAAATTACAAACCTGTAGTAACACTATACTCGCATGAGTTTTTTATAGTTACTTTAATATTTGTTTGCACATAAATTACAAATCCTGATAGTTAAAGTTTTTAGGTTTCCTTTTCAGATTAATTACAATGTTATTTTTTTTCTAATGATTTCTTTATTGGCCATTCTCTTTAAATCCTTTTTCACTATAAATCCTGCTGAACTCACCGGTTTTACCACAAATTTCTCTGTAATGTTAAGTGAAAAAACCACTAAAGCAAAAAAGTTTTATACTTGATTAAATCCTTACATACGTACCTACATACATACCTACATACATACATAAGTATACATAAAGCTTTTCATTCTCCGGACAACGTCTTTTTTCAACACACTTTTTTGTTTTGAAATTTAATATTTTCGTACAAAAAAAAGAAAAGTGTTTTAGTAATTGTGTCTGCTGTTGTGCTTACCGGAACTAATTTTTAAAATTTTTTAGTTTAATAGTTTTTTTAA
This sequence comes from Ormia ochracea, assembly GCA_963402855.1. Classification (NCBI taxonomy): domain Eukaryota; kingdom Metazoa; phylum Arthropoda; class Insecta; order Diptera; family Tachinidae; genus Ormia; species Ormia ochracea. The sequence continues at coordinate 58,995,625 of OY727105.1, read as the reverse complement.
ATTATAGTTTTAAGTGATTAACCAACACCTGTGTTTTGTGAGAAATGCTATAAATTTAATAAAAAAAATATCTTTACTTTCATGCTGTTTAAAATTTTTTTAAGAAATGAACTCTTTTTTGACTCAAGCTAGTTCGAAAAGATTAATTTTACAAACTGGCAAAACATTTCGTGCACACATTCTTCGTGAAATTTCAAATGGAACTGAGGTAAGTTTTAAGTTAAGTGTATATATGTTTTGTATGTTTTGAACTTACTTATATATATATATATAGTTATATATATCAGTGGTGCCATTCATTTGCGTTTTTGTATAAAAAATCTTGAAAATTATTTCAATTTAATAATTTTCGGTTTTTTTTTTGAAGGTGGCCTCACCCACAAACGGCAAAAGTTATAATTTTTGTTAGACTGGCTAAGTGGCTAGTTCTTAATTGGCTCATATAACCTCTACAGCTTCTTATGCAGCAGTATTTCATTGGCGAAATAAAAAATGATAAACAAAAAGCGCTCAAATAAAATGTGACAGCGACTGGTTAGGCACCAGAATTGAAGCAAAAAACTACTCTGTGTTCTTATAATTCTCATATAATGCTTGGTCTGACTAGGGGCCATCCGCCTAGTGCTGGTCTTAGGAAGGAAATATATATATACATAAAATATGACGTTTGCATTTGAAATTTACAAAAAAGTAAAATCCTTTTTAATAAGCGAATAAAAAGTTTCATATACGTTTCTAAATGTATGGGCTCTTAAACGTATAAGGACTATTAATACCGATCAATTTGCGTCGCAATAATAAGCGTGGCAATTATCATGTTCTGTTCCGGATATAAAATGCCAGTGTGTGGCCCTCATAAGATACACACTCATACATAAATACATGAGATAATAAAATTTCAGAAATTTTAAAAATTCGATTAATCTATATACATAAATGTATATATGTATGTACGCAGATCTTGAATAAAAACAAAGTGCTGGTTCTGAACTCTTCGAGGGCACTATTTTCGAACTTAGTTTGTATTTTTCCACCAATTCATATTCGTACGATTATTTTTTAAATTTCAAATTTTTTAAAATATGAAATCAGTTCACGAGATCAGTTCCGCTTATTTTGTATTTGTACAAATACCTGAAGGGTGTGAGTCAGTCTTACTGCACTGGATTCTCCCCAAAGAGTGACTGCTTAGTGCGGTTTATGGGCTCACAGCTTTATTGGGCTCTTCTTCCTCCAAAATTATATCGGCCAAGCTGTTACTGTGAATAGTCTTTACTACCGCAAGATGATAACTGAATTCTTTTGAGCCGATATTGGAGATATGGACTTGGGAGATATGTAGTTCCAAAAGTATATTGCTGTTTGCCACAAAACCATTTAAACAATGTCTCCTTGGAGCGGAAGCAAAATAATTTTGTATCGTCGAAAAAAAAAATTATTTTTCAGAAAAAAACTTAAATTACTTTAGAAGAACAATATATTAAATATTATTTAGAACCACATCTAAATAATATGGCATCACTGGTATACTGCATTCAAAAGTGGTTAAGTTTTTTAAATACATTTACCAGCCGGCTTACTGTATGTTTTTACCCAAGACGAATTAATAAAGCTTGTTTTTGTTGCTTGATTTTCATAAAATAAAATTTGTTTAGTTCTTCATCATGTGCTTCATAATAACTTTTTCCATTTGGAGGTATAAGCACATGCGTAATGAACTGAAAATCGGGGCATGCCATACCATCAGAACTTTATTATTTCATGAAATTTTATCAATATATACCCGGTAGATTCTTTACGATTGTTTTTGTACCAAAAATTGAACTTTTTAAAATATACATATGCATGTATGTACGTGTGAACATACAGTGAACTCGCAGAAACGTAAACTACATGATTTTTTTTCTTTAGTTTCTATAGATTGAAGGCAATAAAATGTGAACAATTTTTCGAAAGTTTGTACTTCATAAGCCAATTAAAAAAGCGCATAAATAGAAGAGGAATGTGAAAGCAGTGAATGCGTTTCTGACTATAAGTAACTAGCAAGTAACTAAAGATAAGTTAAAGGATGCTTTAGAACACCTTCTCTGTTTTCTCTTCGTAGCAATAAAAAAAATAAATAAAAATCTTTTTAATTATCGTACTTTTTATTTATTTTTGGGTGGAATTCAATAACATAATTTGGAAATGAGTAGCTTTGAAACAAACTATTACAAACTATAGCAGGCTTACACGAAAACAGTAGTAGTATTTCAGAATATCTGACTGTATATGAGGTTAGATACACATATATGTGCATTAAAAGGTCGTAGGCACATAAAAAAAAGGAAAATTAAAAAAGTTTTCGTAGCTGAAACAAGTTCAAACAAAGAAAATAATGATTAAATTATGTGATAAAAAATAGAATTTGAAACTTGAACATTTTCGTTTAAAATTACTTCACGTTTCTGCGACTGCACTGTACATGTACCCATAAACTTTTTTAAATGGTTGCTACGCCAAACGAGTGATAATAACATGTAATAGTTTTAACAAAAAAAATTTTCCTAGTAAACAATATTGTAAAAAAAATTGAAAAGTGCTTGCAATTACCAATGTTTGGTCAACTGGTATAATCCTTCATTTTTCTTATAGTAAATCGTCTCTAAATTTTCGTACAATTAAAGCAATTTATGAAAAAAATATATATGTACCAGTCGACTGTGTAAAAAATTTAATAAAGGCGAACCACAATGATGTAACAATCGCCAGACGTAGTCATAATTTATATCTTTAATTATTTGCAGCTTCCTCCAGAACCCACTACGTGTTGTATGTCCGGTTGTGCAAATTGCGTATGGATCGAATACGCTGCGACAGTAGCCAAACTATTAGATGGAAATTGTGATGAGGCTCGACAGATAATTCTAAACAAAATTCAAGATCCCAATTTAAAAATGTTTTTATCCGTTGAATTAAAGTCAATTCAACATAATCTAAAGCAAAGTGATACTCCTTTGAACGACAAGGACGATAATGTAAAGTAGCGATTTCTCTACCTAGTAAAATGTACAATTGTTTTTAAATGTTTATATATACTTAAGTATATTAGCGATATTACATTAATATAATGATAAACATGTTTACTTAAAACCCTTTATGGAAAATCTTTTTTTATATGAGCAAACTTTTAAGTGGAAGGTGTGAAAACCATTGAGGTCTTTTCCTACGAATATCTTCTTGAAATAAGGCTTCATGTAGATTCTGGGAACAAGTGTTCTTCTTAAACAGAACCAATTAAATTTTTTCAAAACTGTCGCTCCTCTCCCTGTATGCCGAATCTTACAATAACAAGTTGTTGGGTAGGATTGCATGCAGTTGAAGGGTAGGATCAGCATGGTAGGTGCTGATGAACTAGGAGTTATGATGATATAATCGGCTAGACTTTAATATAACATTTCAGCTCGGTAGTAAAGTGAAATATTCAAGTCTCAAAATTCGCAATTACCCGACAAAAACCCCATCTAAAACTTGTAGAAATGGTTAGGCAGAAGAATTTGAAACCACTAATTGGAATCGGTATATATATGTATATGTATGTCTATACATATATACATATACTTGTAGAAATGATATACATATATATATATATACAATATAGCTGGGCCCAGTCCACTTTGATCGCCCCAAAAATGTTTCTTTTATTTTGAACATTCCCTCGGAGTAAATCAAGTGTTTTTAATTAACGCTGATTAAGGGGCCCAACGCCTTCAGCGAAACACAGCATAGACTTATTGCGTAAATAGAGTTTAAAAATTAGAGATGTTTGTTTATTTAATTTTTTTAATATTATTTTTTAATATATTTTTCTCACGAAAATATGTTGGTATGATTCGATATTGAGGTAATTAACGCCGCTATACAGCGAATAAGCAGCCAAAGCTCTCTGCGAAATAGAGCATAGGATTATCGTGCTAATCTCTATCAGGCAAAACAGAAAAAAAATAAATATTGCGCTATCTGTCGAATGAACTACACAGAAACACTTTTCATCGCCCATAGAGCATGCATATAAAATTTGGTGAAAATCGGTCTAGTAGTTTTTGAGTTTATCGATCACGAACATATACGTCATTTTTATATATATAAAGTTTAAAACACAATTATGTAAAGAATACAAAGTCGCCTTATGTTAATATAATACCAAATAATTGTTCTACAAAAGAACTAGAGATCATTCTCTGAATATTGGAGTCAATGGTGATCCTTAGCAATTATAAAAGCTACTAGCAAAATAAGTTTGACGTTGCTAAGTCACTGCTTAGAGTATGAAATTTGTATAAATCAGTACAAGTTCTTATTTATTTATTTATGATACAAACGGCTACAGAAAATGGATACACGAGTGAAACAAATTATCAATTGTGACCCAGTCGAATGATTCCTTCACATGTAAATTTAAATGTGATCCACCGCTATTTCAAAAAAATCGATAAAGTAAGTCCCATTCTGATCGCATGGAAATTATCATTTATTTTATGAACATTTTCAGGAAACTTTGCAAATCGTGACTTTTGTGACTTTTCAAAAAATCTGTCACAAAAACGCATTTTTACGACACACTATTATACATTATGCTTTGCACCATATCTTTAAAAATTCGACGTAATTGAAAGAATTGAAATAATTCCCTTGATTTGCTTTATGAAGTAATCAAACATCTGAGCTTAAACATCTACCCGAAAAAGTCCTTTGTCTATGTATAACTGTTATATCTATATAATTTCTTTCTAATATATATCCAACGTATGATATGTTTTGCGTTTGCTTGTTTCTTAAATTTGTCTCTTATGGTTTTGGAAGTGATCAAAATTTCAAGCAATTCTGAATGTTTTTTAATATGGAGGACTTTTTTCCAAATTGTGTTGGAGGATGCAGTTCAAAAAACAAATTATAAATTTTCATGTGAAATCAACAAAATTGAAATTGATTAGACGGCCGCAAATTGACGAAAAAGTATTTATTAAGTATTTTCTCATTCGGCAGTTATCGCATGAAATATTATATATTTTGCTATAAGCAATTATTACATAATTGATGTGAAGTTCTAAATTTTTATCAACAAGCATGCTAAACTATATTCGGAAAAGATAATTTCGATTTGGAGAAAATTTTTTCTTTTTCTACTTACAAAAAGCTGTTAAACCTGCTGAAAATGGAGTTTCACTTGCAAATCCGAAGGGCAGTCCAACAAATGTTGTTGCCAACACATTATTTAAATCCGGCTTATTATAATCCTGATTTGTATTTGATGCATTGAAGCCAGAACAACTATTATCCACTCTATAAGGAAAATAAATAATTTTATCATATTGGAAGCACTTTTTTAAACACGTAAAGAGAACAAAAAAAAAAAAATAAGCACACACCTCGCGTCACTTAATAAATTTTCAGGAGATGACGTGCTGCCTCCCTCACTATGATAGCTTGTATCACGTATCGGAGAAGCCGACTGCGGTAAATGTGTAAATGTTGTGTCATTCGATCTTAAATTCGAAACCGACGTAATGGGACTAATACTTTTACTAACACTATCATTTGTTTTATCACTGTTTCCGTTGTTTTCTAGATGACCGTAAATTCGTGCAAAAAATTGTCGAGGAGACGAAGGGCGCATTTTATTTTTAGCGACAGGACTTTTAGAGCCGTTTGCAAAATTACTATTTGTTATGGAAGTTTGTTTATTTAAAGGTAACATCCTTTTTATATGGTTGTATGTTTTACTTGTGTCTTTGCCGACTGGTCACGCGTCCGTTCACATGAAACTATCGACGTTGAATGATTTGTAGGAGTCGTTTAAACTTGGAGTCTTATAATTATTGCTTGTGAATTATCTTTCTAAGGGATAATTTTGCAAAGGCGTTCTTTTGTTTTAACGATATATTCCTTTCACTTCCGTATATAGAAATTATAATGCATGCACACACACATGCCCATCCTTACGAACGTTTAAAAATGCAATTGTGACCAAAGTTGAGCTGATAGCGATTGAGACGGCCTCTTTTAATAAAGTTTGATGCATCATTGCCTGAATTATCCTTATTATCCTTCTTATTAAGTGGTCAGCCAATGCTTTTTAATACAACCACTACAGTCGTTGTCGAACATTTTTCTGTGCCTTGTTGTCTCTTCCTTTTTAACTATAAACTAAAACAAATATGTATGTCGCTACGTAAGTAGCTTTTAAAAAAATCTATTCGGAGTAAAGAGAAACGCATCGAATATCATGCCTTATAACAATACTCACAATAAAAATTATAAGAAAATAAATTAATATGAGCTGATAGGAGCCTGTTGGCTTTTGTAAGTATTTGTATCCTAATTTTCTACTGAGAGTGAAGCTTGATAAGGATATTGTTCGGTTTGTGTGCTCTTCTATTGGCCAATGGCACGCTTTTTCAGTAAACTACCCTAAAAGCGTGTCCTATTGTATTTACAATATTTATATATAAGTACTACACACATATCTTCATATATTGTGTTATATTCAGGTGTGTACATAAGGATATGAGAAACACTGACAGAATTTAATTGGGAAATTTTTGTAATTTGTCGTCAGCTGTTTTAATTTATAACACATACAAGTATACCTTATAGAATAAATTCAGTGTGAATCTGATCAGAAAATATACTGAACATTGGTGGAAAATACTTATTTATTATTTCAAAAAGTTAAACCTTGTTACCAATTATACGAAGAATATTAAGAAATAAATGGGAATTATTACAAAAGCCATTATAATGAAAATTGCAGATGAGTCGAGTAAGAATCGCATTTAATTAGCACAGAAGTATTTAAATATTATTTTGAAAATTATCTTTCGACGTAAGTAGCAGAAAGGGTCAATATATATGTATGTAGTGATATGTACATAACACGATACCAGTTCTATACGAACCTGCTCTTACACGTTTTCCTTCTACAAGGTAAGAAGGATAACATAATTGCATAGCAATTGTTTTCTTTCAATGAAATGGTTAGTAAGTTTGTCTTTCAAGTTTCGGTTTCGTTCTTCTGTTGCGGCGTCTAGATTCGATAAATATGTTTAGTAGACATTTGTACGGTAATGACCGAGCATTGTATTGCTGCAGCATCCAAATTCTGTTTTCGATATCCCAAACATTAATTATAATAATTCTAACCCACATATTAAAAAAAATTCGATTACACACACAGAAAAAAAGTTTTACGTGTTGTTTTTGTAGCACAAGTGGAGTGTCACCCTGTATTAGAGTAAACGTTTGTTTGAAATCTTTTTTCTTATTAATATCTTTTTAGTGCATCCAAAAACACTGATAAATTTTTGTACAGTGTATTTCTCCATCATGTGTTTGATTGTAAATTTAATTTTATCATTAATAAGGGTAGAAACAATTAATACCAGTATTGTTCACCACCTTGTATCCTAATATTGCTTTAAAGCTCCGCCTTGTTTGCGATATAATAAAAGGAAAATTAAATAATCACACTCGTTAGGATTCTATTAAAATTTGTGTTGAAACATGTGCTGGCGATAATTTTGAAATGTTTCTTTTTGTTGTTGATGTTGGCTAAAATGTTAAGATGGCCGTTTTGATTTTATTTTACATTAACGTAATACGACTAATTGCGTATAAAAGGTAATTGATAATAATATATAAATATATATAAAAGATAATTTATATTTAATCTGAATCTGCTGCACTCATTTTTATATTGTTCTAGTTGTACGTAATAGACCCATTTTTTGCACTGTTAAATCTCTTAAAGATGCCGGTGTATAACATGAACTTGTTTTACTGTTATTTGATTGTTTTACCATGTATTCAAATGACTCACAAAGAGTCATTGCCTTTCAACTGCACCAACTTGTTTGTATATTATTTTCACACTTTTGAAAAATAAATTTAAAAATTATTCAAACGATTTTATTATAACTTTGTAAGAACTTTGTAGCATTGCGAAATAACACCCATTCATTTACGCAAAATATTTTGAAATGGCTTAAGAGGTATGGTGTCCTTAAAAATTGTTTTGAAAAAGTCAAAGTTCATTGGTGAAGTTAATATGTGCGTGTATATGTATGTTGTGTTAGGTAATTTATAGCATTATAGCAGTTGTAGAAAGTAAAATTTTCGAGCTGTAGTTTAATTATATTTTGGGCATAAAAAATTTAAATGGATTTCGATACCGGATTTTACACGTTGGAAACTTTGAAGAAACATGGGTCTGTTCTGCTTGATTGTCATGCTAAGACTTATTATTATTATTTATTTTATAATTTATTTTATTATTTATTCATTATTATTTAAATAATGTTTCATATTTACAAACATATAGATTGTTATATTATGCTGCTAAAATTGTTAATAAATTATAGTTTTCAACGAATTCTTAAGATAGATTTAAAATATTTTATTTTGTAAATTTGTGTACCAGAAAAATAGTAAAAATCTATTATAAAATTTGTTGCCACTTAGAGCAAAAATATTGGATCTCTTTGTTTGAGAGTATTTAATTTTTATTCTTAGCTCTTCGTGGATGATCGGCCTATTTGAACCATTTTAAAAAGATGTGTTTCCTCCACACTTCAAAGAAAAAGTTGCATGAGAGGAAACAGATGTAATATGGCTTTAACTTATCATTCTCATTTAGATTTAAATAGCTTGGTATTAATGATAATAAATACAAGTTAGTCTGTCTCAATGTAAGGCATTTGTAATATATCATTAAAGCTTAAAAATATAAAAGAAACAAAATAAAAAAAAAAAATTATCAAAGTAAAAAATTCTTAAAAGGTTTTGAAACATTAGAAGATTTTTGATAAATTAAAGTAAATGAAATTAAAACAATTCTTACATTTTCCTTCATCAAAAATTTCTGTAAATCAAAAAAAAAAAAAAAAAATAAAATAAAATAAAAAAATAAGTAAATTATTTTACTTAAATAATATAAATTATTGTAATGTTTTATAAATAAATACGTAATTCAGTTCATAATTAAATTTTAGATAATTTAAGTAATGAAATTATCCAATTCTGATTTAAGTTTTATACGAAACGAGGTGACCAACTAATTTTGTATTTGTGTAGAACCATAGCTATGAAATATGTGGTACACGTTTATTTAAAATTAGATATAGTATTTCTGAATTAAGGAGTGGTTAATTAGGTTGACATGGGAAATCAGGTCTTTTATGAATAAGGAATAATCTAGTTAGATTGAATATTTTTTGTTTCTATTGATCTTAAATATAAATATTTATTATTTATTTACTTAATATTACGATTATATGAATATAATTATAATATGGGTAGAAGCACTGGCTGCAGAGGCGGGGAAACAAATATAAATATATTTTTTAAATACATTGATGGAGCTTTTTTGTTTCAAAACCTTTTATTTTCGTGCTTATTTTCGGTGCTTCTGCACAAATTTGCAAAAAATAAATGAGAATTTCACCAAATCAATATTGAATTGGGTTGCTTGTACTGGTATACGATTGGGAGCATTTAGGATTTTTATTTATTTTTTTCAAATTCATGGAAATTTCAAGATAATATTTTTTTTATAAAATCTTGAACTTTTTAAGAATATGTTTTAAGGACTAATAGTAATTTGTTACAAACCGCACTAAAATAATGCATATAGTGTAGCTTCACCAAGTAACAACAAATGAATTTTTTGAAATAAAGTGTATTCTCTTAAAATTTGTCACCATGGCGAAAAAGCTTTGATTTTTAAAATAAGAACCGATTCAAACTATTTATTTATTTACATTTGAAGGCATATTTACTTTAACACTAATTTTTCCATACTCCTCTGAAGTGTACTTTGAGCAAATGTTTCATTAGAAATATTTATGCACATACATTCGAAACTAAAAAAAAATCTTTTAAAAATAGTTATAAAATAATAGTTACTGGAAAAAAATAAAATATTAATTATAATAAAATAGCAAATTCCTTCAAACTGATTCATACGTACGTTTTTTATTGTGACGTCAAATTTTTTGATTTTTTTTTAAATATAACGTCTGTTATCATTATTTTATTTTTATTTGAGTCTACATATTTATATCTTTATGCTTTCGAATTACCCTGTTTAAATTTTAAATCTCTTATTCTCGTAGTCCACTCTCTTCACGGTCTAGCTGTCACCTTAATCAAAACCACAAAACAAAAAAAAAACAATATAGTAGCGTCTTAACATGGCCTTAGTACCTGCGATACTTTGGATACGAAATGGTTAAACGACGGGTTTGTTCAGTGACTTCGAGTACAAGCGAAGTAAACGAAAAATAACGCAAAATTTTAAGATTGTGTAATTTAAAAAAAAAATTTCTAACAAAGTATTTGCGTTCGTATGCATGTATATTAATACAGTGAAAGGAGATAAAAATTAATTCTAACAAAATATATCCATATATGTATATAAATTTATTTATGAATAATAAAAGATAAAGTAAACTGTTGTGCATGCAAAAAAGAAGATAAAAAAGAAATCAAACAATGTCAAATATTCGAAGAAAATTACGTGTATGGCCAGATGAATTTGTTTCACTGCGGAGCAATCAAGAAAGTGTACAAACCGATAAAGAAAGTGATAAAAAGAGTTTAAACGTAATCATAAGCAGCGGCAGTATTGCTGACAACATAAATGCTACCACTTTTGAAATTAAGCCCAACTTAATGGGTGTTAATAATAAAAAACACGTTGCAACAACAAAATCATTAGATTTAACAGGTTTTCATGAAGATGCTCATTATTGCTACACCAACAATGACGACAGAAAATTTGATGACGTCTCACAGTGAGTTATTTTTGTTTATAATCAACATCTGTACACACTTACAGTGAAATGCATTTTCATGACTTATTTCTGCCATGTCAGAGAAGAGTATTTAACCCAAACACTGGGCGAAAAGCCAGAAATATATTTAATGAAATTTTGAACGCTAAGTACGCATATCGCTAGACAAATAGAATTCTACATTGTATTTGTAGACATTTGATTTTGTTTGCTTTTTAAATTTTTTGTACTACTTTGATAAATTTTTCTCTCTTAAAGCCATGATCATGCCTTGCCTCAGAAGGCAAGATCAAATATTGACAATATATTACTTTAACAATTGGTGTTCTAAAACGAAGTTTTATTTAAAACACATTTACAAGAACATTAAAAAAAAGAGTTTGAATAATTTAAAGTAGAAAAAAAAAATTGGAATTTGGAAAGGCAACAAAACAAATAATAAAGGGGGATCCCACAAATTCTAATAAATTTCTTTAACTACATAACAGTTCATACAATTTTTTTCGGAAAAATGTTACTTAAATATTTTATTTATATATCTCAAATAATTATTTTTGTAAAAATAACTGAGAGTACGTAAATAGGAAATAATTCATGTCTTTTAAAGAAGTTAATATTTTTACGTATACTTTTTCTTACATTTTAGAAAATAAATATAGAATATCTGATAAAAAATAAATGGATACATTTTTCCTTAATAGAGAGGATACAGATGTACAATATATTTTTGGTTTGCATTATTCCATAAATTCCTAAATAGGCATTATTCCTAAATAGGCATTAAGTTTTTGAGAAAATTCCTAGGGGGGTTTTTTTTGAGAAACTTATTTTGTTGTTGTAGGTTTTGAGAGATAAAATATTATAAGGTTTTTTTTTTATATAAAAACTTTGCTAAGAACTTACCATATTTTTTAAATCAAATATGTGAACGTAAGAATTGTAACGCATTTCTTTCTCTTTCAAAAATGGTCAACGTTTTATGATAATTTATATTTATAAATTCCTATAATGATTCCTGTGGCTGACTAATAAACTATTTGTGCCTTCACATAAGAAGTAGAAATGGAATACATCCAAATCGTATATTTTATTTGCAATGTACCAAGGCATTCTTGGGATACAGAAACATAAAATTGGGTATGAGGTTTGAATAATGGCACCTTTGCCTTGACTAGAATCGTTAATGGTTTGAATTTAACCTCAACCAAAATAAAAAAAGTAAGAGGGAATTTTTTCCGGTAACATTTAGATTAACAAAAAAAAGTAAAATTAAATTGCACAATAAATATTACGGAGCCATATTACGCATGGCACATAATGACTCAAAATTTAGGGAAAAAGATTCTTAATTCCACTTAAGATATCTATAGAGATATATAGAAATAAAACAGATTAGTTCGTAAAATAAGAAAAGAAATAAGTAGTCATAATAATAGAAAAGTCGTACGATATTCAATTGTAATAAAAAATATATGTATATTGGCTATAGTAGTACCTTTATTTTACATAAATATACATACATATATATCTATGCCTTACATTCCGTGTGCAATAGGGCCTTTTCTACATGTACAAGAATTTACGATACGTCTCTTTAAAAGAAATTAACCATAGCCAAAGGTGATATTACTACGCCAGTCGCAAGTGAGCCAGCTTAGTAACATGATGCTTTTGCTCTTAACGCCTCTATTTAGCGTTTAATTTACATATGTAAATTGGTAATTATGTGACAACTGTTAAAAATAGCAAAGATCAAAAATTAAAAGAAGAACAATAAGAAGAAAACAATTTGAACAATAAAAGTAAAATAAAATCTTTAAAGAATTTTTTATTTATTTACGGAATATTACAATTATATGAATATATGTATATAATATGAGTAGAAAAGCTGGCTTGGCTGCTGAAGCCATCCGCTACGACTTTCTTATATATTGTTGTTGAAGTAAAACTTGATAAAAGTGTCATACAATAGCGGACAATTACACAACTTTAAAATTTCTATTCTGCAATTAAACGCTTACAAAAATATAGGTATTTTTAAAGGACCCTGATTAGTGTGAAAAAGTTCTAACACAGAGGATTATTAAAATATCTTTAAGAAAGTAGTTATTCTTATAGCAGTTATTCATTTAATTAGTTTTTAAATGCAATTGCAAAATTTTCTATTAAAGTACAAGGGGCATGTGAATAAAGATTGTATTTAAAAATCTAAAAATTTTTCTTCGTACGTTTTTAAGGTCATTAGTAAATTGTATTTTGTTGTTTTATTTGTTTCTATAATCCCATCAAAGGGAATTTTTCGTAGGCTTTCACTGTCAAGTTCTTTTCCGCTTTACTTTGTCAACCTGGTTTTATTAATGTACTCATACATGCGTATGTATTAGTGTAACTAATTCTCCGTATTTGTAGTCTGATTTCCTATCAGTACTCCTTTCTCATAATACCGGCATGTGGAAATCTGCAAACCCCATAAATAATCAATACCGATGGCTCTCAACTTTTTTGTTACATCCCAACAAAACTGCCAGCACATAAACTTAACCATTTATAAGCGGCAATGAAAATGATTTTCTATTACTTAAGTGTTGAACTCGTAATCACACAATTGCTTTAATGTATGCTAAAGATTGCATTCATAAACTCACACACTTTCTTATAATTAACGTGCACCTCGAACGATATTATAAAAATATCGCCGTGATAGAGTGGATTAGTATTATTACATCATGATTATTTTGATTTTAAATACTTTAAATTTGTTTGATAATACTTAGAAAATTACGAAATGGAAATATTTGTGGTTACAAATGATCTGCATAGTACATTATCCATTTCTGATATTATTAATTATATCGCATTTAACTGCCGAAACTGATTCTAAGTGATTCTGATCAAGTTGTTATATTTAAAAGGCGTAAAAGTAAATCTGGAATAATTTTGCAAATTTAAGTATTTTTCATGTATTGACCTGTTAAGTGTATTTATTCGTTTTTGTTATACATAGTATAACTATATATATTATATTGTATATGTTTTTGTTTAGACTGATAATGCTTGCGCTTACATGTACATACATTTATATCTTATCACGGATATAAAATGTTTGCTGGTAAATGCCAAGTGACCAGTCTCTGTCAACATTCCAACAACAATTAACACATGAGATATTAAAACACTTCAGAAAAATTCACAAGAATTTTTTTATGACTATTTTTTATGGTTTTAGCCATTTCTAGTTGACGAACATTCTCAATTTGCACTATTTTGAATTTTCTTTCTATCATAAAATTAAATTTTAAAATTTACGTTCAAATTCCATTAGAACTGAAACACTAATCTCTATAAAGCCCATACATACATATACACGTTTTTACATATGTATGTATTTTTGTATAAAGAATGATTTAAGTAATTTAAAAATACTCGAATTTAAGGGGCGCTCTTCATTATCTTTTTTTATCACATGGAAAAAAACGAAGCATTTACAAATCAAAGAAATATTGCCAAATCGGTATAAAGCTAAAGTAGACCGATAAGCATGCTAGTTTTGTGAATTGATTTTGTATTTACTCGTATTAATTTAATACAGTGGATTTTTGAAATATGATGGTTTTGAACGTTCCTAAAGGTAATGATTCGCTGTCCTACACTCTATATATAGCTGTTATACACATTTCCTTATATCCCTTTTTCCCTTAACACTTAAATTAAATTGGTATCTGACTTTTAACATTTGATTGCATAATGCCAAATAAGTACACTAAATCCTGTTGTTACACGGTACATACGTTCCAGAGAACACCATGTAAAAAATTGCACAAAAAAGAAAACAATACATATTCATAAAGTTATACTTGTATATTTGATTTATTCAACTTTGAAAGTATTAGTATTTAGAAATTCTATTTCTATATACAGTGTTGATTTTATTTAATTTTATGATATTACAACCAACAACTAATTCACACATTTTCTTAAAATATTTTGTTAAAGAGCAGGAAACGATTAATTTTGTTAATCATGTTATTTAAAGAAAGTCGTGTAGAAATATTAATTGCAAAGGTGTCACGATGTAAATTCTACAATTCTCGAAAAACAACTCTTGTTTCGTTATCCAAAACTAATATTTTCCTACATTTCAGAACGGTGTTAAAGTTCCTCAAATTGATCATATGTGAATTATATAAATAAATTAATGTATTTTTAATTCCGGCACCGGTAAAATAAAAATTTTATGTGTAGTTTGTTTCGCACAAGTGAAGGGCAATGCAGATTCGCGCCACACTGATTACCATCACTATTTGTTTTTTTGTATGTAAAACACAGCAACAAAAAATAACAGAGAACGATGAAAATTCTCATATTCTCTTGCTCTCTGTTATTGTACATGCATACACATTCATACGTATGTGTGCATATATTTTTTTTTCTTATCATTGAGTTAAAATACAATGTTGAATAAATTCCAAATTATTTTTCAGTTGTCGGTAAAACCTCGCAATATGCAGTTCATAAAAACAGATTTGTTTACGCTGCGTTGACGTGTGCAAGTAGTTATTAATAAATTGAATTAACGAAGTGAAAGCCCCACACCCCAACTGTGTTCTTGCCCACCAAAAAACACAAAGTTTTTCATAAAGTATATTGATATTTGTAACCACATACAAATGAAGTGAATTACATAAATTATTGCAGGCAACTAAATATACATTTTCTATATTATATTGTTTATAATATAGAAAAAGAATTTAAATATTTTTTAATTGTTCTTAAATTGTTTTTCTCCATGTAATTTGTTGCTTTAATAACATTTTACAGTTTAATTTTAATTTATTATACTATAAAGTTTTCTTATTAAAGTATATCGTGGAAAATGTGAATCTCCATACATACATGCTCGTAGATCAATCCTAATACATACGTACTCAATAAAATGTTAATTATGTTGACACAGATTTAAATTTTAAAATTATAATAAATTTAATTGATTTTATTCTACTTGTGTAGAAATGTGTATGTGTGTTTGTGTGGGTATTGTGTGTAAGCATATAAAAAGGCATTTCTTTAAATCTTCTTTAATCTCTAAAATTAAAAAAAATTTTATATGAAATATAATCGTCATTTTATGATGTCGCGTTTTTAAAGTGCCCAATATTAAACGACTAGATATCTCTTGTCGTACCCATGGTAAAGATTTTTGCATGAAAATAGGCGTCACTTGCCTACCAATTGGCATTTAAAAAAATAATTCTTTATTGAACACCCTATCCTCCCATGATGATTTGCAAATCAGACTGACTAATTGACAGCCAATTGGGTGAAGGGTGTTCAACAATATGGGTGCCATCAAAAAAATGTGAAAATTAAATAAAAAATCCCTCTTTCAATATTCCCCCTTATTATGAAGAATACAAAGTGACATGGATTTATCCGTAACTGAAAAAGTGGAGAAACGCATGAATTCCGCTCCTGACACCACTTATTTCTCAATTTTTTTTTTTTTAAATGTGGCTACGTTTAGCGTAATATAAAAATTGCTTTGGATTAAAAATCGGTGTGGCATGTAAAGGCTTTTAATGATGGTTTATACAAGTTGTTGGGCGGAAGATGGTATTTTTCATGCAATTTCATTTATTGTTATTAAAATTGTTTGTTTTCTTTTTGACAAAAATGAATTACCGAAATGTCGTTGTTGTTGTAGCGTTACAAACTGTTAATCTGAATACACTCTGGTAAATAAAAACAAAATTATACAATTTTAGTTCTCGCTTTTTTTCATGTCATGTGAAATTTTGTGTTGAGAGGGGGAAATTTATATTAAAATAAATTTTTTTTATATACTAAAATTCATTTTATAAAATAAATTAAGTAAAAATGACATTGAGATGCTTGTATTTTAATTTACATCTACATATTTATGTATATATGATGCGTGCGCGGAAACTCGGATATTCATATCCAAAACAAAGCTGTGTATTTTTTTGGTACCAACTGTGTACCTCAATTTTGAAAGTACTTTCTTAAATGACAAGGAAGGGAAAGAAAACATTTTAATTCTTCTTGGAGTAAAATTAAAAATAACTAAATTAACTTCGCATTTTAGGCTCAAGTGGGAAATCGTTGAAAATAATCCATATTTATTATAAAAACAGGCAATAATAAACATATTATTTTTTACTGGGATCGGTGAATTTCTTAGATATTGCCTAAGGGATATAAAAGTAATTCGGTGATTGGCTTTTTTCTCATTTAATTTTGTTAGCAACTTAATTTTTTATAAATTTTATGAACGGTATTTCTGAATTACTGTGTATGAAAGAGAGTTTGTATGAAAGTTTCTTTGGTACATTTTTTATATAACCAAAATGTTTTTCTGAATAAAGCAGATATTAACGTTTGAAAACAGACAAATCTATTGCGACATTTACGAGCATGTTGTGTTTATAATTATAAAATCCCCAACAGTTCTTTATAACGCGCCCAATTCATTTTTAATTAAAAATTCAAATAATATGCTAATACCTTTCGATCTGTTACAGCAGTGGAATATAAAAATAATCGAAAATTTACTTCATAAACTAACACCATATATACATTCATAGATCTTCGCGTATACGTATGTTTGTATGTGAAACAAATGAAAATTTCAAATAAAATATTTGCAGTTTCTAATTCATCAATATGCGGCGTAAAAAGTAAGTTTATTTAATTTTATATACGAGTGCACATATTATGGTGCTATTAGGTTAATAATTTTTATGTTTATAATCCAAATCCATAACGATATACATTTTATACATTAAAAATCTGTGTGAATACGATTCAAATGATACAATTTGGTATTGTCTGTAATGAATACTGAGTAAACACTTGACATTAAAAAATGAATCATGCCAAAGCATGATTAATATGAATGAATTTTATTGTACTTAATGCCCGGTATTTCTTGCTCTTGCAAATCACTCGTATGAATCAATATGATTGTTTTGAATAATTTTGGAAAGAACTCTTTTCAATTACAGTTTTTTAACACAATAGTTTCGTTTAAAAACAATATAAATAATATACTGAATTTGAAGTCTGCAATGGGGGAATATTTATATGTGATTCCATTTTTGGCAAAGCAATCCCCTTTCCCTTTTGGTTTTTGGGGGGAAAAATTTTGTTTTTGTCCGCTGTACACATTCACTATTAAAAAAGTTATAATAAAATCTTTTAAATAATTTTTAAATTTATCTTGTACATGATGAAAGACAGTGAGTGTGTGTGAGTTATTTGGATACATTTCAGAACAATTAACTGGCAGTCAAAACAGGTGCCTATTAAATAAGGACACCTTGAAGAGAATTAACACTCTAAACAATGACACTAGTACGTATTGTTCAGTACCCATATAAAAATAAAAATATAAATATGAGAGGGGCGGGAGAATGCCATTCCTTGACATAGAGGCATCCAATACTCGGCTGTAAAATATATTTTTCATGGTAAACAATAATTACTTGTCAAAAATTTAAATAAATTATTACTATGGGTAACTTGTTTTTGCTCAGAAGTTGAAAAATAATTGACTATCAAACGATCAAGATTTATATCGACAATAATTACGACAAAATTAAAAGAAAAATGTTGGGCGAGAAATGTTATATTCTGTTTATTGTTCTGTGAACATCTCTTTCACAAGGACCTCAAGGATTACTTTCATTTCTTCAAAAATTCTTGTTCGTATACTTTGTTCAGTTTGTTCCGGTTTGATTTTACATATTCTAACGTATCTATTATAAAATCGGACCAAAATATGTTGTTCCATTTTCCAAAAAGTCAAATATCATATTTGAACTTTCTACTTGAACACTTAAAAATTTGGCAAAATTGATTATACGAGTATGTAAAATAATTTCTCAAAAGTTTGGTGAATATTTCAGAACTGCTTATACTTGGTATTTTTATTCATATAGTCAACATGATGCAATTTTTTCTGATATTTATTGGTTTGGAATTGAATCTATTCAAGAATTTTTGTTTTTATTTGTTCTTTGATTTCCTTTCAATTTATTAATTTTGAAGGGAGAACTGATTATATTGAGAATCTAATTTAAATAGTTTAATATAAAAATATTGATAAGAATTTCCTTTTTTTTTCAATTAATTTTCTTGGCAAGTAATCTATTTTTGCAATCAGTTTTTTTTTACTTTTTTAAAATTTTTCATTATCTTTTGAAATCTTTTTTTTTTGCTCTTTATGGGTTTAGTATTACTGTTTGGTTTTGAGCACAATTTAGAAAAATAATTTTTTATATTTTACAGTTTGTTTACGGTAATGTCAAAGAAAGCAATAAAAACTATTCAAATCTAGATTGCAGTGAGTGCAAATGCACTATTACATTACATATTTTTGCACAAAACACTGAATACAGCTAATGTTTAATGTTTCAATACACGCCTTATTCACTATCCTACTCAGTCGTACGACTCATTTTCACGAAGAGTCCGATGTTTTTCAGGCAAATGGCAGCGAATTATTTGTTAGTGGCTTGAAGTAAATGCAACTCTGATGGCATGGATATGAAAATTGTCATAACACTATATTTGACCAATTATGCGATTGTGTCGGTGGTGAAGTGAATCAGCGCCTTAAGCATTATTGTGTGCACTATTGTATAATGATATACATGTATGTATATTTATATGTGGGGGTGTTAGTGATACGACGAATATTCGTATCAATCGCTAGTTTCTTTAAGAAAACATTTCGATAACGATTCAAGTGCCACCTCACACGCCAAAATAAGCAGTTTATTCTCAATGTATATATTTTAATGCATTTTTAATTAAGAAATTAATATTCTACTGAGTATTTGTTTTGGGGCATATAATAAAATAAAAATAAATTTAAACTTAACATTAAAAACAATGCATTTGAAAATGCGCTTTTGTACGAGTTCCCAATAACACAGCCCTCAAATTATTTGTCGGCCAATAATGGATAGAGATAAGAAAGTAAAAAGGCAATTAATAAATTTATTACCAACATTTTTCTTGTGTCGTTTTCAAATACAATTTAATAACCACCAATAAAGTTTTTGGTTAATTTCTGTTAATTTGAATAATATACTTACTTACAAGAGTTATGAACCTCTTTTGCATACAAATTAGTATTCCTAAATTAACATTTAATATTCGTATAGGTATACGTTTTAGAAATTGGTATTCACCAACAATGTTGGCAAAAGTAGGGGAAATCCCTACATGTACACACATGTATGTATTTAATAGTACTATAATAAGCTGCATTTACACGATTGAAAATTTGTTCAAAATTGCTCAACAAAATGCTTTAAACTCGTGTAAACAGCAAAATTTCTTCAAAATTGATTGATAACAATTTATTGAACAAAAGTTTTGAAGATTTCATTGATGCCGTGCAAATAAGCATAAAAACCGGCAAGTATGTTAATTCTTTTGATTCAATACATATCACCTGTGTTAAGGCGCCGCAAGGAATTCTTAACCGCAGATAGGTCCCAGCACAAATTATATATCTCTGAATTTGTCCCTAGTCGCTAAAAATTTCAAAGTAATTGCCAGACCTTCTCCGGGGCATATAGATACCCGCATATTAGTATTGGACTTTTCTATTGATGGTGTGACGAGATTAAGTAAATGGTAAAAATCGTCTGGTGACATTCGCACAAAGTTTTTGTATAGTTCAGGATGACTCCTTTTCAATTGTTCCCTAAAAGACACATACACCATTGCCTTCCAAAAGAAAAAATCGGAACCAATGTTCCTTTTGTTTTCTTCTTTCTTTCGTTTCCTCTTTTCCAGCTGCTACTTCTTTCTCCAATATTAAAAATTTTGATGATATGATGTTTATGTCGTGTCCATACTTATTAATAATAATTTATTTCACAAAACATGCAAAACAGCTAATCAAAGTCAACATTTTCAATATAAAAAGTTTACTAATAGTGTAAATGAGCTTCAACAAATTTTGAACCAATTTTTATCAAAAGATTTTGAAATATATTGAAAGAATATTTTAATGAAATTTTTGAAACGTGTACATAGATCATCAAAATAAATTTTCAAAATTTTGATAAGACTTCAAAATGTCTTTAATCGCATAAATCTAGCTTAAGGAAAATTGGAAATAATTTTTTTTTGTCTCTATCGCATTATTTTTGAAATAAATACAGAAATAACGTTTCTCATCACTATAAACCAAATTATCTTTCACTAAAATCGCCTAACAATTTATTTTCGCTGGTGTTTTTAAAACCGTTTTAAATTTAAAGTATTATAAATAAAAGATTTGAAACGACTTTTATATGAAAATTCAATGAAAGTTGTCATATTTATTTTAGTTGAATGGAATTACATACAATTCGAAACTAATTTGAATTCAATTTACTCTTTAACATTTTATTTGAAGAGAATTATTCATTCTTTTAATTGAATTTAATTAAAAGCATATATATGTGTATATTATTTTTTAGCTCTTTTACTTATTTTCTATTAAATCCTTAAATTTTAGTGAATATATTCGAATTAAATTCACTTCTCAGAGCCAATGCGTTTTCTTTTATTTTTGTAGAGGAGCTTTTTTCATCATGTTGGGAAAATCGCATATGGTTTTTTATAATTTGCTTAGATTTTTGTACGAGAAATCTACTGGCAACATTGTTCGCCAATATGAAAAATTTACAATCGTCACATCACCAGTATGCACATGGATTTACAAACAAAATTATACTGCCAAGTTGCATGTAACGAAAACACCAGTTAAGGCACGTTTCGTTATTGTTTGTAAAGCTTTTTCATTGTTTTATAAACAATTTTATTAAAAGCAAAAGAAATTACAAAAGTGTAGTCGCTACTAAGAAACACTAATCGGTGGAATTTCAAGCCCATAGCATGACCGGTAAAACCATTTTCGAAATATAAATATATGCCTGATTTTGGCATTGAACTCAAGACACGCGTCGTGATATCCGTAATTAGCTCTGCTGGCAGATTTAACAATTCGATGTCAAGCATTTGAAATTGTTTAGTTTTTGGTGCCTCTGCAATGACGCAACTTCAGCTTTATAATGGTACACTCTATAATAAAAATAATTTTTTCTCGTACGCACATACGTATAAAAATATATGTGTATGTGTGTATGTGTGTACTAGTATATATTTCGTTAGCTTTTGAATTTAAAAAAGTGTTAACTTTATTGAGGCGTACAAGTGCTGGTAGCTTTACAAGAATGTGATTGATTAACCATACATTGAGCGCTGGCGGTTTTAACAAAACCCTTATGGCGTTTTCTTTTCTACAAAAAAAGGCAACACTAACCGCAGGGAGGGCAATTTGTGTTCTTTTCTCAAAAATGTGTTGCCCTGTGAAAGGGTTGCGTGTTCTTTTCTAAAAAATGTTGTCCTTTCGCAGGGCAAAAGGCATTGCACTTTTGCCCTGAGCAAATCAACAGCGCAGCAATTGCCCTGTAAAACAGATGGCTTTTATTCTTACACAGCGTTACCAGATAATGTTCAAAAAAACTCTTTTGAGTTGAAAGAGTCAGAAAATTAGATTTTAAAAATAATTTTTATATTTTGTATCGTATAAAACAAATAAAAGACCACTATGCGGCAGCTTATTTGTATGAGATATTAAAAAAAAATATTTGTTTTCTCAAGCAGATGAATTCGCAATCTGGCAACTGAACATTTTTGTATACATATTTTATAAAATATACAGAAAATGTTTGTTTATCAGCTGTTAAAATTTTTTTTCTAATTTGTGTTCTTTTCTCGTTATATAAAAACTTGCACTTTCACAGGGCGGGCAAAACATTTTAAAAAGGCACCTCACAGGGCAACATTTTTAATGTAGAAAAGAAAACGCCATTAATCGCAACATTTTCATTTATTGCCATTCTAATAAAAGCAATCATTAAACTTTTGGAAGCAGTAACTAAAAGAAAATATAACTACCGAAATTTTTCTGGTTCTCTAACTACTCAGACTGCATGTTCTTCAAAAAACGGAATTAAACTTTTTCTTAAGAAGTTTATATTATCCTTCTACAAACATTCTACTTGTTCCTGCCAGAGTTATTTAAGCTGGTGGATTACTCAGCAATCTTGGCAAACTATTTTCACTTCTCGCAGTATTTACATTTTTGTCTTAGTGTTGAAGCAATCTGAGTTGTTTTGACCTTTCGCTGCCTTTTCAGAACGGTTACCGAATCACCCATCTTTACTCGAACATTAATATGTATGCTCGGGCAATACTCTTTCACCATGAACCCGAATTTTTTGTTAGTGCATCATTTTGTAAATTCATCAGTTACAAATAACTCTGCAGGTCTGCGTCTAGACTTAGTATTGACTAGTTCGTTGACTTTTACTACTTACCTAAAGCTTAATTCACTAGTTTCTGTGTGTATGTAAGGAGGAGTATGTGTGAGCTGATCTATGTACATATGTGTAAATATACATAGATATATACTCGTATGTAAGCACATTCTTTTATTAAGATTCTAGATAATATTATTTAAAAGAATTAACAACAGTGTGTGATAAGCATGCAAAGTGAGTAATTGATAATTTTCTTATTTAAATAATCTATTAATGTCGGTATTATTATAAAGTAGCGGTCGGGGAGGAAATAGAAAATGCACAACAACAAAAATATAAATGTACAAGTACATATTGGGTGTTTTTTTAGAGTTACAAGTTATAGTCTGGTTTACCGAAGCAGACAAGTTACTTTACATAACCTGTCAGAAGATAATAAAAGGCAGTAAAATCAAACGGTTTCGTGGCCCATCTATCTAATTGTGTTATTAGGTGAAATTATATTTTCGAAACAAGTTTCTTTGGGTAAATAATTTGGTCATATGAATACGCTGCGTAGCGTGCGACGCAGTCATGCAGGGACCAGATATCAGCCTTCTAATTGAGAATAGTAAAAATGCGTAATCATTTCCCACAAAACGCTCCACATACTAATTTTCGGTGCATGGAATGATGTTTCAACCATTCTGCTTATTTACGTATCCATAACTAAAGATGGGCTTCATCGGAGAACGAAATTTTGAATGGAAATTCAATATCAACGTAAATACATGAAATGTCAATCAAACTAAACATAAGGAAAAGTGTGTCGGCAAATAAAGTAGTGTGGCCAACTTAAAGTTGTGAACCTCTTAAAAAATTCATTGCATACACTTGCGTTGTACGTTGTACATTGGAAATATTAATAGCAATTTCTCTCAGTCACGTGCTTTGGATAAAACCTTTTTTTAAAGTACATTATTTAAATACTTTTTTTCAATAGCCGTTAACGCACTCAGAGGATGGCATTACTCATGCATTGCATTGCGTTGTAATTGTAGGAAAGGGATGGTAAAGGAGAAGACAGAGCTGAATTTCGCTGTTACTTCGTCGATGAAGTATTGCTACAGATAACGGGAACGCGGGTCCATGTGCTAAGATCTATATTTTTTCATCGCTGTAAATTGTTTGCTATGAAATAATAAGCCATCAGAGATATGCCAAAGCATTTAAAAATTCCACTAGCAATCACAGATGAGATGTGAATATACTATTCATAAAAAATCCTATTTATATATTTTTCAATGCTAAGCGTGCGTTTTTTGTTTCTTTTTCCCGGTTTATTTTTTGTTTTAGAATATATTTGTTATATATTTGCTAGAAATAAAGCAAACGAAGCATGTTCGATTTTTGTAAGGTAGGTATCCATCCCTTTTAGAGGCAACTGCGCCGGCTTTGAAAAATCCTCTTTATATATTTCCTTATGCTAAACGAGCGGTTTTATTATTTTTTACCGGTTTATTTTATGTTTTAGAATATATTTGTTATATATTTGCTAGAAATAAAGCAAACGAAACATGTTCGATTTTTGTACAGTAGGTATCCATCCCTTTTAAAGGGAACAGTGCCGGCTTTGAAAAATTGTCTATATATATTACTGAATGCTAAACGAGCGCTTTTATTATTTTTTACCGGTTTATTTTATGTTTTAGAATATATTTGTTATATACATAATTGCAAGTCATAAAGCTCTTAAGGTGGGAGATATGGGTCGAACAGGCGACTAATCATTTGTAGTTGACGAACTTGTTAACTAGTTGATGGCTGGAACGTGTGTTGTAACTAATTGTAAATTGAAAAAGTACAAAGTATACGAATGACGTATTCTATGTGACTAGGGCTTTTATTTGTGCTTTTATAGTCGAAAAACTGTTGTAACTGTTTTGTTTATAAATCTCCGATAAGGCCCAATTTAGATACGCAAAACTTAAAGCGATAAAAAGTTGATTTTGCGATCATACTGCATGTTCCATATTTTAAAATACAATTTAATAATTGTGTACACAATAAAAAAGTTATTTTCTCATATAAATAAGTGTATTTGTAGCCGTAATTTTATTGCACTTGTAAAAATGTATTTTATTATTTTTCTTTATTTATTGTTATTTATCTTTTTTTATATTTAAATTTTTATTTTTCAATTTTTCTACTTTTAATTTGTAACACTGAATTTCATACATTGCAAAAGGAATTTAATTTCATAAAAAGATTTTACAATTGATTTTAACATTAAAGCAAAATATTTTTTCAATCGGAAATCACTAATGCATACATTGATCATGTGTACAGTCGAACACGTTTATAACGATCTCAAAGAAACCGGACATTTTACTTCTTTATAGACGTAGTAGAAAAATTTGTGAATCAGATCAAAAAAAAAAAAAACAGTGGATAATGTTGATTGTGGGATTTTATAAAGTCCGCCATTTTGTTGTTTACTTTTGTTTAATTTCTCAACTTCATTAATTATTGGCATTTTTGTTGCAACCGAAATGGAATTTCTTTTACTTTTATCCATATTTCACTTTTTGACTTTCTTACAACTTAAAGACAACCATCTGTTTTTATTGTTTCCTTAAATAGTTTTGTGTTGTGGCGATTTTTTTGTATTTTTTTTTTTGTTTTGATCTGTTTCGTAGATTATCTATACGATATAAATGCAGTGAAAATTATATAATTTTTGTTTATATTTGTACATTGTTTATATTCAACTGTTCCGAATTTTATATACCCTTCCCCACGAATATATTTGTCTACAAATGTAGAAAATAATTTTTTTGTTATATTACTTTTATTTATTATCCGATTTTCATGCTGTATAATTTTGAGAAAATTTTGCTTTTAAGTTTTTGATGATAAGCAAAATTTGAGCTTAATTTTCACCGCTATCAAAAGGCAAAAAAAAAAAAAAAAGAAATAGCGAGCACTGACAGATGGACCGGGCTCAATCACGTTGTCTTCTTATATATATCCAGAATATAGATATATACTTTATAGGGTCGCAAAATTATGATTGTTGTAATTACGATTGCCATATCAATTCTATATATCCTTGATCACCGAAGATGATTTCCTTCGAAAATTGGTCATCCACTGTTGCCATTTTATGCCACCATTCTGACCACTGAAGATGTTTGGAATGGTTAAATGCTCCAGCTCTTGCACCAATTGCACCTTGTAAGCTTGTAAATGCAAGTATATATGCATAATGGGGATATAGGAGATGTGGAAACACATCGGTTTGCTCAAATTTTTGCACGATTTTTCCGATTGTACGCACATTTTGGCGATTAAATTTACTGAAAAATCACGAATGGCACAATATGCAGTTTGATTTCAATCCCCATTATCGTAACGAGCCTGAATAATTTTAACGCGTTGCTCGATTGTGCTTCTTTCTATCGTTTAAATTTACGTGGTACAAAATAAACTATGTGAAAAAAATGAAGAAAAAAAGTTGCTGTTAGGCATGGTTGACATTCAACATCGGCCATTAAAATGTAAAAGCGGTTTCAATTGAACTGATTATATATTGAAATCAGTAAAAAAATCTATTGCAAAAACGAGATACGAATTAGAGCCTTTCTACTTGACACAAACGATATACCCTTCCATCCTTTTTGATGTTATGGTTGAGTACATAATGACATGAAAGGAAACTCGAAATTCCGAATACTTCTTCTCATGATGCGCTTTAAGATATTCCTTTCGCCCCGGTAAAAATAGTCAACAAAATGCACTCCCATCTTCAGGTATATCGTACGACGTTGGAGTTATGCTACATGGCTACATATAAAATTATGACATCATGCGATCTAAGTTGTTGTGGACCGTTCGCCTAAAAATATTAAGCTTAAGTCATTCACAAGTCTAAAGTGCTTATCGCTTAAATTATTCTTTCGAATATTATTTTGTATTCATAGCCATAACTAATTATATATTGATTTTTTCTGCCCCTTTAACCAAAAAATTACTATTTAATAGTTTTGTAATCTTATCTATAAAAAAAGCATGGTGATACATTGCGTTTGTAGAACTGCTGCTGTTCCACTGGCTTCAAATAAGTATTACGTAAACAAGAAAACTTCAATATTGATAACTTTGTTAGCGAAATATTAAAGTAATTATAGTTTAATGACTATTTATGCATAGATTGACACTAAAGCATGAGTGGATTAAAATAGTAGAGGGTCCTTGGTATGATGTGCTGTCGTAATACATTACAAAATTTTATAAAGGTATTGCATCAGACGTGACAGGTCTGCTTATATATTTATCTCACATTAGTTGGGTTTTAAACATGCGCACTTAAGTTGTGATTTTATGAGAATATTAATTTATTCTTTACTTAAACATATGTTCCACTATCCTAATAGTACGAATATTATTTGCGATTAAAAAATCCTGATATCGAGTTATGTAATTTGTGTAAACTTTTGAAAACTTTATGATAATTGGCCTTTCACCAAAGATCTGAAAGGATTCCACAATGTAGACTGATACAAGGGCCATTTCTGATATGAATTTGTAATGGCTCATGAAAGAGGCATTAAAACCTTGAAGGATGTTTGTTCCGATGTGTTATTCCTATTGTCCTTTATTAAATACTTGAAATCAATAAAACAAAACGGGTTTGTGCAAGGTACCATTAATATATTTTTATTATGAAGTTTGAAAGTTGACATTATGTGTGAAAGACTAAATCCTTTAAATCACCTTCACACAAGGTGTTGCAAGCATTGATTCATTTGAGGTCATTTTCGAACTCTTTTTGACACATATTGGGCGGTATCTTAGCCATAACCTTACGAATGTTGGTTTTTAAATACCCAAGAGTTAAAGCTTTATCCGCATAAACACGGTATTTCACATAGCCCCACAAAAAAAGTCTACTGGTGTCAAATCGCATGATCTTGGTGTCCAGTTGATATCGCCACGACGAGAAATTACGAGCCCAGGAAATGTATCTTGCAATAAAGCAAAATCAGATCGCTCGAACTATGTGGCAAGTTGTATTCTTCAATAGCAGGCAAATTAAAGTCGTTTATCATATGATTATAAGGCTCCGAATTGACGGTGACAGTAATTCCATCGCCGTTTTTGAAGAAGTAAGGTCTAATCGCACATTCGGACCAAAGAGCGCCAGAAATATTACTTTTTCTGAGGATTCTCAGAACCCCAAATACTAGAATTTTGCTTATTAACATACCCACCGAGTGAGAAATGTACTTCATTGCTGAAGAACATTTTGTTCGAAAAATCGCCGTCCACCGCCTGTTGTTCAAACACCCATTCCAAGTATCTACTACGTTGTAAATGATCAGCTGCCTTCAGTTGTTGTGTGAGCTGGACTTTATATGTACCTATTAAGGTGTAGATCTAAATGCAAAATACGCCGTAATGTGCCGTAATGCAGTCCTAAGTCCTAAGAACGACGAGGAATCGGCGCATTCTGGTGTTCGGAAACACCTTTACTTACAGCAGCGAAACGATGATGCACAGGCCTTACAATATTTGTAACCTCTCCAGTCTATTAAAATTTCTTCACAATTTTGCTAATTGCTTGCGTAGTTAGACGATTAGGTAAACCATAATCTCCTCTTAAAGCACGATATGTGGCTGTGGCAGAATCACCTTTATTGTGGTATGTTTTGATAATTTTTATGCGTTGTGTGATAGTTAAGCGACCTATTTTCGTCAACGACAAACTTTCAATTCAACAACTTAGTTTGCCAGATGTCGAATTCTAGTCCTATATTTTTGAAACCACGAAATGGATAATAATGAAGGTGCATAGATCAATATGTGTATTGTGCCTATAGTATATATGGATGTGTTTAAAATGCAACATTTGATTTATAAAAAATTTATCAATTTCTTTTAACAGAGTTGAAATTCGAATTAAACAATCTCCCTCAAAATCGATTAATCACAACAATGTTGCTGCAGATGAAGATTTAGCCACTACTCATCCAGACGATTTACTGGCGGGACATTTTGATGAGTATGGTACAACACCGCCCAGAACGCGTTTGAAAAATAAAGCCAGAGATTGGGAGAGAAAACAAAGAGCACAAGCTGTAGCATCTGTGGGAGCGTAAGTTTTGCTGTGTAAACCTAATAAAAAATTTTATAGAATGATTTGTTCTCAGATGTGCTGAATCAACGACTATGCCAAAAAGAGGAATGACTCGTACGGCGCGCTGCCGTGTGTTACGCCGTAACACCATGGACTGTGCTCTGCTCAATGAAATGTTTGTGAATGAGGACAGTAGCTCCGGTAAGCGTAGCGATAAACGAGCACAAGCATTGCTGCGTGAGTCCGAACGTGAGTTAAAGAATTCCTTGGCCGCAGTGTCCTCAAATGCTGTTCTAAGTAGTTACAACACACGCCCCAGTAATGTTACTGAGAATGCCTATAATTCGGAAGCAGTAGATAAGTGTACCCCACTACATACTGAGGTACAGCTGCGATATCAACAGCCGAAGGTAGTTGAATCATGTAATCGTTATATGAGCGTTTCATCACGACCTATTGGATGCCGTTCTTCTGCTCCTCCACTAGCCTTTGCTCATCACATGCAAGGGAGTTGTAAAACTACACCACGCCTAAAAATTCGCAAAGAATTCCACGAAACCTTTGCTAACCTCATAAAGTTGGGAAGTGTTGATAGACAGGATGCTAAGGTAACAATTATTAATAATATTATTATTATTTATGATTATAAATAAATCCAACGGTTGGCGCAATATTGAACATTAGAAACAAATAAAAAAATATATTATTACCCGGACTGAAAAGAAGATAAATGTAAAACGGAACTTTGAACAATACGAAATCAAAATATTACAAAAATATTTAATCAACTTCATTTCGTGAAATCGAGTTCAAATTTAGAATTTTCAATTGTTGGACAGCAGAGGAAAGGTAAAAAGAACCATTCCGTGGGATTGATTAAATATCGCTACTTGTTGAAATATTATTCAATAAAGAGGGAAAATGACATAGAAATAAATTCCACAAGTTATGCATGATATCTGCACACTTTTCCAAACCTGTTCTTTCAGTACTTCAGTTTGAATATCATCTTTGTCGTGATGATATATCAAATATATTAGATATCAGATAGAGCACCTTAAACGTACTAGAATTCTTTGAAAGAAATTGTAGTATGTTGAAAAAAAGAGTTTTTTTGTGTTTGCGATTGTCAACGGTGTACGTATATAATTGTTTTTCTAATTATGTTTGTACAGATTTCACATGAGGAGCACACGTGGCAAACGGAGGTAAAGGATCTTATTTGGCTGGAACTGCAAGCGTGGCAAGCAGATCGTACTGCTGAACAGCAAGATAAATATTTATTTGCAGCACGCAAAGATGTTTGTGATCTTCTAACACAAATCATAAACTATAAGTTTCAACCTCGCTACAAGCGACAGGAAAGTGATCTCAGCATGGATAGTGGTTTGGGTTCGGACAGTAATGCCAGTTGTGAGTAGAAAGCTTTATAATAAAAAGGGAGGCAACTGAATAAGTTGTGTTTTCAGCACCCCAGCCTCAAAAGAACTGTAGTAGTTGTTTGTCTCTTTACTGTAAAGACTGCGTTGAGCAACAAGAAATCGCAATGAAGGAAGTGGAGGAGTTGTTAAGTCGTTTAGAGGCAGCAGAGGCTTTATATCCCTCATCACAAGCTATGGGTGCTTTTCATCCTATTTACAAAAGTCAATCGTTTGTGGGCCGTATTAAGACCATGTGTCTTTGGTATAACATTACCAAACAAGCTAAATTAAAATTAACTATATTAGGAAAAATTTTGGTCCGCCTACAAGGTGAACGGTTTTCATGGCCAGTGCAGACTTCATATACGGCGACAACTGAAACGAGTAGCGGAAATTCAACAGCATCTGGTGTGGAATGTGATGATTCCGCTGTGAATTCAATAGAATCCAGCAGATCTTCGAGTAATTCTCATAGAAAATTTTCGGGACACACCGGTCATAAGGTACAATTTTTACTTAATGATGTAGCTCATATATCGGGAGATACTAATACTAGTAATGAGTAAGTAAAATGAACATACATACATATATTTATCAAAGAAAACAATATTTAATATATTCATTTTTATTTTAGTTCTTCTTCAACGGAAATTAGTCTGGTATCGGATGGATCTTCCGTGCCATTTCGCAAAAGATCTATGCAAGACATTAACATATTTAGCGTTGAACCATTATGTAATGGTAGCGGTACCAATCCTGAACAGTCGTCTGCTCTGTATCGTAAATTTATTGAAAATGTTCTCAAGTCACGTGGTCTAGCAAAATCGTTGGCATTTCTTCACAAACTGCACAATGTAGTGATGTGCAAGGCCCAAATATCATTGGAAAAACCAGGCACTGAAGACTACGATTTTGAGACAGAAAAAATTGAAGAGGATTTTCCTCGGCTAGAGCCAGATATAAGCCGTGAGCAGATCGAAGAATTAAGACGTTACGGTTACTGGAGCGAAGAATTTAAATCCATTAATTTGCCCACTTACATTCCAACATTTGTTTTTTTGAGCGGAGTGCCTTTACAATTTATGCACGAGTTCTTACGCATGCGCTTAGAAACTCGCCCACCTAAACCAAATCCTCTGAGTCTAGAACAACTTATGAAAGAACTGCGTGAAGGTCTAACATTGGCTTTAACTCATCGTGAGAGATATCAAAGGCATATTAACACAGCTCTAGTAGAAAACGAAAAAGAACTTGAACGTTATATGGGAATCTTAAATCACTATGATGCAACTGTGTGTAAAGTGTTTGAATTGTACTTGGATTATATAGATCAATTGGTACTTGTGGCTTGTCCTGAATCAAATCAAAAATCTGCGTTGGAAAAAGAGTGGATGTTTACTAAACTAATTTCGCCTATGATATCCGGTATGCATATATTGGCAGCGAAAAAATTCTGTACAATTATACGCAATCTACTTAGAGGTATCTCAGAACGTTTAGTCAACCGGTTTCAAGAATTGGATATACAAATTGATGGTACAACCCAGAATGTAGAGACTGAATTAAAATGGCAAGTTTTGACAATTTGCCGGGAAACACAATCGCTGTTTACCGTCGAGAGAGAATGTTCTGTAAAAGTATTATTTTTTGCCAAAACTTTTTGTCGTGATGTTGAATCTGCTGATTTTCATCGTGAACACATCGATGCAGATGCTGTTTACCCGAGAGAGTTTGTATGTGAAGATATCAAAGAGTCATTTAAACTGCTGCAGAAAGACGTTCTAGACGTGAGAAATAAACTTATTAAAATTATAGAAAGAGTTCAGGACAGATGTTCCCCAGTATATGTCATAGATTTAGATGTGAGTGGACTTCTAGTGTATTTCGACACAAATCTCTATGTATATATAAGTATATGTATGTATGTATGTATATAGTTTATATTAAACCATTGAAATTCTTGGGAGTATTTTGTTACTTGTTGTATCCTTTAAAAAAGAAAGGTGCTTTACAGGTTTCATAGTAAATTGAGAATATCTTCAAAACAAATTAGTAAAATGTTTGGCTATTCTTAATTTTGTCTTAAATATGTGTTAATAAGATACCTCGCAGAAACTTTCGCTGGAAACGTTATTTTTTATATTATATATTTACATTTTTATGCCTTGTAAAATAAATTTAGTAAGTAGAATGTCAGCACCACACGCGATTAGAGATCATCAAGTAAAATTGAAGAAATTAATAGCTACATGCAAGGCAAAAAAATGTTGATAAGCGTGAAAATGTATAGTGAAAAAATTCAACATTCTTGCAAGATCATTATATCTGAGGTTGATTCATACAATGAACAAATAAAGTAGTTCTCTTCATCATCGCACTTTGAATTTTGCTTTAAGATAAAATATTTATTTGTATACATAAATACGTATACTATATAGAGATATTGGTAAATATATATTAATATATATTTTTCTTTTATTAGGAACAGGATCGGCAAGCCGTGTTATCTCGCACCCGTGAAATCTTGCATCAGGGTTACAAATTTGGTTTTGAATATCACAAGGATGTCATACGTCTATTTGAGCATCGCATAATGGCAAACAAGAATGTGGACTGCGAGACAGATTTAGCTTTGGGGATAATAACATTCGCCAAAATGTGGATGCAATTTGTGACAGAACGTTGTGAGCGTGGCCGTGGTGTGCGTCCTCGGTGGGCTACGCAAGGTTTAGAATTTTTAATCTTAGCTTGTGATCCACAAATCACGCAACATTTAGATGAAACTCAATTTGAATATCTTAAAAAGAAAATGGACTGCTGTATATCGCATGTCATCGGTATAACTTCTGAGCCTGAGAAAATAGCGCGGAAAAAAGCTTCACCAAGAACCAGAAAAACTTCTTCACCGGCAACTAGTCGCTCCCGTACACCTACAAGATCACCCATGTCAGCGGGTATAATTGTTAATCAAGTAAGCCAACAATCACCACAATATAACAAGTTTTTACATCCCCAATTCAGTCATAAAGAAGAGCTTTTTCAACGTACCGAATCTTTAGATTCCACAGACTCAGCAGTGGTTGTCAGTGATAGCAATACGCAGAGCGAAGAATTGCGCTTAATTGTACCCGCAGTTGGTTCTAGGACATCGCCGAGATCTACTCCCCAACCAAATGAAATCAACGCCAATGGTAATGCTGATGCCTCTTTGGCTTTAAGACAAATACGGATACGTGACGCTGTCAATCGTCTAGATTTGGATTTGGACGAACGTCTAAGAGAACGCAGTCTCATTGGCCACATAAAGACCTTGAATACCTGTGATAAAGTACAAATACGTGCACGCAGTGTAAATTTCCGTTGGCACCGTGGTATAAAGATTGGCCAAGGACGTTTTGGAAAAGTTTATACTGCCGTCAACAACAACACAGGTGAACTGATGGCCATGAAGGAAATTGCTATACTGCCAGGTGAGACTAGAGTATTAAAAAACGTGGCGGAGGAATTAAAGATTTTGGAGGGTATTAAACATGAAAACTTGGTTCGATATTACGGCATCGAAGTTCATCGCGAAGAATTGCTGATTTTCATGGAACTTTGCTCAGAGGGTACACTGGAGTCACTGGTAGAACTTACCGGTGGTCTGCCAGAGGGTCTTACAAGACGTTTTACGGCCCAGCTTTTATCGGGTGTGTCAGAACTGCATAAGCATGGTATTGTCCACAGGGATATAAAAACGGCGAATATATTCTTAGTGGCCGGTGGCAATAGTTTGAAGTTGGGCGATTTTGGTTCAGCTGTAAAAATTCAAGCTCACGTGACAGTGCCAGGCGAACTGCAAGGTTATGTGGGAACTCAAGGTCAGTACTATTTTTTTGTAATTTTGTGCTCCCATTATTATTCAGAAAGAGTTGGACATAACGCAATATGCAATCTCGCAGAACAAACTAGGAAAAAAATATTACAAAATATTTTTACAATTTATGAATAATATATTATTCTCCTTACCAGTGTTGTGCAATTTGAATATTTATGTATCTGTGTACATATCTGCATCTTTTGCATTTGCAATCCGGCTGTAAATGCATTCTTGCAAACCTATATATAAATACTCCTATATTTTATATAGTTGACTTTTAAATTATTCAGCATCTGCAAAAATTTGGCTTGTAGTCATTTCATTGTTTTAGTCAGCAATATTCGAAAGTGTTAATTCCAAGACAATTTTATACTTTGCGTCTTCATTCAGTTCATATTGACAGTCAACAAAATTTACTTTTCAATAGAAAGACTCGGTGGTTACAATCTTATTTAAATTTGATACGGTTTTTGCTAACGAGTCCGGCTCCATGTAGCCGAGTTGATATTCGAGTTTGAAGAGGCGTTTGAAGCAAGGCCGAGCCATGTCTTTAAATTATTAGTTATTATTATTACAGTTTTTACTTATTATAAAACAGGTATGTGTATGTAGTCTAGTTTTGTATATTTTCCTTTGTGTTTATTAGCTTATATGGCTCCTGAAATCTTTACTAAAACCAACAGTGATGGTCATGGCAGGGCAGCTGATGTCTGGTCGGTGGGTTGCGTTGTTGTGGAAATGGCGTCAGGAAAGGTTATTATGATTTGTAAAAATGATTATCAAATTGAACTTATTTTTTACCCTCTTTTTGTAGCGTCCATGGGCTCAATTTGATTCCAATTTCCAAATTATGTTCAAAGTTGGCATGGGTGAAAAGCCCGAAGCTCCTGAAACACTTTCACAAGATGGTCACGATTTTATAGATCATTGCTTGCAACATGATCCCAAACATCGTATGACAGCTTTAGAATTGTTGGAACATCATTTTTGTAAAGTATGTTATTATTCTTGCATTCTTGAAAGGAGTTGCGTTTATGGTAAATAATATTATTTCTTTTCAGTACGGTCGTGATGAGGATTTTAATACTGAAAAGTTGGCTGAAGAAGGTCGTCTTTCGTTTAGACGCAACTTTAAAACAAAGTAAAATAATTATTTCTTTTTACAGCATTTTCAATAATATAATTTAATATACATTTACCTCGCGTAATGCAGTACTGGACTTTTATTAGCTTTTAGAAAATAAAATTTATATATTTTACTTTTTTTTTTAAATTTATTGCATTATGCTTTAAGTAAACTATTTCGGTTTTTGGTTACGTGGTAATTCTATACCAAACTATATGCGAGTGTATTAATTTTCAATGTTAAAATATGTTTTTAGAGTGTAAAGAAATTATAAATATATTGTACAAAAATAAAAATTCTTTTATCCATGTTACATTGTGATAAGTTCTTTTGCTCTGTAAGAACTTTGAACTGAAGAAAAAATGCACTTGACAAGTAATTTCAAAAAAACAAATACTCTGAAAGAAAGTTTTTTCGGATGAAGTGAAATTAATAGCTAGAGATTTATGAGTGTAGTCAATTTCCAAATTCTAGTAATTCTCACCAATTTCTATAATATGACAGTTAAAGAAAATATGTTGGAATATTCACCTAATCACCTAATACACCTAATACACCTAATACACCTAATCCTCTTTTTACCATGTTTTTTTTTTAACATGAATTTGATTTCAAGGGAGCTAAAAAGGGAAAAATATTTTTTCACTCGAATTTTTTTGTTTAGCGAACCATTAAATATATTACAACCATATCTTACAATATCATCGTGTTATCTCATCTACAAAGGATTATCGGCTTGATATATGCATGTATCTGGGTCTACAAAGTGACATGGAATATGTGTACCAACAAACTTTTGTTCAGGAGAGAGCTAGAGTGTGGTATTTTTTCTTATCGAAGTGTTCCGGCCGATTTTTATGAAATTTTAAACAGGAATATAAATTTGTTAAATAAATAAATTTGTGTATTAGACTTAGGGATGTATGTTGTCATCATTATAACAAAAATTCTTCATGCCTTTGAGCTGCGTTATCAGCAGGGAAACAGAAGAACCAGTTTACGAAAATTGAACCTTGGAACCAATTGATCATGCTGGCAATGCAGATGTCAAAAAAAGTTAACAACATAATAACTGAAAAAACTAGAAGCCAAAGTATCGAAGAAAAACACCAACAATATTAATAGTATGTGCTGCAGAACTATTAAATTTACACCATTAAACGGTGAAAAAAAGAAAAGTAAATGCAAAAATAATGCAAACGGTTGTAAAGGAAAAGTTACTAAAAAAGACATCACCAATTCTTTGTATATTTTAGAAATGTTAGAAAAAGGTGAACTTGACAAAAAAAAAAAAAAAAAAAATTAGAAGGACGCCCCACAAACAATTTTTCTTGTCCAGAATAATAGAAAGTTCATAACGAATTAAAATGGATATAGAATATTTGAGGCAGATACTATTGTTGAAAAGCATCGATTCAATCAACAAGAAATGCAAAGTGGATTGATAAAGGAAATGTAAATTGTTCAATCACACTTAAAATCAATAATGATAAAAACACGTAATCATATTGAATGTGCTTTAAATATTATTTATTAGTGAAAGGTTTTCTTCACAATTAATTCCAGTTGTTTTTAGGAGTGATAGCCGGGTAGATATTAGTCACTGTGGATACACGTGGTGTATTCTGTGGATCAAGTGTGAAAGCAGTTGGCAATGTTGGCGGTCCATCGTAAGTTGAATCGGTACCCATGGGTGGTGTTGGTGGAGCCGTTGGTACAGTTGGCAGAGGTCCTGCCATTGCCATCTTACCCATTAATGCAATTAGCATAACAAGGTGTAAAGCCAAGTAGAGGACTAGAAGTGAGAAAAATACGAAGAATAAATTAAGAAATGTATTAAAGTTATTTTGTTTAACACTTACAATTCATTTTCAAAATATATTTGTTGTTAAGCGAAACTGTGGAGCTTGAGTGTGATGATTGGTGTTATTACCACCCTTTTTATACGATTTGGGGTTACTTTTGAATTTTGTATTTTTCGATAAGTTTGATATAATCAATTAATACTTTTTTCTGCTGCTATTGCGCTACATAAAAAAATAGATAAATTATTAATTATTTAAATAAATTAATTAATAAGTTTTTCTTATCTATAAGAGCGGTTATTCCAATATGTATTAAAAGTAATACACTCTACCCCTCCCTTTCGTAGCTTTTTAAAATATTGCCTATTCGGCGTTGCGAACCTACAAATGTATGAAAGCTTGAAGGTTTTAACTGTGAATCACAAATAATTTTTTTTTTTTGGCACCAAAAAGTTCGGAATCCAGGAGCAAGCTTGCTTAATGTATAATGTGATATATTTGTAATAATCTGTAAGCCAACTTTATGACTACTGTTACTAAATAACAACAACACTTTTTACTATTAATGTCTTTTAACGATTTAATTTTCTTTAAATGAGTTTGGAATACACGTATTTAAAATAAGCATCAAGTGGATGCTCATTTTAAATATAACAAAAAAAAAATTCTTACAAGAAACTAAAAAGGCGTATCTATTAATTAAACTATAAACTGAACTTTTTTTGGATTTACACATGACAACTTTTAAAATGCACTAAACTTAAAAGTGCGTAAGTAAATAAAACAACAATGTGTTCTAAATCTTTGGTTGTTTTTTGAATTAAAAAATTTGAAATTTATTCAGCAAAAAGATTTTTGCAGACGAAAAATAAACCCATAACACATATATGTATGTATGTATGTCCAGTACTATATGTGGTATTAAATCATACTTTTTTTTATTTATTTTTTAATCAAATCAAATCAATCAAATCATTAATCAATCAACTTTAATTAAACAGCGTTTAATTAAATTTAAATAAATTTTAAAAATTAGATTTCAAGAAAATAAAATAAATACATACAAATGAAAGACAGCTAAAATGAAAAATATTTCGCAAAAAATTAAAAAATAACATAAATAATCAAGTTTGAAACAACTCAAAATCCCTATTAATCGTTATGTTCGATAATGAAAACAGTTCCATTATTTCGTAAAAAAAAGATAGATTTTCATTGAAAATCGTTAACTAATTTGTAATCATAACCCAACTTACATGGGTTATGTTGGCAGACTATAAAAAAGCGCTGGTGTAGAGTACAAATGAGAGAAGTAGGTGAAAAGTGAGAGCATCGGCTAGCAAAAGGTATGGACGATCCTAAACTGGATTGGTCATGTAGACGTGCATTATAATTAATATTAAAATATAAATTTTGCTGTTTATACCAAAAATACAAGTTGGAAAATAATAAAATAAAAATTGTGAATTTTGTTCATATTTTAAATAAATGGTGGAAATAAAAAATGAAATATGAAATAAAAAAACATGAATTCAAGTAATCAGTTCATCACATTAATCGCAGCTCCTTTTGTTTAAAATTTTTTAAGAACATAACAAAATTTCTCACCTGGCAATGCTGTGCGAATTAATAGTGGGGCTACTGATAAGTATAAATAAATTAGTTTATACAATGACATGAAATTTAGCAAATTTCCAAACCAGTAGAAGAGCAAGAGGTCAGCCAATATAATTTTAAAACAACAAACTTTGCCAAAAGTCTAAAATATTTTAGATTTGGTAACGTAAGTCAGAAGACCGTGTGGCCTAATGGATAAGGCGTCGGACTTCGGATCCGAAGATTGCAGGTTCGAGTCCTGTCACGGTCGAGCAAGAGCATGCATTTTTTTACTTTGTTGTCAAACATCACAATAATGCCAAATCGATTTAAAAACCATACGTGTGTGTGTACATTTTATCGGTGGAACTATTTTAAATAATTAGATTTTTTAAATTGTCTCCATTTCTTCACTTAAAATATCTTGGAAAAATATTTCATATCGTACTACAGAATCGAGAATTTACAAAAAATTACTTTTAACTATTTCGAGCCCAATTTTGATTTTAAAATTAAACAATTAATGTATGACAGAAAACAATGTTACTATGTGCAGGGAAATTTCGTTACTCGCAGCGGTATTCTCTAATTTAGATTCGGGGGGAAGCTCTTATTTTTTTAATCCATTAAAATGCACCTTTTCTATGAGCAATTAAAATTCATATAAAGCTATGCAGAAATAAATTTTCTCAAACTTAAATTTACGAATGTAAAAGTTTTAATTAATTAATTAAAACTTCTGCCAAAACTGAAAGTAAAACTAAAAGTTTTTAAAAATTCTTTAACCAATTAAATTATGGTTGCTAATAAGAAGAACTGATTATATAACATACCTATGTATGTACGTGTATATTTGTAAAAAGTTTTGTATAAAAATGTTGTGTATAACAAAAGCTACCTCAAAGTTTAAAGTAAACAGAAGCTCTCGCATCTGTTGAAACTATTTTTTTTGTATTGCTTAGTTTTTAATTATTTAAATTTGCTGCTTAATATTTATTTAGAGCGTAATTTTACTCTTGTTGATGATGCTTACAAAATTTACCATAATTTGCATATATTTATTGTTAATTCATATATGTTTGAATGAAACGTATAAGCCACAAGTTTGTAAAACTTTTTATTAACGACATATTAAATCTGAGTCATAATCAATATACTGAACAAGTATTAATTGCATCTCATAGTTAGTTTCGGTTTTAGATATTTCGACTTAATATATAATTTAAATACATGCACATGTGCACATATTTGTAGCAGGATATGCAGGCTAGGAGAATGCTGAATATCTGAATATCTTTCGAATCTATCTGTTGTATGTAAAAATTAAATTTAAAAAAAAATTTACTTAAGAATTGTGTTACTTTTCTTCAAGTAACGGGTTCACAAGGACCGTGTGGCCTAATGGATAAGGCGTCGGACTTCGGATCCGAAGATTGCAGGTTCGAGTCCTGTCACGGTCGAAATGGATAATATACTAAATTTTTGAATGTGTTGTGGGGTGACAATATTTTATAATAGGCCAGTATCTTGTAAATTTAATTAGATTTTAAGCTGTCAAATGTACCAGTACGTACGAAAAAACTTTCTCTGATCGCCAATATATAATTGATGGGATATAATAGATATTATAAAATCAAAATGAGCATTAGATTGATGTGTATTTCTCTAATTTGCTATGAATTGATATTACTTATGAAATGGGCACCAAGAGAACCGTGTATTACTTTACATATATGTAGATATATATATGTATATTTATCAAGATATATACTTTTGCCAACCAATACAAAATGTTTATATATTAGTACGGCGGAAAACATCTAATAACATATATTATATGCCCATGTGTTAAAAATAGCTTCTGAAAATATGCTATAAACTACAACTGGCTAATAAGGCGTTGCAATCGTATCTGAAAATATCGCCTCAATTCCTCTACATGCGTCGAATTTACATATTTTGCAATTAATGGAATTCTCTTCGCATGTATTAAAATCATAAAGAGTATCACATGGCAGGAAGATTTATGTACATACATATTTGTGTTTATGTATGCATGTATGCCTTCCAAAGTAATCTTATAATGAGATTCCATCATGTGAATTCTTATAAAGAGTGAAATTCTCTCATAACGATTGAGAATTCATAATATAATCATATAAGTCAACATGACTCTATTCAGTTTTCTTACAATTTGTGTATAATTATTCATTCCAATTACAACTATACAACTCTTTTACGAAAAAAGAATATCGACTGCTTCAATATACATATATAAGCATACTGCATACGGATCACCAGTTTGACACTTTTAGGAGAATGCGCACCCAGCCTTCTGTTAAATGAAATACAATTTAAAAATCTATTAACGAATACTTTCCACATTTATTTGAAAGTAACCAACATATATTATTAGAACAATGAATAACTAAAATATAATTTAACAGTTTCAACTCAACAGTATAATTTAGCATATTTAATTTATTGTTAAGTAGCTACACTTGATTACAACAGTCAAGTAAAATAAATAGATTTAACAGTGTCTAATTTTAACATTTTAATTTTTCTTTGTATTTCCTTTTTCTAATATATAAATTTGGTAAACAAGAATTTCAGAACGAGTCGCGTAGTCTACATATACACATATCAACAACAATAACATAGTTAGAATTTACATATAAATAAATAATTTTGAAGCAAATAGATTGAAACTCAGCAATATGTTCAACAATGATTAATACATTTGCGTTTTCAACATTTTTTAACTTACAATGTATGTAAATATTTTGCCTTAATTTTAATGTGTGTATAATTATTATTTTATATTGTATATCTTCAGTTATGTTTCGTTATTTTGTAAATATATTTTCCGATTATTTATCAAAGTGTAAACATTTCTTAAAGGTAGTGTGTGAGAGTGTGGTATTCTATAAGTACTACGAGTTTTAAAATAATAATAATTCATTAAACTCAATTTTTGATTAATTAAGAGATAAACTTTTTTTAAGTTTAATAACATTTTCAAAATGCTAACATTTCTTACTCACTATGTGTATGTGTGTAAAGGCATGTTACCGTTTTGAAATACATGTGTATGTATTGTGGAAAAGAAGAGTCTG
This sequence comes from Ormia ochracea, assembly GCA_963402855.1. Lineage (NCBI taxonomy): Eukaryota > Metazoa > Arthropoda > Insecta > Diptera > Tachinidae > Ormia > Ormia ochracea. The sequence continues at coordinate 58,953,402 of OY727105.1, read as the reverse complement.
TGTGTGCATTAGGTGAGTATAGATGTTACAGAACTGTATTTTGTCAAATATATATTTGTATAGTATTTGGCCAACAGAAGCAACATGGCCGTGTGGCCTAATGGATAAGGCGTCGGACTTCGGATCCGAAGATTGCAGGTTCGAGTCCTGTCACGGTCGAGCAAGAGCATGCATTCTTTTTACTTTGTGTCAAACAGTAAAATGTTAAATCGATTAATCCATGTGTTTGTGTTCGTTCACATACACTTTTTAGTATGGAACTATTTTAAATTATTAGAACATTTTCTAAATTGTCTCTATTTCTTCAGTGAAAATATCTTGGAAAAATATTTCATATACTAGACAATCGAGAATTTACAGAAAATGACTGTACTTCGAACTCAATTTTTATTTTAAAATATTGTTATTCAAATCGAGGATTTATTGTGTGATAGAAAACAACATTATTATGAGCAGGGAAATTTCGTTATCGTAGCGATATTCTCTAAAACCATGATCGTGGAGAAAAAGTTTAAAGTAAACAAAAGCTTTTGCATGTGCTGAAAGCTTGTATTGTTTAGTTTTTAATTATTTAAATTTTCTAGTTAAAATTTATTGATGGCGTAATTCTGCTTTTGTTGATGATGGTTACAAAATTTACGATAATTTGCGTCTATTTATTGTTAATATGTTAATATTATATATTAATAATATGTTTCGAACACAGGTATAACCTACAAGTTTGTAATACTTTTTATTAACGAAGCATTAAATCAGAGTCATAATCAGTCTTACACGACAGAATTTAATACAGCAGTTAATTAATGCAATACTGAACAAATTTTTGTTTCGTTTTTAGATATTTCGACTGAATTTACAATTTAAATGAATACACATCTGCACACATACGGGTAGCAAAATATTTAAGTTTAATTATAAATATTACTGAATTAAAATTGTCAATGAGTCAATTTAACAAATTTTAGTTTATTTCTAGTAGGTCGCCATAATAATTTTTTCAATTATTTGAGCAACAATGTAAGTGCAGCCAATCCGTACTTATAATAAAAATTATTGTTGCTTTAGAAACCAATCATTTTATGTGTAGACAATATTACAATCTTGAGTTAATTTTAGTAATGAGTTCAATTATTAGATATAACGATTATGAGATGGGCTAAACGCTCCTAAGTTGGAACGTACTACTTTTCAATATGATTCCGCTGCGTGCAGACTTCATTATTGTTGTTTTTTTCATTATAATTTTATTATAAATTCCATAGTTTATAAGCATTATCAAAGTAATGCAAATTAAATCTTGTATATTTATTTATGCCTAAAAGCATGCTGCACATGATAATGTTGGCATATGTAAATATGTGATTTATATTGACAGATTAAATTGTACCATTTAAAAAGTTGTAGTATATAAAAGTTTTATCACTTTCAAGTTCACATTGATATAGAATATTTCCAAAATACTATTGTATATATTCATACAAATATATATATATACAAGTGATATATAATATATATATATATGTATATATATATATTATAAGAATGTTATAAGAGTAGTATTGAAAGGAACTTCTCCAAGTAATGTTTCTTATATAGATTCGTTTCTTAATATAATATATAGTGGTGAGAATTCAAAGTGTAGATTTAAAACCAGCGAAGAAGATGCAGGTTGCCTTTAATTACTTGTGATTACACGTTAATTACAACAACAATTTGACAATTCATTTATTCTGTGTAATAAGACATCAAAAACAGGTTTAATATTTATTAATGTTTATGTGTTTAAAAGCGTTTGCCATAAACCAATTTTAAAATTTATTTTTGTTTGATGCGAGTTTCGCGAAGAAGCGCGCTTAAAAATCACTACTATGTTGTAAAGCAAATACAAGTCGACCACTTCTTGATTGCGCACCGCACAGTGTATAATAAATGCTTCCCTGCTGCCATTATAAGTGAAGAAGTGGCTACAATTTAACAGAACAGGTCAAAATAGTAGAAATTACAGTACGGCTGCTCAATGGCTATTTTAGTTGTAACGCTTACACTGAAAAAAAAAACCACATTTTTTGAAAGCTTAAAGCGTTATGCGTGTGTGTTTGGAAGGGATCTATAAAAATGCAGAAATAGCACAAACAAAACTGACATAAACAAAAGTAAGATTACAAAAATACGTTCTCGATATCAGTTAATTATAGCCCGCTGGCATCTGAAAAAGTTCTCTATCTGTAAAATGTGAAACGCTTTTTTGAGATCTTGTTACAGACACATATTGTATAATAGGGACCTACGCACAGAATGAATTGTAATTTGTGGGAATGGAAAAAGTATGTAAGGGGTTTGAATCTTGTATCAGCTAAAATAGTTTAAATTACCGTCAACAACAAAGTATAATTTAAATGCCTTTGCATTTATTTGCATATAAATATTTGCGGAGAAGTATTGCGTTTAAAGTTCTAAAGTATACAGTGCCCATGACACGGATGTGCCCCTTAAGTTTGGTAGCATTTTTGTCTTTTAAAATCTAATTGTAATAAATTAAAAATTTGAAAAAATAAATAATAAATTCTTAACAAAAAACTGTCCAGCCAAATATGGAGTGTATCACTTTTATAATTTTCATCCTCCCAATGACGCAAGGATTACTACGAAAGCTTTTTATTGTATTGTATTTTATTATCTATAATAAAATACAAATATAGATGATTCTCCGCCTATGTTTAATCCACATTCTGGATTTCGGTGCTTTTGAACATCAAATAGTATAAAAAGCAAGCAGGACAAAGAATGATAAAAATAGTTCATGTTATAACTGTTGGCTGTCCTCATTGTGTCATATGTGAGTTATTATAAAGTTTTCGGAATCATAATTAACAACACTTGCGATAACAGTCATGCGAATGCAGATAAGATTTTTTAATTGAATTTCCTGCCTCAATGTAATTCCACTTTAAAAGTAGATTTCACTTATCTAAACGAAATAATTTTTAATTAAATTTGCACTATTTCATAAAGAAATTAGTAAAAATGGTTACTTTGTATGTTTAAAGCAAATATTTATAACTGCCGCAATTAACGATGACAGGTTTCATTTTTACATTTGATATGGTTGATAGCTGGAAGGTGCGTATTATTCTTTAAATTGAACTTTAAAAACTAAGAGAGTCTGTAAAATGCCTCTAATGGGGTAACCTTAATAGGTCGGCCTACAACAGCAACACTGAACAGTTAATCTTGAGTTCTGTATATGACTTCGGTTTTACCCATTACTTTTTCCGCACTATTGAAGCGTGCATCATTGGCCTCAAATAGAAGTGCCGAAATTTAAAGTGAAACATCTTATGTAACTGTTTGCATGTATTTGGATTGAAATAGTTTCTTTTTAGTAGACTGTTGATGTGGTTTGAGTTTGAGTTGAGTGCCGCTAAGTGTAAAATAATTCTCGAATAGAGTGTTGCTTTCTAATAGAGGGCTGCCCAAACGATTTTAACCAACATAAGTAATTACTGCACTTCACTTGTGTGCAGGACGCAGCAAATATGCCGTGTACAATATCAATTACACTTTGCAAAAGTTTGAATAGCGAGGTATACCAAGCTTGCGCAGTTTGAGTTTAACAAATACTTCTCTCTTATCAGATCTATTTGGTATTTCAAATCAAATGCGCTGTAAGAAAGTGTTTTTTCGCCGTTCTGAAGTTTATTTTCGGAGCGAAGATGTGCACTAGTTGGTAATACAATTTTAAAGTGAACATTTCATTTTACATACACATGTATTGTTTACATTTGAGTATAAAACTTTGATCGATGTTTTAATATATATCGTGCCTGCGTTTTCACTATAAGCCTCCAAAATAATCTGCATACGTATGATGCCCTCTATGGCTTAACAAAATAGAAATAATAAATAAAATAACAAACATAATTAATAAGACTGAAGTGGAAGCACTACTTCACTCGCCTCTGGTGTCTGGTCTAGTGTTTGAAAATCTCGGTATGTGTTGTAAGACATTTCTTTTGTGTGCGTATAGCCCACTACTTTCTAGTGTATAACATTCAAATATAACTCCGCTTACACTTCATTGAGCCAATTATAAGGAAGTAAGCAAAAACAGTGAAGTATTTTGCCTTCAGTAAAATTAAAAAAAAATTATTAAATTTTTTATTTAAAAATATATTGAAATGAAATATTATTTTGTAAGAATTTTGTGAGTTTAAATAACTAGAAAGTTTTTTAATTGTAATTAAACAATAAATAAAGTAGAGAAAAAGAGATTTTGAATCTACTAGCATAGTTATATAATGATTTTGATAGTTTGGGCCGGAAGTTCACAGGTTACAATGTAGAAAGGCGAATAAATACGTTTGGACATGTTTTTATATACTTTTTTGTTGTATAAAACGGATTCGGTATTTTATTAAATTATCGCAATGTTTTTCTTCTGCTTCATAACGCGTTCTATTTGAAGCATTCTATTGAACGTCGGAACACATATTAAGAAAAGTTTATTTACTTTAATGTGTCACCAGCTGGAAGTAGGTGGGAACGGAGGCGCGATAAGTTTCGGTAATGGTAATGATTAATTTTTTTTATCAAAACTTTTCATATTTTGTGAAAACAAGTTTCTTAAAATTTCTTTAAATTTTTTTTATCATGTTTTTATATCTACCGAAATTTGATAGTATTGCTCACTTCTTTCCCCTTGTTAATTAAATTTTGTCTCAAGAAACCGTCTTAACAACTTTTATCTCTCACAATTTTTTTTTTTTTAAACTGGAAACAATTATTTTTATGAAGCGAAGTGTGTTAACATTTTTCAATTAAAGTAAAAACAAAAAAAACCTCAAGTGAATGTATGATAAAGGAAACTGACAAGAGCCATCAATTTCCAACTTTTTTACCTACAAAGTTCAGTTATTAAACCAGCCATAATGGTAACAAATTCTAAGGAATTCTCTGCAATTGAACATTACTTTCCAACATGCTTAGAGTTATACCATATCAGATCTGCTGAGAAGTATTTTCCAGTATGAAATAGCGGATAGCGGATCAATTTAATAGCGGCTATTTTATATTTGTTTTTATTGTTTTTATAAAGGAAGGAGGGGTAGAGTAACACCCATTTCCAATTTCCATTTCTTCTGCACCAAATAATTCCATGTTAAATTGTGGATTTATTACAAAAAAAATTTGTAGTGACCAGAATTTTGGTTGTTCCACTTGTGGAGCCACATATGACATATTCAATACACATACATACTCGTATATGCTCAGAAAAAAATATATATAATACCTATAATTTAAGATGGAGTGTTATCTGTATATGTGAAGTATTTACAATATTCTAACATAGATTATGTATATTATTGGACCCAGTTTTGAATATTCCGGAACTCAGTTTTCTGATAAAGTTTCCTCAATTATATGGTAACCTAATTGTTTTTAAACTATAAAACTAAAATACTAAAAACTAATAAAAATTCAAAATAGTAATGTAGAACTTTCGAAAGTTTCTAAAAGCCTCTTTGTAGTCCAGAACTCTATTCTATTAAGGAAAAGATTTTGTATTCTTCACATTTAAAACTTTTATAAATATAAGCGGCACTTAATTCTCTGGCAGATGGTAATATTAAGCTAATGAAATTTTCGTCATTGGGTAACGCACAGTGGTTTGTGGTAACGCAGCCACTGCAGCAAGACATTCATTGGTGCGTTATCAAAAATAATGATTTTGAACTCACTGCAAGCAGTTTGATTTCATGGAAAGTTTTCTCAAGTCATAAACTCTTAATTTTAGCTCGTTTTGAGAACTGATTGTAATGAATATAAATATTTGTATACATATTTGCTTTGCTATTTTTAGAATTCTTTATTCTATACATACACTAAATTCTTTTCATTTAGTTTTTATTAATTTTGGGGTCACATTGCTAACAGGGCAGGCCATTTTTCTATTTCAATTTAGCCGCCCACATTTTCAATAGCAATTTGCGCGAAATGTCAGAAAAAATCAAATTTGGTTTAAAATTTAGTTTCCTTCTTTCTGAATTGACGACTTGTGTAATATTGCACAATATTTGATCACATTTATGATAGTCCTTTGCCAGATATGGAGGCATCGAAGTGAGGAACTTTTCCATACAAGCGATACTCTTATGTATACTATTATTACACATACTATTTTACATAAATGTAACAAATTGGAAATAAGTAAATATGTATGTGCTATAGTGTTTTACGCAGAAAGATTACAACATAATTAGCGTCTGAAGTCACTTGGGCATCTTCGACAGTTTTGCCTTACTGGCCCGCTGCAACGAAATATATATTGTGTTCCATATTTCTTTGATTGAGTCTTGCTATTCACCAAAAAAGAGCTTGCAGTGCAAGTCCTGAAAATCAGAGCAAAAAGCACTTTACCAGTATATACAACTGCAAAGATTGAAAATCGGGGTTTCCTCTATACTTTTTTATTTTCAGAGATAGAAAGAAGATATGCCAACAAATCGTCTAAATGTATCGTTTTCGTTTTAAATAATCATTAACATCTTCAAAGAATTTCTTTGAAAATATCTGTTTATAAATTCTTATTGTGGCTCGCTTGATGGCTCCTTTCCTGGCCTTAGAGATTCAAAAAAATTCAATAAATAAAGAAACAATAAATTAATTCTGGAAAAGAAAACGCTGGAAAAATCACTTATACTGAAATTTTTAACAAAAAAATAATTAACTATGATTAATAAGGATATTAAATATACACCTTTGGCTCCTTAATTTTACATAAATTTCAGCAAGAAATGCAGTATTCTTATAAGAAGCCAATTTCTTCAAATACAGTCCAAAAATCATGTCAAAGTCAGTACTTAGAAGTCCTTTTTTGCTCGAAGAAGCTCAAAATTAGAAAATCCATGAATGTCGAGTGAACGTAAAGGACCCAAAACCCTTGTCAAAATTATTTGTATGTGTAACTGCGATAGGGAGGTGTTAACAATTATAAAAATTGAGATTTTTGGAATATACGGCGGGTTTTGTTTGATGAATGTATTGGCTTATGGCATATACTCATTTTAAATAAGATTTCAAAAAAGGACGAATGCTAAGGATGTGGGATAGAAACACTAAGCATAAAAAATGCAAAACAGTTTGGTAACTTTTTTGCCTCAAGCCCGGTAGTTTTTCATATTCAATTATTAGATTTAATAATTGTACTATTTTTAAGTAGATTCCCATACCCCCGTATCTTATTAGGATATAAAGGCAATTTTGTTAAGAAATAAAATTGAAAGTTGTGAAACAGTTTCCACTATAACAATAAGCCTCGGGAAAACCTTTACCATGTTGATTACATGAATATACGAAGAGTTATAAAGTAGTTATAAAAAAATGTAATAATATTTAATTAAATTAATAATTCACGCTCAATTAATGATTCTATTCATTAATAAAAAAATTAAGTTGGGAGGAATTGCTGCATTAGCAAAAGTGATCATAATCGTAATATATATGTAATATATATTTATGTCCGACTAAAAAATAAACCTTTTTTCTAAAATACTACAAGAAAAATAAAATTAAATACTGTGGTTTCGAAGAGATCATTTTTTTTTATTTGAAAGTGGAATCGGAATGCAACCCTTGTGCGTATCCTTGAAATAAAGGATAAGAGTTTTTACTGACAAAAGCTTATATCTTAAAATAATTTATGTGTACACAAATAACAAAATTCCAACATTTACATAAAACTATCCAACGGAATCGCAATGGATCGGCAAGGACTGAAATTAGCAAACTAGCACTGCCTAATCGATTATAACAAACAAAAGGAACTGAAGCGGAAGAACACAATCCGCGTGCTGTTGACACTTCAGAAATAAATTTTGCAAATGTTTTTGTAGATAATTGTAATATTCTCAAATCAACCGATTCTTTCTTAAGTGATATTTCCACAAAGGAACTGATTTCTTTTACACCTTAAATACATTTCTTGATGGGAGCAGTCTTCCAGTACTTATAATCCATAATACATATTTCTTAACGGGTTTTCAAAAAATAGGATTACAATTAAAACAATATATATATATTTTAAACTTAAGGTCATGATTTGGCATCCTTCACAATCGTACGATCTGTCAAATATGGCATGTGTGCTAAAAAAAAGTAGGATATTGCGGCCTAAAAAGGCATCTGTATGACAGATTTTTTTTTGGCAAGTCGTACGATTTGCAAAATGACAATTTTTTTCATGAAAGTATATTTTGTTATTACAATTATTTTAATTTTTATTTTATGAAAATTATTCTGTTCATGCAATCAGAGACGTATTTACTTTAAGTAACAAAGAAAAAGTTTATTTCCATCATATTTGTATGACGCTGAGTCACCATTAGTGTTGCCACCCGTCCCCTATTCCCCGGATACCGTCCTCTTTTTTTCGGCATTCGGGGCATTCTTACTTCTTTTTCAACAAGTTTCCGTTGTTTTCCGGCTTTGTGCAGCGTCCTTAAAGTTTCTTTAGATTTGAAATTAAACTTTAAATCGCATGTTACAAAATTTATAAGAAGAAAATTATTCAATTAGTTTTGAAAAAGTACAATACAAGTTTAAAATTCCTCTTTGTATGAAATTAGTTTTGTCATCACTGGTTTTCACTATTTTACGAAGGGGCATATTATAACTTGGCTATTATTTTTAAAAACCGCCGCCAGTTAAAAAGGTCGACATGGGTTTCTGCTTGTCAGCTGTGTTTTTCATTAAGTTTGTTTTGTTTGTGGGTTTTGAAGAGAAATTATGGCATAACAAACTGATTAATCTTCTAAATTTTAGAATGCCGAAACACAAGAGCACTTTTAACGAGGAGCTACAAAAGAAGTTTTCCTTTATACGTAGAATGTATATTTTCTCTGATCAAAGCATAGTGGAGGCCAGAAAGAAATAAATTAAATACAGACACTATATCCGATATTATTAGAGTCAAATATAATTTTAATATGAATTGCCAAGAGCTTTACAAATATTTGAAGAGATGCGACGGCAATACAAATACAAATTGGCTGAAATTGCAAGTGTTGAAAAATCGTGTTAAAAATGTTTAAAAATTAAAATATACGGTGGCCGATAATTTATGCAGTGAATTTTGTTTTTCTTTGTTGGTTTTAAGTTTTTGTTTTGTAGCCTTATATCAATATGATTTTTTGTGTTTTGTTAAGCTTTAAAATTTGATTGTTAATTTTTATGGTGTCACTAATTGAAGGAAAATTAGGTTGTTTAAAAAGTGCCCTCTTTTCTCTTCTCAAAATAGAAATTGTAAGCCTACTCACCAGCAACTCTATTTTTATACAATAAAAGCAAAATGAAATATGACACAATCTCGTCAAATTTTTGTGTGAATGAATCGTACGATTGGGTAGGATAGCAAAGCATGACCTTTAACATACATATTTGCAGTTTTTTCAGCCGATGTCTTCAGCTGGCAGTGCTTCTACTCATGTTACATTCATATAATTGTAATATTAAGTGAATAAATAAAATAAATAACTAAAATAATTTTTGCTTGGCTTTAACTTAACGAGTCATTTCTTATTCGACTCATTAAGCCAAATAAGTGAATGAGTATAATGACGTCCCTTAATGTTGTCTGGTATCGGTTACGTATTTTTAATTAATATTTTTTTAAAACATTTCTACAGTTGTTTTATTTAATACTCCACATTATATTCCTCTAACATAAATTTATATATTCTAAAATTGTATTTTCTAAATTTATTTGCAATATTAACATACAATAATATATTCGTATTTAGGGTTCTTTAATTATGTTAAGTAGCTGTTGTATAATTGATCTAAAGTTCTTAAGGTACATTTTATGATATGTATTGTTTGTGGTTTAATAGTTTGCGGTTTTCTCAATATATATTTTAACACATTTTTTCTTTCTTTGATTAATAATTGCAATTATTTAATTTTGCAATAAGTCCCTCATTATATCTAAAGAATCTTGTAGGGATTTGGCGTAACGTGAAGCGCTTGTGTCTTCACATGAGTAAAATGCTGAAACACAGAAGACAATTTCATCAGGATGTGGGTTGTATGAGCAACCATAACCTTTTGGGGTTACTGGTCCATAGCCCATAAAACTATCAGTACTACAAGCCACCTAAAGGTTATTTTTATAAATTTAATCTTATTATATACATATATAAATTTATTATAGACTTACATGGTGCAGAAATATATAAATATAAAATATATATTTTCTATCAGTGCTAAATTAAATACGAACATCAACTATTTCCATTTTAGTTGTCTATTTAAAAGTGCGGGGCTAAAATGTGGTGACAAATGCTTTTTGAAGTGATTTTAAAATGAAAATTGTTTTTAAGATAAGTAATCAGCTGTTGGTTCAATGGATATTTCTCATTCGGAATAAAGAAAGCGCCTAGAAGAATGTGTAAGTAAACCTATTCTTACTCAAGAACCCGAATTTAAAATAACTCTTTTTCAAAGGTTCTTATCAGCTACTAGAAATCGAACAATTTCGAATTGGATAGTTCAATTTTGTTTAACTATTGTGTTATTATAACAAATGGCTAGAGAAGTGGATGTGTGCTATAGCGTAACGTGACAGTCGTCATTGGCAATATGTATGCAAGTGTTATTTGACACTCCTTAAAAGCACTGGAGCATGTAGTGATACTATATGCATGCCGTTGCATTTTTAGCAGTGTGTCAGACAGAATGAAATATTAATAACACTAAACACACTTATCTATAATTAGGGCAATATTATTTATTAATTTCCCATGACTATGGAAGGTATAAATAATATAAACAATTAGCAATCTAAGCAAATTATTAGTGAAGAAGAACTAAATTGGATAGTATCAAGAATCTTCTTCAAGGCTTTGAGCAGACTACAGATGTACAGCTCATTAATAACTAAAGGAGTACTAAATAAAAACGCTTATGATTTAGCATTCAGGAATTATGTCCGCATCGCAACTCTACTTGCAAGGCGTTCGGCTCATCCATAGCAAAATACCCAGGGTCTGGGCAGGAGTCGAATCTGCGACCTCCTGCTTAGTAGCAGATCCATTATTCAGCCGTCTACGGAGCCTCATAGAGTACACCCGATTAAAGTTACCTACGATTGCAACTTGGGTCATATACCCCGGAAATGTTTTTGATTACGTTTTTTTATTATGTTTGCCGTGCCTGATAGTTAACAGTAAAACGTTACAAGCATACAAAGAAAATAAAAACAGAAAAAAAAACATAATAATGATTTGATAAAATTAATATAAAATTAAAATAAGAGGGTCTACAGTGAACTATGTGATGACTAGAGGTGCTAATAAACACTTATCGATACAGATTGAGTGATGGCCATGATGATGTGAAACTAATTTTCAGAACTTTCCGCCTTAATTCAGTTTCGAATTTAATATTACGTGTTTTAACAAAAAAAAATTGATTTATTTTATACAGCAACTTGTTCTCATTGGCAGTTCTACAGCTCTTCTAGTATTCCCGAATATTATGCTGGTATTAATGCGTATCAATTTAATATATTCAAGAATTTAAAAAGAATTTTGATCTCATACTCATTATTTATAACACTTTTAGACGAAAAGCAAAAACCAAAATTGCCAGGTTTAAATGATTTTAGACTTACAGTACGATTAACTAACTTTTTTTTCGATAACAAATATTAATCGATTTTACCACTCAGTAAAATTTTAACAGTTTCGTTAAAGTCCGCAATCAGCTGTTGCTGTTTTCTCTTATCGTCAATCAAACAACAATAATTTTTATGTTGTTATTTTCAACGAAAGCAATTTTTACAATTTTTTTTTTTTATTTTCGCATACTAGACGATTATATATGTATGAAAACGGTTGCAAGTTGTTGCAACTACACATTATTTTCTTAACTTGGTTTACAATTATGCGAAATTAAATAAAAAATAGTGATTATATATTTGCAGATGTGTAGAAGTCTACAGGTTTTTTTTTTGGTTTTGACGGAGGGTAGTGTTTAAAATACCTTCGTACTTCGACACAGTGATCTTCGTAACTGTTTAGAGTGGATTTTCACTTAAAGAATCCATCTTTGTTTGTCTGGTGTCTTCCTGTCCGGTGTGGATTGCTGCATTATTTCGGGAAAGCTATGTACACATATTCGTATATTGTGGCAGTGATGCCATATGAGTGAAAAATATAACGATGTTGATAACAAGTAGTTACTGCATCACTAAATCGCTACTGCAAATATAATTTTCGATAAATGTTGCTTTTCGCAAATCTTTAGAAGTTAGTGAGACATACTACAGGTAACACCTGCCATTATATATGTTTTTTTTAATTGCTGATGTAATACTGCTACAGAAGACGAAGGAGCCCGAATATAATTATCAGTACATTATTAGTCATATTAAAAAATTTAAAATATATTAATAAAAAACAAAATTTGTAAACGGAAAATCATGAATTCTTTATTCAAATTAGGAATTCTATAACAATTATGGGATCCATACAGAACTTACTCTAATGATATATGTATGTATGTAAAATGAAACCAGCCCATTCGTTGCTTTTACAAATGTAGAAACTGCGTGTAGCCATTCCAGTAAAGTCAACTGAACTCTCGCATTTACTTTCTAAGAAAAATTAATTCCTAATTCAAATTGGTTGCTTTTGTCTATTTCAGAGCGTAATAGCATAGCTAAAGGATTGAAAGGCGAAAAACGAGAAAGGTAGCAATGAAGGGTGATGTTTCAAATGTCATGAAAGTGGAAATACGTCGGATCAACTTTGTTGTTGGCAATTATCAAAATCATTAATATATAATTCCTATGCACCTAAACCAACTGCGGTGTAAACACGTAACACATTGGTTAACACATAGTTAATACCAAAAACGGTTGTTAGTGCATAGCTAGAAACTATTTCGGGGATTTCTTCTCGTTTCTGGTATCAAATGGAAAAGACTTTTATTCTGTTAATAAAAACCAAATAACATTTAAAGGAAATAAATTTAAATAAATACATTTAAATTGATTATTTTCTTCTCTGCTGGAACTTTCGTTAAGTAAACTTTTTGTTTTAATTGAGAGAGATTTAAGTCTCCAGTTTTTCTAAGAAAGTTTGGCTAAAAATTCGCTGGTGAAATGATCGTTGGATCCAATATTAATAAATTTTCAATTTTAATAATTTTTTTTTAAATGAAAAATTATTATTCCACAGCGTATTAATTTCGGACTATTTATAAGAGATAAGAGGAAATGATTTAATTCCACACCAAAGGAATTGGAATGCCAATAGAATTTTCTTGTTTCATATTAAGAAATTCCTTCTTAATCCTCTTTTCCTTAAGTGGCGGCAGTGGCACGATTACCAATAAATACATCTTTACTTACAAGTAAGTACATTTAACAAAGAAATGAAATAAACAATGTAAACTTTTAAAATGAACTTTTTTTTTTAGTTTTCAGTTCCTTATTGGAATTATCTGTTAAATATAATAATAAATTTCTGCTCACTGCTCCCCGCACGTCTTGTATTTATATGTTTCCTAATAAGGCGTTATTCAAGTTCTTTGTGATGACGATGTGCTGCGCAAAATCTTACAAAAATGAACTCTTCACACAGTGTTTAGTTGGCCTCTGATGTTTCCTTTTGCCAAATTTTTGTGTTTTTAATAGGAAACATCACTTAATGATGTGCAATTGTATTGAGAGCCTTTTGTACACGTTTCAAATCATTAGCTTAATTGTGCAATAAGTGTGGTTTACATGCAGTTGTTGTGCTCTTTGGTGCGTTTGTGCAATTATTAAAGAAAATATGTGCAAATATACCTGACTAGTAGATAACAGGAAACACTGTGATATTTTGTATGATTCGTCAGTAAATAGGTCATGTAAATCACCGGTTATTTCACGGCTTGCTTCGCGGAGCCCTAATAGCGGTATATCAACACCATTGCCTAAAATATTTTGAACCATTACTTCAGTTTGGCGGGCAACTGCGCACCGAAATAACTCGCACAAGTGGTCTTTCTGTAATATTAAAATAATTAGATGGGAAATAAAATTATTTTGGTAAAGTTTTTTCGTACACTGTATATGCTAAAGTGAACCTTGCGTGGATCATCTTCGTCTTCACGGTCACTTTCCAAAGCGATATTTGGTCCTTCATCTTGGCACATGGCTTTCGCCCATTCTAAGGCCTCTGTACTGGCACTGCGAATACAATCGACACGACCCAATAGGAAACGTCTAGTCGAAGCACTTTCGTAAGTTGCTACCAGATGACCGTATAGCCTGAAAATTAGCAAGTTAGAGAGCCGTAGACATCAATTAGTTTTATAGAAATAGTCACTTGAAATATGCCAATTGCAGTGATAGTTGTATGTACGCATCAGGACTGACTTGGCAAGCTTTGATGAAATTTTTACCATAACCCTTATAGCGATACACATAAAAGTCCAAATTATCAATTGTTCTAGTTAAAGTATATAATAAAAAAATTATTATAAAAAATTCGAAATTTAGTAAAAATATTTATAAATTAACCTATCGACGGAGTGGCAAGCGGCGCTAAAAATTCCTTTTAATTCAGGAGCAATGTCCCATTCCAAGCGTTCGGGAGGTGGCAAATGATGTTGAGAAACTCCGCCGTAATCTGAAGGATTTTCGAGGATTTTCTTATAGATTTTTTCTAGCAACTGAACCACTGCTATTCCTTCTGAAGTGGAGTGTTCGTAGCACAGACCCCAGGTACCGTCAGTACAAATAATAATTTGCATCGTTTTGTCAAACCATCGATTGCCCGAATTATATTCACTGCCACCACCATGAATCATTTCATGCGCCATGTTCGTTTCATCTCTCTGGCCAGCATAGTGAACAGGCGGAGTTGCTCCCGCAAAGCCACGAGCATTAAATGTCAACGGCAACGGCTCATCCAAGCACAATACGATCAAGGCTGTCTCGATTAATTCGATGTTATGATGATTACGTTCTTCCAGCTGCAAAGTGGCACGATTCTCAGCCCATTGTGTTCTCGGCTCGGCTGTTAAAAGACCTACTGGTGGCGGCTTTGAGGCCAAACAAGGAGCATCACTTAGGACATAAAGAATTTGAGAAGCAATTTCATTTTCAGAAAGTTTACCGCGATCGTGTGCTTTCAGAATTATACAATACATTTGATTGCGGCAAAGCACAACAACGTGTTCATCTTCCGTCTTTAGTTTTGGCAAATATTGGGAATCGCGTTGTAAGCCAGGACGGCGGCATGACCCCAAAAGACGATAATACTGCGCCATGCATAATGGTTGGTTCTTTTCGCGTGATGTTGCACGCTCTTGCGGCAACTTTCCACTATCGAGCATTTCTTTATGCACCATAATGCCATCTAAAATTCTTGCCGCAAATCGTGCTACATCATGAACAGTGGTAAAACGTTGCGGCGGCAAGACCATTCCAGGATTTGAATTAATTGGCAGGGCTAAACGCACATCCATGTACATATCATTTAACCAGTAATAATACGCCTAAAATTTTAGGATAAAATTATGATTTTTGGGTTTAGCTGGATTAGATAATGAAGGTAATGAATGAAAGGAACATTTAAAAATGAAAATGGCGATTGTTTTCAAATGATTTCTTTCAAGTAAATTAATTTTTTTTGGACTCATTGTAGGATCATTATTTATTTTAAATGCTTTTAGTTGCATTTCCCTGAGATTTCTCTTTAGAATAAATTGTTAATGTCCTGCAAAAATTTTTTTACATAATAGAACAGAATGTTTTCATATCTACAAGTATCTCAAATGATTTTGTTCATATCAGCCAGCACTAGCCGCAATACACAAGGCAAAAACATTTATCAATAAGTGACGAACTGTTAAATGTGATAGTTTTCTGTGCAAGCACATGTACTCGTATGTAACCACGTATTTGGCTGTGTATACACTCATATGTAATATTCATCATAAAGTGGGTACAAGCGGAGGAACGTACATTACGAACGGTCAGACACACAATTGGCGTAGTTACTCAGTACACATTTTCATTTTTTAATAACATACAAATGATTTTATTATCAAATTACACATCTACTCACATATACATACTTCACTACGTACATCCGGGACTTCGGCCCCAATAAACAATTGCTATCAATAAGAAAAAAAGCACTAAAAGCACAATTGTCTTTATATGGGTAGTACTACCTTTTGGCAGTCTTTATCCTTACAAGGACTAAGTAGACTACTAGCTGTGTATTTGCCCACATGCACAGATATCCATTAGGTTAGAAATGGAATGGCATTAAGCATGTGACAACTTTATATACACACATACGTATGTATGTACATTAGAGCTTTAGATAGGTTCAAAGCGCACTCAGGAAAAGTGTCTGATACATGCTTACAATATCGTTATTTTAAAATATATTTCTTGTTGTTATAAAATTTTTGGGAATATGATAAAAGCTGGAAAATAACTAACTTAAATGTTATTGTAAAAATATTAAATTATTTCTTTTATTCCAAGAAATAATTGACGATTTAATGTATGGCAAATTTACGCAAATGAAACTAAAATTGTTATAAAGTAAATAAATTTAAATACTTTTTTATTAAACTATTTTTGTACTTTAATTTTTTAATAAGAATACATTTTTCTTCATCTGCTTACTAAATAAGTATTATTGTAGTATTGAGTAGAAAATTCAAGCTAATCCAGACATAATTCTGATAAAGTCAAAATTTACTTGTAGAAGCTTTTTCTCAAAGAATTTTCGAATAACTAAAAATATTTTAAACGTTTTCTTGTAAATTTTTCGAGAGGCAAAAATTTTCTTTGTTGTTGCAAAGTCGATGGAGTCGAATTGGTCCCCTTTTCTTTTCGAAAAGAAGAGCTTCCTAGACAAATTTGTAAAGCTTTATTTCTATTCCTTTACCACAATCGCATTTTCAGAAATTTTATTAATCATATAATTTTATATGTACTCGGATGTGTTCAATATGATGTTTTACATTAAGAAGTAATTTAAAATGTAATTTCTCATATTATTATATTAGTCAAGAATCTGGGAAAAAGGAAACATTCGGATCATTAAGAACAATTTAGGCAAACTAGCTATTGGTTTATTGGGATTCATCGCATGAGCTTACCGTGTATTCGGTTTGAAAATAGATGTTGATCTATTAATGTTAATAGATAATTCTCTATTATAAAACGTACGTAATCGTACCCTGAAGATTTTAAACACGCTCATTTACAAACTCTTCTCCAACTACGTCCACCATAATTGGAGAAGATGGAGAAACTATTAGTAAACCTTTTTTGCTGAACATAGAATCTTTCATCATACGAGTAAATAAAATAATTTACTTTTTTCTATGAAAAATCTTAAAGATATTTTTATTAATTATAAAAATTTCCAATTTCTCTCCTTCAGTGAGCACTTAATTTAAAAAAAAACTACAAAGAGTAATAACAATTTTTTTTTTAAACTAACTTAACATGGAAAGATTTCGGCTTGACCGTAGGAAAACACCCAGGGTGTAGGCGGGAATCAAACCCGCGCCACCGGTTTAGTAGGCTGCACATTATTCTTTTTCCTTCGGAGGCATTAATAATAATGAAATATGGGGAAGTAAGTTTAATGTGTCTCCGACACAGCAGAAGCTTGGACGCAAGCAAATAGTAAAGCTTCTAAACCTTGAGCACAGAAGGACTCAGTGCTACAGTGTATGTGAATACATTCCAATGTGGCTTAACTTCAGCACTGAGTAAACTAATGCGTTTACTAAGCCCCTGTGCAAGCACAGGTGGCAATTCTTAGTTAAAAGATTCAGTTTTAACCCAGCGCCTTGCTAAGGCGTTCGGCACTGTCCAAGCCTTGCTACTAGGCCTTTTGTAAAAATGGCTCCTTTGTCAGCTTCGGGGTAAACCAAACATTTTAATTCAATTCTTGTAATTAAAACAATCCATGAATTACAGAGAGGCCACCCTCAGAAGGGGAGAACCATCTCACTGCCTACTAGCGTCTGTTGAATGGCAACAGCACCTAAATAACTAATAGCTTCACCGGATCGTATCGAGCATTAGCCACTCAAGAGAAATCTGCCAAGCAACTTTTGGTATCAACCACAAGCCACCACGTGGACTCTAAAGGAGACCTCACCATTAACCGGCCACAACTTCATTCAACGCTGTTAGGTTGGAATGAAATTGATCTAAGAATAAAGTCTCTAAAGCCTTACAAATTTATCAACGAGCATAATCTATTAACTCCGTGGAGTAAGAACTAAGTCCGTCATTGATAACTTCTCGGTTCAGGGTGTGTGCAATGTCAAAATCATCCATTAAACCTCCGCGAGAGAAATTTATTGTGGAGCTGCCGGTAACCGTGATGCCAATATATAGCAAGTGATTGTGCTTTCGGAGAGAACTCTCATAGAAAGAACTCTCCTACAATATTTAACCCTGAATCGATAAGGTTATGCTGGACCTATCTTAGACCAACAAGAATAGCTTGCCTTTACCTTTTAATTACTTATAAGCACATCCGTTGCCATGTTATTTCATGGATTGGGCAGTGACAGACAAGTTTTACCGGTGCCTGCCAAAGGTCATGGTCTAGAAACGCAGAATATCGTCCCCCAAAATGAACATCACCAACGTGGAAATATCACCAAGGTGCATACAATACTTCCTCTGGAAGAAACTCATGCTGAAGTAATGGCAAAGCTTTTCCAAAATGGGAAAACATTCCGTGGAGAGGAGGAAGGTGGCTTTTTAGTCAGTATGCCATTTGTAAAGAGAGCAACATAACCGCAGTGGATGACGATTCACACGGAACGCAGTAACGCATATCCCCACCTTTACCACAAAAAAATATTCTATGAATCTACTAAACACTTTTGTGCTGAAAGTAAAGACTCAAAATAAGTATTAGATTCTTTTTGAGGGTCAGCAGGATACACGTCTGCTGTGGTCCACAATTTTCCAAATTTGCTGTTTTATAATTTTATTCTGTTTAGAATATTTTTAAACATTTAAAATAAAAAAATAAAACATGAGTCCATGTGCTGATAAAAATCAAATTTAATGTGTTAAATTTCAACATATATATCAATTACTGATTCTATCAGATTGTGTACTTGTACAATTTTTGGCTTTTATCTTGGTTATCTTTAACATTAACAAGATTTTAAAATTTTAAAATTAAAGAAACAATAATAATTTAGAAAAAGTATAAATAATGAATTTTACCAAAAAAGCATAGCAGTTCATTATTTTCATCTTCCGCCAACGGATTCCCACTACGAAATCAAAGATGAAAGGTAAAGCTTATTGTAGATCGTAAACGGAAAATGTACAAACTTTTAATTTTGTATTTTTTACAGCCGGACTTGAAATTTTAATTGCGATTCTTGGGCTGGTAGGTGTGGCCCAAGCTAGATATGACTTGTCATGCTCGAAACAAGAACTTAGCATTCGTTGGCCCAGTTATGAAAGCAATTCCGAATATTATGTGTGCCCTCGCTTATTTGGAAGGCCAATGACTGTAACCTGCAATCCTGGCGAAGTGTTTACCTTCGTTTTACAGTCGTGCACAAATCCCAATAGATATATACCAGCACCAGCTTTGAAAAGTTTACCAACTGCTTCTTCTTCTGCTAAAGTTCCTAATTTGAAACCTAAAGAAATTCTTACTCAACCAGCCATTTTAAGCCCACCTGTTTTCAATGTGACCTCTTCGCAGGCACAAGAAAGACTTCCAACAATTCAGTTGAAACCAGTAGTTGAAGAAATGAAACCAATTCACATTGAAGAAAATATTATCGCCACCGCTGAGGAAACGGTTAACCCAGCGCCGCCATTGCCCCCAACACCTGCTCCCACACCACCGGTAGTTGAAAAGGTAACAACTAAGAAACCTAGCGCTGCTTCTGGCAAGAAATCAGTTACGAAAAAGAAGAAGTCCACTGCTTCTGCTTCAACTGAAAAGAAGCCAAGCACACCGTCTGGCAAAAAAAGACCACCAAAGAGAAACGTAAAGCCAAACTCCAAAGCCGTTAAAAGTCCAAAAAAATCGGGCAAGAAGCCTACAACTACAGACCATAAATCGTCTAGAGCTTAAATAATAACAACATTTCAAAATATTTTTTTTATTTTGTATCTTCTTTCATAAGTACAAGCGGAGATAAATTACACAACTAATAGACTACTATTAATATACTATACATCTACTTACAAATATTATTGCTAAGAAAATAACTGCTAAATAATTCAATATACGTTTACAATAAAACGGCTGAAGCCATAACCTGAAATAGTGATGCCTCAGGAAAAGGAAAAGAGGAATTAGTTATTGTAGATTACAGTGTATAATATTCTATATTATGAATTTTATGATCAGAGATCGCCATCGGCCATCACTTAAAATCTACTGCCGCAATCTACTGTATGCAATTTAAATTCATTAGGAAAAGCATAGATGCTTGAATAGTTCACGTCAAGTCCTTTGCCGTGCATGAATATTTTGTGTGATTGAAAGAGTTATTATTGCTGAGTGTTAAGAAAGCACTTTACGCTGACATTAGTGGTCGCTAATTATCTTAACTAGGAAGCACCGAACATCACAGAACGTCAGGTTTAAGCTGGTCTAGATGCGTGCATTTCGTTTGTTGCCAAAACCAAACTCATCCGTAGATCTTCAACTAAATAGTTTTTTAAAAGTAATCCCAAACTTTCTAATGTTATGCTTATTTTCTTAAAAACCCTTTGAGAATTTCTAAAACAGAATGAAAGCCAACCTTGCAAAAGATTTTTATATCTTATTCGATATGAAACTATTTCCTTTTTCATGGAGTCAACCAATAAATAAATAACAATGAATAAACTAGGAGAATCCCCTACATATGGCAGTCGTAACATAAAAGGAAATTTGTAATGAATTGTCCTCAAGAGCTTTAATATCTCATGTGTTAATTATTAATGGAATGTTTAAGTGAATAATTTATCTCTTTCGTTGCAATATTTCATAGTCGAATAACAATTAAGAAAATGCTACCGAAGAACAGCTTGGTGGCACCAATTTCGCTGCGGAAAACTACTCTATATTCTCTGCCATTATCCCTTTCTCCTAGTTCCTGCGCAATTCACTGCATAAGCAGCGGCTATCCCTGAGATGCCTTTCTGAGAAAAATTTTATTTTGCATAATAACGGCTGTGTAAGAAGAAGTGCAGATAATAGATACCTTCAAGTCCTTTGTTGAAAGAGCTTTATAGAAGAGAGCACCTTCTGCCAAGTCTCAGTTGGGCTGTTTTATCTTATTTTCATCACTTTCTGTCACAATTTTATTTTATTTATTTTATTGAATATTTTCTTTTTCTAAACTTACTTTTAAATTCATTAATTTTACAATAATGATTTTAAATTGATTATGATTTTAAAATAATGTCTAAGACCATTATCCTGCAGCAAACACTCTCGTAGTGGCATTATCCTTTGCAAAAGGTAAAGTAAACTAAAAGGATGTTTTCATATTATTACCTCCACCATGCAATACAGGTTGAACCTTTGGCTCATATGTTTTCTAACATTTCGGAAAGCGCCATTTTCAAACAATTTATTTTTACTGTTGTCAATTCAAATCATACATCATTGGGGAATTGAAAGAGCAGTTTTATTGTTGTTCGTATTGGAATCCCTGAACATGCAAATGTGACAAACATTTCATATATGAAGAAAGAAATTATTCTTTTAAAGTGCTTTTTGTTTAAAAAGCTTTTGTTTTATTTAAAGCATGACTAAATGGAATTTTTTTTTATTGCTTATCAATTCTATTATATTAATAGCCATTAAAATGACAAAAAGTTTAGATTTTAAAAACCAATTCCAGCTATTTTAAAAAGTTTATTTATCTTATTTATTTTATTGGTAATACACTTATGTGGTTTCAGTCCTGTTTTAATAGGCAACAACTTTCATATCGGGCATGTTTAAAAACTGGTTACATTATTTCATATAAGAGAAATATAACAGAAATATAATGATTTTTTCAGCCAGATATCCGGTGAAAATTGGATTCCAATATCAATTTTTAAAGTCGTAATTATTCAGGTATTTGCATTCACTTTTGGCGTGTACTGTAATCTTTGTTGTTCCATTTTAAAAAAAATCACTTTTCGGACTATTATTTTAGCCTTCTATGAATCGCACACTTTTTACTCAATTGAAATACTCTATGGCACTCTAGAGATGGCATTGCGCCGGAACTAGAAGGAAAGGATAGTGGTAGATAAGCCTGAAAAATACATAATATATAAATAGATAAGTTTTACTATGCCTGTGGTGTCAAACTATGCGCTGTGGTTTTGGTATCCACTTTATCAAATGTTTGACTTCGACTATGAAATATTGATGCAGGAAATTACTGAAGGACGGCGTGTGTGCTAAAGTTTGTGTATAAAGTGTGTAGAGTAGCGATGCGACAGAGTGTATAATATTAAATGAGCAGCCTCTATGGCTCGCCACCTGTATATGACAACAATAATTGACATAAATGATACTTAAGCACACGGAAAAGCATTGGAGGCTTTTGACTTTTATTTATAACAGCTGGAGGTCGAACTCGAACTAATGCCTTTAGCCAATTGGTATTGACCGACTACCAATTCAGCTAACGATACTATCAAATTTAGTATTCTGTGGCAATAACGAATAAATAAAAAAAGTAATGAATTTCATTTTTTTTTGTATGGCAAACTTACGAGTAAAATGAACAAAACTAGCCAGTGTTGCCAGTAGAATCGGAGTAAGTCGTAATAAAGCAGACTCTCAAGGAATTTAGAGGTATTGCTGGTATTTTGGAACTCAACGTCTAAAGTTTATTCCAATAAAATAAAAAGGAACTTCTTCATCCAGAAAATTATAATACAAAGAGAAGACTCTTTGAGATCAAACTAACAAGAAGGAGCTTTAAAATTGCCTGTTCTAAATGTTCCGGTATTGGTGCAAAATCCTGGCCATTAGTAACAACCGTAATAGTACAATATTTTCTTATCCGCATCTTCACCTCTTCAGTGGAATGTGTTTGTTGTGGTTCAATCCACCTTCATCTGCAATTCATCAAAACAAGGCAAGTGGAGTTTAATATATGTAATTACTATTTTCTAAATTCGGTGCTGAATAAAAACATTTTTTCTATTTAAATCGATAACAATAAATTTATAAATCCTTATAACAAATTTATGTTTTATTTACTTCATTTATTCCTTCTTATACGATTATCGACGTAATGGGAATCTTAAAACAGACTTTAGACACTCAGGAAAATAATAATGGATAATTTTATTGAGATGTACAACACAAAATACTGGAGCTAAAATTGAATTTTTTTTTTGCTGAGATGGCTTCCACAAAATTGAGTCTTTCTTCAATAAAAATGACATGATTAATTCATAAAAGCAATAAAATATTGCATATTTTCCCACAATTCGGTATATTTTATTGTGACATAAAGACCACAAATAGCTGGAAAAAATAATGAAAATTCTGATGGGAATAGTTAAATAGTTAAATCTTTATGAAAATATAGAAAAATTTTCTAATACAACAATTCAACAAATAAAGTTGCATATTATAACAATTAATAGTCAATTTTAAAATGTATTAAAAAATAGTTTCATTTTAAATGTAGTTTATAACTTTAATTAACATTATTAAAAAATTTAAGTTAAAAACTGTTTAAATTATTTCATATAAGAGAAATATAATGAATTGAGTGCCGAAATATCCGGTGGTACAATTAAAACTTCAAAAAAAAAAAAATTCATTTGAATTTGTATGAAATAAATTTAAAATTTACGAATGTTCTCCTCACAAGATTATTGGCGAAAACAGTTGCAATGTAGTCTTGAAGATATAAAAAAAGTATCCTAAAAGTAAATAAGAGTAAATAAGAGTAGTAAAGTAGTAAAGAGTAAATAAAGTAAATAAGAAAGTAAGTAAGAAATCAGCAAATTAAAGAAAAGTAACTGTAAAGGATTAATGCGTGAATGAATAATTCGCAGCCTACTAAACTGGAAGTTGCAGGTTCTATTCCTGCCTAGACCCTGTGTGCAAAAGCTTTGCAGCTTAAGTTGGTTAAAAAAAATATTTCTCTGCTTATAATGCACGCAATCTGAGAACTTATTTAAAAAATATTTCTTAAAGGCATGACAATTTTTACATCTCTTGTTGTTATTTATAAATTCAAAAAAAAAAAAAAAATTAATTTTTTAGAATGTTTTTTTTTATTTTGGATCAGTTTTTGATATGGTGATGAAGAATGCTTATGACTGATCTCATTGGGATTAAGTTTTCTAATGATTTTCATTCCTAATTGAAAAATACATATTTCTATATACATTCCATTTTAACTATTTTAATTCCATATTGTTCAAACTTTAGTTTATTTATTTATATATTTAATCAATTAGAGAATAATTTTAAATTATTAATAAGACATGGTAGTTCAATAATTGACCTCCACTAAGCTTCTATTGCATGATGACAATAAGAAATATAAAATGAGTATACTCATTTTATATATCAGGACGAGTATACTGAAATACTCAGGACGAGCTTATTTATTTATTTAACAAATATTACATTTATATGAATATAATTGCAATATGTATAGAAGCGCTGGCTACTGAGGCCTTTGGCTTCTGGCTCTCCGGGGAGTTGAACGCCTGACACCTGCGTAACAGGCGGGTATACTAACCATTATACCATCGAGGGGCTCAGGACGAGTTATAAAGTCCAGTTTCCTTCAGGAAGGTGTTAATCGGTATGGCATTACTAATGTTCGCATTAGTTAGTCTATTTTAAAGATATAATTTTGTTTTGTAATTAATAGAATTATTTGTCTATGGGAGAGCTTAGGGTGGCCCAAAGGAAGCATGGTAAAATTAATTATCAGCAAGTTATCAATCTCTAGATCTTATTTGTATTTACGTATTTACACCAAATAGATGCCATTTAATATTGTTAATGGCTTTGTAGTTATCGATTGTTAAGAGAGGTGCATTACTTCCATCTTTCGCCACTTTGCCTGGCAACACATTGCCTTTAACTCCTCAATGTCTTGGCCTTCAGGTGAATATTTGTTAATGAGACTATTTCGTATCTTCTTTATTATTCTGATCAGTTGCTCCTTCTTTTGTTTAACATTTTTATTACAATATTTTGCCAATCTTTGGTGAGCTCCTTCACCAGACCTGAATAATATAATAATAGTTCTTCAATTTAAAATTTTGAAAGGAGAAATTACATGTTCGCACATAAATCGCATTGTAAAATTTAACAAGTTTTATTTTAGCAAAGAAAAAGAATATGTGGATTTGGCGTAAGTTAAAATTTATCATTTTCACTAACGTACTGAACAATTTTTCGAATAAGATAAAGATTGCTTGTACAACATGGCATTTTATGTACACATATTTCCTTAATTATGTTTTTTGCTCATTCGATATCTCGGTTTGCGCTAAGAATTTTAATCTCGCTGCTGACATACGCAAGAAAACTACAAGCAAATATATTAAACCGTAAGAGATTGTAATTGTATTTAGCAAATGTTTCGCTTGTAAAATGATTAATTGAAAATGAATTTGAAAATTCGCATTAACACACACACACTCTTTAATTTTTTTAGATGAATAATTGGTGAAATCGGAAATATCGAAATGAAATAAATAGGCAATAGTTTGCTAACAATAATCAGTGTCAAGTTGACAGTCCAAAGTGAACAACGATATACAAGGAGCAATCGATACAGCCTTGATATGAAATCGGGTAAATAAGTGCTTTGCTATTGTATTTCAGAAAAGGAAACTAATTAATTTCTCTTTCTAATTGCAGTACTTATTTGTGTTGCATTATTGGCGTTGTCCCAATGCGGCTGTGCCGTTCAAGTGTGCAACGACGAGCTATCCTACAGCTCAACTTTGGAGAGACCTCCTTGTGATGGAAACAATGTGTTTGTGCGATGGCCAAACTACAACAACTTTAGTGTATACTACAAATGTGTTAATAGTATAAAGTATGTGGTTGTGAGTTGCCCCCCAAACAAATTTTTCAATTATTACATGCAAGAATGTGGAGGGTGTGATACGTTTATTCCTCCCCCCTCTTGTGTTGCATTGAAAGAAACTGTCCAAGTAGTCTGTGTAAATAATACAAATAGTAATGCTACTACAACATATGCTCCACCCGTTACCAATACTACTACGACTCCACTTTCCACTGCTCCAACTACACCTGATGCAAATCCTCCAACAATTCCTACTCCAAGCACTCCCACTTCAGGCATACCTACACCACAAATAGTAGTGACTCCAGGACCTGGCATTCCCACCCCACCAAGTGAGCCTGTAACACCACCAACAATTCCCGCAACTCCTCCAATGCTTTTCCAGGACAATTCGGAATAAACTAAAAAGCATATTTTGAATTTTAAATATAATTTATATTCTTGAAAAATAAACCGTGCACGTCAGCAAAATCACGAAATCAATTCCAAAAGTGTTTATCAGACTTTAATGCCGATGGTGCAAAAAAGAAGGCTGAAATTTATATAAGAAAAAAATGGTATTCGGCCTAAAACTAATTAATTAATTCAATTTGATCTCTTGGATTCCTAATTTTGCAAGACCAGAGGAAAAAGCATGTACAGTGGACGACAAAAGTCTCCTTGTTACATCTATCTATTTTCGAAATCTGGCCAGCCCGAGATCACAAAGAAAAAAGTTATTGCTGCAGTTTTAATTCACAGGGATTATTTATTCTGAATAGGGATTATTCATTCAGGGATTATTCTTATAACTGAAAATAAATTAAACATAATCGTAAAGTGGAACTTTAATTCATAAAGTAATTGACCAAAGTCTACATACGATCCAAGCGTTGATTTTGGGAAGGTCTGTAGGCCCACCAGGAGCAGCTTTGACTGACATATTGTTCAGGAAAATAGAATTAGAAACGGCCCAGTCGTTTCCTTTTTAAAAAAAGGAAGGTACGTGCGGCTATACGATATATATGGATTTGTATAAAATACATATATAAAAACATACATATCTGCTTACGAAGTATCTCTTTGCGTCGTCGTAATTAATTCCATTCGTTATATAACAATAAATCTCATTTGCTAATCAGCACTTTGCTGGAGCACAAAGTGACTGCAATCGGTTTATTAAATTGACCAATAAAAAAAAATGAAATAATTCCACTGAATATCGCCATGGCATATGCTGGTGTTGGAGAGAAGGATATCAAACGCTTACACAATTTCTACGTTACTTATATTTCTAAACATACATTCATATACTTGCCTACTCTCAACTACATGAGAGGTATGTGAATATTATCTACATATGTAGATACGCCCGTGTAGAAGTGTTTGTACACTCCAAGTATAAAAGTTAAATCATACTGTTGTAACACTCATGTATATGTCTGTATGTATGGTTCTGCATGCACTACACTTATATATTTCAATCTTAAGCCCAGCACTCAGGAGGTGGCCTTTGCCTATTAAATGCTGCCACATACATACATGTGTGTGGATGTATATTATTGTACTCAAAGCTTTCCGCAACAATTAACAAAGATGATATTTAATTACACGAGAAAAATTCACGAGAATTCTATTATGACTGGCGGCGGTAGGCAACGACTTTGTGTCGAAATTTCGGTGATTATCCAAAATAAGTCGGTTACGTATAAAATATACAAAAATAAAAATCTTTACAGTTCTTGGTCAGCTCACCAGTCAGATCTTGCGATATTGTAACAATTGGCCTGTTTACCGATCAGCATATTGAACTTCACTGAGTCCATAGAAGATAAACGCGTTTATTCTTAAAGATCTTTCACCTTTGGCATTGTGGCATGGTCGTAATTTGAAATGGTTATTGCCCAGTTGGTAGTGAAAAGTTCCGATATGATGTTCAAAAGAGCCCCTTCACAATTTTGTCTGTGTGCTTTCTAATAATTGAAGGTGTTTGTTGGTGGTGTCGATAGTTTATCTTGAATATTATGAGCAATTGTGGTTCGATATTATAGAATATTAAAGAAATAATTTTTTTTCTATTATTAAATGAAACTTACCCAGTTATCCTCTATTTCACGACGATCAACTAAATATTGATGCAGTCTTGGACCCAAACCATTTGATGCTGTAAACTCCTTAACAATGGCTTTAGTACGTTCTAACTGGGATGGCGTTGTTATGGGCTCCAATGCACGTATATAATCAGCCATGGTTTGTTCTAACGGTGGGACTGGCACTTTCGGTAGAGTCTAAAATATTCCATGGAAAGTACATGTATTAAAATTATTTTATTGGATAATCTGAATTGTTTTATTTAAATATGTTTATATGAGTATCTTTATATAGTACATCTCGGTTTAACAAGCAGATATATATACGTGGGTTCCTAACTATCAACGATTTAGGAAAGTACACGTTCCACGAAAAGATCAAACAATGATTCTGTTAACCATTTACAATCATCTGAAAGTTTGTGTTTTATTATCTACTTCTTATATTTAATATGCTGACTTTAACATATTTCGTTTTATATTATTGTATTTAGAAAGGATCTATTCTACTGTTCACGAGAAATTAATGAGAAATAAGGAATATTGATTAATTTTATCAAAACAAGAGGATAACTTTAAGTCTCAAATTTAAAATAAAAACTGCAATGAAAGATACAAAATAGATATTTATAGCTGTTTATATAAATGCTATAATGATATAGCTGTTTGAAAGACAATTGTGGATTGACTTGTTTCGCCACATGCTATTCGCTAGGCAGCGACCGAACGGGAGGTATTCGCGAAATTTTAATTTAATCGCAATGAGGGAAAAACGTCCCGCAAGAAACAAAAGTTGTACTACGTATGCACGTGCTTACCTTAATTATGTGCTCATGTGCACACACATATACAATATACGAGTATAAAGTTACATTTCATATCTTAAATAAAATGTTTATATTTAATCCAAGTTTATCAAGGGATTAATAGTTTGTTACGAATTAAAGCTATTTTTGATTTACGGAGGTACGAATTATGACAATTCGACTCCAAATGAAAATGTTCTAATGGCGAATAATCCAGCCAATTCTTTTAATGTATAATGTGAATTGGCATACACACACCCACACATACATGGGCATATATGCATATCTATGTACACATAGTTATATATGAACGTGATAGACTATTCCAAATATTATGCTTTGCTGTTTATACTTCTGATCCCCTTCCAGGAAACTTTTATGTGAAATTCCCCAGAGGTACAAAAAAGTTACTTTTCCTCTTTATCTTATGAATTTCGTGATGTCTGCATCCATGCCAACTCAGTACTTGTGTGTGGTGTATGTGTGTGTGTTGCAGTTGTGTTGAAGGTGGTGCTTTTGGAAAATATGCACGTAGCGTTGTTGGTAGCGTTGTGTGGTTGTTTTTCATTTTACAGGTGCTCCACGAATTTTATTTTCCGGAATAGGAATATTTATATAGTGCTTTCCATGAATGAACTTGTTGCACTTAATATTTATTATCTCTCGAAAAGAGATAAAATATTTTTTGAGACAATCTACTTTGCAAATTACATTTCATTTGGGAAACAGAAGTGTAATTTAGAAATGCATTTCGAAAAGAATGACGTAATACTTACGAAAATTTTTACACACACACAAACACACACACACACACAAGATTTGGCTTTCGTTTTTGAAAAGTCAAAGCAATTTTTACTGGCTTCTTATACATGTAAGTAATTTTTACTCGTTTTTAACGGGGGAATGAAATTCCCAGAATTTATACTCCAAAACGTACTAGTTAGTGCATCTGGTCTTTCATTATTATTCTTCCAGTGGAAGTGATTGAAGATCGATGGAAAGAGTTTGGTTTCCATCTCTGCGCATGTCTAAGCATGTGGTTGAATATTATAAGGTTTGATTGCAATAATTTTGTACTTCGCATAATAACAATTCTCAATTAAGTTATGAACTTGTTCGAAGTGAAAGTACTTTAATTCGAGGATTATTAGAAATTATTCTTATTCGATTCAATTTGCTTTTTATAAAAAGGCTAATAATTATATTTGTAATAAAGTTGTATTATTTTTTTAAACATTTCTCGTTAAATTTTCATTATTGTATTGCATCGTTTTAGGCATTTTTAATTTATAAAATGGCTGCTTATTAGAACTTTGTTGAGTCGAGTTTATTTAAAGTAAAAATTTTTAGAAACTTTCGCATGTATGATAACTAAATTTTGTTGTATTTAATAAAATTATACAGAAAAAGGAAGCAAATTCAATTTAAGCTTCTACTTATTATATTTATGCAGGAAATGTTTTTTAAACATCTAAATACCACTCATTTGAAATATTCATTAATCAAGATTAATCGATTAATCGAACCGAAGACTTTCATGTAAAGACTCTTCAAATGTGGAAACTCTTACATTATTTGCGAAATAAATAAACAATACAATAAAAAAAAAACTGTTCGGTATACTAAACAAATGAAATAAATTTTCGTAACAATTGGATTGAAATAAATTATTACACTTGTAAAATTCTAAATTTGACTTAAATTTTTTTGTTGCGTTACTTTAAGTTCTCGTATACCAATTTTCGTGTTGTCATGTGTTATTTCTTTTGTGTTCATGTTGTGAATGTAAAAGGAAGAGGGTTTTCTATTATTTCTAGTTGTTTTTGGGGTTGCAATGAAATTGGTTTTATATGGCAAAGAAAACGTTTTAATAATGCTGTTTTAACACCTGTATACATACACACATATACATGTGTAATCACCTCATGTATGTGAGAAGATGTGGGCATAAAATTAAACTGGAAAAGCATGGAAAAATATTTTGAAAAACCTTTAAATGTATTTTCTATTAAAAAAAAACAAATTCATGGCAAATCTAACAATGAAAAAAAAAGAATGGAAATGAGTGGAGGGGATATAATTTTACAATTCACAAACCTCTAGAACAGCAAAACATTTTTTAACTGCCCTATAAAATATTATAGAAAATGTATATTTTTAAGTAAAAAAATCAATTTTAAATTCTTGCACGGTGGTGTATAGTACAAGTAGTACGAATTTTTTTTTAAACGTTTTGCCTAATCAATTCTTATTCAAATATTGATATCAATGAATTTATCAATTTCCTATTTTGTACTTCATCTGAAGTTACTTGAGATAAGATACTGGATAAATATGTTGTGTGTTCTTCTTATGAGGGCTTTCTTGTATGGAGGACGATCCTACAAGTTTTCTTTCCGGTGAGTTTGAGCAACAAATTATCCTACAACTATTTAAAGTTTGCATTTCAAATACAATAGAATTCATTTCAGATATTCCAAAAATAATAATTTTGGGCATACAAAATAAAAATGTGAAGTTTGAAGCGAAATTTAAAGCAAATGGAAGCACTGAATTCTAAAGATCCTCACTTGCTTAAAAACAAAGCAATTTGTTCTTCACTTCGGCAAAGGAACATTTAACCTGAACTGAATTCCAGTACACATTAGCTTTTCGAACGTTCTAAGAGAGTTTTTAAGAATCATAAAACACGTTTGCAAGTATCAAGTTTTGCAACTATAGGCTTTGGAATATTTTGTTGGCAAAACACCGATTATTCTTTCTTGTGGGAAACATAAATTATTTCCTGAATAAAGAAATTGTTCGTTAACAAAAGAAAAAATTTAAAAAAAAAAATGATTTTTATTTTATATTAATAAACAATTCCGATTAAACAATTCCCTTCATGCTGTATAATGGCCACACACACATAATTCCAGCAATGGCTGCTTCAACGGTTTGATTTGCTGTCATTTTGCGAACTTTTTGGAAATAAAAAAATATATACTTCTGCTCCTGGTTATCTCCTTTCGATTATTTTTTTATATCATACATAATTTGTAAAATTTCTTACAAGCTTCACTATTTTTTTGGCGATAAAAGCAGGCCATACAAAAGGCACGTTATCTCAAAAAGTTTTACATATTTTCAACTAAGCATGACACATACATACATATTTAAAAATATATTTCAAAGGCTGCACTTGCAAATAAATGTTACTTTATAAGTCTAGAAAGAGATTAGATTTCTAAGGAGTAAAATAATTTTGCCATTCATTTTATTTCAAGTTTCACAGCAGATCAGAAGAAATAACGTTGCTGTACATGGTTGATTTAGATATACTATTTATATTGATTTATTATTCTGGTGTTCATTATTTTTTTCAGAATGTCTTGTTGCTGAAATGAAACGCTAACGGCAAACAAGTGCAAACTGCAGAGAAAAATTGCATTAAAATTGCAATTTAGCGGTTTTATTGCTTGCGAATATTCATTCAAAGCATTGAAAAATCTCTTAACAATTGAAACAAAATATAGAACGTGGGCCGTGAGGGACAGTTAAATTTCACCCAAAGAACTGTTGAAAGAAAATTGGATTGCAGAAACCCATTTCATTCAAGCAAAGTATGAAACGAAAGTACAAAACAAAAATGTTATACTGGTTTAGTTTAAGGTAAAATCTTCATTACAATCTGTAGAATGTGGCAAGAAGAAAAAGAATCTACATATTTCATGTCTTCTTTTATTAAATATTAAAAAAAAAATATTATTTTAATCATTATAATCATTTTAGTCTCAATAATACTTTTTTTTAATTTTGTATATTTGCAGCACTACTTCTCTTAAAGCCATTGTCATCACTGAAGAGACTATTTTTATTTCTATCCGTGTTGGATTTTATCTTCAGTGCAATCGACAGTTACCACATGTCACTGTGACAGCAGCAACATAAACAAACAGTAGCGGATGACAAAGCTGAAATTGGAATACAAAAAAGAATGACAGTGAACATGTTATTCCTGGAGACGGCACAAGGAGTAACATTTTCCTCACACTAATTTACATCCACGGTAAGGGAAACCCATTTATCCAACCCCCAGCACGATTGTGTGAAATCATGCTCGAGAAGTAAAGTAAATCAAATTAGCGGATTCGTTTCTCTGTTATTAACTGGTTTGTCTACGACCAGTGGAAAATAAATTAAAATTTCGTTTTGCTTTTTCAGGTGATTGCAAGAAGACGTGTCTTAAGGAAATTACTTGAGTTATACCCATCTCCCACGTGATTTTCATACATACATATTGTATGTACATCCATACAAACAGATGGGCATGCAGACATCACAGACATCATCTGAGGAAAGGCAATAATGGAAAGACGGAAGGAAGTACACAAGATTAAATGATTTATGTGTTACAATATTGTGAGGAAAATCGTACCAGGTGCGTATCGGCTTAGAAGATTTCGTACGGCACATCTCAACATTCACATACTATCCCAAATTGCCATTTAACGACTCACTAAGGATAGTGGTTATTTGTCACCTTTTGAATCGAAAAATATCCTCTACTGCGGCCGTGACTATTATCTACATTTATGTTATTTCTTAACAATATTTGAATTACTAATTACGGTAAACAGGACTAGTATTATTGTGTGTCCTTGGTAAACAGCCACTGTTTACACATTCTGTTTTCCCTTTTCCTCTCTCTCTCTCTATCAATGGATTTACCCGTACATACAGCTATGATTGTGGGTGGATGCGTTTATAAGGCAAGCCAGTTTTTTATGATTAAATATATTTGTATTAGTGAAATTATTTCAAAGCTACAGGGAATTGTCGCATAACTTGTGTACGTTTCAAAACTAATCAATCAAATCAGGAATTAGGGGTGTATCCGTAATCCAAACTTTATTGATGATTCTGCCACCGAAATAGATTTTAAAGTTCTTTGCTCCAAGCATGAGATACACCCCTATTGCTGTAAAGTTCAATAGCCGTGGGTTTTCAGCTCAATGGTTTTTGGAAACGTGTTATTATGCTGAGTTGGATTAGAGATGTATCTGATGGACAGCAGTATCCGTTAGTATAAATGGTACATGGACAAGAAATGTTCGTTTTAGCATAAAAGTTCACTTGACTTTACAGTGTTTTATTATTGAAAGTTTCGGCGAGTTGAATCAATCGATTTCTAAAATTCTACAATTTTAATACAATAAACCGTTTTTAAAGCATGTTTGCAAATATAAAAAAAATATATTAAATAAATAAATAAATAAATAAATTTCTATACGTACATCAGGAAATCCAAATTCGTCTACCGATTCTGCTGTGGATAGCCATTTTTTTGATATCGATAAGATAGAATCTCGCCATCCTGAAAGTAAAACGAACAAAAATATTAATTTTAATTTAATTTTTTTTTTAACACTAAGGATCCAGGCAGGAATCGAACCCGCTAACATCCGGTTTGCGCATTTACAAATAATTGATAGGAAATCTATACAATAGAAAAGTGTCTGTCAACTGTAAGATTACAAGAAGTTTACCACATTTACCATTCTTTTAGATAAGAAGTTTTTCATGAATAATGTAAAGTGAAGAAAATATTAATGAGTTGTTGCCATTAAATTGTCATTAAGAAAATGATGTCGAATAAATTAAAATTAAGAAACTACCTAAAACGAATACAATTATAATAAAAATGTTATCAAAGTTGTACGAATTGTATAGACACGTATGGTCTTTCCGAATTTACAGGCAAAATATATGCAACTACTGGCCCCCAATCATTTTAATTTATGACACATAAATTATTCTCTTTAAGATTAATTTGCAATTTAGAAAAAGAGTTGTTATTAAATTTATAAGGAGTGAGAATAAGCAAACATGTAACATAAAAACACGGAAGCCCAAACTCATGAGAAACATGCAGAGACATGCAGGTGAACACATGAGTGTAGTGTTTTCAGTCGTGTATTTATAGCAATGGCCTTTGAGCAATATAATATCTGCGGCAAAAGTGAGGAAAGCATTCGAGGCCATCACGGACAAACTGAGAAATGTTGCGACTTCGCGAGGAGCCGAACGAAGTTATTATAAATTTGCTTAAGGATGTACTTTGGCTCATTCAATGTAATTGTAACAGATCTCCCCACTAAGCTGATGGGCCCACCATACTGCGAACAAGGAGAGCTGCTCAATAGAGCTTGGCCATCTGCATATAGCGCCATGAAAACAAACAACTGCATTTATGTATAGAAATGTTTGTTTTACATTACCGCTCTAAAAAAGGGATGCCCATATTGAGCATGAAACAAATCTGGCATTGTTGCATCCTTTAATTGAAATATATTGCGATTAAAACTAAAAAATTACACAAGATAAAGAATAAAATATCTGTATAGACCAGTCGAAATGAGAACTCCAGTGTAAGAATATAGCCAGCCTGCCAATTTCGATATAACTATTCTTTCATTCTGCCTTTGCATATTTCAGGATTATCTTTTCAACACAAACGCATCCTTGACGTTGTTGACACGAGCTCGTGTAAACGCAAATACAAAATTTGCGTAAAACTTTACTCGAATTAAATAAAATAAGAGAATAATAAGAGAAAATAGTTCTTCTTCGAAAGCAGTTCATAATTCTAAACAAAATTTTTTTATATGTTAGGAAATAATTTTACTGGATTGAAGTTCAGCTTCCTTCAATTGAGGACACCAACTCACAAGATATTTCAGTTGTCTGAACTCTTCATTTTATATGAACTTAAGCAATGCCAAAGAGGAACTCTCAAGACTAATGCAAAGCAAAGTATGTGCCTTCCAGGCGGACATCCTGTATGATTAATAGTTCGCATCCCAGTTCGTAAAGTGATTTCGAATTTATTAAAAGCATCAAATTAAATTGCACAATAAATGTCGAATAACACTTTTCAAGAAACATAGTGAGGAAAGGAGTTACTTAATTTGAGAATAATAAGTAATTCAGTATAAAAAAGAGGAAAATTACTTCGTAATATTATTTTCCAATAATTTTATATTTAGTATATTCCAGTTCTGAAAGATTAATCCATATATGATTCTTGTGGCTTCTAATAGTCACTAAATTATTCAAATAAGTAAACAAATTTTTACAATCAATTGTTGCGTTTGTGCATCGTACCTTTTGCGAAACAATTTATGGAACAATTGAAAAAGGCGTTTGTACAGTACCGGATTTGGAAAAAATTACATGCTTAAATAGGAATTTTCCAGATGAATGGAACGTCTGCAGTATAGATGATTTTATACAAATATGAAGGCTGACGTACCTGCACAACAGCTCCTTGAATTAGTCGCTCGTTAGAGTAACGCGTATTACGTTATTACATAAATTCTTTTCTCACACAAAAAGATGCCAACAGCTTACATTTAAGAAACATCACTAATATTTTTGGTTTGTGTTTGCGCATTAGTTAAAAATTCGAGAAGTTCTTCCTTGCCTGAATCCTTCCGAAGTACAAAAACTTTGAAATGTTGTGTGTTGTCACCACACCACACAACAACACACAATAGAAATGTATTTACTTCTAACTGCACCACATAAAGTGAAGCATTTTTTTTTTATTATATATGCAGCTAAAACAACACCGGATTGTGTTATATGGGGAGAAAAGCAACGACAACAAAATAAATAAAATGTGCCATGATTGTCATATTAGATGCAATAAATTATCTTTTTTCCGCCAACTTGCTTATTATGGAACTATTCTGTTTTTGCGCTGAAAAGCTTAGAATCCTTTTGTGTGCCTTTGCCGTTTAAAATGTTTGACTTACAATACAATCCTTACAATACATACATCTGCATAGATACGCACACACGCTCGAAAAGGATCCACGTGCCATCACTTTGAGCGTCTGGATTTCTTCCCTTTTTAAAACTCTCATTTACCCCTGTCCTGGAGGTAAAACAAGAACATCAAAGGCACGAAAATAATAATACAATTATAATAACAGAAAACTAGGAAATTACAACTGGTTCCGTTGGCTTCACGTTCTCGTTATCCCCCTTCTATACTGTTTTGATAGTAAATTAACGTTGTAAACCCACCAAATCCAACAGCAAGCCTAACAAGGTTGCTTACAATGCCATTCGCAGTGTGAGTAACATTTTAGAAAAGAACAAAAAATAGAGACACACGACCACTCCAACTACCGCGCCTTAAGTTGATTAAAAACTTTCCTTAATAAATGCATTGAAAGAACAGTAGAGGAACAACAATGAGCACGCTTTGCTAAAATGGAAAACAATGCCTTACAAATTCCAATGAAAATATGAATCTGATTTATTGACGTTAGGGGGAATAAAAATGGTAAACAGAACAATGGAAAAAATTAAACTAATTGTAATTAAGTAATTGTAGTAAATTCAATTCCAAAGGAATGTAATTCCATTAGGCCGTTTACTATGAAGAAAGCAGCAGCTTACCTCAACGGAGTAACCAGCAAGATGTTGAATTTAATAAATGACTTTATTCTTCTGTAATATGTTAATCGTTCTTAGTTTCAACAATGATCTGGTTGCTGCCTTCTATTAATATTGTCATGATAACAGGGAAAACATTTGTAACTAAAGGGCTTTAGTAACAAAAGCGAGCGCAAACCGGTGTATCTTATTTTTAATATGCTATGCTCGCTTAAGGGGAACTGCATTTATTGCAATTTTCCCCTCTTTAACCTCTCTCTTCTTTAAAAAATAAATTACAATTGAATATTGGTATTGTGAACTAATGTCGCAGGATAAGAACGGGAACAATAAAAAGAAAGAACACTCTTTGGATCGGGCTTAAAGCCAACAGTGATCAGAAGTAAACAGGCGAAAGGTGCTCATGTTAAAATTTTTGATACTCAATGTCATTGATGCGTAAATGCCGAAGGAAGAAATATTTCCTATCACCAAAACATTTTCAATCAACAATGAAATACTTCTCCTCTAATTTAAAATAAATCCTCTGCTTTGTGCCATGGAAGCAGGCTTTATGAGTTTACAAAATTCCCTTAAGCACACTCTAGCCTTAAATGGCTATAGCCTTCGTTTTCTCCCAAAAAGAATCTTCAATCATCTATTGGCGTATAAAAAAATGGAAGAAAGTAATAGTGATAGTGGAATATCAGAGGTATGGTGCCTGAGGTTGCCGAATCGGTATACATATATGTGCAAGAAGAACTAAAAAAGTGATGGCTTTACGAATTCACAACACACATTTAGTACGGGAAGCACCCTCCTTCCTTGTATTTCAAAGGACATGTAAACCCACACATATATAAATAGAGGAAATAAACAGAAGGACTTATTCACTAATGGATTGATTTTTATTTGATTTTTATTTTATTTGAAAACCATTTAAGGTTTGAGCAGATTTTTATCAAAATCCTTGCAGAAGTGTTCCGTCACGTAAAAACACTACATAAAGACAATTATTGCGCACGAAAAAAAAGTTTCACTTCATTCATTATCAGAAAAGGGAAAATTATCGAGTGAAAAGTATATTTCTCCAGATTTATAAATATTCGTATTCCGGTATAAATTTCTACTTGAAAAGTATTGGCTTTTCATCTGAGAAGTGTATTCTCCACTGCAAAATTTTCATTGTCAATACAGATCTGGCCAACCTGTCATCCAATTAATGGCCCAATTAAGTACTTAATAACTTATTAAGTAGTTGGATACAATGAGTAATTAACTAAGTAAGTGACTGCATCATCAACCCTTTTCCACTTCTTTGTAGAGAGGTGTACCATTAAAACGTTGCAATATATTATATTACGAGTATTCACTACAGTATTTAAAGGAGCAGATGTACCAATACTATTGATTTTCATCTGATTCAATTGACAGACACAAAATATTGCAATAGTAGTTGGGTTTCCAATACTTACGTGTAAATTGAACATTCATTGTGT
This sequence comes from Ormia ochracea, assembly GCA_963402855.1. Taxonomy (NCBI): domain Eukaryota; kingdom Metazoa; phylum Arthropoda; class Insecta; order Diptera; family Tachinidae; genus Ormia; species Ormia ochracea. The sequence goes on along the minus strand of OY727105.1, from coordinate 58,914,510 downwards.
AGAACCTATTAAAATTGATTTATTTCTTCATTCTACATTTGCAATATTTCCCCATTCATGTACCCTCTTTCACCTAATAATAGTTTAATAAGAAGCATCTAGAATGCCTTAAAGTGTTCATTTTCAATGTCGTTTTGGGCTTTGAACACTTTTCTCAAATAGAAAAATATTGACGTCTTTGGATTATGGGCAAAAAAGATTACATACTAAATAGAAGCACTACTTATGGCCTATATACATGTAAGCTGTTATAGAATTAGTGGATTGGAAAACATATACCTACACACATACATGCATAGTTAAATTGTATCATTTCTGTGCTTGAAACTGGGTGTACATGCACTGCTGCTGACGTTTCCTTGTTGTGGAATGGATATGGTCCTTTAATTATTTTACTTATTTCAATTTAATGTTAGTAATCAAAACTATTATACAAAGAGAATAAGTTTTCATACAAATTAAATAATTTCTCGCAGTGTAAGACTTGATGTACATATTGCCTGTTTTTTAGAAGAATATGTATTATTTTATTCATGGGATTGTTTACGCATGCGCGAAAAGAAATTTTTTCTAACTGCTTATGGAAGACGTAATAAAGCTTGTGGGTGGAAATTTATATTACATAAGATATATGCAGGCAAATAGTGATAATGTAGACAGTGTAGGATAACGTAGACAGTCAGTATAACTTGTGCGGTGTAGCATAAGAAAACAACTGATATTGCCAGCATTATTATAAGTTGGAATCTTTCACACAAGTTTTTGGGGGCATGTGACACCTGCGACAAGGGCTTGAAATGGCAAAACACTTGTCGTTAGTTTTGATGCATTATTTTAATGCACTATTTGATGCACTTATCTTTGATGCACTAGAATATGTTCGCAAAATAACACATTTGATACTCTTGTTTGCGTTTGCGCATGTGTTAACGCATCTCATCTACCCAAGTCTGGTATCACCGTACTCTGGTTTGCGAAAGTGCTTGCCAAAACTATAATATTAACGATATCTTGCGCAAGCTATTTACTTAACGCAACTGAAGGAAAACATGCAAATTCTATAAGTGATCCGTTACTTTCGTTTATTTATTTTATACAAAACATAGATTATAAGCTAATAATGAACTTCCTTACTTTTAAAAATAAGTATATTTAAAAAATATATGTATATTTTTATCGTATTGAGTGTTTTTTTTTAAGTTTAAGTTTTCTTATGCCGACGAGGTGTGAAAATAAATTAATTTCTGTATTTTTATAGAGAAATATATATTTAACCATTAAAAATTTTAACATGATTTTATGATCTCAGAAACAGATTATTTTTTGTTTCATTTGGTTTTTGCCTCGATATAGTTGTTTGATCATTGCTAAAATCATTAATGTCAACTGCTGACAAAAGTTCTTGCCTGCTTTCTTATATGCATTTTGGCATTTGATAAAGCCATTTTTAATTTTATGATGCCCGTATTGCCACTTTTTCAAATATTATGTGGGCAAAGACTTGCGTTAATGTTATAGAGTACCAAATTAGTTTATTAACACATCCCACTAACGTATCGCAAATGCTTTCGCATCGCAAACGAGAGTAAGCCCCTTTTAACTTCTGGTAATTTCTCATGTAACTAAATAATTAAGTTATTTAAGACGACTTTAGGAAGTCAGTCAGCTCTAGAAGCAAAACAGGCTGCTCCATTTCAGCTGACAAGTAAACCGAATTTCTATTGTAACAGTGAGAATTATCCAACCCTTTGAGTGGACATGTTCTGATCAGGCAAACAAAGAGCGATCACCTCTATTTTAAATGGAACCAAGTCACCTTTACAACATGCGCTAATATACTTACACATACCCATGTAAGTATTGTAAGAGGTTACGACTAACCGAAATACTTATGTCAGAACTATCAACAATTTCCATCAATAATATGTTCTTTTTATATTTTATTTTATTTTACTGAGTTCAACGTATTTCCCCCTTTTTTACCAGCATTGGTAGCTTTTTCAGGTTTTTATTAAATTTAACAAAAGTATATATAAATATATTTAATGATTTTATTTTTTTAAACTTTTATTAAATATAAAATATATATTATTATTATATATATAATATTAATATTATTAATAGAAAAAATTTGACAACGAGGACAAAATTCTTAATATTCAATATGTAAATACTTTCAATAAATACGATTGATAATTACGAGTACGTGCTTGCAGATGAAATCTTTAATTGTTGTGTTGTTTTAGTAAATAAAAGCAATCACGCTTCAATGGTATTATTAACGTCGTCTCCAATTGACGGGAAAATTTGACGAAACGTACTAAATAAGTGACAAAAAGCTGCTGCTGTATGTCAAACAAGCGATATATATACATAAATGTAATCGTAGAAAAAATATTGTTTTACGCTTAATATATTTCAACGGGATAGAAAGCAAATCAAAGGGAACGAATTAACAGCACCCATCACTTAAGGAAGAGACATCACAATTTGGTAAGGAGGATGACAAGCACAGTCACAGTTATATTCGGCGGAGAAGCGTCAAAAGCACAAAAACAAATCAACCAAAGCAAATGATGAAGAAACATTTAAATGCCACAATAAATCCGGCTGGTATTCTTTCTTAATATCCACACACACACACAACCACACACACGAATTTATCATTGACAACCATCTGCAACATCATTAAACAAAAAATTTACGAATGATTACCAGTAACTAATAAATTTTAAGCGAAGGATGTAGGAAAAAGCACAGTGAGCAGGCAGCAGCAGCTACATGGCTATCATTAGCAAAACCAACACACTCTTTCTCGCCGCAGGCATATTTTTAAACTTCCTTTTCATTGTCCCCGTTGTTCTTGTTATTCTTGTTATTATTGTTTTTTGCTTTACAACACCCACATGCGGAGTAAATATTTTCATCCCTTGGCGTTGGGCTCTGTGCAAGCCTGTTGCCTAAGCCTTTCAAAGCAACCACAGAAACATGCAATTCTACCAACAACCGCATTAACAACAACAGCAACAACAACAAGCACCGTAGTGAAGCGAGCCCACAACCAACGGTACCAACTACCAACTGTGAGGTCACAACATCGTTTTAACCTCCATCTCCTTCATATCCTTTGTTTGATTCTTTGTTTAATGTCTTTATTTGTACTTTGGCTTGGGTACGGGCACATTTTATTACCATCCGTTCTTTTCATTGTATTTAGGGAAATCATTCATTCCATTCACGATTTCCTTAAGCAGGCCCATTGCTCGATTTGCTTGGCTTGCAGAATCTTTTACAAAATTTTAACTGCCAACAAAACAATGATTATCGAATATGGGAAACAATACAGCAAAGAAACGTTGAAAACTTTTATATTATGTTTCCTACGTATTGTAAATATCTTGAATATCCTTTTATGTTTTATCGAATATTGTTTCCATCCGTTTTTGCAATGGGATTAAACACTGTTGCTCTCTTTACTCTGAGTGTTTTTCTTTTAAATTACTCGTACCCCTTCTGCCTTTCTCCCATATAAGATTTCATTCATAATTGCGGATGATTATTTCTATTAATTTTCCTTATGTTTTGATACAAATTGTTTATCCTTTTGCTGAGAGTTTTAATTAAATTAGTTAAAAAAACATTTGGATTGCTAACAGCTCGTCATTTAAATCTATTGATTGCATTGGTATATATAATTCGGAAAGGATAAGAGAGCGCTACAGGACTATATTAAAGTGTGTCAGAAACCGCGAAGTTCTGCACTGTTCTGTACGTTAAAAGTAAATTTTAAGGCTCATCCTTAAACTGCTCTTATACGACACAAAAAAAAAACACAAAAAAAGGATAAAGGATATACGAAACAAAATTGTTGATTTGAATATCAATTTTAAATTGAAATACCAAAGTAGACAATGTAAAAAAGTTGTAGACAATGTAAAGCGTGATCCAACAATAATGCAATATCTCAACTGTGAATCACTTTCAACTCAGTGGATTCGTCAATAAGCCAAAATGCCGCATTTGTGCGAATGACAATCGGAGAGTGATTGTCGAAAACCAATGCACCCACACAGAGTGACTGTGGCTGTATAGCGCGGCTTATGGACTTATCGGGCCGCATTTCTTCACATATAAAGTCGGCTATGCTTCAGAACGATTCAGTTTTTAATTTTTTCAACAGAGTTTCAATATCGGACTAATCATATGACTGGTTAGGATAGTGAAATAAGGCCTTCATAGCAATCAAATGCAACACTGGTGCGGCAATCGTGTAAATGGTTAACAGGCAACCATGTGCCACTATTAATAGATGTTAAAATTGAATCAATATTTGTTATGTTCTCGAAGACAAGACTCGGAAATTGTTCAAACTGTGCTGCCACAATTATTGCCAGAAATTAAGGTAACTGCAAGGAATTCGTTTAGGACCTTTTTTATTTTAGAAAAACCTCTACGGTTTACAACTTACGTAATTCGTAGTTGAGTGTGAAATATATTGTGAAAGACAAAATATGTAAGCGGTCCGAATCTAACAGTCTTGTACTTTTACTATGACAAAAATCGTTCTTTCCATATTGCATTGTAAAGGTTTCATTCGGCTGACGATTATCCTTACAGGAAAACGAGTAAAGTTTTTTACTGCATCATTCATTAATTTAAAAAGAAATAACTCAAACCAAAAATATACAAAAAAAAAAAATAAATATAGAACGTAAAGCTATGATACAGTAGCGTGTTGGTGGGTTTTTTTCTACTCACTTCGCAAACCCAGAATATTAAGATGGAATCGGCTCGAAATGAAGGCACAACTTAGCTTCATTAGCGCCACACTTTCACATAAACAAATTGTTATGACCGGAAGGCGTATAAAGTAAACTTAACAACTCGACCGACCAACCGTTCCATAATTACACTGGCAGCCCTAAAATACATACACATGTATGTATGTGTGCATTTGTGTATGTTGTTAGTCGATGTTGCATGTTTGCAGTTTCCATTAGCAACCTGTTTGTAAATTCAAACAAAGTCTCTCACATACAATTATTTGCGTTTACAAAAAGAGGGGGAGAATTTATTTTGCAGATATATTTTTTGTTGTTTTTGTTTTTTGGGGATGTTTTGCTGCGGGGCTTTTGCCGCTTCTTCCAGAGATGGCTGTCTACACGTACTCGTTACTTAAATGTTTTATTCCATTGTATAGAAAGTGTTGCTTTATAAAAAATGCTCCAGACGAAAAAGGATTTTCTTTTACGAATATAAAACTTATTTTTGAAAACGTGATTTTATTTAATAATTGCCGAAAAACTTTAAGCTACAGCAACACGTTCAAAGATTTAACACTTAAACGTCAGTGCTTGTCCGGCGAAAATACAAAGTAGTTCGTTTATCTACATGGAATATTTATAAATATTGAAATCATTTATTTGAAATCTGCCCACCGAAACTTGTTTCACATGAATTAAGCGAAAAGTTCATTAGCATAAGACAAATAAGGCAAACAGTTTTATTGCGCATCGTTGGAAATTTAGTTTAAATTTTGGAAACTTCGTGATCGACAGGGGATAAGTAATTAGTAAAATCGAAAATGCTAAAATTTTCTCTAGTCCACTTGGGCATATTCACAACAGTTAAATTTAGAAATGAATTTCACTTATGGTAATTGCAGGCTTGGTTTTTATCTAGTAAAATATCTAATGAGCTTAGAAGCGACACTGAGCTGCCCTGCATATCGTGCATAATTAGTTCCACAAATAGCACTATTTACTTTCCAGTTTTGGTACATGTCAATATGTGTCTTCTACAGTGATTGCTTTTCGCCTAACAAATTCACTGGCATTTCCACCTGAACTGAACCTTCGATGTGTGATAGAAGAGTGTGTAATAGACAGAAGTGTAGGGTGCATGCGGTACTATGTAAGAATCACTTTAATTAATAATGTGCACAGTTCAGGTCAAGGGGTGAGAACATAGAATTTAGTTTAGAAAATAGTCTACTGGATAACAGTGTCAACATTCAATTTAATCCGCATCCGTATATTGGAACATGTAACAAAATATTGGCAGTTATTGAGTAAATATTTGGGAACGGTAAAAAGGATTCTATAAAAGTAAGAGCTAAAGTATATCCTTAATAGTATTTAATAGTGGTTTGCAGACTACCTAGAAATTGCCAATTTAGAACTTGACCCGAATTCCTTTACCTGAACCTCACATATATACCAAATAGTCGTATATATAAAAAGAAAGGGCTCTGGGGCACCCTACATGCCGTACATACTGAAGTTCACAAATTTCTCTGCATATTTTTCTTAATAACTTTTTTAACTAAATTTATGAAAGACCTTAAGTTTAATTTCTTAAATTTGAATTTATATTTTTCCAACAATCAAAAATATCCTTCAACTAAAATTTAAGCTGTTCTTTTCTAAAGTTTTTGATGCGGAATAATCCCTGTGGAATTTTACATCTGTTTCTGCCATATTCTCGCCTTCTCATATACGAATACATTTGGAACTTTCATACATACTTATCACAGCTTTGGAAATAGTATCTTCAATACACACACACACACATATATATATATATATATCGTACTACGTTTACCATTTGTTTTTAGTACGGTGGTTGCTATGCTTGTGGATGCTTCACGAATCGCAAAGTAAGCAAAGGGGAACTCTTTCTAGTCATCGTAACCACGTTACCACTTGACTTGTAGAATGTGAAGATTCCAGTTGCCATTGATTTTAAGTTTTTGGCCAATTTTTACGTCTACCTTTTTGTTTGTTATTTCGTTATTTATAGTAAACAGTTTTATGTTATTTTAATTTCCATCCAATATTTGGGGAGTGAAGGGAAACGGAGAGGAAAATATTTAATATAGGAAGGCAGATAAGAAGTTGCCTCGTAAAGCTTTTAAACAAACGAATGATTATGTAAATATAAATACAGAGTTATAAATATATAATTATAAGTTATATGAGTTATAATAAAATAGTTATAAATATTTGTAAAAAAACAAAATAAATAAAAGTTTTGCCACGATTTGTTAAGGTGTGTAGTTTATATTTTTTGAAATTTCTAAATATAATTTTTGGTGTTGCCAATCATGACAGAGCTTTCGTGATATGTTGAATTTAAATATGAATATTTATATATTTTATGGCAAATAAAGTTAATTTTCAAGCTATATTGGGCTTTATCATGCTCTTGCCGCTCGTATCTTCTACTTACTTCGCAAATAAGAGCTACGCAAGTAAAATTGCAGTGAGTGCACTTTCGAAATGATGTTTCCCTCTGAGAACAACCAAAATAAAGTCTAATTAAATTGTTCGTTAAAATATTTATAAAATATTTTAGCCATCATTTTATGATGCCATAATATTTTGAATGTATAGAAAACAAATTGAAAAGAAAACAAACGTGGTTGAGGAAAAATTCCAACGGACGAGGGGCAGACACCCTTGCCCGTTATACGTATACCCAAAACTAAACTATTTCAATAGTAATCGTTTCTATTAAATAGTTTGGTTAATCTTCTGAAAGTAAATTGCAAAAAGGAGCAGATAATAAATATGTAAGATGTTCAGTCCTAGGTTTTTGAAATTGAAGGAATCTAATATAATGTATAGATCCACACAATTCCCCAGCTTCAAGGAGAAGCAGGTTTGTGTATGAAGAATATGCAAAACTTTTTCTACGCATTTATGAACTTTAGTAAGTTTTGTTTATTTAAGAATAAGTTAAACCTAAAAAGAGGCCGGGAAACTCTTTACATTGGAACTATTTTAGCAACACATTTACATTTTAAGGACTTTCAGGCAGTTTAAGAGTTACGGATTCGTGAAGTTGTATTAGAAGCTTTAAGCAATCTAAACATCAGAAGAAAACGCAAATCGATAAACAATTTAATCAATTCTAATTCCGTTGGCTTCTATTACAATTTGCGAAAGCTTTTTTTTAAATTTCATTCGAGCATATAAATTTCACTTTCCTGATTAAATTTTCAAGAACTTTTAAAAAACTGTAACGGAACTTTGATTTGTTTTTGAACACATTTTATTTTAAACTAATGTTTGTTCATTAGTTTAATTAGTACATTTAATTGGGTTCACGTAACAGATGCAAAGAAAAAGAATTCTTAAAAAATTAATCAAGGTTTTAATTTATTCATGTATTAATTAACACATATTGATTTTATTTATCGAAAGATAAACAAATTCGATATGAGATATGATGAATTCCTCTTCACACGGCAAATCACTACGATATTTAATTACGAGTGTAAATTTGTAAATATTAACAATATTTATTACTTTTATACATATTTATAAATTTTATTTTGAATTTTATTTCCGCCAATATTACAATAGGCCAATTCACCAAATTCTTATTCACACAGTCATTATTATTTATATTGCATAAAATTATCTGAGTATGAAAAAATGAACAGCATTTCCAACTACATTCAGTTTGCTTTTCAGTCAGCAGGTTTTTGTTTACAAATTCAGAGCAATCGGACTACGAGGTGCACCGGGAAGGTATACTACTTGGTTTTGGCTCAATATTGGTATACATTAGTTCAAGTATTTATTACGTAGTGAATGATTTCGAAGAAAGAGGGGATGTGACTGATAAACGCAAGCATGGATCATAATGAACTGCAGGATCGGTCGAAAGGATTACTGCCCTAAAGAAAGGCATATCATAGCAGTCCATTAACCAATCCGTCAATTCCTTCCAGAAATATAAGCCATTTGTTAGTGCCATCGTTAGTATTGCAAACATACGAGGGCTGTAAAATATATTTACTTAATTTATATAGTAGTAGTAGCACATTTTATGTTACAACAGCATTTCAATTTTTTTTTTTTTTTTTTGGTAAAAAGTCCTGGTCTGAGTACTTTTAGAAAAGGTTTATAAATGTTTATAAATTTAAATTGCTGAATTAGTTTAAAATGGGTGGAGTTACTTTATTAAATTTTTAGCATTGAAACGTTCTGCTTATTATATATATATAGAGTTTTTTCTGACGAAGTGCTGAGGTGCTAGCAAAGTGAGGAAACAATACCGCCTTAATATTTTAATTACACTAATGATTCCAAATATAAATAGTCAGCAGGATATTAAACAAGGTATGGAAACTGATTATTTCAGAGTATCAACTAATTCCTTTGCGCATTTCTCCGCTTGCTAAAACAGATCTTCAGTTGGGCTTTTCCGTCATGCTACTTTAGTTGTTGGGGATTTCTTCAACAAGCAATTAAAGATAACTAGAAAGTTTACTTAAATCAAAGTTGTAAGAGGAACCAAACCCATTTTCTTAAACACTTTTACATTAATTTTCCAGCTCAATTGAAAATAAGGAGGGGGAGAAAACAAAGGAAAAAGTGACGAAAAAGTCAATACTTTTTTTTTTTGCTTCAAGATGTGAGGAGTATTAAAGGTGCTGCGCATCAAGCATTTTTATACTACACAGATTTTGTCGACAAATGCTGCAGCGTTATTAACACCGAAAGCCATCGATAAAAGTATATCAACTTGTAAAAACAAAAGTCATATATATTTTAATTTTTGGTTAACAATTATATTTTTCAATAGTATTTTTGTTTATTTTCTCCTCTGCTCTTTTGAGTTTTACATATTTTTATTAATTTTCTGTATTATATATTATTAATTTTAACACTGTCTTCTTGGGATTATGTTTAAATATTTTGTTACGTGTATATAACATTTAATTTTGTTATTAATTACGAACATATGTATTTAATTTTGCTTTTTAATTATAAATCTAAATATGTATGCATTTCAAAGATTATTTCAATTAATTAACAAAACGCTTTTTAAACACTTTCTCACTTAACTAAACCATAATCGTTTGGTTAACTGGATCAGCTAAACAGTAAATCTAAAACTAAAAACAATTGAAAACGATTGAAAACGATTGAAAACGATTGAAAACTGTCGTTAATTACAATTTTCTCACTTTTTAGTTTTGTAAAACAGCTTTAATTTAGAATTGAAGAATATGCTTTCAGGGTAGCGTTTTATCAATTGACTTAAAGATGTTTTTTGCTCTCTAATTTTTCCATTTTTAAATAATTTCTTAGGAAAATAGGTTTTTTCACGGGGGCAACAATTGAACATTACGTTTTTAAGATTAAAGAGGAAACTTTAAGAAAGAAAAGCTAACACAATTCACAATTTTATTCAATTTTTCTTATCTTAATCGGTACTTTTAAATTTTTATTTAAGTTTATGAGATATTTAATTTATAATATTTAATGCCTGTGTTTGCTTTCATAATTTATTTATGCATTTTTATAACTAAACAGTAAACATCCGCTACACTATAAATTTAACTAATATTTTTTTTTATTATACTCGTAGTTAGGCATGTATGTATAGATGTATATGTTGGGATGTATATATGGATGTATGTGTATGTGTGTATATGAATATGCTTGCGGCTATTTGAGTTTTAAATGAGTTATTTTCTATATTATCTTAATAAGTATGCTTTTCTATAATCATTTTGTTTAACTATACTTAAATTTAAGCTTTTATGTATCAATGTTTTCTGCTTGCTTACGAAATGTATTTCTACTTTTCTGCCGCACATACACATTCATGCACGTTCATGAACTTATCACTTTTGCGAAGCCGCTTTATTTTATTTTACTTCATTTTACTTCATTTTATTTTTTTCTTCCTTTTGGTGTGCGATATACTCGTACTTGCAGGCCTCCATACTTTGTTGTATGCTTTAACATCGAACTAATAAGCTGGCCGTTAAAGTGTTCTTTGGGAGAGTTCCATATTCAGTGGAAATAATTCTTAGTGGAATATGTAATGCATAAGCAGAATCCATCGATGAATCGCTTGCAAATAAAATTACATTTGTAACGTCTCCATTAGAGAGAGGCTTAAGAGCAATTTTTCATTACAAATGTTTTCATGACTTCTTTCCTTTACGTAGAACAAACGAAACGAGAATCCTTTCAAAAGGATGTGTATGGATGTATATGGATGTGTGTATAGAGCAGCTACATGCGATTGCGACAAGGAAAAGACGAATTGATCGTTAAATATTGTAATACTTCAAGGTCAAAGAGGTATGTGTTATACGCGTGTTAGGAGCGTTGTGAAATGTCTTTGGTGGCCACTGGCCACAGAGCGATATAAATTTTTGTCTTTCTTTCGCAAAAAATTTCTCTACATTATGCATTTTAAGTTTTGCTTGGTAGAAAGTACCAGATCTAAATTTTGGTACACATTCTTACACTTCACTCCGTTTAATTTTTCAACTAAATTTTTTACTTAGACAAAAAATTTTCAAGTTAAGCACGTGCCAGTAGAAACAGTTTTTGATATCCAAAAATTTTAAATTCAGTTGCGACTTCAGCAAGAAAATTCTATACTTCCTCAGCTGTGTCACTCACTGCTTGTGTGCCAGTAGTTTCAACAGGTACTTGAATCGAATTGCAGGGCCTTTTCTTTTTTAATTTTGAATACTGCTTTGCATTTCATTCGATGACTTAAACATCAACTTAGCAGCTCTCTATTGCTTCTCGAAACTAAGTCTGACCTTTTCAGTTGCTCCAAAAATTCATTTACTTTAAAAAATGTATATCTGATTAAGCAATTTAATCGAAGGATAAAATTGAGACAACAAAATTATTTAGGCAGAATAATAAAAACTGTTACTTAACTCCATGAGTTAAAACGCATTTAGTTCGAGGTAATGCGTAACTTAATGTGTACAAAATGCATTTTGGAATTAATTGCCAGGATTAAAGTAAAAATTTTAAAATTTAAAAGCTGATCTGATGTGCAAGCTTTGTCAGGAATTGTTATGCATTTTTTTTTTGTTATGCATAAGGATTTACGTATTTAAAATTTGAATGGGATTCCCCTTTTTTGTTGTGAATTCTTTTCACAGCAAAAATTTTTTGTCGACAGTGAAGTTTGTCATGTGATATTTAGGGCCAATTATTTTTGGCGAGAGGGAAGATTGTCATATGATACTTAACTTCTAGACTAAAGCATTATGTATGCACTCGTATTTATGTGAATGCAGAAAGCTTTTAATAAGCTTTTAACTTTCTGCTGACTTGAGAAATTGCTTAAACGTGTTTATACCGATTTTATATGATTCAATTGCAAGACCTGGCAAGTTTTTAGTATGGATAAGAATTATTGGGCCAATTTATTTATTGGCTGCCTTGTTCTTAAGGGCATTGACATCTGGAGTGGCTTTTAAATATGGATTTCCTTGAGAAATATTTTACCATAATAAAAGGATACATTTCATTAAAATTTGATACCTTTAACAAATAATGGACGAAAGAAGAATTTACACGTATTTAGTTGAAAGAAAAAAAGCTTTTTCTTAAAGCTCAGCTGTTCAGCTATTCTGAATATGAAACCCTCCACACACTGGCCTGGCTTATAGATTTTCAGTGATTCTGCATTGGGGTGATTGGCCAATTGCCCTCTCTTAAATAAGCTAATTGTTTATTTTGCAGTTGGAAGCTGTGAAGATTAAATGTAATTATTTGTTTATGTTTCAGTTTATAACTATTTATTTCACAATTTTCGTTTCAGTTTATAGCAATTTTGCTATGCAATAAAATGCAGAATTAGCATTCTCGTTTGGTTATTGCAATACTCTAATACTCGTATATCCTTGAATTTAATATAATTGCTTTTTTAGTTTTTTTTTTTTAATTTTTTGTTTGTTTTGTTTATTTATAACCATTTAAATACTACCACAAATATTACACATTGCCGGCTCCAACTTAGGAAAACGTATTTTACATAATGTAATTTGTAATGTAAATGTAATTTTCTATTTTTATTTACACTTTACGAGATACTCCTTAAAGATTTTTCGTTATTCGAACATCCATATTGGTTAGTCCTTGTAAATACTTATCATGTTTTATTATTATAGTGAACTCTAACTAATATTTATTATAAATACTCCAACTAACTTTAAATGCTTCTTTAATTCTCAGTTTTACTTGACTGTTAAAATTTAAATTTTAAATAAAACTTAATTGTATCATCTGTTGGTTGCTATCGATGTCTCGTATGGAAATAAATATTTGGTTTATTGAAGTTCATTTCGATTTTTCTGTAGGCTTAAGAACTTAACTGGAAACCATTAAATTTCGTTTATAAATGAATCCTTAAAAGGTCCAATTAGAACTGTTCCTCTTCTAAAGGTTCGATGGGAAAACATAAAAAAATGGAAAGGAAAGGAAGGGAAAGGAAAGCATGATGGTTGCTTACTTTCTGAGCTTATAGATGAAGACTTGTATTGGCAAAAGCCAAATCGGCTGCTGTGGCAAGAACATTCCGGAAAGTTTCATTTTCTTTGTGAATTTCCACTGAGTTCGAATCGCATCTTTGAAGTTTGGAATATGCAAAGAAAAGCAGAGTCATAGCTTTCTGCGTTGATTCCCCGTGGATAGAAACTTCCACATTTCCTATGCTTAAGCGATTGTATCTTAACATATGACATGTTGACTTTGAGGTTTTGCCGATAAATTCATTTGCTTAATTAGTTCATTAGCTTTAATGAAACTTTTTCACATTTTTAAATAGAAGACTGCCGGTCTGAACGATTTGGTTTTAAAATCCCGATTTCCGTTCAAGCCAAAGGAAAAGGAACACGTTAAAGTCTAAAACTAAAAATGATTAATTTAGTTGGTTTGATGTGCATTCTATTTGCTCTTCCTCTTAATGATTTCATCTAATTTAAAATATTGCTTTTTCTTCCTCTTCAGAGTTACACACATAGTCGTACATGTTTATTATAAAACTTTAATTAATTATTTATAATTTTTTTATGCTCTTTGCTAGTTGTTTTATTTTATGTACACTTTATTATTTACTATTTAGTATTTATAAGTTATATAATATAATATATATAATATTTATAAGAATATTATTGGATGTGTTTTATCTTTTTTGCTAATAATGTTTATGTTGATTAAATTTTTGTTTAATTGAAACTTTTTGATGGGAGATTTTTTCTTGCTGTTGCTTGATATGACTTTTCATACATGCGATGTGATATATTTTTAATTATTATTACATAATTACTATTATAATTATAATTATTATTATTATTATTAATATTAATATTAATATTAATAATATTTATGAGTGTATCTAGTGATGAAATTTATTTTATTGCGGATTGCAGGGCGAAGTGAGGTTTTGACGGGTGAACTAAACTAACTAATTGAAGTTCAACTGCTAGATTTCCTTAAGCTTCAAGTTTAAATGATATCTAACTAGGCGTTTTCCTTAAGGCGGAACATATACACAAATAAGTAAAAAGTTTTTATAACAATCCTTCTGCTGGTCTTATAAAAAATGGCCGTATAATCTGATATGTTTATGGTATACAATAATGAACATTCTCATTCAAGTTTAAATAGTTAAAGATTTTTATATTAAAATTGTTAAATATTTATAAATAATTTGTTAAAATATAGTAGATATTAAGATAAGACAGATGAGGTGCATTTTTTGCAAAATTAATTCATTTCCAAACCTCACATATATATATATAGTAGGTACATATGCTAAGTGATAATTGAAGAAGTTTCTTTTGTTTTGTTTTGCTTCCACATAACTTTTATGCTTCTTTGGATTATTCAAAATGTTTAAATAATTTTTTCCAAATTTTTTTTAGCATAAAAATTAGCTAAATTTTTAATTGATTGGTAGGTTATTGTAAAAATATTTTAAATCTAAACATTATACATATATATATATATATATATATGCATATGTGTATGTGGATGTGTGTCTGTGTATGTACAATTCATTAAATATGGATATGCATGTTTGTGTGTATGTATAATACAGGACAAATGTGTATAAATATATTTATAATTGTTGTAATCCTTTAAAGCTGTAAAAATTAATCAAAAATTGTTTTTTAATTACAGTGCATTTTCTTAAGAATTTGTTGATAATAAAATACAAGATTTACGTTAAATATTCATTTATAATTAAGATCAATCAATATGTATATAAAATTTATTACTTTTATGTCTATTAACACTATTTACTATTAAATATTGTTTTAAACTATATGCAGTACCTTAATAGCAATAGTTTTAATATCACTTTTGGTAATTTTTACTAGGCGAGCCATACGACTCTGATATGTATGTTTACCTTGGTTGTGTCTTAAGTTAATTCTTGTTTCATTTAAATACGAGACTGCCAAAAACTTATCACTTGTTAAGCGGAATAAGTTAAATTTTTAGATTTTTCATATAGAAATGGATGAGCAGCAGACGGGGGGCTTACTACTAGCATTGCAATAAGTATTACCAGGTACTGAGGGATGCCTCCATGCTTAAGTTCCTTAAGGAGATTACCAGCCTTATGATTTCGTGGAGTTACTTTCCGTAGATCTATCGATCGTGAAAATGCTACTTGATAAAGATAGAGATGGACCAGTACCGCATTATTGCTAAATGAATTCATTTTTATGACAAGCGATTTCCAATATCGAAAGATATTTATAGAAAATGTCTCAATGTTATAATAATAAGTATTACCAGGTACTGGGGGATGCCTCCATGCTTAATTTCCTTAAGGAGATTACTAGCTTTATGATTCCGTGGAGTTACTTTCCGTAGATCTATCGATCGTGAAAATGCTACTTGATGAAAACTGAGATAGACCAGTACCGTATTATTGCTAAATGAATTCATTTTTATGACAAGCGATTTCCAATATCGAAAGATATTTACAGAAAATTTCTCAATGTTATAATAATAAGTATAAGCAGGTACTCGGGGATGCTCCCTCTCTAAGTCCTTTAAGGAGATTACCAACCTTACTTATGATTCTGTGACCGAGTTACTTTTCGTAGATCTATCGATCGTGAAAATACTACTTGATGAAAACTGAGATGGACCAGTACCGCATTATTGCTAAATGAATTCATTTTTATGACAAGCGATTTCCAATATCGAAAGATATTTATAGAAAATGTCTCAATGTTATAATAATAAGTATAAGCAGGTACTCGGGGATGCTCCCTCTCTAAGTCCTTTAAGGAGATTACCAACCTTACTTATGATTCTGTGACCGAGTTACTTTTCGTAGATCTATAGATCGTGAAAATACTACTTGATGAAAACTGAGATGGACCAGTACCGCATTATTGCTAAATGAATTCATTTTTATGACAAGCGATTTCCAATATCGAAAGATATTTATAGAAAATGTCTTAATGTTATAATAATAAGTATTACCAGGTACTCGGGGATGCCTCTCTGTCTAAGTTCTTTAAGGAGATTACCAGCCTTACTTATGATTCTGTGCATTTACTTTTCGAACATTTATCGATCATTAAAATGCTACTTGATTAAAACTAGGGTGGGTGGACCAGTACGGCATTATTGCTAAATGAATTCATTTTTATGACAAGCGATTTCCAATATCGAAAGATATTTACAGAAAATTTCTCAATGTTATAATAATAAGTATTACCAGGTACTCGGGGATACCTCCCTGTCTAAGTCCTTTAAGGAGATTACCAGCTTACTTAAAGATTATAAAAAGTATATTTTTTGCACTCTCAAATGCAAATTTAAAATTTCAATAACTTTCATTTGTAATAGTTTAGCATTCATTTTCTTCACTCCCTTTTAAATTTTCCGTCACGTTCAAGGAATTTTTTTTTTTGGTAGACTCCAAAGTGCAGTTCACATAAGCAAGTGACTTGTTTCTAAGCAGTCAACACAAATTAATTGTAAATTAAACGAAAACTCTTTAATCTAAAATCCATGCTTTTATTTTACAATCATTAATTGCTACTAATCGTCACAGTTATGCAACTTGGAATCAAAACTCCAACACCCGAAGGTTGTAAATTGGTTTTGTGCTTCATTTGATATGTTTACGATATTGATGTTGAAGTTTTGAAAAATAATGCCTTAAATATTCGATCCTACGTTGCATTCCACTTAATTTATTTTACTTACAAACTATAACTGATATGTGTTGATATATTTTGGTCTTAATTCCTAATCTTCTTTGGTTATTTAGCTTGTCTTCATTTTTTATGATTCCTTTTCAATTTGGAGATTCTGTTACTGATTCCATTTCAAAAATATACATGTCTCTAAAAGTAAATTAATTATTTTAATATATAATTATGTACATGCGTTAAATGTACTAAATGGCTGCGTGTTATTCACGGTTTCCTAATATTTTTGTGGGAACATCTTGCAATACAGATTGGGATATTGTAACGGAGCGAATGACAGTTTGAAAATGGAAACATAAATCTCATAAGAAATCCTTGTGGCTGTAGTTTTAACATATTTCAAGTTTAATATTTGTAATTATATAGTATAGAGATCTTTGGATCGATGATCTGCATTCACCAGTTATATTCTGGTGTTTTTCTCTGCCCTTCCTATTAATCATAAAATCAAGTTTTAAATAATTTTTACACATATAGTCCATTATGCAATCGCCATATTTCCCACATGCTTAAGAGAACTTGTTCAGAAGCTTCCCGGAGCGGTAAATGTGACACATACATACGGACTAAATTAAACCAAGTTTGCTTTCTATATGGGTATAGGCAAACTAATATTTATTTATCAATTAAATTGCCCTCAAATCCAAAGTAAGTGTCAAAGAATATCGACCGAATATCAAAGCATCATTCAAATTGTTCGTTTCGCGTTACCAGGTAGTTGCTATGCGGATTGCAGCTGGTGCTAATGCAGATCATCACATCTTAGATCAACTCACATTAGGAATAAAATATTTCTGCAACAACAAAATAATTAGTTTAAATACATTTTTTATATAACCTGATGGATGTTAACTTTTCGGAATAGAGTGCATTTTAAGGCCCAACTGAAACAACTATTATATTTGTATACCATTAAAAGTAGGTATCAATTCTTCTGTTATAAATTCCTCATTTTAGAAAAGCCACAAGAATTCGAGAACTTTAAAAACTAAAAAAGTCGTCATTGTGATATTTTTACTTATAGATGGCAAAATTATTGTATCCTTTCCATTGATATACATTCATTATATCTCTCGTTACTCTTCTCATTCATTCTGTGTTTACTCTGTAGCATTTGCCATATTTGTTTCCCTTTAAGTTCATAATGGATTATGATGAATGATTTGTTTTATGATATATGATATATAAGCTTATAATTAGTTTTATATATATATATATATAATTATATATATTATGTATATTTTCTAAATTGTATATGTTTTTATAAATATAAAAGAAAACAAAATTCCGTGTATAATACATTTTTAAAAGGTGTTTTTGTTTTTAATAAAAATTCAAAATTGTTAATTTATCATTCTGATTCAACTTTGTAGGGGAAACTTGTTATATATTTTTTTAAGAATTTTGTAATTGTAACGATAATTAAGGATTACTAGGGTTATAGTGTAATAGAACCACTTTAAAGTATTTTATATTAATAACTCAGTTTGATTCAATGGCTGAATGTAATTTATAAACTAAATGATGGAAAATGAAGACACAAACATAAATTGCGACTAATTTTGAAGAAGGCAACAGTTTAAAATCCTTGCCTAAAGGGATTTGCTGGACCAGAAGGAGCTGCCGCCGCTGATCTGGAGGCATCTGGTTGTTGGGATTGAAATGGGTTTGCAATACGTTGTTGCGGAAGATGTCTAGTTTCTGAGGATTGCTGTTGATACATGCCACCACCTTGCTCTTGATAGCCAGGTTGATATTGCTGCTGAATCGCATATTGGTCATCCCGTTGATAGTTCTGCTGAGCAGAATAATCATAAGAACTAGAGGTTTGTTCATCTAGATTTGTTTCTTGCTGTTCCTGTTGATATTGTTGGCCATATTCGAGATGATTCTTGAGTTCACCATCAATGGGCTGCTGATCGTGCATAACGTATGTTTGATATTCCTTATTGGGGGGATCTTGCATTAGTATATTCGCTTCATTTTCAAACGGTTTAAAGTCGTAGATATTGCGCAATTTCCTTAGAAGCGGTACATATAACAGATTTGCGAAAGCTATAAGGAAATTGAGAGCAGTAAAGCCAATGGCTTCCACTACTCCACCAGCTATAATCGGGCCCACTGCATACGCTATCGAGTACGAGATATCCGCAATGGCATATATACTGCCGTACACAGATACATAACGTACGTCCACCAAATATCCCAGTGTAGGTAAGAGGGCAGTATCTATTAATGCAATTCCGAAGCATATTATACATATGGGAATCATCAGCATTTTATAGGAGCTAGAGAATGGTATAATGAAGCAGGAGAGACCTTCCAAAGCTAAGCCTCCTGCAGCCATTAGCCATTGATGGTGGGGATACTTCTTGGCCATTTTTACCGTAATCACTACGCCCAGGACATGAGGGAAGAAAGCTGGCAGCCATACCATACCTATTTTCCAATTATCTGTGGTCAAATTGTCTTCCATCCAAAGGGATATTGTGGGTTCTAGAAAAGCCAGAGCCACATTTGACATGGTTAAAGCTCCCGCACATACGGCTATATACGGATCCATAAGTAACCGCCAAATGGGTATAATTTCTTGTTTTACTTCTCTGCTTTGCTGTAGCTGTTCTTTGAGCGGTTTCATCACCAACAGCAGCATAAGGCCATCGATAAGACACACTAAAGCCAATATCAAAAATGGAACTTCCTTGCCGGCAAATTGATAGAGGGCCCCACCGAATGGCGGTGCAACCAGACAACCGAAACTAATAAAAGCCAGTGCAATGCCTAATGCTTGCGAGCGTTCATTTTCTTCTGTAAAGCGATCAGCGATCATTGCCAGGCCAGAAGTGTCGGCAAATGCTGATCCTGCACCCTGTAGTGAACGAGCAAAAAATAATACGCTGTAGCTTCTACCACAGGCGAATACTGCGGTGGAAAAGAACATAATCGTTAAGCCAACCATCATAGGTATATCATAGCCAATCTTATCGATCAGACCGCCAGAAAATGGATTCACCATTAATTGCACAATGGCCTTGGAGGCAAACAATATACCGGTGGCTGAATCTTGGCCATGGTGATCGTGATGTACAGGTATTATTTTGCCCGTTACATTGTCTACAAGCAAGGGGGCCATGGTGGCATCGGGTGCTTCAAAACCTCCAATTTCTCTTAGATAGTCTGGTATAATCGGCACTATCACCATATATAGCATGTTGTCCAACAGTAAAGCTATCGACACTATAACCAATACCAACCGCCTCTGGTTAGTGGGCTCCTGAATTTTCTCCCACACAATATCCTTAACCTCACGTATCTCCAAATTAATAAGTGGGATTGTGAACGACATGATGACACAATTTCTTTCTCTAGTCTTTTATCCAAGAAATTTGTAATTCAATTGGAAAATGTTATCTGCTGTATCTAGTGGAACTTAGCGACTAAATCGTGAAATTTTATTCATGTATTTATTTTCTTAATATCCGTTTCTTTTGTACTTTGTTCGTCCAGTAAACGGTTGCGGTTTTTGCGACCTTCTCCGTTGCTAATTTGCTACTTTTAAAGTCTTTAAATTTGTTTAACTGGACTGCCTCTCTACAAAATTCTCATGATGATCTGCGTTTATTTTTCTGGTACTTCATAATTTCATTTATTCTACTTTTGTTTCAGTTTCAGGCACATTTTGAATATTTTTTGTTTCGTTTTGCAGAAGTTTCCATCATTTGCTCTTGGCTGGAGTTTTGCGATTCCATTTAGGCGGTACCACAACCTTTAACGACACAGAAACAAGATTTCATTATTATTATTTTTTCTTCAAATTATATTTTCGAGTTTTATTTCTCTTTATATTCCTTTTTGTTCATACTTTCGCTAAATTAATTAACTTTTTCATCGAAATTCTAAATATTCACCAAGAAATATTCTGCTGTTCTTGATTTAGTTAAACTTTAATATAATTTATGATTGAAATGTTGTTTCTGTGCAACGAAAGGCGTAGTAGGTTTTTTAATTCATTTTTAAAATTTTTAATTTGTAAACTTTATAATTTTTCAATAACGTTTCCTTTCAAATTAAAATTGTTGGAAAAAATTTCTCTACTCTTCTTCATTCTTGCATTAACAAATGTTTTATGATTTTATCATTTTATATTTTCTTAAAGTTTTTAATAATTTTTTTTATTAATACATTATTTATTATTAAATTTATTCATTTAACATTATTATTTACATTCCACTGTTTAACATACATTTCAATCATAAAACAAATTATATTTACATGTTTTACGAAAATTTGGCAATTTGCTTTACTTTGCAAACTCTCTTTTACTTTCAAAAGAAAACTGTGCATCACATCCATATCCGGTACTGGATTAACTTTATAGTTTCCTCAGCAATAAAATTCTCTACTGAGCCATTCAGCGGTTCGCGGCGTAGCTGAATACAAAAGCTATTTTGTGCGTCACTATTCAGTATCACACCTCATTGGGATGAAGTCTAAAACACGGAGAACCATGACAGATTTTAGTCGAAATTTATAGCAAACTCAGACCTGCTGTGTATAACACATATATGAACGGTTTAGATTTAGGTAAATTTTGAATAAGGATACATCTGCATGTGTGAGAATTCACACGTTTTGGACTCTACTCTTGTGCACGATTTTGCCTTGCAAGCGACAAACCCCAATGAGAATTATTTGTATTAAACGATATTTAAGCATTGAGAAATCAGATAACGATGGCGTAGCATGGCCTAATGCATGTCCTGTTAAATCTATTAAACACAATAGAGAAATGCATTTACGAGACACTTTCATCGGAGTCTAAGTTGAATAAACAATGTTTGCTGGTGGATTTGCATAATACCTTCTTTACTTACAAAAGAAACCAGATCACATTTCGTAAACCTTAAAGCAGCTTTTCTCAGAGGCTAATCCATCTAATCAGTTTTAGAGCCTTTTTAACAAGAAAAAAAGGAATGAATTTCCCCAGCCTAAAAGTATGAAATGCGCTACGGAATCCTTCATTCCAGCAATTTTAGTGGTTTAAGTGATTTATTATTTCTAGTAAAAACGAGCCTAGAAAATTTGAATGACCGTATTCAAGCACATTAATGACGCAACGAAAACTCTATAGATTGTGGTTTTCCTTGTTCAGTATTTCTTGCACTTCCCTTTCAAATATGTGAATAAAAAAATGCTGCACATATTCTTTTTCCCTGAGCAAAGAGTTTAGGCTGAATAGAGAATTAAGACAACAGCAAAAATATGTAAAATAGTTGATAATTAATAGACAAATGGCGCAGGGTTTTCAAGTCTTAAGTGAGTTCGAAAAAGTATAATATTAACTTATTTTGGCATTGCACCAGAATCAGACGAAAGGAGTACTGGGTGAGAAGATACGGTAGTTTTTTGCGTCTCTGGTAAAATTTGC
Organism: Ormia ochracea; assembly: GCA_963402855.1. Taxonomy (NCBI): domain Eukaryota; kingdom Metazoa; phylum Arthropoda; class Insecta; order Diptera; family Tachinidae; genus Ormia; species Ormia ochracea. Next base: position 58,892,056 of record OY727105.1, on the reverse strand, counting down.
CGCCGATGAAATGTAGCTACAGAAGGCGGTCTGTGGTATGGTAAATATTAAAGGTCTTGCTTCTACTCTGCACTATCTTACAGATTCATCCACAAGAAAATCTGATGCGAGTTCGTGCGGTTTTAAGAAATCGCATGAAAATGGCGTTGTATATGCCACAATATGATAAAAATATGATTGGCGATTGAAGTAAATGCAAGACTGATCGCGGAGAAATTCTCGTTGTGTGAAGGTTGTGCTAAACTTTTGTAAATCATTAGACTTGCCTAAATATCTTTCACATAGATGCATTTTTAGGACATACTATCCTACTTTTTCATACCACATTTAACAAGCCGTAAATCATGTCCTACGCTTTAAGGATTTCGCTTTTTAATGGTAGCCGGAAGTGAAGATTAAAGTCACGCCTTTACCTACTTGCTGCCTTATAAGTAAGCAATATTTCTTTTCTAAAATAAATTTTATGCAAACTTAGTCTGGTTAAGAAAAGGATTTCATTAAAAATATATTGCAATTGTGCTTAACATTTTCTGAAAAGAATTTCAGAATTAAAGACGGCCCATTTAAATGGTAATACGTTTTCTTAAGTCGCAGCAATCTAAAGTGTGGCACGCAAATCGTGTATGGGCCAGGTACATCCTTTATCTTGAATGAAAGCTGTACTTTTGCTAATTTCATACTACGTAATATTTAGTGCTGCCAGATGTTTTTTTCGCTAGTACGATTCCTAATATTGGAAGCAGGTCTCACGTTGCGTACAAAATTATTTGCGATGTTCATTGGAAAAATATTTTTCATTAATTAGCAGCGCATTAAACTCCTATTCGTGTGAATGCCTTTTCTTATCGTTTGCTCTAAAGTGTGATTTATTAAAGGACATGCAGTTTCATACAAAGGTGTGGTAGAAAATTCCTATATCGCGTTTCTGTTATGAATTTTGGCTAGTAAAGTACCACATACTTTCCTTCAGCCAGTATACGAGGACTACCGAACTCGAAATGGCTGGAGAAGAAAAAACACTAAATAGAAAACGATTTTCCTCGTTTTTCTTATCTTTTGTAGCGTTTATTTTGGAAACGCACGACAATTATTTTCCATTTTAGGGGGTTCCCTTTCTTACTTATTTTATTTACAAATTCTGTAAAGCGATTACATTTTTGTGCTGCAAAGTGATGTATACATGCAATTGGGTATAAGTATGTATGTATGTGTGCTTACGAGTATGTGTTTGTGTGCATTGTGTGGGAGAAAAGGATCGAGAATTATTGCAATGCCAAGCGAAATACATGCTTATCGACTAGTCTACCAATAACAAATAAAATAACTCTTTTTAATAAATTGGAAGAATAATATTAAATTGGAATATTAAATTTATTTAATGGAATATTATAATTTAGAAAGTTATTCAATCTGAACGGCTTTTGTGTCAAGGAATTTTTTTATTCTGGCTAAAGTTTATTAAATTTATTTTTCCAATTATATTATTTATATATGCAAAATACGTAACAATTGAAAAGAATAAAAACAATTTCGGGCAACCGCTTTCTATCCACGAAAGATTCTTTCTTGTGTACAAGGATATGGCAGGAAGTTTAAAAACAGATCTTGATATAACTTTTATGAGTTTTTTTATATAAAATTTTTAATAATTTTCTTTGCTTCTACTTTTTGTAATATTAATTTTATTGTTTGCTCATATTGTTTAAATGTTTATTTTTATAAAAAGAAAATATTCTTTTTGCTACATTAGGAATTTATAAGAAAAATTTAAATTTGGTTTGTTTTCTTCAAATTCCTTTGAGTGTGGCTTAAGCACTACGGCTAGTGGCGAAATATACTTTAATGTAACCCACGCAATGTAAACCAAATGAAAGAATATTTTAAAAGCTTTGAACTTTAGTTTTACTAAACAACGACATTGAAAATACTTTTTTCAAGCAATTAATTTAGATAAAGTGAGTGCATGTTCGTAATAGTTCGCCTCTTGTACATGTAAATGGGCGGAGTTAAGAATGTGAAGAAGATTAAATTTTATAAATGCTTCACTGCAAACATGCATGAGCTTTTTTCCAATATACATTGATGCTTAAAATAAAGTGACTTGAAGCATAGTTATCAAGCATTTTACTATTTATTAGATAAAATAAGTTTATTAACAATCGTAGATCCTTCTATGATGCAAGTTGCACGTGCTTTTTGCTTGTGCATAAAGTTTAGTCAAATTAGTCAAATCCGATATTGCGAGTGAGTGCCTTCGAAGGCAAATCAGTAATGAGGTATGAAATATGAGCCAAGTTGCAATCGCGGCTAACTTTAATAGGTTCCACTCTATTAGCCTCCGTAGATGAATGAATAATTAACCTCCTACTAAGCAGGAGGTCGTAGGTTCGATTCCTACCTATACCTTGGGTGTTTTCCTGCGGACAAGGAATGAAAATTCGGTTCTAAAATGTTTTGAAATAAAAATGTTTTTCAAAAAAAATTTAAAACATTTCCCTTTATTTTATTCACACAGAAGTAGTACTTCAGCTTGCAGCCCACTTGCTGAAATGGTTACAGCCGACTAATCTCATGACACGGTTTCACTGTGTTTTTTCAATACAAAGTATCATAATGTGAAAGGGCTTTAAGAAACTTTGGCTAGTGATGTACTCATCAATAGAGAGAAATGCCTGAAGGCCCTCTATAACAAAGCCACTCCTTTGAAATTTATTCCTGCTGAATGGCAGCAGAGCCATGTAGAATAGAGCTTGGATATACAGATATTACCACTACATCTTGGTCTGCTGCCATTTCACTTTACTTCGCTGCTGGAAGTATCACAACACCAGCCATTCGGAAATGCAAAAAGAGCTTTTTTAAACTTTTCTGTATCACCTAACAAATTCGAAATGTTTATTATTTAATTTAAAAAAATATCTATTATTTTTCTAAAGAATAACAAGTAAAAACTAACAATAGCGAATCACGTAACATTTTTTCTAAGGCCAGCATACAAGGAATAGATAACAGTCACTTTGTAATGCATTGCGCAAGTAGTAGAGAGAACAGAGTAGATGTTTTCCAACCTTTATGGTGTTGAATGAGCCACTGTTAAGCTATTAATTGCCAGCATTTCATCAAGTGTTTTTGTTTCTCCAATGAAATATTGCTACAGAATTAACGAAGGGCGGTGCATGTGCCCAGATCATGGCCATGATGTTTAAACATTCCCACAGCAATTCGCAGATGGAATGTGAATGTAGTTACGAAACATTGAAAGGAATTTGTTATGTTATTGATGACTGCTGGAGGTACAGATCGAATCTACGACTTGTAGATAACGAACTTATTAACTGGCTTTGCCAACGTTTTCTCCTCTACCACAATAAATGTCCTCCGTTAAGGTCATTATATTCGACAAGTAAAAAAAAAAAAAAAAGAAAAAAAGGATGTTGCAGTTGATACAGATGTTTCTTGCTTAATCTGTCTTCATAAGAAAACTTGGAAAGGTCCGTTAAATTATTTGTATTAAATTCTGTGCATACAATTAATGCATATGGAGGCATATTTTTAAAAGCTTGAAAAAATGTTAAAAAATGTTGAAAATTATGTAATTATGTAATTATGTAAATTCTTTTTCAGAATCATTGATAATCTGTCATCAGTGAGGCTTTCTTACATTTCTCTCATACGATATTGGATCCAAAGAATTTTCTAACTCTACTGATTTGAATCATTTTGTGAAGCAACTCCTGGCAAAGCTTGTTGTCTTATAATGTTGAACTTGCACATATGCAGATTCTGCTTTTTACCTCTATCCTAGTTGACTTGATGTAATACAACTTGTCGCGGGCAAAGGCTAATCTCATTAAAGTGTTCGATGTTGTATCCTGGCTAAACGTAGCTTCTTGCCTCTATTCATATAAATCTTCAGAGGTTCTGCTGATCTTGAACTAGCATTATTTATTGCTTGAGAAAGCTCAGAGCTTTGACAATGTTAAAGGAATTTATTAGGTCGCTGTCTAATAGTTAACATTGTTTGCTAATAAGTTGTGTAATCGTCTGTGAGGATATTGAATTTGTACCCCAAATAAATATATAAATATATTAACAGAAATAAAATAAAGTTTTTCATATTTTTGGTGAAATTTATAGCAAACTCAGCTGTGCCATGCATAACACATATGAACGAATCGAACGAATTTTGGTAAATTTTGAACCAGGATATATCTGCGTCTGCGAGATATTTGACATTTTATTTATATTAAGCGATATTTAAGCATTAAGAAATCAAATAGGGATGCGGTAGCATAGCCTAATGCATTTCCTGTTAAAGCTATGAAACACAAGCTTAAAAACGTAACCAAAAAAAAAGGATTCTTTTGTAGCGAAGAATGTGTTTGACAAATCCTTGGATTACAGTCTAAGATGAATAAGCAATGCTTTTCGCCTTAATGCCAGTAGCTCAAAGATAAGCTTCAGGAATTAAACTTATATTTGAACAAGTATTTTATTGTACTGAATCTTATTTTTATTGATTAGAAAAATCAAGTTCGCTTGTCTCTACTTTCCACGATATGAGTGATTTCTCTCACGAGACAACTAAAGGGAATATAATTTTTATTTAGCATACATTGCCTACACGTTCGGATTGCATAGTCTCGCAATGCTTTAGGAAACACTTACCAAATTCCTGTTTATAGGATTGGCGAACAGTCCGTCAAAACTGAGAGTTTCTCTGACCGAAATCTTGTAAATCGTACGGTAATGAATTCATAAGGAAAACGAGAATAGATGGAACTGCAAGAGCAGTTTTTTTTACCTAAACTTTCATATCACTAACATATATGTGTGTAAGAGTGAACTATGGTAGTTAAAAAAATTTTCAAATTCGTTTCTACTGAATTTTCAGTGTCCTTTTCCAAAATTTAAAAAAAATTTAAAAATTGAAATATTTTTCATTTATTATTTTCCATCAAACGAGTATTTAAACACGTTTTTCTACTTGACTTTTATATTTACATGCATACGAATGTGACTAAAAATGAGAAATTTACGTAGGCTTTCAAATAAGGCTGAAAGGACAGGACATGGCAATTCAACCCTGAGTGTATCAAAGGACGCATTTGTATGCACAAAATAAAAACAATTATAATGAATAGAAACAAAAGCTAGTCAAGTAAACCGACTGGCATGTATTCAATCTCGCAGTCTAAATCAAGCTAAAAATAAACCAACTCATTCAAACCGCACACGCCCGTGTACCCACGTATTCATGCCAAGTCTCAAGAATGGAAAAAATAAATTTATATAAAAATAATAATTGACTCAAGTACTGTTGCATGTTGTTGGGGTCGAGTGGCAGTAACACATTCATAACAAAATAATTTACTACCCCCGAAACACCAGTAAATACAAAAGGACGTTTCGCTTTTTATTGTTATTATTATTATTTTTTCCTTCACAACTCGTAGCTTTCATAGACGTTGAAGTAGCAGTCAGCCGACATGGTCATGAAAATTTAATGACACAATATTGTTGTGTATGCAATACATTTCCATAGAAATTAATCCAAAAATGAAAGGAAAATATGAACAGAGTTGAATGAAATTAAAGTTTAGCGAGAAGTGTTTCTTAAACTGTGTGGAATAAAACTTCGTTGCAGAGAGCTTTTCAAACAATTGCGACTATGAGTTCTTTGAGAGGATGCTTTGAAATACCTTTAAGTTTGTACTGTATCTCACGTGCTTTAACTTGGCTACTTTAGAAAACCACTTTCAGTGTTTCTTAAACTGTGTGGAATAAAACTTCGTTGCAGAGAGCTTTTCAAACAATTGCGACTATGAGTTCTTTGAGAGGATGCTTTGAAATACCTTTAAGTTTGTACTGTATCTCACGTTCTTTAACTTGGCTACTTTAGAAAACCACTATCAGGCTAATAAGCAAAGGAAGCTTTTACATGGGGCCATTTGGGGCATTGCAAGCACTAAAAGTTGATTCAAATGACTCACATTTTCAGAGTTCATACATTATGCTTTGCCGGTAGAACTTTTGCAGTGACTGTGCAAAGAAATGGTTAGATCCATTCTCCTTAAGGGATATGTGGGGAGTAAAACGTTCAAGGAAAAATTGGATATTTAATGAAATTTCCTTGATATGTGCAACAAAACCGCCGGCTATTCCAGAAAAATCTGAATAATCTGCCCACTAATCATTTTTGCAAATGCTAAAGATTTTATTTATGCGAAACCTTAGAATAGGATTTATAGAAGTATTTATAGGAAATTAATAGGTATAAACCCAATAAAAATCAACTTTGAAAATTATGATTTACAAGCCATTTTACAAACTAAGAGGATTATCTCTTGTGGTTTGCACCTGCTTGGAAACATGCGTCGAAACTCTTTCCCATACTGTGTTGGTATTTCCAATACCGTATTTGAACGAAATTAAAAGAAAGGCATTTATACGGAAATCCTGATCAGAATCGGAATCTCCTGATGCAAAATTATGAAAAATACAACTCTGCGTTTCTCACCAGGTTACATTGGCAATCTATTGGAAGGCAAGCCAAACAATCACATATTTTAATGTCACTGAATAACATTTCCATGCGGCCCATAAAACTTATTATTTATGGGTATGACATCACGTATAACAACTGCTTCGTAAACTGCGAGGCAGTTAAAAGATACATCCTTTCCCTTTACTTGAATATAATTTTGTTCAAATTTTGTTGCGCTTCCAACAGCTTTCAGAACGTCTTTTTCTCTTTCCAAGAATAAAAAAGAATAAAAAAAAATATTTATTATATGAAGTATTTATTGATTTTCCAATTCATCTACTAATTGCTTAATTACATAATTTGTTTCAGCTTTACATGAATTTGCTTAAACGTAAATCTTTTACAAAATGTAATGTAATGACTGGTTTTTATATTAATAGACTTTTAATTGGTCTCTGCGCTCAAGTAATTTTCTTATCAGCGATGTTAAAGATAAAAAAGTTTTGGACACTCTGCTCTATTATTTTCGTCTCTCTCTTGTAACAACTTGCGTCTTAAAATATTGCGTGCAACTCAAGTGTATTCGACCCACCAGTGCCAACACCAACAACATATAACTCGCTTAGAAATAATATTTTATCGGCTACACATCGGAACTCTTAACAAATTGTAATTATTATATAATTACACGTACTTGTTTTGCTTGTGACTTTGCACTGTGAGAGAAATTGTATTCAAATTTTATTAGCAATTTCTCAGTATGGAATCTCTGCGTTATGAGCCGAGTTTAAGGGGCAGTTACGACTTAGCTCACTCCCATGCTGAAATGGCAAATCTTTAGCAAATACGAGTATACAAAATGATCAATTTTGTAGATACAAGTTAAACTGTTTGGATTTGAGCCACAAGATATTTGGTAGCCGAGAATGTGGGAATAATCAATTACAAGAAGATATAATATGTCAGGATCGAGAATAAAACAAGAAAAAGCTTAATGTCACATCTCGGGAGACCACCGATAATTTCGATTTTTTCTATCGATAAAAAGCTGTTAATAAACAAATGAGACGAGAATAAATCATGGCCAGTTCCCTTTTTTTTTTGTAGGCATAAAGTAGATATTCCATATTGAGAAAGTATTAAATCAAAATTAATCAATTATTTTATCATGGACCAGCATAAAGGAGAACAATGTTTAGAAATCGTAAAACTTTATTACAAAACTAATGATCGATTTTGTATAGACAAATTCCGTTTCCGCCTAAATGCCTTCGTTAATAAACAAAATATGCGCATTTGGGGCAAAAATACTCCACATGAGGTACACAGGCCGCAATGCAACCATTAAAAGTGACTTTTTGATGCTCTCTTCATGCTGGTGTTCTCATCGAGCGAATGGAGTTCGGTATTGATCGATGATGAAGGATTATTTTTTTTTTCAAAAATCTATGAAAATGGTCTTAATGACATGTAACTTTCACATGATGAAGCAGTTTCACATACAGCTCCCGATTGTATTGGGAATGTATTGAGTGGAAAATTCAACGATTCATTAATTTTACGTTTTGGTCCAGTGAATTGGCCACCAAGACCTTGTGATCAAACGCCATTGGATTATTTTTTATGGTTTTATGTGGAATCATTGACTCATGCAATTGACCCATTGAAATTTAATATTGGGAATGCCATTAGTGAACTGCATCCTGCTTTATGCAAAGAAATACTTCGAAATTTGAAGGATCGTATGCAGTATTTTAAGAGCAGCAGTGACAGTCATTTGAATTAAATTGTCTTCAAAACATAAACAAGTACTTCTTTTGATAGCTGATAATTTCTTTTTTATTTAATATCAAGGTGTCTAGGCAACTAATAGAAAACTCGATATGAGACTTTAAAAAATAAAAAGAGTTCACACCTCAAGCATAAGAGGAATAATAAATCTCCAGGATACTAAAAGGATACTTGAAGCAACTTTAGTTTAATGATTCGCAAGGGTTAAGTAAGCTTATTTTATTTTTTATTTTCCTTTAAAAATAAATAAATAAATAAATAACGCAACTCTTCCAACATTCTTCCAAGATTATCAGACATCCTCCAATATTTGTATCGGGCACGGCAACACATTTCTGCCTAAAATTTAAATAACATCTTAAAACATTCTCGGCAATCATTTCCTTCAGTATTTTAAGATCTGATAATTCTATAAAAAGAGATATTGGTTGAAAATTAAAAAGTATACTTTAGTAGAACCATCCACAATATATAAAGAAATATTTGGCTTTGCGCAAACCAACTGAAAATGTTGAAGAGAGTAGTGAAAATGTTTAAATAAATAATGGACAATACAATACCGGATAACTATTAATGCGAAATTCACAACTTAAATCTACCGAGAGGCTAAGCCACATCTCTAACTATAAATATTTCTTATTTTGTAGTTTTCTCTTGATAATCCAGTTAGTGGTTTGCGATTTGCGGCAATGAATTATTCTGCAACTTGAAATGATCAAGTTTTAGTTTTAAAATGTTTATTCTACATAAAATACAATTCCCGAATTTTCCTTTCGCCTGCAACCTCAATTCGTTTAGTGCCTTTGGAATACACTCGTAATAACAATAATAATAATAATAAAAACAAAAACAAAAGCAATAAATATATATTACACGAACAAGACATTGTCATCAGCAATAACAGAAACGGAAACGTGGTGTCCATGTTGCTGCATTGAGAGCGCTTCTACGACCGGATTGTATTACAGTGTAGCTCAATAAGTTTGTAGCGGTTTTCTGTCAAAACAAAAGATAAAAACATTTGCCACCTTTGGAGGGGGAGAAAGCAAGGAGGTAATAAGGCCAAAGCCATACATTAACAAAATAAATGGAAAAGGGAGTTTTATAATAAATTATACAACAACGAAAGTAAAGCAACAACAACTCACGAAAAATTCTAATAAAGTGGTTGCTATCAGTTTGCATAGTGATAAGAATCAAACAGCATTCTTGCCTGTAATAATCTTCTACAAACAACATGATTATGTTTTCTTCTTTTTGTGCGTTAACATTGCTCGCATTAGTCACGCGGCAAATGTTAACATTTTCTACGACACCCCTCTCAGCATTAGAAATTCCTTCTGCACATCCAATCCATGCATACACACACGTACGAATACAAATCAAACTCCGCTCCTGCTTGTTCTCGTGCGAGCAAAACAACAAATAATAATTGCATTCATTTATCTTAAACAAGAAATCGGCCTATAAATCGAGGAAATATTAACTGGTCTTTGGGGAATACAAAATAGACAAGCAAAGTTAAAAAAAAAAAAAATTTAAAAAGAAAATATATTTTAATTTGCAAACTCCTAATACATACATATAAGTTATAGGCAGAACTTAATTAACCGGCTTACACACCACCTATCTCCAATTAGGTTCCATGGAAGCAAAGACACCACTTTGCGGAATGGAATAATTTATGACGTAAATGAGAGAGTTCATTTTGCATGTTTCGATTAAACCGAGTTTATTCGATGCGCGTATAATTTCAAATAACTCCATTCAACACTTTATTGATCTTAAATTGAAAGAGCTATGCATTAATCTATTAATCACCTGAGCGAAAAAGTACAAGACCCGCAAATGATACAGAGTGTCCGCCGGTAGGGTACACTATGTTGTTTTCCCGCCATTACGGTAAAGAATAGTCTTGACATTTCACATTTGGCAGTTGTGAACTACAGTCGTGGCAAATTTATTGTGGAAAAATATTTGGTAAACCCACGTGTTTTAATCGTTGGAACAACACGCCCATGACAACACCGATTTCCATGAAAAAATCATAATGAATAACGGGAGATATTCTGATTTGAATAGATATGTGAATAAGCAGTATAGTCGGTTCTGGGCAATGCAAAAATCTCAAATTATTCATCAGTCACCTCTTCATTTATTAGAAGTGACATTCTGGTGTACCATTTGGTAAACAGGAATATTTTCTCCAGACCTTACTTCTTCGAAGCTAAAAATGGCGTAACGGTAACTATGAATGGAGAGCGAAACTTTTTAACGCCCCCACTACATATATTGGGCTTAAATAATATGTGGTTTCAACAAGACGTTGCCACATCGCACAGAAGCAGGTTTACTATTGGAATTACTGCGAGACCTCATTCCACAAGTAGCTATTTCAAGAAATGGGAATTATGCTCTACTGACTATTTCGCAATTCTTTTTGTGGGGTTATCTGAAAATCCAGACTTATGCAAATAAACCCGAAACGCTTGAGCAACTCAAACAAAACATTCGCGATGGAATTAAAGATATAATGAAAAATGATGTACTGAAGAATGCATTCGAAAGAAGTCACTTTTGAGAGGCTAACAGGGGCAGGCATTTATCTGATATTGTATTCCATAGAGAATTGCCGATATTAAATAAAATATTTGTCGATATAAGATCCATTATCTTCCATCTAATCAAAAAATTTAAACAAACAAAGTAGTATACATTCTTGGCGTACGTCCTGTATACCCTGAAGTAACTGAGATCTACATCAAATATTGGCCATATTAGTTTGGGCAGAAAGAACGGCGTTACGTGAATACGTCGGCTGTTCACTGTTACCATTTGCGAATGGTAATCTGCCGCTCAAAGCCTCTGCAAACAGTGACGCCTTCACCATGTACTTGTTTATCGCCAAGCACATGAGAGAGCCGTTAGTATTTCTATCGCTTAACCAGGCTTTTCTACCAAGCCAAAGTCATACGAGTCCAAGGAGCACTTACTACTACAAGTGAGTAAAGTGAGCATATATTTTAATAAATTAGAAGAATTCCCTGAAAGTGTGGCAAATTATTTCGCTGAATTTTATTTCAGCTGTCAATTGATTTTCATAAGGATATCACAGTTGTGCTTCGAAGATCATATAAAGATTATACGAGTATATTCATAATGTTTTGCCTTCGATTAAGTTATATTATCGTACTTCAGCTAGAAACAGACGCCTAAAGGCTTTTGGTAAGAAATTGCCACTTCAAGAACGCAACGGGCCGTTTAAAAAAAACATTCCACTCCTCTATCGTTTCAACTTGAAGTTGCTGAGCCTGTGAAAAAATTTTCTATCGTGTTCAGGTGAATTGAAATTAAAATAAATTCTCTTCAGAAGATGAATCAAGAAGTCGCCACTTTCATATTTCCGAGATTGCTTTAAGCGAAATAGGATTAAAGGAATTTCTTGCCATCTTAAATAATACAATAGTCGCTTTGGCAAACAAAAGCAATTGCATTTGGTTGGCAAAGACACCACAATGGAATGTTCCCCGCTCCACCTTTACATGGTCGTTATTTGTAGATGAGCTAATGTTTCATGAATAAGCCACTTATCACCATTCCATGTTCCAAACTGTTTAATTAATTAGTTGTTTAATTAGTTAATTTTTTTATTTTATTTAAATCTAGAATTTGTAATTCCGGTACGTAATTAAAAATTGTATGCACTTAAAGAAAATACAATATAAAAATATAACTAATGCAATTCAATGCAACCTTTCACGAAAGAATCGGAGTTTGCCCAGTTCCACATGATAGCCAGCAGAGAAGAGTATCGACAACGTTGCTGCGGAACACAAAAAATAATTTTTTGATAAAAGAAATGAGAGGACGCACATTTAGCAACTACTACGCGTTGTACATTGTAGTCTACGAAGGATGCCATATAATGCAGCCCTTATTCACAACTGGCGTACCACAAGTGGCGTATACCTGCAACATTACTTGCTTTACTTTATTCCTTCTTAGGCGGTTTTGATTTAACAGTTCTGAATCTTATTTTAAATTAAAAAATAGTTGACTAGAAAAAACCTTCTCGTTTTTAGACATTAAAAATTTATTCCGCTTGCGAAAACGTTTTAAATAATTCATACCATTAAGAAGCCCAAGTGGCCTTATATGGTCTTTTTATTGTAAAACAAAACCATATACGAGTAGTGAAAGGGTAGAAGAACAAGAAGGTGGAAGAAGTAGACAAAGAACTTTTGCTGAAACGATTCTATTTGCTTTTTTGTTTTGTTATTTGAAATTAGTTTTAATAATCGGCAACAGACTGAAAACAAACAATTAATTTCAGTGTGTACAATAAAAGTTACTTTGAAAGAAAAATTAAAGTTTGGAATAAACAAGAAGAAGAATATTAAATAGATATTAAAATTAAATCAAGCTGGTTCAGCGTACCCGAATTAAGACGCGCTTTATTTTTTCTTCCTGGTCGAATTTAAAAAAATCAACATGAAAATAAATTCGCTCGTTTTAATTATTTTTTTTTTTTTATTATTTAAATTTTTAACAAATTATTTACTAATAAATATTTCTTACAAAGCTTACACAAATGCACTGAAGTAATATATCCCTAATAAAGAGTATAGACATCTGGGCAAAAGTACTCGTAGCTTGAGCCAATTTCTCAGAGGCACCTTGAAAGCTGTGAAGTCCTTCATTCATTCAATTCTTAGACAACGAATTGTGCTTTGCAATTTACACATCAATCAATTTTTAAATATATTACAAACTAGTATTTAAAAATTCCCCAAAAAATATTACCCTAATTGATATTAACCCCAAAAAAATACCTTCTTTTTTCATTTGGTGGCATCTCTTTCTATTCAGAGTGTAAATTGCAAAGTGATCTGGGGGCTTTTCCTTAACGAAGCTTTAAATTTTTATTTTAGTCTTTGCAAGCATCGCATGAATATTCCTTCGCAAGACACATGCCGACTGTCTCAGAATATTCAATTTGCCTTTTGCGTCCGGAGAGAGTCTGACGGGTCTTATGCTACAAAAAATTACGTGCCGATTCCTCACATTGATATGTATGTTATTTCCCATGAGAAATAAAGTTTTATATTTCAATGACGTGTTTTTATTTTGTGTGTTTATACCGGAATGATTCCATTATCCATTATTCCTTTGGGAACATCAAATGCTTCGCGGTGTGCAATTCTAAATAAAATATATGAATGAATTCTTATATGAATTTCCAACACACGCACACCTCTGTACGTGTGTATGCACCAGTATTACAATATCGATTTGTTTTCTAAATGTGTGCGGGTGGGTGTCTGCCTTCTGTTAATGATTTCAGTTTAAGTTTTAACGATTACTTGGCTTATTGAGAAGCATGTTCTTGAGCAATGAAGTGCAATTGACCTACTTTAGTTGGACATTTCTTTTGCATTGTTGTGGCTTAAATGCACCTATTCTGGCGGTCACATGCACTTGAAATCAATATTTATATCTTTCGCTTCTAAACAAATTTAGCCAAAGACATTTGCAACGACATTTGCAAATGTTCATTATTCATTACACAGAAGAAAATATTTTAATTTGTTCCCCTCATTAATATGCTTGTGTACCAAAATGAATCAGTTTAATTTGGAATCAGTTTAATTGGCTTAGTTTAATTGTATAAACACTTAAACGTTTGCTCTTCATAGTCGTGGCATAAGAGAAAGACAATCCTGAAGATATGAAGATCATATCATGGGCATTATTTCGCTACCAGCAAAGGCGAGCAAACATGCGACAGATGCTCAAATTCCCACTTGCTAATACAAGTTTGCTTCCTCATTTTTGATTTGTATAATATATGTTATCATATGTACGTATGTATGTATGCAGACGGAGATTGAGAATTGGAAAAGCTCCTATTGGAAATCATTAGGAAATGTTTAATATTAAACTATATTACAGTTATCAGATGATTCAAAATCGTACTAAAACTTGAATTTGAAATCTAAAAATTAAATCCCACTCTTTCACTATTTTCCATGAAGCTTTAGCGGCCAAAAGCGATGTAGTAATATTTCGCAGCTACCTACTATTGGGTTTATAAGTCCAGAAGCCGGCTGTGTCTGAAAGTATACTTCTCTCTTGGTTAATTTTCTCGGTTTAATGGTACCTAAATTGTGTTTTTTATGGGAACAGGAAGTGACTTGAGCCGAGCTTTCATTCTCTGATATCAGTTCAGCATACACTTGAGAAATATCATCAAGCACTGGCAAACTGTGTAAATAAGTTTCTATAGTAACATACATCTTTCCGTCCAATAAGATCTTATATCAAATATATGAAAAATAGACAAGAAAGTTTTATTACCCAAAAACCAACAACAAACAAACAAATAAACTTTCGATTGCTCATCGATGAGCCGTAGCTACGCATTCGCTCAACGTGCAGTTTCTTTAAGTGCAAATTAAATGTCGTCAATATTGAGTTTCTTCATGGTATCAAGAAACTTTGCGAAATATATTAAAACAAACATGATAATAAAGTAAAGTTTCCTCGGCTTACCTTAACGTAGAGGTTAATTGCTTACGAAAATGTATTGAAACATGAAACCCTAGAAAAGAGTCTAAAGCAGAAAATATACAATAAATTGCTAAAAGCAAATTGAGCCTAAAACATAAAATTCTTCACGAAAACGAAACTTTTAAGTGTTTGAAAGCCCGTTTAGAATGAAATGGATAATCCTTTAGACGAATAAAAGAAACAATTAATATTACAGTTAAGATTTATAAAGAACAAAAAATATATGTATACATATCGAATTACTCAATTAGTCGTCCGACAAACTCTACCCCTCCGCCCCTGTCAGCCGTAACTAATAAACAATAAAAGCAAATGTTTTCAAGTAATTCTTAGCTTGGAAAAGGAGGAATCATCAAACCTTCATTTTGCCCACTTTTATTAGCAGTACTGAACAGTATTGAACATCCCTGGCACACAATACTAACAGGTAACGCTCATGTAAAAGGCTTAACAAATTACTTTCCGGCTCATTTGTCAATTTTGTACTCATTTGTTGAGGGACCTTTAATCTTGGGCATTGCAAAGTGTCTAAGCACTCCTTGTTACATTTTAATTGATCCTTTTATGTACATACAAACAGAAATGAATTCAGCGAAAATCGGATAAAGTGGAAAAACAAAATTTATTTATTTCAAAGTACATAAAAAAGAAGGAAGGAAATATTTTATATATGCGCTACACATAGTCGAGCAAGTCGTTAGGATAATACGCATGAAATTCCTTCTCTGCTTGGATTAGAAATATGCGCCCCTTTTAAAAAAGCCGTTTTGGTTTGTTTTCGGCCTTATCGACAGCTGAATTGCAAAAAAAAAAAACAATTGTCGTCGTCATTTGGCTCTGCTGGGCTTTCGAGTGTGTCACAGTAGCTGAAGTAAAATGTGTTAAGGATTACTTTTTCATGAAGGCTGGCCGGTTTGCTTGCTCAAGTAGTTTACACGTACAGGCTTTCGCTTTAGTTAATAAACTGAAGTGTTGTAAGAAAAATAATTCGTTTTTTTGTTAGTGCAAGAATTACTTTCATCTAATTCCTCTATGCGTACACAAACATATTTTTAAGAATAAAAGATATTAATATCCTTTTGCATTTGTTGCAGGAAAAATAATATAAATCAAACTCTCCCGCTTAAAAAAAAAAAAAAACTTTACATAATTAAGGACGATTATTTAAATGGCTTTTACAAAATACAAACTTCTTAAATATATAAAATGAACACTTTATAAGAAATTAATGTTTTTTATATTATCCTTATCCGAAATACCTTGTATTGAATTGAAGGATAATATTTATTGAATCAGAAGTGTGTTAGATTATATTTTATTAAAACTGAATGAAAAACAGTTACGGGCTTACAATCATATTTTCGCATAATATATATTTAAAGGTGGTTTTAATAGTTTAATTTTAGCTAAAAGGATAGTAATTAAAAATTGGGCTCAATAATAAATAAATGAGAGAAATTTCGATTAGAAGTTAGTCTTAACAAATTTGGTAAGTAAAAGAGTTTTATGCCTTTAAGAGAAAAACTTTGCGTATGCTGGTCCTTAGACGGAAGGATACTAAACAAAAATTAGTCTTTTTTTTTGTTATTTATTAGCAAATAATATTTTTTAATTCGGATTAGTAGACGTAAATGTGCTTCCCTACAAAAGCTGATTGGCAACGGACTGACTACTGGTAGTTTCTAAAAAATATGCGATATTTTTTATCTAATCGCAGCTTGAATAATGATTATAGTGGCACGGTCCACTCGTGACCGAGGTGAGCTGTTAGTTTTGATTCACCATTATTATTATAAATAAATTATTTAGAATGATTATAAAACTAATTAATGTTGTTTGAAAGTTAAGACTTCTCTATTAACACTAAACAGTCGTTAAATAGTCATTTGATTAAATACACACACGCCGGTTCATTAAACTCTTTTACGATTCATTTATTTAATATCCTATATAGTTTCTCACAGCTTCATTTTCCTGCTAAATTCACTATAAATATAAACACGAATTTGTACGTGTAAGTCTTGAGCATTCTTAATCTCATATAATTATCTTAATATAATTATCTGTATAATTATAAAGTCACGCGTGAATGCCTACAAACTCATTATAATGTTAATGAAAAATATTCCATATATTGTCTTTTTATTACTACAAAAAAAAGTAATAAATTTTTATAATCACAAAGATTACGTGGAAGATTAGTTACGAAATTGGGCAGGTTTAATTAAGCGATATTTTATTAATTGGTTCATTAATTACTTTCTAAGAAAGAACAAGCTCGTTGAATATACGTAATGGAGTTAAAACTTTCCTCCTTCCTTAAATATTCTACATCCAATACAGATAATCAAGTTGTATGAGAAATACTTCAATACCCTACTAGGTTTCTACTCCTCTAAATGACCTTAGGCGGGATAAGGGAAACTTCGTCTTTGATTCCCAAACTTATTATTAAGTAATTTAATTTAATTTAATTTAAGTTTTCATGTTTTCTTACATTGTCTACGTCTTGTTCCACAAAATATTCAAAATTACTTGTTTTGCTCGAAAACTATCTGCTCAACGTTTCGCTTCTCATAAGAATTACATTTCCAACCGTATCCCCCTCGTGAAAAGTGAGTTACAAAATGTAAAAGTTAATTTCATTTCTCTCTTATCACTGTCACTTCTAGTAACGCTTTTAAGGATTTCCAGTTTGGCATTAAAAAAAAACAGAAAAATTCAGCTCAAAAGAAAACTCCGCTCATAAATATGTCTCAAGCTTCGTATGTGTCACTACTCGTATACGTTACACGAAATTAGTTGGGAATCTTCGTTACGTATTCGCACGAGTGCTTTTGGAATCAAGATGTGATTTTATAATCCGATACACTCTTCACTGAAATCAGATTTCATTCATTTTATAGTTTTAATGCAATTATGGGCGGCAGACATTAAATTTAAATTTACAAAAAATTACAATATTACCAATACACATGCAAATTGAGCTTTTGATGATTATATTTTGCTGCATTGCATAAATATTCATAAATTTTTATAAAAAAAAAAATTAAATTTAACAGGGAAAACTGACTGATAATCAATTGCGAAATAATGGCATTCAGAAAGGGAGTTAAATAAAATTTACACAGACCGAACGGATTGATTTTTAATAGAAATTTTAAATTTTTTTTCATAACTTGTATTTAATAAAGTTTAACAAGTTTGCTAATTAAAAGCCAGAGTAAATAGATGCATACATATATACATGCATACATTCATGCATACATACATGTCAATATCACACGCAATTAGTTGCGCTAGGAGCTAAACTAGTTCCTGCCAAATACGCTCTTTGTAAAACGTACTTGAATAGAATTTGGATGTGTCTTTCGCAGCACCTCATAAAACTGTCCTTTAGGACTGCCTCAATATCCACCAGATAGTGAAAAGTAGTCTGACGTTTGATTCGGTGCAATTTTAAATAAAGTTTTTTAAAGACAACTTAATATAAATAAGTGCTTGAGATGCGGTCATTCTTCATATAATTTTTTCATTTATCCTAAATCCGCTCTAAATGCTTTCAACACGCTTTTGTAGAGAAAATATATTTAATTAAAACTTTATGGGGGAATACATATTCACAACTTTCGCAACAAATGCAACTCTGTTAACTGTTAACATAAACTTAAATATACTAAATAAAAGTTTTATATAATTCACCTTAAGTCATGGCAGTTACAAAATCTATAAGTGGTGAGAACTGATATGAAAGGCAATTGCTGATACTATAAAGGGCTCATAGCAGTACAGTACAACCACCATAACATAAATCAAAAACGAGAGGGAGAATTGAAGACAATTTCTATCACATCTCCACCTGTGTTGTGTTTACTAAGACCGCTATTCAGGTTTCAGTCAGTATAGTCTCCTAATCATGCAATACATTGTACGCCAATTAGAAGAAAGTGATTGTGATAGATTTTACAGCGCCTGTTGTTTGACAGATGATATACTACTACAGAGAAAGCCAGGGAGATTGCATGGATTGAAATGTATGCCATCTTGGATGCAAAGTTCGACCAGTGACTCTACCTTCCACGAGATGTTAAATCCGTTGAAAAACTTCATTGGGAATTTTTTTATGACTGCTGCAAGTAGGAATCAAACCACGATCTTGAATGATTTCTGTTGAGGAAGTTATTAAATTCTTCAACGAAAATCGGTTAAAAACAGAATTGATGTTATTTGCCAATAAGTTGGTATTGCCATACAAAAACAATACTTCTTATTCTTTTGATAAATTATCGATCGTATACACTCTGTACAGACTATTATCAAACGATAAAAAAAACCTTTGACACTATTGGAAAATATTTTTTTACACTGAGAAAAAATAAAAAATGCACAGCATCTGTCACAAGTGGAAATACATAAGTAAATAATCCCTGCTCTTTATAGAAAAACTTAAATGTAAGTAAAAAAATTATTATAAGTGAATTAGCTAAATAGAAACCTGAAGGATTAACTGATTGTCTGTTATTTACAAAACTTGCAAAGGCAACAATACAGTGCGCTCAATTTTTTATTAAGGCCCCAATGAATTCAAAAACAAAAAACAAACAATTTTTTTGGATCCAATTTACATTAGAGAAGTCCATAAAAATTATATGTACGCAAACTTTTTAATGACGAAATACTCGTGTGTTGTTCAACGTTGAAGCGGATCTGTTAAAGAATATCGAATGTCAAAGTTTTAGTTATGTCTGTTTCACAACTTGGCTATTCCATTAAATAAGCAATGAATTATATTATTACATAAGCGAATAAATAATGTACTACCTACTAAAGTGGAAGTCGCGGTTTCTATTCCTGCCTATTACTGCGAACAAGCCGAAAGACCTTTCAGGTCAAGTTGGTTACAAATAAAAAAATTAGTTCATTTGCAATTGTCTAACAGATTTTTATTTTTTTATTATATTGGAAAGGAACCTCGAGCAAAATGGACCATTAGGGAGTGATAAGGTAGATCTGACGAAAGAAGCGAAATCAAAAATGCGTATGTCACTTTTCAGCGTACGAAATAAATTTTGGTGTAATTCCATGGATGTTATTTAATGGCATGGTTCACTGTCCGACACAGTCTTACAAATATGGCATCTCTGCTGAAAAAATTGTCTACTGTGACTTATAAATGTCAGATTTTTATTAAAAGCAAAAGTTGATGAAAATTTCCATAAAATTAAAATGTTCATGTGACCAGACTTGATTTGACTTCAATGAGCAAAAAAAAATTCTTTTCATCATTTCTGTATGATAGTGTGGCACTAGCAACGCCATTTTGATTTTTTAAAATAGAAGGGAATCACTTTCAGATTTTCGTGTGAAGGAATAGAACGACTGTGCACAACAGCGAATCATGACCTTAAGGACATTTTGGGTTTCATAACCCTCATTCTTCAGCCCGACTTCGTATGCTTTGAAATAAATGTTGCTAATTTCTCTTCTTTTTCTATTAGTAAATTATATTGAGTAAAAAAGCGAAAACGTGGTATAATAAATTTGGGCTGTACATTAAATTTGAGTATGTTTTGAAAAAATTTACAAATAAAGGAAAAAGTTTTCCTTTTTTATTTTTTATTTATTTATTATTAAAAATGTCTTTCAGTATTCTGATTCAAACAACTACGTAATTGTTTTTCTATTCCTAAATTCTATTATAGGTTTTATAACAAAAGTAAATCACAGTTAGAACTTTTTGAAATTAATAATAAAATATATTTATATATGTACATACAAATCCAAGAATGCATGTGTGTATGTGTGCGTGTATGTAAATATTACATAAGATGGAATAAGTATTCAAAATGGATACCTTAAATACATACATATTTACACACTCAAAATATATAGCACTTGTAAATAACAAAGAGAGGAGACGTGATGTTTCATTCTCACTACGTTCCATAGGTACTCAGCTTATTGCAGGCTTAAAGCTCTTGCACAGCTGAATAGCATAGTGAATGTGCTGAATAGGTACCAAAAGTGATAGAAACGAAAATAGATTTTTTTGCTTGTTAAATAATACATTTCGATATTTGTTTCATTACGAGTATATACAAGTCCTCAGTAACTTAATTATTCGTATACATGCCTTTATATACGAATCAATATATGCACATACATACATACATATATGAATTTTTATTTATGGTTACATTTGGATAGAGAAACTTTTAACATACACACGTACATATGTATATACATACATATGTACATACCTACATAGATTTTAAGAAAACTGTATTGTTGTTCAAAAGAGCAGATATACAGAATTTTATGTATTGAGAATTGCAAAGCTTAGTTCCATATATTTTTATTCTCTACTGCGTTCATTCGAATGATTTATTTTCATTTAGATCTTTATGAAAACTGTTACATAATAAATAGTATTTTCTAGCTTACCTGTATCGTTTGCTGATATATTACTTAGACGATTTGTTATAAAACCACGCAGATTAGATACAACCCGCTGTGGTGAATTTGGACCACTGCCGATAGAAAAACTTTTGAACTTTGAAAACAAAGCGGCGCTTTCACTCGGGCCACTGCCTGTGGCGGCGTTCTGGTTTGAATTGTTGGACGCCACTGTCAAAACTTTCACGCAAAAAATTAAATTAAATACTCTATCTTTTACTTTTTTCTTAATTCGAATTTTACTTATTTATTACTTTTAAATTTTTTATACACACACAGCTATATGCGTTATATATGTAAATATATATATATGTAAATATATATATTTTTTTCGTTTCCACTGCAGTTTTCAGTAGACTACTTTTGCTCGTTTCAATTTTCGTATTTTTTTTTTTTGACTATGAATTAAAACTATGAATTTTCTTTAAGAAGGATTTTCAAAAATTTTCTTGAAAAATTCGGCCACTCTTTTTGCTCTCACAATTCTTTTTTAAACATAACAAGGAATTTTTTAAAAATTTTCTTTTTTTTGTTTGCATAAATTTTGTGTGAAAATTTTGCTTGGTATTTTTTTTTTTTTTTTATGTAGAATTTTGTATAGACTAGACGACGATCAACCGTTTATATTGTTTGTCGTCCTGGCCAGAGCAAAGGTAACTTCTGTCTGGTGGCTTAAACACGTTGAAAATACCACATGCCTGTGTATACACGGTGCTTTTTGCCTGGAATTTTAGTACCAGTTGATAACAGTTGAAACACCCAAATTACCACCCACTCACTCGTTATATATTTAACGGTTTATTCTATTTCCTTTGGAATAAACACACACATGCACACATAAACACAAGAGAAATTCATACTTAAAATCATACAAATGCAAAAGTGTAATTGCACACTTAGATAGATAGATTAATACATGCATGCACACACGCATGCCTATATAGGCATATACATACATACAGGCTTCAATAATTATATATGTATGGATGTGTAAGTTTTTTGTGGGGGCTTTTGTTATACACTGGCATAGGTATCCATGTATACGTGCGTATTCTCTCTCAGGATGCCATTTTTTCTACGCTTGCGTTTGCTCTCCGTTCCACATTATTCTCTCTGCTCATAATGATTTTTTCATTTGTGTGTTCATGTTGAATCAATTTGTTCTTATTACTTAAATTTTGCTTCTTCTTGTTTTTTTTGTTGCTTTATTTTGTGGATACGTGCACACATACCTACTCGACCATGCATTCAAACGTACATACGTGTGTATGTATGTATGTATGCATGGATGATGGCTAAATGTGTGTATATGACTAAATTAAGTATATATTTCGGTCTAAATTTTGTGAGGACAGAAACATTCTTTCATGCCCACACAAGTTTTTTGTGTATGTGCTTATTTTTTCTGTTCCTTGCACCAATTGGCTTCAATTCCTTTTTCTCAATCTTAGCGATTGATCTCTCTGTGTAGGAATAGTTTTGTCGCCGTGTGTTAACTTTCTCATGCCTTAGCTTAACTAAGAAATGTTTATTCTTATACGTCCGCTTTACGTTTCTTCGATCTGTCTGCTAAACAAATTTAATTTTTTTAATTTATTCATTGCGATTGACAGAGGTGTTCCATTATCGATAGAAACATTGTAAAACTGCCAAGTGTTGGAAGTGTAAGTTATGTGAAATTTTTCTTTTAATTTGACACTTTCGTTGTTGGGCTTGAGAAAAATCTTTAAATTATTTTTAATGTCAAATAACTCTAAAGCTTTGCATAAGAATTTAAACTGAAGAAATTTATTGAATAATATTAATATTTCTGATCAAATAATTAGAAGGTTAGAAGGCCGTGGCATCATTACTGAATCTCCAGCCTTCAAAAGCATCAATAAATATCTTATTACGATCCGATCGAGAAGTATTGTTCATCACTTTTTATTCTGTCTTCAAAAAAATACACGATGTGAATAAGTATTTAGATAACTTTTGTTCCACTCTACTCTCTAGTAAAATGTTCAGGCAGTGACGGAAACGGAAATATAACATATAAAGTTCAGGCGCCATCTAAAGCAAATTAGAAGTATATTTACCAGGCACTAAGAAAGACGTAGAAATTACACTATTTTATTCAGCGGTACCAAAAGAGCAATTGTGTCTAATTGTATTGGCTTCGGCTACCTAAATAAATAACTCCTTAAATATCATGAAGGACAAGGTACGAATTTTTAAAAGGTTCATCGAAAAGGAAATTGAAATTATTTTGTTTTTGAATTGAAATAAGCTTATTCCCTATCAACTCAAATAAAATCGTATAGAACTAGCCAGATAATGGGCTTTATGCGCAAATAGTTTTGGCCCTAATTGTCTTTTCCAGTCTGCGAAATCTTTTTTAATCAAATGCTAGTCTGTATTGAAATTTAATTACTGGGTCCGAACCAGGCTCTACGTGTAAAATTATGCTTTTCCATTAAGTTTTTCAATTTTTTTTGGTTACACTTCACTTTTTTTTTTCTTTTATGGCACAATAATGACTAAAAATTTATCAAAACATGTATATAACTTTTAATGCCTCGTTAACTGAACAGGGTGTTTTAATTAGGGGTATCAATTTCCATAGCTCAGCATTTTAATAATTACCATGTGTTACTCTGTAACTATTTCGTGCATGATGGGTGAAACCTGTGCCTCTTTTAACAAAGCTTCGAAATTATTAGAATTGACGTGCAACATCTATAACTAGTAGGGCAAGTAAGTATTTTTAACCACAAAAGTCGCGGCCAATACTACAGAATAAATGAGAATATTGCTGCACCAGCCCATAGTGTTGCAGAGATCGCAGGATTGCCACTTTCTGGTCGTCTTTTGTATTTACAGTATATGCCACATAAAAAATCACTTTGCTGAATAGTTAAGCTAGAAAATGACCTCATTCACATTGTGTGTGGGCACATTGTGTTGTTCAGGAATACACTTTTGGAATCTATTATGGGCTAGATGTGAATAAAGCCAAATTTACATCGATATTAATTATATTGTTACTTCTTGCGGCTTGAAGATGATTTTTGTCGATATTAAATAAACATTGAACGCGATTTTACGCCAGACTCACAGCAGTACCAGATGTGAAATAAAAAAATATGTTATAAATTAAAGGTATAGTATTCAGTATTAATTAAGCATTTTTCTAATTTAGAAAGTTAGTTTCCTTCTTTACGTTTTAATATTTTTCAATACAATTTTTTTATTTTTATTGTATTTTCCATTCGGAAGATTTTTTCATTTAAATTTTTTTCTGCTTCGGAAGTTGGTTGATATTCTGATTATTTTTATCATTTAATAATTTATGTATTATTTTTTTTTCATTTTTTCAATTTTCAATCTGCAAAGCAATCTGTTAGGCCGATTGTGCCTCTCTATAAGATAAAGAATCATTCATACAAATTCAGTTGTGCACTTTGATTTATTATTTTAAACATTCATTTTTCTGCTGCATTCCGTCCGTTACACAAATTTTTGTAGAGATGGAAATGAGTCCATGTATTTTTAATTGCAATAATTTTTGCAATGGAATAAAAGCTCTGGATTTATGAAATTCATATTTACTTTGGTTTACTTTGTAAAAACATTTTTGTTTTTGTATGGCATCACGGAAAAAGCGGAATACTGTTGCATGCCATATTACCACATACCTACTGGCGTTCATGAATATTTTTTATTCTTTGCTTTAAGAATTTGTGGAACCAATAACGACTTGAGCAGACGTTAAAGTTCACTTAAATTCTACTGCGTTGGGTGGTCGCCCAATATCTGCATTTCCAGTTCCAAAAGTGCAAAAAACATGTATTGCACAACCTTCTGGGCGTATAAAAAATATTTTTTAATTAATATTATTCTTTATTGAGATCGTTTTGGTAAATAATCTAATCTTAAATGTTCATGTTCTTGTTCAAATTATTTTAAAAATAGTTGCATACCTGACTGCAAATGTGCACTATAATTTGATACTCCATATTATATCATACGGCAGTGGTGACCTATAAGGATGTAAAAACAGTATTGAGCCGTACTTTTTGAATTAATTCATTGCACAACACCAATTCTGACGTATAAACGTAAGTTTAGTTATTATTATGACGGGGCTTGGTAAGTGCATAAATTTATTTAAAAGCAAAAATATTACCGAACGGCGACTCTTTGGCTTAATAAAAACTATAAATGAAAGGGCAATTCTGTTATGTTTATCACAGGAACACGCACATAAGAAAAATAGTTGGAAAACAAATTGGATTTCAAAATATTACGTCGAACTGATCTACATAAATATATATATGTACATACAAGCATAAAGGAAATTTTGCCTTATACGATTTGTTCCGTCCAATATACGGACCTGAGAAATATATCCCAAGTGGGTATATTTAATCCTGAATATCAATCAGTATTTTCTTACAGAATACTAAAATATAAATTCTTGCAGTTGTAGAGAAATATCAGTTTTATGAACACGATTAAATAGGAAATATTTATTGTGCAATATTTTATAAACGCATAAACTCATTAAATGAGGCAACACAATAGCAAGCGAATAGATTATTTTTTCACCTTTCATATTCTGCTACACTTCTGTTTCCTTACTTTATTTTTAATAATCATTCAATATTCTTGCATACACACACACATACGCATTCCATTTCCTATTTAACATCTTTTTTACAAAATTATACAATATTTCAATTCGATATATTTTATGCATCTTTGGAAATATGTGAAAAATAGAATAAATGTGATACAGTTTGGTTTTGCTTTACATCCGTCTTAAAGTGGAAAAAAAGAAAATGTTACGTAATTTCAGATAAGTATGCTTAAAAGGCAACGGCTCTGCTTACAGAAGATGTATGTTGTCAGAGTTCAAAATATAAAATAGAAGACGAATAAAGAGTTATAATGGTAATTGATAAGAATTCGATTTCAGTACCAGCTCCTTTTTACACTCGTACTTGTATTATGAAATCTTTTCCTGACAGATGGTAGAAACTATTTCACGATATATGAATAAATCGAAAAATTTTTTGTCCTTTATTTTTGCAAAAATATATTTTAAATATTTGAAAACATAAAATAAACATACAAGAGTAATAAAAACGCAAATTTTTAATTCAAAAATACACAAATGGACGATTTTAAAGTGTGACTGATTTTCCCCAAAAATGCAAAGGGTACCCTCTTATCTAAAAATTGTGTATTTTTCCAGAAATCGAAAAATTTTTTTGTCCTTTATTTTTGCAAAAATATATTTTAAACATTTGAAAACATAAAATAAACATACAAGAGTAATAAAAACGCAAATTTTTAATTCAAAAATACACAGACGGACGATTTTAAAGTGTGACTGATTTTGCCCAAAAGTGCAAAGGGTACCCCCTTATCTAAAAATTGTGTATTTTTCCAGAAATCGAAAAATTTTTTTGTCCTTTATTTTTGCAAAAATATATTTTAAACATTTGAAAACATAAAATAAACATACAAGAGTAATAAAAACACAAATTTTTATTTCAAAAATATACAAACGGACGATTTTAAAGTGTGATTGATTTTCTCCAAAAATGCAAAGGGTACCCTCTTATCTAAAAATTGTGTATTTTTCCAGAAATCGAAAAATTTTTTTATTTGTATTTTATTTTTTTATTTTATTTAGTATTTGTATGTATGAGATATAAAATCGTAATTGCAGTTATCGCTAAATAGTAATCTAGTGGAGGGAAGCAAGGACGTGCTGTAAGTTCGCACTCATGTTTCAAATAAAAAATCTGCTCATTCTAACAAAATGTAGGCAAGACATTACGTACGTGTCAACTACCAGCGCTTCCGTTCAGATCAGAAGAAGATAATGCTATTTAAAATATTAGGGCAAAAAATGAAAATATACTCTAATTAAATAATAATTTAGTTAATTACTTGTATAATTATAATTAACGTCAGTTGAAGCTGTTTATTATTTTCTAAACTGTAATGCTGCGACAAATGTTAAGCCAAACAGGAAATATAATTAAAAATTTATAGAAAATGTAAAAAACTGAACGCTAGAAAATGATCTAAAAAAGGATCCTTTCAAGGAAATCAATATATAAGAACATAATAGCCTAGGCCTTTATAAACTTAATCACTCACACGTGCAACTTCACCCCGCAACTTGTCTCAGCTGGTGCTGCTAACCACTTGTGCAAAAGAAAACATGCTTATGTATTTAAATTGGAGCCAAGTGGCAGCTAAAATAAAAAGCAAAAACAGCGAAAGCGCCCACAAAAACCACTACGCAGAAGTTTTTGTTGTTGTTGTCACATTTGCGTGATTCGTAAAAAGGTCGATAACGTTGTTTGTATAACAAGGTCCGTCCACATTCAGCCCTCTAAAGAACATTTGTGTCTACATACAGTGTGTTAATATTAAAGGGCTGGAAAAAAATATGGAGGGCACATTAATGGTTTGTTTCCAATCCTGTGCGATACCCAGAACCGTTGAAATACTTAACAATTGCCTTAACGAGCCCACAAATTATTGATCTATTTTTATTATGTTGGTGTTCTTGTATTTTCAAGCTATTCTAAGCCTTAATATTCAAATATTTTTTTATTCTCCGTTCTAAATAATATCCCTGTTTTGGTCATTTTAGTAAACTTAACTTTTATTTGTTTATGGAGATTCCACCTCAATGTTGGCTAAAAATCTGTTGAAAAAGAGGCCAATTTAATGGTATACTAAATAATTGAGCATATCAGGCTTTGCTGTATTAATTTAATTTTTATTTATTTATTTATTTATTTAAACGAAATTGTTTTTTTTTTTTGTTGCACTAATTATTATTGGAATATTTGCATGTTTTTGTTTAATTTTTTTTTAGGACGCGAACACACTTACTCGTAGTTCAGACCATAATAACGTAATCTTGCCACACTTACCTGCCTTCCTTCATGCTTACGCAGGAGAATGTCAACCAAAACAGTAGCAATATAAAGTGTATGCTTTCTTTGGACACTTAATAGCAGAACAAACATTTTTACACAATCTATTTATAAACTGAAAAGGTTTGTTTACAATTTTCCATAGAAATCAATAAGTAATTTAAATAGTTTCGGTGGGAGGAGAATAGTCGTAGTTGCTGAAATAACTGAGAATGGTTAAGCAAATGCTGCTGTTGCCTTGAAAAGCTTTTTCGTTTCAACTTTGCAAATGACTTTTTATAATATATTTAATATTGTAATGAAAGTATTAGAAATTTCTTGGCTACATTTACATATATATATTTATATATTATCGCTCAGTAAGAATTATTCATATTTACTTGTATTTTACGAGTTATAATTAAAAATAAGGCTTTTATGATCCATTCATTGGCCAAAAAGTTTAGAACAGAAATAAATGGCAATAGCTCTAAGATATATGGCTCTGCACTTCCGTGCCGTAATGAGCAGAAAGTTATGCCATAGATCTTTTAATAATACCTACCAAGGCGAATTCAATCAAGGAAACCTGAAAGCACAGAAGAGAAATTTTCTTGCTGCTTCGCAGAGCAAAAATATAATTTCTTTATGCGGTTTGAATTTCTCACAATGTACGCTTTTAACAAAACCAAATTGCTTGCTGGTGCTAAGTCCATATTGTATTATTTCGCCTAGCAATTAATTCACCTGCAAGGACTATATTCACTTACTTTCCAATATTTTCATAATTACCAAGGATACCTACTGGAATTCTTAATTCGTAATTTTCTTACAATATTTTTTGGAAAACCGCACAAAATGCTTCAAAATATCGAGAACTAATAAGGAAAAGTTAAAAAACTATGAAGAAACCAAAGTTAAGTCAGTTAACAGCTCGGATAACATTTAGTGGGACCTTTTTTTTAATACCAATAGTACAAGACCTCGTTGATTTCCTTAGAGCATTCTCGAATTCTTAGAGATATTTTACTACTGAACCACAACCAATTTGTCTGCCTTAAATTTTTGGAAGCTTATCATCGATTTAAAATTGTTAAATTCAGAATAAGGACCTTTGCTTGGTTTAATCCTCATCGACCCCTCGAGAATTACATCTAATCGGTCCCTCTATATCCAGGCATACAATTTTGATCTTTAACCTTGAATAAAATAAAAACAGTTCTGCAGAATGACCTTGTATTTACCAGAATAGAATTATTTGACCAGAATAACCAAGAAACCCGTTTTTGAATTTGTACCGAGGTACAGAAAAGGGTTAAGAAAAAGCAAACTCTATTATTATTTTGTACGACTTCTTGCTCATCTAAAAACATCTTTACCAACTAAGTTTTTATATATATGTAGTAAAGAGTTACTTCCAAAGAATAAAAACAAAATTACTTTTCTAAAAATGAATTAGATTTATTTAGTCTATTTAATAATACATTTATTTATTATAATCATACCTAAAAATGAATTAGAAACAGCATTTAATGCTTCTATCCCGTATAACTGGTTCTCTACTTTTAACTGCTCTACTCCGTACAACTGTGTTTTTGACAACACATATTTGACAGAGTATAGTTCTATTAAAGAAAATAGAGGCACAAGTGATGCCACAGGTACATTTTCTTTACATATATAATATATAAAAAAATATATATTTTATTTATATATATAATATACATATACATATATACATATATAAACTCACTTGTTGTATGAAAAATCACATATTGTAAAATCTTTTGTATGAAAAATAATAACTTAAAAAAATTCAAATAAAACAAGTAAAAGTTCTGAAATAGGCCGAATCTTATATACCCTTCTCCATGGATATGAGAAGAAGCAAATGACAAAGTTTTATTCTTAATATCTTATATTATAATAGGAATACATTGCATATATTCCCATTTTTAACTATAAGGAATGGAAGGAAATTGAAGCAGATAAATTTCAAAATTTTTGAGTTTAGATAAAATTAAAGCCCGATTTGCACCTCGACAAAAACACAGATATAATATAGATGGCGGACGGACGGACAAAAAGTCAAAGAAACTCAATCAAGTCCCCTTCTTGTAAGGATCTAAAACATATATACTTTATGCGGTCACAAATCAATATTGTAGAAATTTCATCCACTGTAACAAAGCTATTAACATCCTTCCATCCTTTTTGAGGAAGGCTATAAAAATATAATTATCTGCAAAAGATTTCTTCTCAAACATTTACCAAAATCTATATAGTATATATGTATATATTTACCTATCCACATTCACATTCATATAAGTAAATATTTTTATAAGTAAACATGATTATGTTTATTATATAAGTAAATATTTATCATTTATTATTTTTCTTATATAAAATATTAGAATTTTTACTTGTTGTTCTTTGCTTTGTGCTTTCTGATAATTTACTTTATTTACTTGTTTACTTTCTATGGGAGTCTATTGTTCGGTATTGAGAAATCAAATACCACACTTGCGATCCTTACTCGCGAAATGACTCCAATAGACTGCTAAAAAATAATTTTGCTTTTAAGTATTCTACTTACTAATAATTCATTTCTTCTTATTTCTTGTCATTTTTGTTACCTACACAAATATTTGAAGAATTTGTTCCCGTTAAATCTCATTGCTTATAATTGTATTAAAATTCCTTGTTTTCATGAATTCTAGTTGCTCACTTCTTAATTTGATATGTTTTGTTGTTGTTAATCATTTTGAACTTTGTCGTAATGTATTTTGTTTTTGTAGTAAATGAAGTTTTAAGCAGTGAGATTTAAATACAGTTGGGACAAAAACAAACTTAAATTGAAATAAAGTTAATTATTATTAACTCCTCCCTTCTTAATTTGATTGTCCCCAATCATTCAGAAATATGGGATACAAGTATTAATGGGTTTACAATTTATTAACTCTTCCTTAACTAATCTTATTCTATTTTGTAAATTAATAACTATTTCATTTTCTAAGTAAACACTATTTCTTACATAATTCGACATTCTATTAATGATTTCGGTTAAGATGTTTATTCTTTTATTGAAAGCTTCATTTACATAAAATTGTTTATTGTTTTTTAATGTTACTTTTATAAACAGTCCTGCCTGACACTGTTAATACAGTTGTATTTCGGTCTTCTTTGACTATTTCTTTTTTATATTTTGGCGTTAATTTTGAACCCAATCTCTTGTTGATCCTAACGAAAATGTTCTCTCCTGGTAAATAAGTTTTGGGTGCTTGTCTATTTTTGTTATGGTAGTTCAGGTCCTGTTTTTGTTTTTCAGTCAAGCGATTTATTATTTCTTCTTTTTCCAAAATTATTTTTCCTGGGTCACTATTAAAGTTTTTATTAAAAAATATGTCAATCGGTCTTTTACCAGTAGTAGAATGGATTGATTTATTGTATTCGTATAATGTTTTGGTGAGTAAGTCATGGAACGAATTGTGAAGTTTATCTGACTTAAGACATCTCATCATCTCGGAAAGAGTAGAGTGAAGTCTCTCAACTTGGCCGTTGACGGTACTAGCATAAGGGGGTGTAGTGTAGGTTTGTATGCCGAATTGGTCCTTAAGAAGGAAGTTTATCGTTACGGAATTTAGTGATTTTTCATTATCCAAGACTATAAACTTGGGGATGCCAAATGCTAAAATTATTTCTTTCAATGGTTCTTTAATGTCTTCAACTGCCTTTGATTTCAGAATCTTTCCTAAGGCGTATTTGGAAAATTTGTCTATTGCTGTGAGTACTAAGTTTCCTTCGGTTGAATAGATGTCAATGTGAACAATCTCTCCAGGATTTTTTGGAATTGGTGTAGGCTGAAATTGCGGTTTGTTGGGTCTACGATCATATTTTTGTTCTTTGCAGGTTCGACAATTTTTTACTATCCCTTTGGATTTTTCCATCATTTTGGGGAAGTAGTACTTTTGTATTACCTGATTCTTGTTTTCGTTGGCATTTCTATGAGCTCTTCGGTGTTCATTAATCAATATTTCTTCTTGCTCTGTTTCACTTACAATATCTTTTACTTGTGACTGAGTGAATCTTACTCTGAAGTTTTTAAAGTGCTGTGGATAGAATTCTTGAATTACCCCCATAATTGCTTCGGTAGTAAATAAACCGTTAATTACGCTGGGGTTAAGATATTTTTTAAAAATTGATATTAAGGTGTCTTTAGTGTAAAAAGGTTTTTTAATTATGTGCTTATGGTAAGTTGGGAATGGAATTTCAAATTTGTAGTTGTCTTCGTTACTAACTAAGATATGGAGTTGGTTCTTAAAGACGTTAATTGGACATTCTATTGCGGGGATCATATTATCTGAGGAACTTTCATCGCTATGTTGTGTTGCTGTCATCGAATTTATCTGTGGTGGTCTAGATAATGAATCTGCAACTACGTTTGTTCTGCCTGGCTGATATTTGAGTTCGTAGTTATACTCCTCTAAGATGGACTTCCATCTTTTCATCTTGCTGTTTGTGTTTTTGCTACTGAGGGCATACGTCAAAGGTTGGTGGTCCGTGTAAATGTTTACTTTCCCAGAACCGTACAGGTAATTTCTCAACGAATTGAGGGCCCATATTATCGCTAGCATTTCTTTCTCATTGGTAGCGTAATTTTCTTCAGTTTTGCTGAGCGTTCTTGAAAGAAAGGTAATGGGTTTCCTGTTTTGCGAAAGCACTGCACCTATTGCATATTCAGAGGCATCCGTTGTCAGATCGAAGCCTTTTTCAAAATCAGGGTGAGATAACATGACATCGCCGGAGATGAGTGAATTTTTTAATTTCTGGAATGCGTCCAAAGCATTTTGATCTAAACTAATTTTTAAATTTTTGGACGCGTTTTTCGAAATGCGTCCTTCCTCCCCTCTTAAAAGGGATGTCAGGGGCTTGGCAAGCTTCGCATAATCTTTGATGAAGCGACGGTAATAACCTGACATGCCTAGAAAACTTCTCAGGTCTTTTAGGGTTTTCGGTGGTGGTATTTTGGCTATTGCCCCTATTTTATTTTGGTTGGCTTTAATTCCTGCGGCTCCTACGATAAATCCCAGAAATTCGACTTCTGTTTTGAGAAATTCACACTTGTCTAGTTGAATTTTGAAATTCGCCAATTCTAGTGTTTTGAATATTTTTCTGAGGTTTTCGAAGTGTTCTTTCTCAGTTCTTGAAAAGGTGACAATATCGTCCATGTAGACGTAGCAGATTTTCCCTATGTGGTCTCTCAACACATCGTCCAGAGTACGTTGGAATATCGAGGGAGCATTTTTTAATCCAAATGGGAGTCGTACAAACTCAAATTTCCCATTATTAACTGAAAAGGCGGTTTTCTCTACGTCACATTCCTTTAAAGGAATCTGGTGGAAACCACTCTTTAAATCAATAACCGTAAAGTACTTGTTTTTACCTAGATTTGATAGAACATCGTTAATTTCTGGAATAGGATACCTATCGGCCACAGTTACTGCGTTTAGTTTCCTGTAGTCGATGACCATTCTATATTTTTTTTCTCCGGATGCGTCAATTTTTTTCGGAACGATCCAAACGGGTGCATTATATGGAGATCTGGAGGGTCTGATAATTCCGTCATTTAAGAGTTCATCGATCTGTTTTTCTACCTCACTTTTTAATGCCATTGGATAGGGGTACGATTTAGAATAAATTGGTGAATCTGAATGTGTTCGGATTTCTCCCTGAACTCGAGAAGTGAATGTAAGTCTCTTGTTGGGATCCGTGAATAGGTTGGGATACTCTTTTATAGTTTGATCTAACTGAAATTTTTGAGTTTCGTTCATATGATTTGTTCTGAATTCCATTTTATTAACCGATTGGGAAGTGTGTTGATGAATTTTTATTCTAGTTGTATTGTTTATTAACAAATATTCTTCTTTAATATGGATAGTTGCATTTAGTTCTTTTAAACTATCATGACCAAGGATGCCATGAAACGATTTCAAAGAAGGTAGGATGAAGAATTTTATATGGTGGTTGGGTAAATCGAATAAAGTTGTGATTGTGTGATGCGTAATTTTAATGTTTCCAGACACTGAATTTGCAAAAAAGGTGTTATCGTTTTTGATAGGATTGCTAACGAGGCATGGTTGAATGTAGTTTTTGTTAGATCCAGTGTCTATAAGAATTTTTAGGATTTTACCACTCTTCGCTCTGCACTCAAAATACGGGAGCGAAGAGTTTGTTAACCTAAAAAATGGATATCTGTGAGATTTTGAGTGAGTATTTCGTCTTGTTGATCTTGATCATAGGATTCAGCGTACTCGTCAACTGCATGGTTTTGGACTAATTGCTCGTATTCAGTTTCAGCATAATTTCCAGCTTGTTCGTCCTGGTAATTCGGTACAGTAGAAAGATCTTGTCTACTTTCTATATGAAAATTGCGTTGTTGTTTATGTGGTGGTGGAACGTAGCTTAGGGATGGAGGTCTTTTGTTATTAAATTGGGGTTGCTTAAAAGGACGTGATCTGTTTTGATAATTTACGTTTCTTGTTTGAATTGATTCATCAACTTCCATAGGTTGAGACCTCTGAGGTTTCGGTGCAACTGGTCTTTGCGGTTGAAAATTTTGTTGAAAAGGTTGGTACGATTGAAAACGCGGTTGGGGATTTTGTCGAAAGTTAATGTTGGGCATGGTTTGACGATTTTGGAATGCATTTTGTTGCATATTATTCATTGGTCTATTGTATTGGTTAAAATTTTCAAATGTCAATTCCGGATAAAAGGGTTGTCTATGAACTGTATTTGCATTGCGTATTGGAAGGGGTGGTGGTTGACGTTGTTTATGATTTTGATGTCTACTCGCATATTCTGTTCTGTAGTTTTGGTTTTCTAGTTTTAAGCAGAGATGTAATGCTTGCGGGAGATCCGCAGGTTCGCGGATGCCCAGGAGTCTTGGTAGATCTCCATTTAAGCCTCTAACAAAAGTATCCAGGGCTTTGTCTCTATAGGTTTGCGTTAAAAGTCGCAAGGACTCTTGGCCCACTTCCATGCAACCAATCTTGTTTAGTATAAGGGACAAATGCGTATAGACTTCTTGATAAAATGTCTGGATGGTATTTCTTCCTTGAATTAAGGAAGTCATTTGATACTCAAGCGTCCCTAAATCTCGTTTGTCTGCGTAGTGCATAGATAGGCATTTTACAATGCAACTCCAATTTAATGGAGTATTGTAGGATTCCAAAGCAATGTCAGCGTTGCCTGTAATTTTGTTTCGCATGACGCTTAAAATCCCATAGTATTTAGGTGTGCCTTTGCTTGAATCATAAATTTGCAACACTCTATCCACGCTTTTTCTCCATGAGTTAAATTCCATGGGGTTACCCGAGAAATCTCTAAGACTTCTTACTATGTCGGGTA
This sequence comes from Ormia ochracea, assembly GCA_963402855.1. Taxonomy (NCBI): domain Eukaryota; kingdom Metazoa; phylum Arthropoda; class Insecta; order Diptera; family Tachinidae; genus Ormia; species Ormia ochracea. Next base: position 58,856,416 of record OY727105.1, on the reverse strand, counting down.
TTTTATCTAAGTCACTCAAGTCATTTCTGTATCTGTCTTCAATGTTTTGGTCTGTCCCGTGGTTAAGGTCATTATTTGGATTTATCAGAGATTGAACTATGTTTCTGCATTGTTGCGCGCAAATAGCGGCTATTCTGTTTTCTACTTCTTCGCTGAGTTGCGCTGCTGGATTTGGAACGTTAAGAACAGGAGGTCTTACTAGGTTATTGGGATTAGACATGATTTTTCACAAATTTTGGAAACAATTTTTGTGAGGAAACAAAAATTCTACTCTATGATAAAAATTGGTGCTTTCGATAAAAGATTTTCTTCCTTCCTTATTTTTTTTTTTTTTTTTTTTTTTTTTTTTTTTTATACAAAGGTGGTTTTTGTCACTTATGAAATAACTTAAAAATATTCTGAAATATAATAACCTACAGTATAAGATGAGTTGGACACATTCTGTTGACTGATTGATGTTATTCTGTTGGTCTTCGTTGCAGCTATCGATGTCGGCCAGATATTTGAATGGTTGTCTTCTACGGTGCAGCTTTAAATGGCAGGTACAAAGCTGTTGTTGAATATTATATTTTTAGGTCTTTTCTAAAGTCTTTATGTTTCCTTTTAAAATTCTTTTGGTTAGCGTTCTTTATTACTTTTAAGTTAATATAGCTTTTCTTTTTATAATATTAATTTTTTTTTTTTGTTTGCTTACTGTTCTTTTTATTTGTTGTGTCTATTTCCTTATTTTAAATTGTAAACTTATTAAACTATACCGTCCCGATCACGCGAATTTTGTCCTTTTCGTACTTCTACTAAGGATTCACTTATGACACTTTATACGGACGGTCGCCTGCGGACGGACACTTACAGGCTTAATTATTATTATTTTTTGTTTGTTTTAGGGTTCCTTTAGTACACTATATTTGTACCAGTTGCTCGGGCGCCAGTAAATATTTTTATAAGTAAACATGATTATGTTTATTATATAAGTAAATATTTATCATTTATTATTTTTCTTATATAAAATATTAGAATTTTTACTTGTTGTTCTTTGCTTTGTGCTTTCTGATAATTTACTTTATTTACTTGTTTACTTTCTATGGGAGTCTATTGTTCGGTATTGAGAAATCAAATACCACACTTGCGATCCTTACTCGCGAAATGACTCCAATAGACTGCTAAAAAATAATTTTGCTTTTAAGTATTCTACTTACTAATAATTCATTTCTTCTTATTTCTTGTCATTTTTGTTACCTACACAAATATTTGAAGAATTTGTTCCCGTTAAATCTCATTGCTTATAATTGTATTAAAATTCCTTGTTTTCATGAATTCTAGTTGCTCACTTCTTAATTTGATATGTTTTGTTGTTGTTAATCATTTTGAACTTTGTCGTAATGTATTTTGTTTTTGTAGTAAATGAAGTTTTAAGCAGTGAGATTTAAATACAGTTGGGACAAAAACAAACTTAAATTGAAATAAAGTTAATTATTATTAACTTATACAACAATCAGTTCTGTGACGCAGGACGTTGAAACCCTCTTCTCTATTCCATATATACGTGCTTCATTCCGATATTTTGTTTTTATTTTCATTATAGAACAGATCTTAAATGCTATAGCGATTTCTTTTCAAATCATGAAACATTTTGTTTGGTTTCTTAAATGTTTTTAAAGGGTTTTTTTTTGAAGGTTGAAGTAGAACACTAAACTTGGGGCTTCTATGCAGTTGAGATACATACATATGTATTATTATGAAGATGTTCTGCGGCCCGTCAGAGAGGAGTGATTCGACATTTTTTTGTTGTTTCAGTGAGTTTATCAAGAGTGCAAATATTTCCATCTCAACTTCATAATTGGCCCTCCAACTGAGAGCAGCATATCTTTCATATCTTGGAGACATTATCTAATAAAGGTTTCATAATATTAAAGAAGAAGAACGTTAAGGCATTTTGTCTTTTGCCATTAAATCACATTTTGTAAAATCACTTTAATCATTTTCTCACAAAATATGCCACTCTGTATTGTTTATATACAAGCGGGCTTATTTCCTAATTTTTAGTATTATTTTTGGTATTATTTACTTTTAAATTAGATTAGAACATGCTTGAGGTTTGTTACTTTCTTTATGTAACGTAATTATCAGTTCAATCATCAAGTTTTTAAGTAAACATCAAATCATTAAACTTGAACAAAAGGCACACACAACATTACATACTCGTATCCAACATATATGAAGCTCAACTAGCAGTAAAGTGTCTTATTAATCTAATGCAATACTGCAAAGCAATGTAAACTTGAGTGGAAATTTAGGTTTTAAGGGTATAGAGTAGAACTAATTGCTAGCTTACCCCTCGTGGTTTAATAAAAATATTGCTTTAAAGGAGCTTCTTGTACTGTAGTAATGAAAATAGTCTTTTAGAATCCAACGTGTTTAACAACAAAATTAAAATTAATTTGAACAATTTGAAAAATGATTTATTGTAGTTTCGGGAATCTTTAGACAGGGTGCCAATTTCAATTCTAAAACATTGCCTGCAGGCTTGGGAAGGAAATACTCTTTGCTTTTGGAGAACTTGAAATATGTTTCTCTATTATATACGCTTTGAAGTTGTAATATTATGTTAGAATGCCAAATATATATATATATATGTATATATACATATATATAAATATATATAAATAAATATATATAAACATATATATATATGATGAACTCTGAACTCAGAGCTTCGACTTGTCGTCAGGAAAACACCCCGGGTCTAGGCGGGAATCGAACACGCGACCTCCAATTGGGTATGCTATTCTTTATACATTCGCCTACGTAAGCAAGGCGAAGTATAAAAGTTGTATCCTTAAAGGAATCAAAAAAATTTATAATTTATTTGGCAGCAGAGCGCATAACTAGAAATTGCAAAATTGAAGAGAGTAAAAATTTTCAAACTGCACCAAAATCGGTAAGAGTAGAGGTTTAATTACTTGTTAAAATGTTATATGAACTTTGGTGTAACAAGTGCAGTGAACGAACTATTGAGAAGAAGATTCATGAAAATATATACATACTGGGCCATTACTTTCAGGGCCATTATTTCTATATATAATTTTTGTCGCTTGTCTGGTCAGATCAAATCTGGTTATATCTAATTTCGTATTTTTAGAATCTTGCAAATTATCTTATTAATCTTGCCATTATCTAGCATCAAATGAGAAGTAATTGTTTATTAATAACGTGAACGTGTAGCTTCAAATTATATTGAAAGCAGTTACAAAGTAGTAAATTAATTTTTAATTCTACAAAGTAAATGATTACAAAGTAAATAAATAAAAGTATGAAAACATTTTTTAAATTTGGAGCGAAAAAATTACTATTTATATTGTTAGTCTAATGTCGAAAGGCCCTAACTTGCACTTATTTTGCAATAAGTTTTTTTTTTGTTTTAAATCACGAGAAGAACTTCTATAGTAAAAAGGCGAGTTAAAGCCTTTCTACATGACGCTAATGATATATTGATTACTTTTCAACTTTAACCAGCACCGACTTAATCTCTTCTTGCATTTGTTGATGGGTGTGCTAAATCAGAACAACACGTGGCGTATAAATATGGTGGCACAGAGAACGCTATAATAGTTAAATAAATAGTATGCCACAGTAAATATATATTCATATACATGGACACATCAACACTTTCGTCGGGCGATGTCATTTCCAAATCAGATATCATGCGTATCTGTACATGTTTCCGCGGTTATGATGTATGAAATTGTAGCTCAAGTGTTGCGTACAAAATTTTACGCTGCATTTTCTTAATTTGAATATTCAATATCGTTATTGAATAGCATGTAGCACAAAAATCAGAAAAATTGCCTCGGAAGCAAAATGTGTACACCCCATTGGGTATTTTCTCCCTTTTTTTTTAAATAACTAATCCTGCAAAGCTTTCAGATTGCCCGCAGTAAAATCGAAAGAATCGAACCAGCGACCTCCGGTTTAGTGGGGTGCGCATTATTCATTCGCCTACGGAGGCACCCAAGGAATCAAAGCAACGTACTCTTAACGCTCATTGTGTATAATCAAAAATAATAAAAGTAATACAAAAACTTTCATTATTCAAATCAAACAATAATTAATTGTGAAATAGAAAACAAATAGAAATACGTAAAAGAAAAAGAAAACTTTTTTAATGCAGTCCATGCCATATACTTTGCATGCTTTGACGTCTACACTATTTTTATTTTTATCGTCTATATTTTTATTAAAATCTTATAAAGCCAAAACCTTAAATTTGTGGTAATTTTACAAAAATTAAATGTTTATTTTTTTCTTACAAAAAAATCAATAAATTTCGTAAAACACGCACACATTTACATAAACATGTAGCCGGGGCGAGCCGAAAGCCCAAAAATAATACTTTACCATCAAAAAATATTCCCAAGGAGCAGCACGAACTTGCAAATGTATTTCAATTTTTAAGGTGTGCATTTGGACTTTCAGAAAATAGAATCAAAAAAAAATATTTCCTTGTGCTTGGGGAATGTATATCTGTGTGTGTGGGTATTTGCGTGTGTGTATTCCTAAATATGTGAGCACGTGTGAAATAGTATTGTACATCCATTTATTCACTATTTTGATAAATTCCTTTAAATGAAGTGAAAACGTACTCATTGAAACCGAAAATAGTAGTACCTGGGCAAAGTACATTATACAGACGTAACACACAAACATTATATCTTCCTTCCTTTCGGAGGAACAATTTTTTAAAATATAAAAAAAAATAAAAAAAGAATTGAAATTGAAGAATTTGAATTTCCATTCGGACTAACAAATTTAAAAAAAAAAAATTTTTATAATTATCATCAGAATTCGTGAAATAGTTTCTACCATCTGTCAGGAAAAGACTTCATAATACAAGTACGAGTGTAAAAAGGAGCTGGTACTGAACTCGAATTCTTATCAATTACCATTATAACTCTTTATTCGTCTTCTATTTTATATTTTGAACTCTGACAACATACCTCTTCTGTAAGCAGAGCCGTTGCCTTTTAAGCATATTTATCTGAAATTACGTAACATTTTCTTTTTTTCCACTTTAAGACGGATGTAAAGCAAAACCAAACTGTATCACATTTATTCTATTTTTCACATATTTCCAAAGATGCATAAAATATATCGAATTGAAATATTGTATAATTTTGTAAAAAAGATGTTAAATAGGAAATGGAATGCGTATGTGTGTGTGTATGCAAGAATATTGAATGATTATTAAAAATAAAGTAAGGAAACAGAAGTGTAGCAGAATATGAAAGGTGAAAAAATAATCTATTCGCTTGCTATAGTGTTGCCTCATTTAATGAGTTTATGCGTTTATAAGATATTGCACAATAAATATTTCCTATTTAATCGTGTTCATAAAACTTAAATTTCTCTACAACTGCAAGAATTTATATTTTAGTATTCTGTAAGAAAATACTGATTGATATTCAGGATTAAATATATCCACTTGTGATATATTTCTTAGGTCCATAAATATATAAATATATTTAAATACATATATATATATGAATTTTCCGATATCCATTTTTTTGATATCCATTTTATTTACAGTTCGACAATTGCTGAGCAAGAAAGGACTTGAAAGGACCTAACAAAATAAATAATAACAATGTATGTAATGTATGTATATATACTTTCTAATCCGATTTTCAAATGTTCGAAGTACATGTCTTATATATGTATCTCATATATCCTTGTTTATCCTAAATAAACTATTGAAAATACTGTGACCTTAGTTTCCCAGTCTGCATTTCCATTTGCCAAATATATTTAATTCTTACAACTTCTCATAATTCAAAGACATGAAGATTTTATGCATATCTTATGTTGTGTTCAATCCACTACACTCTTCTATAACGATTTACTGATATGTAAATGAACCATATCGATAAATTGTTGCACGGTAACATATTTCTAATGCTAATTATATCGATATTACGAAATTCCTTACAGTTTATCAATTATATTCTTTATACAAAATATAAACTAAAATTATTTAGAAATCACATACATTTAGAATAGTAGTTATTCTCACTGAAGTTGATATCCTTCGATACACATCTATTGTAACCTTGTTAGTTCTGGTAACATTATTGGCAAGACTGGAAGTGAATTTCTTTTCTAAAAGGATTAACATAATTCCATTCTCGTGACAAACTTGTAACTCCTAATTCTGGGATGGCGTAAAGAGGCCAGTTGCGTATTTTCTGATAATTATGTGCGCAATGCGAAGATCCTTTTAAGTCCTTCCTTGCGCAGCAGTTTTTATTTGACGAAGTCGAACAATGAATAAAATAGGTATTAAAAAAAAAAATTAAATAGCGCTCAATCCGACACGTGAGGTAGTGCAATACCACTATTTACGTATTTACTTCTTTGTTTTCTTTCTTCTCTATGACTATCTTTTTCCCAGAAATCCAGTACAATGTAATGCATGAGCATTGGCCGCGTACTGACAGTATGATGAATTGATTTGTATATATTTGGATATGTATTTCTTTTTAAACTGCATATTTAAATATATGTATGTATATTGGAATATATATATATATATATATATGTGTGGGAATGTACGTATAGTGTTATGTTACATTGGCAGTGTTCAAACAACCACACGTACGCTCACACAATTGCGCCATATACTTTTCTTACCACATCTTCTCACCGGAAATGGAAACAACTTGTTTGATATTTTAAAAATACTGAAAAAAGTTGCATTGTTGTAGTTGTTTTGTTGTTTTACGAATTAAGACGCCCTAGGGATCAAGAACTCAATTTGTTGTTCTTCAGATATATTATAATAAATGTGGTGACAAACCGCAGATGTAATTTGGTATGGCTTATATTTGTAAATATTTTTTACAATAATAAAAAATCATCATTTATTTGATTTTATTATAAAATCTATATATAATAAGTTGATGAGTTTATTCATCTGCTACGATTTTTTTCTTTAATCGCACACCATTTGAACGTGATCCATTATCAAATATTGCTAAAGCCATTAACAGACTTACATTCTTGCTCTTATAGAGCAAAAAAAAATATTTCATAAAAAAAATAAAAGTAAACTTAAATATTTTTTTAAATAAATAGAATATCTTAATAAAATAAAAATTGCCGGACAACGGCAAAATTATGAGTCCAAATGTGTTTTTAAAAAAAAAAAAATTTAATTTTCTGCTTTATTTTATTTTTTATTTGATACTTTCTCGTCGACGCTTTTTATATGAATAATTCTAAATAAAACAAAAATAAGTAAATAAATAAAATAAATAAATAAATAAATAAAATATTATGCAGGGTTCTTCATATGTGAAAATTTTCAATTTTAAATATTTTTCTAGATAGGACTCTTCTCATTTTGTGCAGCGATATATACTGAAGAAGTGACGAATAACTCAAAAGAATTTTATAATATGATATTTAGTGCTTACTACTTCTACACTACCCCCACCAATTGAATTATTATATTTCCAATTGGAAGTATTTTTTAAATTATGCGATCTATTCAGGTGGACTAAACATTCAGAAGTTAAATGCCAATTCATCTCACTTTGCTGTTGTATATTCTCATAGAGAGCTTTTCTCAATGTTTTGCTACACACTGTCAGTAAGTTATTTACTTTGTTATCATGTGCTTGCGAAGGATTTCCCATGTTTACCTTCATTTTCTCCAGCGGTTTGGCTTTTCAAAATTCACTTTTATTATATAGAAAAATCTGAAACTGTTTTCTCATGTTGAATACAACACTTATTTGGTTGTAATCCTTTTTTTAAATCAATGTTATGCCCAGAAGCCTTTCATATGTTCGAGATGTCAGCAATCAATATTTAAAAGAACGTTCTTAAAAAAAAAAATTTTTTATCTTACTTTCAAAATACGATTATGGCAGCACTGGCATGTAGGAGAGGTATACAGTATAAAAATGTTTCATATATGTAGTTGATAATATTTTTTATCGCTTTTGACATTTCAGCTTTTAGTAGAGCCCCAAGAAAATAACGAGCGTTACCAATAAATATATCGTATTCACATGGATCTATAAAAAAATTAGCAACCACAGAAAGGAAAAAGTCCTTTAAAATGGAAGTGAACAGTGAGTGATGAGGATAGTTAAAATAATAATGACGAAAAAAGCACAAAATTTTGTAACATGTGTGTAATAGGGATAAAGTAATACAGCAAGCACATACACATCCCCATTGGCATATATATATACTTATATAAATGTATATAAATATAAAATAAAGTATCATGGCTGCCATAACAATTTATTTGTCTATTCGTCGGTGAGTGGGTATATACGCACACATACGAACACATGCTATGTGTATGAATATATTTACTCATATATTTACATATATTTACTCTTACTTACTCTTATATGTATATTGTTTCACACTTCCAACGCATTTTTACTCACGCTTTCTTTCCTTTTAAAAGTATTGCAAAACAAAATTTTATCACATGAGTTAAAATTTTTTTTTTTTTTGGATTTGATAATTTATCTTTTTGGATGTGTTTAATACAAGATGTATATATAATAATCAATAGACCTAAAACCACTAATTTTGTGACCAAACAGACCAAGTCCTGCAATAAGGATTTTGGTTTTAATTTTTATCCTTTTTGAAAATTTTTTTTTCCATTCCAAACAAGTATAAAATATATATTATAAATATTACTTAAATTTTCCTTTTGAGCCAAGGGGCCAGCTGCTACGGCCTAACCAATACCTCAGTTACTAATTTAAAATTATTCCCTAACGGCTTAAATCAATAAATAAATTTTACTTAATATAATAAGGAGTCCCAAATATTTGTATACTGCTGAATATTAAGTTTTTAAAGCACAATTAAATATTGAATAATTAGTCAAAGCGCATTTCTATTTTACAATGTCTACTTCAATGTGTAACTCCACTGAATCTTTTATAGCATGGCAAATTTTTAAGTGAAGTGCAAATTAAGACTTTACATTTCCGATTAATCCGTCTTTTTAAGTTTTCTTAAGTCACAACTTATGAGCCTTGAAAAGATTCATTATGCAATTCCAATAGGATTCAAACCTTATAAGTAAATTAGGGTAGCACTGCTCAGAAACGTTCAATATTTCTTTATTTTTTTAACAATACAAAAAACAAAGAAGGAAAATAAAGTTAATAAAATGAAATTAGTTGTGTTTCATATTATACACATTAGAAATTATTTTATTACAAGCTATTCTCAATTTAAAAAACTAAAGATTACCAAATAAGTAGTAAAATGTACTAGTTGCGGTTAGACGAATAATCGATTAATGATACTTTTTAATTCGTGCGTACATGCAGATACATAAGTGGAATGCATATAGCATATTTGTGTGTAATAGTTTTAATTATTTTAATCCTTTCATAATTTCCTCAATGATGGTCTATTGTGTAATTGGTAGGCATCGAGCCACAGTCAAGTGCACGACATATTTTGTTTCGCTTTGTACATATTTTTAGTAGCAATTTGTGAAAACTTGAACAAAAATATTAGAAAATTAAAGAAATGTTAACCGCACAAAACGTTAGTAGGGTTAAATTGAAGCTTATGACTTTTAACATTTCTATGACCTTACACAAGCTCTGTTATACACACTCCCATACATACATAAGTGTGTGTATCCATAAATCCATCTGTATATATATAGCGTATATACATGATTCCAAATTAACAAAATGGTATGCAGTGTGCGTGTGTGTGTAAATAAATTTTTAAATAAAAATAAAGTTCTACCATTTACAGTTTCTTCCTTTCAGAAAACAAACAATCGTGCATAGAAAAACCATAATCACTTCATAATGATGAATGCAAGCCAACACATGAAGTCACTTTGTATGAAATTGAAAAACAAATACAAAGAATTCAAAAGCTGTGCATTTGTACGAGTACATTTATTTGCTGCCATTTTGTAAGCGACTTAACCTACTTCTAAGTGTTTCACATCAACGTTTCGTTTTCCATTTCCTTTGTTCCCTTAATAGCTGAATAACCTGAATGCTTAAACGTGTTTGTGTTGGTGTGTTTTTTTTGCGTTTGAAACCGTTTGCATTTTATCCTTTTCCTACTGAACACATTTTATGAACAATAAATTTCTCATAAATATGGCAGCGTAGGAGTGGCTACAAAAATCTTAACACACGCGTTTTCTACCATAAAAAATTTTTCTTTTCTTGTTTTATCTTCTTTGGGAGGAGCTTCAAGTTTTTCATCTCCTCTCTGCAAATCGTTCTCTATTTATTAGCTTTCTCGCCATTGAAAGTTCATGCTTGCTGTGTTTGGGGGTCAAATGCTATTCATTTCTACCCCAACTGGAAATTGCACGTAGTTCCATTGGAATGTAACTAGTCAGCTGATTCGTTCAGATAAATACAGGGGAAAAGAATTTTCTGGGGGAAAAAGAGATAAATTTTTATTACTTCAAAGCTTTTTAAGGGGAATCCCGTGAAAGTAACTAAAAACGTTACAAATTATTTATTCACTTATTTTATTGATTTATAAGTTACAACATCGGAATTTTTTCTATTATTACGGAATTGATGGAAAAAGCAACACAAATGTAGCCATCAAATCTGAAACAAATTTTGTAAACTCGAATGAGATAACATTAACTAACAGAAATACTTGTTCAATGGAAATAATTGCTTCAAATCAAACTTGCTGGAAATTGCGAATCAAAGTGATACCAAACGGTGATGCAAGTAACATTTCAACAGTCTGCCTATGGGGATTGCTGTAACCTTCATATTAAAAAAACTGAGAATGCGACCGGTAATTGAAAAGGAATAAAATGAGGCGGAATTTGACAGACATTAAATTTAGATAATAAAAAAAAATCTAAATAGTTATTTCAATATTCCGAAATAAATTCAACTGCATAGAAAGTGAGCGAAGTTATTCCAAGAACGAAAGTCGCAACTTCAACTTAGAGATCACAAGACAGAAATATCGTCATTTCAAAAGCTCACTATTTAATGCTATAATACATTTCAGCCAACTTTATATATTCCAACTATGGAAAGAAAATAAAATATTTAAAATAAATTAGTAGCTATAAAACAACGTACACACATACATATAAAATATAAACCCAGAGGAGTAAATTTGTACTTTGAAACTGAAACAAATTAGGTGCCGAATCTAGGAGTCTCTTTCTTTATGGTGCTGTAAATATTGTAAATATTTAAATGAATGCATATATTTACATATTTGTATACAGATCTATATAAAATTACATCAATTATTATGAATAATATATTTGACAAGAAAACCAACCTTTACCTTCTTAGAGGTATAAAAGAATGCATTGTATACACATCGTTTGTATGGATTGGTAAATGTAATAGTGACAAAAAATGAGTCTTGGAGTCAAATAGTCTTATTTCCATTAAACAATTTTGTCAATATAATTCCCTAGGAATGTGCAAAGTGAATAATAAACTTCATATTAATCATAATAAACAACCTTTTATTGCCTGTGTTAGTGTCAGTATCTCTGTGAGTGTGTTTTACTATGTTAAAAGTCTATCTGATGGCAGAGGCAATGAATGTGGCTGGCTCTCCGCGTTTTAAGTCCGAAAGTGATGGCATCTACAATATTCTTTTGGAAATTTTAAACTAGACATTCATATATGTATATGATTTTTTTATTTGCCGAGTAATATTCACGAATTTCTTTTTTTCTTTGTCAGAAATGATTTATTTGCTATGTGAGTATAATTATAATATGGCTGCTGAGGACACCTACAATAACTATTTCAATTTTTTATACATTGAAGAGATTTAAGTAAAAAGAATTTTTCAGCATTATTTTTTGGTTTTTTTAGATTGTAACAAGACATTTTCCAAGCATCATGTTTAATTTTATAACACTTAAAAAATATTACAATTATGACAACATATCGATTATTTGTAATACTTCATTGCACTTAAAAATAAAATTATTTATACGATACGCTGTAATTTGAGCCACCAGCCTCAAAAAAGACTCGCTTTTTATTAAACACGATGAAGTGATTATGTACATACAAAAGAAAGTAAAAAAGAAAGTACTAATAAAACAGATAGAACAGATACATACCATATACTTAAGGCATAAATGAGAGAATGGATGCATCTACTATTTGTAAGATCTCATCTACTCACACTATTCATTTAAGCTCAATTGTTATTTACAGTTTTATATCGAATGAACTATTGGAACTGTTTTCTTAATACAGCAAAGAATAAGCTTATTAAAGGATATATAAAATTATCATAATTTATCTTACAAACAGAAATATAACTACATTGATTTAATTTTTGTCCATAAACTATTACGTACGTAATATTGTACTAATTGTAAATAAGTACGAAATATTATTAAACCTTGCTTACTGTATTTATATATAATATATAATATTTATATATTATATATAAAATACTAATCTATAATATATAGATAAATACTAATATATAAATAAATACAAAATACTAATCAATTTCCAAATCCTCCAATTATAATTGGTATTACTATAAAGAAAATTATAATAAAGGCATGAGCTGTAACAATTATATTATAAATTTGGTCATTTCCAATTAATGCTCCAGGAGGTCCTAATTCAGTTCGAATTAAAATTCTTAAAGAAGTTCCTACTATTCCTGCTCAGGCTCCAAAAATAAAATATAAAGTTACAATATCTTTATGATTAGTAGAAAATAGCCATTATTGCGAATAAATGGCTGCAAATAGGCGATAAATTGTAAATTTATTTATGAGAAATTTCTCTTTAATCAATAATTAATAATTATATTTTTTGGCTTTATAGTCAATAATGATATTAGACTGCAATTCTAAAGCAGTAAATAATTAATAAAGCTTTAATTTTAAAGCTTGAAAAATTTCTTTCTTATATTTATAGCTTTGAAGGCTTAAATATATATTATATTAAATATAAATATGTCTATCATATGCTTCTGATGAAATTAATGTATAATATATAATATAATGCATGAGTAAATATTAAAGGCAATAAAATATATATTATACATTAATTTCATCAGAAGCATATGATAGATATGCTCATATATTGCACATCTACGTACGAGTATGGTCAATTGATTTATATAGTTTTTATATTTTTTTAAACTGTTTAATTCCTTTTTGTTTTCATTCTTGTTTATAAAGATTTTTAATATTTCTACATTTTTTAACACAATTCATATATACTCGTATATATACTTACTGACATTAAAAGAATTATATTTCCGGTCTATTTCTGTTCTCTTTTATATGTTCTCTTTACTTCTCACACTCTCTTTACAGAAGTAAATACCAAGCCCAACTTATAACTGAAACAGTAGGAAGCACATCCGGTATGCACTCATATCCGTAGCCATTTAAACATATTGGCATGTACGTGCGAAAATAGAATGCACTACATTAAATACATGTTGCTCATGCATCGACAAGAATAAGTAAACACATATGACTTTTGGAGTTGCCATATCTTTTTATTTGATATTATTAAGCAGCATTTGTAAAAAAGATCAAGTGGTGATTAACTGGCACTTTTGTTTTTCATTTCCTACAGAGGGGTTTCCTTTGTAGTCATTAAAAACGGTTGCGCAATAAAACCGAAAACATTTTCGTTCAATATTTTTGAATGTATCTAACCGATTAAACAATAATATAAAAAATAATAATCATAATAAAGCAAATTTTTCTTATTGACAATGGAAATATAACAATAAGATTCATATTTAAGTGTTTTGTTTTTCTCTTCAATAAAATTTGATAAAGAAGATGTTTTATTGCATTCCAGAAACTGGCAGAAAGAAATATAAATTAACTAAATTGGAGTTTTAAAAACAATAATTTGTTTATGTAGCACATTCGTTCCATTGGGATTTACATTGGTGGGTATGAATGGCATTAATTGACAAAAGAAAAATGATTTTATTTTACTGCAATATATTGAAAGTCATTTGCAAACTCATATATTTAATATTGATAGCAAATTTAATTTTGGCAAATCTTAAAAAAAAAATAATAAATATTAAACGTTTGCATACAAATCGCAGTCTTTATTACTTCACTGTGTACTACAGACTGTTCGGTTGTAAAAATTAATTCTATAATTTAACCGAATGAAACAGCAGATATCGCTGAATCAACTTGCTTTCTTATGAGCATTCAGAACACAGTATGAAGGCAAAAATTAATAGTATGAATTTCCGTCAATAGCATGTTTAAGGTAATTAAAGCATTAATAAAAATAATAACAAACTTACTCCCAAATTTTTATTTATTAATATCTAAATAAATTTAAAAACGATTTCCAAGCCGTCTGTTCGATTTGTTATTACAAATATCGCGTCTAAAATAAACTAAACTAAAATTATTTATGAAAAAAGAAAAAAAATCAATAAAAACGAGGGGCATAATTTTTATGCGGTTTTTTTTATTAATAGATTTGCTTTTCTATTATCTATACTATTATTAAAAACTTAAGCAATGTATTGAAATCATAAACAATTTAATTTTTCGCTTTGAATATCAATATAAATTGTGTACAAATTACAAAATAACTATTATCTGTTAGCAAAAAATTATGCAACTACAAAAAAGGGAAATCTCAAAAGAATACCTTTTCAAGAATCAATGCAAGTCAGATACTTGAACTGGGAAGAAACAACTAAATACTGATATCGGCAGCTGGTTGCTTTTTTCTTATTTTAGTAAAAATGTCGCAGCATCTTAAAAATTTTGTTGTTGCAATGAGATTGTTACATATTTCTGTAGTCATCATTCTAAAAAAAAAACTTAAACATCCAGCTGGACTGAGAAATACTTTTCGCCATTTTGATGGGGTATGAATGAGTGAATAGTCAAACGTCTGTCTGTAGGGTACACTTGTCGTAAGATTATGATTATGTCAAGTAAATAATTAAATGACACATTATTGAGTGCTGTACAAATAAGAGTTGCCACTTTATTCACTTTTAAGCTTTTTCAATTATATTTTTCTAACATATAATCGTGTCCTTCTCTTCCTCTTTCGTGCTTTTTTCTCAACTGCAGTAATTTCTTTAATTTTTTATATTATATTTCAGACACTCTGCATAAAACTTTTTAGGAAATCCTTTAACTAGTTGGCAGTTGCGGTTGTACTTAGTTGCGATGTCCTATGAACCAAGGGGATTTAGCAAAGATTCCTTCCATTAATAAATTACTAAAAAAATATATAATATTGAATCGTATAAACATAAGATTTACATGCAAATCTAATAATATGAATAAACTACAAAATTATATTTTACTGCAGAAAGCTCAGAATTGCCAAATCCGAAATACAGTTGTTTTGCAAGGTGTACCAAATTAAAGTATTATTTAATTGATATTACTTACTAAGGTTATGACAGTTGTCCGCCGTTAATCTCAAAAAAAAAATGTGTAAAAGAATTCACTTTATCAGAACGATGAAGAATTCATTTTATCTGCACGTTACTCTTTTGAAGTTTATCTCACATCACATAAAGTCAGCATATCTTGTTTTATGCCACAAACATTCTTTTTAAACTGATATCATATAAATAGATATTATATATATATATAAATATGTATAAAGATATCAGTTGTAAAACCTGCGTTCGTAATTTAAGCTCTCATTATTAATTACTGGTAAAGTATCCTTTATTTTTCTACTTAGTGCTTAGCAACGTTTCCACATCTATCGTACTATTATCAGTTCAGATTATGTACATCATAATAGTGACATGATGAATTTATTGGAACTTAAATCCAAGGATATTGAATTTTAGAATAGGTTGCATACCAGCTAAAAAATATGAAATTGAAAACTTGAACAAAAAAAATTTTTTGATGAAGTTGTTGATGAGATTTAAAAAGTTTCAAGCTCCGTGCGGATACCTCTGCGCAGATGAAAATAATTTTTTCTCTTTCAATAAGTAAATGCTTTAAACGATTATGTTTTCACAAATGATTTTATAAATTACTGAACAATTAAATCACTACAGATATATATATTGCTAATGAATTTGTTTAATTTTTGAACGGCTACTTGTTCTTTATTTTTTAATATTTTTATCTTAAAGCGTTAAGAGAATATTAAAAGGAAATTTAAAATTTTCGATTTTATTAATTTTTTAAATTTTGGTGTTTTTACTAAAAAAACATTATGGTAAGAAAACTTTTTATTCATGGCAACACTGCTTTCAAACATGTAAATTTAAGATCTTCAGCAGAAACAACAACTTCACATGTAGCACTAGCTAGAAATGATCTAAGCTTACGTGATTCATATGCAATTACGTATGTTAATTTGTAATTGTGTCATCAGTTGCGTGAGCGTTCAATAAAGAGAATATAAAAGTACTCGCCCTGTTTCGTAATGGAAATGTGAAACAGAAACTTGCGCACGTATTACTGACTCCAACACCGAATTTTATTTGCATAGTGTTACTCCGGCAATAGTCTTGCCTTAAATAGTTGTAACTAATTTTGTAGTCAAGACTGTTTTGGAAACTACACGAATAAATTATGTAATTATTTAATTACGCTGCACTACAATTGTTTTTATTACGGAAAACTGGCACCGTGACAATTATTGATTACACGTGATGCATTGATGTATGTCATTTGGTGAGGGGATATCGCAAATTATTTTTAAATAGATATCGGCAATTATATTTTACTTTTCCTATAACAAAAACATACAATAAATTTGGTTTATCTAGTTTTGGCCAAACAAATCAAAGAATTCTGCGTTAAAAAAAGTGTATACATGGAAATCTATATTCGCGATTTAAGCTTTGACCGTTAAGCTTTGACATCCATAGAAGTGCCTTTTCAATTTTTAAAAATTACATTTTTTAAAAAAGTTACTAAATGGAGGCAAAAATTACTCAAATGGAAAAATATTTTTTTTTTGGATTAAAAAACATTTAAACTGTTAAAAATTATATTTTATATACCTCTAAGTTAAATTATAAATAACAAGTAAATAAAAAGGATATATTGTATATTGTAGAAAAATAATTTTTTTTGGATTAAAAAACATTTAAACTGTTGAAAATTATATTTTATATACCTCTAAGTTAAATTATAAATAACAAGTAAATAAAAAGGATATATTGTAGCATTTTTATTGAAGGAAACCACAAAACATTGCAGTTACACAGATAGTTGATATTTAAATATTCAGTGCAACAACAATTCAGCATTCAAAAATATAATAGTATAATATATATGGTAAAAATATATAATATGGTAATCAATAATATTGATATTTACTTATTTTACATATTAAAAAATATTAGTAATAAATGATATAATTATTTATTTATTATTTATTATTTATTTATTCTCTTATTCCCCCTGATCATCAAACTCTATACGGCAAAGTAAACTTTGTGTGTCTAAATTAGGTCTAACTAAATCTTGCAAGGTATTCAGAAAAAAGTGCAATATTCTATTCGTTTGCCCCTCGTAAGGGGGAATTTATGCGGGCTGAAAAGCATAGCACTTTTTGGCCCATATAATTCGACACGGTTGGAAATGTCCTGTAAAATAATTTCTTTTATTCCTACGTAGCATTACTAGATAATTTTCAGAGAATTAGATTAAAATAATTATCTTCATAATTTATTTTTATATTTTTCATTTCTAAAGTAGGTGAAGCAGCTATATGGCAACTGAGAGGCTTCTTTAGATATTTTATAAGGGAACTTCATTAAAAATATTTCTATCTTCATATACATGCTTCCGATATATTGACAAGTATGTGCAAGTAATGGACGCTTTCTTGTTTTTCTTAAAGACAAATTAAAAAATTAATGTTTTTATTAACTGTAAAGAGATATGCTTTATTTAGATATTTTTCATGCTGGGGGGAAGATTTCCAACATTTAACAGGATAAAATTTTTGTTGCAGAAAAGCGAACGCCAATAAATGAAGACGGGATTTTTCTGGTTTCTGAAGGCCAACTCACTTGTGTTCACCTGTTATCAATTCAAGCATGAGTTTGCCTTTGCTTTTCATTAATTTGTACGAAATGAGCTCGTAAATTACTTTTACTTTTTTTTTATTTTGGTTACTTAATAATTCATTGAATTTCTATACTAGAAATAATAGCAATACATATATACATGCGTACATACCTATTAGCATACATAATCCAATACATGCACACGTTAAATATTGTATAGTAAATAAAATGATGGCCTTAACATATACTGGAACATACACAGGCACACACATATATATAAATATATACACTTGTGCGTACAAATAAAAATTTATTACATTTTCAAGAAGGTGTCATCCATTTAAATTGATTACATAATTGTTAGTCTATTGCCAAATCTTTTCTGCCGATAATAATAAAAAAAATTGCAAAAAAAAAAAAATTGAATTTTTTTCCTTTTTTTGCTCTTAAAATATAATTTTTTAAGAGACACATGAATGTACGTACAAGTGGAAATATAATTGCCCAAAACCATTTTATTGGTTTTTACAGCGTTCAACAGTTTTGACATACTTTGCAGGGCACACTTATATAACGAAAACTATATTAATTTTTACTTCCAATTCAAATCGGTTTTATGCCCATTTAAGAAAACCACATACAGAAAAGAAACAATCGAACACTTGAGATTTCAAGTGGAGTTTTGCTACAATGTAAAAAATGTTTTAATTTTTAAGTGGAAAGTTTGATTCATTGCTTATGATATAATTTTTTTTTTTTTTGTTTTCTGCGAAAGATTTAGAAAATTTTTTTTTTAATTTTATGGCCACGCATAAGAAAGTCTTCTGCCTTTCTTATAAATTTAGAATTCTACAAACAAAAAAGTTTTTTTTTTCAAATGTATCATATTCAAGAAGGAAGGGACGAGGTTGCAGTTCAAAAACCTTTGATACAAACTGATTTAATTTCTTCTGAAGGGTTTTGCTGAAAAAAAAATATCTAAAACAATGTCAATGTCGAATTAAAAGTATTAAATTTGCCACACATTGTTATTCACTGCAACCATAAAAATGATTTCTCACCTTTTAATCCGACAGTGACTACTTGAATCGCATAATTGAAAATGCTGAATAATTTAATTCAAACCACTTTCAGCCTTCAGTAGGCATCAACACAAGTTAAGTTGATTTTATATAAAATTTTTGGTATTTTTAACACTCCATTTATTCAAAATTGGCGATCTGCACGTTTTAAAAGTTTATGGTGAAATATAAATTGTATGTGAATAGTGCGACAAATGTTTCTATCGCTCACCCCGTTAATGCTCGCTCACCTGCAATTATTTTTAACATTTGCGATCATTTTGAAGAAATCCTTTTCAATATCAACCTCCCGATATCCAAAGTGGTTTCAGAGGAGGCAAACTAAGATTAAAGAGAAATTTTAAATATATTTAGCAGAAGTCCTTATTGAAAATATAATTTTATCACATCAACTTTAATTTTATTTGTTTGTCTTGCGCTTAAACTCACCAGTAGTACACAATTGATTCAAAAAGTCTTTGAGGTAGTTCATCTAAAGCGAAATGGATTTTCTCCAATACTACCAATCCCAGGTATCCTTATTGCCAGGTACTCATAAATAGCTTCTTGAAATGATTTCCGCATTTATAAGATTCATGAAAGTGAATACGATTATCTCTATTTAATTCATTCGTTCTCTTCTAATCGGCGATATCTTTGATCAGTATAAATCTGTAAATGTGCCCTAAAAATTTACTTCGAACCTTTTTCAGTGGGGCACACACTAATCTCGCATGGCCAAAGTGAACAGTGTATTGAATTGTTTAGCGCCCCAGTGCATCAGGGACTGTCAAGCACAATTCCATTCATAAATTAAATAAAACCCCAGTTGGCGTTAACAATTTTCTTCTGGCATTTGGGGGCAGCAACAACCGCCTCCCCTCTGAATTGAGGCACCTTGTAGTACTCCGAATGACACTGGAAAATAGAATGTTTGTAAATTTGCCATCATCGTCTGCGTACGTTATAAATTTTGTCGGTAGCATGTTTAATATGGCAAATTAAACATGTTTGATTTAAAAAAATAATAAATTAACTTTCAATATTTAAATGTATACAGAAGTGCAGATACGATTACACACTTCCCGAAGATAATTTGATTAGCGAATTGTCAAGTAATAAAAATGATTCCTTAAGTTATAAAACTGAACGATTTTACGTGAATTATTTGTATAATAAAATCATCAAAAGGACATTTTAACTTCAAATAGGAAAAATTATATACATAATTCTTAGGCAAGATTTTCGACTTAATATTTTATAAACAAAAACTTAGACTGGTTGTATGAGACATGTGTAACATAACCATACATATTCTAACACACTGTCACAACAACTTATTCCATCAAATTGAAATTTTCCACTCATTCTAAAGGAATGCGCATGCATAGTTTATGCGCATGCGGAGAGTAAGTAGTTGGATACAATCTCTTATCGTATTTAGTATTTGAGTTGCTTGTTATTACTTTTCGGAACTAAGCTTAATTGCAACGCATTTTAATATTTTTAACCATTTTTTACAGAAACAATTGCACGTATTGTGCATTCAGTCGCATGACACTTTTAAATTTTTTATACAAGAAATAGAAAAAAAACCCAACATTTTGGAATTTTCAAATAAAAATTTATTTAAAATTTCACAAATAATTTTAATGTTCGATTTATAGATGCAAAAGCAATAAAAAGGATATATCAAGGATGAAAATTTCTCTCTTATAATATGGTAGATAATTACATTACTTTTATTTTGTAAGTATTCTTTGCGGTATATGTCGCCGTAGATGCGAGTTACATTGTTCGGTCGAACAGTCCGCTTCTTGAAAACTTTTTTTAATAAATCCGGGCGTCTGGCATGGATGCTGTCTTGCACTGCTTCAAGATATGTAAGTTAATATATATATGTACATACATATAAAAAAATATTTTAAATAAACAAAATAAAATTACTGTCAAAAAATTTCAAATTAAAAAATTAAACATTTTTCAAATAAGCATATCGTTAAAAGGACCTAATTCGGATTTTTTTGACAATCGATATTTTTCCGTTTTCAATGTATGTGTGTACATACATTTATACTATTTTTTTAATAGCTCAAAAACAGTCAAAAATCCATATATATGTATATCTATATGTATGTACGGAATGTTATGTTATAGATTTCTATAGCTTTGCGCAAAATTAGCATTATTACCATTAAAAGTAATTTTTTGCTTAGTAGGAGCATCTATAATCGGTAATATATATATCCTTTATGAACGCCTATAGTTATTTTCTGTATTTAAAATCGCTACATTTGCAATACTCATATGTTTCCATACCGTTTATGTTTATTCTTTTGGTCCGATAATAAATACATGCAACAGCAACTATATTACACACTATACATTCCATAAATATGGACGTGTAGGATCGTATTCTTTATATGTACATATATATAAATATATGTAAGTATGTATGTATGTAAAGGAATATCTGTCTATGCAAGTTATCAGCTGATTGATATTTTTTCTTTAGCTTTCTTATCAATTTCTTAAAAATTGTTTAAATTTGTTACTTCGGATCTGGCAATGCAGCCGTTTCTACTTATTATACGTTACGCAGTTGCATATACTTTATAAGCTTGCAATAATTTATAACTGATTTTTTGGCTTAAAACTTTACTGAAGGTTATACAAAGCTTTATAGAGCCGAACATTCATACATATGTATGTATGTACTCGTATGTATGTAGCTGTTTATGTATTATTCTTACAGTTTGTGTTAAAAACACAACTAATAGGTGACTGTTAAACTATAAAATATTTATTACTCTTCTTAGATTCCTTTAACAAAATATTAGCAAAAATTACAAAACTATTCACTATACATTATCTTATTTATTTTTTATTATAATTATTACCTTTTTTTATTAATTTCGTTGTACTTAAAACTTTTTTTAAGTTTAATAACTTTTTCTTTCAAAAAATTATTATTTTTTATTTTTCTGCTGAACATTTTAAGCACATTTGGAGTTCTTCGTCACTAACAAATAAAAGTTATAATAAAAAAAATATAATTGGTTATATAAATATGTATAGATGTGTGTGGGCGCACTTTTCCATATCCGTTGGGTTGTTTATCTTTACGTGAGCTATTTATCCTTACATTTCTATCATATATCCGTTTATAGTTTTGTTGTTGTTGTAATTTTGCCGCGTTATTTATTGCAGGAGCTTCTCTTGCAAGGTGGACTACTCATCACATCTTTATGCAGCCAATCTGCGCCGTGTTGTTATTTGTTAATTTAATAACAATAGTGGAATGTATAATCCTGTTAGGGGAAGCTGCGAAGGGTGCCAATGACTTGAAATTTTTTTTTTTTGGTTTTTGCTGACTTTGACCAGTGCAGATTCATATCGCTTAAACTAATTTCCATTCTTATGCCCAATGAAACGAAATAGTACTCAAATTTTGTGAAGTGATTTCAATAAAAAATACAATAAATAAAATGTAAAACTTTATTTTCTGAAATCTTGAAAGTTAAATTATGCAAGAGTAGGAGGATTTTCGGGTTTCTTCCAGATCCAATTTGGCCAAGGAATGCAAGCCT
This sequence comes from Ormia ochracea, assembly GCA_963402855.1. Taxonomy (NCBI): domain Eukaryota; kingdom Metazoa; phylum Arthropoda; class Insecta; order Diptera; family Tachinidae; genus Ormia; species Ormia ochracea. The sequence goes on along the minus strand of OY727105.1, from coordinate 58,833,714 downwards.
GCATTAAGTGCATATACGCCTCACCCTTAGGGCAGTCCATTTCCAAGGAGACTTCATTCAATTTTTCACAATACCAATATTTAGAAGGATCCCAATGATGAGGAAAGGTGTGACCAACTTCAGATGGATCGCGACAAGCAGATTGGCCAGCAATAGCCCAAACTTCGCTGAGGGCAAAGGAAGCCAATAAAGTTATGCAAATCACTGCAAAGAAATACAAACGAAAATAAATATGAACGTGTCTACATTATAATTTAATATAAAATACTGATAAGTGACTGTATAAGGAGATACTGACAATACTTCATGCTATCAATATTTAAAAAGTCGGGAACAATCTGTGCTTATAGAATTGCAAAATTGAGTTTTTATAGAAAATTTTAATAAACAGAATCGTAACACACCTTTTTCTCCTCATACAATTGTATATATGTGTGTATATAAATGTATTTAGAAGTATACTCGTATATTAGGAAACATGTTTTTAATTAAGAGTATAATTAGAAATTATTGCACGAACATTAAATATAATGCAATGTTTTTGATAAAAACTAATAAATGGGCATATTTGATAACGCATCACAAATAAATTTTAATTTGTAACACAATTTGAACATTTGGTGACTCATGTTTTACAGATTGGAATTAATAAACCATTCGGTTTTCCTTTCCAAGAATCATATTTAAACTGCAGAAGTTAAATTCTCCAAATCTTATAAGAAAATAGAGATTGTCCAAAAATGGATTACCATATAGAAAAAAGGATTGGCATGTGATTAAAAAGTACTTTACTCGTATATACGTACCATTTATCCATTTGGCCTAAATGGCACTTGGGATTAGAGGTAGCGATCAACATCAACATGAAACAAAAGTCCTTTTTATTTATCTAATGGTTTTTAAATTCGTGTGTTTCTGCACCTCGAGCATCATAGTCTTATGCAGCCAGTAGTTGGACAATAGTGGTCCTATCTGTATTACTTTTGAGGGGGCAAAGCAAGAAAGCTAACTTGTATGGCAAAAGTTATTCACAGAATAACATCCAGAAACTGAGAGATTCTCATACAAATTTTCAACTAAAATTGTTTCGTTTATCTATAATATAATATCAGAAACTATTATTATAATTATTATTATGATATATTTATTATATGTATTACTTGAAACATATACAATATAAAATCCAATCAAAGCCTTATTAGAGAGTCTGGGACATGCCGCACTGTCAACACGACAAAACTTTGTTTCGGAAACTATCAACCAGTAGGAAGCTGTTATTTTAAATTACAGTAATATAGTAGTCCTAAATATATATTTTCAGCAGAATATTTAAAATGCAGTGAAATTTACTATTTCGGGGTATTAGCTATGCGAATTTCATATTTACATGGGAATCTGATGTGATTCTATTCTATTTTAAACAATCGCGTCAAAATGCCGTTGTAGGTGCCACACTATCATACAAACATGATGCAAATAAGTGTTTTCCTTGCAAATCGTACGTATGGTCAAGAAATCTGTCACACAGCTACATTTTAAAGTTACACTATACTATTTTTCAGTATTTTCAGTATTCTTCGTACCATTGTTTAGGAGAATGAATCATGACCTGAAAGCAGATCCTCAGATCCCTAAACAATTTGAGACTTATATCACTTCCAATTACGAATTACTGCGAAGTTTACTGAAGTCAAAGTTATAACAAGAATAAAACAATCTATTTAAATGCATTTATTTTCTTACCCAATTTTACATTGATTTTTTCAGCTCAAATGAAAATAAGAAAGGAAAGAAAACATATGAAAAACAATCACAGCTATAAATATATAGCGGTGTTGCGCATCATGCATTCTTAAACCAAGTTCTGTTTTTTTATAGTATAGCTTTCTTTCATTACTTATTGCTAATATGACAATGCATTATTGTTTATCCTTATTTTATAAAAGAGGTCCTTTAGAATTAATCTCTTATTTATTGAAACAAAACTTTAACTGCAAGCGGAAAAATTCAAGAGGTCCTAACTACTTCTGGCCTTATTAGAGACCTGCTTATAATGGTTTTGATTGAATTACAATACTGGTTTACTTGCCAATAAAAGGCTTGGGGAAGGAATAGACTGTTCTGTATGAAGGATAACGCAGCCATTCCACATTCGGTTCTTAATTTTTTTTTTTTTTTTTTGTTGCAATGGCTAAGCAAAACAATGGAAATAAAATATTCAATTAAAACAATGTAAATCATTTCAGTTGAGTTCTATGCATTTGTCTAAAAACAATTGAGAAGATTAAACATTATGTGTAGAAAGAAAAAATTTTACAAAAAATTTACATTGAAAATAAAAAATGTCTCAAAGAGTGGATTAATTAAAAAAAAATGGAAAAAATTCAAACTATTTCGAATTAATAATATTTTAAATATAATAACATTCTTTTTTGATTTTCCAACCAGATGATTTATTTTCCAGTACAAATAACTAATTCCAAATGACTCTTATAGAGTAAAGCTATTCCTGTTTAAAATAAAGTCATGATAAAAGGAAAGCGACTCATAGTTTGATATACCTGTGAAGTCATCAAGCTGAGGCATGCAAATAGGAAAACCCGCCGCAGTACAAAAAGAGTATTTTAACAGAAAATAAAGGAATGCATTCCTTCTAAGATTTAAAATTATAGAACAGGAAAATATTCTGCAGTCCTGTTTGAATACCTTCGGCTGAAAGCCTTCAAAAAAACATACGAGTACTTATAATATGACAACTATGATTTGAAAGGCCTTTTAACATACCTTTTTTAGGAACCCTTTTAAATAATCATTATTTAAAAGAACGGTTTGAGTATTCCTTGCTAAAATTTTCCCGCATAGAAAGATAAATATGGAAGATATAGAAGGCTTTGTGGCTTCATGTTTGAAAGGATGTTTCCAATATGATTTATATAATGCAATTTTAGCCGTTTATCTTTTTACTAAATTGTGCCTTTGAAATTTGGCCTAAATATTAATCTAGACAGCAAAATACTTTTTTTTAGAATTTAAATCTTGTAGCCAAACTTCTGTTTTAGTTCCAAATTAATTCCTCTACAAACCTTTTTGAAAACTCAAAAACTATAGATGTATTGCAATTTTACTATAACTCGAGCATGAAGTTTTGTCGGTGCAATAAATTAGTTTGTAAATAGTTCGTGATTCAGCAATTATTTATAGTCTCAACTAAACATCTGGCTTAAGATTAAATGATACACCACAATCCATTATTCCTACCACACGTGTTGACATTAGATAATTTTCTTTAGAATTATAACTTTATTTCTCATGACAAAGATTCAATTCAACAATAAATATTTTCGTTTAAATATTTGGTTTTTTATAAAATTTAATTTACGTCGCCACAACGAAAATGCGGTGCAAAAATGCAGAGATGCTAAACTTAAAGACGAATTTTGCTTTTGAAAGCCAAGCTTGGTTAATAAGGAACACTTTAAGAAATTCTTTTTGGTGAGCCAACAAAATATACTTTAAATAAAAAAAATAAAAATACAGCCCTCAAAACGAAATCTTTGTTTTTTTTTTTTAAATTTAAAAAAAATCCTTAAGAAGTATATAATACACAATTCTTATTTTTCAAACACCTTAGCCCCATTTTATTAAATTGCCCAATTAAATGCATCATTCAAACAATATTAAAGATATTTTTTAGGATGAAAGAAAAGTATTTATTTCAAAAGTATGGACTTATTTCGTATAAGGTTCAACCCATTTCCACTCTTGCCAAACAACACACTTCTGCAAGGATTCCATAAAGGCTTCATTAGGTGGGCACTGAATATAACTGGCCTTGGCCTGATTCTCAGGACATATCCAATAGTGAGTAGGATCAGAAATATCGCGAAACATGCGCCCATGATCATTGACAACAGCGCAGTTAGGTTCAGCGTAAATGTCCTGCGGTTCAAAGTGTGGTGGAATATAAGTAGCAGAAGCTAAAGCCACCACGGACAAAAAGACAACCAAGCACACTAAAAATAAAAGGGTAACAATTTAAATGCTATAATTATTTAAAATAACATCACCAAATTTGAGTATTTACTTTCTTTCATTTTAAAATAGAGGAACTTCTGTGGGTCGCTACACAATGAAATCATTTTTAAAATTGTACTCGGTTTTATAGTAATGCAGTTACTTGCTGCACAATCATTATCGCCAAACTTTTATATAATTTCTACACATTTTCTAACAATTATATGACATTATAAGCAAACACACTGATAAGGTTTACCTTCCACACCCATGGAACAGAACATTTAATAAACACATTAAAATTGCAAATAATAATAATAATAATAATGAAATAAAAGGTTTTAATCGGTATTAGTTTTTAAATTGTTTATATATGGCGATGTTTCCAGATACGAAATGCAACAACATTCAATTTGTATTTCACTAGTGAAGATGATTTGAATGAATTGTTAGCCATCCTTCGTTATTTTTAACAATACTTGAAGAAGGTATCGAGGAAACTTAATAATGACAATAAGACAGGCATCCAACTGTGCTAACTTGGCGGAAGATATTAATAGAATGTGTTCTCAAGAAATAAGGGAACTCTTTCCCAAGAAACGAATTTCTATGGAAAATCATGGCTCTTTTATTAAGGCTATTCCCGAGTGTGGTTAATATTAAAGCAAATAGGACCCTTCTCTGGCCGATGGATTTGTACGAGGAATATTAATAGCTTTTGCTGCTACTATCTCTGTTGAAGTAATAATGAAACACAAATGGTCCCAAAATTTAATATTCAATATAATATTAAGAATCCTTCGAAATTGATTACTTTTAGGATATCAGCTGGTTCCGGAGCGGATTTCATCACATGTGAAACCAGACTTTCAAGTAACCTTTACATGCCCCTTACTCATAAAATTGCAAAATTGCAGGAATTGCAGGAATTGCAGGAATTGCATGAAAGGAATGGTAATAGATACAAGTGACTAAGAATTAGATGGAGTGAATTGATGCTGTGCCTCCGTTGTCACAGTGGGGATGATTGAAATATTTTTTAATTCACTTAATAATTTAATTAATTTTTATAATTTCATTCATCATTAGAATTCAGAAAATTTTCCAAAATTTTAGTCAAATACTTTATTTGTTGATTGTCAAAAGTTCGGAAATCCCTATTCAGGAACTCGTTACGTTCTGTTCCATTATATTAAAATATAACGACAGAAAATATAAGACAGAAAAATTTATTATTTTCTTAATTAATAGTAAATCTTTTTCTAAATCATGCTCGTGCTCCCACTGTTTCTTGCAATATTGTGAGCAACAAAGAAAATTTAATGGTCAATCTTCGTATTCGTATTCTTTGCATTTGATTCGTGATCGTGTAATTTTGCACGATAGACAAGTTAAAGTAAATTGTAATAGATTTCGGAGGCTTCAGCCAGCTTCTTCATTAAATGAAGATGAGCACGAAATGGAATAGTCAAATCAAAATGCAAAATAGAGAAAAAGCAAAACAAAAACAACTTTAAGAAATAGTCTGCGATGTTTTTTATGAATATGGTTTTTCTGTTTTTAAAATTGTTTACTGATTTGTTTCGCTCCAATGTGACGATGGATTTTTGTATTGTTTTTAGTACGGTTGGATTTGTGGAAAAAATTGTTACAATTTTGTATAAAAACGTATACAGTGCTGGATGGAAATCATAGTTTACATTCAACTATCGGGATTAACACACAAAACAAATTATTCGGAATAAAACAAATTATTGGAATCATATTATTTCTTGTAAACAATTAAAAATTTGGGTTAGTGATGTGCGGATGCGCAAATAATTATACAAAAATATCACTTAAAAAAAATTCAATCGTTAAATTTATATATATTTAAATAAAAATATATAAATACGATATAATATTAAGGCCAGCTTAGGTGCTGTTGAATTTTGTAATCGGAAGACACTTGCTACAAAATATAATAATGAGAAACCAAAAAGGATAAAACATTTGTTGAGTTTGCTTAGAAAACAAAACTAATTCCAGACCATGTAGAATCAAAAACAGATATACATCTTAACAAGCTACTGGTAAAATATATTCAGTGCATGAAGTATAGTCTTAAAAGACTACAACAAGATCCGTAAGGATCAAAGTCTTATAAATACTGTTAGACTGTGCATCCTAAATAGATCTTTTATTTCACGAAAAACTTTATTACAAAAAAAAAAAATCTGGTGTTATTAAATTGGAATGAGTGTGCTACAATAGCTTATTTGCCCGATTTAGCCTCATAAAAATGGGAATTAAAAATGTGTATAGACTTTAAGCATAGCTGGCAATATGTTTCTAAGAACTATATCATGCATAACTGTATATTTTATACATAAATGAATATATATAATATATAATGTATATATACATACATATATATATATATATATATATATATATATAACATATATATAAATATATATAATATATTATATACATATATATATATATCTATATACATATATACATATACATATCCATATATATCTATATATGTATATATGCATGCTGTTCATTGCAATTTATTGAACTAAAGGATTAAAATCCATGTAAAATTACATACCTTTTTTAAAAAAAACAAAAGCAGAGTTTTAAAGTTTAATGAAAATTGTCGTGAAAGTCTGTTTCCAATTTATTAAACGGTCTGCTCGTCAATTTTCATTATAATCGATTAAGTAATTCGTAAGGCAAAGAGATTTTCTGCACTTGCCAACATAATATTGAATAAAATATAATATAATATTACATTAATTATAAAAATTGTAATATTATTTTATTTATTTTATTATATTTTTAAACCAAGTGTTTAGTTAAGAACTAAAGAAACCGTAAATTGCTTAACTATTTTGCTGCGTATCGATTACGCGAACTTTACGTCTTTCTATAAACACCAAGCGTAACTGTTGTATTCACGTTTAACTTTGCAAATCAGCTGTATCGGATTTAAAATAATAACAATTAAAGTCAATTAATCTAAATATTTACTTCATGAATATTTACTACACGTATGGCATTTATAAATATATGTACTAATTTGTGATCATAATTCCTATTGCTATGTTTTAGAAATAAGACGAAACGTCACGTATTCAAGTGCACTTTGTAGCTTACAAGGCAAGGCTTTAACCAACTCAAGTATTTTTCTGCCTAGTAAAAGTTGCTTAAATATATACATAAACATATGTAAGTTTTTTTTCTATATTTTTTTTTTAACCCAACTCAATGTGCAAAGCTTTCGGCTTATCCACAGGAAAACACCCAGTATCTAAGCAGGAATCGAACACGCTACCTCGGGCTTAATTGGCTGTTCATTAACCCTTCCCTTACAATGATTCTCTGTTCACTAAATTTTTTTATACAAACGTCAGCCGAGAACTAAACCAAATAACCATAAAGCGATTTAATATTCCTCATTTTACATTTCAGTAGCTCTTAAGAGCAGATCTAAGAGGCCTCTGAATTATATTTATTAAAGAGTATAATGAGTATATCCCATAAAGAGTTCTGAAAGGTTTCTAATGAAACAAACTATGATTTTATTTACACGCAAAAGCAACACTAAACACAAAACAATAAGTTGCATCACACTTGCATCCAACGATAAAATAGAGCAAAAAATTATTGCTTATTATTATTAATACCATTTTTTAATATAAGCATACATTAGCTTGCCTTACTACTGTCGGGCGAAGATGATGAAGAAAATGCTCAGTCAGCATCTTCACAGTCAGCATGCGCAACTCATGAATGTTACATGAATTGAAACCAAATTAAAAAAAAATAATAATAAAAATATATCTGCCAGACAAACACTATTCGTGTTATTTAAAAGCGAAGCAAGTTTTTCTATCAATTTTCATACCTACTCTTAATACATCAACGCTTACATACCTACATCCATACATATGTATATTTAGATTCACACAAAACATAAATAAACACATGTGTATACATATATATGATTGTTGTACAAATCATATTAAATCATATCATTTTGTGTGATATATAGCATCCGTGGTATGTAGATTATGTACGAAATAACATTGAAAAAGTTACAAATACTAAAGTGTACAGTTGCAACGTAAAGCGAATGGGAACTGCTTACTTATATGTACATACATCCATACATACGTATGTGGATACTATATTCTCTTACACATATGCATGCAAAAACGTAATTAAATTCCGCAAAAAAAGAAAACCTGCATGCTCGTACATATTTAAAGATGAAGTAGCAAAAACAAAAAGAATGAAAATAAGTAAAAATTTAATAATTCACTGTAAAAATCAATTTAATATAAGGAAACTTATTATCAACACTTGCATGCGATTAGAAATTAAATGGCTTAAACTATTGTTGCTTCAGAAATTAATTAGATTATGTTACTACTCAGCATACTTTTTATATATATTTTGTTCTTATAACTACTGGGTATCATCAGCAATGTTATCCGCATTTGGCAAAAGAACAAGTAAAAAATGTTTTCTTCAAGTTCAATTGAAGCAAGTAAAAGTGCCACATTGAGCTGTGCCGAATTTTATATACCCTTCTTCTAGAATATGTTCCATAGCTGCATTTGCACATTACAATGATACTGCATAGAAGTAGACTTTATTTTGCAATACATATCGCACTACTAAGAAATATTATTAATAGTTGAAACTTAACAGTGAGTTGTACTGGGGAGTAAGTACCGTGGCTGGTATTCCAAGTGTTCGTAGTTTGGTGATGCTCATGGACTATTTTTGCTTTTTTACATATAAATGTAAAAAATAACTTTGAGGTGAGGTGAAAAAACTGCAACAAAATAAAACGCCATAATTTTTTCATTTTTTTTTTAAATTTTATTGAATGAAAGCAAACAATGTCGGAAATAGCATCAAATTTTAGAATAAGTTTAGATTTCTTCGAATTGGTCACCTTTGGCACGAATTATGGCCTTCAAACGGCCAATGAAACCGTCGCACGCTGCTCGAATGTTGCTCTGCGGTATTTTGGCCCATTCTCTGCGAAGCGCTTGCTTGAGGTGATCGACACTTTGGTATTTTTTAGTGCCAACCTTGCTTTCCAAAATACTCTAGACACAATAGTCCAACGGATTGGTATCCGGAGATTTTGGTGGCCATTGTGCGCTGGAAATGAAGCGAGGAACCTCATTTTGTAACTACTCTTGGGTGGCGCGTGTTGAGTACGATGGTGCTGAGTCCTGTTGGAATGTCCAAGGTCTGCGGCCAAAATGTTTGCATTCCGAAGGTTTCAATACACCCTCCAGAATATTTTCGCGATAATATTGGGCATTTATTCTGACGCCACGGTCGATTAACACGAGCGGAGAGCGACCATCGGCTGTTATGGCGGCCCACACCATCATCATGGCCGGCGCTTGAGTTCTGGTGGCCAACCGAAGGTGCACATTTTCAGCTGACCTCTTTGGCAAGTAAACACGATCATTTAGTTTGTTTACAAACTGCTGGACAACGAATGTTTTCTTATCGGAGAAAACCAAATTCGGCAGTTCACCACTTGCAGCCAAGCGAAGCAACCCTTGGCTCTTTTGAGTCTATTTTCTTTCTGTTGCGGTGTAAGTTCTTCCACTTTTTGGAATTTCAATGGCTTTACCCCGAGCTCATTTTTCAATATTTGCCGAATGGAATATTGCGATATGTTCAGCTCACGAGCCATTTTTCGGCCACTGCGACGCGGATTTCGATCAAGCCGCTTCTTTACTTTTCGAAAAGTTTCTGCTAATGTTGCTGTTTTCTTCCGTACACTTCCTTGACGTCGGGATACGCTACCAGTATCACGGTAACGAGCGATGGTACGAGACACAAAAGATTTATTCACATTTAAATGCTCGAGTGCTCTAACGATAGCCACTTGTGGTTTTCCAACCAAATATAAAGAAATCACACTATCACGCGTAAATTCCATCACGAATAACTTTTTTTCTGGAAAATTCTCATCAAAATACTTTTGTACGCTTGTAAACAATATAATGAGCTGTGAGCACTCACAGCTGTCGGACGAGTGGTTTAGAAATGGCAGCAGTCTGAAATTGGTTGCAGTTTTTTTATCTTATCTCCTGTATCTCTTATATTTATTACCCGATTTTTGTCATTTTGATAGTAAATTTAATCTGCTTGACTTTAAGCAAAATTTAAGCCGAATTTACACCGCATTAAAAATACCATATAAAAGCAGCCTTACTTTAATTCTTATATGGATCCAAACTAGTATTGAAGAAATTGCCACTCGGACAATTATTAGTGCAGCTAATTTATTTAGTGCATACGATTTGCCAGGTAAGGCATTCCCGATGGAAAAATAGGATAGTGTGGCCTAAAAATTTCATATTTTTATGACAACCAAAAGATTATGAAAATTTTCATAAAATTACCATTTTCATGTGATGAGGATTGATTTTAGTTCATTCAGCAAAGAAAAAATTGTTTGCATTGTTTTTTATGATAAGGAGATTCGAAGAAGGCCATTTTGATGCGATTTTTTAAAATAGGAGGATATCACTAGCAGATTTTCTTGCAAATTAATTGTGTAACTGTGTGGGATAGCCTATAAATAAATAATCTATCTTCTCTAACGTGTTCAAAATCCAATCTTGTTAAAAATTAAAATCGTAATATCTGCCTACTAGAAAAACTTTTTGAAATTAATTGGATAAAAAAAAGTACTCTTCCAATGGATAGCATTTCGTGTAGATTACTGGATCTTCGATTATTGTTATAAGAAATAGTTGTAGTTGGTATAACTACAAAAAATTAAATTTAAAATACACCTGCTTACATACCGATGACTATTTAAAGATATTACGATCACCAAATTCTATTGTAATTTACAGCTGCTAAAAAGATTTAAAACTCAAAACAATTTTATTTTATTGGATAAGAAAAAACCTTCTCAATATTGAAATAATAATATTAGCATTATTAATAATAATTTTTTTAAAAAACATTAGCAAATCAATATTTTTATTAAAATATTCAGTTTGAACTGCCCGTGATCTTGCAATCTTGTTCAACATAATTAATTATCATACAGCACGGTCACATACATACAAACGTATGCAGACGTATTTAACTAACTTAATTGTATTAAATCACTTTTATGTTGAAATAATTAATTGAAAATCTCTTACAAAATAATTCGTATATACTGGTAACCACATACGTACATCCATACATACATGCATATGTTTGTGAAGGTGGCTTGCAACTTGTTGCATGTTAACCTCTATGATGAAAACCGAATTTGTAATGTTTACTTTTGTTGAAATTCGTTAAGGGGAAGTTTCAAACAATTTCATTATAAATGAAAACTATTGATGATATTAATGACGAAAGCAATTTGCATTTGCAGTTACACATGGACTATATACATACTCGAACATATATACAAAAACTCGTTATAAGGTGATCTCACATAATGCATATACGAAGACATACATATACAGACTAAAATATAATCTTGTAATACTATTTAATATACGATTTGGTTTGCTTCTTGCGTCTGAGCGTACACATGCACTGATAGGTATGTACATAAGGGTGTACGCATACATATGTATGTCGAAGGAGGGGAATCTGTTTCGGACTTCGTTATACATTTTATTGTTTTATTTTAACATTTAATTGAAAAGAATCCAATAGTGTTAGCAATTTCAATAGTTATAACTAATTATAAAATACCTTTTCATATTGCAATTCCTAGAGGGCGCTGCTTTCTAATAATAAATTTTAACCTACAATTTATAACTACTTATCTCTCGCTCGTCTGATTTGCGTTCCTGTTTAATATATATACACATAAATGTATGCAGTTGTTTTTATACTTTCTATGCTTCATTTGCTTTTATTATTGATACTTATTATAACGCACTGTAAACGCTATTAAACAATACGCAAATTGTACATTTCGCTCTTATGTACAAATATATTTTCAATATCTTAACTTATTTTAGCACAAACCAGAAGATATTGTGATACAATAATATATACATATATACATACTTATTTTGGGCGCAATTTCAACTTATTGGATACGTTATGAAGTTATTCAGCTCTACAGCCACGGTAAGTGTTGTGAATATCGGGCACATATTCATTATTCTTTTATGTATTTCTCTTGTCTTAATTGCAGCTATTATGCGTTTCTTTATGTATACTAAGTGGTGAAGCCTTAAAACGTGAGGCACCTATTAGCAACAGTTATTTGCCCCCTTCATCTTCAAGGACTAATGGTAATGGCAATGGGAATGGAGGTGCATACAGTTCGCCTACAAACTCCTACTTACCACCTGCTTCGGGGCCAGCATCCAATAGTTATGCTCCCAGTGCACCATCTGGAGGACCTTATGCCAGTGCGCCCGCCGCACCTTCAAAATCGTATGGTCCTCCTCCAAGAAGTCCTTCTTCCAGTTACGGACCACCACCACCACCATCGGGCCCTGCCGCAACTTATGGGGCTCCCAGTCGACCCAGCCCAAGTTACGGCCCACCTAAAAAGAACGGTTCCCGCCGACCTTCTAACGGCTTTCCACCTTCACCAGGCGGTCGTCCTGCCTCCAACTACGGTCCGCCAAAGCAGCCTTCACCTAACTATGGTGCTCCTTCTAGACCTTCTTCCAGTTATGGTCCGCCAAAATCGTCACCACCATCTTCAACATACGGTGCCCCTTCCAAAATGCCCGCTTCCAGCTATGGTGCTCCTTCTAGACCTTCTTCAAGCTACGGTGCTCCATCTAAGCCTCCATCTTCGAGTTACGGTACTCCACAAAAAGTACCGTCACCAAATTATGGTGCTCCTGCAAACATTGCTTCCTCGAGCCCTGATTCGCCTTCCAAATCTCCTTCTTCGACTTACGGTGCTCCTTCCTTACCTTCTAGTAGCAACGGATCCCCTGCAAACATACCATCTACAAGTTATGGCACCCCAATTAAAGCTCCCATATCCAGTTATAGTATTCCAGCTCAATCGCCTTCCTCCAACTATGGTGTACCCTCCCAAGGTTCTTCCAATGGTATCCAAGCGCCATCCAATGCGCCGTCTTCTAATTATGGTGCTCCATCTGTTCAAGCTCCATCATCAAGCTATGGTGTTCCTTCTGCTCCATCATCTTCAAATAACAATGGTGCACCATCATCAACTAATGGCTATTCAGCGGCCCCAGCTTCCTCTCCAAGCTATGCTAACTCCGCACCTCAAATGCCATCATCAAACTATGGTGCTCCTGCTTCACAATCCCCATCGACCAGCTATGGTGCCCCTTCTGTCCAAGCACCTTCAAATGGTTATGGCGTACCATCAGCACAAACACCTTCATCAAATTACGGAGCACCTCAAATGCCATCATCAAACTATGGTGCTCCTGCTCCACAATCCCCGTCGACCAGCTATGGTTCCCCTTCTGTCCAAGCACCTTCAAATGGTTATGGTGCCCCATCAGCTCAAACGCCTTCATCAAACTACGGAGCCCCTGCAGCCCCCGAGGCACCTTCATCTAATTATGGTACTCCAGCCGTTCCAGCTCCATCGTCTAGCAACGGCACACCTGTAGGTCAAGCGCCTCCGTCTTTGTATAGTCCTCCTGCTCCAGAATCTCCTTCATCTGGTTATAGCCCCGCATCAGTTCAATCTCCACCGTCGAGTTATGGTCCACCTGCAGTTTCGCAATCACCATCTACGAGTTATGGTGCCCCCTCAGCTCAAGCACCACCATCCACCTATGGCGCTCCGTCAGCACAAGCACCCTCAACCTCCTTTAGTGCACCGTCCGCACAAGCACCTTCTACAAATTACGGTGTACCTGCAGTTCAAACTCCACCCTCTAGTTACGGTACTCCTGGAGTTCAAGGCGCGGGAATTCAAGGTCCAGTACCTCAAGCGCCGTCATCGAGCTATGGCGCTCCTGCTGTTCAATCCCCTAGCACCAGTTATGAGGCACCCGGCGCTCAAGCACCCTCATCCAACTACGGAGCTCCTGCAGCACAATTGCCGTCATCTAGCTATGGAGCTCCCGCCGCTCAGTCCCCTGCAACAAGCTACAGTGGTCCTCAAAGTCCTCCATCCAATAATGGTGCATCGTCTGCTGCAACACCTTCAAATAGTTATGGGGCGCCTTCTGCCCAAGCTCCTTCCTCTAGTTATGGAGCACCATCTTCGACCTATGATGCTCCTTCATCTCAACTTCCTTCTTCTACTTATGGAGCTCCTACTGGACCATCTTCCAAATATGCTTCTCTTTCTCAGTCTACATCTTCTTCCAGCTATTCATCAGGACCATCATCTACTTACGATTCTGCTGTACAGCAACCATCGCCCAGTTTCAATTCCGCATCAGCACCTAGTTCATCATATGGAAGTCCTTCACAAGGCAGTTCAGCATCCGATTTTAGTGCACCATCCAGTAGCTATGGTTCCCCAACCGGCCCGTCCTCATCATACAATGCCCCTTCTGCTCCATCGTCATCTTACAGCGCTCCAACAATGAGTAATGGTGCTGATAACGATGGTTATTCATATTCTGCTCCCTATAATGTACCAGATACCATACAGCAAGGATATTCCGCTGATGGTGGCTACACTTATTAGAATAAATACATATTTCTTACTTTATTCCAGCAAGTGCCTTAATTTCACGCTCACAAACTTTATATAAAAATAAAATATTGTTCTTAAAACGAAGTTCAGGGATGGTTTTGTACTTGCCAAGGTGTAGAAGATTAAATATTTTATCTCTCTCATTAATAGTTAATGTAGATTCTACTCTATATATATTGAATGTAAATTATTTCATTACTTCTCTAATTCGATTTAATTGTTTCAGCTAAGTATTAAATAAAACAATCAAAAATACTTAGTTATTCGTATTTTTAAGAACAAAAAAATGTTTTCCAGATGTTTACAGAAAAGGGAAGGCAGGGCTGAACGTAAGATTACGAAGAAGGAAAATGTCACGTTATCCGTAATTTGTAAGACCCATCGATGGTGACATGAACACTTGATTACATCTTCTGCATCACTATTTTATCCGCGAAGTAAAATATAATTAATAAAAGAGCGACACAAACCCCTACTCTGCCTTCTCTTTTAGTATCTCTTTCTCATAATATTAGCAAAATAGAATACCCGAGTAGTTCTTTTCACACCCTTCTCCAACAAAAAGGATGACAGGATATATATAGGCTTGATGTGGCGATGGTAATTTCCACACGATAAGTTTGCAGCCCTATAAAGAATATATATTCCGGATCCATATAAGAGAGAAGCTGATTGAGCGTTGTACATCTGTTTATCTGTCCTTGGAATTCTTGCCATTTGGTTGCGATATAAGTTGATCTTCAATTTTTCTTAGAATCCAAAATGAAAAAACCAATCTGCTCTAATTCTGCTCATTATTTCTTAATAATGAGAAATATAATGCGAAAATAAAGTTTACTTTTGTATGATGTAATTGTAGTGTAAAAAAATGTCTTTGAAATATGGCCTGGGGAAGGCCATAATTTACAGCTGCTACAGTCCAAAATAGCACTTTTAGTTGTTTTCGTTATTTGTATTATTCTGAAGGAGACACAAAGAATTGTAAAAATTTTCATTTCAATTTTTTAATTATTAATATATATGTATATATGTACCTACGTAGTGTCATGTGCATATAAAAATACATAGACATGGGTGTATGCAGATGGACAATGTAAGAATATATCTTTAATTTTTTGTATACAGTGCAAATCGCGAGAACGTTTCTGTATAAGTTACTCTTTTACAAGTTCCAATTTTATTTCTTTAACTTATTGCAATACAATCAATAAAAATCTGCATTGAGAATTGCATTCGTTATAAAATAGCAATTTGAATTTTCCTACACAATTTTTGCTATCGGGAGGGCCAGTTGTTGGACAACTCGAATTATTTTAGTAAGTTTCTCATACAGTCGTACTCCTAATACGAAGAAATAAAAATTTTTTTTATGAAATTTCGCTTGAAATATTGTAAGTATACGGACGCATTTATCTACAACCGTAGTTTTGCTTGCGAAATTATACTACCTTCTTACGAAACGCAAATATTTTAAGTCACCTACAAGAAAAAATATTTATTCGTATGCCTACTTAGTCCACTGCAATTCCTATAAGTTAGCTAAAATGAATTATGGTTTGATGTAAAACAACGAAAGAAAGGCATCGCATGTTTCGCTAGTGCTATCTCGCTGGCTCGTTTCGTATCCCTGATTGTATGTGGCGATCATCATACAATCTTATGACATGAATGCAAGCACTTCCTTAACCCGTATTAAAAAAAAAAACCTGAAATATTATTTCACATAATAATGAAACTGGCAACTAATTCTCAACAGATTTAAAGACACAATCAGCCACTCAGATGGGAGTACTTCAGCCAGTGTTCATCGTAACTTTACTCCACTGCGTTATTAAAATAAAACAATAGATATTACTTGACACTCTCACAAGTACACATCAGGTGTACACAATTAAAGTCCCACAGGTAAGCAGACAAATGATGAAATGACAGCAATTTGCAACTGATTCAGATTAGTTGCGCTCCCAATTAGACTGGAACCACAATTGTATTTGCATTAGATAAAATTTTTTCTCAAAGATATGTTTATGTGCATGTGTATGTGAGTACGTATATGTATAAAATTGTTACTACGCATGAAATACAAAACCACAACATTCCCACAAAACTTTATTAATTACTTACTCGTACAATGTATCTTCTTCTTAAAATGTTATGTGACAAAATGCTTCTATGGCAGTAGGACAAAGCATATTCCCTTAGATTGTAATTGAAAAGAAAAATTTAATTATATGAAACCAGTGGGTATGCTGTATTCGACCGAGTTAAGTTAATAAGTAAAAAAGGATTTTGTTATATTTAATTGATCGTTGTTGTTTTCATTCGTACAAAAACATTTCTTCGTAACTCAAAAAAGATTAATTTCGTAAATAAAATACCTTTTTCACAAGATTCATTGCGAAATAACCCCGAAGAATTTGGCTTGCTGCAGAACAACTGCCTTAGACCCTGGTGTAGCAGGAATTTAAACTGGGAGCTGCTATTCGATTCGTTCAACATAATATTAATCAGTTATTTTGATCCATAATACACGCATCCTATGGCGGAGGAATGGCTTAGAAAGTGGACAGTGTGGTTTCATCACTAGGAATATGGATTTACTCTTACGAAGCCCAAAAAACTCTTTATAAAATGATATTAGTTATTGGTTCTATTGTAAGCATTCAGCGGGATTCCATTCCGGACATTACCTCTTACAAGCGTACAAATATTATATTATACTAGATAGGCAAGGTCTGCATTACTGGCCCCAAATTTTTCTTTCATTTTGAACTGCCTCTCGGAGGAGATCAAAATCAGTATTTTTAGTAATTTATAATAGGAAAAAATGTTATGTATAAGTCGATGTCGGGATACTTAACACCGCCACACGCCAATTAAGCACCCGACGCTTTCAGCGAAACAGAGCATGGTATTATCGTGGGTTATCGAGCATGCATAAAAAATTTGACCAAAATCGGTCTAGTTGCTTTTTGAGTTTATCGATCACGAACATACACGTCATATTTATATATATAGAGAACTAAAGTAGGATTATAGATGTAACCTTGAAGGTAATCGGAATCTTTTCAAATTGATTGTGGAAAAATAACAAAATGTAATTAAAAAAAAGTATCTCAGATACTTTTAATGGCAATCTTTGGTTGGTTTAGAAACGTATCATGCTATCGAAAGGTGATATATTCTTTGCAAATTCCGAAAAATTTAAATTCTGCTTTAACAATTATGAAGTAAACAAATTCGAAATACAAAAGATTTTTATGTAATAATACGTCGCTCCATTCCTGTTTTGCTTCCTGATCCATTTCTTGCAGCGATTTTTATACCGAATATTTTTCTAAAGGAACTACAGATAATAATGAACTTTATATTGTATAAATAAGGACTTTCAATAATGCAACAGATTAACAAAACCCATCGTAAGAAGTCTATAGTCGGAAAATGTATCCTTATGTGACTGTTATCGAAACAGTTTTCTAAAATGCTGAGTGAATTTTGCAATGAATGTTTTCTGTTCAAAAAAAATAGTAAATAATAAATAAAGATTTTATATAAAAAGGATATTTATACTTTGAATAGAGGAATATAAATATTTTTTAAATAAATAAAACGAAAGAAGTGTAAGTTTGATTTCATTAACAAAGAAACCATATCAATATATAATATATTTTTATTTAATATCTGTTTTATTTATATAATATATATTTTATTTTATTTCTATTGCTTAAAACATTGATATGTATTTGTTACATCATTCAGTTACTAATTTTTGTAATTTGAAAACATTTTTATTGCAACCAAATTCGAAATGGTTTTATAAAAGCAAGATCTTCTTAGTAAACAATATGCGAGTCTAAAACGTTTGAACAACAAATAACTTTTATTTATAATATAACAATAGGTGGTTAACATTATTTAATTCATTTTGTTTTTCTTATCCATTTTGCAGAGATGTACATGTGTGTGTAACCAAAAATATTATTAACAACAACAATATAACAAGATCAATTTACCGTTGTTTTCAAAGGGCAGAACTATAATTGACTTAGGAAGGAGCTTTGCATGGAGCCATGCATATATGCATTTTTCGGAGGCTACAGAACTTTTTCTATTAACTTTTTGTTTTAAATTTATTTATTTTTTATTCATATTTTTTTCCCTTTAGTACTAAATATAATTATGCATTTATGTTGAAACGTACTTTTAAAAAAGCCCAATATTGCGAAAACGGCCTATAGTGCATTTAGTAGCAACGTATAAGAACTCTTATTTCTCTATAGCCGTTGTCTTTTAAGTCTATTATAGTTAAGCCATTCAAAGGCATCATATTTGCATTTAAGTCTAAAATGGAGGGGGATGAGGGGCAAAAAAAACTACCAAAAAAAAAAGTTGTGTTTGCACATTAATATTATTAAACAATAGAACAAAGAGTTATTATGCAGAGCCATAACTATCCGATGCACCGTAGAACCATAAAACTTTTATTGGAAATACTGCAATAAAAATTCGAGTATTTATCACCTGCGCTGTTAATGCGAAATGCATTCCATAAGTGGGGGTGTCACGTAAAAGCTGCTATATACATAATATAAATTATAGAAAAGTAGTCATTTTTGACCAAGTTTGCCCGCAGATGTGCACAGCCTATTTTATAGAAATCGCTTCACTATTCTGTATGCTATTAACATATACATAAGTACATAATAATAGATGTGCGCAATGTAGCGTAGTGAATAAATCGGGCATGTGAATCATAGAACGGCATGAGTTGATTCCCTTTTCCTCTCTACGCAAATTTACATTTCTCAACTTGTGTTTGTATACTGATTTCAGTGTTAACATGCATCCCCATTTGATTGCTTTCCAATGTATTCAAACGATTCACAAAAACTCTTTACTTTTCAACTGTATAGGCTTTTTAAGTTATAGTGCAATATTTTTAATAATGAATTCCGAAATTATAATGAATATAATAATGGAATATTTTCTCCAAATTGTGTGTGGGAATTGTGTTTTGCCAAAAATGCAATCACTAATATAAATAATCACTTTAACAAATTACGCCTATTTAAAATTAAACTCTCTTCAAACTTGATCTTTAAATCTAAAATTATCCAAATTTTTTTTAGAAAAGTATTCAAAATTGGTTATTCAAAATTTTTAATTGATATGAGGGATTTTAAAGGCTGGAGATTATTGAATCTTATTTTTAGATCTTTCGACAAAACTGTAAGTGCAGAATATGTCTTATAGTTATTCTTAAATGTCCATTTGCTTCTCTTCACTTTACTTCAAGTTTTATTGGAATTGTCATTCCAATTATATCCAGTATTTAGCATTTTTCTGTTCTTAAGCGTGGCCAAAAACTTAAGAACGCTTTTGAAATGCATAATAATAAACTCGCACTCTAAACAAAATTAAATATTAATATATTATTATTATTAACAAAAATTAAATATTTAATAGCTCTTACACGGAGCTCTAAAGCCTTGGAGCTGAATTTTTTTTTTTTTGGTCTTCAATGATAATGATACGTCATAGAATAAACCGAGTTACCGATATTATATTTTATTTGCCAGTTACTCTTTATAACCATACAGAGTAGTTCATCCTTATTAATTAGAATACATCCAGATGGCCAATTACGCACTTTTTTCATTTAAATTGTTCTTAGTAACGTTTGAGAATCTTTTTTATTGCACATTTAGGTGATTCAGGTGACTTCCCCTTTAGCGTCTTATCACGTAATATTATTTTATTACTTATTTTTTTTATATACCAATACTTAAAGATTTATATTATTCTATATTATTTCACCAATTAAAGAGATTAAGACTTAAACATATTAAATATAAAATTTTAAAAACAGTCGAATATTGAAAAAAATTTTTCACATCTGACAAACAACAATTTCAAAATTCATCAAACACTTATTATTTAAAAAAAACCAAACAAAGTTGACGACATTTGTAACTTTGGAACGGAATTATAAGGATCATGCTTAAATGGTATAATTTAAAATTCGTTAAATTAAATATTTGAGATATTAGTTGATATGTATGATTAATAACTATTTATTTAAACTTGTTTTTTTCAATATTAATTAATAGTTTATATTCGAGGCAGCTCTAGTAGGAGTTTATTCATTTTTGTTTTATTATTTGATTTATTAGACTCCTAGGTAACATTTATCTTACATTTACAAAAAACGAAAGGGATTCGTTAGTCCTTTTCTCAATTTCAATCCTTTTTAAATGAAATACTATTAAATAGTTTGTCAATTCATAGAATTGAGTTGAAAGCATTTCAAATTATTCAAACTAAAGATTTTTTATTTAATTTTCATTACTAAAACAGTACTAAAAAAAAAAATTTAACTTTAAAATTATATACGAGTATTAGGAATTTTTTAAAAATTTAAGAAAAAGTTGAACTCCAAATATTTTGTAATTGAGTTAAATTCGTTACACTATAAATTTTCTCTTTACCTCTCATTCTCTATCTCTTCACACGTAATTGCATTATCACACGCAATGCAATCTAACATTAAGAACACAGTGGAGGAATTCTGTGCATGTATGAGTGCAATTATAATAAAGTTTACATTTGTACAAAAATGCAGTGCATCCCCTGCTATGCATTTTTCCAAAAATCAACAAAATGCTCGTCATTGTAACAAATAAAATGACCAGCTGTAACATACAAGTGAATGAACTGCGCTTGCGTACATTATTTCAAGCCCAAGAACGTTTAAAAATTGGTTATCAAAATGAATTTTCTTTTAATAGAAAGGCTCAGAAAAACTTATTTAACTTTGTGCAAAAAAGTGACTGTTTTAAATTCACCTGAATGATTATTAATTTGTGCTTACGTTTTCAGTAAAGTTAGATGTTGAGTTACTCCTAAGCAATATGTTAATAAAAACGTTATCAGATGACGATGTACAGTGTAATAAATGTCGAAACAGATGAGAAAAATATACATATATCGTCCATTACTTTTTAAGACCTTTAAAACGATTTGTAAAGGACCAAAGTAGACTTGTTGTTAAGAATATTTGTTAGTTCCGCTAAGCTACTTTCAAAAGTTATACTACATACACAACTTCATTGACCACTACATGCACATGTTCATTGTCTTTAACCAATCTAAGAATTAAAAAAAAATAATAATTTACCAAGAATGCTTTCAAAACAATCTTTTATCTTATTTACACAAACATTTCATCGACCATAACTTAAAATTTATAGGACGCTTATAATTTTACTTAATAATTTTATATTTATATATATAAATATATATTATATATATATATGTATGTATAACTTTTATATATATAATATTTATTTACTTGTTAATTCCTAAAATACCTTTGAGATAAATAATCTAAATATTTTTTCAGTTTTCTGATATTTGCTATATATGTGTGTGTATATTTATATTGATCTATTTACTTCTGTTTAAAAATGATATGTTTCAGTTTGGTTTTGCTAGATTTTCTTATGAAATCAATTTCATTTATTTATTTATAATTGTGATATGTATTACGTTACTTCAAACAGCTTTCGTTTAATTTAATATTATTTTTCTTTTAATTTTTACAATTTTTGGAAGGATGTAGTAAACTTCATTTTTAACACAAAACCAAATGTATGAAGCTTTAAGATAATTTTTTGTTTTTTTTTTTTGATAACAGAAAGAAAAACGGCAATAATAAAAGAATAATTCTGGACTCTAAATTACTTAAACAAATTTATTAAACATATTGCCGGCGAAGTCTTTTTTTAAACCAGTCGATGTTTTTTTGCATGACCATTATTGCACCTATTGCTTTTAAGCACTAAATAAATTAAACAACATCAAATAAAACAACATAAACTGTAATATTATATTAGTGTTACTACATTAATTATTACGTTAAATAAAAATCTTTACTTTTCATTCATTCGTTTTGCTTCCTCACAAATGTAATTAAGTATTATTTGCAATTTGTTGTTCTGAAATTGCCAAGAAAATTATTTATAAGATGAAATAAAATTGAAAATGTCAATTATATTTTCCAAAGTGCGTTTGGATATCCTTTCAAATAAAAACTTAATTATAATTAATTAAAACTTTAAGACAATAAATCCAAATAAATCTGTGACAAAGCCACAGCCCATTTAGAGTGGCAACGAATTATAATTACAAAGTTACATACAAACATTCATATAGATATATATATGTATAGATATTTGTATATGTATATATATATGCATGTTTCAAATAAGCTTTAGAAGAGAAGTTTCTCTTTTGTATCTGTAATCACATTTAGTGATACCCGTATATTAATATAAATACGAATGTGTGTGTGATAGGTACATGTGAAAGAATGTGTAAAGAGACGTGAGTGAGTTTAACTTAATTTTGTTTTTGTTTTACTTGCGAATACACAAGTTAATGCATCGATTGATATGTATAGGGTATAATTTCCGCCTCAAGAATTTACTTCCTTTACTGTGGATTCAGTGTCCTTGGCTTGGTTTAAACATACAGATTACTTGTCAGCATTATAACAATTTTTATACTCTTTGAATTCAATTTATCTAATTGTAACTTTAACAAATTTAATTAAAAAATAAATACAAATAAATGTTTAAATAATTAATAATAAATAAATCCATTTTAAATAATATTACATAATATATCGTAAAAATACCTGAGCACATACATACATATAAATAACAATTCATTTTTTAGACTTTTGGAATTCATAACAGTTAGTAGTTTTCAACAAATAGATAATCGAATATTTAATAAGAGTTTGTAATAATTTACTAAAACAAATCGGTGTCTAAATGAAGAAATATTTGGATATAATACAATTTGCGTTACATATTTTTTAACATTTGCTTACAATTGCAAACACGTACGTATTGAATTACTTATTTACATTTCGAATAATTTATTTGTGGAGAGTTTTATGTACTACAAGAAATAGTACTTCAGTGATTTCCTCTAGTGTAAGATCGTTACAACGCCGTATAATTACATTTAAAGCGTTCATTTAATTTATTACGCTGAAACATCATTTGCTTCATGAATTCAATGAATATGAAGATACATATAGTAAAATCTTATTTGGGTTTGTATTTGTTTAAAAGGCAGTATTATCTTGATCAGCTGTTGGCAAAGCGATACTTCCAATTCCGCCCTGAGAACCACCAACATTAACATCACCTCCTACGTCGGTATCGGTATCTCTACTATTATTTTGGCCAGTGGCACTGCTCAACATTCTTTGTACTTGCGCTTGCGCCGTTTCTTGATTTAATCGTTTCGCTTCATTAATAGGCAGATCATCATCATCCGTTTCTAAAGCCGGATTTATACGGCCATTACGCTCATCTTTACCAGCCATTGTAGCGGCACCATATGATCTGGCTAATGGTCCAGCCATAACGGAAAGCTGAAATACATAGAATTTGTATTAAAATTAAATATATCGAGAGTATGTAAATATTGCCCATTTGACAAATATGCATTCCATAAATATTGGAATGGGAAACTAGTAGCGAAGAAGTTCTTGTTCTTCAACACTTATTTCATTAATCTTTAGTCCGAGTAAAAAAAAATTAGTGAATTGCACTTAAATACTATAAAACGCTTACCTGTTCTCCGGACTCTGCTGGTTCACCAACTCGCACAACATCTTCTGGTATATTTACAACACAGCGAAACACGTCATAGCTTGGCGGTAGTTTACCGGATTCGAACATCATCCTGTAAAACCAATATGTAAAAAAAGTTTTTCTTGAAATTAGATCAGTACTTAGTCCACCACGAAACCAAAATCAAAGTTATCAAACTCAAAACCATAGCCAGCGTACGGAAAGGAAACAGTTGTGTTTGGTTTTCTTCATCATAGCCAGGAAAATATATTAGAGCGGGTAAGCCAAGTAAAGCTTCGCCACCTGATAGGCGCACGAAGAAGGCAATAATATAAGCAGCTAAGCTACCATAAGTATTACAATGCTTTTTAAAATGGACCACCATCAGCAATTGGGGAAATAGGATCACATACACCAAGTCTGAACACATGGACCTGAAAGACAATAAATCAGTTATGTACACACATTTCTTACATTCACTTAAACTCTCATTTATTTCGTTAAAAAGTTTTATTTTGAGTTTATCTTAATAAGACAAATCCAGAGAGGATATATACATATGTATGCTAGAGCAGCACTGAACACTAAGAAAGAGGTGTTACAAATCTTACTGCCATACTTTGTCTCCTCAATTTGACTAATATGTAAGCAAAGACTCATAAATGTACTACTAAGTTCGGGCTGAGAAATTATAAGGTGAGACCAAATTCACTATAGACCCACATACCCAAAGAAATATGTAATTCTTTATGAGGATGCGTTTTACCTTTATAATATATAAATGTATGTATATTGATTGGGAGAATCACAAATATAATTAAATAGAATAAAATAGAATATTATAAAAGTAAAGAGGATAATATTGAAAATTAAGCTCTCTTTTCGTTTGCCACTTTTTCTCTAAGCGAACTAGATATGTATTTGCACTCACCACAAACCATATATCGATGGTATAGTCAAAGCCATAACGGTCGATAATATACCAACAACTATAATGCCACCTCTCATCACCCATATAATTTCCATTTCGGAAGCCTTTTGACGAAATATTAACTTATAAACATTTCTCGCAAACATTGAGGCAGCCGACAAAACTGATGAATCTGCAGAAGACATAACAGCTGCTGATACGGCACCCAAGCCGAAAAACGATACAAAATCTGGTGTTAAGTATTGCAGCACCATAGGCAAAATCATGCTAGTTTCCTGTACTGTCAAGGGATAGGGGCCTTTATAATCGGTTTCATTCCAAGCTAGAATTTAATTGGAAGCATTATATTTAGTTTCTAATACATAAATTGTTGTCCATTCAAACATACGTGTAGCTTTCGCAATAGCGCCTATTATTACCGGTGGGATAGCCATTAAAATACAACCTGCTGCAGCTACATAGGATAAAATTTGTGCACGGCTCGCTGTCTTACTAGATAAAACACGCTGGAAATACACCTGGAAAAATATAAAGTGTTTGATGCATATTTCCCACGATCCACTCTAATAAAACATATACGATTTCATTTAAGTTAAATAAAACTTATATATAAAAAACCTAAGATATAAAAAGTGAAAGTTAAGAAATACTCGGTACGAAAGTAAAATCAAAATATTTATTAAACACACACATACAAGAAAACTGCGTTATTTGTCAAAATTAAAACGCAGTTAATCAGCGTTTGATATCCACACAATATAAGGGAACCCTAAATTTTCACTCACATACGTACAGTACTAAATTTCAATTTTAGTACTGATTTTATTACAGTTTTCCTAACAGCTGGCATTATCCAAACTTAATTAAATCCTTTTTCGAAAAATTTTACATAGAATTTGGCTGACATAACAGTGTTTGAATAAAAGTTTTACGTCAGTTGTCATTGCAGCTTATACAGTATAATCTCTATAGTCCGGATAAATAAAAACCAAATAGTTTCCGAAATGTCAAAATGTCCGAATATCCGAAATAAGAGAAAAATTAAAGTAGTCTTTTGTAAATATGTATATGTATATGTACAGTGTATAGCAAAATTTTTTTTATTTACATGAAATTAATTTTAAAATAAATCTAATTTACGTATGAGTAAAAATAATTAATTTTTATAAAATTAATATATCATTTGTTGTACAAATAGTTTGATATTTTCATCTGTCGAAGTTTAGTAGCGTTTTGCTTTCTGCACGCAGGATATCGGAGGCTCTTTAGTTTTAAAATATCGCCAGCAGGACGTTCCTGCTCTTCGTAATATTTTATATGCTGAATGATTCAACCTCATCATCTTCTTCAGTCTCATCGTCATTGCTTTCAACTTCGTTATTCAACCAATCATTTACCTCAGTAGAATTAAAATGTGAAGTACTAAATCAACAAGTAAATCAATTACTTTGGCGGAATCGCTGCGTGTCAGTCCTGCTAAAGGAACTCCATTGTCTGTACCGAATTCGTCTTCATAAAGAATTTTATTAAAGCACTTTTTAAGAATATTTGTCCCAACTTTATTCCAAGGATTGCAATCAAAAAGACAATGTTTTTTAATGTAAAAGTTTTAAGAGCATCTACGAAATTTTCTGAATTTGATAAAATATCTGAGAAAAAACTTTTACAATAATTAATTTTTATTGCAAAAGCGAAAGAAATAAGTGCTGTCCAATTTATTGAGATAGAAAAGGATTATACAGTAAATAATGGTAACAAATTAAGCGTCCGGTTTATCGCGTTGGAGGGGCCCAAAATATCGAGATTATGCTGTAGGTATCTACCAAGGGTAAACTTGAGTAAATATAGTAAGCTTGCCACAATTTCTTTTGTAACTGCAGTTGTTCAATATTTAATTAGCAGTTAAAATATTTTGAATAGAAACCACTTAGGTCATATTTCCAAGTAGCCCTTCAAAATTTATTCGCAATATTTTTTAGGCTTGGAAACTTAATTGCAATTTTTTTGATTAAAATATTTAGAAAGGGTTTTATAATCTCTATTGAAGAAGTATAGTGTAGGAAAAAATTTGATACAGCAATAAAATTTTTTCTTTTCTCTTAATTTTCCAAATCTTCAGAAAGGTAGTCAAGAAAATGTTCATGTCAATGCATGCTAACCTGCCAAGGTATTCCACCAAATATCAGCAGCAACCCATAGTCTATATAGAACCACCTCTGCTCCGGCTCCACATGACCGATCCAGTCAACATCCATCGATGATAGACTTTTAACATGCTCATTGGACCAAGCAAATGGTATACACATCCACAAGCCAACAAATATGCAAAACAATTGTATGACATCGGTATAAGCCACCGAATAGAGTCCGCCGAATAGTGTATAAAATATTGCAATGCAGGATGACAAAATTACCGAAGTACGATGATCCATATCAATAATTACAGATAGAGTTGCACCCAAAGCAGCTAAAATACCAGCTGCCCAGAAAACTTCACCGCAAAGGGCGGGCAAAAACAACAGCCCACCCATGCGTTCACCAAACGAATCTTGCAAAGGGTCCAGCATGGTAATGTAACCTTGTTTACGCATTGGATTCGCAAAGAATATCCCACCTAGGAAATATAAAAATTACATAAGGAAATACTTGTTCATCCACCAACGTATTTGAAATATACCAAATATTAAACTCATTGCGTAGCCAAAGGGAGCCTGACACCAAACCAAACCAGAAGTGTAAATGGCCTCGGCTGTGCCATTTATGTAGCCACCACCAACCCAGGTTGCTATAAAAATAATTAAAGGTACAGTTTAATTTTACAATTTCAAATAATTTTAAATATTCCTCGTACAATTTCCACAAATTTTATATGAAGTCAAATATATTTATTATATAGTTCAACCGATCGCCAAATGTATTTCTTTTGCCGCCAAACTTTTAAGACTCTTAACTTCGAATCATTCGTTACTTGCTGGCCCGCCAACTTGTTCAAAAATAATATATTTATTTGTGAAGTAACTATAATTTTTATTGGCCAGTAGTATGAAGATCAGATTTATAATTTTGTATATGTTTTCATATTACTGCAATATAAACTAGTCTCCTTTCTCGGGAGACTAGTTAAAAAAAAAATTATTTAAGTATATTCCCAGAAGAACTACGTAGAATAACAGCATGTTTAATAGAAGTTTATAGTTTTATTTTATTTATTTTTAATGCATAAATCGCAAAAGATACACTTAGTCGCAAAAGTCTACATACGTGCCAAATGTTGCAATAAATTTTAATTTTTGAAAGAAACCCAAGAAAATTGTTTGATGTTTTTATTTCAGAGGATCATCGATATTTGGAAAAAATAATAATTCATACAGTTTAATGTTATTGAATGAATAAAAAAAAATCAGTCTATAACAGTACAGCAAAAGCCTACGTACGATATATTGAAGACTTTTGGGTAATTTAGAAAATATTTAATGGCTTATGCGGTCTTCCCGTTGGCATTAAAAAATTCTTGAAGTCTTTTAGGCATCGAACAAACTAGATTTTTTATTACTTCTACTTATTCTTCCCTTAGAAGCATTATGTAAATAAGAACTAAAGAAACTTTTGGGGGCACAGTGAGGCGCTCAATCTTTATTTATTATTTGCCCGGGCAGATCTTGTTTCCTCGAAGGATTGGATAATAATCTTCTTCAACTATAGAAAACTGTTTTACTTATAAGCTATCTTTCAGAAGAACTATCTTCACCTAGAGTTGAGTGACTTCCTAAAGCCAACTCAAATAACTTAAATTACACTCATTAGTTCTTAACATTAATTATATACAAAATTACCAAAAGACCAGGAATTCTGAGTGATTGAAAGAATTCGTGGTTGAGTGGTAATTATTATTATTGTATAATCATCAAAAGAGACAAATATGGGCTGCATGTGCGTCTGTAATGCATTAAAATAGTGCATCAAAACATAATGAAAAGGCACATAATGTATGTCACTGGTTTTTGCTGTAAAGTGGACGAAGCACTTCTAGTCCTAAGTTTTTGTTTCAAATGGGCCCATAAATATTCGATGACATTTTAGTCTGAGTATTGTGGGGTATGAGGAAGCTTGAAGTTTACGTCGTAAGCATCCATTCTTTCACAAATCCTGAGATATGCTTCGGGTCATTGTCGTTCATAAATATAAAAAAAAAGTGATCATGTTTTATTAATTTTTTAGCAACTTTCTATACTGTAGATCCTGTTAAATATCTAAAATTAAAAACAACTTGTTTTATACAGAGTAATATTATGATTTAGTGAAATGTTGATATCGTATACAAAGTTTTGCGACTAAGTGTATGTAGCCGTAGGTCTTGGCGAGTTCTTCGATATAGAAACATTCGATTGCGAAAACAGCCATTTATTGTAGTCATGTTTTCTGATGGCATAATTGAGGGCTCTCCAATAATAATAAAAGAGAATAAAGAGAAAAAATAAAAACGGATTTTTATTATGAACACAGACAATCATTTTCATACCTTTAAACTCTTAAATATTTTTGCAAACAATAAAATAAAATATTTATACAGACCAACTCATGCAAGTATGCATTGGTGAACACACACATATCCACATGCATTCTAAAATAATAATCAGCTACTAAGTAGTATAATAAAATGTTGCCATGATCGCAGGACTTTTAAGGCGTAAGAGTGTTGTACAAAATATGGCCTTATTCTTGTAAGCAAATGTATTTAAATTAATGTTGCATTTTCGCATTATCTTCGGAAAATGCATGTCTAATTTTAAAAAATAAAAAAAATTAAACGTAACTCTCAAGAATTTCGACGTGGCGATGTCAACCATACAATCCCAGGGTTATATATATATTATTAGTGAGAGTTACGTTTCCTGGTGCTACCACATAAATACCACATGCATCTATATCATAATCTCACATATACCCATCATATTTATATCACAATCCCATCTAAATTCCGATATATGTAAGAAACATCATATTTTTATTTCTTTAAAGTCTTCTATTTATTTTCGCCATCCCTTGAATTTCAATTTATTTGAATTTAATCTACAACAGTATCAGATCCAATGAGCTTTTAAATTGTACCAGTTGTTAAAATTCAAAAAATTTTTTGTTATAATTTTTCAATGTCATCACAAATTTTAACTCTTACCGGTCATTGTAAATATTCCAACGAAAAGCCCAATTGATCGGCCAGCCAGCATAACTTCTTCCTCAGAATCATTGCCAGATTCCTTTTTACGTCCTGCCCAAATACCCACAAATAAGATGAGCAAATAAAACAGCACAATGCTCACAACACCAGCAATATTGATCATTTTTTTGTCTTTTTAACTACACAGTCAAAATCTTAGATATTAGCTAGATATTAGCTTAGATATTAGGATTACTATTTATTATGGTGTATGGGGTATGGGTAATGTACTCGTATACCTTGTGTCTTTGCAAAGCTTTTATTTGTTGCGTTGTGTATACTTTTTTTGTTTCTTCTGCAAAATATTTCTATTTGTGTGTATAAGTTTTGTTTTGCTTGTTTTAGTTCAATAATCAACTAATTTCTATGCATGTTTCATATGAATATATTTTATTTTCCTTATTTGTTTTTTTTTAAGTTTAGTGTTAGGTCGTTGTTAGTTACTGTTCCCCCTTTTAATACTTTGTGGTTAAATTTAGTGATAAAAAGCTTTTTTCACTTTTATTACTGAGTTTTCTTTTAAACTATAAGAAATTGCTCGCCCAATTTGTAGGTTTTGGTTCCTTAGCCAATATCAAATAAGAATAGCTGTAAAGAAAACAAAATTAAGTAGAAATCGAACAAAATTAATTATTTTTAAATCAATAAAATTGGTGTTAATACAGATCGGAATTAAATCAGAAGAAAAGGTTGATTTATATATGTTCATATATGAGTACATACATATATCTAGATTAGTTTATATTAAACGACAGAAAAAAAATATTATTAAAACAATTGAATTCGAAAAACAATTTAATTTTATATCTAGAGAGGATTCAGTGACAAACTGCATGTATTTACATACATCGATACGTGCATACTTCGCCTGTAAACAGCACGTTTTAACAGTTTCGCTTTATCTACTAGCATTAATTTAATAAATCGATCTATTGATTAAATCTGAACGACTTTAATAGAGTTCCTTATTTATTATGTGAGTTGGTTCATGAGGTGAAGAAAAATATAAAAAATATAAGCACTTTGCGATGAAAATAAATACACATAAAGATGTTATAATTTATATTTGCTTAATTAAAGTGGCTACAGCAAGAAGTAGCGTTCTTTAGACTTACGCTCAATTAAATTAATTACTGTACTTAAATAATTATTGTCAGCAGAGCATCTAACATTCCAAACCAAATTTTAACTCACAAATTGCAATTTTTAGTTCAAAAATTTTAAATTCTATTATACCTCCAGTTGTAAATTCGGGATGCTAGATTTGATTTAAATTTCCATTTAGTGAGCGTGACCTTTAATACATTGAAATTAACTACAAAAAGTTTTTGCAGAATTACTTTAAGTATCCTTTAGTGTACAAATTTATGAATTAAATACACATACTAAACTGAAACCTTCTAAGATTAAATATTTACTGTTTGTGATCCAAATGAACGGGAGTACTAGACTGCATTAGAATATTCCAGGCCAGTGATTAATGCAGTGATAAAAGGTGAGTTTGATAAAAGCGGCCTTATATAAAAAGGGGTGTCAATAAAAAAATCAGTAATTCATATACGAATAATAATAAATGCTTCACATGAATAAGTCAAAATTAATCGAAGCAAATTATAGAAAGAATTTACATATTGGATGGTTTTAAGAGGTGCAACATTTTGAGTTGGCAACACTGCTTCATTTTGCAACCCATTTATGGTATTAAATACAAATTCATATGAATTTTCACCATATTTTTCATTCTTCAATGAAGCCATTTCATGATAAAATGGGTATAAATAAGCTGAATTCTCGAAATAGTTGAAAGGGTAATGCACAAGCTCTGGTCGAAGCACCGTTCCGTCCTCTGAAAATTACTATTTCGATTATGGTCAAAGAGAAATTATACTAAATACTGTGTGCATTGCAGTTGGACTATCCTTTACATTAAGCAATTTTTATAAACTATGGAAATGTTTAACAACGTTATGTAAACAAAATGCAAAAAGTCTCGCTTTAAATATTCCCCCCTTTTACTTGCTTAATCATTAAATTTTTTAATTCCATTAACTGAACAACATTATTTTTTCATTATACAGAAAAAATTTACAATACAATATTTTAATTTTAATTTATTGATATTTTCTTTGCATTTTGTTTTTTTAATTTTGTTTTTTCTTTTTTTCCATTTTCTCAGACAGAAATGAATATCAGAAAAGGCAACAACTAATGATTATCATCTCTGTGTAATGGTGAACGGCGTAGGTAAATTATTAGATCTTCTGATTGACCCCCTTTAAATTATTTTCTTTCTATTCTATTATTTTCTTTCTTTACCCTCCATATTATTTTGCAATTGGCTACGTCGATAAACCAGAGACAATTAAACACATGGAAATCGTGATTTGACGAGTTATTTGTGAAATTAGTGTAACAGATTGAGCGTTGTGGACGCCAGTCGCGGCGATCAGATGACCGAAATCACATTTAAACATTAATGCCATACAATTTTTTATCCAACAAAGCCGGTCGTAGTGCTATTAAGAATACGAGTATATTTCGTTACTTTATTACAATTGAAACCTATCTAACTATAAAATATGTATATAGAATTTTATATAGGATTGTAATCAGCAGCAAGAATTACTATATCTCAATTAATTCTAACTTGAAAAGTATTTGGGTAGTTACTTATGATCTAGACTACATTTTTGTAGGAACTAGGATTCTGCCATGACAGTGTTCCCGATACATTTTTTAATATACAAATTAAAATGTATAACGAGGTTTTCGAAAGGTCTAGTTGAGTAATACAAAGTCAACATTGATGTCATGAAAAATTTGCTTCAGCTAAGAAGCTCCTGACTCGATAGTATTCCAGTGCCTACATTAATGCTATGCACAACATTTAAATTATACGGCAAGTTTGCAAATCACACCAAAATCACTAACTTTGTCATACTTTTTTCATACTAACTTTTTATTGTATCGTAGCTCAGTGTTCAGGAGATTGTTAATTTGCTAACGGTTTGGCAATGGGATAAAGTGCACATCATGTGGCAGTTGGCTTAAGGATTTGCAAAAAATCTTGACAACAAGGCCACTTGGAGTCAGAAACAAGTCTAACATCGTAAGATGTTTTGTTCAATTGACCTACTGCGACACTGTATCACACTTTTGAACTGATGCCGAAAAATATATTTGTGTTTTCTATTAATTTTCAATAGTCTGCATAATATTTTGGTGAAATGTAAATAAATTAATTAATTATTTTCGTCTTTGTTTATTTCTTTAAATGTTTTTATACAAAAGTTTTTAGTTATCGCACAGCTGGTTTGAAAAGTGAAGCCTCTGAAGATTGTGATGTGATACAATAGTTTGCTTTTAAAAATGTTGCCGCAGATTTATACTTTCTTTGATGCTAAATTTTCTAAGAATATCTGCTCTTCGTTGACCTTCATAAAAATTGTCAATGGCCACATTGATTCCAAGTGCACTGTTTGTATCTGTGTACATACATGTGTTTGCTGGCAATAACTTGGGTACGGAAATTACATGCAATAATACATGCTCTACAACGTGCGCTTTCTCTTTTGAAGGGGAGACAAAAACAAAAACTTTTACTCTCATTTATAATTACATTTCACCACGAATCTCTCAAGTAAATAAAAGATTTCATTCACAAACCAACACTGGAAAGCAGGAATGAGCGCTGGGAAAAGGGAAATGAAATTAACTGTGCAGATATGAAACAAATGCACACATTCACACATTTACACAGCATGTTCAAAACTTTAGAAATGAAAAATTAAACATGACTGCTTACCTCTTACTAAGCGAAGTCGTTAATACCACGATAATGAAAGGCGAATGAATTATTTATTTGATTTCGCAGGAGAACAAATTTAACCTTAAAATTATGCAACGTTACTTATTGTTCTCCCTTTTAATGTGTTAAACAAAATAACTATAAAAAGTTTATTAAATAACAGCACAGCACATTTGACAGGTAACTTATTCTTATGACATACATACATTCATACGTAGATGGGTATTAGTTATTAATTCTTTTATTTATATCAGAAACAGGAATTGTTGTACCGCCTTGTAGACTCTCTTCAATTATAGACATGAACATGTACATGTACAAATTTAAAATGTACTCAAATTGTCACAGTTATCGCCCCAGCGTAAGGACGTCTTTTGAGACGGACTATTTCGCGTTTTATAGTGTAAACCACACATGGGCTCTTTTAATTATAATAAAGCACTTCATATGGAATGACATTTAATTTAATTTTCGTTTTCTTTTAATTAAATTCACTTGGGTTTTATTTAAATTTCTTCCGCCCGCGCTTGTATTTGCAACAGCCAATCGCAAAGTTGCAATACTTTTTAACTGCAATACGATCTTTCGTCTGGATTTGTGTAATTGCTTTTCATATTACTTTCGCAACTATGCCACTAAATCGTTATAAGTTATCAATGCAGGGAAAAACTCCACACAAAGGTATAAATAAATTACTTTGATTATTGTTGTTAGGAAATATTGTAGCTGCCACGGGTTCACTCTAATAATACACTATATTTTACTTCAAACTATTAAGAATATTAAGGAAGGTTATTATAATGATGCCAGTTACAGGTGCACAGATATACATACATATTCATATGTAGATATATTTCTGTAAAGGTATCAAAATTCTTGATTGATGGAATCAGAAAAAGAACAAGTTTCAATTACATTCATACATATCCATATAATGCTATAAGTATGTATGGATATGTGTACATATGTATTTATGTGCACATATACATATATATAATTTTTGTATGGATGTCACAAAGTAAAAACTAAAATTTTGAAAATGGGTAGAAATGTTAATTCTCCTTGATATTTATTCAGAAAAACTTTAAGAGACAGCAAAAATATATGTCTCTATATATATACATATATATATATATTTATATATATTATCGTTTAAAATTTTTACGCGCTTTACGTTTTTTAATGTTCCTTTAATTTCAGTGGTAATTTGCTAACTGAATTGAACTTCAGTGGTTTTGTGGAAATCAAAACGAAATAATATAGTATGTGATGAAGGTAATGAACTTTGGTCTGGAATATGAAAAAGTTCATTTAATTCCAATTTTG
The DNA here is from genome assembly GCA_963402855.1 of Ormia ochracea. Lineage (NCBI taxonomy): Eukaryota > Metazoa > Arthropoda > Insecta > Diptera > Tachinidae > Ormia > Ormia ochracea. Next base: position 58,798,116 of record OY727105.1, on the reverse strand, counting down.
TCAAACTGAAAAGGGGAAAAAGTTGATGTTTCCATAAAGGAGAACACTCCGTGATAATGGAAGAAAGCAACCCCTTTTCATTTGAATCGAGAGAATAAAAAGCTTATTTCAATTTTACAATAATTTAAAACTACTAATTAGTACAGTGTTTTAGTAAAAAATTACTTTTATTATTATTTAGACCATATCTTAACCGCTTTTTAACGAACGATTTGGCAATGTTTAATATTTAAATTACTTACATACATGATTACTTACATAGAACTTATATTTGGTCTGTTCATCCACTTTATTTGCATATACCAGCAACGAGAGGTTAAGAAAGAAATTTAAAAAATGCCTCTCAAAATTTTAAAATTGTAAATTAACACAATTTGCAAGCCAATTTCGTGTTATAATGTATATATAAATACTAAACGAGTTAATGACTACTACCGTCCTTGGAAGAATGTACCATAATTATAACCGTTGCTCAAACCACAATTCCTTGTATCGTTGAACATTATAATCATCTTATTTTTAATTTCACCAATAGATTCTTTACTCATTTATTTGTAATTTCCAATTTTTCGTCAAGCTATGACGAATATTTATAATTATAATAAATATTTATATATTTTATAAGTGCGATAATTGAGATAATACTTGAGATAATTATAAATAAACAAAATAATTGGTAATAAAAAATATGTGAAAAGAGAACTTATTGCACAAATTAAAGCTAAAATGATTATAAAACTTAATGTTGAAAAATATTGAGTTAATATATTTAACGTTACGAGTATATTTAAAAAACGATTTCGAAAATTATTTCTTTTGGAAATTTTGCTTTCATGCACAACTACAAATAATACGAGGATGCTGTAAACAAATCGATTTGAAGTATTTATATTTGTTTTTTGAATAATCAATTCTCCAACCATAAAATCAAAAACAAAATAACAAAAACAACAAAAAATGGTAAGAAATGCGCCACATACACATTAAGTTAAAACTTTCACAGTTTTGGAAGGAACAAGAAGTATTTGTATTTATAGTTAACAGGATGTCCCACGATTTAAAAGGGAAACGCTCTTTCGATCATTTATGTATATTGCGGGCAACACTAAAAAATGAAGTCCTGATATCAAATGACTTAAATCAACATTAAAATCGTTTTAAAGCACTCTGAACTGTAATATTATTAAACATTCGTTAAATATGTTATCTACTACGTCAGTGTGATGACGTATAGAGTATATGCACATATAACTAATTATAATATTTGCATACGAAATAAGAACATCAACTAGTAAGTGGCAAGTAATATAAATCAAATCAAATAGGCAGATATACGTACGTTTTCTTCGTGAGTGTCCTGGTCAACATATTTCTACTTCCTATGCAAAAAGATGTACTTACTCGTATACACATTTTAAAGCCAGTATTCTCTGTTATATCCTTTTTACACCATTCAGAAGTGAAGAAAATGTTGGCTAAAGTACACACATACATACGTGTTTTCTATTGGGTGCATATTTGAAGTACTTATCAGTGATTAGATATATTTTCTTACAGATCTTTGACTTTATGGTAATGAAGACTGAGAAAAGAAAATGCTAACATCTTGGCAATTAGATAAAAGATGAAAGATGTAGATAAGTCTATAAAGGATATTATGCAGTCGGACGAGTTGTCAAATATCAGTTGGAAAAGTATGAAAAATTTCGTAAAATGTTGAATTTCTTTTCCTGAAACACCAACAAGAAAAAATTTTTGTACAATATTTTTAATGGCCTTATAGAGATACCATTCATTATTTCATGTATTTCCGGAACGTGTGGAAATTAAATCTACGGAACATCGGAAAAAATATTCAATAAAATTTGTAGTTTTATTGGCATATATGTATGTATATACATCAAAACCAATAGGCCTACCAAATTTGTTGGCATAAAAGAATGGAATCACGTCCGATTTTGGTATGAATAGTTCATACGGCTGTGTAGGATAGTGACTACGGTATTTTTGTTAGTTACGAGAACAAGCAACAACTCCATCAGGTATTGTGGTAAATTCACTAGCTTTTGGCACCATTATTATTATTAGATTTATAAATAAATTAGAAAACTGATATAACTTATGCGTTAGCTGCGAGGTCGGCCGTTTTTGGTGAACATACTCGTATATACGGTATGGTTAGAAAGAAAGGTGGATTAATATACATATATACCACATACAATCAAAATTGAAATTATTAAATCATATACGGATAGTTAATACAGCTTTATTAATAAATTTAAGGACCTTGTTCATGTTTGAGTTGCTTAGGAGTCTGCTTTTTTCAACTATTAATAACCAGCGCAATCATATAAAAAGTGCTGGAGTGATATCCTGAATGATTTAACTGTTTGAACTAGTCGTACTAGTGAAGAATTGTTTTTGGAGGAATAAAATCTTTGCGAATGTGTTTGTAATGAAGGGGAAAGTATTATATCGAAAATTTCATACTTTTTATTGTTCTTGGCGGAAACTTTTCTTTGATAAACTTTTAAAAGGTATGTCTTCTCTGTTCGTAAGTATATTAAAAATGATTTCTTTTTGTTCAAATACTATTTATTATTTTTAAAGTCAGCATTAAGTAGAAATTTTTAAGCTCCTTTCAGGAATTTCTTTTGTAAATCTAACAACCTAGTAAAAATGTAAAGGTTTGCTAAAAAAAAACGTCAGAAAAATTGCGCGAAAAAATTTCGGAAATTGTTGGAAAGCAAACCTAAATCGAACTAGACAGTTAAAGTGGGGAAAGAAAGAAATTACATTTTCGGGAGGACCATAATTCTGTTACACAAGCTTTACATTGTGAAAGTAGATTAATAATATAACCAATTCTTTGTAGAAAAATTGTACAAATTCTGGGAAACTTTGAAATAACATTGTGTATACACATAAAATTTTTGTTCTGTTATTTAAATTTAATAAATATGTATGTACATACATCTGTACATAATGACAATTGTATATTCGTAATAGTTAAGCCACGTCCATAGATACATACATTAGCCTATATGTAAGTGCATACAAGATATATAGTTCATAACAAAACTTAGAACTAAATTATGGTCTTATTTAATGACTTTTTGCCGAATTTCATTTTCTTCTTTTTGGGTTCTTTAGAGCCACTAGATTTAGGAGAATCCATGGTTTCATCTAAACGTTTGATCCCACTAAATAAAAAGAAAATATATATACATACATATATTTATAAGTTAACATAAATAAAAAAAGTGTGTTCCAGATAAACGCATACATAAATACGTAGATACGTGTGTAAATATATACTTCTTACCTTTTGACAGATATTAGTTTATTTTCCACTTCTTTTCCTGACAAAGCTTCGGACCAATCCTCATTACTACCTTTAATAGCAAAGTCTTTCAGGCTTTCCATTTTTAAACGCTTAAGTTCTTGCTTTTGCTTTTTAGATATTTGTTTTGCCATTTCATCGAGCTCCTCATTCAAAGACAATGACACTGGCTCGAAGTCTTCGCCTGTTCTAAGACCCTTTTCACTAACCATTGTACTTTCAACATGAGTTTCGACGACAGTGCAAAAATATTTTGATGATTTCTTCATAATGTCATAAAATTTCGCTAATATTTGACTCCCAGGCATATTTAATTCAGTTGCTATACCATCTACAGTTTTTCCTTGCACTCCAATAGCCAAAAGGATTGCTTTCTGTAATGCATCAATTTGTAGATCGTTCATCTTACCTTGGAAATACAAATAACCAATATCATTGGTTAAATCCAAAATCAAACGATACTCAATTTGACTTCGCGCATATGACTCTAGACGTTGTAAATCATGAGGTAGAAAATATATATCTATTGCCGCCTTATTTAAGTCTGCTTCTTTAATTTCGACATACTTATTGTCTAACAGTGAAAGTGCTAAACTCGTGGAAAACTCTCGGAACGTTTTACTTAACAGCTTGATTATACGTCTTCTAAAATCGGTAAAATATAGACTTAACCATGGTTCATTCATTTTTCTATTTAAACCTGATCTGTCTAATGTATGCAACATAATACAAGAATGCTCCCCAGTTAAATCGTTTGTTTTCTGACTTAAATAGACTGGCACAAAGCCCATATTTTTCCAAAATTTCAGTAACTCTAGTGTCAAGCCGTAGGATGTGCCCAAATAATCAATACGTTCTGGCAATCTTTCGTTCAAACGTTTTAAAAGTGTAGGAATTTTTTGCCTAGGACGTATTTGTTCTTTTAGCAAACCCAGTTGATTTTCCTCCACTTCCTCAATACCATTTTCCTCATCATTGATACTTTCATTCAGATTGGTACATCTTCCAGCATAATAGTCTTCCAGTAACTTTATTGCTCTTTTACCATACCCCATCTTTAAAGAAGTTTTAAAAGTTTACAATAGTTTTGTTAAAAAATAATTACTTACTCTTTGGTAGTTAGGATGCGTTGCAATACGAACTATTCTTACACCAGATAATTTTGGAAATTCCCTATCACCAAATTGTTCTGATACATTCCATGGAATTAAATCGCCGCTGGCTTTTTTGCCTCTTCCCAAAGAATCTGTTATAGTTTGGGCAGATATTTCGCCTTCCAAAGCTACTTGCACCACCACCAATATTTCCGGGAGTTGATCTTTCTTTTGTATAGGTCCTAGCAAACAAAACAGATGATGTGCGGGAGCATCACTTATCATTTGTAAATCGTTGGGGCTGTTTTTATAATGCGAAGCAACATAGATCGATATTAAACGATGTAAAAATGATTCTGCCGCCTTATGATAAGAGAATAGAGCATCACGATCAATATAATAAAGCTCACAAGCGTCGGGTGTAGGGCATCCAGAGCTAATATGTGGCACAATATTAGTGGCATTTAAACATAAAAGATTAATTAACCAACTTTCAATATCATCACCTTCCGCGTATCGTATAGATTCTTCCAATTTAATCTATATAAATAAAATAAAACACATTTACGTACATAATTTACTTTTGCCAAATTACGGCATCCGATATCGATGGAAATTTCCACGTAATATCGAATGCCATAAATAGGAACCGGATGTTTAATTGAAGTTCTCACCGGCGGAGGTGCATTATTTTCCTTCTGCAATTGTGATATTAACTTTAAACTAAGGGCTCTTCCAGTGCCCTCATAGCCGTTTATAGTCGAAGCCATAAACACCAAATATGGGCCAATCATTTTCTTAACCAATGGTAATGGTATTGCGGCTGCCTCATCAATTAAAAGCAAATCAGCAGCATTTAACAAGTGAGTATCATTCGGCGCAATATATTGTATAGTTTGACGATTTGAACGCGTTATGTTAATGCGTATGATAGCTTTCTTGTAATCGGGATTTGTTGAACGAATAATAGTATAATCAGTATGCTCTTGATATTCTAACGAATCAAATCCTTTTAACACAAACTCAAATAGAGTAATTAAATTTTCCGGATGCGGCGAAGTTACATACACATTAACGTAACCAAAAGCGATTGCTGCTGCAACTGCAATCCCCATAGCTGCGGATTTACCACGACCACGACCTGCTGTTAATGATGTAGGAGGTCTGAAGAGCAATTTATTTTTAATAAACACCCTTAATATGTATTTAAAACTCTAAGTTATAATAATTTCAATACCTACTTCAATTGCTTTTCAGCTAGAGCTTCAATAAATTGTGCAACGGCTTTAGCCTGATCATATGTCTTACAAAGGTTCACTAAGGGTCCAGCAGGAGGTGTATCTTTTAAACTTTCTTTAAGTTCTAGCAAAAGTTCATTATTTTCTGATTTAATAATTTCGGCTGGCTGAAATATTTCAAATATTAATTATTTATTTAATGAAATTTATTATTATTTAACCGTTTTGCTAAATATATATGGTTATTTATTTTGTTTATTGTATGGTTAAGCTGGTCTATATGACTGCATTTCCTTTGGTGCTACAACGAAGCCTATCTGTAGATCTTTAAGCAGAAATTAATTACTGAATAGTTTGCCTTTACCACCAAATGAGATGCAGAAATATACCGTACCTTAACTACAGAATAAACAAAATAAAATTAACTAATGATTAAAAAAACAATTTAAAAATATCTTACATTTACTGGTTCAACATTAGCTGTCCTGGAGCTCAGAGGCAGTACCGTTAAGTCATCATTAACTACTAGACACCTTTTGCAATCGGCTAAGGAAAGAATTAGTCTCTCATTAAAACGACAAGTAACAGTTCCATGGGATTCTGTGCGAAACCGTTTATGTACATCCATGCTCATAGTAAACAATTGCTTAAGTGAAGTTAAGGTTTTAAGAAGTAATATTATAAGACCACCTCCTTCCACTGTTTCCATAGTTCGAGCTAAGAGATTTGGAGTCAAAGCTTCAAAGTCTTGTAAAACACAAACACCGTAAGTTCTACCCAAAATAGCATGAGTTTCGGAATAGAAACGGCCATGTATGGTTGTAGATACTCGGAAAGTATCGAAAAGATCAGCATCGTTAATATCAATTTTGCCGGCAGCTATTTTCTTCGCTCGCTTTCTACCATGACTGAAAAAGTAACAAGAACGAATAATTAAAGATTTTTATTTATTCCTACTTTTTTAAGCTTACTTGGATATTGCTTCATCCTTATTCTTGTAACACCATAGAACAGTTGGGCGTGATTTTACAGTGGATTTTGTAAGAATATCGTAAAGTATTGGAACTTGATCCCTGGCTTTATCCCCAATTATTATAAACATCGTACGATGACCTAATTTAACACCATTTTCAATCATAACTCTAATTCGATTGTCGATCTTCTTTTTAACCATGTTGAAGTTATATTAAAAACTTTTTATTATAAAAAAAACAATTGTAGATCAAAATCTGCTTAATAAATGTACGTTATCACAGGATAGACGCGTGCTGTCACAATCAACAACTATACTTAACTTTGAGACGCACGTGTGTTCTTATTTGTTTTTATTTTTTTTAATACAAGCAATAACCACATTTACATATTACCAGACTGAATTATTTATATACACCTTATCCCCATTTCTCATATGTCCTATAACATAAGCCGTTGAGGTATAAAAACAAAAAAATACTATTCCAAGAAAAAACTTATATAGTTTTATTTTATTTATCTAAGAAATATGTGTTTTTAAGACCACTGTGTCGATACTGCCTTACTATCCTGCACAGTCGCACGATTTGTCAAATTTGGCATGGCTGCTGAAAAATAAAATAATGTACCCTAAAAATTTCAAATATTTATGCCAACCTAAACTTTATGAAAATGTTTACAAAATGACAATTTTCATGCGATCAAAGTTGCTTTTACTTAAAGCATCGGAATACAGAAAACAAGAACACAAAACAATACGCAAAAGAAGAAAAAACTTTGGGAACATTTAATGTTTGCAAAATTTTATTTATAATTTTATTTATTAAAAATTTATTTTTCGTTTTTACTTTTAATAATTTTGAATACAATTACCAAAAGTTGTAGTATATTAATTGTCATATTTTCGCAAAATAATTTTCTAATAGTTTTTTTTAACATTTTTTATATATTCTACAGTATAATATAATGAATTATATTTGTTTAGATTTTACACTCAGAAAACATATTTTTTTTTGTATTACATTTAAATAATAGTTCTGCACCAATAACGTCATTTTGATTCGATTTTTTAGAATAAGTAGGTCTTACTATCACGACCAGGCTTTAAGCCCTAGTTTCACTATTGTAGACAATAGTGCGATTTGTTAAATATGGCATCTCTGCTTAAGAATTAGATAGAATAGCTTATAAATGTCAGCTTTTACGACAATCCACAGTTTACAAAAATTTTCATAAAATTAGTTCCTTTTACTTAGTTTATTTTCGTGCGATTTTTTAAAATATAATCTAATCATATGTGATATTAACATAACTACATCCATATGTATGTATTATATACGCTACATTTCCACATGAGTCTGAATTCGCTTGTACGTGCTTTTTGACAATTCTAAGCATTGGAAATTCCATACAAAACTATTATGGTGCCACCTGGATATGAATTCGCTTCTAATAGTACCAAGTTGTTTTCCTTACATGTGTTGTTGACGAACATGTAGCAGACCGAATTATACGTATTCAGTGCTGCCTTTGAAAAGGATTTCATTTTTTATTAATTATATTCGACATTATTAACAAAGTATATAATATTGTAGTAAATATTTTTTGTGTCATTGATAAGTGGGTAGTTCGTACTGTGTGATACAGTGCAGTAGCATTTGCTGTGTAAAAAAGTGGCAACAAAATGACTTCGTGGAAGAAAGCTTCAAAAAGCAACCAGAAGGTGCACAGAGAAAGGCATCAGCCTGAATCACGTGCTAATTTAGGTTTATTGGAGAAGAAAAAAGATTATCGCAAGAGAGCCCGAGATGCTGAACGTAAAGCCAAAACATTGCAAATATTGCATAAAAGGGCACTTAACAAAAATCCAGATGAATTTTATCATCACATGATACGGTCTAAGATGCACGACGGTGAACATCATGAAGAAGAGGATAAAGATGAACATACTAAGGAACAGTTGGCATTGATGGAAACGCAAGATGTAAAATATGTGACAATGAAGCGTACAATGGAAGCACAGAAAATAAAGCGCTTGCAGTCACAGCTACATATGATAGACTTTGCTAATACTGTGCCAAATACACATTTATTTTTTGACGACAGTGATAAATCTCATGAAGATGGCTTCGTTGAGGGCAGAGTTCTTAATGATAAGGAATTAGCTGAACGATTAGAAACTCACCCTTCCTTGTTAAAAAGGAAAGCTAATAGACCAAGGCTGAATGACTTAGAAAAATTATCAATTCCGGAATTGAGCCCTGCGGTAAGTTTACTCTAGAAAATTTGTATATTCATATTTGAAACTTTGTTATTACTAGAACTTTATTTCATTTTTTATAAATATTTTTATCTAAAGGTAATTTAAAAAAAATTTAATATATGTATATATTTGCATTAAAAAAAAACAATCTGGTAGTTGAAAAATTTAAAATATACTCTATATTAATTAATTTTAAAAATATTTTGCAGGAAATTAAAAAAGCAAGTATATTAAAGGAACAATCCTACAGAGAACTCTCAAAACGTATTGAACGTGAAAAGGAGTTAGCGGTTGTACAACAGAAGCTAGAAATTAAACGTGTTTTACAACAACCTCGGCTTCTAAAGCCCAAAAGAAAAGCAAGAGGGACCAAAAATTCACCAGCAGTTTATGAATTGAAATATGAACGCAAAAAGTAACCTCATTAGTTACAAAAATTAAATATGTAATCATGTATTTTTTTTTTTTTTTTTTGCAAATATATATTCCTTTTGCATAGTACAATTGGTTTCATATAAAGATTCTTTTCCAATACCCTTATTGCGTAGACTCATGATTTAGTTCCTTCAATTTGAAAGATATTTGTGCTTTTTAGAAAATTTGTATAATCAAAGACGATAGAATGGCACGCTGTATTGCACATTATTAGATATATTAATAGCACAATTTTCTCCTAATTTTTAATCCTGTTTAATGATTTGGAAAGATGAGGAAATAATAATTGAAGGTAAATGTATTATGTACATAAAAACGTTTTTTTCTTTATCATTTAATCTTAACAGAATCTTAGTAGCCATACTTCTTATTTAAGTCCGTGAACCCATCACCAGTTTGATTTTCTGGTGGCAGCCATGTGGCATACTTTTCAGACGGCTCATAAGCTGCACTATCGCTCATGTGCACTTCATCACGTTTTTCACGCTGACGATTACGTTGGCGCTTTTTTTTAATGCTGCTTCCACTGTCGGCGGTCTCATTATTCATACTCAGCTGCAAACTTTCTGTTCTATCTTTACATATTTCGTCACATGCTTCATCCTTTGCATCTGTATTTTCCTGCGACCTTATTTTTTCATCCTTTTCTACAGTGCTCTGTTTTAACAAGTCCTTATCTAATAGGATCTCATTATTAACAGTTTTTTCTTCATGCATATCGCTATCCATATCTTCCTCTTCTACTTCTTCATCCGAATTGAGTAATGTGGGAGCTTTTATATTTTTCGTATTATGAAATTTTAATACTTTAAACGTTTTGTACTGATTACGTTTGCCTACCATTGGTAGCTGTTTCCTTACGGTACTTTCATTTTGCTCAGGTAATATAACTTCTCTTGGTTTGATATTAAACTGCATATCAACTGGCTTTGCTATTTGTATTAGTCGTTGCAATTTTTGTTTTTCAGCTTTTAGACGTTGTTCTTCAATCTGAAGTGAATACATGTAATATTTGTAATAACTTTAACTGATTTACTTACTCTTAACTTTCGTATATCCGTTTTATCGAATTTAGTTTCCTTTTCGTGTAATTTTTCCATGAATACATCAAGATCTTCACCTTCGTTTGTTTCTTGTTCCTTTATTCGCTTTTGTTGTTCCTGATAATCATTAATTTTGCAGGCAATTTTTTTCATATTTTCTTCTATATCCTTTTCTTGATTAAGCTAAATAAAGAAAATTAAATAAATAAATGAGACACTCAGAATGTTTTGCGATGCAGCAGAAATCGCCCCAAATTATAAATTACTAACAAACATTGACTAAACACACATAAATTTTCATTTTTTTTTTAACAACCAATTTTTGGTATCGCTTTCCATTACGCTTTTCATTTGCTATTATAATGAAAAAAGAATTTATATTTCCTTTCACTTACCAAGTCTTCGTACGTTAAAGTTTCAGAAGTACTAGGTGTAGATTTTCTTTGCTTTTTCCTAGCAATATCTCCAGTGCGGTCCCAAAACTCATCATCGTCTGAATCTGATTCATGCAATTTCTGTTTCCTTTTTAGAGGCTCTTGGTTTGCTTGTCGTAAAACGCCATGACGATCTAAAATGCGACAAGCTTCTAAAGCACAATGCAATACACAGTCTTTCTTTTTCCCTTTGTGAACAACTTCAGCTATAACATTTCGACCATTTGTATCGTATATAGGCAATTCCACACGACATACAAAAGAACCAGCTGACATTTCGTCACATTTGTATATTAACTCAAGGCCTTCTCTTTCGAAGTAACCACGTAAAGTTTTCTTTGGATCATCTAGAAAGAGTTCTTCATTATTACTGGTAGCGTATGGATTATGTGCTAAATCGCTTTCCTCATCAGCATCTTCTCCCATTCCCCAACTGCACCCTTCATTGTTCACACTTTCATTATTTTCTTGGGCTAAAAGTTTTTTTTCTGAAGTGATTTCTTCAATTCCTTGCTGACGTCTGGCTTTAATTTCTGTTATAGATAGATTAGACTCGGGTTCTTCGTCTTCAACAGGCCCTTGAAAAATATATGACCTTGTGCTAGCTCCTAATCTTAGCAAATGTCCAACTTTTATTCTAATATAAACTTTAGCTGGAATTCTTTGTTTATTTAAAAAAGTGCCATGTGTGCTTTCTAGGTCGTATATATACCACCCCTGTGGTGGGGCACCCTCATCGACAACATCCACCAAATTACCTTCCTTATTTTTATCCTGAGCATTGCAGGTTTTACTTCTGTTCCATTTAGGTCTATATTGCAATATAGCGTGAAACCTAGATATAGTGGGATGTGCCATTTCTATATCATTTTCCGGCAATCTTCCAAAACTCCAAAATGCTTTTTTCTGTAAATCTTTGATTTCATCAATGATTTGCCCAGACTTCAAAACTTCAAAACTGTAGTTGTTGTCATTACATGGTTTACCCGACCATTGCGGTATTCTATAAGGGTTTTTTGATCTTAAATCAAATGATTCCTTACAGTTTATTGCATTATCGCTTGTTTTAATACACATATCATCTTGTTCTATTTTCAAAGCAACGTTTGGAAAAGAAGGCTTTTTAAATTCCTCCATTCATGTGATTGTTTTTAAATAAATAGTTTTTCAATATATTTATTTATAATGTTGGTTAAAATTATTGATTTTAATATTACGTGACAGTATTAACATGTAATTAATCAAAGCTTTTTGTTTACATTTGACTTGTAAACACAGGGTAGCATGTAAAATGAAAAATATAGTTTCTGAGGTATAAAAAGGCGAATTCAAATGGTACGTCATAGAGTCAACATCTCTTTTAATCTATTGATAAACTAAAATTTTTATGCACAATTCATAGCATGTGTAACATTTTCCTGATAAAACCATTGTTTTAAATACAAAGAGCAAATGGGTTTTTCATATTTGAAAAATGGGGATAAGATTTAAAAACTGGCATCTCTCAGTGGAGGTTGCACGTCCCTGTGCTTTGAGCGCTTCTTTTAAATTGAAATGTTTATAGGCACAGTTTACCCTGTATGGGGTAGGCTCAGAAAGTATAAATATAATATATACAATATATAACAAATTAAAGTGGGAACATTCTTTGATATAAACATAGGTGTGTTTTGTTGGTGATAAGCAAAATGAGCTTTTCACAATCATTAGAACTTGGGGACAGTACTTTCATGAGGTTGGAAAGTGCAGTTAATCATGCGATAAATGGTGAAAATCCCTTGCAAACAAAAGATGTAGATGTTATATTAGAATCACCAACATTAAAATCTAAAAAAGGAGCAGTTTTATCTTCTACCAGAAATAGATCTCGAAATTTGGCAGCAAATACTGTCAACTACAACAATGAAGTCTGTACCAATTGTAGAACGATTATGCCCGGAGAATCTAACTCAACGCTGCCCAAAGTTATTACTCAAAACAATTACTCGAAATTTTTTGAAAGCGATTTTTCCTTTCAACATGAACATATGCATTTTGAACAAAGCAGCTTGCTACATAACGTGTTAAGGGCACCGCAAAAAGAACTTCCACTTCATGGAGATGAAAAAATCGGCTTTGAAAGAGTTCCTGATGATTTGGACAATTCCTTTGAAAAGCCAATATTTTCCGAAGATTTAGAAGGTCTTTTAGAAACCGAAGAGAGTGAAAATTCATTGCCAATATCATATGTAGACAAAAATCTTGATGAAGAGGATGAAATTTTGCATGAAATAAGTAACTTCATCTGCCCTCCAATGGACAATAAAATTTTAAGGAACAAACTATTATCCAGAGAACTAAAGGAAAGCTATATAATATTAAAGGAACAACAAACGCTAGAACACTTGCCAGAGTCTAATATTAGCTTAAGTTGCTTGTCTGCCGATCACATTGAACTAACACAAGTAACTTCCTCAGTTCCCAAAAAAGAAAAGGAAACTGAAACGAAAACCGAATTAAAATATGGCCAAGACAGAACTTTTAAAATCGAATCAAACAAAATTACCGTTACTAATTTGTCTGCTCTGAAAAGTATGAAAGCTTGGAACTTACCTTTGAGTATCCTAACAGAATATGAACGAAAAGGTATAAATAATATGTTTGAATGGCAAATACAGTGCCTAAGCAATCCTAAAGTAAGTAAATAGTTTGGTATACCTGCATATGTATGTTAAGAATTTTCAATAACCGTTATGTAGTGAACCAAGTTTCGCATAAAATATTCAAGAATTATGAGTATGATATGGATTAAATTTCTCTTCCAGAATATATTTTCTGGTATAAAAATCAGCGAGCAGTTTAATGTAGCTTTATCATATGCAACTATGTTAGATAACCATTAAGAATTTGACGACAATATTATTATTTTAAATTCTAATAATAATTATATGGCGTATTTTTAAATAGAAATAATTTACAAAGTCTAATTATTGGCCCTAAAATTTTTTTTTTTCATATTTCTTTGCAAACTTGAAGAGAGAAATAAGAAATCGGCGTGTGTTGCATTCGCTGTTAATATGTAGCAAACACATTAAACTGATTTTATTAACAGAACATATAAAAGTGATGTTATTAAAAATATGAGTGAATGAATTTGAATTTATTTGTGTTTTAGGCAATTTACCACGGCTAATATTTGTAAAGGCACTGCGGTAATGTCGGGAATGTATTTGAGTAATCCTTGAAATATTAGAATTTGTTTATCTTATTTGTTACATTATCGTCAATCGTACTTCATATAGTTTATTGTGGAAACCCTAATATTTTTCCAGATTCTTTTCGAATTATGCAATCTTGTGTATTCCGCACCAACTTCGGCCGGCAAAACATTGGTTAGTGAAATTTTACTTCTGAAAACGGTTATAGAACGAAGAAAAAAGGTTTTATTTATCCTACCTTTCATTTCCGTTGTGCGTGAAAAAATGCTGTACTTGCAAGACCTTTGCACTGGTGCTGGTTATCGCGTCGAGGGATTTTTCGGAGGCTATACTCCTGCTGGAGATTTCGATAGTGTTAATGTTGCTGTATGTACAATTGAGAAAGCGAATTCTATAGTAAATAATTTGTTAGAGAAGGGTAAACTACATGAAGTTGGCACGGTTATAGTAGATGAAGTGCATTTAATATCCGATCCAGCAAGAGGGTATATTTTGGAATTGTTATTAACTAAAATATTATACATGTCTCAAAAGTATGGTTTACAAATTCAAATTATAGCAATGTCAGCCACATTGTCCAATGTTGAATTATTGAGCAAGTGGTTGCATGCCGAAATGTATATAACTGATTTTCGACCGGTCGCTTTAAAAGAAATGATTAAAATTGATAACAAAATCTATGACAGTAGTTTGAATCCTCTACGCTCTATAACTGAAACGTCTGCCAATATCAAAGAATCTTTTCCTTCTCTGCAAAATGATTCAGATCACGTTGCTCAGTTATGCATTGAAACTTTGGTAGAAGGCTGTTCTGTTATTGTATTTTGCCCTTCAAAAGATTGGTGTGAAACCTTGGCCAGACAATTGGCTGCTACTATACAATCATTGGGAAAGCAAGGTGGCATATGGGGAACTAAATTGAAAGCAAATATAAATCGTCAATCTATTGATAATGTTAAACAACAATTAAGAGATATACCGACTGGTGAATTTTAATAATTTCTTTTGTGTATAAAAGATTAATGTATTGATAAAATTTTTAAGGTTTGGATGCGGTTTTAGACAAATGTATAACATACGGCTGCTCCTTTCATCATGCTGGTTTAACAATAGAAGAGAGATCTATTGTTGAAACAAGTTTTAGATCGGGATTTTTAAAAGTTATTGTGGCTACTAGTACATTAAGTTCTGGTAAACTATATTTAAATAGTAACTAACAAATGTGCATGAAGTGCAGCATTTTATTTTCATTATTTTAGGCGTCAATTTGCCGGCTCGCCGCATATTAATAAGGTCTCCTTTGTTTGGGGGTAAACCAATGTGTTCGCTTACATACCGCCAAATGATTGGTCGTGCTGGAAGAACTGGAAAAGTAGTTTTTGGTTTTTTTCATTTTATGGTTTAAAAATGTTTACTTCTGCAGGATACATTGGGAGAATCTATATTAATATGTACAGAGAGGAATGCTCGTGTGGGTAGAGATCTAATTAATGCTGGCCTGAGACCTCTCAGTTCCTGTCTGGACTTTGATAATAGCGTGAGCATAATATTATTTATATCTTACAAGTTGGTGTTCCTAACAAATGTTTAATGATTTTAAAGTCTCATCTTAAACGCGCTTTGTTAGAAGTTATATCCTCTGGTGTAGCTATAACTAAAAAAGACATTGATACCTTCGTCGATTGTACACTTTTTGGTGTCCAGAATCCTACAACAATACATGAAACAAAAGATAGTAAGAATGAACAAAATAACAAGAAATTCGTTGACGAATCTTTGGATTTTCTCATAGAATACGAATTTATACGCTTACTAAAGAATGAAGAAACTCAGGAGCAGTATTATGTATCGACACGACTTGGAAATGCTTGTTTATGTAAGAAAAATCTTATGAGCCTATAACATTACGAATTAATTGCTTCTGTTAGCTTCATCAATGCCTCCAACAGATGGGCTAATATTATTCGCTGAGTTACAAAAATCAAGACGTTGTTTCGTACTGGAATCTGAATTACATGCTATTTATTTAGTAACTCCGTATTCTGTATGCTATCAATTACAAGATTTGGATTGGCTTTTTTATCTCGATCTTTGGGAGAAACTAACACCGCCAATGAAGAGAGTTGGCGAATTAGTGGGTATAAAAGAATCATTTTTAGTTAGAGCTATGAGAGGACAAACAAAACTAGATTACAAGCTAATGCAAATACACAAGCGGTAAGATTTTTTTTTTTGTTATTTATGAAGAAATGTTTAATTAAATATAATATAGTTTTTATACGGCACTGGCTTTACAAGAATTGGTCAATGAAATACCTATGAATGTAGTGGCTCTTAAGTATAGATGTACACGTGGAATGTTACAATCCCTTCAACAAATGTCATCTTCATTTGCTGGAATTGTAACATCCTTTTGCAATTCCTTAAAGTGGTACACGCTTTCATTAATTGTGTCACAATTTAAAGAGCGTTTGTATTTTGGTATACATCGCGATTTAATTGACTTAATGCGTTTGACCGATCTTAACCAGAAGCGGGCCAGAGCGCTTTTTGATGCTGGAATAACGTCATTGGTTCAATTAGCAAATGCTGATATCTTGTGTATTGAAAAGATACTGTACAATGCTTTAAGTTTTGACTCAGTTAAAAATTACGAACACGAAAATGACCTTGAAGCCGCCCAACGGAATGAAGCACGAAATTTCGTTATAACTGGAAAGCCTGCTCTCACAGTATCAGATGCGGCAAAACTTTTCGTATTTGAAGCTAGGAAAATTATACAATGCGACATAGGAGTGGGAAATATAAACTGGTCTCAAACTAATTCTGATCAGAACCAAAAACATATAAATGGAAACAGTGAGTTGCATATGTCTTATGAAAATAAATATGAGAATGATATCACGAAATGTAATGCGCTTTGTACAACTGACCAATTAAAAAATAAGGAAAATACATGTCAGGAAAGCTGCTTACATGAAATTGAAAAATCAATAGAAACCTTAAACATCACAAGAGACATTTCAAAACCTTTGGAAAATAATATTGATCACAGTCAAAATATTAGAAAGCAACCGAGTATAACAAAAGAAAACCTTCATTTAACTCTGTCTACCACAAAGGCAAGTAAAAATATCTATGTAGGTAAAAATCTCGGAGCGAAAAATATTGAATTCACCACCGAACTCCACTCAATAGTACATTGTAATAAAAATAACGATTATCGAGATGTAAGAAAAATCCAAAATAATGAAGACATTTCTGAAAGCTATGAAAATGAAGTATGTAACGATATTGAGAAATCGTCTGGAGCGAAAAAAACGGATTTTCCAACAATTAATCTCAAATCCTTAGAAAATCGCAACGCAAATTTGGAATTTGAGAAAAGTGCAAGAGACGAAGTTGTCGGTGAACAAATAACTATTGAAGGCAAATCTATTACAAGCAAAAGTGATCAAGAATTGCTGAAAGCAAACCACTTGTCAGAAATAAAAAAAAAACTATGGACAAATGGAAGAGACCTGGAGCAAAATAAGTTAATGAATAGACTTGAAATCAAAACAACGTTCAATAACAGGCGAGAAATTCATAAAATTGTCGACGAAAATATAAACATTTCAAATAAATGTGCTGTAAAACCTTTGCCCCATAGAAAAATTTCACCAAATACACCAAAAGCGATATCTATTAAAGATCAGGGAAGTGCAGAATTGCTAAGTACACGACATCATGACAGTTTGAATACAATAGAAGAACAAAATAAATTAAAGTCTAAAAAGAATGAAAAAATATCTAATAATGCATTATCAGAGGATGGAGAACTTGAAACAATTAGTGCACCTATTAAAGGCACGCTAACAGCAGCTCCAAGTTTGCAGGAACTTCATATTTCAAAATATAATGAGATGAACTCACCCGAGGAGGAAATACCAAGTTCGCAACGCGTTATAGAAGAGATGCCTGATAGAAGGTTAGAAACACCAAAGTCCGCGCGAAAATTTCGTAATTCTAAAAATGTGCTTGAAATTCCATCACATAATAGCCTTGATGTCTCAGCTTTCTCAGTTGAGATGTCGTTAATGAACCATCCTATACAACTTAACGCGTCACACATTTTAAGTTGCTCGAGATTTGACAGTTACTCATCATCGTTCAAATCTCTGGATATACTAGATATTTGTGGAGACGAACAATTATTTAAAGGAGCCTTTAAGGAATTTATGGCATGTAAACGATTGGGATTTTCTTTAGGCATACAAAAACAATGTGGAAATAGCAAGCCGATAATAGGATCAAATTTACTAGTGAATCAAGGAGCAGGCTCGGAAACAGAAAGTAAACTAAGAAAATCATATGATTTTCAAATAGACGAAACAAATTACTTAGCAGGTATAGCATTTTGCATATCGGAAAATGTTGTGTATTATATGAATATGCAAAGGGAAGGATCTTGCACAGAGCTTTCGGCAGAATTGAAGATGAAATATTTGGGAATGCTCCTGCGGTCTTTGGATCATACTCTCATTGTTTACGAAGGCAAAGAACAGATGAAAATATTGCATAAAATATTAAATGGTATTGGAAAAATTCTTACTGCGTTTGAAGATCCTAAAGTAGCTAATTGGTTGCTCCAACCTGATAAAAACCATAATTTATATAATTTGGTATGTGCGCTTGCTTAGTTGGTTGCTCAACAAAATGTACTTATTTTTTATTACTAAAGGCTCATCAATTTGCCCCTGAGTGTTCATCTTTAGTCAATTTATGTGGCAATGGCCGGGGATATTATAGTTATGGCTTGGATTCGGATAGCGCCGTTTTGGCAAAATTTAGGTAAGAAATAATCCTTGTCTATAAGTTAGCTTGTATTCAACTCATTTATGCAATGGTGGTTTTGCAGATCTTCAGTAGAAGCATGTGTGGCACTACACATTTTGAAAGGACAACGGGAAAATCTTGAACGTATTGGATCTGGACAATTGCAAAAATTTTTTACTGGTAAAATTACTACATTAGGTTTTACTAAATTATATATATGTATATATATTCTTTCTTAGAACTGGAAATGCCTATGCAAATGTCGCTCTGTAATATGGAAATAGTAGGTTTTCCTACAAGCTCAGCGGAATTGCATAAGCTTTTACAGCAAATGGTTGATACTAAAAAAAAAATTGAAAACAAAATATATGAAATGCATGGATCCAAATTTAATTTGGCATCATCTTCGGCTGTAGCCAGGGTAAGAATTTTAAAATTACAACTGTGTTGTTATAATATATTTTCAAAGGTTCTAGGATTACATCGAAAGTCAAATGGTCGAATAAGTACTTCTAAACAAATACTTGAAAAAATAGATTCTCCTATATCGCAGTTAATAATTATATATCGTAAAATAAGTGCATCTCTAACAAAAAGCATACAACCTTTGTTGCAATGTGTTAAAAATGAGCGGTAAGCTCTTTATTTCGTGTTAATATTAAATAGCTTAAAAATATGCTTTTGTATTTTCTAGAATTCATGGTCAGAGCATCACATTTACAGCAACTGGCCGCATATCCATGAATGAACCAAACTTACAAAATGTTGCTAAAGACTTTGATGTTGTAATTGACTCTGAAAAAATTACAATATCTTGCCGAAGTGCATTTTTGGTCGGAGATGCTAGACGCTGTTTGATTTCTTCAGATTTTTGCCAATTGGAAATGCGAATTCTGGCACATTTATCACAAGACTCTGCCCTTTTGCATGTTATAAAATCAGACGTGGATTTCTTTGTAGCTATAGCTGCCCGGTGGAACAAAATTCCAGAAGACAGTGTAACAGAACAGTTGCGAAATGGAACAAAGCAAATATGCTATAGCATTGTATATGGCATGGGAATACGTGCCTTAGCTGAAGCCCTTAAGTGTACTGAACAAGAAGCTAAACTTGTATCAGAACAATTCCATGCTGCTTATCCGGGTATAAAGTAAATATATATTGTTTAAAATTATACCACAGGAATGTGTACATGAGTATCTGGTGTATTGTAATCGTGTTTTAGGTTATTCACAGAAAAAGTGATTGAATTCGCCAAAAGTAACGGCTACATTGAAACAATAACAGGCAGAAGGCGATATTTTGAAAACATATCTAGTGAAGACAGATTGATTAGGAGTAAGTACTTTATTTTATATTCATGAGAAACCTTTACTCAAAAATACCTTTCAACAAATAGACCAAGTTACGTTAAATTTTGTATTCTATCAATTTAAATGCATTTATTTTTTTATGCTGAGTGAAATTTGTTCAGCTTAAATTGTAGCTTTGCGAAACGAACAAAAAAAAAAATTGAAAAACTTCTGCGTTTTTATTTTTAGGAAGTATAAAACAAATTTATTTGATAGTTAAAATGCACTTTACGCGTATAGGTTTGGAATAACTAGAAATAGTTATTTTAAATGTACATATTTTCCACCTCAAGTAACACATAACTTTGTCCATTTAAGCAATTACTTTGAACTTATTGTTTGTAATACCATTGATTTTTGTAAAATTCGGTGTATTTTTTCTAACTATCGCATATCAGTAAATACGTATCGAACATCTAGAAAGAATATTACGTGTACGAGAGTTTTTCATGCGAAAATAAGTCGTAATCTGCAAACATCAATTTCACGCAGAATTCAGTATTAAATTTAACAAGTTAATTTGGACTTCAATAGAACCATTTCGTTCAACATACATATAATATCGTATTTCAACGCGTACTCTATTTCTCGTTTTCAGATCAGGCAGAACGTCAAGCCGTGAACTCCACAATACAGGGATCTGCTGCTGATATAGTCAAAAATGCTATTTTGCGAATAGAAAAAAGTATCTTAAAATATCACGAAAAACTAGATTTAGAGCCACATTCAGTTCGTTTAGTTTTACATTTACATGACGAACTTATATATGAAGTACCGGAGCAAAAGTGTAAGAAAGTTGCTAAAGTTATTAGTCGAACTATGGAAAATTGTGTAAAGCTTAAAGTTCCTCTTAAAGTGAAAATAAAAATTGGTAAAAGTTGGGGGGAACTGAAAGAGGTTAAGTTGTGATTATTGTATTAAATTAATTATATTAATGGGCATACTTATATGTATGTACAGTATATACAAATTATTTTTTGAAAGTTTTACGTACATATGTATATAATGTGGGTAAAATACAATTATACCTCTATATGTAATGAAACATTGTATTAAGTTATTGTAGATTTAAATTAAGGCTATAACATATTATGAGACTGTGTATAGAGAACAGGTGAGATCTTTTTATTATTTTATTAAAAAATTAACATTTTGTTGCGTGAAAATAAAAATCATAAAATATGTTTCACTTGCATTACGAGTATAATAATTTATTTTTTAGTTGGCGGTCTGTGGCTTAGTTGTTATTTTGCATAACGCTTTTATTGATATTTTTATTTAAAGCGTTCTTTCAGCGCTGTGGGCTAACACTCTAAAACTCTCTACTACTTGACAATTCGTCAGCAGTATACCTTCTGTTATTACCCACATCTCTAAGCCCATAGAGATACTGATAGAATAACCTACATCCAAAAAGTTATTTATATAATTTAGTCACGGCAAACAACATGGTATAGGCTTCTTTGCCAATTTTGCTATAATGCATACTTGACAAGGTTCGTAAATCTGAATTGGCATAGCTCGCACAACAATCGGACTTGCATCAACTGCTCAGCTTATTGATTTTTTATGTAAAATTGCTCCCAAGCTTGCTTGAAGAAATTAGCCTTTAGAAAAAATTCGTGCCCATTTCTTTTGTTCACATTTCCATTATATTGAAATAAATATTTTTCTAAAAACGGTGTTCAACATTTTTTTATTAGGAACCAGCTTTTCATTAAATATTCCTAGGCGTTACATACTGACAATTATACTTATTCTAATAAAGGGAATCTCTTTCTTACAAGCCTTGTTTTTGTGCCCATTCGGTCCAAGAACCCAAGTATGGTTTGACACTAAAATGAAAACATGCACGCATTGTGTGAGCATACTCGTACATACGTATGGATAAGAATGCGAAGTAAATCAAAATAATATGTAATTTTTAAAGGTAAGTAATTACTTTTTAAACCCCTGGGCTACTGCAAAATCCGAAGCTCTCTGTGCTCTTCCTCCTCTCAAACAACTAAAGATTAGCGGTGCATCTTTGGAAGGTTTAGAACGGTGAAATTGCATTTCAAAATCATTATCAGAGAGCAGAAAAGCATTTTCTAAGTCCTGCACTATAGTAAGATTATTAAATTACACACATAATGGAAATACATACACGCATATATTTATAATTTTTAATGATACAAATAAATTTATGTATGGATGGAATTGAGCATTTGAATATTTAATACATCTGCACATCCATACATACTTAAATATGTATCTATATCTACAGATGAAGGAACTTTACGTGGTATGTTAATACTGCATGGTATAGCTCCAGTTGAGGTTATTTCATCTTTATTCCTTACGTCTATTAAATATACTTCAGGACGATTTGATACATCTTTCACTTCATCAAATGATGCCATTGCGATCTACAAAAACTACGTCAACAACCTAAACAAAATAAGTTACGACTGAGCAAAACAACCATACAGACATAAAAAACGCAACACTGCGTCAAGCAACCGCCGAAAAGTTAGTTCTTTATATTAGGAATTAAAACAGGGGAAAAATGAAGACATTTTTAGGTATACAGTCGAACTTCCATATGTCAAATTTTCTATAACTCGAACCAAATCAAGAGCCAGTAGCGTTTAGTGCTCAAACTGTATACAATTTTACTTCCATAACTCGAACTTCTATAAGTTGAATTCCTCCATAACTCAAGTGAAAAAAAGGCACGTCTTTTTTTAAGTTCCGGAAACCCTTTTTTCGGGGGAATTCTCTTTTTTGCTTTTGAGTTCTTGTATTTTTTCGGGGGAATCCTTCTTTGCACGAAAGTTTTTAGATTAAGGTAAATTTAAGAACAAATGCATATGTAGCTGCCATGAAGTTCAGTTTAAGCCAAGGCGGAAGCGATGAAGAGGGCTCAGAGAAAGAAATTGTTCAACAGCCATCTAAGAATGATGTCTAAGATTCCTTTAAAAATTTGAATTCGTATCTACAAGCCAATGAAATGACAACTGATGATCACTTTATAGCTTTAAGCAAACTGGAATCTATTTAATGAAAATAAGAAAATAACTCTTCAGCCCAAAATAACAAAATATTTTGATCACTTACAACCGAAAAAAATGTAATATTTAATTTAGAGCAAATAAAAAGGTGAATTTGTACTTTGTATGTATGATGTCTCAATAAATTAGTAAATTTTAAGAAAATTCTCTAACTCGAGTTCTCCATAAGTCGATTTTTTTGTTGATAATGGAGATTTTACTTATGGAAGCTCGACTGTATTTTGAAAGTATTGTTACATTTCTGCACAGTCTGCAGTGGGGTTATAAAACATATGCGCCTACTATGTAGTTCCAGAACCGATTCACCGATTTTTATGCAATTTACTTCAAATGCAAGGCAACAATTTCTGTTGTATCTCTGCTAAGTATGCTAATAGAGTTAGCAAATAAATACGATCACATTTTTATTACGAAACGGGTGTGGTCGATTTTTCTAGAAAAGTTGTATCTACTATAGATCCGAAATAGATTGATTAATTTTTATGAAATTTACTTTAAATGATAAACAGCAATTTCAGCTTTAAAATGAATAAGTTTCTATGTCGGTTATACCTCTGCAGAACATGTAAAAGACCTGCAAAACAAATAGGTATCCTTTTTTTCTATTATAAAGGGGGCATAGCAGGTTTTTTGCGAAAAGTTGCTCCTATTATAACTCCGGAACGGATTGACCGATGGCAATTTAAGAATTCTTTTGTACTAATAACAAATTGCAATAATATTTAATTTTTTTTTTCTTATATTAATGAAAAATTTCGTAGTAAAGTTAGAAAAAACGATAAACAGAGAGTTGGACTGGTTCAATGAAGATAGAAAAAGCTGGTCGACTAATTTGAAGATCAATGTTATCAGACAGCGACTATGAAAAATGCATCAAACATCGTGTTTTTATAATTTGAATATAATTTTTCATATGAAATTGATTTATCCAATGTACATATAAAAATTGCTTTTCTTTCGTGCTTAAATTGTTTACTTAAAAGTTGTGTTTAAACTGCATAAGAATGTAATGTAATTAGCTAATAAACCCCGCTATAATGCAATCCAACCCCGTGAAATCGAGGGAAACTCTGTGAGCTTGTCCACGATCGGAAAAAATCAATTCACTTGGGTGCCTCCGTAGGAGATTGAATAATGGTCAACTTAATGAACCGGAGCTCGCGGATTCGATTCCTGCCTACACCATGGGTGTTTTCCTGCGGACAAGCCAAAAGTTTTGCAGGCAGAGTTGGTTAAAAAAAAAAATATGTATATGCATACACACATATATAGTTTCAACGAACATTGGGGAAACTTTCTGAAATGAAATTTTACGTAGTTGTATTGACATTGGATATTGCACTTTGTATAAGTTGACACTCGCGTTACAAATTATTATTTCAATAGTTTTGAAAGGAGCTATACACACGAGTCTAATTGTGCTAGCATATCATGAATACATAAACCATAATGCACGCACACCCTTTGATGCATGTACAATTTTAAGCCAGATGTTATGAAGTTAAGAAAAATTGTGCGTATATGTACTTCCAAAACATTGAAAATAAATAAATAATTACTTTTATAATTTTATATTCTTTTTTTATTAATACATATTATATAAAAAATATATGTATACTTTTGAAAAAAAAAATATTATTTTTTACTCCTTATACTTTTTAATTTTACTAAAACTTATTCAAAATAATTTTAAGGCATTTCGAAAACAAGTTTTATAAATTTAAAGCGTTATAATTGAAAACAAAATGGTTTGATAGATACATATATGAATGTATTTTTGACAAGAAAATATTAATTTTGAATGAACGTCGCACAAATATTTTTTCACATGATGGTATTATAATAAACTAATTAAAATAGTGAGTGCATTAAAAATTGCAATAAATAAGCATTCTGTGAAATACACTTACAGAATTAACATTTTTATTAAATATTTCTAAACGTTTTTATGTTTTTATTGGCTATGTGTTCATTACATGTACATATGTGTATACTTTAGGAATCGTATGTATATACTTTAATAAATCATATAATATTTAAAGAGAAGTGTTCTTACATATATATGTATATACATGTATAAATAAATATACATATAACAGATATATATTAAATTTTGACTTCGATTTCACTGCTTTTGTACAACACCTTCTTAAAAGACAGTACTCGATTTTTAAAACTCAATGATTTAAATAACAATTATATGTATGTATATGCATGTGTTTAAGTTCAAAAAAAAAAAAAACAAAATGCAATTGCAAATCCCTTAGACGTGGCCTGTTTATAAACTTATGCAAAGAGGTACATAAATTTATAGTTAAAAAAATAAATATTTTTCAGGTTGAAAAATAAAAAATAACAACAATAAAAGCCATAAGTTATCCAAGTAGTGTGTTAGATGCTTTTTTCAAAACTCAAGAAAAGAAATAAAAACGTTAAGTTGAATAAGCGATGTGTTATGAAAACAGTGTGGTTTACAATTAAACACACGATAATTGTTATCGATGTTTATAATTTCTGGTAAAAAGTATTGACACTAACACCGTTTCGCTGGGGGTACTAAATGATCGGGCAAAACATTTGGCAATTCATTTCCTTCCAATTTAACGTTGATTAGATGTAAAGCTAAAGCGAACTCATCCGAATCTAAGAAACCGTCTCCATCGACATCAGAAAGTTTCCAAATCTTACTTAACACTGAGTTCGGCAATCTGGATTTAATAAGCTCTTGTTTGGCAGCTGTAAAAATAAAACATTTATATACTCACATACATAAATTAATTATATTAAAGCGTAATATTGAAACTTACTCTGTCCAGATATTTTTCCATCGACAGGCGAAAGCTTATTGAATATAATATCGGTACGTTCTTTATCTCTGCCGCAAATCCAATCGTGTTCTCCAAAGCCTGCATCAATACCTTCACCTTTCATGTAACCGAAAGGTGACACTGTATCATCAATGACACCTTCGAATGCACCACCTGCGAAGAAGCAAAATAAAATAAATTAAATAACAGTCATTTGAAGAAAACAATATACAGATAGTTTGTATGCAGGGAAGTTTATGAAATTATCTACATACATATAACACAACCGTGAAGATATTGTCTTTATTTAGAAAATATGATTTCGAAAATATTGGCGGAAGTGCATACTACCCAACTTAGAAGACAACGAAAATCCTGCCCCGACCCTTTTTACATATATATTCGAATATATATTATGTATATGTATTTATAAATTTATATTTTTTTTTAATACTGGCGCTCATATTTTTCTGCATATGGAATTGACCAATATCAGGCCTACATGAACCAAAATATTCGATATACGAGTATGCTTGGACAATATTAGATATCTTGCACTCTTATTTACAATACCAGTGCTGTGTTCTCCATCCTTCATGATAGCTGAAGAAATGTAACAATCACAGCGAGCTGCAATGAAGTTTGTGCAAAAAATTCATGGAAGTGGAACAACAGTAATGGCTTTCCCTTCATCAGAAATTAATATCATCAGATATCTTAATTGCAGATTCTAACTTTGCACATTACAGATCCGCTACCGAATACAGATTTTAGCTGAAAAATTATCTTCAGACGAGACTCAGTTTAATTTTGGCTGCCATGCGAACAAACAAAATGCTAGCAACTGACTATCTGAAAACTGTGACAAGTTGGTGCAAAGTTTGGAATGGTGACACGGAAAGCACATTTAATTACGTAAACATTATTATTACATATCATCAGAGTTGCCCGAGCTGAAATATAAATATGTATGAACTGAAATAATACTTTTGCCCCTATTATGGTTCACAAAAGTTGTAAATTTGATGTTGTATTTTTGAACTTGCGACTATGGTTTACAACAGTTGTTTTTAAGTGTTGTTGTCAGACGCAACATCTAGATCTTGTAAACCATAATCAGAAAAGGTATAAGTGTTTCGTTGTCTGCTCTACATACAACACAACACTTAAGTGTTCTGAACCATAAAAGGGGTATTTATTTCATCAGTATGCTGCACCACAAACAATCTTTATTTTGAATACCAAATTTGATAATCATATTTAAGCTCGAGAAACTTAGTCATCAGAATTGCAGTCTGAGAAATAATATTTATAAAGTGAATTTCAAGGGGATAGAGCTACCAAAAACAGTTAATAAAAAAAAAATTCGCCTCGTCTATCAGAAAACATCTTTATGTAGGTAAAAATGGGACACACATACATACATACAAACACACAAAAATTTGATATCAAAAAAAAATTCATGAGTTAATATCAATAATGATAACAATTTATATAATTTATTATAAACTATTTCTAAAAAAGAAAATCAGTTAAAAATTTCGTTAAATTTTACAGCCCGCCCGAACATTTCCACCCAGCAATACTCGCAAAGGACAGAATTGACGCAGTATTGACGTCAGCTCTTACGTCAAAACATATTTCACTCCGAATGTTTATCTCCATACTCGTTTAATAAATTGTGTGAAGTGCAATGTTGATTTCTATAAGTGCACGGTGATGAATATTACTATTTCTTACTTTTCAATTATTCTTAACATTTTTAAAATTATTCCACCTTATGCTCGAAAAGATCAAAAGAATGCCAATAGTGAGAAGTGTTAAAAGTATCTACAAAATTGTAAATAACGCAAATGAAATAACATTTGCATTACAATAAAATTACACTCAACTTTCTCAAAGGCATAAAAGTATACAAAGCAGATTAGATTTAAGTGCAACAATTTTACAAAACTAGATTATCTCTAATGCGATTGTGTAATACAAAAAGGGGTGTAAACTGGTCTCTACAATCTTGGATTCCATAGTTTTTTAATACATTTTTTATATGAATTCTTAACCCTATACGCACTTTCTTCGTGGAATCGACGAACATTGACATATCAAATGCCATTTTAGTGGCGTATTAGTCGGGAAAGTTTGTTGCTTTTTCTTGCAGCCACAGTTGTTGCCAAGCTGCTATACAGAGTTGGCTCATACAGCCAAGTTATTCAACTCTTTGTGTTTGGCGGTGTGAACCAATAGAATAGCAAGAAGAAGTGAAATTGTGAAGAAATGGAGACACTTCGTGCCATGTGTGATGATAAGTGGTATGAGAAGCAGAAGACGGAGTACCAAGTCATCCGACGCAGAATATGCAGATGGGCAATACTCTACTGTCTCTATCTATTTCTCTTTCATCGAAAAAGATTTTACGGCGGGAAAAGAAATCATAAATCGTCAGCGCAAAAAGGAAAAAGTTTAATGAAGAAATTTGCAAATATAAAAAAAAAAAACACTGAATTACATTCTTTTCTGGCTATACTGACTGATAGGTCATCGACCATCACTTAATATATTATTTAGTTTTATAGTATAAGTTATGTTGCATTTATGTTCCCAGTCCATAGTTATACAAATTGTAGCCCTCATTACCCACTGTCGCTTAGTTACTAATACCGGTTCAATATTAACGTAATAACAGAGCAACATCAAATATAACAACAACAGTGTTGACCCTTATCTTAGTTTTAAGTAAATTACATTTGAGTAAATAAAGGACACTTAAAGTGCTTTTTATATCGCACTCACTGTGTCATAATATAACGGCACAAAGACTTTTCGTTGGCAGACTGTAGAAAAAGATCTGAAATAATCCTATTGCTCATAGTGCTGCTAATAATAATCAGCTTGAGACCCTTCTATACAATTTGCTAAAATAATTTTGAAGGAATCGTACATGGTCACATTAGTAGTAATATTTGGATCAAATAAAAAATTACTCCACGAAATGAGAGATTTTAGAAGGCGTAAATCTGGTACTTCAAGCTCTATAAGACTATAAATGGCTACTTATAAATACACTAATTGGCAGGATATTTTACACATCTTAAAAATAAGGACGAAAATAAACATTAGAGCATTTTGACTATGCAACCAATGAAGAATAACAAATTTGGAATGGGCAACATGCATAAAGCAGTAATTTGATTCTGTATCTCTTCAAATAAGTGAATCCCAAATCAAATCAGATTGATATCACTTTTTAGTTTCAACTACTGGTTCAATTTCAAGAAATCTTCTCTATCCTTCTGCCAAACGCAATGCCAATGAGATTTTCTTAAACTTAAAATTCAAAGTAAATTCGTCCTCCAATTAATAAAAAATATTGAATAATTAAAAATAAAAGCAAAAGTCTTATATTCTGTGGGATCTGGAGCGGATTATAATTGGGTCTCGAAAATAAATAATGTGTTAAAAATATAAAAGTCCATGTAAGTTTAAAAAAGATGTGAAAAAATCAAACTGCACACTCTAAACTTATTTAGCAATTTAATGCTAAACATGTGATATATTAGCCAAAAGTATATTCAAAAAAGTGGAACAGAAAAAGAGCAAAAAAAAAATACAACACAAAAGTACATCGTAAATGAAGAAAAATTTTAAAGCAAATAATATTGGTGAAGAAACTTGACGTTAATTAATTTATTAGATAAGCTTAGTAACAGAAGATGTGAGTAATATATTTTAAGGTTTTATTACTAGTAGCATGAAAATCTATGTACGTTGCTTATAAACAATTTATATATTTATTTCATTTAAATCTTGTGTGTTCAACATGATATATTCAAATATACTATATATAGTTAGAGGTCAATGAGCAAGAATTTCGATACTTTAGACCAGATTATGTCTTAATTACTTTATCTAAATATGTTAAAAGTAGAAATAGCAAGAAATTTTTTACAAAATTAAAATACATTAACACATACATATGCATTTGAAGTATATAAGAATTTGTGTGCAGTTCATACCAATGTATGTAAGAACGTATTTAAGAAAACGTAAAATAGATTGTGGATTTTGCAAAAGCTGGAAATGTTTTTATGCTTTAGTAGCATTGAATTCAAATGATTTTAGAATTGAAGTATCTTCTCGTCAGGGTATGTGCAGGGTGGTTTTATTAGGCAAAAATGTTTTACCTTAAATATATATAGCGGTCCAAAAGACATTTAGTTCAGAAAAAATCTCACTATTGAAAATATTCGGGTTGGAGATTTTTTAATTCCCCTCTTTAATTCCTTTCGTATCTCTGTCAGATTTGATGCCAGTTTTGAGACTTGTCAGATTTGATGACAGATTTGAACCATTTAAGGACATTTTTTTTCTTGAGACCTTAGTTTCTATTCATTCAAATTTCAATATTTCCTAAAAACTATTTTTTTTTTTGGAAAAATAAAAATTATGTTTATAAAATGCTTGCGCAGATTGGGAAAAGAATTAGCCTTTGAGTTGAGCGATCTCAATCATTTTGGAATATTTATATATATATACAGCTGTTGACAACTAATTGGAAACGCATTGTAGTATAGACGTGTTAGGTGTATAACTGTTGTATTATATACTTTTTTTAAATATATTTCACTATATTATATTCAAATATTATCTAATGTAAACAAAGAAGATAAATAACTTAAAAGAAATATTCATTATTAGCTAAATTTTTAATTGTAGGTCTCAGTCTTCAAATTATAGAGCGGCACCTAATTGGAAACGATAACACATTATATAGAAATAAGTAATGTTAACAAGTCAATGGCCTTATTTTTGGTTAATATTTAGTTGCAAATCCCTTTTGCTTCAACACTGCTTCACACCGGCTACGCATTTAAGATATTAGGCGTCGACATCGCTCCACTGGTATTGACTCCCACGCCACCTTTATTTTATCAAAAAGATCTTTCATATTTGTTATATTTTCCCGGCTTACAAATCTTTTTACGTCACCCCATAGGTGTTCAATAGGGGTTAAGTCCAGGCTGCATGATGGTCACTCCAAAACATCAATTGAATTCTCTTGAAAAAATTTTTGAGTCAGCTTTGTAATGTGCTTCGGATCATTATCCTGCTGATGTTTCCATATAACAGGCAAATACTCCTCAGCCCATGGCAGCATTATGTTTTTAAGAATTTCGATGTATTTTTCGGTATTCATAGTTCCATCAATTTTACAAATTGGGCCAACACTACTCCAGGAGAAGCATCCCCACACCATTATAGACCCTCCACCATGCTTCACAACGCGGGAAACATAGCGAGGGTTAAATTCCTGATTAATGGGCCGCCGTACGTACCTCCGACCATCAGGGCCAAGACGATTTACTTTTGTTTCGTCGCTCCAAAGAACATATTTCCATTGGCTATCTGTCCAATTCCAATGTGCTCTGGCAAATTTAACTCGCCGTTTTCTCTGAATTTTACTCAACATTGGCTTCTTTCGATCTGCTCTCCTATGTAAGCCAGCTTCGACCAAACGGCGTGCAATTGTTCTCTTGGATATTGTCACGTGGCTCGACTCTTGTATTTCTTGGTGAATTGCTGTGGATGAGAGTTTTTGATCGACTTTGGAGATACGCCTTATTAATCTGTCGGTCTGCGCTGAAGTTTTTCTTGGCGTCTTCTTTCGCAGAACGTTATAAACCGTGTTGTATTTATGCAAATGACGTATTGCATTGAAAACCATTTTTTTGGAACATTTCAGCTGCTCCGCAATTTCTTTGTATGACTTTCCAGCTGCACGAAGCTCAACAATAGAGCTTCGCTGCTCCGGAGTACAACTTTTATGTGTTCCCATTAAAAATCTTAAAAAAAATGATGATTTTAGGTCTAAATCGAAGTCCACTAAAAAATAATTACCAAAAACTTTTACACTTTTTCGTTTTAATTCGAAAATTTTGATCGCAAAATAATTGTTTCCAATTAGCTGCCGCACGTCTACTGAACTCAATATAGTAAGAAGTGAACAAGTTTCAAAAAATACAACGATATATGAAATTCACAACAAAAAAAGTGTATGCGTTTCATAGCAGAAAGAGTAACGAAAACAATGAAAGTATTTTAGGAAAAAATATAACGGCCATTTAGGAGACACATTCAAATAAACTCTTTTGGTTGTCGTTTGGTACATGCGTTTCCAATTAGTTGGCAACAGCTGTATATATATATTAGCCGAAAAACTCTAGCTAACAGAAAAATAAAGTTAGCACCACTGTACATATTCGGCGTACTCAAATTAGGCTTACCTGCAGTCATTTTTTCAACTAGAACTATATAATTATTTAACGTATTTAACTTTGGAGCTTCATGTAGATAAGAAAACATGAGGCCTTTTTTGCTTAATACCCTGTTTTCCAATTACTGCTGCTTTACAGTGTAGAGATGGTTATCATTTTATAATTATCTATTTGAGAGATTTAAATTTTTTAAACAATTGTACTTTTTAATTTTATATAAACATTAGATCGATATAAAAAGTAATAAAATTATAACATAACGACTGTAGGCAGAAGTTTAGAGATATGTTATCAAAATAACTCAAAGTAATTATTTTCTATAAAACTGCATATATCGTTGGTGTGAATTAGAAAGGTCCTAACTTACATTTTCTTCCAATAAATTGTTTTAGTGATTTCATTGTATAAACTAAAAAATCTATTGGCCTTTCTTCTTGAGACCAACGATATGCACGATATGTATGCATATAGAAATTTGAAAGCTTAGACCAAAATTTACAAAAGTTTGATTTTATACTACTCGCACATTAGTTTAATGTTATTTCATAAAGTAGTCTGCGTTTCGTTTCTGCAAAATGAGATTATTTGGGTGTGTCTTTAACTATAGGAAAATGAATCACTGTCAAACTTTTGCAATATCTGATGACTTCATTCTGCAATCAAAGTGCTAATTATATTTATCACGAAATCCAAAAAGAACGTATACTATTAATAGAGCAATTTTACAGACAAGTATGTACATGGATATAAGTTCTGATATCTGTTAAAGTTTATAAAAGTTAGGAACTTAA
Organism: Ormia ochracea; assembly: GCA_963402855.1. Taxonomy (NCBI): domain Eukaryota; kingdom Metazoa; phylum Arthropoda; class Insecta; order Diptera; family Tachinidae; genus Ormia; species Ormia ochracea. The sequence continues at coordinate 58,765,004 of OY727105.1, read as the reverse complement.
CAAACTGCAGAGCTAAAATCCTATTTTTACTAAAAAAAACCTTAGGTCCTTTTTAAAGAAACTTTTATTCAAAAAATGATGGTCTAAAATAAAGAAAACTTTACTTTTTTAAATTTTTTACAAAGTAGCCTTGTAAAATGTAAAATAATACGTGTTTCAACCAAAACTTATTAATATAGCTTATAGCTTTAATCTGAAAATTTTTTTAAAATTACAAAAACTAAATTTTGAAAAGCAGGTTACAATCCATCTATATGTGAGTTTAAATTGGTAAACTTTTATGAAGAAAAATAAGAACAATTCTTTGCAATCACTTCAACTTTAAAATTGATTAATATCAATCACTAATTGGTATAATAAATTTTTTCTTGAAGTTTCTGAAGAATCAATTTCCATACAATAATTTATATTCTACTGAATATAAATTATATTTATATTTAATTTAGTTCTTGAGACTTATTGCCTATACTTTATTGGTTCCAAAAATAAATTAAGAAACCATGTTGTAATCGGAATTGAGATCAATATACATATATAACGATATCGTAACGATTACTAGTAAACTGTCTACGAGGGAAGAGTTAACCGACTGCACGGGTAACAATCTTCAAGCTAACAAGAATCCTTTGAAGTAAAAGGAGAATTCATGATAAAGAATGTTGAAGGTTTATATAGTGAACACATCTCCTTTGTAGGAGCTAAACAGATAATGGTGAATTAAGGAAATGCAGGGAAAATGAGGAAACTACGAAGACCAGTTAAATTTTTGCCTCGTTCTCTCCGCACAGTTTGCTACTTCGTTTACCATATAAATAGCGCACTCATTTCTGATTACGGCATAGTGAGCAGTTGCCCAATATGTGTATACTTGAACTTCCTGGTGCACCATATTTGTTAATTCGCTTAATCTCATTTTAAATAAGTAATTAAATAATAAAAGTTATTTCTGCTTTGGAAATAAACTATTTCTTGTTGACACTCTAAACGAATGACGATTGTAGAAATGTTATTAATAAGAATTTGGAAAACTTTATCTCTGAAAATTTCATATTATCTAAAATTAATTTTATAGTTATTGATTAAAATACGCAGTTTGGCAACGTATTAATTTAATGAGAATTTTATATTTGAGGCTAAACAAGATCAGAGGTTTTACACATTTGCTGTTAATGTTGTGGTATGAAAAAACTTGCATAGTAGAAAAAATTATAAAAAATTAAACTGTCGTTACTATTATTATGTTATAAAATATTACGATGCATGTTTATTTCATTAGACCTGAACAAATAAAAACTTTACTTTATAAGGAGGAAATGAATATCAATTATTGTGTATTTTTCAAATACAAAAAATTAATTGTTATTTATGTAATTCTAGGAAACGAAGCATACTTATATTTCGATCTTAATGTTTGTACTTTACTGTAGCAATTACATTGAAATTACTTTCCTCCGAATACTTGAAAATTATTAGACTGCTGTTGCAATTTCTAAATTTAGGAAATATAAATTGTGTGAACACAACTTATTGAGTGTGAATATCACAAGCAATCTCTTGTTATGTTAAATTAATTGAAGATGCTCGTGAAGCTAAACTGAATTGTTTGTATGAATTTGAGATCTGAACAATCTATTTAAATCTACGTGAACAGACATGTATATTTGCATGTACGCCTTAAGCACTTGACGAGGTCTTTGCTCAAAGTAAAATTCGTTGATTTATATTTAAGCTTTGAACCACTCTAACAAGCATTTGAATTTCACTTGTACTTAGGCACAAGTTTCGCGCCACTTTTTATTAAGCTTTACTTACGTATGAATGTATCGGTAGAATGGAAACTTGTTTATTCAATATTATTAATAAAATACTTAGAAGTACATGCAGGCAAAGAAAACGCAGGCTAAAATAATAATAAAAAAATTAAAAATAAAATAGTCTGATAAAGGTAGAAAAAATAAATAAGCGTAGAAACACTTATTTGAAGAAAGATTAGTAATTTATGCGATGGCAGTTTTAATTTTTCTGCATCCATCCCCACACACACATGTGTGTTTGCAATAAAGGGAACGCACACATATATATATTTTATTAGAATGTATTATAAAAGGAAATACAAAAAAGTGAAGCACTCGAGTAGCAACAGCACATTTTATGTTTCTGCTTGCTATCAGATAATTTTTTTCACATTGAGATGTTTGCTCCAATTTTAGGTTAATAATTATAGGTAGTAATTCATGCCGAAGGAGGGAATCAAGTTAAATTTTGTTCAATTGATGTCAACCAAATAGATAAATTCACAACAAAACATATTTTTATGTGTATTTCATTTACAAATGGATAATTGAAAAAAATTATTGGAATTATGGATATGAAGATCTGTTTTCGTTATGTACTTTGCCATATTATGCGTCATCAAAAAAAAAAAAAAAAATAATTGGTGGACAAAAATTATTCAACGATTATGATTTAAATTAAAAATATATACCTATTTACATTTTGTTTAAATTGAAGATTTTAGCTTTTATTTTCTTTTATTCAGATTTCAGATTATTTTTTTTTATTTTACTTGTATATATATGTATACAAAAATTTTGAATAGAAATGTTTATAGTTACAATAGTATTATTTGTTAACTACATATGTATCTATAACAATGAGAAACATTTAATGCATCTGCTTTATAATAATTTTTTGTGTAGCTGATCCTTTTATAATGTGGAACATTTCTGAAATATTTATATTACTCTCTCAAACTAAAATGGTTATGTTATTAAAATTAGAGTAATGATAACTATTAGCAATGTAATGCTAATGCAGTTTTCTATATTTTTGATCAGATTTATATCTATATAGTCTTTGTTACAAGTTTTACTACTATTACTACAAAAAGGTATTTTGTACACTATTTTGTACATTCCCGATTTTCCTATTTTCCCTTTCTTGTTCTAAATAGTTTGCCTAATGTGTTACACATACATCTTGAATGCCATTGTATAATTATTATTATAATTATTATTGTATGTTTGATTTTTGTAATGTTTCACATATAAGAGGAAAATAAGTTAATGGACTTACGATTATATTTGGTTATTTTTTTTTTCAAATTCGTACAAAATTTATAGTGCCTTATTAATTGGATAATATAATTGAGTAATTATTATTAAGTAAAATATACTTGATTTCTCTTATGTTAATCCTATAAAAATAAATATCAATAATTTTTATAATTTTCCTAGCATGTATGTATTGTTCTTTCAAAAGAGATTAGTTTTTGGTACCAATCTGGTACTACCGAAAGTGATATACTATTTTAACTATGTGCGCATTCAAATATTTGCAAGCCAATTAAATTATCATCCATATAATATTACATTTCATGTACAATTTTAATGTCTCCCCAAAATTATTTAATTTTGGAGTTAAAAAAAATCTTGAAAGTTGCAGGTCAAAAACTGCAACAAAGTAGGTAGATGTGAAAAAAGAGAAAAAATTTGAATTTTGAATTATTGTTTTTTTACGTCAGAGGAATTATAAAAAGTTTTTTAACTTTCAAAAAGTTCTTTCCATCTCACAAACGAAAGCAGAAACAAATTTGACGAATAAACTTTGGACCGTTGCTAGCTAATTTGTTAGCGAGATATCGAACCAAATATAAAAATTAAAAGAGACCTAAAGTTTAAAAAGAGGTTAATTTATTAAAAAATAATAAAATTAAAAAAAAAAAACATTTTAACCTTAAACTATGTATACAGCAAATGCATTTCTTGCGGGAAATTCCATTGGTAAATAAATTACTAAATAATTGTTATTCTTGTTTTGATTGTAATTTACAACAAAAAATTTGTGGAAAATGAGCCGTCAATCACTTCTATTCACAGGTAATAAATAAAAGAATTACTGCAATTTTTAAAAAATCAGTTATCCAGCCATTTCCTTTGCTGATACCTCATTGATTGCTATTGTAATTACGAGAGAACAGTCGTTGATATTAAACGTAAGACATCAAAAAAAAAAAAATTTGTTTCATTAACCGACTGGGGTTTAGAGTTCACTGAAATCGTGTGTTCACTTTTGTTTTGGTAGTAAATGCAACTGTTGAAAGGTTTTGACTTCTTCCTTATGGATTTTTTTAAATACTTAAATCTTATTACATAGTGTTATTACCTTTTTAAGGTTTGAATAGTAATTAGTTGCAATGACTTACATATTTGTGTTATCATGCAAAGAGACAATGACTTCATTTTGGCAAAGGTAGCCAAATATTGAAATTAGCATGGCTTACACATGATTTTGTAAAGAAATTTCAAATTGACCACTATCCAACTTTTGCAATCTGGCAGAGTGAGTGCTTGAATATGTTCGACCGTTATTATTATCTAATTATTATTAGGTTAAATGTAAAGAAGTTGTCGTACAACCCGATTTTGGGCGACTTGATAAGTCCCTTTAGGAGGTTCAATATATAGAACACAATTTTTTCACAATGTACGAATAAATTAAAAAAACATTTATTTATTTTTTAATAAGACCTCAAATAAAAGCAGACCTTCCACCAGTGATTAATTTTTAATGTAAAAGTTTTAAATCAGTGTTTACCAATAAAGGGTATTCGAAAGTTAACGCAAGATTTGAATTCATTTTTTTTTTTTAAATAAGATTTTGGTTTTCTGATTGCATTTTTTTTTTGGTTGAACTATATAGCATATGGGATACGGTTAAGTAACACATGTACAACAACACTTGTTTTGGAAATGTTCCATACACATGGCTAAATGTTTATGTTGTGTTCTTGTTGGCATAGATCTGCAGTTTGAAATAACCACATCAGAAGAAATATAACGGTGTTAAATTGCACGATCTGGATGTTCAATTCTGATAACTGGAACGAAAGAGTACACGATCTGGGAATTACTGAAGCTGCGGCATGGCATGTGGCACCGTCTTGTTGACACCATCAATATCATGCAATTTCATAATATCGTGCAGCTGTCACTGTTTGGCCAGCCTAATTTTTAAAAATGTATTGTGCAATTAGGTCTCCATCACAGAAGTCACACAACGCAGAGACAGGTTGTGGATGCATTTGTTTGTTTATTTTTGGTGACTAAAAACGGCAATAAATGAATATGTGCACTATCGCTTGGTTTGATTTTGCTTTATATTCAGCAAATAAAATATTGTGCAGTAATAAAGACTTGGCTCTAACACAAAATGCCATATTTTTACTAGCACTAAACTGTCTAAAATTTAAATTTTGCGTTATTTTTTAAATAAAAAAGCTTTAAAAGTTTTGGAATGACATCATGAATCAAATAAAACTTGTACCCTCATTTAATAAAATATGAGCAGTTGACAAAATTAACAGAAACAAAATTGTCTGAAAAGCTACAAACATTTTAAACAAATAGCGATGAGAAGATAACTGTTTTACACAATATGCGTACATATGTATGTAAGTCTGTAATCAAATGCGATAAAACATTTTATAGACAATGATTTTAAAATATCGCAGTTTGCAAGAAAATTTAATTTGTTATATATTAAGTTGGATGATTTGCAAACCTCCCTATATGTGATTTAATTATTTGAATTCGGTAGATGGGCAAGAAGCATACATTTAATTACTAATAAAAAAGTCTTCTAAAACTTTACAAATATTAATAATTCTTTATGCGCCCTAAGCCCGCAACAGCTAATACTCAACAAAATATTAATTAATATTAAATATTTGAATACATTGAATTTGATTTCATATAGGATAATCAATCATATAGGATTTATAACCATTATGTATAAAGGTGAGCTAAAAGATATGCATTAAAAACTTTTAAAAGCGCAGTCACAACGATTCTGCTGGAAGTCTCACTTATCTCCTAAGAATTTGTTTAATTAGTAAGTGTATAAAAAAATTAAAGTCTCATATATATTTTTTTATGTGATAACGAAATGTGTCAATAGTTCCATGTGGAATGTGAACTCTCCGAAATCACAAATCTAACAGAGGATACATAGTTAGAATCTTATATACTTTAGCCTGTCATTCTAGCTTTTAAAACCTTGGAACGAATGGTAAACTTAGAATATTAAATATGCTCTTACCAAGTGCAGATAGCTTGAGAACAAGTTTCGTAGCAGCTTTTCTAGAATTAATTTAGAATAAAAGCAACTGAGGGGGTGTAAGGCTACAAGCATGAGAATGTGCAGGTAATTTACACTTCCTGCTGCAAAAAAAGGAACACGAACTGGATAAAATAAACACTCCACGGAGAACGAAGATTTCTTATTAATGTGTATCCAACATCTAGAATTATTTATGACTGATTCTAAAAGAAAAAATACTTTAATCCGATTCTCACAGTTGTTTAATACCAAAGTAAATGAGAATTAGTAGGAATGTATATATCCACATCAAATAGCGAAGCTGAACCAATTCCGCCCCATTAATAAGATGTATCTGATGGCACATCGTCGGTCTTCATGTAACGCATGTATAATAAATATTAAAAAGATGATAAAAGTTATTTCTTATTAAGCATTTCATTAATACAACACATGTGTGTGTGTGTGTACAGCATTAATTCAGACACCCATAGATGAATATCACTAAATATTTTTTTATGTTGTAAGCTTTCACAATAGAATTCTTATTTGAAACAATTTAAATGTGAATCAATCATCTACCACGTTTAAAAACCACAATTTACAAATCATACATACATAAAACAGAAATAACTTTGGATTAACTAAATAAAAATAATTTACACATGAAAGCTTTTCGTTACAGTAGAAAGCAATACCAATAAAAATTTTTTTAAAAAATTATACACCATGACTTGTTTTATTTTTAATTAATACACCATTATTTCTATTTATGAATATACATACAAACAGCATATGCATATGCATGCATGTGGGTATATTGCACAAATTAACAACAGAAATATTTTAAAGGTTGATTAAAGTTTTTCGAGATATACATTATTTCTCTATATATTTTTAATATTTGTTTGAAACAAACCCGGTCAATAACATATGAACACCTTTCGGTTACGTTATTTTGCATAAAATTATATTTTATGCATTTCTTTATTTACAATGAAAATGCAAGAAAAACGATGGTTGCTTCGACGACCTACGTTTTCGGAATAGAAGAATAATGATATCCGGTGGAATATAATACACAAATGAATGCAACACTTGAAGCTTACATACATATGTTGGTGTTAACTAGGAATGAAATGGCTTCAAAATATGGCACATAAATGTAGAATGATGTATGAGCAGAGGTGTCTTACGCTTCGGCGGTTTGGTGGGGAACAACTTACTTCCAACTGATAGACACACGAATTAAATTGAAGGCAGTTGTGCCTTCATTTTGGAATACTAATCTTTTTTGCGGTACTAATTTTTTTTTTACATTCACTACTTTCGATAAATAACATTTAATTTAATTTAGATTTGAAATATTTTGAAGACAGTAATATTTACAGAAGAAAAATGTTTTTATGTTTATGTTACCGACTACAATTTTATTTATTTTTTATCAATTTGACCTTAATAGAAACAAATAATTAAATTGTTCTATATTACTCTTAAATATGTGTAATAAATTACAATGTTATAACATTTAAATAAAAATGTGTGAATAGATACTTGAATAGGTAAGCAAACAATTTAATTAGACATTCGATATTATTACATGGAGAATTTTATAAATGTGTTTGAGCAAACAAGCCAATTCAAAATTTAATAGCATTAATAATAAAATATACTTGGTATTAAAAAATTTTCAGTGCGAATAAAACTAATAGGTAATTACCGTCTTCTATATATACATACATACATATATGAAAACTCGTTAAAAAAAATTGTTCAAAAATAGTTAACAAAAGATTCAGCAAGTAATGGGAGCGAAAAACAGAAATTTACAAAGTTGGCAACAAACAATTTCATGTGATTCATAAGATTTCAGATGTAATGTTGTTTAATAGATTGATTTCTTAATGAGCTTCATGATATATATATTTTTTAGCAGGTGGCTGGCCTCAGCAGCCAGTGCTTCTACACATATTATAATTATATTCATATAATTGTAATATTAAGTAAATAAGAAGTATTTTTATACTATTTTTTAGAACAAATCCACTGCATAAACAAAGATTTTATAATTAAAGAAACCTATGCAATTTACGACATAAATTTATTACATATAATTTAAAATTCGATATCCACTTACCTTTGATTACTGGCTCCGACACTAAAGTCATCTCTTCTTGAGGAATCATTTCCATTAACCTGGCGATATCTTTAGCCAACATATTGTCGACGATGTCCAGTAGGTGTGGCTTCAGTGTGTGAAACTTTATAAAGTCTTGATGTTGTAGAATTTCTTGCATTTTTTTAACATCAGGGAAGTCGCCAGGAGATATTGAATGTTCACGTTGAATGCGATCATAAATTTGCCCCAAATTTTTAATTAACTCTTTCTTTTTACTCTCTTTACCAAACACTGAAGGCATATCTTTACGTAATTCTGAAATTATGAATGCGTGCACTTTGGCAAGACGAGCACGTTTAATTAAATCGTTAAGCTTTCGAAGAGCGGCATTACGTGGCAGAGACTGTAAATCACGGAAAAGATCTTGCTCTTCATCCTCAAATAAACGGCGATTAGCATCAAAACGTAGAGCCTGGTCCCAAAAGGATCCAATATAAACGCGGGCTACCTCAGGGGTCTGCAGAACTTTGCCTAAAGACCACATTAAAGCACCATATACACGCATTAATTGTTGATGGTCAATCATATCAGCCTTATTCAAAATGATACGAATTTTATCGTCATGACCCTTGAGAGCCTCAATAGATCTGCGAAATTCATCAGATATGTCCAATTTATGCGCATCAAATAATAAAATTATACGATCAACACGTTCGGCAAACCATTCCAAAACTCCTGTGAAATCGTAACCTCGATCGATACGTTGTTTTTCACCAGACAAAATGCCCGGTGTGTCTACAATCGATATCGCCTGTAGCACAGGCGAATTAACTGTGGAGCATTGAAAACGATTGAGAAAAGCATTGCCGTATTTGCTTAACGGACGGAATTGTTTTTTAGGATCCACTACTAAGGCATTACCGGGAATAACACTCTCTTTTTCATCATGCATTACGGAAATAAAACGGTCAGTTGTGGGTTCAGGACCAATGCGGATGCCAGGAAAATCTCTCTCCAATAGATAACGAATAAAAGTTGTTTTTCCGGTTGAGTATTGACCAACTAACAAAATCATAGGCTTTGCATCGAAATCAGGATCTTCCAATTTTGGAGAGTGAAAGTCATGAAATTGGTAATGTTCTTCCAAAGGCAACAGTTTACTTTTGTAAATTTTTTTCAACTCTCCGATAACGTTTTCAACCACTTCTTGGTTGGACTTTTCACGTTTCAAAAAACTAAACATTTTAATTTTTGTTTATTCTCAGTTATTATTAATTTTCTAATATTTGGTTAATACTCTCTTGGTTTTACCGCCCCAAAAATATATTCACATAAAAAAAGTTTCTTGATGTATTAATGGAATTTAATGATTCACACAACTATAAAAATTTATTTTTGGAAAAATTTCGTCACTACGATTTTCCGTAATTTATTCACACACACTCATTTAATATTGTAAAAATATATATTTATTCAAAAATTTGTGCTTTAAATAACAGGTGGCTTATGCTCGACTATATAAAACGTCATCAGTTATTAAAATTTTAAAAGATATGAAATAGACATTCTCTGCAATTTTCTAATTGAAACTGTATTTTAATGGAATACAATTATAAAAAAAACATCCGTCTGTTCAATGTCCACGTACGGTATATTTATTTTCTGCTTTACGGATGCAACTCTGCTTAAGAATTAAACGGAAAAATTAAGGCGAATTCAATATAGTTGTTGTAGAGTTGCATATGTTTGTATGGATTTATGTCAAACACCTATTGTTTACCAGGTCAACTCCCTAGGACAACAGCTATTTTGGAAAAAACCAACATTTTGTATTCATTGAACCTTTGTAAATTAAAAAAAAATTTTATACTTAAATTCTTAATAATTTGTTTACGTCGAAATAATGTTGTAATATTGAATTTCGGGTTTATTAAATAAATTTAGATACATATCCTGTCATCTATGTGAAAAATAATTCACAATTACGTAATATAGTGAGTAAGACAGCAATATTTTAGCCGCTCGAGATGTCACTTTAAATCTAATGATAAAAAATTATGTTCACCATTTTGTATAAGTGACCACGGAAACTTTGTGTGGATGCTGTCGCTAATAGTTTTTGAGGTAATTGGGCTCGAAAGCTCTTGGTGAACAGTATAGTATAAAATGCCATTTTTTTATTCTTATACCACTACTTTCAGTTTTAGTAAACAAATTACTGGTTGTATTTCCCAGCTTTTTTTATACAGATATAAAAAGTGTTATGGAAAAAATGGGTTTTGAAAATAAACAGGATGTGGCAAATTCGCATTGTAAAAATTTGGCAGTACTTTGAGAGCGCCGATAGGGTTTTAAAATATGTACGTTTATAAATAAAAGTACACAACAAGCTATGAAAAATATATAAATTAAATAAAAAAAATGGACTGTACCGAAATTATTTCATAGAGAGTCCGAGTTTAGTTCATAATCCGTATTCGTAAATAATTTATTGTGAACAATTGCGAATATTACTAATAGTAATGAATTTCATTTTGCATATAAATCCAAACTGAATTAAATTTAAGTCGAGGGTGTTGACTTTCGATATAAAGTTTCAATTTTCGGTTGATATTGAAATAGAAAAAAACGTGGCAATACAAAAAAGTACTCAAAGCTTACTCTGATAATCAAATATCATTTTAATCAAAAATATTTAGTTGTTTAATAAACAATTATTATTTTCCTAAGTCCTAAGATATTAGTGTTATAACGGCCAGATTATAACGTGACATGGGCGAAGAAAAGTTATTTTTTAAATTCTCTTTGATGATTTGAAATATTCTAATTCTATGACGATCAAGGTCCTGATATCCTGATATGAAAATAAACATCATGCTGAAAAAAGGAAATATTTTTTTTCCTCTTTGAAAATTTTAAACCCTCTGACACTTTTGGCCATTGTTCGCCTTCACACGAAACTGTAGCATATCTTTAATTTGTCTTAAGACCGTAGTCGATTTAAATCGTGTTCTTCAGCTTGCGGTAAAAGAGCTCAATTTAGGTGTACCCCGATTGTATATAAAGAGACATGCCACTTCCTTTTTTCCATAATGAAATTAGGTCATAATACATAAGACAGCCACTAGTAATATTGCTTATGTTAGGCTTTCATTAAATGCACAATAAAAAGCTTAGACCAAATCATATTAGTGTAGTCTCTTGGACAGGCTTACACAGAGCAGATATTTCTGTGGTCGTCATAGTAAGTTACACCTGTCAATGTAAAGAAACTTCTTGCATTATGTTGTATTAATCTGGTTTTATGTTTTGCTGAAATTTATGATAACGCTGACTCAATTAGTAATAGAAAGCTTGACTGTTTATACAAAAATGTTGCCCGATATACACACATACATACGTACATATATCAATTTTCCTCAAAACTGTATCACGGCTCGGTCAATAGTCTATATACATATACATACGAGACTTTATTTCTGAATCAGAAGAGTTGGTAAAATTTTCCAATAAAAATCCATAGTTTTATCCTGTTTCCTTTCGAAGTTTTAAGTAATGAATCGATAAAGACGAATTCATATTAGCTAAACTTATGACTACAACTATTTTGCAAAAAAAAATCACTTTTTGTACTCCATTTTTGTTAAATAAATGTCTGCATGAGCTTAGCAGAGCATTCAGTTTTTCCTGATATAAATTCGCCTTGGATATTGGATATAATTTTTTATGTATTTTTGTTTATTTAATATAATTTATTTTTTATATTACTAGTAAATATAATTGTGTTTTTGTAAATTAAAATTATTATTGTTTTGAGTTCATTTTAATTCTTTTTTAAATTTCAAAAAATAAAAGGACAAAAATTAATTACTTTTTAAAATTTTAAATACACAATTACAATTTTGTTTTATTAATAATACGAGCATATGTGTATATAGAGGTTTAATGGTTAAGGAAAATCCTTACCTTTAATATCTTTCCTTTGTTAATTACTTAATTTTGTGGTTGGCATGTTTACAGAGACAGTTAGGCGATAAGATAATATTATTGTGCTCTGCGAAAGACGTTAAGTGATCTCTTCCTCTTTCATTTAAGGGAATCGCTGTGATATTTCTTCACGTTAATCTAACTTGCCATGTAAATAGTAACCGAATCACAAATTAAGTAATACTTTTGTGTCATTTTAGTTTATTTATTTTATAAATATTATTGTTTTACTTTACTGATTTTAAATAGGTAGGTTAGTAGTATATGTATATGCACTTACATACATATAAATATGTTTCAAAACATATGCATATGTACGTAAGGATGTAAGTGCATATACATAAATATATTTATAGAAATATATATAAGTAGTAGGGGTAGATAATATATTAATTAATATTCCAACATGAGACAAACAGCATTAGTTATTTTAATTTTTATTTTCTTTTAATATAAATAGATTTTCGTTCATTTATCAATTATTGTTCATTAATCTTGTTTAATACAATAGTTGTTCGTTGGAACTAATATTTAATATTTTGTTTTTATTTTAAACGTTTAAAGATGTGTGTTCCACTTTTTGCAATAAATTAATTCTGACCATTATTTTTTTAACTGATTTAAGAATTCTTCACTAAGTGGATTCTTGTTTTATTTTTTTTTTCATCATTATAATATAGTTTAATAAATATACGTGTATATATCTTAGTTCTTTATTATTTCTTTATGCTAATTTAATTTCTCTTAGCCCTTAAAAATATAATAAATCTCATAATTCTTGTATAATAGTAAATAAAAAAATTAAGCAACACACATTTATATTAAAGATAAAAAGGAGTATAATTTAATTTTAAGATTTACTTTTTAAACAAACAGTTATCTATTCAAATTTATTTGTAGCGATTATATGTATTTGAATCTATCTAATCTTAAAATTTAGATTTCAGATACACATATAGTAACAAAAATATATTATATAAAATATAATTTATAAATTAAATTTTTAAGACATGTTTATGGCAATTGAGGGCAAAATCACTCTCTAAAATAAAAAAGATAAAAAAAAATTAAATAAAAATTTGTAAATAAATGAAAATACATGTAAAATAAATAAATTTATTAGTTGTTGATGTAAATTTAAAATAATACATTTTTCCACAAGTTTAAGAGTATTCCTGAAATCTTAATTATTCATGTGAAATTATACAAAATATTTCAAATTTTGTACTAATCTAACTAATAATCTCTTATTTAAGGAAAATATTTTAAAGGTTCTTGGAGCCTTTAGTATTAAAACCCCAAATGTAATGAAAAAAATCATAGCTCCATTTGTGTCATCCGGTCCATTTTGATTTAAACAGCATAGTTTTGCAAGTTTAAGAGAGCCTTCTCAAAGAATTAAGAATTTATTTTCAGTTTACTTCAGTTTAAATACAAGGACGTATTTTTGAAGGTAACTGAATCATACACAGGAGTCCGTCCTCTGCTCACGGATGTAATGCCTCTATCATACAATGGCGAAAAAACAGGAACTGAGCACACACCTATTAAAGGGAAATATTGAAGGAACTAGACTAGGCTAATATGCCGAATACATATCGGAAACTGGTTTCGAAGAAACCTAAATTCATCAAACGAGACAAATGCTTCAGAATTCCGGTACGTGGCATATATTAAGCACCCGAGCTAATCGAATACGCATCATGCTGCGTAGGCTCAATATTTGAGTTTGTCATTTGTTATAATTTAAATGCGTAATACATATATAAAAGGCGCCGTATGTTGGCAGCATTTAAATATTCTACACTTGCAAAGTATATAAAAAAAACTTTAAGCCTGACGATTTGGTCGACGCATATTTTATTTAAAATTTTTTGATTATTCAAATATCAAATTGACTCATTATTGGTACGGAAACTTTTTTATAATTGTTTCAGTTATTTTTAGTCGATCATACGGAACGGCTGAAGCAGAATTGTCTATAGTTTTAACCAAGACTTTTCACAGTGTTAACCATGAAGTTTTAATTCGTACATTAGCACTCATTTTTCCTCTGCTTATACATATGTACCAGACATATGTATGTATTGAATGTAATTATATGTAGATATGTAAGCCAGAGAGTTTAGTTATGGAGTTGATATTCTTATTCTATCTTCTTAATTTAATCGCTTTATTGAGCCCACTAACACTCCGGCTATGCTTTTTAAAAGTTAAAATTCTCTGTTGAATTAAATTTGTGGAGCTCTAGAATTGTCTTCAAATTATGCTAGATGTTAATTTATTTTTCAGTTATGACATTCACTCATTATGATGTCATTTATCTTTAAATTATGATATTATAAGTCCTAAAATTAATTTACAATATTTGTGTCTAAAGACATTTTCCAGGAAATGCGTGCCCAACTATTAAATTTATCGTAATCAATTATCACATTCCTTAAGAGAAATATATTTTACACAAAATGATACATTACCTCTATACGAAATTATCGTATAGAAAACATATAGAGTATTATATTGTATTCATCTTTACACATTACCATATTACCTTGTCAATTTATTAATAAATGGCTCTAGAAACTCGGTAAAATAAAAAAAGCTGCTAACTTTTCTAATTGCTTGAAAATATATTATAATAACCATAGACTTTTAGGAATTAAGACATTTAATTTATACTAAATGCTTAGTTTTTATTGAAACATTATATGAAATTAATAAGTTAAACTTTTAGACGGCACGATGATTCTGGAATTCGGTTAGCTTTCAAGAAATAATCTTCTCGACATTATCTACTACAATATAAATTCTTAATCTAGAAACCATCATAACAAACAAAGTTAAATGTGAATTTAAGTATGCACTTGAAATACATCAGAATTTTACTATAAATATTAGCAGAAATAAAAATAATATTTGATATACTAGACAATAGAATCAGACTTAGATTGATAAAGCAATAACCTGCTAAAATACACAAATACACAACATATACGACTTGTTACATATGGCACATGATAAAATAAAACTTGATACAAGCAAAAAATTAATAAAGGCTTTAGTAAATGGAGTCAACAACAATATATATAAAATAATTATTTATATCTTAACTAAAGATTATATTAGATTAAATCAAGGAAGGCCTAAACTTAGAATGTTATTCACTATTTGTAAAATACTTATTGTCAGAATGATCTACAAAATTAATAAAGTATGTACGGTAGGTTAAAACAAACGAAAAATAAATATGTTAGTGAAAGGTAACTTTATGTAAACTGGGAAACAAAGTGATAAATAAATACGTTTTGTCATTGTAACTTCCGTTAATTTGAAAGTATTTTTTTGAAAAATATAAGCGTCTACTTTGAGCAATATTTTTCGAATACACAAGGATAATGATGCCGGTGTTTATTCGTACGCCTATATTTATGCACCAATATTTTTCAAATTTCCTTCACCTTGAATAAATAGATATTTATAAAATACAGCTCATTCAAATGAGTACAGCTTGCCGTAAAAGTTGGGTGAATTTGCTACATGCTCTGTTTATCCGTCCGATAGACGGATAAAGCAAGTTATAAAGATGCTCCCTACTCTTGTATTAAATTTTATTTTTAAATTTTATTTATTTATTTTAAATTTTTATTTGCGCAACAACTGCTTGTTTAAAAAGCAAAACAAGTTTATAACTAGGTCATAAATCATATTTTTTCTCTGCTTCTGTGAGAAAGATCAAGGACATTTATATGAAGGACAATTGTATAATATAATCGTGAATCATTTCTTTTAGCAAAACAAGTTAAAAAGATTAGTTTGTTGTTTCACCATTGAATGATTGTGAGCAATTTTTAAATGTATTGGTATTAAATTAGTGCATTTATCGCATTTTAATTATTCGAAAAACCATTAGTAGCGACGACTCAATTTGACTACTTCCTTAATGTTTTAAGAAAAGAAATAGTAATCAAAGGATGAACGGAAAACCGGTTAATTACATGTAATTATTAATTAATTAGTGAAATTCAAAATTAGTAGTATTAAAGAAATTACTTAATGGAATTTTTTTGCTTTTACATTTAATTTAAAAATTATGACACATACGAGACAATATTGAATATAAAAATTATAAGAATTATTTAGTTTTAATAAGGTTTTTAATTTAAAGTTATTTTTTTATGTAATACTTAATAATTTTTGTTTTTACCTTATTTAATTTTTTTTTGATACATTGTAATTAACATTTAAATTGTAAAATTCATTTTAATTAATAATTTAGTTAATAAATCAGTTATTGTGTGCCAATTTAATTTAATATTTCTTTCCATAGACATCAAAAAATTACATACATGCGGATACAAAACTCACTTTTTCATATTATATTCTTTAAACGGTTAACTTTAAGCTTAGAAAATCTTGTTCCATCATACTATGATCAACGTCTTTATATATATATATATATATATATCAATTAATTGTCAGCCTCCTTGTTTTCAGTTGTTGTCGCAGCTATGGTAGGTATATTTTATATTACGTTTAGTTCAAGGCAGTTTAGTTGCCATTGGGTAAGGGAACTACGACTTGCACGTATGATTGTGGAAAATAGCCAGTGCGGCCGTTGAGTGAGCCTTCAAACCAATTGTCGTCAACGCGATTCAGCAGAGTAATAATTTCATGTTCTTTAAAGCCCAATTCACCGGGATTTTGCGGCTCGAAATCGTATAAAGCCTGGCAATAGGGCTGCATCTGCTGGCGTGACGGGGTAGTTGCCATCGATTTAGCAGGAGAACGCATGGGCGATTGCAGAGGAGACGCACCAGTCACCCTGTGATGAGCTGGTGTGCCCGAGCTCTCCGAGTCATTGCCCATACAATCTAAATTCAAATCGAGAAGTGATTTGGGCACAAACTCCGGCTTAGGACGTGACTCGGCTTCTTCACGCTTTTCAGATAACGTCTCCTGAAGGCCACGCAAAATATCTGCGCATTGCGAGTGGAATTCGTAGAGAGCCTCGGCAAAAGTACAGAGTTGCGAAACTTGCTCGGTATCATTCTCCAGCAAGTTGAACATGCCCATTTGGGCAAGATGCATTGATTCTTCGAATTTTTCCTCGGCCCCACGTATTTCATCATCTTTTGCCTTCTGGCGACGTTTGCAATCGAAGTCGAGTCGTCGTCCTTGCAACTTTTTACGATGATGCATAACCTCTTTGAGGTCTTTTGTCTGCAGATGATGCAATGGCTCTAAGAAGTTTTGCTTTATATTGTCGTCCAAAGAGTACTTAACATCAGCCATTTGTCGCAGCGCTTCACCAAATTCAACTAGCGCTTGCGCAAAAACACTATTATCTTCTCCCAACTTCTTGCCATAGGTTAACATACAATCAGATAAAAGACCTTCGGGCTGGGGATACGTATTGGATTTTGCCTGTCCAGACAATTTAGAAATACCTTTAACGGCAGCCATCTTAGCCCTAGCTGTGGGATTTGGTTGCAGAAATTCTTTTGTTTTCACCTGCAACTCTTCCACTAGTTCAACGGTTACGTCTGTTTTACGTTCCATTTCCATAAAATCAACATCCAATCGGGTGCCCTCGGCACCACCCATTTTTTCCGTTACATACTGATTAGCTTTGTTGATTTGTTTCTTCAGTCCGGCAAAAGCCATTTTCGTTTTTCCTTTCTAAAACAGTAGATCTTTATGAATTTTTATAAATGCTAACTAGGTTTTACTTCTCAAAGTAAAAAAGCGTTCACAAGTATACGTATTACAAAATAAAATATCTACCACCACTTGATTAAAAAAGCAATTAACTTATTCCTCCAATTATTAAATATATATTAATTTTGTGCACTTTATGACTGCTTATGATCAAATCCTTTTGCTAAATAATTAAAAGATTTACACAATGAACTCTTTTTCTTTCAATCCTGTATGGCAAATCGATATTTTTCTGCTACTAATGCTTCTTCTTTCCTAACAATTTTCTCCATTCACCTATACATTTACTATTTATTACCAAGACGAATTGACTTCTAATTCGCCTTGTTTAGCGCAATCCTAGACACCATGTTGCCAGACTAGTACTATAGACTTTATCCCTGCTTTTTACCACAGAATTAAACGTCTCACTACGATACCGAATAACAAAACTTGTCCCAAAAAGTAGTTCAATATTAAATGGAATGGATGGTTTGAATGAGTTAAAATTAATTTCACTTGAATATAAAGTTCGTAATACAGCAAATATGTAAGATTGAATTATGGCTACTGCTGATTCTAAAATTACAAAACTATTTGTGTAATAATTAATAACAATGGAGGACAAAGTAAGTTAAACTTTTTCACGCAGTTGATTTCGGCCGTTGTTGGAATATTTGTTTTTTGCCAAAAATTCCATAGTAAAATGTATTGTATTTTTTGTGGTTGCCTTCACAGGAAGTCTTTGCACTCAGGTTTTTTAAAAAAATAATTGAAGAACTTGCTTCATATTAGGCAACTTTGCGCCTTTCAGTTAACTTTTGCATTTTTCCACCAAAAATATATCATTATCGGATCGTAGTTCCTTAGATGAGCTTGCCATTATTGCCAACTGTTTTTTGTTTTATTTTATTCAATTTGTTATCCACTTCCCACTTGTTTCTCTTATCACTTTTACTTAAAAATTGCAAAGTTCTCACTAATTTGCACCAAATTTTTAGAAAGGGTTATCAATAGGTAATATCATAAAACTTTTGGCACAAACCGGGGTTATTCGGAACTAAAAAAAAATAAAATAAAATGTGCATAATTATTGTTATACTCAACTTCATATTTGGCCACGCTAATGCATACTTACATATGCATCGAAGCAAGATAATATATCATTAGATATATAAGTGAAACGGAAACAGCATCATAAAATTTTAAATTCCCCGCATTGTTTGCAGAAAGCATAATTAGAAAGCAACGCTGAGATCAAACCCCAGAATAAAGATAAGATTCAAGACTATATAACTGATAGTAATAAAAAGTAAGTGATCAGTAAGCAAACGAATTTGAAGCGAAACACTTCTGCAATTTAAGAACGGTGTGAAAACAAATTATTCAGTATGAAATTAATTTTATTCGTTGCATTTCTAATTGCATATGTAGTGGCATTTCCACCGGTAAATTCATTATTAAATTAATGGAAAACAGTGAAAATTTATATTTTTTCGATTCCAGTTTCAAAGTTATTTATCAGATGACGAGAAGAATTGCATTTCAGAACATTTAACTACACTTGATCCCGAAATTTCTAACTCCTTAAATAAGTATCATACATATTGGCTCGCAAAGATATGTGTACTTAAGATGTCTACAGCGGTTAAAAATAACTTGGCTACTACTGAGACTTTAGTGGAAAGTGCACCACCAGCCAATACCGAAGCTCCGACCATAATAAACTAAATATTTTTATTCACAACAATTTGTATAATTTCAATTTCTCGCTTAACTAACATTTATTAAATTAATTAATTATTAATAAACTGATCTAAAATCTACTCGCGTTCTGTAGTTTTAAAAATAACAGACTGACCGATTTTCTTTTGCCAGAAAATCCGAATCGCTTTTCAAAATAATTTAAAAGAGGAAAAATACAAAAATGAACTTTTTTAATTAACGAATTATATTCATTATTATAATTTTGTATTTGAATGGAGCCTTCTACTATTTTTATTTTTGGTCCTTACATCTTAAAGAAGCAATAAATAATCGTATTTCCCCTCTTCCCTCTTAATATCTTTATAAAAACTTATGCACTAATGAAAACATTTTGCTGCAATTCATTTCAAACTCAACATATTAGGGAAAATTTAATATTAATCAGCGGCTTCCGTTATGTGATTTGGTGATTTTTCATTACCATTTCTTGCACATTTCCTAACTTTTCGTAACCTTTTACGTCTTCAACTTTTTCGCGACATGACGGTTTTTTTCACATTGGAATTAAATAATGTTGTAGTAACTAAGAAGGCGATATACAATACTAATTTTTATTATGTCGTAACAGTTCGATAAGATCTGATACAGTTTAGGAACAACTGCAACAGTTTAGGAGCAACTTCTATAGTAAAACATACACGTTATGCATTTTTACTCTTTAGATTAAAATCTTTCCAGCATTCAACCAAAATACTTTTGACAACGTAAAATTTTTACATTTCCATTTATACATTTTTAGTAAATTATTTACTATATAGTTTCTATTTTTTTGGCGAAAGTTTTTCTGATCGCCTTTATTTATACTTGACTAGAAAAAGATTTTGTTTTAATATGCAAACGCACTGTAGCAGAGGCATAGAAGGAATTTGTATTACTTTTGTTGGAGTTTGTTATTTTTAATCTTTTAATAACTTAATAATTTATGTACGTATGTACATACGTATCTATGGATGTATGTATGTTTGTAGATAACCGTGTTTTTATGCATGTTTGCACCATAATTAATTTGTACTTTGCAATGTATTTGCAGTATTGCATTCGTAAACAGATTATTTGGAGAATATGTGTAAACAAGAATTTTGTAATCATTTTTGATAATTTCAAGAATTTATTTGAAATTAAATATTGGCGGATTATAGCAATAGAACTGATTCTCGACTTCAAATGAACAAATTATTTTAAATGTCGAGAAGAAAATTCGATACTGCTGTTAGGTGATCTTTAGAACTTATTTCAATTACATAAACAGATGTATACACAAAGAGGAAGTAGTCTAGTCTGGTAGTTCTAGTCTTGGTTTCAAGGGCCGCTTCCTCCTATTGTATGCTACTACTCCGGAGGTAAGAAACATTTTAGTTCCATATTAAAGACCATATGCACTATTTAAACAACGTATACCGGATTGGGCGTTTTCACATCAGCCGAAACGACACCCACACGACAACGGCAATGACACCAGTGTAACGCATGTAATCATATGGGGATGGTTTTACATTTGCGAACATGTCGGTGCCGTGTCGTTGCCGGGAACAGCACGTCGGTGGGAAGCATATCGGTGTCGTGTTATTATCGTGTTGGTTTCGTGTCGGCCGCTGTGAAGATTTTTTCAATGCAGTATTTTATTCATGTGTAACACAGATTGCATTTGCGCAAGCTTAAGGACAAGTGATATCTAGAATGAATATATTTATTTTATGATCTTAGCGAACAGATAATGCTTTTTTATCTTAATTCATAAATATGCCTGAATGTCACTACAAATATATCCTTTAGTAGGAGTAAATCTGGTAGAGAGGAGGTACTTTTTGGGTGGAACCGATCGCTAGCTGCCTGAGGTTGTTTATCTGGCTAAAGACACCTGCTGGAGTAGTTCACTAGTGCATCTTCATTTAATCTGCCGAAGATGGTTTCGCACCCACTGTTAATACCCATTTCGTTCTTCATGTAAATTGCGAAGATGGAGTAACTTTATGAAAGGCAGTGTTTACATCACACCGGGTGACGAATATAATGCAGTGGTGACTGTACTGCTGATTTGCACTGATTCTGTGCAAATTTTTTTATACTGTACTGCTGAATTCACTTCCTCACCAATAAAAAAAACTTTTTATTTAGACTCCGCAAACCTGCTAAATGTAAAAAGTTCAGCTCCCACACACGTACGTATATGAATATGTAATTATATAAATCTCGAGAAACGGAGTGCAAAATTCCCCATTTAGCAATTTTGATATAACGTAGGTATATTTTTTTATTTGCTTTGCAAGGAAAAGCGGAAAAGAAAAATAGTAGAAGGCTCCGCTCAAATACAAAATTATTAAGAAAAAAAGTTTTTTCGGCTCAATTTTTTTTCTTTGTTTCTTGCATTCAACACCACATAAAAGGTACGTTCGGTCCAAACGCTCCTATTTTTGTAATTAATTCTTATTTAGACATAAAATCACTACGAATCATGCATGTTGTTTATTAAAGCATTTTACAAATTACGACAACCGCAATACTCATACAAGAATTCATGTGGAATTATTTTTTAAAAATATTTATTGAAATCAAAAAAATTCAACCGATTGAAAATAATTTAAATGATTCCTGCCAAAATTTTTTGACAGAAAGTTATTAAGTCTAAGATCTTGGGCGGTTGCGAAAAATTAGGATAGTGATTTTTCACAAAAGTCTCGATAGCATCCAAATTATTTTTAACCTTCTTATTAGTGTTAATTATGCATAGGTTTGCACGCCAATATTCTTGGTAATTAGTAAAACACTTATCAAACTGTTGATCCACTGTGGTTAAATGTTCTGAAATGCTATTCTTTAACTCTTCTGGTAAATCCGGTCTCGAAAGTAACTTCCTAGCTCGACTCATGACTACATCGGTATTATTATCAAGTGCTAGTTTAGGCTGAAATAGCAGAAAAATTATATTTTCACTATTTTCTAATAATTTAATAATGAATTTACCGGTGGAAGGGCCGCTACATATGCAATTAGAATTGCAAAGAAGAAAATTATTTTCATACTGAATAATTTGTTTCCACACCGTTTTTAAATTACAGAAGTCTTTCGCTTCAAATTAGTTTTCTTACTGATCACTTGCTTTTAACACTATCAGTTATATAGTCTCGAATATTATCTTTATTCTTTGTTTTGATCTAATCGTAGTTTTCTAGTAGTGCCTTCTGTAAACAATGCAGGGGTATTAAAATTTTATGATGCTGCTTATGTTAAAATAATGTATCTAATGACGCTTCGAAGCATGTTTGTATACAGAACGCCGATGAAGTTCTTGGAATTCATATCAAAAAAACTAACGATTGCGCCAGTAGCTAATTTTAGTAGATTTCCTTTATTTATTTTAAAAAAGGAATAGCTCTTCATTTCTGCCAGCGTACATAATATAATATAATGATAAGCTGTTACTATCTGACTCATATGAGTTTGTATGTGTTCATCAAATAAAATCTTTTCCACATAAGCCATGAACTAATCACTGATTTTGATAACAACTTATACATGCACAGATGTACGTGGATCCAGACATAAATATTATTTACATTCTAAGAATCGTCAGTAATGAGATTGATGAACAGAATAGAAAGCCATAAGCAATAATGATATAGAAAAAAGAAAAACTTACACAACATTTGGAATCATTACTTGGAACCTGGTAAGCGGTCCGATTTCAACTACTTTCAGTCTGTAAGCAGTTTTATCTTTGCTGAATGTTTTAGTTTTTTTTTATTTAGTTTTTGATATACACGTAAATCTGTATTAAAGGGTTCAAGAGAGTGACTGTCACATTTAAGATCCTCTCGACAAAATACCTTTTTTTTTTTTTATAAATTTTATAAATTTTTGAAGCATTACCTATAATCCTTTGCGTATAAATGTTAAAGTATCTTACACAACAATTAGCGAAAAGGACAGAAAGAAATATGACTCGTATCAAAAATTTAATAATATATGGTGGAACAATTGTTTGTAACAGAAACATATCAAACAATCTCATGTCAAACTTCGTACTGGTATTAAAATGGAAAAATCTGTAAAAATCCGACCAGGTACTATTCTACATCAGAAGAACTTTCTCATAAAACCGATAAAAATAGAATTAAACGAGATTATTATAAATATTTAATGCCACTACAACCCACTTGCTTTTATTGCACAATAATCTCATCCATAAAAGTTGCTTGTTTATTAATAAAATTTTGTTTTATTGGTAGAATAATTAAAATTATATAAAATATTATTTGTATTATGGAAAATAGTTAAGGATTATTGAAATAGATTAAGGATAGTTAAGGATTATTGGAATTTCAAATTTTTATTCGTTTTCGGATCACTATATTAGTTTCGTTCTTTACGAAAATTTTCGTATGTACCGGAGTATAAGTATTTTTCATTTAATCGCGAACACGGTACGTGAATTATATGTATTACAGATATTGAAAACAGTAAAACCATTCGTACATGTAACGGCCATTTGACAACTGAGACATGCAACTGTCATCATGGTTTTAGTACACCAATGTAAACTATACACTATTTTTACTACGAAGATAAGCTTGTGACCATATTTTTGAATATTTTACGACATCCCAAATTTCGCTTACAAATTATTATGAAATCATATTTACTATTTTTTTAAAGCGTGAATTATTTTATTACACAGAATTCCTGATGGCCCGGAAATGAAGTCATCTGCAAACAAGTTTCTTTGCCTAAGCAAACAAGTTTTGCTTAGGTAAAGAAATACAACAAATAAAATAGGCATATTTACTAGATATTTTAATAGCCTACAGAGAGGAGCAGATAAATAGACGGAACAGCAGCTAATAGCTAATAATATTGAAGATTGTTGCCTTTGTTAAGTACGGCAGTCTCTTTGCTGGATACTCGTTGTTGAAACTCCAATTCTTTCGATTTTAATTTTAATATTCGAAGCCATTGGCGTCTACTCAACTGCATATTAGTGCGTATCCGGGCACGCATTTTATTTACATTTCCACATCCACTTCTCAAAAAAATGTTGTTGCTACATATATAAGACACAATGCATTGTGGACAACATTCTCCCCGCAATTCTGTTTAAATATGTTAAATATTTAGTGTTTCTATTGGTGATATCCTTCTATCATACATGCATACACACATGCGAAAGTATTGTAAAATATCTGGAATTCGGTCATTTACAAAACTTGGTAATAAAAAAATTTATTCATTTTTATTTCATCATAAAAAGTTGTATTAATAAAAGAAGAGCTTAAATAATCTGTTTTATTGCTACGCCACTGGCAATAAACCATTATAATGTGAGGTTAAGTCATTTTATTTAGCTCTTACTTGCAGTGCGTTTGAATTTTTGAAGATATTGTGCTTGTGAGTATTACTGTGGCATTGCCAGCTGTAAAACGGAAATATCTGTCTCTTGTTTCATTGCAGTCATTGAGCCTTGCGAATATAAAAGTTTATGCAGGGAATGTAAATGTAAAAATGTTAAATAATAAAAAAATCAGGCAACTTTCGCAAGTTGGTGTGTATTTTATGCACCTTCTCCAATAAATCTAAATATTTCTTCATATTCTGATGCTAAAGTTTGAATCATATTATATTTAGATATGCCTACCTATATGCTTTATAAGATAATGTTTTAGTATAACAAATAATTTTAAATAAAAGCCAGTAGAGTGGAAATTATTGTGCAACACGTTTCCCGAAAAATTTTTATTGGGTGTCTTCACATAGATATGTGGCATTCGTAGGCTTTCCATTGTAAGAATGAGAAGCTTCAGTTACTTCCAATGTATACTCAAATATCCAACTTTGTTTCTACTCTTCTATAATTATGCCAAAGAAATATTCAATATATGGCAGTAATATTTATTAAATATTTTTAAGTACGACTTAGAAAATGTCTTAAAGCGATTTTTATGCAGTTTTACTTTAACACACAACAATAATGTAACTGCATTGTGCATTACCTTTTTTTTATTACCTTTTTTTAAGTATTGTTGCCATACTTCCTTAACAATTTTTTAACATCGTCAGAATGCAATATCAAAAATATAAACTATAAAAACTCTCCGAAATATGAAATATTTTAGTTATTAATGGAGTTATTAATTAAAGAATTCGTTATTTTAAAAACTTGATTGTGAAGCAATTTCAGCCAAATGTGTTATTTTATCATTATGTATGTTAGAAATTGTTTTATCAAAAGTCTTTTCCACCGAATTGAAAGTGCTCAAACAGCAGATATTCTTTTATTTCCAATCATCCTCTTTTTCTTACTTTGTTATATGCAACTATGCTTAAAATATCTTACAAATCAGGGAAAATGTGGTTAAAAAATCGAATACAAATTAGCAAATTCTTCAGTGGTAATTATGACTTCAGTTACATAGTCTACGAAATCGTGGCTCCACTGTATTTGGTATTGAACTACTTTTTGGGACAAGTTTTGTTACTCGGTATTGCAGTGGGACGATTTTAGGAATATTTTTCAAACTGTTTGATTGAAGGTCTACTGATGGGTTATGTTTAAGACCCAGACGACACACCAATCAACAATCAAAACAAATTTTAAAATGTTCGTGTAAAAAATTTTTTTTCTTCAAAATTCTCGAAATATCTCTTAAATGATAGATATGAAAAAGAATAAATCGTAATATCGGTTATTGCTAAAACTGGTCTCGAGCTATTGCAAATTATGGCGAGCGTTCTGCGCTTGTTTTTAAACTTTAAAACACAAATTATTAAGCAAATTATTGTCATCTCGTTTTACTATGATAATATGGTATGGTTCAGTTATCTATGGAACAAAATATCGGCGAAATGGATACCGTGACCTCAGCGGCACACATTCATCTGATGGTCCAAATCTCCAATGACGATGAGGCATAATTAAGTATGTATACCGTTAATATGCCGAATATCTCATTCCTTAGCTTTTGAATTGTTGCTGCCTTATCGACGTACACCTTTTGTTTCCAATAAGCTCAGAGAAAGAAGTCCAACAGTGTCAAATAAAATGATCTTATGATCCACACATGATCCATACGCATATCTTTTAATTCGGGTTAAAAAAAACTCGTTATCAACTCACGATAGAGGAAATTATTCATAGTAACTGCCTGACCGGCCTCATTTTAGAAGAAAAACGGCCCGATAATGCTGCCAGCCTATAAACCGCATCCAACAGTCACTCTGTGTGTCTGCATTGGATTTTCGAGAATCACTCTAAATTATCATTCGTCCCAAACGGCTTATTGATGAATATATTGAGGGAAGGAGTGCCTCATCGCTGATTACGATTTTCTTCGATGAATAAAAACAATTTTGTATTATATAAAAATAAAAAGTCTCTTTTTTGTTTGAATTTATGAATTGGAAAGTTCTTATTGGAAACATCGGTAATTATCACTGCAATATATAAAATAATTTTGAGATATATGCAAAATACACATCCGTACATATAAATACAAATGCATATACAAAAGGTTGTATACATGGTATTCCATTAAATTGGCCAAATAAAGACTATATAGGAGTATGTATGTACGAGTATGTGGATATATGAATTGTATTAAAGCGGCATTCAAAAGATATTCCTTATCTTAACTAAATTGGATAGAGAGAAAAAGAGATACAAAACTAAAATTGAAACAAGTAGATAAGTGAGTAATTCGAAACCGTTTAGTTTTTTTCGAACCCTCCAACTAAAAGCAAGAATATATTTGTAATTTAATCAGAAAATGTGTAAATCGCTTATTTTGGTTTTAATCTTAAATGCGGTAATTGAAAATTAAAGTTTTATTAATTTTGTATTCAATATTTTATAGGTATGAAGTACAAAATACTATAATTCTTTTTCAGTTAACTATGCCGGTTGTAATCAGTCAAACGGCCAATAGTGTTGTTAACAATTCTGCAACAAACACCAATTTGGAGATGGAAACAGTTTACCAATTTTCAAATACTGTTCAATCGATCATAGAAAAATACATACGTGAAGCTTTACCGATCGAAGCAAAAGCAGAAGGAAACCAAATCTTGCAAAGTGTCAGTGAAGGCTTAGAGAATTGCAAGTCAAACCGTAATATTGTGCAGTATAAAACTTGCAGTGAATCACTCTTAGAAGGGGGTATGGCGTCCTTGGGGGCATTACAGAGCAAATACAGATCGTCTACATCAAGAGCATGCAGTATTAGTTTATTCTCTTCTATTGTATTCGTATATATTATACATAAATTTTTTAATCATTTAGATAATTGAAATAAGTATTTCTATTGTAAATATCTAATTATACGATTTGTTTGGTGAAATCTTCCGTAATTGCTATTTATTTGCTGAAAACAAAGTTCTTCCCAAAAAAATAATTCACATTTTAAAACGTCAACATTTTTTCAATGTAATATTTTATTCATGTGTAACACAGATTGCATTTGCGCAAGCTTAAAGACAAGTGATATCTAGAATGAATATATTTATTTTATGATCTTAGCGAACAGATAATGCTTTTTTATCTTAATTCATAAATATGCCTGAATGTCACTACAAATATATCCTTTAGTAGGAGTAAATCTGGTAGAGAGGAGGTACTTTTTGGGTGGAACCGATCGCTAGGTGCCTGAGGTTGTTTATCTGGCTAAAGACACCTGCTGGAGTAGTTCACTAGTGCATCTTCATTTAATCTGCCGAAGATGGTTTCGCACCCACTGTTAATACCCATTTCGTTCTTCATGTAAATTGCGAAGATGGAGTAACTTTATGAAAGGCAGTGTTTACATCACACCGGGTGACGAATATAATGCAGTGGTGACTGTACTGCTGATTTGCACTGATTCTGTGCAAATTTTTTTATACTGTACTGCTGAATTCACTTCCTCACCAATAAAAAAAACTTTTTATTTAGACTCCGCAAACCTGCTAAATGTAAAAAGTTCAGCTCCCACACACGTACGTATATGAATATGTAATTATATAAATCTCGAGAAACGGAGTGCAAAATTCCCCATTTAGCAATTTTGATATAACGTAGGTATATTTTTTTATTTGCTTTGCAAGGAAAAGCGGAAAAGAAAAATAGTAGAAGGCTCCGCTCAAATACAAAATTTTTTTTCTCTGTTTCTTGCATTCAACACCACATAAAAGGTACGTTCGGTCCAAACGCTCCTATTTTTGTAATTAATTCTTATTTAGACATAAAAGCACTACGAATCATGCATGTTGTTTATTAAAACATTTTACAAATTACGACAACCAAAATACTTATACAAGAATTCATGTGTAATTATTTTTTAAAAATATTTATTGAAATCAAAAAAATTCTGGTGATTGAAATTAATTTAAATAAGCCTACAAATTATCCGATTCGGATTTTCTGGCAAAACAAAATCGGCCAGTTTGTTATTTTTCAAAGAACACAAGATAATTTTAGACTAATTTAATAATAAATAATTAATTTAATTAACAATTTAATTTAAGAAGGAAATTGAAATTATACAAATTATTTAGAATAAAGTTTATTTTGCATAAAATGCTCACTATGCTCTGCGAAACGGAAATAGAAATATTTAGTTTATTATGGTCGGAGCTTCATTATTGGCTGGTGGTGCACTTTCCCCTAAAGTCTGAATATCACCCAAATTGTTTTTAATCTTTTTATAAGTGTTAACTACGCATAGGTTTGTAAGCCAAGGTTCTTGGTAATCTGTATAACAGTTAGAAATGTCTTGACCAACTGTGGTTAAATATTCTGTAAATCTATTTTTAAACTCTTCTGGTAAATCCGGTCTCGAAAGTAACTTCATAGCTTTATTCATCAGTCCTATTTGCTTATGTTTCGAAATTGTATCAGACTGAAAGAGCAGAAAAATTATTTATTTATTTATTTACTTAATATTACAATTATGTCAATATAATTATAATATGGGTAAAGCATTTTTCAAAGTACAGCCCACAAGTTAAATTTTAGACTAATTTAATAATAATTAATTAATTTAATTAACAATTTAATTTAAGAAAGAAATTGAAATTGGCTACTCCAGACTAATTCTATTTTCACTGTTTTCTAAGAATTTAATAATGAATTTACCGGTGGTGGAAATGCCACTACATATGCAATTAGAAATGCAACGAATAAAATTAATTTCATACTGAATAATTTGTTTTCACACCGTTCTTAAATTGCAAAAGTGTTTAGCTTCAAATTAGTTTTCTTACTGATCACTTGCTTTTAACACTATCAGTTATATAGTCTCGAATCTTATCTTTATTCTTTGTTTTGATCTCATCGTTGTTTTCTAGTAGTGCCTTCTGGAAACAATGCAGGGGTATTAACATTTTATGATGCTGTTTCCGTTTCACTTATATATCTAATGATATATTACCTTGCTTTGAGGCATATGTATACATATATGTGTATGCATATATGTAGAAAATTGCATCTTTGTATACAGATATTCTTCAAATTATTATCAAAGAAAACAAATGATTGCGTCAGTAGCTAATTTTAGTAGATTTCCTCCATTTATCTTAAGAAAGACACATCTCTACATTTCTGCCTGGCTACCTGATTTAATATAATGATAAGCTCTTAATATCTCTCAATATCTTGTTTATCAAGTTAAATCTCTTCCATTAAACAATCTAATACCTTAAAAATATTTATTCGAATAAGATAATTTATCCGAGTAACTTAACATTGATTGGATGTTTGGTGTCTTAAAGCAAAAGCCAAATAAATGAACATTCATAGTGGAAGATGGATGTGAAGACCCCGAATGAAGGTGCTTCAAAGGTACGTATAAGCAGCATTGAAATATTTTTTAATTAAGTTTTGATTTTCATTGAAGTTTTAGTCGGAAATAACTATAGTGCTACATATCATGGAATAAAATGTAGAAAATATAAAGAGGAATAAGTTAAATGCTGCATTCAGTTGCAGCTGCATGTGTCAAAATCGTGCCCATACCTAATGATCTAGATGATCGGATTGGGAAGCTTCCCGAGCAATGTACACAATTTCAAACTGTGCTATTAGTCTAGGAGGAAACACGCTTCTGCTCTTAGCTGAACTGTAAAACTAAATTATATTATATGACAGGAAGGGGAAGTGAGCTACCAAAATACAAAACATTACCGGATATAAGGGCTTTTCCATTCTTATTTTTACTTTTTATAAATACTTCTCGTAAAGTTTTATATTTTTTAGTTCTGGAATTATGAGAAGTCAATTTATTTCTAATTTTATTTTTCAGTGTACATGTGTGTGCTTCTTAAAGTCATGAGTTAATATTGCATTTATAAGGATTTTTTTTTCTACAACGAATTCAATAATTCTCTAATTTTAAGCAAAAAGGGGATATAAGCGAAAACTAGTCCAAAACTTTTTTTTTTTTTAACTTTACAAATGACATTAAATTATTTAATTTTTTGTTTTTGTATATTATTTAATATATATAATGTTATTTACTTGGTATTACAATGTTATTTACATATTATGTATTCTTTATATGTTTTATTGTTATTACATTATTATCAATTTTTGGAAATAAAAACGCTTAGTGTTGCCCTATGCCGAACTCCGTTAACGGTAACGTTGTTTCCTGCTTTGTTGTTTGAAAAATATGACCCAATAACACCACCACCAGCATGAAGAGTGCGCCAGACCATCTCTTTTAGTGACGCAATGATGTTTTGTGCACTCCATGTGAATTACTGTTGCCACAAATGCGAATATTTTGCTTATTAGGAAATCCGTGTAGCCAAAAATGTGTTTCCCCAGAAAAAACAAATTTTCGATAATTTTGATTCTGGAACTGAAGCCGGTTGGGCTTTAGAGCAGCCCTTATATGGATGTAAACCCAAATTGTTTCCCAAATTATGCTATATAGTGCTCTGAGAAAGATTCAATTGATAAATTTTGGTTTTTATCAACTTTAACACTGACAGCGACAATATTATGTTGTAGGTGGCAAAACTTAAATTCATTTCGAATCTTTTAATAATTCCACTAATATCAAGCTTACTTGGTCAATTAAATTGACCAAAAATTGCAATTAATTTTCTCTGCATTTCAATAGCACTCTCGCGATTTGTAAACGTTGTTCTGTTGTATAATTCTCCACGATGATATTGGAGAATATAGACAATCCAAATGTCCATGCCGGTACTAGATTTTTTTTTTTTTTTGGAGGGAGACGTAGAGTTTAAAATCTTTTTGGGTTGACAGTGTACGTCATCGACTGCATTGAGTGGTATTTGACTAAAACACTCCCTTCTCTCTTTTTCTGACACAACCTTCCCAGACTTACTTCTGTATTATATCAGGAAGAACAAGATATATTGAACATCTTATAAGATATAAGATAAGATATAAGATGTTCAATAAATTATCATTACTCCACCTCTAAGCGCCGATATCCTATACTATCCTATCCTTACTGTATAATCCTTTATATTGTGTTGTATATTATTGAAAAAAAACATATTTATTCACATCTATAATTCGTTATATTGTATCATGTAAAAATTTGATCGAATCACTGATCCGCTTTTTAGCTTTATTACAATTGATTTTATTTAATTTTTATTTTTAATTAAATTAACGCAATGAATGCAACATTTTTTTTTTATTTTTTGTTAACAAAACTAAATATTTTATAAGTTTATTGCAAATTGGTTTGCAAAAAATTAAAAAATCTAATGAAAAATGTGTGTAGTCACGATAGGAATAATTAAAAAAATGTCCTTCATGATTTAGGGAGTACAGCAGAAATTAATGTAAGAATTGATACTACGCCTCGTGCTAAAATCAATGCCAATACTGCAATGATTTTAAAATGTGTATATGTGTGTGTGTAATTTGGCCTTAAAATGATTACATTTTTGCTGTTAGAAAATTATTTGCTTGATTGATTTTGCAAGGATGTAGTTGAACGCTTGGAAATTTTTTTTTATTAGAATGAAATATATTGATAAAATGAAAAATTATAAGGATACTTTTAAAATGTATTGACCAAGGAGGTCTAAGCAAAGTTTTTATAGACGGGACATTTAACATCTCATGGGTATGTTTGATTCCATTTTCCTAGAAACCGATTTAAAATTAATTGCTTTTATGATCCTTTTTACAATTTTGCTCAAAATTGTTAGAAATTGGTACATGTTGTGAAAAACTTCCTTTCTTTCTAACAGGACAAACTGCTAAACATGAATAATTGTGTAAAATCTTGTAATTATTTCAGTTAAGTCTGCCGTACTGATGAACATTTGTTCACTTTTTAACACTATAATTATTTTATGGACTTTTTCTTGGTACATGAGTGCTTAAATCTTCACTGCATTTGTAGATATTCCTCTCAGAGGAATATAAATTAAATTTAATTTATTCCACTTTTTTCATCCTTAACGTTATGACTTTGATAACGTTTCAGAATTTTGATTATTTCTTTTTTCTGTTCCAATGCACGCTAAAGAGATGCGTATGCTTAATTCAACAGTAAAGAAACTGGAATGCATCAACAGTCATACGCTATGGGGTGCCGCTAAAATATAAAAATGCAAAATAATTACTTGCCTTACATGGAAGAACGTTTACTGCTTTCTTCTATTACAAGTAAAGAAGTTTTATTTCTTAACAGGGAATAATTCAACAATTGTGTTAACTGCTGAGTTGCAGCTTTCTAAAGAAAACTTAATTTACTTTGGAATTGTATTAACAAATTAATCTTTTATTTTTTTAAACATTGAAATCCTGCGAATGAAAATACCAAATGGCTTTAATTCAACTGTATCTGAAAATAAAGATGTAGGTTTAATACTGTGAGCTTCTGTTGATAAAAATGGACTCACATATAATGACAATTATTTTATACTTTTGAAAAGGAGAAAAAGTTCACAGCCATTCTTTGGAGCAATATGTACATTCTGGTGCATACATCTTTACTCGAATATGTAATGGATTAGGAACCAGAGCCATATTTGTCTTATTATATATCTTAAAAAAACTGTGAACTCGTTTGTTGTGTTATGTTTTCGTTAAATAAAAAAAAATATTTAATTTGAAAAAAAATTAAAAATTTATATTTAAAATAAATACTTATTTTATTACGTGATTTGTCAACTAATTGTTAGTAATTATAGTCATTTGACTTTCCAAAAATTAATATTCAGTAGAATATTAAATTAAATATTTAAACTTAATTTACGATTTATCTTTAACTACAAGTTGGATAAAAGTCCAGTTGTTTCATATGAGATCACGAAAGATCTGCTGACGCCGAAACAACTAATTTAGAGATCTTCTAGTAAGTTGCTTGGAGAAGGAGTCATAATTGTCAAGAATTACATTTTTCCTTCTTGGTATGTACCATACAATTCCTGCTGCATTGTTATAACACAAAAAAAAAAAAACAAAAAAAAAAAAACTAAATATTCGATCTTAAAGATAACAAATTAAAAAAAAATGTCGCCTATCAAATTCTGTTCAAGATTTTTTGTTTTATCTGATTTTTTGATTTTTGTTTTATTGGTCACAATTTGCACGTTACGTAGCGTATGCAATGATTTGCTCAGTCGACTCGTAACTACATATTATTCGTTATGACGGAGTACTTTGTTAGACTCCTGACAAATAACTGTGAAATGTTAATGTGAATTATCAATGTGAATTATCATTCACAATAACATTCATTATCAATGTGTGCACGTACAAGAAAGACCGGTGGGGAAGATCTACATGATCTTTTCATGTGGTTTCTTTTGTATATTGATTGTTTATATTCCGGATTTTTTCTTATTGATTTCGGACTGAATAACGTTTACGTTGGAAGCCCATATGTTCAAGCATAACTTAAAGCAGAGTTCATTCAAATTGCACTATTTTAGCACGAAGTTAAAAAGAAAACAGAACCCGCCTCATCAGATGGAAAATTTGTGTAGTGAAACTCAGATCTCTTAGAGTTTGAGATAACCTCATGGAGAAACATTCTAACAAAATCAACAAGACCATAAAATTAAATAATAACTGAGGAAAACGTAAAAACTAAAATAAGAAGCAGAAATAGAAAAAAAGTAAGCAGTAAAAAAATATGTGGCAGCAACAATAGAGTTGATTGAAATAACGATTCAATCAAGTATATGAGAGTGTAAAGATGTACACTTAAAGAAAAGAACATGCTTGAAGTAACCACTCGTAGAGCTGTAGTATGCTTGAAATATACGATTGTAGGAAAATCATGTTGCCAAAATTGCAATGCATGTTTTGGATGGGGTTAGTAGAATTCGAGGAAAGTTCACCAGAAATTGCTACCAGAGAGTTGGATTTTCTACATGTGAAACAATGTGAAGCGCTAATGTAAACCATGTAGTACAAACCGTTGGTTATTTCCAATTAGGGATTGCATTGCTTTCGAGATTTTTTGCGATGCGTTCTTCTTATAGTGATAAAATAAGGGACCCTTTGTTCAATATTTAAAAACAAACTTACTATTATATTTTTCTAATATGCAATGATGGGTATTCCAACGATAATCTGCAAGAGGATAGATTGCCGAGGGCTAATATCAGATATTAATAGGAATTTTGTACCGACATGTTCATGGAAAAATTTTTTATTAACTCCGAATCGCTTTTAACGCCCTTTCATATATTATGCACAGTTGCGTTGTAATTACCAGTTGGAAAATATTATTTATGCCGTTACAAAGGATCTAAAGGATTTTATATATAATTATTAATTCTGTAAGCCGTTTATATAATTTCATTTGCTTTTAATGAA
The DNA here is from genome assembly GCA_963402855.1 of Ormia ochracea. NCBI lineage: Eukaryota > Metazoa > Arthropoda > Insecta > Diptera > Tachinidae > Ormia > Ormia ochracea. Next base: position 58,729,548 of record OY727105.1, on the reverse strand, counting down.
ATAAATGTAATATATGTGAACTTCAGGTTCGTTTGCTTGAGAACAAAAATGTCCACATTTCTCTGCTGAGTGGGGGTTCTAAAACAGGGAAAGCGCCCTGCTCACGGATTAAGATGCAACTCAAACCACTCTGAAACAGAAGACCGTTTGCATGCGCAAATGAATTCTGCAAACAACGAACGATGTGTGTGCCAAAGCTGTATACCCTAAAAGACAGACATGCTACTCTATAGAATATATTTTTATTCTTTATATACATATATAGTGTTATATTATTTTCTGATGCCGAGTTGATGGTGTAGGGTACTATTCTTTTAACTATTATGCTGGTTCTTTGTGTACCTGTAAAACCGACCTAATAAAGGACACCACAAACATGACTTTTCTCAGCATGTAGAATCACAAAACTCACATATGTTTCCAATTACTTTGTTCACTTCCCATAAGAAATACTACAACAAATGCTTCAGTTGTGGAATATCAGACCAATCAACAAAAATGGGAAAACATGTGCAAACTTAGATTGCACCACAAGATAAAATTGTTGGCTAAATTTAAGAATCGACAAAGAACAACCGAAATATTAGATTTTTATTTTATTTTTAATGTTTAAAATAGTTATTGTTCGTGTTTATATTGGAACAATAATTTTTTTGTGTTTTCTCAAATGTGAAATTTTTGGAAGTGAAAGTTGTAGTGCAGTGTTTTCATAACTGTTCAGTGGTTAATGGAAATGTAGGTAAGTTTTCATTTTTTTTAAAAATGAAACCTTAGAAATTTTATACTCAAAAATTAATAAAAGTTATAATAAGCGACTTACATTTATTGGAAGTAGATGTTTATGTGAAATTGTAAAGAGGGCGGAAAGAGAGGAAAGCAGCGGCTGTGTTGCTCATGCACAAAAGGCTTCATTTGACAATAGAATAGTGTAATTAAAAATTTAATAAATCAAATGCTAAAAGATTTAGTGGAATTAATGGATATTTTAGAAATGTGAGTCGCGCAATAAATTAGTACCTCAAAACTATTTGAACTTTAAAAATACTTTATGCACACGTTTGATAGTCATTGTAAGTGCAGCATCACAAGTTATCATAATCATTACATATTTATGTGCCTCCTGCATGGATTTAGTTTACCCGTTTGGAGAGATGATATCCAGATTTGGACATGTAAACGCCCCAAAGTCACAACTATTAATGCTTTAAGTTGCACAAAATGAAAAATAAAAGCATTCTGACGATGTCCTTAGCTACAAATTTATGTAGGCTTTTTCACATCTGATAAATTTTTGGGTTTCTCTATGTCGTTCAACATCTTAAGTCACTTGATAACGTTTGCTTAAGCAGCTCATCAATTCGTCGATCTTCTGAATTAACGTTTCTAATGTAAGTTATCACATCCTTATGAAAAAAATATATTGACACAACAACAATTCCATAGAATAACTTTTTGAGAATGGAAAATATTGACAGAAAAATTGTATAAAGAAAGTAAAAAAATTAAAAAAAAATTACAAATTTGATAATCTCCTATTGTCATTGGAAGGATCCACATATATATTTTTTTCAAGGATACTTCGTTATACTTGAGAATATAAACATTCATATAATCTATTTATTGAGTTTTGTTTATTATTTTTTTTTTTAATGTCTTTAATGTTTTCAACTAATTTAATTGTGCCCCACGTTGGGCGCCAAAAAAATTTACGACTTATTAATCACTTTATTTGTGATTATCGTCGCAAGACTCCTGTGTAGTTCTTTATTGATTCTTATTTTCTTTTGTTATTTAGATCTTTATTTATTCTATGTTTTGGGATGGAGATGCCAGATTTATTATCTAATTCAATTTACAAAATATTATAAAATCTAATCTAACATTACTGTATAAAGAATACCTTAGAACAATTTATTACTGCTGCTTCATTTACACTCTGCAAATATTCTAAACGGTATTTATGAACGAAACTTGAAATATTTAGTAAAGAGAGTAATGAACAAACTTAATGAAAGTATTTAAATATATGACATAGGCGTAGTAAAACAAATGAATGACATTCATTGGGTGCAAAAATTATGACAAATCCTTTGAATATTATAATGATAGTATAATAAAATAGTAAGGCTTCAACATTCCGGGGGTTTTCCGGGTTCTGATGATTTCCTCTGTTATTATTTAATTTTATGCTCTTGTTGATTGCATTGTAATGTTTTTTCGATCAGGTTATTGGTGCTCTTTAAGCCACTAGGGTTGAGAGGGAAAGGAATTTTCTTGTATTTTAAGATATTGCAAGATGTAGAATGAGAATGGTTGGGGGAATGGAAACCACGTGACTTAAATTAGTATTTTAAAATTACTTAATTATTTTGAAAAATATTACAGATGACCTTAATACTGGCACCACATTTTTGCTGCACCATCAACCTTCGGCCCATTGGAGATTGCGTGCCTCAATCTTACTATCTCAATATAATTTTTCTTAAAAGTTATTGAACTGACAACGAAACGTAATAGTTTCCGCAGTGCAAATAATAAAGTAAAACATTGTGTTTTGTAAAATATTCTAAAATTTCTTGTGATTCTTTTTATTATTGACATTAAGCCAACGTTTGCATTGATTTTTTTGTTCCAATTGCTATTGTCAGTAGAATAAAAACGTTAATGATAATGTTTAGTGTAGTCAAGAGCGTGTCTCACCTGTCCAACGGTACAGTATTACATACATAGAAAAGTATTTATTTTCAATTTTCTGCAAACAATGGATATATTTTCACACTATATTGGTTGGAAGTTCTCACACCATTTGCTTTTCTTTGTATTCGAACATCCTGCAGATGTTATTATGTACATAAAATAAAACAGAAAAATTTAGAATTAAAATTCAGTTTTTATTATTGGGCAGGTGCCACCGATTAGTAAAATGTGCGTTGTTAACGAAATATATAACTAAATGTTTACGTGTTTATTTCCAAAACATCTATTATAATGTACATCGTCTGAAGAAGGCAGTTTAATTCGATACATGCTTACAGGCATAAATAGCGTCACGGAATGATGACGTAATGGTCACGGAAGAATTTGTTTGTTTGAAACTAAAATTTTATAAAATTTAATTTTCAAAAAAAGTTCTGAAATTACGTATAACGTAACTTGATATTAAAGGGAAACTCAAGAATTTGTATAATTTTTCAAGGAATTTTAAAAAGGTAAAAATATTAAAGTACTTGTAGCTACACTTCCCGTCTATCCTATTTAATTATGTAGTTGAAATCACCAACTAAGTAAACTAATTATCCAGCGTTATCAAAGTAATTGCGTGTAATTTAATTTATATATGTATGTATACGTATATGCGTATATGTGCATGTGTGCATATACGTATATTGGACATTAAAAGAGATTTAAACATTTTGGTTTCGTGTCTTTTTTATTGCTTATTTGAATATTTTTTAAAATTTCTACACAACACGTAACATTAATCGGATTAAAATAGCCACAATTAAAATGATTGGCAATGCTTTGCGTTAACTTTTTTACTATAAAAAGACTGCAAGACAAAATAACTGGATTATTTTGATAAATTCGTAACGACTGTTAAATCTGCCAGCAAATTCACAGTTGAAACATTACACGGAGATAGTTCGGTATTAAACCATCAGCCAACTAAATGGGAAGAAAATTTTGAATGTTGCGCAACATCGATAAATCGAGAATTTTTAAAGGTTAAGAAATATGGATGCGTTGCTCACAATGCCCAAATTCGAAGCCCAAATATCCAATGGTTCGTTATTGGATAGGGTAAGTAGCGTAATGAGGTATTATGTAACTCAAATTTTGGCAAGTGCTGAAGATGTATTTTTTTAGGTAACACCTGATATGGCCCATTTGGTGAATCCTTATTGGGGCCGTTTTCCGCCAATGGAAACTAGAATGAATCAAATCTTGGGTGTTTTCACAGCTATAATTTTTGTTATATCTATTTGTGGCAATGGTGTCGTAGTTTATATATTTGGCGGTACCAAATCTTTACGGACTCCTGCCAATCTGTTGGTTCTAAATTTGGCCTTTTCCGATTTCTGCATGATGGCTTCTCAGTGCCCGGCTATGATTATTAATTTTTATTATGAAACATGGATTCTGGGACCTCTTTGGTGTGATATTTACGCCATTTGTGGTTCGATGTTCGGTTGTGTGTCCATATGGTCTATGTGTATGATTGCTATAGACCGTTATAATGTCATTGTTAAGGGCATCGCCGGCACGCCTATGACTGTTAAGTTGGCTATTATAAAAATACTTTCCATCTGGACATTTGCTACATTTTGGACAGTGATGCCACTCCTGGGTTGGAACAGGTACGCTTATACAACTTGGATGAGAAATTGCATTGGAAATATTGATATCACTGGTTAGAGTTTTAGTGCTCCGAAGGCCTTAAAAAACCTTCTTAATGAATTTGACTCATAGTCATGCTTGTGCCTTTTCATTCAATTATTTCCTTAAAGGAACACATTTTTAGTTAGATAAGATTGAAGAATAGTGTTATAAAATAATTAAATTATTATAAAATTCATTTAAAGGGATGTCTTGAAGATGAAACATTCTTATGAACTCAGTGCAAAAGTATGGTTACATTCACATATAGAATTAAAAAAATTAATAAAAGCAAATAAATAACTTTTAATGTGCAAGAAATACATTTTAAAAATATTAATTACTTTTTACAACTCAATGGTAAATAAATAACTGATAATGTACTCGTATTAATGAAATTTCTAGGTACGTTCCTGAAGGCAATCTAACTGGCTGTGGTCTGGATACCCTGACCCGAGAATGGAATCCCCGTTCATACTTAATTTGCTATTCATTGCTGGTATATCACACGCCTCTATTTTTGATATGCTTCTCCTATTGGTATATAATTGCAGCAGTTGTGGCACATGAAAAAGCTATGCGAGAACAGGCCCGTAAAATGAATGTCAAATCACTTAGATCTTCGGAGGACTGCGAAAAAAGTACAGAAGCAAAACTAGCGAAAGTGGCTTTAGTTACAATATCCCTTTGGTTTCTGGCATGGACACCTTATTTAATTATATGTTACTTTGGTCTATTCAAAATTGAAGGCTTAACACCAACCGCCACCATTTGGGGAGCAACATTTGCTAAAACGAGTGCTGTCTACAATCCAATTGTTTACGGCATAAGGTAAGTGGCCAAACCGCGTATTCACAAACGATTTTTATAGAGCAATTTATTTAATGCGAAGCGTGTTAACGCCTTTCCCATTCAGCTTTTCCAATTTTGGTCATCCACTACTTTAGTACTTTATTATATCGGATAAATTTGATATATCTGGAACTGAAAAATGCTCCGTCTACTATTTGACAATTTAAATAAATTACACATTAATAATTTATTTAGAAAATGAGGAGACTTAATAATACGGAGTTGCATATAAAAATCGTCCTGAAAGTAATTTTTTCATTATTTTCATGATTTCGAGAAAACATGACTTTCTCCTGCAGTATCGATTCTGATTACTGGTGATGAGCGTATAGTTTTTCATAATACTATAACCAATAAATCATTTATAATTTATTATTATTATCCAAACAGCCATCCCAAGTATCGTATTGTGTTAAAGGAAAAATGCCCGATGTGTGTCTTTGGCTCGACGGAGGAACCCAAGCCTGACAACAGCGATGTAACTACAACTTCACAAGTGGAATCTTCGACTTAATTTCTTTAGTTGTTTTCGTTAATATATTTAGTATGCAATGCTAATAAAAATGGCCATAAAGTACAAAAAAAAAAAATCAGTAATTATCTTGAAAAAGATACAAAAATATGAAAAAAAACTGTAAATTTAATTAAGAACAATAATTATAATAACTGTCTCAGCAGTTACCGTAATCTTTGTTTTGCTATAAGAGATCTCTGAAAATATTTATAACTCTTAAAATTTGGAAACTATACAGCGATATTTACATTCATATATTTCAAAAATAAAATTAAATAATTAATTAAAATACAATTACAAAATAAAGTATGCAAAAGTAACACAAACACAAAGTAAGCAAAGCAACATCTTTTGGTCATACATTATCAAAATAGAACATTTTTTAAAAGAGATTATTTTTGATATGTATGTATGTGTGTATGTATGTATATATGTAAATGTAGTTCTAGGTCTTATGGTCGGGAATTCTTGGAAATATTTTCTTCTTCTACAATTTTTTTGAAATCCTAATTTCATATAATTATAGTGTTTTACAAGTTGTAAAAACCGATTATTTATCATAAAAGTAAATATACAACAAAAGTACAAATAAATTATAATATGTCTAGGAGCAGTGGCTGCTGAGGCCATCGGCTACTCAACTAAATTAAAAACTTCAATAGCATAATAATAAAACAGGACATCAGCGAAAGACATCCATGCCTATCCATCAATAACAAAAGATCTTTAATATTGCAAAGCACATCATTTCTAGCAAAATCAAACCAAAATAAAATATAATACCTCCTATTAGGATTCCTGTTAAGATTTGTGGTTATAAACCCTTTTCCTGAAGTAAATTAAAGTTGTTGAAATTTTTTATTTATGACAACACAAGAATAAAAACAAAAAAAAAAAAAAAACAACTGCCTGCGGCACACTGTGTTATCCTGTTTTAACATTTCATAATCTTGCCATCTACGTACGAGTATGTACGTGCTATTCAGTGTACGAGTACTTTTCCATACATAACAATCTTGACACACAGCCAAGCAGAGATAGTGGTAGTCTCAGGCGCGTATTGGAACGGTATCACTTTAAATACTCTTGAGTGCGATGAAGAAATGAATCTGAAATAACATAAATGTATGAGCATTTAAAGCTATTCTAATCAAATGTGTGCCACGGGCAGAAGGTACATATAACAGTATATAAAAAAGAAGTAGACTTCTGAAATTTCATACGTGTAAGTACTACATGTGTGTATATATAAGAGTATTAGGTATTGTTAGCGATTAGCTTATAACATTAGGAAATACCATGTTGCCGTCTACATACCTAATAAATTATTTATGTCAGGTAACAGAACTGTTACATTTATGTCCTTTGCATAAACGTTTATATTTGCTGTGTTCGTTAATTGCAATGAAATAAGAGGGAACTGCTTCCTTTTCCTTATTTAAAAACTCGTCACTTTATTTAAATATAGTCATTATGCAGACTTTAATTACTTGATATTCAACACTTTATTGCTTTCTTGTCGAATTTCTTATCAATTCTTCAGTTAGTCTTGCGGCTGATTCAACGATGCGACCTTCAAAGATACCGGCTACATTGAAGTATTTTTGAAAAGTTTTTCTACAAGCTTTTAGTCTTTCCATAGCCTTCCGGCGGTTACACTTCAATTTAAACTATAGTAAAGCCAATAACGACATTTTTTAAAATATATAACAGCTAGTCAAGACACATTAATAATGTTTATAAGCTGCGGAATAATTTCGATGAAAATAACAACAACACTAAACACTACAATCAATAGAATTCTTCAGAATTACTAGCTCATAAGTAATAATGACACTTTGCCACAGGCGTAGCAATATTTTATTGCGATACTAATACTGCCTGACGTCATTGCATCTTAAAATGCTTTACTCCAGAATATTTCTTAAATATATTTGTAAAAATAAAATATCACTTTTCGAATAACTGCAAGCTAAGAAGTAGCGTCGATAAATATATTTTTTTAAAGTAAAAGAATGTTTCATTCATACATTAGAGGAAGTCTGTAGTCATGTAGGGTTTCATAGAGAGTGCCGGTGCATGAAGTTGCCACCCTTGCAAAGGAACTGCCTACGTATGCAAATGAATAATACACAAGCTACTAAACCGGAGGTCGCGGGTTAGATTCCTGCCAAGACCCTGGCGGTCAAGCCGAAGGCTTTGCAGGTTAAGTTTGTGAAAAAAACAAAAGAAAATTAATATGTGATTGTAAGATTACGTTGGCTCGTAGCAAGGGAATAGTGTGGCACATTATAACAGTCCAATTGCACTTACTCGTACAGTATGGTAATTTCAAAATTTGATGCAACTTTCCAAGTCTTTTAAATCTAATATTTGCTGGAATTTCAAAACATGATACTGGTGGCAATTCCCAAGTTTTGTGGCCGCTAAAAAAATTAAGGTTTTCCGACTCCCTAACAGGATATTGATTGAGTGATTAGTAAATTTGTCAAGTACAAATAACCAAGAGCACTTGTTATAAGTCTAAAGTAGTCATAAAAGCAATTCCAATTCACTTTTTCCAAGTGTTTAATGTTCGCGTATCTTCCAGTAGCTGTTCCTGGACAGTCACAGGTGACTTATAAACAGTTGAATTCAATGGTAACAGCCTTTCATGATCAAAACGCAGTTACTAAAATTGCAATTACTTTGGAAATAGACACGTTGCAACACTGCTCTATCTAACTTCTTTTCCACGACCGGCCTTCTCTACTTCACGCCCCTTGTTCCAATTCCAGCAGAAGACATTTCAATCCTACTTATGCCAAGAATGATGTTCTTAGAGAATTTCGTGAATTAAGTTAAATTAATAAATTCTCTTAAGCTTTAACATTTTTCCCTGCGGACAACACACGAAAAATTAGTTTTATTACGATACCGGTGCAATTCAAATGATTGTCATTATTATCGCATTTATTATCGTAGTTGCGAACGTAATTGCATTTCCCAATAAAATCAACATTTGCACAAAATCTATTACAAATAAGGAGAGGGATGAGTGCAGAAAATTAAATGTGGCAAAAAGTAGAGAAGTGTGACACCCTCCACCCTCCATTGTCGAAGTTTGTCCTGTTAAACTATATTCGTTTTACTGGCTTCAGCTCAGTGACTGAATGTAACCATTCAAGGATTGTATTCAAGGCAGGCTAATTTACTTTATTGGAGAAAGGATAGTAAATTTATATAAAGCTTTTAAAGGAAAAATTTTAACGTTCCAATTTTGGTATATAATTCCTTCCACTGGAAATACGAGAATTAGTGTCTAAATTGATCCTTTACTGACTGCGAATTTTCTTACATTTAAATCTATAATTTAAAAATACATATAAATCTGTAAAAATATGTCTGTCCTTTTTGATAGAATAACAAAATTCGATTGGTGGTGTAGCAGCACAGAATGGCTGAAAATGAAGATGGTGAATTAAAAGTTACTAACATACAGGGTGTACGTCGTGAAGGCGTAAATAATTAAAGGTTTTATTAAATATCTGAAATTATGTATGAGATACATCTATTAGCTTCACATATGGGAGTTCTTTTGAGGGCATTTTTCCTTACATGCTCACATATTTCCTACTATTCATAACTATTCATTTCATTACTTTCATTACGAATATTTTGTTTGAGTTGCTCAAGCGGTTCTGTTTTGTTTGCGTAAACTCTATTTTTCAGATATTCCTACAAAAGAAGTCCAGAGAAGTCAAATCAGCTGGCCGTGGAGGCTAATCAATATCATTATTTCTTGAAATAACTTCTTGTGGAAAGAGTTCTTCCAGCAGTAATCCTGCTAGTATGCGATGTGTATGAGTATGTCTTGTTGAAACCACATGTTAATCGGTTGAGGCGTTAGTCATATCTTGATATCGACCCCCAATTATAGTTACCGTTACACAATTTTTAGTTTCAAAGAAGGAACGTCTAATGACTCCTCCTGACCAAATTTACACACCCGAATGTTAGTTTTAATGGATGCAAAGTTGATTAATGAATAATTTTAGGGGCTACTATTACCGAGAACCGGATATTCTATTTATTCATCCTTTCAAATGAAAATGTACCTGGTCACTCATTATAATTTTTTTTTCATGAAAATCGGCGTTGACATGGGCGTGCTATAACATCCTATCGGCGTAAATGGTCTAATAGAATGTGCTGTTCTGTCAAGTGAATTAAGTCCTGAATGCAAGTCCCTATGCAAAATTGTGGCCAAAGTGGTTCTTTGAAGACCAAATTCCTGCTTACAGCCTCGAATTGAGGTTGGTGGATTGTTTTGATCACTTTCTTGAGCAGTAGTAATATTTTCAGTCGATCGTGCAATACATTATGGTCTATTAATTGCAGTTCTCCTCTTTTTGAAATCATTCTTGCCGGCAGTGTGTTTCTTGCAAATATTTTACGTAACTTTCTCATCTTCACAGTAATCGGTAGCACGTTGGTTTTCCGAATATTTTTCCACAATAAATTTGCCATGCCTCTACTTCTCGACTGCCAAATATGAGCTGTCAAGACTATTGTTTACAGAAACTGGAGCAAAACAAAGTAGTATATCTTCCCGGCGGATACAATATTTTAAGAACATTTTGAGTTTTACATTTTGCCTTATGAAATATTTTACTGTCATCTGCAGTTTGGAGATTGACATGATTCTAATAAAAAATGTTTTAAAGTTCATAAAACTTTGTTCAGCATAGAAAGCAATTTTAATATAACCATTTTAAAATCTTATTTTAATTAGTTTTGTTATGATTATTTTTATTTTTTTTATGTTTTCAAGGTGCCGAATTCAGTGCTGCCAAATGAAAAGTTGAAAAACTCAAAAAATAATACATAAAAACAAAATAATAAATAAAATAAAAATAATAAAAACTAATAAAATAAATAAAAAAAATATTATAAAAAATAAATAAAATAATAAATTCTTTATAATTTAAATTGAAAAAGTGCTGTTTCTCATTGTACGAGTATAATTAGTTTTAGTATATGAAGACATTTATTATGGTAATATTATTAATAGGTATTTCTTAGGACTTTTAAGGACAGCTGCTGTTAATAATAATTTTTATGCCGTGTAATTTTAGGTATACTAAAGATTGATAAAAAAAATAAATTTTTTTTTTTAAATAGAAAGTAAAATATGTGGAATTGGCACCCGTATACTGAGGAAAAGTCGTGAACAGTTGACATGAAACCATATACCGCTTTGTAAGATTTCCTTTATTGTAATTTTTCCACTATTCCTTTGATTTTGTTAAGTCTACATTTGCAGAGGGAGTGAATTAAACATTTTGTTCCAATTAAACATTAAAGTTTATAATCTTTTTGTAGAACACGATCGTTAACGATCATTGCAATGGGTGGATGGGTGGATGGGTGGAGTATGAACGTTTTTGGGGAAAACTAAACACTTTTTCCCACTGTGCTTAGAATATTTCAAACCATAGAATTGTATTTGTTTATTCTTAAGCTGAAATTTGTTTCATTTTTAATTGATTTTTAATCTTTACAAATCTTTTTCCCTTATTTTACGATTGTAGCCAATGGAAAGTGATAGCGGAGAAAAATTCATGATAATATTTTCCCCCTCCAGCTAAATAAAAACTTCATGGAAACAAAATTTTCACTTGTGTTCAATGTAAGGTTGAATATTTCAAGTAATTTCTTCTTTAGATTTGATAATTTTTTAATGTATATAAATTTATATCTTTTTTATGTACTGATACAAACTATTAAGAAGAAACACAGTATTTTATTGGAACCAAACATTTAAAAGATACATATGAATTTTTACATTCGGTTTTACAAATTGGCTTCCAACATTTCAAAAACTCCCTGCCCGGTAAGCCATGACAGACGAAAACAAAACTAAATCATAAAATTGTGTCAATTACCTTCATAATATACATACATGCAGACGAAGACAAGCACTCTGCAATACCTTGCAGAGCACCCCAAAGGAAAAACAAATTCTATTTCCTATATTTCGGTATTTTGTCCATTATGATGCAACAGTATGCAGCAAAATACATGCAAAATTATGCACATGCAATTTTATTCAGATACAACAGAAGGGGAATTAATAGCACAAAGAATAATGTGGAATAAATATTTTTGTGGCCTGTGGTTGCTTTTGTATTAAGAGAAACCATTTTAAGGACATTTGCAAGAGCTTACAAACGTTTTTAAAATTACAAGATTTTAATGTGAATACTTTTACTAGAAGGAAAAACTTTGTGGCAAAAGAAAAGAAATTTTTGTGGAAGTACATATGTTAGTATATCAAAGTAATGAAAATCAAAATTTTCTTAGAATCTTATCCAATTCTAATATATCTTGTTCATAAGATGCGTGCTTTCGCTTTGTGATATTCCACATCGTGATTGTTATTGCCAGCAACGTAACAAGTGACAAATATTGATCGGCATGCAAATAGAAAGACTGTCAATAAAAGTCAGTTTGATTTTTGGCACCCACTTGATGACTGGCTATTATTGACAGTGGGATAAAAATAAATTTTTCTCCTTTAATTTTTTGATTTTTTTTATATTTTACTTAATTGTCTGACCTAAAAATTTTTAATTAAATTTTTAAAAATTTCACTTAAAAACGAAATTATTAGAAATATCTCTCTTTGTGACGGTGAGTTTTAAATATCACGAAGAAAGGCGCAAAATAATGGCACAAATTAAAAAATATTAATAACACGTGGGGTTTATTTTCGGTTTTTTTTTTTTTATTTAAAAACAAAATTTCTTATTTTTAATCGCAAAAATATAATATAGTCGTATTTTAAAATAAAAAGTCTTAGTGAACAAAAGGACAGGTGGAAGACAGAAAAGACTTTATCTCTACTTAGTGCTTTTACACTACGAAAGTATTTAGATTTTATATTGATTGCGACTAAAAGTGTGCACTTGAGTACTCGTAATAATCGCATAGTAATTATTTATTTAAACTTTATTATTATTTTAATTGATTTTTTTTTTGTCGAATAAATACATTTAAGTTTGCTAAGTTAAATTTTGCAAATAATTTATAGATTTTGACACAAATAAAAGATAAGAGGAGTTAACAAATATTATTTCTTCCTTCAATTAGTGCAGTGCAATCTTTTTAATTTAATTGAAAATTCAAGCCATCAAAATTCGAAAATTCGGCAAAAAAACAACGTTGATTTCAGAGCAACTCTATGTGAAGCTCTTATAAAAACAAATATTTCTTTTGAATGAGTACACGGTGCTTAAATTCGATTTGCCATACTGTGTGTTTGATTAGAAACAGTAACTAACCTTTGCTGACCAAATGAATCCCATTGTTACACATTTCCAATTGAGTTTTCATGATTTGAGTGAGTGAGTGGTATAGAGGAGTGAAAAATGTAAAAAAACAAAAAGCACGCACATCAATATTGACACAAATCCGGCGAAATAACATCTCCTCTAGCAAACAAATTAAGTGCAAAGCATTTTTTTTTAATTACGCGTTGCGTTCTTGATATTTACTTCATACATTTACGAAATTGGGCTGGTATCGTTGAAAGTGGGATAAATCCATTTTTTCATATATTGAGATATTTAAGGAGTTGCGTTTTAATCAATTTAAAAATATTGCCCAATTGTAATCAATTCGGTTGATGAAATAATAACTACAAACATTATTTTACAAAATACACAATTTTTGTAGTTCCACCTGGACTTATAGCAATTTTAAAAAAAGATTTACTGAAATGGGACTCTTTTTTAAAAAGTATTAGGAATAACCAAGTTTATTAAGAGTTACTTCGAGTGGTATATTTAAATACAAAAAATTCATTTTTAAACTTAGTTTTCTTCTACAGTCGGTATATTGAAATATTAATGTGATATCATTGTACATGAAACCTGATCCAAGCATTGCGAATAAAAAATGCATGAAATTCTGAGGTCAGTAAAATTTCCGTTAATTTAGTTTTATTAAAAAGTGGACTTATACCACTTTCAAAAGAACCAGCTCTATAATTGAATTCAATTATTGTTTTCTTTTCATATTATGATTTTTCTAAATCCATACTTACATTCACTGTTGTTAGAATTGACGATTTCTCTGCACTTTGACGATTTTCCCCTCTTAAAATACTCTAGTGGCGATTTTAAGTCCTACAATGACGATTTTCCTACATTTAACTTATGTGGTAAGCTTTTTTCATTTTCAAATTTGATTTTTTTTTTTAGTATTTTATGATTTTTTGTATTCAACTAAACGATAACAATTTATGCTTTCGGGAATTACAATTTAAAGATATAAAAAGGATTTTTGTAGGACAGCCCAGGAAACAATTTTATAGAATTTTTGGAAAAAAATATCCGAACGAAAAACATTTGATTTAAGTGTGGCTTTGTGAATTTCTACAAATTTTATTCGCAATACAACATTCATCGGCAAATGTGGAAAAGATGTTTAATCGGCTGAATTTAAATAAAACAAAAATTCGTAATGATTTGGAAACAATTCTTTGGAAGGCTTTATATACAGAAATGAAATTTCGTGAAACTCTCAATTGCCAATTTTTATATTCAAAGCATAAGAGATGGATTGCGTTCAGATAAAATCTGAGGAGCTTTTACAATGAACTTGATCTTTGTTTGGAACCAAATGTTTTCAAAGGAATACATTGCGCCAGCTATGCGTGATTTGTCCTACCGCTTTCAATTTCAAATGGTTTTCGGGCACTTCACTGGTTCCTGGCACTGTTGGATTTTACAATTAATGATATCCTCTTAGCTCTTTGATTCGTCCGGTCTACTAAATAATGCAAAATAAACTCAAAGAGAGTAATCTTTTGAGGTGAGCGGTCCTTCTAATATTTCTTTCTTGTGTGTTTCATTGACCGCTGCTTCACAGAAGTTGTGCAAACAAATTAATAGAATATTCGATTGTTTAAAGTAGCGGAACCAATTTTTAGAACTTTCATACAAAAAATAAAAGAAAGAATATTTTCCAAATTTATTTAAACTTGGAATGCAACTCTCTTAGTGGCTAATAGTATTACTTATCTACATTATTAATTTAATGTAATACTTATATATGTATATCATTTTATTTATGATTTTCTGTTTCGCTATCTGTCTTATTAACCATGCCGGAATTTCTACTTAAGCGTTAAGCATTGCTTTCAGTAATGGTACTTCTAACTCGTAATCAAAATCCTGCTCTTGATGATTTATTTGCTCTACAGCATTTTTGTGTTTTGTACTGTTGTTATTGCGTCTAGGACGTTTGATTCGGGGAGGGTCTCTTCCATACTGTACATTACCGTCCTTGGAAGGTCCACGTGGACAGCCTCCACCGTGATTATTGAAACTACAACGGAGAATACATCTTGGTGAAACACCGCAATGCATTTGTTAACGACCTTGACATTCACCGCCCCTTTTTTTTTTGTGGTCAGCATTCTGATATGTTCAGCGTTCTGTACAGGGTGAGGTGAAAAAACTGCAACAAAGTAAAACGCCATAATTTTTTCATTTTTTTTTAAATTTATTGAATGAAAGCAGAAAATGTCGGAAATAGCTTCAAATTTTAGAATAAGTTTAGATTTCTTCGAATTGGTCACCTTTGGCACGAATTATGGCCTTCAAACGGCCAATGAAACCCTCGCACGCTGCTCAAATGTTGCTCTGCGGTATTTTGGCCCATTCCCGGCGAAGCGCTTGCTTGAGGTGATCGACACTTTGGTATTTTTTAGTACTAACCTTGCTTTTCAAAATACTCCAGACACAATAGTCCAACAGATTGGTATCCGGAAATTTTGGTGGCCATTGTGCGCTGGAAATGAAGCTAGGAACCTCATTTTGTAACCATTCTTGGGTGGCTTGTGCTGAGTACGATGGTGCTGAGTCCTGTTGGAATGTCCAAAGTCTGCGTCCAAAATATTTGCATGGCCAAGGGTTCAATACACCCTCCAGAATATTTTCGCGATAATATTGGGCATTTATTCTGACGCCACGGTCGATTAATACGAGCGGAGAGCGACCATCGGCTGTTATGGCGGCCCACACCATCAACATGGCCGGCGCTTGAGTTCTGGTGGCCAACCGAAGGTGCACATTTTCAGCTGACCTCTTTGGCAAGTAAACACGATCATTTTGTTTGTTTACATACTGCTGGACAACGCATGTTTTCTCATCGGAGAAAACCAAATTCGGCAGTTCACCACTTGCGTCCAAGCGAAGCAACCCTTTGGCTCTTTTAAGTCTATTTTCGTTCTGTTGCGGTGTAAGTTCTTGAACTTTTTGGAATTTCAATGGCTTTACCACGAGCTCATTTTTCAATATTTGCCGAATGGAATATTGCGATATGTTCAGCTCACGAGCCAATTTTCGGCCACTGCGACGCGGATTTCGATCAGGTCGCTTCTTTACTTTTCGAACCATTTCTGCTAATGTTGCTGTTTTCTTCCGTACACTTCCTTGACGTCGGGCTACGCTACCACGCTACCAGTATCACGGTAACGAGCGATGGTACGAGACACATAAGATTTATTCACATTTAAATGCTGGAGTGCTCTAACGATAGCCACTTGTGGTTTTTCAGCCAAATATAAAGAAATCACACTATCACGGTTGAATTCCATCACGAATAACTTTTTTTCTGGAAAATTCTCACCTAAATGCTTTTGTACGCTTGTAAACAATATAATGAGCTGTTACTGGAATAATTTTCACAGCTGTCGGACAAGTGGTTTACAAATGACAGCAGTCTGAAGTTGGTTGGTTTTTTATCTCACCCTGTATATGTATGTTTGTTGAAGGAAAATAAGTGTGAGCCGATGTTATAGTGTTTGTAATAAAGCAATTAAATTAAAAAAAAATTTAATTTTTTTTATTATTTTTTTTAAACTAACTTAACTTGCAAAGCTTTCGGCTTGAGTGCATGACTCGCAATCTTCAGTTTAATAGGATGCGCATTATTCATTCGCCTACGGGGGCAGCCGCTTTGACGATATAATGTTGTTTTGACGATTTTCTAAAATGTCTTGACGATTTGAACGATTTTTTGCATACAAATTTGTAGTTTTTGATGATTTCACCCCTCGAAATTGTGGCAAGAGTATTTAAATATTTATTATCTCCACTCTCCCTTTTCTTTAATCTTGTTATCGGTTACTGCTGAATTTTAAAAATCAATAAAAATAAAATTGAATTTTAATAAAAAGCCTCAACTTCTTTTTTATGGCAGAAGTTTGTAAACTTTTCTTTTGCAAGCTTAAAAAGTTTACGCTCTGACTTAATTCATCGTTTCTCCTATTGTCGGAGCAACGTATAAAAAAGCGATAAAAGTCGTTTCAAGAATCTTTAATATTTAGGAAATTAAAAAGTTCATTCACTACTTCAGAATTATTTAAATTCTTTGTGAATAGACAATAATGAAGTTTAATATCTGAAAGGCTTATTAAAGAAAATAATTAAAGGGAGATAATAACGGCTAAACTTTAAAGGTTTTCGATTATTTTTAATATATTTATTCAATATGTTTCAACAAAGTTTCTACTTTCATTATAATACTTGTATGTCGAACAAAAACAACAAGTACTCTAAGGAAAATCATATTTGCAATGTGTGTTCGCAAAATGCTTGGCATTCAATTTATTTGCCGGAAGAGATGTTATTTCGCTTGTTTTCTGTTTTTCCGTCCAACAAAGTTTCATAGAGTCTGTTTCATTAGAAACAGTAACTGGCTCTTGGAAAGTCTTTGCTGGCAAAATGAATGCATTCCTACACACGATTCCAGTGGCTGAGTGGTACCGCGATAAAGTGAATTTATGTTTTTTGCAATCCACATATTCTATTATAAATAGAAACATATGTATGTGACACGTGCGTGCGAGTTTTACTCTGTTCACAACGTTTCGGAACTGTTTGATACAAATTTGTATTATCTTTCGGTGAAAAAAAGTTTCGTGATTTACCATAAAAATATCGATTTAATTTGTTAGAAAAATTTATATGCGAGCAATTGTAAGCGAATACGTGCTAATACAGTAAAACCATTTACCGTGCACCAGTGCTTGTTATGCCGGCCAAAAGTTTCTGAAGTAACTCTTTTCGTCCACTAAGCTAAAATTTATAAAAAGTTTATATATAATTACAGCAAATTTATATTTTAACATTTAAACGGATTGCTGTGTAATCGGAATATTTTTGTGGTATCAAAAAGAGAAACAAGAGACACAATTGAATTTTTGAAAGAGAAGTTCGAAAGTCACACCGTTTCTCGTAGGGGAGAAGTAAATTGAGCACGAAGATCGCCCTACATATTTGAGTTATGTATTTTATTTAAAATAATTTTATTAGTATTCAGTTAATGGCTTTAAAAAGGTACAAAAGAAAATAATGTATTGCCGATCCGATTACATCTGCAAGCCCACCCTTCATGCCAACGTTCTTTATATATAAAAAATTTCTTTTATTACATTTTGCCGTTTTATTTTATTCACTTTACAAATAAATTTAATTTAATGACTTGACGTCAATTGCAATTAAACAATTTTATTTTGAGCCACATTAAAATACTTGAAAGAATGGATGTTGACGGTGGAGACGGATAAATATTTCCTCTATTCCCTTCTTGATAACAAAAATTTTTACTGCATTAATATTTCTCATAAAATTATAAAGGATTGCAAAAGGTTCCTTGCAATGCCTCTCAGTAAATTTAAGACGGTGCCTTTAAATTATTCAATGTCATGGCTGATTATAAATTATTTATTCTCATGCTTCTCATTTATTATCAAATTTTTAAATAATATAATAAACGGTTAATAACAAAATATTAATTTATGGTATCACGCTCATATGTACGTGTTATTCGAAAAGTTGCCCCCCTTTTAAGTTCTTGTGCATTCGATTTTCTTTCTAAGTAGATTGTGTACGTACTGTGCTCGTATATTTTATGTTTATATGTACATATGTATCTACATGTTTACACGTATATATGTTTGTATGCATATTTATGTATACACGCATGTCTATTTAAATAGAACACTGGCATAATGTTCATGTTTTCACATAATTTTCGTGTGAATGATAAAATTGACGCGAATGAAAATATAATATAGTACGAGTATTCTGCAAAGCATTTACTTAATAGAATGAAAATGTTGATTTCGTTTATCCACAAATTCTTGAAAAAGAGGAAAAAACAAAAGAATGTATTTTCTTATGTTCGTACGAAGATTTTTACAGCGTCGAACCCACTAAGAATGCAAAAGTTGTAGTCGCCTGGTTATGCCTGTACTTTCATAATTCTGAAATCAGTTTTTCCATAAAATAATTAATAGTAGTGTGTTGTTGGTTATACCGAACTTAAATAACTCCTCAATAAACAAAAAGGAATAAGAATTTGTTTTGCGAAAAAGAAATTTTTTAACAGCATTAGAAAGGAATCGTTAATATCATTAGTTAGCCCCCTTCCACACCCATCAAGTTTCCTTGACCAGTTTTTCCTAAATTTTCTATCCTTTCAATTTCAAGTATAAAATTTTCTTAAAGTTGATTCTACTGCCAGGTTTGTACCTTTTTTCTATTCTCTTCACTCCTTTCTTGCGACAACTCGAGACCTGAGGAGTCAAACTGGATGTGTGTGAAAGGATCCTTTACTATGAATTTTCGTTTTAGTGATATTTGGCGCAATTATTGGCCGTCCTAATATGGACAACATAAATTTGTTTGAAATTGGATATTGAAATTAATGGCTGTCTGTTGGAAATTCCATCCATATGCTTCTCTTGATGTCAGTTTTATATACGTATATTTGTATGCTACACGATTACTAATAAAGATCATGTCATGCTTTAATATTTCATTTCGCTTTCGGCTTGACCACAGGAAAACGTTTAAGGTCTAGCCAGGAGTCGAACACAAGACCTCCGATTTAGTAGGATATGCTTTATTCATTACTTAAAATGCACGCAATTTGTTTTTGCTCATTGAAGTAAATACAACTGTTGTTATTTTACTAAACAGATGATAGTTTTGCCATCCAACAGCGGTGATAGTTTGTCAATTAAACTTGTTTTGTATACACCGAACTTTAACAAAACAGCTGATTTGCCTGTCAAAAATTGAGACCTACGCGTTACATAAAATAGCCGATATGCATTTGATATAAATGGATGAAGTTTCTTCATGTCTATAAATGGGGGCTAGGGACATGCTTGCCTTCAGTTATAATTTACTGCCCAAGAACCTCATATATACGGAAAAAACCAAACTGCAGTTTATTTGCGGTCTTGTCAGTATCCTGTTTTCCAGTGAAGTTGGCCTTTTTTGGGCAAATGTAAAAATGTTTCACACTTAAATACAACTGCTGCACTTACATACTTAGTAGTAGAGGTATTCGAACTGCAATATCCGTCAGTTAATGGCAACAAAGTGATTATTAATATTTATACTGCATGTTGCTTTACAATTTTATAAAATTAATGTTACATTTAAACACAACTTTTGTCATCTTACGACACAGATGCATTTTCAGGCCACACTATACCGGTTTTTCAGCAAACGTGACATATTTGACAGAACGTGTGATTGTGTAGGATAGTGTATCATGACCTTAAGGAAGCTTTTCTCATAACATACCTCAAATTTCTCGATTACAGTCGCCACAAAGTCACATCCCATTCAATTCTACCTAATTCGGATGACATTTTTATTTTTTTCGTTTTGAATTAAATCTCTACACAATTATATTCTTATTGATTTCAAAAATACTGTTCATTTTCGTTAATGAAGAGGAAATACAACAAATACATGAACATTGAGGGGGGAATATAAATGATGAAATTGTGCAAAGTTTGATGACAATAAATACATCTGCGTGAAAGTTACACACTGACGTTATAACGTACCAGCAAACAGTTAACTTTGAATGTAATAAAGATGTTTATGGAATGACACATAATTAAAGTGTCATGTCACATAACGTTATGATACGATGACTTTAGTTCACTTTACCAACTAATACAGAGGAATTCAAGCAAGTTGCCAAGCCATAACTTCTGTGGATTCAACAAAAATATATTGTTATCATCACCTAAAACAGTCGTTTTGAAATGATAAAAAAAAAGAGAAAAAAAGAATAGAATAGAATAAGAAGAAGAAATTGAAAATGAATATATTTTTCAAACAAACAAGTGAACCTTTCAAAAACGAATAATTGAACAAATGAATAATTGAGTGAATGACTCTGGCTGTGTGAATCATTCGACATCAAACCACATTTAATAATCCGTACCAAAGTTCCAGGAATTCATATTTTTTTAATAAAACTTTTTATACGTGTGTCATTCTTTGATGGGTCAATTAAATTCTATTCAAATTAAAATGTTATTCGCTCTTTTAGCCTCAATCTATAGACGTTCATTTTTTATTTTGTTTTTGGATTGATAAAATCATAAAATAAAACGTGTAAAAATTGATAAAGAATAAAATTTCAATACGAGTATACGAGTAAGATTATGCAGCTTCGTACAGATATCCATGTGCATTCATATGTGGAAGTAGATGTGTGGGATATACATATGTATGTGTGTGTGCAAGTATTTATATCGAGCATTTGATTTAACAGAATCATAAGCAAAAAAAAAAAAAGGACATTCCAGTTATATTGCTGTTGCCAGAGGTGAGTAGATAAAATAACTGTGGAACGCTATAAAAGCGATGCGATGATCGGATGACCCTGCCCATTTAAAAGTGACCCATTTATAAATGAACTGATTATTATTTGATTGTTCGGGAAAACTGTTCCAGCTCCTTGTGGATAAAATTAAATTTTAAAATTTTGAATTTCACACAAAACGGAGAATAAAAACAAGTCAATCGCATTTTATACATTTCCAACATAAAAATTTATATATTATTTTTCTAATTTCTACTCTTGCAATTTATTAAACAAATAAATAAATAAATAAATAAATAATAATAGATTAAAAGTTACAATAATTACAACATTGAGTGATAACTTTTCCCGTAAAACTTTTTTAATAAAAAGATTGTAAATTATTTGAATTTCTGTGGAATTTCCGTTATTACAGATGCTGTACAATGAAATAGCAAATTATTCAAAATATGTTACTTGACCTCTTCATTTGTGAACCATTTTTTGTCATTTTCTAAATAATTCGACAATAATTTATTACCAGCATCTTAAAAAAATTTTAAATTTTTCACCGTTTGTGTGTACGTACAATAAACAATACAGTATGCCTTGGGAATGTTATCTACGTTTGCATGTAACAAGAAACGGAAAGGCCAGATAATAAAGAATATCGCACAATTTACAAAACTTTATGGAAATTTTTCAAGCAGCTGAACGAAAGAATTCATTCACACCAGTTTCGTAGGGTAGTGTAGCACACTCAATGCCATTTCGAAATGATTTATTTAATTACGTTAGAGAATTGTGTGGCTATATCGTACAGCTGACTGTGTAGGAGAGTGAATACTGGCCTTAATAAATATTTTTATTTATTTCATTTATTTATTTATGGCCAAATATCCATTTCTCTTACAAAAAAAAAAAAAATCACTTTTATACACATTTAAAGGCCAGGCTGGCATGGGTTTTCATTTCGTATAACATAAACGGTTTATACGGATTTAATAAGTAAAACAAAGTTACAGTATCGTAAGTGAAGCAGACAAGTTAATATAATTTAAGTGTAAAAGAATATAAGAGCTTACAGTGTCGACAAAAGTCAAGAATAATTATTAAATAATTAAATAATCATGGCTGGCTGGGTGGGTGGATGGATGGCTGGCTGGGTGGCTGGCTGGTTGGGTGTTTGCGAAGTTTTTGAAAGTTCTGCTGATTTTAGTGAATAAAAGCTAAACGTTTTGAGATGTTTGTACAGATTGTGAAAGTGTGACCAAAGCTTTACAATTTACTCTCTGTGTTAGCGGAACTGTCAATATCTTCTGAAAAGGTCTTATATATGCAGAATATAAGAACAGATATATAATTTGTTAGTTATTATTTGATTATTAAGCCACTTTTACGCAACTGCAATATAATCACAGCCAAACATACAGGGCACAGCTTTATCTCCCACAGAAGCTTAAGAATAAGTCAAGCATGATTAACGTGTTCCTGTCATATCTAAAGCACTAAATATGAATAGCGGAGCTTAAAAACAAAGTAGAGTTTCAGGTAATATCTGCGTTCCTGTAGCGCACTATTAGGGTTTCATATATTTCATATATCCTTTTGTCATGACAATTTTCATATTGAATTTAAACTTTATTAAATTTATCCTGCAATATCCTTTAAAGCAATGCCAAACATACAAAAGTTTATTTCAATTAATTTGTGTGTTTAAGTTGGTGCAATGAAACTCGGTTGTTTTACAATTTGTGTTTTTCAGCATGTCTACATCTGCACACACTAGCATATATATATATATATATATTTATATAGCTGCGGGTAGATGCATTTTTTATTCGCCTCTCTGCAGATAATTTCCAATTAATTAAAACTTGTTTAACCATTATCAGTCTTACTTCTCTTTGTTGCTTGGATGGTGGTAACGATAATAGATGAACACTGTCACTGAATTGCATTACTTTGTCCAGCATTGCAACACATCGTCACTTGCATTTGCAATAAACACTTTAATGAACAAACATTAAAATGTTGCTGAACAGTTAACTAATAAAAACCCAACGGAGGGAAACTACAGAAGCAGGAACATCACAATTTGAAATCAATTGAGAGAGCTGGAAATGCTTACCATTTAAAAGGAATTGATTGTTAATATAATAGTGGCCAAGGCTCCACACTATAATTAAAAGAAAGTTTTCATCTTGTGCATTCTACGAGGCACTTTCTCCTGTAATTCACTCAAGATATTTTAATATGAGAGAAAAATGTTTTCTGTTAAAAACGTTTCTGTTAATATTTTTAATATTATTGCAAATAATATTAAGATTATTATTATTATGTGTTTCATGGTTTTGGAATTATTGCGAGAAAAATTCATGGCACACATTTGAATGGAATTAATACTATTTAATTCAGGAACAGTATGGTTCTATTGGGCTTGAGTATACTGGAATGAAATACGCATTTATTTTTATCCTGCATAAGGCACATTATAGTATATAAGTTTTTAACAAAATTGATTTTTAAATTACATTTCTCGTTGTTTTTTGTGGTACACACAACAAGGACCTCTTTAAGAGATAAATAATGTATTTAAGAAATGATGTTGCTGAAGGACATGCTTGTGAGATTTCGATGCACAATCAATAGCAACATCTTGTTTGCTGACGTGCTCAAATCGACTAAAAATTGCAACGATACAACAAAGTATTACGTTTTCGCTCCGCTACTCATACATATGAAGTGCTTCAGGTAAGAGAGGTGCACATTAATCACGCTTGAATTATTCTTAAACTTCCGTAGGATATAAAACCGTGCTCTGTATATACGGCTTTAGTTACATAGTATAAAGTCCTTTTCTACATTCGTAAGATGTCAGTATTACGTAATTGCCTACGAAATATATGTATTTATGTGTGTAATTTAATGTCAACTTCAAGTAAACGTATTGCACTGATCTAAAAAATGTTGCTCATATAATTGCTTTTGCGGCATGTTAAAGATGGAAAAGA
This sequence comes from Ormia ochracea, assembly GCA_963402855.1. Taxonomy (NCBI): domain Eukaryota; kingdom Metazoa; phylum Arthropoda; class Insecta; order Diptera; family Tachinidae; genus Ormia; species Ormia ochracea. Next base: position 58,705,119 of record OY727105.1, on the reverse strand, counting down.
GAGTTTACGAGAGTTTGTTTTAAATTATTCATTTCCAGGATTAAGTATTTTTTTGAAATCTATTTTAATCAGCTTAAATTCTTTAAGAAACATTTCCACTTTTATTCTATTTTCAGTGTATCATTAACGATTTATTTTCACCGCTGGAAAAAATTCTCTGAACTCCTCGAGAAATTGTACCTAACAAAATGTCTTATTTACTTATTTATTCAATACTTTAATTTAATATATTTAATTTATATTAAAGTTTTTCTCGACTATAAACGTAGTCGTGTTTATATAAATATAATGGATATTTGAGAAGGTGGCATCAGCTACACATTCTAAGCTTTTGCAAGTTAATTTCACATAATAATCTTTTTAAAATTACATAAATTTTTCATTTTTTTAACTAACTTAACCTGCAAAGCTTTCGGCTTGACCGCAGGAAAACAAGCAGGGTCTAAGCAGGTATCGAACCTGCGACTTCAGGCATAGTAGCTGCGTATTATAAATTCACCTTCGTAGGCAATTAACATCAATAATACTGAAATTGAATTTTATAAAAACAGTGTGGTTTTAAAAAGGACTTTTAATGGAAGTCAAATCCATGCAAATTCAGTTTTATAATAGATTCTATAGGAAGGATGTATCCGATTAAATAGACCGGGAATTGATTAAAATGCATACTCCGCGATAACTGAAGGCTGATCTGAATAAGTGAAACAAAAGGATATTTATTTTTCAGTTGTGCCATTCGTAGAAGATGATGACTTTGTTTTTTCCCTACTTGTTTAAGCTTTTTTACTAATCAAATTAAATAAAGAACCCATTGCACCGCTGCCAGTCAAAAGTTTCACGTATTAAAATGTAATCGATTCTAAAGGAAAATTCAAATGCGTATTCTACGTGTATAAATAACAGAAGTACATTTTTCATACGTCTGCATGAGGTACGAGTAAGTGTGTTTTTCACTTGGAAATCTGACTTCGATGTGGCAAACAGACGTCCTGTAAAGGAACTTTGAGATACATGTACGCTCCCAAGGATATTGGCATATTTAGGAAAATGTTCTTAATTTGAGTCCAAATTGGTTGTCGTATGGCGCCAAAAACCATTCTGTACAATCCATCAATGAATATTTTTCTAATTGTGGTAAAAATAAAATAAATTAATTAAATAATTAATTATTTAAATTTAATTCATTTAATTAAATTTAATTAATTACTAAACGTGAGAATTTTGATTTTATACTTTTTTAAAATTTGTTTTGAGACTTCTTTTATAATTTACTTTTTATTCATTTATTTATTTAATTTATTTTTGCATAAATTTTACCTCATGTTTCCTGTATTTTGATAATTCACGATTTATTATTTCACTTGCTGTAAATTATATTTTTAGTAAATTTTAAATTAGTTTTAATTAAAACCATTTTTAAATACTTTTCTTTTTTTAGAGAAATTGAAATAGAATCATGAAAAATACTATTCGGTCCAATCTAACGTCCCTACCATCGACCGTGTTACTTCAAGAGCATATACAAAAACATGAAAACCAATTTGTGTGCTCGGCTCAAGGGAAATTAACTTCAATCCCACTAATTTGAACTGAACTATTGTAAATCATTTGCTAAACCAGCATTGCTTTTAATTAAAACTAAATTTATGACAGAAAAAATTTCTTATTAAAGACTTTCTTATTTTTAAGAATTATTTCCTTACGGCTATGAAACATTTCCTAAGATGCAAGAAAAAATTCTTTTTACTCAATTCAAATAATTTTTGAGTACATTATTTTTTTATTCTTTTCTATAAAAGTAAACTAAAAATTATTTTTGGCGGACGGCATTATCAGGAGATTAGCTGCGCTTCGGGCTGATTCCATTTTCTATGTTAACAATTTCATATCAAAAATTTTACTAATTTTCTCTTTTTAAATAAACAATTATTTTGATTGAAAATAAATATATAATTAAAAATAAATAAAGAATATTTGTGCGTTTATGTGCTTATAGAAGTGCTAATTAAATATTTCTGTTTTCGATATTTGAATGAATTAAAAGATTTTCCTTATAAAAGAGATAAATTTTCTTACATTTTTTAATTCCGTAATTTAAATATAAAATTATTTTGCACGCGAAATATTTAATTACAAAGTATGTGTTGCGACACAACAAAATAAGCAGACGGCCGTAGCACATTAAGCCTTCGAAGCAAAAATGCTGCCTGACAGATTTACTGCTTTAATAAATATAACTTGAAAGCTTCAACATGATATCTCCACCTCACATAAACGATTTGCGTTGCACACTTTCAACTTAAACTTTTTTATAGAGGCGTCAAAAATTTATTGATGGCTGATATTTACCTTAAATATTTTGTGGCATTTCTTACCATTTTCTATTTTATATCTCAAGTTGTTTTATTTAATATTTTAAATTTTATATGAAAATTTTAAATTCTTTCGAATCAACATATGAACAGGAAAAATGAGGCTAAAATTGCTCCTGAATGTGTTGAATTTTTTAGGTGTACTCGTACGTGTGCATTTTGCTATTTTCAAATGTCTGCTTGTAAAAACTGAATCCCCAATTTTTAAACTCCTTTTTGTGTTGGTTACAGCTACTGATTCCCCATTGATGTGTTTACGTTGTATGTTCCTTTCCAACAATGAAGTTTTATTTGATGTTAAATTATAATAAACAAGCCATTTAAAAGGCAAAATGTGTTTTCTAATAATGTTTGGCTTCTCTGCTTTACGGCCTTAGACAGGGTGTCCACCGAGAAGGTATACAACTCGGTTTTACTGCCATTGTAACAGTTTATATTTGGCAGTCGAGAAGTAGAGACGTGGTAAATTTATTATGCAAAGATATTTGGTGAGCCAATGTGGTTTAATTGTTAAAACATTTTATCGCAATCAATCATCGATTACTGTGGCGATAAAAATGTTCCGTGAAATTTAGAAAATAATGGGAACACCTCAAATTATTCATCAGTCTTTTGTATGCATTAAAAGTGTCAGTTTTGTGTGCGAATTGCTGTTTAGGAATCATTGGACTTGAAACTGAAAATCTCGTAACAGTAACTGTCAATGGGGAGCGATATAGTGATATATGATTTGTGTTTGATTAACATGTGATTTCAACACGACGGTGTCACGTTACATATAAACAGGATTACAAAGAAATTACTGCGAGACCTCTTTCCATAACAAGTAATTTCAAGAAATGGTGATGTGGATTGGCCTCCATGGTGGCCTGATTTGACCGCTCTGGACTTCTTTCTGGGTGTATATCTGAAAAGCAACGCTTGAGCAACTCAAACAATATATTCATGATGAAATTTCTGAAAAACCGCGTCAAATATCCTCAAAATATCTCGCATTTGTGAAGTTAACAAAGATGGACATTTCTCGGATATTGCATTCCATACATAATTGCCAATATTATATAAAACATTTGTCAATGTAAGATCCATTAACTTCCATTTAATGAAAAATTATAAAGAAACAAAGTAGTACACCTTCCTGGCGGTCACCCTGTATATCATTTTTTAAGACAGCAAAAGCTATTATTTGGAATTATATATTTGGTTTGAAGCATGATTTTTAAGGCCACCTGATAGTTGAATAATTAGCTTGAACTTTGCATTGTTCAAGAAGATTTCACTTCGCGATGGATTTGTTTCTGCTTTAAGGAATGCTGGGAAGTGCTTATCAATCACTTTACTTATACAAAATTTATGATTTGTTTGAAAAAAGGGTTTTCGCTTAAAATATGATTTCAAAACGATTCCAATAGAATTTTGCTCAAACAGTGAATAAATTCTACTTCATTTAACTCGCATTGCTAAGCTAAGTTTTGAATCTAGACCTTTTCCAGGTAAAGATTAAAACATGACCTTGAGATCTTTTCTATATGAAAAACTTAGTTTTTCCTTCGCAACAAAATACAGCAAATAATTTGACTATTAAAATTTTAGTCTGTTTTCGCACTTTGCTCTACTATTGTTCTAATGAGGTCTGATGTGCTAATGTGCGCTACAAAGACATCAGTTTTAATATTATCAAAAACTGATGCCAAAATATCAGCTCAGCCAGAAGTTTTATACTATGTGAATAAATTATTTTTAGAAATTCGATTTTTTTCTGTGAAAAAAGCCTGCTTATTGGCTGGGTGATGAACTTTTCATATAGTTAATGCGTTTCATTTGCTGAATTAATCTGTGTTCTGACAGCGGCCTTAATGACAAGTTGCAGAACGATTTTTGATATCTTAGTTGACACTAATACCTCTAAGATACTCTGTAGCGAAATCTCTTACAAGATGGCTTGAAAGCCATTTGTACAACCTCTCAATTCGTAATATCTTGAGGATTCCCCATTGGGCAACATCCTCCGCGCCTAAGATCGCTTTTTAAGCTTTTTTTTTTCTTTTGGTAAGTTCCATAAATGTAATTTAATTGCCTAATGTATGGCCTTCCCGTCCACAAAATCTTCATCTGCTGACCATTTTACGTAGAGTTTTGAAAAAGGCTTGTAAAACATTTCACAAACACATTACATGTATTCCATAAATGCCGCTTAATATCTTAAACTGCTTTATTTTCTTGTGTATTGCTTTTGACAGACGTAGTTTGACCCACTAATGAAATGTTTTAATTATGGTGGAAACCTTCTGTTCAATCGGATGCCCCACGTCTGATTACTGCCCGATGGCTTGGTAAATTTTATTTCAATTTACGTGTACAAAATACAATTGTTACTTTTGTTTTAATTAAACTCATTGCTCACAGACAGACTCACTGCAACTAGAATTTAATTTCACTTGCCGAAAGCTCCACGAGTTTTACACATACATTCATAGCTTGCTCTTAGGAAGGAAACACAGTAGAGAAATTGTATTAATTAATTCTATTAATTCTCAAAACTCTTTCAATCACAATGTATGCAATGAATATAAGAAAGCATGTTAACAAATAAAAATGCCAAATATAATGAATTAATAAAAAAGGTAACAAATTGTAAGGAGGCAGAATGATTGGGGCCTGTTTTTATGTTACTGCTAGTGGTATGGGGAAATACCAATAATTCAATCATTTCATTTCATACATTTCTAAATTGTAGCTGTTGGAACTGTGCAGATATAAACATTTTATTACCTCATTAATTAAATATCTTCTATGTATTTTTCTGTTAATATTGATTCAATTGGGAGGAACTTTATTTCCATTTTATATTTACAATTTTATCTTTCAATATTATTTCTTCCTAAAAAAATAAAGCTTCAATTAAAAATGAGTAATTTACTTAACAAATCATAGCAATTACTATTCTATTTTACAATTACTATTCTATTTTACAATTACATTTCGTTATATGAAAAAAAATGGATAAACATTCGCTTAGAAAGGATAGTACTCGTATACTTTGCATTCTATTCCTTACAGTCGACTGTGTGGTGTCCTTTTTGATATCTTAAGGCAATCGCTCATGCTAGTAATTACTCTTTTGCTTATCGGGAACTATACGAAATATTTTAATCTTTCTCATATGAAGGATTATCTTTTTAAATACATTGTAACATAATTCGGAGAAAAGAAATAGGGGCAGAGAAGAGACGAGGTTATTTAGCTAAGGAAATACTGCTTTAGAAGAGTATAAAATTAAACTAAATGTGTTCAGATGTACGTCGTATATATAGTACTAATGTTAATTGCCTCCTTCACCCAAACATTCCGAAAACAACACAAGACACATTAAAGAGCACCTGAGACGAACGAGTACGGTATTTATTGTTGACGAACTTACTGTTATAGCTAACGACAGATTTAAAGAAAATGCTTTTGTTGGTTCTAAAATTTTGAATTCATATCCTTTTATTACATAAGGTGGCCACAACCTCTCCTTATGATTTTAATCACCAGATTTTATTTAATATAATTTATTTAAAACAATTAAAGTGATACTAAAGCAATCATGACAAATGAATGTACATTTTTGTATTTAGGTGTGCAATAATTATTAATATGTGGAAAGGACCCTCCCACCAAGCAGGAAATTGAAAGAGAAAGAATTTAAAACGGGAGATGTATTAGAAGTACTATTTTTAAACCTTTTTTGTTTTAATTCTTTTAAATTCTTATTATGCTAAGAGCTTAAACTAATATCCTTAATTCTTTGAAATAAAGTGAAGCAAAAGTAAAATGTCCTCAAGAAAACCACAATAAAACCGAAAGACAATTCATTGGGGTAACAAAAATGCGAGATAAGAATTAAAATCAATTTAAATTAAAAGCAAAAATAAATTATGTGTGTATTTGATGACAACGCAAACCTCGTTTGCATAATAAAAAAATTCTTTTCACTTTTCTAATAATATTTTCCTTGTATTCTTAATTCTCCTTTCAAACAGCTAATGAAAAAGAAATTGTCCAACAGTGCATTTGCTTAAGAAAGAGGAAAGTTCATTGCAGCAGAAACAAGAGACAACGAAAAAGTTTTTTCGTATTATACGGTGCAATGCACACTGGGGCCAATAATAAAATTAGTGGTGCGTTATTCCTTGTCAATTAATTTTTCATACTTTTTTTTTTTAAAGTAGAAACAGAAAATTATAAACTTGAAATTACTCATACAGAAAAGTTATCGATAACAAAATGTAGTGAATTAAAAGTTGTTGTTTTGCAAATACCAGAGGAAATACGAAATTAAATTTAATGCATAACATAACCAATTGATATACATGAACAAGATTAATATGTTGCATAAAAGCAAGAAGCAGACAACTTTCTGTCTTCTGGTCTTTGTTGAAAACTCAATTAATATTATTATACCAAACATTTTTACGGGTAACAACTTTGAGTTGAGAAAAATTAAATATAATAATAATAATAATAATAATAATAATAATAATAATAATAATAATAATAATAATAATAATAATAATAATAAAAATAATAATAATAATAATAATAATAATAATAATAATAATAATAATAATAATAATAATAATAATAATAATAATAATAATAATAATAATAATAAAAATAATAATAATTAGACAAAAATTCGAAACTCAAAAATTCAGAGTGAACGGATTTTAATATCGCAATTTTATAAATATATGCAAAACTAATTTTCATATGTTATCCACATAGCTAATGATTGCCAGGACACTACAGATGAAATGATAGCAAAGAACATCGAAGTACGTCGCAGGAGCCCTCCTCCCCTCCAATGAAAAAATGAAACGTATTTATTAAGTATTTCTTCGTCTTAAATATAATATGATAAGAAAATATTAAAAATGAAGAACCACTCAGATGGACTTTAAAAAATTATTGATATTTGAAATTTATAGCTCACAAAAGTAACGTTCTGCAATTTCTGTACTATCATTACTTAGAATAGGACGACTGTGATCGCAAATTCGTTTTATAAGTTTTGCCTGGTGATATGGAGTATAAGGAGGGCGAGATGACACGAAGGCGGTATTCTTAAAGAGTGGAGTTGTTATTTTCTTAGAAATGTAGCTCGAACAACTGAGAAAGAAAAAGTAGAAATTAATAGAGATACCAAAAAAGGATGTTCTATTTTGAAAAACTTTCTCTTTTTCGTAAACACAATTAATCCTGCATTTTTTTTAAGGAATTCGGCAAAGCTCTTAATAAGTATTATTTTATTTTAATAATAATTTTTTAATTATTTACTACTGTTAACAAAGTTATAAGCCGTTGCTTCTATTGATCTCGATTGATCTTGTTTATTTCAAAAACAAGTTATCAGAAGGATTTCAGTTTCCTTTTCCAGTTCTATAAACAACTTGCCGAAAATGCTAAAGCTTGGGATATTTTAATGTACGCAGATGTTGTAAAGATTTTATTAAGCGAAAACAAAAAATGAAAACCAAAAGATTTGAAAAACGCTTAGCGATTAGAAGGATGTCCTTTTAGCAGTAACTTTTCATTATTATTCATTAGTTTTCCACATTTAGTCATATTGCTTTTGGGTATTTATGCAAAAATAATTTCAAATATTAGTTAAGAAGAATTCTGGAACTTGAAGCCATTGAAATGAAATCCTTTACACTTGACTGCGTATCCACTATAATTGTAGGCATTCATTTTCTTCACAGCAAAGTGTTTGCCTAACAAATTGTATCCACTTCCAAAATGGCTTTGTAAAATGCACATCAATGGCGAAAATATCTTCTTTGCTGAAGTTTTATTTGTTTGTAAATATTTATTTTGCAATTTCCTTCACTGTGCAATGATGTGAGAGAAACTAATACTGTAAAATAATAGTGCAGAGCTTTAGCAACACGTACATAATTTGTAAAATAACTAACAGAAAGCAAAATTATTATTCCTTTCTCCTTAGTAGCCAGGATTGTAAACTGAATGGATAATAAGATAAAGTGTGCGGGGAAAAAATTTTTAAAGTAAATTTGTGTATTCTTCTGGCTATTTAATAAAACAAGAAATATTTTTTTTAAGTAAAAATTATTTAAATTTTCGGCTGCTTGAAAAGCGAAACCTTTTTTTAGATGCACAGCTGATGCTAAAGGAAGTTTTTCTACAGATGCTCATTAATGGGGGCAGTTTCTAAGGTCTGAAACATTAATAAGGGCAATAGTGCAATTCGAAGTCCAAGTGGGACTAACACGTGCCAATAACAAGAAAAGAGTTTTCTCATATATGTATACAAATATAGGTATTTATATACAAATTTATGTATTCTTCGGTGATAAGAGCGCCGTTGAACTCCACCCACCTGCGTTTAAAGTTGCATTGAATGCAATTAGATAATTGCCTTCTTTATTTATTTTCACGCTTTTGGCCACGCTTTTAAGAGAATTTGAGCATTGCATAACAGAGTCTTGCAGGAACTGACTGAACTTCGATGCACAAATTGCACTACAAATAAAATTAATCACACTATTAAATTTTACATTTTACTTTAAAAATGTTGAATTTTATATTTCGAGTATAAGTTTTAATACTTGATCGAGGAACTAAATATACATGCGTTCCACAAGCCTTAAAAGTAATTTATAACTTTAAATAGTTAATATCATCGTGTGAAAGTTTTCCTAACTTTTGCTAATCGTACGACTTGTAAAAGAAATCTGTCGTACGGACGAATCTACACTGTTCTATTTTTTTAGCACACACGCCATATGTTTAGTTGGTCAGGGGAAAAACTTTGGAGATTGGTTAATATAAAAAGATTTAATATACGAATTTGCCTAAAGAGCGAAAATCGTGCATAAGAAAGTATCAGTGCGCGTTTATTGGTATGCAGGAGTATACAAATGCCTACAGTCTACTGATGCCAGGTTTTATAAAAGCCTACACAGTTTATACATCTAGTTATTAAATTCAGGTATTCCAAGTCTACGTCCTGCATAATATATAAAGTGCCGAAATCTCTCATTACTTATTTATTGTTGAAATATTTAAGTGATGAATGCATAGTCAGCCAGCTTTTACCAGCAAACAATACATACAATAATAACAAAGAATGAAATGCTATAAAACACTTTAACACCCCATAGTTTGCCGCAAAACAAATGCTCTATCTGTTCCACCATTATTCCTTTTGCTTATGTCGAGCATATTGCATTACATGAGTAGGGGATATCTCCTGAGTTCACGATTTTACTACAATTCCACAACGTTTAATGTAAAGTTCAGTTGTGAAAGAATAATGAATAATTCGTCTGACCAACGGATGACAAGATGTTATCCTGTTTGGAGGATAAGAAAATAAACAAAAACATATTTTAGCTATATTTAAATTAAATCGAAATGCGGGAATAAAGTGAATTTAACAATTATTAAACGTTTCCCTCAAATAAAAATATTCAACGATCTCCATAAATGTTGCTTGACTGCCAAAAAAGTTTAGTTATTTTCTATACATAATTGCTTTAGGTAAGAATACATATTTTAAATGTATTTGTATATTGTATATTTCGTAAGCTTTCTTTATTACATCCTTCTAAAAGTTTGCTTGATGAGATAAAGCTTTAGTTTAAGACTATTTATTAAGTAGATTAAAGCTTCGCTGCTTACATTTATACTTTAAACTAACAGATGCATTAGATAGCCACAGTACATCGGTGTTGTGGTAACAGGATTTCAGGCTATCTTCTGTTGGTATCGTAAGGTAAGCACTGAAAAGAAAGTAAAAATATTTCAAACTTACCAATACAGCGATAAAATTTACTAACGAAGTGATTTTTATTGGTTACAAGTATTTTTACATTAAGTTATTAGCATACTTTCAGGAGCGTAAAATGGAAAAAGTATTTGAAAGATAAATCATGAAACTTTTTCCTTTTTATACACTTGAAATTATTACTCAACAGATCATTTATCATACAAATTGGCCCATAAGAGGATTTAAGGATGATGGTAGGCAGTTAGAAAAATATTAAAAGTATATTTTTAGCACTTCTTGATTGTTAGAAGTTGTTAAGTTTGCATTGCTTTTGGTTTACGTTGAAATTTGTGGATTTCTTTAGAATGTAATTTGTGCCAATCTAATGGCTGAAACAGATAGTGAAACCCAACGATGAATAATTTTATAAAAAATGAAATAAAAGTTCATCTAAAAATGTGCGTTCAATGGCTACCAGATAAAATGGCACTACAGATAAAACACTGCATGTAGTACTGTAACTGGCATCGTGGGATTTTAATACGTGCAAAATTTGAATTTTTACCAGTTCAATTTTAAATCTAAATGCAAAACGCAGTTTAAAGGAATCGGATACTCAGATTATTTTCATTTTCATCTGTTTGCAGGACGAACTGGAAAATCTACCTCCGAGCAAAGTAGCACCGGCTCTAAAAAAGAACTGCAATAACGAGCCCATATGGTCCACATTATGGTGCTTATCTGCGTTACGATCAGGAAGCTTTTAAGAAAATGTTTCTGAAATAATAATTTAATCATTTACAATGATATTTTGTTACTAATCCTTAAAAGGTTTATCACTGAATTAAGAATCATGGTTTATTGCCAAGTCTCAGCACAGTTTAATGTGAAAGTATGGAAGGGTCCTTAGTGCTTTTCCTTTTTCAAAACTGTACATCTAGATATTTCTATGGTTGTATATTTCGTAGATCTATAATCTACGATTTGTTTGTGGAAGCAAAAAGAATTTCAGGCCAGAGTATCGTTATTATTTCTTGTGAATGTATCCTAGTGCTATCAACGATATTAAAGATAAAGTTAATAAAAAAAATATAAAATATTTAAGATCATCACATATTTGGAATGGAAACCGCGAAAAACTAAAGTTTCATTACATGAATTCGAATGGAAATATTTCAGGAATAAAAAATCTATATTGTAAACCGGCCCCAAATAAATGATATATGAAATTTATATACATTTATAAAAATAATAAAGTAAGTTTTTTCCAAAAACTTTGAAATATAATAAATATATTATATACACATATTATATACAGTTTTGAGCACAATATCAAAAATTATATACCATGACCACAATTTCTTTGTGATCCATTAGGAACACAAGGTATAATATATTTTTTATTGCGTGGCAGTTCTTCTAATTATTTAATCTGATCACTATTCGGCTTAGCTTAATTTGCACCAAGTATATCATATAATTTTTTTTATACGTACAATATCTTAAACTTATTTTAATTTTGCAGAATAAAATTGGTATAAAATTGTAGACTTTTCGAACTATGCCGTTGCTTTTCAGTTTAATTTGTAACGTTCTCAAGAGATAATCCCTTTAATTACTTTCAACAACAAAGACTAGAATAAAATTCTTAAAGGTATTGAAATGAACAATTTAGCTAAATCTCATTAAATTTAAATTTATTTTAAAGGGATTCCAGTATTACAGCAGCGATATTCATCAGAGATTATCACAAATAATTGTAATTAAATATATTTACTGAATTACTGATTTGATACTGATAACATCAGAATAACATTTGAATGTATAAGAAATTTGCATAAATAAATTGTAAATATTTTGTATTGGAAATCCCAAAATCTAAAAATCCCAAAAATTTAATTTTACTTAAAACTACAATGAGTTTGATTGATGAGGGGGTTCACATTTCACTAGCATGCGGTGAAATGTGAACAAACTGCAATCAGCTATTAAAATTAGTAAAAAAAAATTATTAAAAAGGTATGGTATCGAAGAACAGAGTATCAATTAAAACTATATTGGGACCTAAGTTTGGATCCAAGGTAAATTTCATTATTGCGTTTCCTGAATCGTCCTTCTAAACAATTGAAATTGAATTTCTCAAGAACTCAATAAAAATTGTAAAATATAAAAACGAAGAAACTTTTGTTCGATAGAATTTCACACTTATAGAAAAATTATCATATTATATCATTTTATCGATGCTCTAATAAGAACAACTGGGGCCTGCTAGCGGGAAGACTATCACCAGGTCATGGAATAATATTTTGATAAAACATCAGAACAGTCTTAGATCAAAGACGGTTACCATACATCTTTACCCAAATATATTTTTGACATAATTTTTTCTCTCTGTTAAATAAATACAAAAAAAAAAACCTTAAAATACACTGAGCAACAAATTTTATATAATGATTGGTGGTCAGTGTACTAATTTGTTATAATTACAAACTTTAAAGTGATAAAAGATACTCCATTTGATTCTGGGCAAACAGTTGGGATCTACAATTTTCATACGGATTTAAACGCATTGGAAGGGAGTCCCTCAATGAGAATTTGGTCGAGAGTTTTGTTAAATGTTGTAAATATATTCCATATCTTATTCTTAAGTAGCCGCCTATGAGAAAGGAAGATGCATATCTCGCAAATTCCTCATACGTTAGCAAGCAATTATGTCGATGGCAGAACATTTTAATAATGACAAGTAGATTCAGTGCGTATTCTTCAGCAGCAGTAGTGCTACAGCAATGATCTACGTATCTACTTCTCAGTACTGTGCCGTTTCCTTAATATCAGTATAGTAATTTGCTTAATTTAGTCTCAGAAATAAGGGAGACTAAAACGGCTACTTGAGCGCATTTTTATTTGCGAAAAGGGCCTGCCGAAATATGAAATGTGTAGCGAATTTTCCAATTTTCTCTGAAATATCGGCTTAAGAAGCATGAGATAGTCTGGTATCGCTCTTTATGCTCTCAATCAAGTAACTTTACTTTTTCCTTTGTGGAAGGAAATATTTCATCGTACTCACAGCATTCGCAGTGTCCTGCTGGGTACACATTTTTTTTAAACGCTCGCAAAAATTGACAATACTGATAAAATTATAAAAAAATTATTTTTAATTGCTTTACAAACTATAAACTGCAGCAAAATTAATTATTTCCATTATCTCCTGTCGCAAGGCAATTAAATTAATTAAATATTAAATAATAAATATTATTTAAATAAAAAAACTTTCATTCACTTTTATTTGCCAGGTGATGCATTTCGTTGTAATATATAATTGCTTTTGGAGAAACAAAATAACAGAAATTTCAGAGAGAAGAGAAATAATTTATGTGTTTCAACGTTTACGATTAGCCTCTGTAGGATGGAATCGAAAGAAAATGGGATCTCAGGTTGTGAAAAGTTAACAATCACACTCAGCTGCAGTGAAATTAGAGATTAAGACTATAAGCTACTCGCTTTACATCTCGGTACATTCGTTTTATAATATTTCCATGCCCTATTAGCAATTCGTATTAATGCTTTCCCCTATGAATCAGAGTTAAATCCTTACAAAGTCTTATGCCGCATCATTTTTACGTTTTTCTCCATAATTGCATTGACTCCGAGGCTACGTAATTTTTACTTATCACAACAATCGTTCTTCATGTCATCATACGCCAACCAGGAGTCTGCCTCTGGCCACCAATCAGTGATAACATGTGGCTGTACTGCACATAACACCATACTAGCTTATGTGCACGAGCTCACTCATACATGAGTAATTTATATTTCAAAAATTCTTATTTAATATTTTAAAAAAACATGGTTTCAAATCATTTTTCATAATTACGAATTCACGACACATTTTTTTTTTGCCTGCTTCCTTTCATGTTCTTGATGTTTGTGTTGAAACATAAATGAATAAAACACATTTAAAATATGGAACAAAAAATATACATAATTTAATTAAAACGCACCCGCTTAAATATTCAACGAACCTCAAATGACAGGTTGTTCGCATTTTACATGAATGCCATCATTAATACAATTTTTTTTTTTTTTTTTTTTTTTTGTTCAATGAACGAGTATGTGTTTGTTCGCAAGAAATGTGACCGATATGGAAATCTTAAATCCAAAAAGTAAATTTTACTTGTTTAAAAAAATTTTTTATTACTTGAAAATACGAACATGCACTTTTTTGGATGTCGAAACGAAAGTAACAATTGTAGGGCACTTTATCAGTGTAAAGGGTGTCAAAAAATTGTCTGTCATTTTATTTTTAAGAAAAAAAAAGAAGATTTTTTTTTCCATACATGTATAATTAAAAGTTATGAAGCTTAAGTCACGGTCAGCCACAAACTCGGCCGCCTGCGCATCTTCTGCCAATATTATCAATATTCAATTCTTATTGAAAAACTTTATAAAAAATTGGGTGTCATTTTATTTTTTAAAAAAAAAAAGATTTTTTTTTCCATACATGTATAATTAAAAGTTATGAAGCTTAAGTCACGGTCAGCCACAAACTCGGCCGCCTGCGCATCTTCTGCCAATATTATCAATATTCAATTCTTATTGAAAAACTTTATAAAAAATTGGGTGTCATTTTATTTTTTTAAAAAAAAAAGATTTTTTTTTTCCATACATGTATAATTAAAAGTTATGAAGCTTAAGTCACGGGCAGCTATAGACTCGGATGCCTGCGCATCTTCTGCCAATATTATCAATATTCAATTCTTATTGAAAAACTTTATAAAAAATTGGGTGTCATTTTATTTTTTTAAAAAAAAAAGATTTTTTTTTTCCATACATGTATAATTAAAAGTTATGAAGCTTAAGTCAGGGGCAGCTATAGACTCGGATGCCTGCGCATCTTCTATCAAAATTATCCGTCAAGTTTTTCAATAAGAAATTGCCAATCATTGACATCGGTAGGCTTATTCTGAATTGCGATGCAATAGTCAATGCGATGCGATAAAGAATTGCGATGCAATAGTTAATTGGTATTCTGCAACACTTTCGCAATCGCAATCGCAATCGCAATCGCAATCGCAATCGCAATCGCAATCGCAATCGCAATCGCAATCGCATTTTATTTTAAATCGCGGCAACACCGGCCAAAATTAACAACGCTGGTACCAGTAAATGTCAAATTTAATCTTACAAAAGAAAAAGAAATTTGCGATTGCGGTTACAAAATAAAATAAATTTATTTAATATTTGCGTAATTGTGTAATTTACCAAAAATGCATTTTGTTGCTCTATGGTTTTATGATGAAGAGGAGCATGACCAAAATGAAAGGGTGCAGAGAAGAATGCTTAGAAGCAAATCGGATATTCTAAGTTTGAATGTAAAAAGGTAATTTATTTTGTAGCATTAAAAACAATTAATTATGAAAAACATTTCTATTCCAGTTTTGTAAAAAATTTTAGATTGACCCAAGAGGCATTTTTATATGTTTTAAATAATATTGGCTCCGAATTGAAATCAACCAGCTACAATAATAGTACTAGTAATAACAATTGCACAAACATTGCTAGCAATATATGAGATGAAATAAAAAACAATATGATTTAAAAAAAAACAGTCTTCTTTTTATTTAGAAACTTAAAGGCACTTCTTTGGTTATATATTTCATTTTTTTTGCTCAAAAAAAAAACTTAAGAAAAAATAATTAATTTAAATAAATGAACAAAATTATAATTTTTTACTTACATTTTTGTACTTTGCAGTTGCTGTTATGCTGCCGAATAAATTTTGCGATTATCGCATGTATCGTTATACAGAATAACGACTTGCCACATTTTCGCATTTGAAATGCGAATAAAAAAGAGTACCATGCGAACATCGCAATACCGAATACCAATTGTTTGCATTTGCATGTTTTCGCATCGCATTGACTATTGCATCGCAATTCAGAATAAGCCTCCTGGCCACTGCTTGGGCTCTCACAGCTATTAACTTAGTTTCTTTGCTATTGAAGATTCTAAGAGATTCTCTTTGGTCCTGATTTCGTATTCACGAATTTTGCAAGTTTGCTTTAAAGTTTAAAATTCCACTCTTCAAAATGGAAGCTATTGTGAGCAGTACAAGCTGAAATAAGTAGAAATAATTTGTTTCAAAGCATATTGAACTTGTTTCTTGATCAACCGAACAAGTAATTGCGGTTAAATAAGTGATTAGTGGGGAATCAGTTGCGATTTGGTGTTTACTTTGTAACGATTAACTCACAAATAAGAATATTGCAATTTTTAGAAGGGAGGGAGCTTCTGACGGTTATCGTTATACTATAACGCAAAATAAACCTCATTGGGACTGCTCTTTGAATTTAATTGTATTTTTATTGTTTATTTTATGTTACTTTTTTATTGTTTTGTGACTCCAGCACTTATGCGATCCATTGTGCAGGAACTAGGATAGATGTGATGTGGCAGTGGAGCGGAGAGAAAGTAAGTGCTGTAAATCTGTTTTTCGTAGCCACTTTTTCAAATATTTTCTTCCTTCTGCTTAAAATTTCTCCCCTTCTTACATATCGCTGCGATAAATTTCTGCAATATCTACATTGCATTCAGACACAAAGTGGTTCCTTGTGGCGGCTATCCAGCTTTCACCGCTATTATCTCTCTATATACGTATGTAGAGTTTCATGTTCTAATAAAAAAAATTTTTTGGTGAACACATTCCTTGTAAATCAATAAAAACGTGGTCCTCGACACTTTTGTGTTAAACAAGTGTTAACAGATCATATAGCACAAGAGCTCAACTGGTAAATAACATTAAGCGAATATATGTTGAAAAACTTGTGACGAAAACGTTGAAACTATAAAAACAACTTTGGTGCAGAGCGAAAAAAAATGGCATTGTGTGGGCATTTGTGTAGCCTCAGTGCTATAAGTGTAATATAAAAGCATTGGCATTAAAGGCTCAACCAGATCCAACAAATAAATCGAATAAAAAAGAAATAAATTAAAAATTGTCTGTGGGTGTGTCCTCTGCAGTCCCTGTTATTATAGATGTTTAAGACCATTCCAAATGTTATAATATTTGAGAGTTAAAGAAAGATTTGGCAAAACTATGAAAGCATGCTTTTAGCAAGCAATTTTAAAGAGGCACAAACTCCTCATTAAATCGGCTAGTGGAATCGACTCTTGCAGCGACTATAAGCTGGAACTCTAGAATCTGTTAAGCAGGCAACTGTAATGCGGTAGAAGGAGTTAATTAAAACTGATGGCGGCTTTACTAAAGCTTTCAGAATGATATATAAAAGAGTTAATGTATGTAACAATTCGTCCCACATTTGTATGCGAAAAAAACCTGGTGTTATAATTGCTTTCAATAATAATCTCTAATAATGTGGAACTAGCCATACTAGCTTCATATGAATTTCATTTCGATACTATCTGTAGATGAAATTACGAAGTGTGCACATATATGTTTTTGTAAGTTTTAAGCTTGTTAGCCAATTTATAATTGTCTATAATTACCTGTTGTTACTATAGTTTAAAATACAAGTTAAATTATAGAAATCATGAAAGTTTCGGATGTGCTTTGCTCACTAACTGCTACAGATATCACCTGCAATCAGAATAACACTACTTATAATAATATGTTATAACATAATATAATATAATATAATATAATATAATATAATATAATATATAATATAATAATTATAATATAATAATTATAATATAATATAATATAATATAATATAATATAATATAATATAATATAATATAATATAATATAATATAATATAATATAATATAATATAATATAATATAATATAATATAATATAATATAATATAATATAATATAATATAATATAATATAATATAATATAATATAATATAATATAATATAATATAATATAATATAATATAATATAATATAATATAATATAATATAATATAATATAATATAATATAATATAATATATAATATAGTAATTATAATATAATATAATATAATAAAAAATTATAATATAATATAATATAATATAATATAATATAATATAATATAATATAATATAATATAATATAATATAATATAATATAATATAATATAATATAATATAATATAATATAATATAATATAATATAATATAATATAATATAATATAATATAATATAATATAATATAATATAATATAATATAATATAATATAATATAATATAATATAATATAATATAATATAATATAATATAATATAATATAATATAATATAATATAATATAATATATAATATAATAATTATAATATAATATAATAAAAAATTATAATATAATATAATATAATATAATATAATATAATATAATATAATATAATATAATATAATATAATATAATATAATATAATATAATATAATATAATATAATATAATATAATATAATATAATATAATATAATATAATATAATATAATATAATATAATATAATATAATATAATATAATATAATATAATATAATATAATATAATATAATATAATATAATATAATATAATATAATATAATATAATATAATATAATATAATATAATATAATATAATATAATATAATATAATATAATATAATATAATATAATATAATATAATATAATATAATATAATATAATATATAATATATATAATATAATATAATATAATATAATATAATATAATATAATATAATATAATATAATATAATATAATATAATATAATATAATATAATATAATATAATATAATATAATATAATATAATATAATATAATATAATATAATATAATATAATATAATATAATATAATATAATATAATATAATATAATATAATATAATATAATATAATATAATATAATATAATATAATATAATATAATATAATATAATATAATATAATATAATATAATATAATATAATATAATATAATATAATATAATATAATATAATATAATATAATATAATATAATATAATATAATATAATATAATATAATATAATATAATATAATATAATATAATATAATATAATATAATATAATATAATATAATATAATATAATATAATATATAATATATATAATATAATATAATATAATATAATATAATATAATATAATATAATATATAATATATATAATATAATATAATATAATATAATATAATATAATATAATATAATATAATATAATATAATATAATATAATATAATATAATATAATATAATATAATATAATATAATATAATATATAATATATATAATATAATATAATATAATATAATATAATATAATATAATATAATATAATATAATATAATATAATATAATATAATATAATATAATATAATATAATATAATATAATATAATATAATATAATATAATATAATATAATATAATATAATATAATATAATATAATATAATATAATATAATATAATATAATATAATATAATATAATATAATATAATATAATATAATATAATATAATATAATATAATATAATATAATATAATATAATATAATATAATATAATATAATATAATATAATATAATATAATATAATATAATATAATATAATATAATATAATATAATATAATATAATATAATATAATATAATATAATATAATATAATATAATATAATATAATATAATATAATATAATATAATATAATATAATATAATATAATATAATATAATATAATATAATATAATATAATATAATATAATATAATATAATATAATATATAATATAATAATTATAATATAATATAATAAAAAATTATAATAATATAATATAATATAATATAATATAATATAATATAATATAATATAATATAATATAATATAATATAATATAATATAATATAATATAATATAATATAATATAATATAATATAATATAATATAATATAATATAATATAATATAATATAATATAATATAATATAATATAATATAATATAATATAATATAATATAATATAATATAATATAATATAATATAATATAATATAATATAATATAATATAATATAATATAATATAATATAATATAATATAATATAATATAATATAATATAATATAATATAATATAATATAATATATAATATAATATAATATAATATAATATAATATAATATAATATAATATAATATAATATAATATAATATAATATAATATAATATAATATAATATAATATAATATAATATAATATAATATAATATAATATAATATAATATAATATAATATAATATAATATAATATAATATAATATAATATAATATAATATAATATAATATAATATAATATAATATAATATAATATAATATAATATAATATAATATAATATAATATAATATAATATAATATAATATAATATAATATAATATAATATAATATAATATAATATAATATAATATAATATAATATAATATAATATAATATAATATAATATAATATAATATAATATAATATAATATAATATAATATAATATAATATAATATAATATAATATAATATAATATAATATAATATAATATAATATAATATAATATAATATAATATAATATAATATAATATAATATAATATAATATAATATAATATAATATAATATATAATATAATAATTATAATATAATATAATAAAAAATTATAATATAATATAATATAATATAATATAATATAATATAATATAATATAATATAATATAATATAATATAATATAATATAATATAATATAATATATAATATATATAATATAATATAATATAATATAATATAATATAATATAATATAATATAATATAATATAATATAATATAATATAATATAATATAATATAATATAATATAATATAATATAATATAATATAATATAATATAATATAATATAATATAATATAATATAATATAATATAATATAATATAATATAATATAATATAATATAATATAATATAATATAATATAATATAATATATAATATATATAATATAATACAATATAATATATAATATATATAATATAATATAATATAATATATATAATATATAATATAATACGATTATAAGTTTTAAATAATATACATGAATTATCCTATTACGAGACTATAACTTTTTAATTACATTCTGATATCAGAGCATTATTTCGAACATGCTCATCTTTGAAGGCTTTAGAAATTAAGACTTGGAGTTCAAAGTTGGCTTGAAACATAACAGCCATTCTTAAAAATATATTTGTTTGAACGAATCTATTTTGACTACTTTTATGATTGTGTATATTAAGGTAATGAGGCTAATGAGTAGGAGGGCTTTAAAGATGTTTTGTATAACTACATTTGGCTTCTACCCTTGTGCCTTTAAACTCTCATTTTATAATTCGGGAAGATTCTAAAATTATCTGAATATTTTTATTCTAAACGGAAAAATCTTAGTAAATTTCGGTTTGCCGGTTCCTTTAGTGAAAGCGATTATTTCAAGTGAACTTAATTATTATGTTATGGTTTCTATCATACGCTACACACACAAAAGTCTGTACACAAACAAATACATATTTTCATACATATGTAATAAAAGGAAAGATGACAGTTACTGGATTTTGAAACTTTGTCAGTTTTTTTAAAGTTTGTCACGAAAAAATAAAATTAATTTCTTTAATATTATAATATTTTTATTATTTATATGTTCATACATCTGTATATAGATATATTGTATACATCTATGTGAATGCAACGAAATGTGAATTCATTGAAATTTATGGATGCAAACCCCGAATCGAAGGGCGTTATTAACTTTTATTCATTTGCAGGAGCACGACTTTATTTGTTTAGATGCAAAAGTAAACATAAACAAAATTAACAATAATTTTTATTTTGTTTTTAACAAAACGAAAATTGGTTTACACACTCAAATGACAATTTTTTTAAAATAAACATTTGTAAAAGTATACACATACAAGTACATACAAACATATTGTGTATGTATTTAGCTGAAAGTTTTCTAACTTTTTTATTGCATCATTTAAGCAAACACCCGAAGACGAAATTAATTTATTAGAATTTGAAGTTAAACAAAAGCAATTACTCAACTAATATTAAAATGAAAAGTTTTTAACTTTCGATTGTTTCGTGCTGTATTGTCTTTACTCGACATATTTTCATACGCAAACAATCGTTTACAAAATATTTCATTTAATTAATTCGGGGGACTTTTTACAAGTAGAAGAAAATGAAAAGTGGGAATAATATATCATTCAAATGTTGGAGAACTGTTTCACCAATGAGGCTGTATAGAGTTGTGTAAATCCAGACTAATATCTTTACAATAATTCGGAGTTACAGAAAAATGTTTATTCTTGTGGTTGAAGGAAAATACAGGGTAACTGCCGGGAAGGTATACTAACTTGTATTGCCACCATTTCGGTAAACATTGGCCTTGAGAGTTCGTATTTGGCAGTCGCGAAGTAGAGGCGCGGCTAAAAGAGCATTTATCTTATATTGTATTCCATATATAACTGATGACATTAAATAAATCATTTATTAATATAAAGATCTATTACCTTTCATTTAATAAAATATTATAAATAAACAAAGTGGTATACCTTCTTGGCTGACACCCTGTATAATATTAAAGAGTTGCTTCAAAATTTATACTTATGTTAATCCTTAAGATACACTTTTGAAATTTTTTTGGCCTTATATACATAGTATGTTTGTATGTATATGCACAACGCAAGTAAGGAGCAAAAATATGTGTGTGTGTTTGTGGGTCTGTACAAAAAAAACTCCTAATTCAATTTATTGCAGTCGGAAAATATGAAACCTGGACTAACTATACAATATCAAGCAAAACAAACTCATATGTTTGTAGTATGTGCTTTCCTAATACGTTTTGTCATCACAACGAATTATTTTATTGTCTCTACTCTTTCGAATTAGTTTTTATGTTTGTTTTTGTTGTTGTACTTGTCACGGCTGCTCTAAGTGCTGCTGCCTTAGTTCGTTGTTCAACCGTTAATTTTAATTTATTTGTTTGTTAGCTCAAGAAAAGAGAAAAAGGAAACAAAACAAATAATGAATAAAGGGAAAAGTTTTGCTCAATGTTTTATTGGCTTAATTTATTTAAACTCAAGCTAAGGAAGAGTGTTTTCATTCAGGACAATCAACTCCAAAGTTCAAAAGGCTAACATGCAGCACTCGAATAGAAGAGGGCCATGACTCGTACAGGATACATACAAGAAGGAACTCCAATAACATAAAAAAGTGTTAACTTCAGCAAAAAAAAAAAAAAAAAAAAAAAAAAAAAATTGCGTCACTAGTCAAGTAGGAATTCAATTTTTTCAAACTCATTACTGAAACGAAAATTGTGGATTGGAATTATTTTAAAGAGTGTGCAGATTATCCTAAAGATGTCATATACATGCCTTTGAGAGAAACATTTTATCAGTTTTATTTTATAATTTTATATTATATTTTAATTTTTTGGTAAATTTATAATTTTAATATGGGTTTCTTGGTTTGAGCTACACCAAAATACTTAAAATTCAGCCTCAGGCTCAGATAACTATTAAATAATTTTTATTATGCTTAAGAAATTGTTAATCGTCAAAAGTCATTGGAAAGTCTGCTTAGCAACATTAAGGCCAGCGTTTTGTAGAATACTGGCACAAATTTCTAACATTTCGCCTCACTAGCTAGAACTATGTTATGTTTTTAACTTATTGGTATTAAGAAACGCCAGGTCAATATACACCTATTTGCACTTTGATCGAATTTACCTCATGAAGCATATCTTGATTGCCAGAAATGTTCCGCAATTTTAACAGATCTATTAAGCACAACCTAAAAATGCAATTCAGCAAAAAAAAACACATTTCAACTGTATGTAAATAAACATCTTGGCAATACGAAAATGCCAGCAAAATAGAATTGGGGAAAATTTTCAGCATGCTCTCGAAGCAAGGCAAGAACAAGATTGTTCACATTTACAAGAACAATGAGATGTGAGCTTCTTCTGGTTCTTGTAGTGAACACAATTCATTAATTTGGAGACTCTAACAGCCGCCCCCTTTTGCATCACTTTGTGAATTATTCCCACTAGCCCCCGTCTTTTTTTAATCAATCTGTTATCTATGTTGTATATTACATTTTTATTCTTTTTTTAGATCATCTATTAGAAAAAATAAAAATCCAAAAACAAATTTACACTCATCAAGCCGGGCTTTGTGAAATTCTACACATGAATTTGTTTTACAGACATAAATTTAAAGCAAAAATTTATATTCCATTGGCTCCCATACAAAAACGAAAGTCATTTACTTGTAAAGTATCATGTGTAATTATATGTAATAATGTATATATATATGTATGTATGTGTGTATGTATGTAATTCCCTTCAATCAAAAATGAAGCTCAAGAAGCATTGAATTATAAACTTTAATTGGATTCCACTTGTAAACTTTCAGTATTTCTTCATTCAAAATACCCGCACAGTGGAAACCATTAGCGATGCAATTGCCCCTCTCTCCAACAATACATATTGAAATTACACTGACTGCCGAAATAGTGCTGCGTGTAATATTAAAATACGAGTTAAAGCTAAGCTTGAACATTAGAGGGTTGAAACTATTAAATGAAAGAAAATATTTCTCTGAGCAGCTGATTAAAGCATTATTTTCAATTTTGTTTTATATTTTATTTTTTTCATTATTCTCAAATGATTTGTGAGCATATTGATATAACATAACTGGGTGTGGGGTTATTTGTTTGAAGGGCTACTGCAGTGTTCGGTTTCAGCATGAAAGGGAATTCAGGTATCTAGACTGGCTACATTACACAACGAATGAAGAAAATAAGTATAGATAAATCGGGAGAATGTCCCAAATAATTATAAATTGATAAAGTTTGTTGCATGTACTTACTTACTAAAAATTTTGAAATAAAAATTTTACTTAAGGGAGCTACTAAATTATGGCATCAAGCAAAGAATTTTATCGATGTCAATGATAAGTAACTTACTTGTACTCGATTGAATATGGTG
The DNA here is from genome assembly GCA_963402855.1 of Ormia ochracea. NCBI lineage: Eukaryota > Metazoa > Arthropoda > Insecta > Diptera > Tachinidae > Ormia > Ormia ochracea. Next base: position 58,679,946 of record OY727105.1, on the reverse strand, counting down.
AATCTGTAGACCGCGGGAATTTAATGCAACGCGAACCCTTGATTTAACTTGCAAGTGGCACTGTCTTTGTAATACATAGAAATGTTAGTTGTGCATTATGGCATAGAGAAGAATAAAAACAAATCCCTCCCTACAAAAAGTTTTAAATGACTTGGACATTTGTTTGTTAATGGTTGACACATTGACGCCTCATAGAAACACAAATAAAAGTTAATTGTTTCCTTTTTTGGTTGTAAGTGCTGCAAGGAAAAGGATAATTTGTTCTTAAAGTGTATTAAAAACTAATCAGAAAAAAACTTTTATATTTATAAATGAATTACGTTTTATAAACGTGTATACAAGATGGTGATTCACACTTGAAATTTTAATCTTATTTAAAGAAATATTTTTTTGAGAATGTTTAGTTTTGCTGAGTTAACGAGTTTCATTTTATAATTTTCTACTCATGTGGCATTGCGTAAAAAAACATATTATTTTTTGTATCCGATTTAATTAAAAATTCTGGAGTTGGATATGCTTTTGAAGGAATACACATTCTTACCATACATTCATTTATCAACAACTTTTATAGCTTAAAGCGTTTAAAAAATTACTTACAAGTGGAAAGTTAACAAACTTTTTACAAGTATTAAGAGTTTTGTTGCAATGCATTGTAAAAGGCGTTATATTTGGCATTATTGTAACAGGATGTTTCGAATCATTTAGAAGGAAATTATACCCTTAAATCTTTCCTAATTTGGAAAGTCTTTTTGTTTAAATTTCAGCTTGGCGAAAAAAGTAAAAATATCTTTTGTTATACAATAAGTAAAATTAGGCAAAACTAATATTGATTCTAATAAACGAAAGAGTGGACTTCGAATTTCGTTTTAAAAAAATTTTAAAAATTTCCGATATTTACTCGTTTATAAACAAAAGAAAAAAAACATTAATAATAATATTAATAATAAGTATGCATCTGCATAAGCTGTAACTCTTTAACTTTGTTTTGCAACAGACAGAAATGAAATATGACTGCAAGGCTGCACATCCTTCCACAATACAATTATTAACCGTCCACAAAATTAAAACTTTCTTCCTTTCAAATGGAAGTTGCAAGAATAAAATTTACTCTCGCTGTAGTGAGCCTGACAGCTGATATCATTTTCCAAAGCCATATAACAAGTTGCATAAGCTGCAATATTCTTGATCTCTATATAATAAGAAAACTTGCGAACAAAAATTACAAAATCGTTAGTACACATTGAAGGAAAAATAAATGCTCATGTTGATAAAGTTTTCACGGCAGCGAATTTATCTTATTTGGTGCTGTACGAGTATTTGCAATCAAAATGACTAACATATTGATGTCGTGCAACGTGGCGTATACATTATTTTCGCATACATTATATAACGCATACGCCTAGACACATGCAACGAGTATGAATAAGAAAAATCTTCCATGGGGATTTTTACACATTCAAAAATCAAAATCTTCCATGGGAATTTTTACACATTCAAAAATCAAAATCTTCCATGGGGATTTTTCTTATTCACAAGTAAGTTTTGAAAATGCAGTTGGACCACCCAGCTATTACTATAATAGCCCCCGTAACCATTGAATAGAGATGATTTTGAATTGGTGTGTATTATTCGAAAAAAATATTTAAAAAAACATTAAGAAAGTGTTGAAACCAAAAAGTCTATTCGTAATACACTAATTTAATTATTTTTCATATGTATGTAGAGGAAAAATAACGTGCAAGTACTTTCCCCAAAGGACCTCTAATAGAATACCATAAGCTACACGAACATGCTTTTAACAAAATTATCTTTCGAGTAAGTAGCTCGCTTAGGCCCGAAATAAGGATGGAGGATAAAAAATAGAAAAACCAAATTTATCTTTTCTAATCTCCAAGTCAGTTCGCAATATTAAAAATTTAAAACAAAAAAAGTTGTTGCTTCATCTTTTGTATACATATATTATTGTTATTGCAACAGTTTCCAGTTCAGTACACACTCAAGAAAAATATAAAAGTTGGTAGAAATGTAAATAAAAAAATTGTTTTAAAAAAGTTCATAAATAGTTCAAAGAGTCAGTTAAATGTTCGCTAAGTAGTTAAATGTTCAAAACAGTTCATAATTTTACACAACAATGTTCTTACATTACGGGAAATGTTTCTAGACATTCACGAAATGTTTTCCAAAATTAAAAAAAAAAGTTATTGGCACCTGCTTAGTTGGTAGTTCCCATATGCTTGTAATGATCAAATAGTTTCCTAGATTGCAGAAGATTTTTCCTCAATTTAAAAATTCAGTGCATTTCTCACTTCATACGTAATAGGTGTATGGTCGGGTGTTTGTGTCGAATACGTTTCGATACTAAAGTAGTTCGATGAATTTTTCATTTTATATAAATAGTTGCATGATCTCTAAAAAAAACCGGTGAGTGGTCGGGTCATTGGAATGCATTTGAGTTGAAAGCGTTTGGTCTTCAATACTTCTTATCTCAGTTTCATTCACGATATAAAGCAGAGAACTTTTTCCATAAATAAAAACATTTTGAATAATGAACTAAAATATAGAAAAATATCGATTTATTTACTTCGGCAATAACTCAATAAATAAAGTATATAGAAAAAATAACAACTTAGCAAGTAAATAAAAATAATTTATATATTTTTAAGAAAAATGCTGCAATGATTTACTGCAATAAAATAATTTTTTATTTGTCTTAAGCAATTTACTTAAAACATAAAATTTTTTTGGAGCAAAACTATTCACATGAAAACCGAGTCAAATACACCAAACTCTTTTCCTACGCAGTAAAAATAAAATATAAGAAAAAGTTATTAAAAACTTTCGCCTAATTCGATTACGTACGTTTGCTAAAAACATTTTACTGGCATATTGCAAAACATTTACTTAAATCTAATTAATATTTTTACCAGCATTAGAAAAATCTTCACGGATTTTGTTATCCAAAACGGCTGTGGTGGCATATGATATGCCTTTTGGATTTAAATTAAGAAAATTTGCCTAAATTTTGGCCTAATATTTTTTTGAGGGCATAGTAAAATGCAAATGTATATATATACATACATATTTATTATTGCAATATGTCACATACAACATAACACTAATAGGCTTAAAAGCTCTAGGATAATACTTCGCTACGAGCACGGACAGTGAAACATTCTTTGTGATTTAAGGACTTTGAAAATTTTTTTATTTTTCTTTATTGGAATGGTTTTGTGGCGAAGCCTTATACTCTCGCAATAAGCGTACTAATATATTCGCTTTCACCGATTTTTAAAAAATTGACAGAGACGAAATTTAAAATTTTCCAAAAAAAAATTTATTTTCGTAAGAGAAAGAGATTGAAATGTTTCAAATTTATTTACATTATTTTTTCTTGCATCCCCAGCTAAAAGCTGCAAATTTACATACATATTTATATACATATATATTCACTGTTTAGGCGCCCTTATTTTAATTATCCTGAATGTAACCCGTAACAAATATGTACCTACTTTTGTTTTTTCGGCATCGGTCTCTTTAGCTTAGGAAAATATTTATAATAATCACTCAGTTATTTTTGGTAGACTGTGAAACAGCTGAGAGCAAATTACCTGAAAATTAATTATACAAAAAAAAAAAAAAAATTATAATTATAAAACAAAAAAAAAAAAAATTTATAAAACTAATAGAAAGCAGAATAAACCCAAATCACTAGTAAAGGAAATCTTGCCAGAGGTATTTTCGTATTGGAGAACTTTTCAAAGAAAAGCTAAATTGGCACTCCCACTTAGCACATCCCATGTTAAATGGTCTGCGGACTCACACACTAACACACTCTTATACTTATATTTGTTACAGCCATTGAAAAGTAAATGTTTTTTAAGTTTTTTTTTTGCTTTTGGTATTAAATCCTCTCAATTAGTTTTGTTTGTTTTGTATCTCACAGTTAATCTTGCTACGAAGCGCCTTCTAAGTTGTATAATTTCAATTAACTTTGCCCTAAATTAACCGTGACTTTTCATATTCTTTCATTTAGAAATTATTAAAAATATTTGCTCGAAATAATACAATGATTTCCTAATTTTGTAATTGTATTAAAAGCTTTATAAAATAAAAAGTTATTTAAATTAAAAGTTTTTCACAATGTAAACAAATTTTGCTTTGTTATACAAGAGTTATTAGAAAATGAATGGTAGGCACGAGGGCACAGCCTTGAAATAATTAAACAAAATGACGCAACGAAGTCGAATTCAGAGCAGCAGGTAAATTTTATAATGAGTTTTTTTTTTTTTTTTTTTTTTTGCTTTATCATGTAATCTGGTTTTACAATGTAAAATAATTTTTGGTAGAATCATCTTCATATCCTTTTTAATTGGTTTTAAATTTATTTTATGACGCACAACCCGTTAAGGATGGGGCAAATGCAGTACCTCTAAATTATTATTATGCATAATAATTTGATTTCTAAATTATTTATGATTTTTTCTAATTATTATTTCCAAATTTTCGTCATATTTATTAATAAAATATAAAATAATTCATATTTTAGGGGACATCGCATAAACAAATCAACGTACAGTTTGTCGCACTTTTTATTATTTTGTATTTAATTTTTAAAGCAAATTGTAATACTTTTACGTTCTAAAACTATTTTTTAAGAAGTAATTCAAGTCCACAGATAATACTCGTATTGTCCTCGTAACACATACATACACATCATATACATCCATATTAATAAAATTCATTTTACTAATGTATGTGTTATAGGAACACTCTAGTATAGTATTAGATAAATAAATAAACTGAAAACCTAAAACTGAATAATATTCCTTATATACTACAAAGCGATGTCTGGTACATACTCTCGCACAAATGTATTTAACACTGACACTTGTTAGTGGTGTGAATAGACAATTAATCTTAATTTATTCGCATTGAATTTATTTAATTCATAATTTAATTTAGCTTGAATTTGTGAAATGAGCAGCAAACTTTGTCTTTGGAAATCTTTACAAGTAATATCTTAGGCTTTCGCCACATCATGCGTACGTGTATGTGGAACAATCAGACAAGGGTTGATGAGATATGACTAACCCGTTTAGTAACATGGCTAAGTATGACCTAAGCATTGCCAAAAGTCCAGTCAAATAGCCTGTTATGAAGAATTTTGAAACCTTTTGGGGTTGCCAGAGGAACAGTCTGAGAGGATGACGTCAAGCGGTAGTTACAGCGCCTGCCTTTGCATAGTGCGACTTAATAGAATATGTAAGTTATATATAGAACTTCATACGGTCCTATTGATGTATGGACTTCATATGATTTGCAAAAGTGAAGAAAAATGTTACCAGTTGTTTTAGTCAGCGTCAGCAGTACCCGCCATCCTGAAATATTGTATTATATCATATTTGATACGAGGTTACTCTTCATGCAGGAAATAACTGGCTTCTCTTTGCCACAATAATTCACAAAATATATTCCGTAACTTCATTGAGAACCAACGATTTTATTTACTTTTTATTGCCAACGAAATTGAAGTGCCCATTTTCAAATCTTCTCCACTAATAAACAGCTGTTCGCTGGAAATGCCAGCGATAATACTGCTAAAAATATTGATAATATAAACAATAAATATGTAATAAAAAAAACTAAAAAATTTAAAATGTTTTAAATCATAAATTTTTTAAAGAGCCGATTCTGGAGTAGATATCAATACGTTTATAGCGCGAGCATAATACTTTAACACAAAGTCATTCCAACAAATATATATACAATTATCACGAAGCCTAGTTTCGTAATTGCATTCTCTGAAATTTTTAGTTACAGATATTCCAATATTCATTGCATTCACCAGGATTGAAGATTTTAAGAGGCCATCCCATTTACATGTAGGCGCACATGCGAACATAATCCTTCCATCATTCCTTTAAAATTCTTTTATAATAATTTTTTTTTTTTTTTAACTCGAAAATTTTTATTTTATGCGGATGACATTTATTTTGTGATACGAGCATTAATAATGGCTTTTAGCTGTTATAATTAAATTAAAGTGATTCACAAGTATTTTCCAGATATTTTCTTTAATTAAATTGCAAACAATTTCCCCTAATGCAGTATAATGGCTCGAATTAATCAAGTTTGTCGCAGTAAATACTTCTGCAGCAAAAACATAAATATATATCAAATAGTTTACTCGCAGAGCCGTAATGACTTCTGCACACTACACTGACGTATTGGATGTGTGCGCATTATTTCGCACCACACATTAGCTGATTGCTAACGTCAACACGATACTACTTTACATAATACGACCACAAAAAAATTAAAGCTAATTTGCTCTCGTATTAAACACTCTGCATGAAGTAAAACGGCAATCTATCTTCAAGAGATGGAGCGCCAGCCGACAAAATTCTACCAAGTTTTACTTGGCAAATCTTTAGTGTTTATTTTTATATAGAAATTCTAGATGAAATAAATGTTAAGAAAACTAAATGAGAAAATCAAATAAAATTGTGATAAATGAACTGCAACTGCAAACTGCGTTGCTTTTTTCAATATTTTTTGTCATTTATTGCATCAAAACACGGACTGAGCGACCCTCAAGAAGTTCGCTAAATTACTAAATTAATCAAACCAAAAAAGAGAAAAAAAAAAAAAAATAAAAAGGAAACGTGACGTTAAATTTTCGTAGCAGTAAAAAATGACTTTAAAAACTAAATTTTTAGAAAATTAGTTTCACAACTCCATTTATTTAGAAAATAAAAATGCAACCAAATGCAAGAATAATTCGCACATAAAAAAATTATAAAGAAAAATGCGTATGAACATCACGGAGCGGGGAAGTTTTGCAGCAAATTGCACTACGGAGCATTTTACTAAATGAATACAAAAAAAAAATACAATATCATTTTGTCATTACTTTCATCTGCTCATATGCTTCCTTTTTTATTAAAAAAATCATTGAAAAGTTTTAAGAGAAATTTTCAATAATTAAATCCTCTATCAACGCAACTGATAACAATTCTTAATTTCCACTGAATTTAGTGCGGCATATGCCAATAAAGTCCTTTTGTCATCATTTAATTTCTCCAGCGGTTCGTAATGAAATAAGTTTTGGTGTAAAAAAAAACCAACCTGGTCAAAACTACCCGATTACAAATGCATTATAACTCATTTAGTGTGAAATATATGCCGGGAAGGATTAAATCAGGTGCAATCTTAAGTATTCGACACATGTCAGGTTAATGCCAACACTAGCAGGTCCTAGAAGAGAGCAAAACAAAAAGGAAGCAAATAAAAAATTTCCAACAGTTTCCAAAAAGAATTTTTCCATGCTTAAGAAGAATTGGTAGCCTTCTAATATTTATGGATGTGCATACTTACGCAACGGAGATGAAATGTAGTATAACTATAACTATATAGTAACCGAAACAAGATATATATTTATGAAACACCAAAATGGAGAATATTTAAAATTTAATAATTAAAGGCATCCATCAAAATTATATTGCCCAAGGAATAGTTATATCAAACATCCAAGTGGCAAATACGTTTTGGCTGCAATAAACATAGAAAAATATCCAAAATTCCCAAAAAAAAAAAAATGCGTGATGGGCACAGCGAAAATATCCAACATCGAAAATACCTTTTTCTGTATAATAAATGCAGATTCAGATAAAGAAAAAAACTTAAGATTTTGATAATCAATTCGTGATGAATGCCGAGAAATTCCCAAAAGTTAGAATCCCTCAGGCTTGGAATAAATGTAGATTGATGTAAAGCGAAAAATAACCAAAATTCCACAAAATAACGAGAAAATCCCAAAAGTTAGAATCCCTCAGGCTTGGAATAAATGTAGATTGATGTAAAGCGAAAAATACCCAAAATTCCACAAGCTAGTCGTAATAAATACCGAGAAAATCTCAAAAGTTAGAATCCCTTAGGATTGGAATAAATGCAGATTGATGTAAAGCGAGAAATACCCAAAATTCCACAAATAAATTTCGTGATGGATACCGAACAATACCAAAAACTTATACTCTCTTTTGATTGTAATAAACGCAGATTCTCGTGAAGGGAAAAATAGCTGAAATATTTTGGGCGTGTTTCAAGAATCATTTTTTGTTAAAGCGACCGATGGCGACATGACATTCTTTTTAAAGTCTTGGGAAACTAAACGACAAATAAGAATCATTGCAAAGTGGAGAGAATGTGGAAATCATCGCTTTCTCCTCATTATTTCTTTTTATTTAAGAACTTCTTTCAAGATTTTTTATTTGATTCAAATGGATAAGAAGATAAAAAAAAGTTTTTAAGTTTTCTATAAATGTAAACGAGCATATTTACAACATTTTTCAACTTTGAAGTATATTTATTGTTGGGCATGCCCCACTGTGCATTGTTACAAATGGGTTTCGTTAAATCATTGGATACTGTACAAGCACGCCATAGTAAAACTTCAAGTTGACTACTTTTGGTGTCGGTTTCTTTTCGCTTGGTTTGCTTTCCAGCTCTAGCAAAGCTTTATGAGGATAAAATAAATAAAGTTTATATTAATCGTTGTGGCTGACATATTGATAAATTGAAGAGAATGCGGCAACACTATGAACCGTTGGCTACCCCCTTAAAAACATTTATTCCAATTACATGTGATGTAAAGCAGATGACGAAATATGCAGCAACATATTTTTGGCAAGCACATGATCAGCATGACTTAATTAATCAAAAATAACAATAAGTTTTTGACATTTATTTTAGGAAAATAATTAAAATTAACGTTAACAAGCATGTGGCAAAGCTAAATAACAAATTCATTTATCGAAAGTGTGAGGGGCCGTAAATGAAAGCAGCATACTCGTACAACTTTACGCAGTTGTAACGTACATTTTTAATTATTAAATTGAACTTTTCCCGCTCCTCGAAGAGGAATAAGGCTTATTAGTTAGAATTATTCGCATAAGAAAGCCAATTTACCGGCTTTGTGTTTAACATTCAGAGAACTAAATTTCGTTCTGTGCAGCAACTTCGGCTTCTAAAACTTTGAGTGTGGACTTTTTTGTCAACAATGTAATGCCTCAACTTGCACGAGATGGACTTGTAAATATTGCTTTTTCATGTTTTATGTAAAAAAAAAAAATTAATATACAACTGACGCATAGTGATTTGTGAAATATTGAGAGAAATTTCTTCATTTTGTAATTACAATAAATCCTTTTAAGCTAATACAAGTGTATCAAACTTGCTTCACAACTTTGCCTGTGTAATTAATTATTTTATATTTCACTAATCTTTGGCATAAGAAATGTTACAATATTTTACATAAATTATTAAAGTACCAGTTTTACTATGTAAATCCAGATAAGCCGCTTTCAAGTTGGTTTAATTTTGAAAAATAAACGAAGGAAAGGGAATAAATTAGCAAAATAAGTAACAGCCGCAGAGAAAGGAATGAAGCAATATGGTGAATCGTTTCTATAAGTTTCATCAATTAATGGATTTCATTGTATGAAATAAATATTCAACTTATTTTGCTTTATTTTTAATGTGTAAGTCTAATTGGAAAGCTGGTTTATTATACGTTGACATGCGCCTTCATCACTCTCCAACACTAATGCTGGAGTTAATGTCGGCGTCGTAAACGCCGCCTGAACGTCGTCAACTGTCAAAAAAAAAACTTGAAAAGTATGAAATTGTATGAGAGCTGTTAATCTCAACGACGTCTGAAATTAAACGCTGAAAAAGTTCAATAGATTTCAACTTTTTCAGCGTTTGTACGGCGTACCATGAAACGTCAAACCAATATACATACATAATTATCTGATTATTGTACTTGTTTAAACTATTGCTTTTTGTTTTTATTAAAATGAGCTTGGATTGTACATTAAATGAAAAAATTATAAATGCTGTTCGCGAAAACGAGCAATTGAGAGAGAGTTCTATTTATTAATATTGATATTATAGGCGGATAATATTAATTTTTTATATAGATAATAATTAAAATTTTGTAATATCTCCCTATAAAAACCAATATATTTAAATATTAAAAAATATTTATATAACAAATTCTCCAAGAACTATAAGAATACAGCTCTTAAAGGAGCGATTTGGGGGAAAAAGTAATAAGTATTTAATTACAAATATTTCAGTAAATAAATTTTCAAATTAGCAGTTTATATTTAAACGTCGTGTACGGCGTTTACATTATCAGCGAAATGAAATTAAACGCCGAACATCACAATTTCAGCGTTCATACGCCATTTACGACGTCGACATTAACTCCAGCATAAAGCTTACAAATAATAAAGTAAAAAAACAAAAGCAACAATAAAAACAACACAAAAACAAAACAAAGACAAAAAAAGGAGGAAAGGTAAACTAGCGGGAGATTAAAGTATCTTTAAAAATTATTAACTGATTGATTCAATTTTGGTAATCACTTTTGAATGATCGCTCTGCTTTTTTCATATATTTGTATATGTATGTATCTTATAGATAAATATTGATCTTATCTTATTTACTAGAGACACTAGTTAAAAGGAAGTCTTTACGCTTATATATTTTGCCACCTTGCAACTTGTCGCCATGTCATATGGTATATATATATCCGGGTGAATGTAAACTGCTGATATGCCATAACCTCTAGTTATATACTTGTGTAATTATGAAAGGAAAAGAATTTCTCTAATAGAATTTATAATGAGGTTCTCCATCTGTGACAGGGTTCTGAGGCAGACATTGAGAATTTGTTAAATGGGCCTCGATTAAAATTGTTTTGAACTGGTCACAGTTGACTGCACTCTGTGTAACTCAATACTGCTATCGCCATCGTTAATGAGTTTTTATTGCTATTTAAGTTTCTTGGTCATTTTAATTGATCTCCACCAGCAAACAATTTCAAAGTTTTACAATGCAGTTTTACTTTTATTCTTAAAGCGGAGTGAAAACCAGTATCAACTTGCAAAACTACTAATAGAGCTGCAGTGCTAAAACATGAAATGAAATGGTCGAGAGAATTCAATCTGATGTAAAAATATGTTGAATCTACATCCTGGCAAATCCTTAAATGTTTCCTTTTAATATGTCAGCTATAAAATGTGAATAATAGTCTCAACATTTTTTCTTCTGTGCTACATAAAAAGCTTAATCGCTGAAAAATATAATTTTGAATTATTATTAATCAATATTTTATGGCCAACTACATTTTTAACTATTTCATACGTGTTACAATTACAATGAACAATTTTGCTAATTGAGCCCCATTCATTATGAATACAATGCCGCTTATATAGTGATGGGTACATGCAGTGTCTTCTAAACAAACTTTCAAATAACAAGGAATGAGCAATTAAGCTTAACAGCTTATTAATTTATTGATCATTAAATTATTTAGTAAGTAAATTTTTTTTCCGGTAACTTTCTTTATTTTACTCTTCGTAGACGTTATTTTACAAGTTTCTTGTTGTAAATATGTAGATGTTATTACGTAAGTTCATTGTAATTCTTCTTGGCTTATCCACATTCTACAGGGTGGGCCAAAAGTCACAATGGGGTTTAAAAATTTAATAACTTTTTTGTTTATTTTTTTTTTTATTTTTTTTTTAAGATTATGAAATATACAAAATGGAAATTTTTTTACGCTAAGTATGGAAAATAATGTCACTTAAATGACCGCCGTTATTAGCTTCGCAATGATGGGCTCTTTTGAGAGCATTTTCCATAACATCTTTCAACATTTGTGGCTGTAGCCCTCGAATTTCTGCAATAATGTTGGCCTTGAGTTCAAGGATTGTCTCGGGCTTGTTGACATATACTCGCTCCTTCAAATAACCCCAAAGAAAATAGTCGCATGCTGACAAATCTGGCGAACGCGCTGGCCAATTAATTTCTGAATTTCTTGAAATGATTAATGGCGACGATATGCTCTTTGCGTTAAAATAATTGATCGCTGATTTAAGTAATAAAATTCTATTATTCTTGTTCTTTGTTCAGTTGTAAATCCCTCCATTATTTATTCTCCAGATGTTATTTATATAATCTTAAAAAAAAAAATAAAAAAAAAAAAGTAAACAAAAAAGTTATTAAATTTTTAAACCCCATTGTGACTTTTGGCCCACCCTGTATTATGAATTACAAAACATGTAAACCTTAATTTCATTAAAATCCTATTTGGAAAAATAACGGCTTGAACTTTCGCCAAATCTAATTGTTGAAGAAAGCATACATTTGGTAGGGTCAACACCAAACCCATCAATCAACATGGCAGATGAAAGTTTGATTGGTTAGCAGGATTTATTAGAATTTTAAATCCATGCTAAGGAGCAAATTAAATACTTAAAGTGTCAAAAATGTGGTCGATGAGCCTAACCAATTATAAACTGACAACGCCTTTTCTTATTCAAATTCATTTTTAATGTAAGATAGTGGATACAAGTACAGGGTGTCCGCAGGGAAGGTATACTACATCTTTTTGCCAACATTTCAGTATACACTGGTCTTGACATATATATAATATATACTTGCCAGCTGGAAATTTATTGTGATAAATAAACGTGTTTTAATCGTTAAAATATTTTATCAAAATCAACCATCTGTGACGATGAAAAAGTCACTCACTTGAATGGATATGTGAATAAAAATATGTAAATAGTCGGGTTCTGGCCAATGGGAAATCGTCAAATTATTCATCAGTCCGGCTTGCATCCATCAGTCTGGTATACAATTTTCCCAGGAGGAATTTTTTCACCTTTCTTCTTTGAAACTGAAAATTTTTTAATGCCACATCTGCATATTTTTCAACAAGACAGCCCCATATCGCATATAAGCAGGATTACAAAGGGATTACTGCGAGACCTCTTTCCACAACAAGTTATTTCAAGAAATGGTGATGTGGATTGGCATACATGATCGCTTGATTTGACTGCTCCGGATTTTTTTTTTGAAGGAATATCTGGAAAGCAAGTTTTATGCAAAGAAAGCAGAACCTCTGGAGCAACTTAAGCGAAATATTCGTGATGAGATGGATGAAGTACCGAGTAAAATCTGTGAGAATGTAATGAAAAATGTCCGCAAAGGAGAACGCATTTGTGAGGATAATAGAGGGGACGTTTATCTGATTTTGTATTTCATACGGAATTGCCGGCATTACATACAACATATATCAATATAAGATCCATCTTCCATTTTATCAAAAAATAATCACCAAACAAACAAAGTAGTATATCTTCCCAGCAGACATCCTGTATTATATCAGATGAAATTTAATAAATTAAATCTCGGGATAAACACATATACTATATAAATAAATAAATAAATGTATATATATATATATATATATATATATATAAGGAATACTAAAGAAGGATTATATATATATACAGTAGTAATGTGCCCTTTCAATTTAGTCCTTATTATTCTGTAATGCATTTGAATAAATTATACAAAAATTCGCTACTTAACCTTGAAATTTAAGGACCTCAAAAGATATAACAATTTGACTTTTTAAGCCATTTTTAGCAATAATAAATTTTTGTTAATTAATTACTTTTCATTTAATCAATCAAGGACATCCATTTTCTTCTTCAAGGATATCAAGTTTCTGTGTAAAGTTTTATTTCTAAACATTTAGCACATAATTTTTTACCATCAGTTGGCTCAAAACTTTTGTATAACTTAGATAAGCTTTAAAATGAATACTAAAGTAGGATTTTCTTCTTTATTGTATGAGCATCACTAGCGACTGTTTGGCTCTAAAGGGCTGTTATACATTTCTATCATTATATTATTATCTAAAGTACAATAGTTTTTTCTGTTTGTTAATTATTTCTTATCCTTTTTCGACTAGTGCTGGAACGAGTAGAGAAACTACTTTCGTGCAACAAACACATACAGACAAAAAAAAAATATTTTTCAATGTTACAATGTTATTCTTATTATCCTTTTTTATATTAAATACAATTGTATGAATGAAAGGATTTTATAAAAGATATTTTTTTTTAAAAGTACACATTAAGTGTAATAAAATAAAAGTGGCAGGAAACTAGTAGTGAAATAAGAAAAAATAATTAGATAAAAATGAGCAGAAACCGAATATAAACGCCCCGCACTCCGAAAGAAAAGGGAAAAATTCATACTTGGATTGTAAAGAATGTTTAATTCCCCGCACGTTTTACATAGAAATCCTTAATGTTGAGCCAGAGATTTGAAAATCAGACTCAGGCAGAAGCAACTACGCAGACACACAATATATGTAAATGAAAGAATTTGTATTAAACTAAACAAATTTTCATAGTCAAAGCTCGGAAAAATAAAAAGCTTAGAGCAACACGCAACTAAATCAAACTATTAAGCACTTTTGGATTACTTATATATTTTATGGTTTTTCTTTAAGGATGCTGAATAAAAATGTTATTTTATTTTGGGCCAGCAATTTCCAAATATATGTAAATATATTTTTGGTTTTCCGTTATAGATCCTTTCATGAGGTGCTACCAACAGTGTACAAATTTATGCTTGCAATAATGAAAAATTATGTCGAAAATTTTCCCGTTCTCAAGAGGGGGTCTAGAAACGTCAGGCTATAAGCAAGGCAAATTGTTATGACAGCATAATGCGCACCAGAAAGAGATATACAAAATAGAATAACAGGGCAGAATTGGATGACTTTATAGGTGAATGGATAATGAACAGCTTACTAAACTAAAGGTCGCTGTTTGATTCCTGCCTAGACCCTGAGTGTTATACTGCGTACAAGTTGAAAGCTTTACAAGGATGAGTTTGTTAAAAAGATAAATGAGTCCTTACAGGATTTTGCCATGCATATTGAATGCAAAGAGCAGCTGACTTTTTCTTTAGCAAAACGCAAATCTCTTCACCATTTATATATTCCAGAGGTTCCATTCATTTACTCTCGTACAAGAAAGTGTAAGATGCTACATCAACTCGCAATAATGCGTTAATCGGCAAACTAGATAGGAGTCGTCTTTAGAAATTAATGGAGCAGGCACTAAGAAACGTGACATCGTTTCCTTAATAGCAAGCCCACCACTATAGTCACGACAACATCAACAAAACAGCAAAATATAACAGCTTGCGGAACCTAATAAAATTGAAAGTATTCACATCTAATAATATGACACGGCTTGCTAAATTATATTGAAATGAATTCAAGCATTGCTTGACGCTACGCTACAGGGTATCGTGCGTCTCTATATGGAAAGTTGACGTATAATGTGAAACTCCCACGTTTAATAATGATTTGGTAAAATGTGAAAATACTACCACTTAAAGGGTGCCTAAATCCAAATCGAAGCATATCAATGCAAATGCTTTATCGAGGCTACCATGCAACTTGGAATGTAAACACAGCGCAAAGGCAAGACAGGAAGAATCCTGTATCGATGTGTGGTTCGATGCATTTTGAATCTGGAACAGACTGGTTTTTGTTATGATCCCATATTGTAGAATATAATGGCTGTGAAACAAAATATCATTGTGGTAAGCAATCCCAGCAGAGAGTGGTCGAAGTGGGATATGCTTATTCTGTCCGCACCATATATGAAAAAGAGCAGATGCGAAGGCTTCAGGTGATTTGATTATTACGCCGTACTCTAGGTTGAACAAAATTATGGAAAAGCTTTATAATGATCGTAGCGTTCATCTAGGCGCGACAAAAGCCCTATGAAAAATGAAAAAAATTACCCTATTGGTTTTATTTTTTTGGCTGTCAATCATTCGCAACGGCTGAACAGCAAAATATATTGCATCTAAGGGAGCGGCAAAGAAGACCCAGCAACACATTTCTAGTGCTTTATTTGGATGTATCAAATGACGGGATGTCGGGAATTCATATGTTTTAAGAGTTATAGACTACTTTAGTAATAGCTATATTGAAGGATATGTACAGGAAAATGAGCAGATCCCCAATTGATGGCGCCACTGTAAGCAAGTTCGATCATATGCTGTGGAGTAGTAAAGGCTTAATTTATATATATATATGTATATGAATTAAATATGAAGATATGTATATATATATATATTTAAACAAGTTTTAATGTATAATTCCTGTTTCTTTATTGGTTTTTCCTGAGTATAAGTGAAATACTTAATTAAATTTATTCCGTGGCTTTTTTAGTGTTCTTTTTATGGAAACTCTAGAATTCTCAGGTTTTCTAATATTCTTAAAACTTTTTCCGATTCTGTAAATTCTCAGCTTTTACACCTTTACGTTTCCAATTTCATCAACCAAGTCGAATGTCGCTGTCGTAAAGGTTTCATTTAAAGCAAACATTTTGTTTCTGAAATATACTGTTAGAGGTACGGACATTTTTACATCAGTAATTCTCAAGCCACTTGGTTCCCTCACGGAAGCTTTATAGCGGACCATGGTGTTCACAGGATGCTTCTGCTAGTTTTATTTCTCCAGCAGCTCGTTTCATTATTTCTTGCTTTCTTTTTAGATAAAAAAACACTTTTCTCATGTTCTACTCCTTCATAATCAAATTCGGTTTTAAAATTTCCCTACGCAAATAATTTTGACTTGTTCAATTTCCACTTTTTATTTTCTTTCCTTTTTTTCCTGAATGTCATTAAACGATGCTGCATAATTTGTTTGCATTTCTCCTCAACCACTTAATTTGATAAAAGCCAGCAAACGTTTGATGTACTACTGGAAAGTAGCGCAACAACAACAAAAAAACAAAAATATAGAAAATCTGGGAGTAGTCGAAAGTATATGTATGGATATGCTGTAATCCATGTGCAGTTGGAAATATAGAAAACATACCTACAGAGTGTAAAATGCATACGTACATGAGAGAAACCGAAGATACCACGAAATTCATTTTTGTGTACTCCACACCCTGCAGTCGTACACTTTGTAAACTAAGACTCATTGAACACGAAGTGTGGCAAGCGTGATTAAAGAGGTATATTGTGGTGTGAATATTGTCAGCTGGATCAGTGCACATTTGAGATACAACGCAGTGTTGCCAGAAACGGAATATGCTTAGGGGCATGTTTAGACGCCAAAATGATTAAATTTTAATATGTTTTTATATACGAACTCAGATTCTAGTAAAACAAATTAATATTCTACTGAGTGTTAATTTTGTGAATTTATACTATTGATACTATTGATCGAATTATTACAGTTCGAATTATGAAAAAAACGTATAATAAACACAAAAATTACGCAATAAACTATAAATTACTTTCGTATATGATTGGAATACCTTCGGCTTCTGAATACTGACATATGACACTTCCTTCAGTATAGAAAATTAAAAATATTCTTTCAAGATTTCAAAGAAATTTTGAATTTATAGCAGATTTTTGGTTTATAAGCAGAATTTTTTGAAATATTCCTTAGGGGAAAAATCAAGAAAGAAATAGAAATCAATATTCCTTACTTAGAGCTCTTGCTCATGTCGAGGCAAAATATATTAATTTTTAAGGGATTTTGAGAAATTGTTAAATATATAGTGTGTAGAACTGTTACATCTGCGACTAGTTAAAACCGACGAGAGAAACGGCTATTAAGTTGCGACTCTGTTGATTAATTCAATAAAGAACATATTCGGCTCCCGCAAAAGCTTTTCTCGCCAAAAAACACTTTCTTCTTTTTATTTTATTAATTATTTACAATAATTATTTTCCGTTTTTTTTTTTATAAATCTAAATTACTTAAATAAGTAATTAAAAAAATGTGTGTTAATTTTCAACTCCGTTCTTGGTGCGCCTGTGATCATTTGCACTTTCATGGTTATATTTTCTTCACATTATTGTGGACAGAAATTTTTATAAAATTACAAATTTCGTCTGAACACAGATAATTAAAGTATTGTGCAACTAGAAGCAACAAGGGGCCTAATGTTGGCCTGATGAAAAAAAGTTTATTTTAAAATATGGATGATGAAAATCTTGCCCTAAATTTTATTTATTTGATGGTGACGTGGGGCAATTCTTTAGCAATTTATTGATATTGATCAAATTCTTCTTCTTTTTCGCTTATGCCTGTCAAAAGATGATTAATTGAGACTGGGGGGAAAACATTTATAGTTTTTTTATTAGCTTGTGGCGAAAACTCCACGTATTGTAGGTTTTTTCTTGATTGCTTGACAGAAAGTTATTCTGTTTGTGGGGAATACTCATGGAATTGGTAACGTACATTTATAATTATGGGGCTTTATTTGGTGCTTTTATAGTGCCGACAAATTTCGATCTTATTCAATATTTTTATTTTTTTCATTTCTAAAATTTAATTCTACGCCCTTTTTTCTCAGTCATTTATCTATTTTCCAAAAAAGAGTCAATTCCAGCTTTTCACCAGCAGAAGTTATAGATGCTTCTATGAGAATTTCCTACATTAGATATTAATTTCTCAGTAAAGTGTGAAGTTTTGAATTTTGTGATAACAACAATCTTAGCGAAATATGTAAACAAGAAGTTTCAAGTTAAACATTTTTTCCGAGTTCTTAGAAATTATTTAATTAAAAATTAATTAATTTAAATTTAATACAAATGACTGCGAATGTATTATCGACGATCATATCGTCGCCACTATCGTCACCGCCAAAAAAACTAATACATGGAAGAAAAAAAAAAATTACTATGGGCGCAATATATACCCTTATCCTGAGTCGTAGCTAATAGGCAGCAAAAAATTTCTAAATGCACTATGGATTAGATAGCCTGATTTTAAACTAAGTTTCATGCCGGCATGTACTTACGTAACCAGTAACGACAACCAGTAACTCAAGACTTTAGAGGTTGTTGGGGCATTTCTAATAGGGATTCTTGGACTACTCAACCTTACCAAAGGAAATTTCTATAAACATTCAGGTTTATTCACTTCATTTATATTTGCCATAAAATCTAATTAATAATTATTTTATTTCCTTTTTGTTGTTAGTCTAGTCCTTAATGCTAAAACCAAACCCATTAGCAGACCTTCCATCAAACAGTCTTGAATTAAAATCCCAAACAATCGGGAGAGAATTTAATATTACTTACCATATATTACAATCGTTTATTATGCGATTCAAAAATGTTGAGCTGTGGAAGCAGCTCAAATACGGACATAGGAGGTGATTAGTTTGCACAAATATTTGTCAAACTTGATAAGAACACTGTACCATATTTTGTGTTGTTCTCCACAAAAACATCTGACAGGTTTTTGCTATTAGCGAAATTTATTTGCGTTTCGAAAGACTTTCAAGTACATTATCCTATAAAAAGGATAACAGGACTCTTAGTCATGTTTTACGAATGAAAAAAATGCTTTATTTGCAATCTATTACAATATTAAGCAAATCTTATGACAGTCTTAATAGTTACGGTGGTTTTAATCTCCAGTTATATCAAAACAATTTAATACATTTTTAGAAACATTTTTTGTAAAAGGCAATTCAAAAATGTGAAACCTTTTAAAACTTCGAATTTCTCTACCAGCATCTAATAAGGTAATAGGGACGGCTTTACCTCGATTGCTAAGGCCCTTAGCTTCTCTTTTACTAAACATGTTAATTTCGTCCTTCACAAAGGATATTTTCAAATCTTTATGAATGTCATTATTAGTCACGACTAATTGATATCTCTGCAATATCTTAACATTTGAATTGTCCGACTTTCCTTCTATATTCTGTGCATCCAAATTGGTTCAAGGATGGCTTTGAGAAGCATTAACTTGTTTTGAAGGTGTAGCTGAAAGTTTCTTCTGAATTGTTAAAACAACATTTTTCGAAAAAATATAACTTCTCTAAGCACAATTGGGGGAAATTTTATAAAAATGTATATGTAATTTTTAAAATACCTTTGAAAGCATTTAAAGGTATTTTCAAAAAATGTTTGAGTCTTATTTCTAATAAAAATCTTATTATTTTTTCTACGCATGTTAATTCAACAGCCGTCATTGCTGTTTTCGCATGTAAACATTTTACAATATTTTAAAAAAGCTTAATAACTATGTGTGTCTGTGTGTGTGCGCAAATGAGATTAGTGTAATTAATTTTTGTTACAACGACTCTAAAACGCTTAGATCAACCAACCACACTAAATAGTTTGTCCTTAAATTTATATAAATCTTTGGGAGGTGGTCATATTGCTGCACTCGTATTGTAATAAAATTGCTTTATGGAAGCAACAAAAGCTTTTATGGTTTGATACGTCAAACGCTGTTGTGATTTATGGCTTCCATCAAACAAAATATTTGAAAATGGTAAAGAACGTTCTAATCTTTGCTTGTTGGACTACCAAAAAGGAAATAAAAACTTTTCGGAAAATAAAGCGACAAGTTTTTAAAGGATATTCAAAAATATTTATATGTGCTGAAGGGAATAATTTCTTGACTCTTGAAAACATTATTTTTACACTATCGAGGAAATACACTTTACTTTATACACTGTAAACTATAAAGTAAATGCACTTTACTTTATAGTTTATTTACAAAAATGGTCAAAACTGGTATTTAGTTTTTATTTAAGTTTCAGAAAAGTTTTTATTCAGCAGAAGATTAGAAATGCATTGAAATTTATTATTTGAGATATCAGGTAGTTGCAACAACAGCGCAATCAGTTTATTTTCGTACAGCATTTAACTTCAAGCGATATTTACCAGTTCAAATGCGAAATAAAAAGGCGAGAGAAAACAAATGTAAGACAACAATAGCTTCAAATGAATAGCGGCATTGACCGCAAAGTATTTTTTATCCGTTTCTCCTTAAAAAAGGATGGTACGACATGGGGATGGTTAATCCTACCCTATTAGTTTCCTACCCAATAAAGTATATATATTCTGGATCCATATAACAAGAAAAGCTGATTGAGCTTTGCCCGTCTGTCTGTCTTCGATATTTTTAAATTGAGTTTAAATTTGCCTTAAAATTAAAAATTTAAACCTCCAATTCATCAGACTTTTCTTAAAGTTGTAAAGTATAAAAATCGAGTCCAAGTAAAAGAATAGCGAAAAGTATCAAACCACAAACCCTAAAATTACTTACTTCGCTGGTAAAATCGCTGTTAAATTAAGTTAATCGCTGTTTATTAATTTTTTTTTTTAATATTGCCTAGTAATGAGAAATACTCGGATATTCGAAATTAAAAGTTTAGTTGACTGCAATAGAATTGTAGTACACAGAAGTGGGCGTGGAACTTAGTTTGTTTATTTGGTTATTATTTCAAAACGCTTTTCGCCTAAAATCAATAGAAATAATTTTTCACATTTGAAAATTGCCCTATAAAATCTGCAGGAAATTACAGTATAGTCGAAAATCTAAATCTGAAATTTATTAATATTAAGAAAAAAAGTAAATAAAAACCCTGAGGCAAAATGCTCTGAATCAAATAAAAATATTTAAAAATATGTATTTATGATATTAAATGCAAATTTACGATTCTGACGTGTTTCACCGGAAAATTTTACTATACATATTTACAATACTTTTATGCTTATGAAGAATGAGAAAATGAAAAATGCTGCGGTATTCCTCCTGAGCTTATTTGGCCGTTAATAGGAAAGACGTACTACGAAAGAAACTTCGAATACTCGCATATTGGACAAAATTTATTGGCCCATTGGCGGCAGTTACACTCTAAACATCTCTTGTAAAATAATTCAATGCGATAACACACGGTGTTAATTTACCACACTGTGTTGTCGCATTCGTTATAGTTTACATAAAAAGAATAAAAAGCTCAAGTATTTAAATGTGTGGCAACACATGCCAAAGAGCTTAAATTTCATCGAAATCCACTCGACTAAACTATCTGAACAAATTAGGTTTTTATTAGTTATATTGCAACTTAAATTGATGTCACAGTAAATGAAGTATGTGAAAAAAATATTTAATAACGATAACAGAAGAGATCCTTTAAAATTTTGCTTAGGAAAATATTAAAGCATTCAAGTTAAAAATATTATTAAATTATTTGGCTTGAAGGGTTAATTATTTGATAAGTTTGGGGATATAAATCTTTTAATGTATAAATGATAAGCATTATTTTTAATTAGAAAAAAAAAATTAGAAAATTAGTTGAAAAGAATTCTCAAAGAGTTCGTACCTATAACCCAGACCAAAGGACGAAGATAAATTTTGCATTGAGTTTCTGATTGGCTTTGCAAACTTCTTGTCTTGAATTAAAACCTGTTTGCCAGATTCTTATCTATTGTTTGGGCCCTCAGTACACCCAAATATAATTTGGAAGACCTCAAAATGATAACCTTGATGGCATTTTCTAGAAACATATTCTTGGAACGCTTTCTCCGCTAACATTTTGAAGAAATAAGTTAATTTAAGTCATTACTCTATTTTTTGTAATATTTTGTCTAATAATTATAATGCTAAACTGGCAAGTTCCATTGCGCTGGAAGCTAGAGGAATTATTTAACAAGCTTGATTGATTTATCTCTTAATACTTTTACCCTTTTTACCCTTTTTTACCCTTTTTCATGAATATCAAAACTCTTAACGCTTCCCAGTGCGATATAAATTTGAATTGTTACATCTAAAGCGCAACAGTTTCCGATGCTACGACTGCATATGACTGATGTTTCTTTCAGAATTGATACTTATTTCATTTCCTAGAGAGGGAATGAGTTCGATTATAGAGAGCATTATAGATTCACACTACAAATAACTAATTCTGAGAAGCCACTGAAAGGATAACAATTGTTTTTAAATTAATAACTGCTTACATATTAATGAATATATGTATGTGTGTATGTAATTCACTTTAGATATAATATTTTCCTTAAAATTATTATTATGCCTATTTAATGGAATTTTCCAAAAATAAAAATGTTTTCCTTAATTTTCTTCTAAAATATATGTTGTAAGTAGATATATGTAATATAAGTAGTAACTGGCAAATGTTTGCAGTACAACCAGTTGAACCGCAAGACACTTTGCGGATAAATGAGTGCGGTTAGTAGATGGAAGCTAAAAAATACTATATCAGAATTACTAGGCGGCGTTGCCAGTTTTGCTAATTTGCCTTCAAATGTGGGAATCTTATTTTTAATTGCGGTTTGAGATTTTGAAACACTTTCCGGTCAATTTTTGATGAAAAGTTTTTTTTTTTAAAAATTTTCAGAATATATATTTTAAAACGACGTGGTTTTAGTTAAAAAGTTGTTGAGGAATAAAGATTTACTTACGTAAGAACTTTACCACATTTCTCTCTTTCTCTCTTTCTCTCTCTCTATGTGAAAACCGATAAAATTTGCATTTTCTAATATATATTTGCAAACAAATATATTAAGTATTTAATGCATATCTAATTTATTCATATATGGATACACACATACGTATCTATAAACCAAATCACAAACAAAATGGATTTTCGCCATGATCGCATAGATCCCTCTTAACTTCTTCGGTAACAGATTTTCATTTACGAAGTAGAAACAATTCATACAATTCTACCAAACATCAGCTAACCGCATCTAGAGCAAAAAAAATATTACTCGGTTAATTTGTGCTGATCTTAAAAAAAATATTTATTAAGATCAATAAGAAATGTAGAGGTCAAAGGGGATTTTAGAGGTATGAAAATTGGTATAAAAAATGTATGATCGGTATGTTTATGGTATATTTGTTTTCTCAATACCAACTTTGAGGGAAATGGTTCTGATGGCGAGAAATATTCGAGGAAATAAATACGACTAATACAAATAAAAGTGAAGGTGTTGTAATTTTAATAATATTTACAATACAACAATACAACATCGTTTTACAAAACTTTATAATTTTATTATACTTCTTCATCTTATATAATTTTAAAAGAGCTAATATTTTAAAACTAAATTAAATTAAACTTTATAAAGTGTGTTAAATTTCAAGAGGATTTTTATCTGCACCTGTGCCCTCCAGAATCGTACTTATAGTGATTACTATTCACAAAATACTTACTACGTTAAATAAATAAAATTGTAACGTAGTGTTTGTTTACTTATACAATTCCCATGGTAAAAGCACTAGAGAATTAAAAAAAACATTGAAGGGTTTATTACCAGCTTTTGTTATTCAGATGTTGGAAAAAGGTATTGTAAATTTGATTTTCATAGTATCTTACAATCTGCACAAAAGCAGGGCCATCCTTACGTACACATCATCCAAAACTTGAAATGCTGACTGTATTCAGACTGTACGCGATCTATTAATAATAATTAATTTTGTATTAAATTAATTTTGGGTTACAAAGTTTGCCCTTTACTACAGAGACAGTAAGCTTTTAATTTGTCTGTATGCATATCAAATATATTTTAAAAAGGGGAAATTTACTAAAAGTGGCAGAGTCCAAAAGTACCAGAGCTTGCGTACGTTTGCCCCAAATAAGTTCATTGTTCTCATAAACTGTATCATTAGTAAACATATCAAATAAGGAAATCAGATATATTCCGTTTTACGAAACACACGCACCTTCATATTTACAATGTTGTAAAATTGTAAATATATTGCATTGTACTTACAATGTTGTAAATTATACGTGTAAAAAGACTTTTGCAATGTTTGTAGTTTTTCTTCCCTCCCCCTCGCTTGGTTACTACATTTGTAATTTCTTTTTTTTTAGATTTTATTCTATTATTTTATCAATATTAGAAATAAAATATTCAAATGTGTAACATAGTAAAGGAATGACTTAGTAAGCATTTTGTAATAAGGAATTACTACCTCTATCAAAGCTCTAAAGCACACTGATAGACATGACTTTTTAAGAGACTTTATAAATAGTCAATTCAATTAAGCTGCCTTTTGAGGAGGAGAAAAAATAATTACGCCAAAGCGGGTTTTTCAACAAAGGATCTTACGATTTCCTGTTTTAAGAATTTTGAGTGCTGTAGTGGAGTACCTCCCCGTAAAATCGAAAATGAAGGATTTTTATTTTATTAGCCGCCATTGCAATAAAAACGTTTTTGCGCCTCTCTTTGACTAGACGTACAAAAATATGAAATGATTGGATATTTCAGTGCTTTTACAGAAAATTCTGAATTGTCTAAAAGATTGAGATATTTAACATTATAGAAATTTTTAGTTCTAGAACTATTTTAGATATTATTTGTGGTTTATAAAGAAGCAACGGACCAGCTTCTAGATATTTTCCTTTGGCTAATTTTAATTGTGCTTTTGCTAAAATATTTTCCCGCCACGAATAACTTTTTTTTTATACGCCTTATAGTTACGTTAGAATCGTTGGCCGTACCTGTAATTATTATTGTGTAATTTGTGTCTAATTAATGTCTAATAACTACCGTTCCATAAAATATCTCCCAGTTTCTTTTCTTGTTTAATCAGTTTAATATTTCTTTAAATAAAGAAGTTTTAAGTCTGTTTTTTGTAATAGTCTGTCAAGAGATTTAAAGTTGATTTTTTTAATATTTCAGGAATTATCTTTTGCTTTGTACACATTTAGGTATGCAAATACTAATACATAAAGACGTATTTGCAAATACGTATTCATTTTAATAATCGTCTTATACGAAAATAAAAGGAGAGAAAATATATATCTTGCACTGAAAGAAAGTAGGATGTGCTTAATTAGGGGTTTGATGCCATTCTCTAATAGGAGATTTAATTAATGCTTTTTGTATTGATTTGGTGACCTTTTGACCTTTCATGTAGTGCGTATGCCCACGTCCTTAGAAAAACTTTATTAAAATACTTCTTACAACAACTGGAGATATTTATCCAACTTCGAAATGAAATCAAAGTTTTAACGAAATTAAAAAATAATAATAATAATAATAATTTGGTGGGAAGTGCTTAAGTATTAAGTGCTGTTGTATTAAAGCTAAATGGAACTGTATTCTACTTGACAATTTTATCACACACTATTTATTTTATGTTTTAACATTTATTTTACAATTTTTAATTGCAATTACAGTATCGAAGAAATGCAGTTTACTGTTCTATATCATATAATACAAGATAGCTTAAAGCTACAAAGAATATAAAATAAAGAATTTAATCTTAAGCTTATTCCAGGCGATATATTTAATTAGCCACTGTACGTTACGTTACACTCAAATGCTACAAAATATCATATGCTGAGAGCAACAAATTGCTCAAGTCCAATACAAGTCAGCGAACGAAATGCTGTCATATGAATCATCATATCACCTTTGGGTGCCTCCGTAGGCGAGTGAATAATGCTCAGCCTAATAAAGCGGAGGTCGCGGGTTCGATTCCTGCGTAGTCCCTGGGTGTTTTCCTGCGGACAAGCCAAAAGCTTTGCAGGTAGAGTTGGTTAAAAAAAAAAAAATCCTTTAAAAAAAAAATATATATATATCATTATATTTGGGCCTACAGGATATGCTGACTCATATGGTAAGAACTCCGAGCATTCGTTCAAATATTTCTAATAAATTGGCCACTTGCTTTATAAAAATTATTACTTTCGTATCAACATTTTCAAATACATAACAATACAATATTTTATTTTTTTAACGCGTTGTCAAAACTCTATATAAATACATAATACCAAAAATATTGTCATGAAAACATATCTAAAATGTCTGAAAAATTATTATAAATTTTTATTTTTTAACGATATGGCGTTAGATGTCAGATATAATAAAAGATATATGAAATCGAGCAAAATCGTTCATACTTAAAATGCAATCACATTTGCAGTCTGCTAAAGGCGCTGTAAGCGAATTCTAAGATATAGCAAAGCTGTCTACAGGATATGATAAAATCCTTAACGTAAGTTAGTTGGCATCCTTAATAAAATAATATCGTACGTGGTTAAACATACGTGTGTTGAAAATATTTTATGCTTACACGATGTGTTGGCAGTGGAAGAACTATTTTTCAGCTGTTATATTGCAAAGACGATTTGGTTCGATTTAAAAATATATATATATGTATATATGTATATGTATGTTGGTGTTCTTAAGAGAACGCAACTATCCCCTCGATCGTTATTTATGTACATGAAAAGAACTTGTCTGCTCAACGGCTTGTATAATCCTTCGTTGAGTGACTTCCTAAACTCGACTCAAATTAATCATTCATCTTAACATTAATTATATGCAAAATTACCAGAAGACCAGAAATTCTGAGTGGTTTAAAGAGTTCCTGGTTGAAGGTAATTATTATTATTGTATAATGATGAGAGCAAATAAATATGATTCCATTTAATTCGTAAACAAATTCGGCATGTCCACAAAATGCAGTCTGGCGTTTGTGTGTGTGTGTGTGTGTTTGCGGTGCATTAAAGTAGTGAATCTAAATAGGGCATATAAATTGTGTTTTGCCATTTCAAGTGCATGCCAGAGGTGTGAAATGACCGCAACTTGTGCGGAAGATTAGTATGCATAATAATAATGTTGGCGATAACGGTTGTTGTGTTAAGCTACTTTACACAAGTCATACCGACTGTCTAGGTTACGCTACATTATGATGCTTCAACATACCATCAAGACAATATATTCGTAATATTTTTTAAATTATTTAAACATAAAGTCTACGAAAGCTTTTATTAAATGTAAACTGGTTAAGACAGAAGTGGAGTGCGAAAAAAGAATTTCTTTTTGAAAGAAAAACTTTTGTAGACTTTGTAGGCCATCATTTATTCTCAAATCTGTAGTTATAAATAGAGATCAAATCTAGAAAAAATTATTTGTATTTCAAACATTTTATTTAGTTTTTTTAAAATTAAAATAAAATAAAAAATATATATTTTTATTTTTTGGAATTTTAACTTCTAATACTTGTAGTTGTCTATTTTTTTTTTTTGTTTAGGCTGCGCAGGGTCGGAAATATCTTACATTTGAGGCCTCGTTTCTCTATCCTACACAGTCGTACCATGTGTCAAATTTGGCATGTGTGCCGAAAAAATACAATACAGCGTTATAAAAATTTTGCAATTTTGTTTGACAAATCGTTCCATTTGCAAAAGTTTATGAAAATTTTCATAAAATAGTGCTTTTCGTGCGATCAGAGTTGCTTTTACTTTTTGAATCAGAAAATATGTTTTATCACGGCATCAGAAAGGCTATTTTAATTCGATTTTTTTTTGAAATAAGAAGCTATTATAATATAACTGTGTAGGATAGTGAAACGAGGCCTTTGGCTGTATCAAAATAAATTTAAAAGTAGGGCAACATGTAAAAAATTTGGCAGGTTCCATAATATAATAAGGAAAATCCAATCGTTTCTCCCATAAAATTTAACTTTAACTTTATCGGTTTAAAGAATAAGCCTGACAATAATTACATATATGTTTCATTACACGGCGCTTTCTTGATATTAATTTTTAAGACTATTTCTGCCCGTGTAATGTATCCACATGCAATTTCTCATCTTAGAAGCTTTCATATACTTTTTACGCATGCAAAGGAAAATACGTACATATGTCATTAAAATATTTTCAATATCGTGCTTGCAGTCTTAGCAAGCATGCTTGCGAAAGAGAATGATGGAGTTTGCGTTGTTTTTGTCATATTTTGGTGAACAAATTATATACGCACCATGTACTCTCAGTTTATGTGTATGACAGTAAATACATGAATGTTTGTATGTACTTATGTATATATATACATATATCGAGTTGACAACATTGTTGAAGTGGGAAAATATTTACCAAGGACAATGTTCACTACCATACAAAGCCATTGACGCTAAACACACATTTAGTCACATACACTCACACAAAATGCAAATTAAGTGAATATGTTCTAGATATTTGAGATTAGAGTTTTCGGGTTTACTTGGTTACGTGACATTTTGTGCCTTCACGACAAGTACTCCAGCATTGTGTACACGGGTAGCTCTATTGTGCGAGGAATATCTGATAGTGAACTGCTACTATGCGAGATTCTTAATTACAGAACGTATCAATGTATCATTTGTGCAATGGTCTCATTGGCATTGGTTGCACTCTGGGGCAACAGCGAATAAAGTAGAAATGAGAGAAATACTTCTCCTGTGGGTATTGTGCTTCGTTTTATTTGGATGTTGAAACCTTTAAGTCGGCGGCTCTGTTTTTTATTCGTAGACTTACATTATAGACTTAGATAGACTTATTAATATGGATAGACTTGCCGGAGCGAAATATATATCGAGTTTGATTGTAATGTCCTGACATCATTTGAATAGCATGCCGATGACAACGCACACAAAGTCACTCAGATGTTTCAGTTGGCAATCACGGCCAATTAAAAGAAAAATTCTGCACAAGAGTCCATGTCTTCAATAACTTATAACTATATATCTATATATATATCTATTTATCTATATAACTATATATCGTTGGTGGCCAGCTATACTTTAGATATTTCAATTTCTCTGAGATTGTTGTTGGATTAGTCTACACTTGTCGTCCAGTCATGGATTAATGCATATATTTATGCATTGATATGATTTCTCTCAATTGTATATTGAATTTTGAACTAAACAAATTAAATGGACAAATAAATATCAAGGAAAAAACAAAATTAGAATCTTCTTAAATTTAATTAGTTAAGTTCCATGTATAATTTATATACGCATATGGGCAATTTTGAATCAATCATCTAACTTATCGCATCAGCCAACATTTTGGACGGTACACGCTACTTAAAGGCTGCATATGTTTTCTGTGTACATCCTTCTTTGTAGATTAAAATTTTATCTTTCCATATACAGGTTGCCACATGGGAACCTCTTTAATAAAACAATCAGTTGTTCTTAATAGTATTATTTATTAAAAATATTTGCGATGGGCAATTACAGCTCCATCATTGTCCATGTCTGGTCGATCACACCATCAAGACATTTGTGGGAACTGCTTCAATAATTTTGTCATTAAAATATTATTTATATACGCTTCCACTAATGTCCCACCACAGCTCTTTCTATTTCCTTTTCAACTGCTGCCTTAAATTTTAGCTGAGATCATTTCCCATACCCTGGACCTGTTACGTTAGTTTTGCAGACTCGGAAGTTTATAGGAATCAGATCGGAGCGCTTATTTAAAGCAAGTTTGTGTAATGAAAATCGTTGCTTATGCAAGGCTGTTTACACTTGGAACGCAATAACTACTTCTCTGATCACTTTGGCTACGAAACACCCTACAAAAGCATTCCTAATGGCAAGATGAAACATTTAAGGTTTATTGTTTAACATGAAAGGAGATGAAAATATCCTTTCAAAAGGTTAACAAGCAATGTACTCACTAATAGAAATGCACCCACACTTTTGTGTTATTTCTCATAAGTAAAGAATTGAGTTCTCGTGGGAGGGAGGTTGCAAAATAGAAATTAAAATTCTATACATGTATTTGATAAAAACGCGAAGTAACACGTGTAACGAGCTAATTAAATTTTTAAGCAGTTTATTTAAGTGGTGACCTGCTTCGCTTTCATTCCCTATGCATTATGCAAATTTATTTCTTAAACGGCCATATTTAATTTTTTCTTTTTTACATCTTATTTATTGCCATTAATATTTATTACTTTATAAAACAAAAATGACCTCGAGCCGAATACAAACAAGGACGTTGGGTATTTTTATTATTTATCAACTTTGGTTTTTTAATTCGCTTAAAAAACTCAAATCTTTTTTTCTTGTTTTTCATTTAGAAATGCTTACATGATTTTATACTTAAACTGTTTTCAGTTTGTTTGCATATTCAGGCTGGTTATCTTATATATAGTATTTAGTGCCTAAAGGTTGACTACAGAAGCACTTGATTCATGTGCAGTTTAAGAAAGCTTAAAACCGAAATGAGACGAATGCAAAATAATGGGTGAGGGACAGTAGTATCTGGATTGTAAGAGATTAGGAAATTTTAATGCTCGTATTATTCAATTTCTTAGGGGAGCATTCTAACCCTTGAAGTCAGTATTTTATGTGGTTTCCATACCTCTTATGAGAATTGCAATTATATAAATAATTTTCGTTATCAAACTCTTAGAATATTTCGAAGTATTAAACCAAAATAAATTTTTTTTTTTTGACATGTCCCAGCCTACTAAAGCGGAGGTCGCGGGTTTGATTCCTGCCTTGACACTGGCTGTTTTCCTGCGGTCAAGCCAAAAGCTTTGCGGATTAAGCTGGCTAAAAAAAAAATTGGGCTGAATTTTATGGCTCAACATTCAAGCTGGAAGAGTAATGATTATGAGACTATAATTCTCCTAAATATAAATTCATTTTCCTCCACATGGGTAGATGGAAAATGTAAATTACATTTCGGTTTAGTTGACTGTCGGTGCCGGGGATGCTATTTAATTACTGTGAAGTGTTTTGTAATCATAAATGTAAATATGTATGTGTTATCCTTAAAGGCAAATTAATACAGGACAGCAATTTTAAATAAAGTTTTGAATTTCTGCCGTATGTTTCCACAAACAGAAATCGACTGAAATGTTGCGGGAATAACGTATCGAAATTGAAAATTAAAAACAATTTTATTTTCAAATTTTTCCTCATCAGTTTTTAATTGTTCACATTAAGGGTAACAGTGGTTGACATTAAAAAAAGTTATTAAATGGAATTCAGGAATTTGGAATTTGTTTAAGGCCATGACATACTATCCTACACAGTCGTAATATACATTCACACGAAAATCTGGTGTGATAACGTTTCGATTTTAAAAAATCTCAGCAAAGTGTTATTGCTGGTGCCACACTATTACACAAATATGATGCAAGCAAATTTTTTCCTAACTGGTTCAAGTAAATGCAACTCTGATTGCCATTTTATGTAAATTTTTATTGGGTTTCGCTTCTCAAACACCATACAATATTTTCACTAGAGATGCCATACTGGGCAAAGCATACAGCTGCGTGAGTTTTATTAATAACAACTGCTTAAAAACAAAAATAGTCTATCAAAAATTTAAAAAAGTCGTTAAAAATCGGTGCTTTTTTTAAATATTAAAAAAACGACTGGTTTGCTAAAAACTTTTGGTTAATAGTGATTTTGGGAAAACTAAAGGGCAAATTCATTTTAAAATAATATTTGTTTAGTATCAAAGTCATCTGGCAATGCTTCCTTCTACTTGT
The DNA here is from genome assembly GCA_963402855.1 of Ormia ochracea. Lineage (NCBI taxonomy): Eukaryota > Metazoa > Arthropoda > Insecta > Diptera > Tachinidae > Ormia > Ormia ochracea. The sequence goes on along the minus strand of OY727105.1, from coordinate 58,647,972 downwards.
GCAATCACTCCCAAGCAAAGTAAATCAGTTTGATTATTCCATTAGCGTTTATATAAACAGTATTCATTGGAACAAAGGCAGCAACCTTGAGTTTTATCCTCATATCCGCTCTTTACTTATATTTCTCTACGAGTAATAAATTTATTCCAAAGAAATAAATATTTGCAATTTTTCGAATTCCTTGCAAACACTTTTTTTATTTGCAACGTCTTATATTTCTCTATTATACTTTTCATTTCAACAGGAAATGAGTTATTGAAGTGTGATGAATGAGACTGAGAGAAGTATATGAATAATAAATTGTAATGATATTGGGAAATTATCATAAAATGCGGAAATTGTGCTTTATTGGTGGATCATACAATGGAAGAAAATTCACTCCGCTTCTTCACTCTTGTATAAAATTGGAATACGAATAACACTTCATTGCACTCAATAAGACTGAATAGACTAAATAAAAAATTATTATTATATCTTAAATTTTTAATTAACCAAAAAATAAATATTTAAGCAAATGTCGTTTTAATAACACGGTGATTTTAAATCATGAATTTTTTTAAAATCATTGAGGTGATTTTTCGGCTTTTTGAAAATCACGAGATTTTGTTTATTTTTTTTGGGCTGATTTTCTTTTCCGCAGTCACAGGCAAACAGCTGTTTTGGTTGGTTTTCAATAAGGTGTTTAGAGTCGTTAGAACAAATTTGCTAAAGAATAAAAATTCAGAAAATGTCAAGAGCAGTTTTATTGGCTACGATTGCTTTAGGAAGAATGCAGAAAAGGCATGGTTGCCTTAAGAAAGAATTTTTTGCGAGACATTAAGTAATTTTGACATACCAGGGACACCGTTTTACACTAAAACACTCTTTACGCTAAAAAGAGGAGGGCTTTCAAAAAGGTACTTGACGGAGTAGTCCCCCTAGTAAAGGAAGTTCCATTTTGTGGAAAAGTTTATGGAAAAAAGAAAAAAGTAAACCATTAAAATTGCCACAGGAAAAAAGAAGTTATTTATTAAAAGCTTGGGAAGTCTTTACTAATTTTTTAATTTTTTAATTTATTTTGTTCAAAAGATATAATGTTATTACATAAATAAGTAAAAAACACATTAAATGAAGTACTCAATCGTTTTTTATTAAGTTGAAAGAAAAATAATTACAAAAAATTGGAGAGTGATTTCATATCGGTAGTTATTTAGCTATTTCTTATGAAAACAGTAAATACTGCAAGCCAAAAAGAATGATTGAAACTTGATTACTCAGTATTATTAATTCCCTTCCACTTTTGTCTAACAGAAATTTCCAACACTTTTATACGTTTGGGTTTCTGATTAGTAATTGCATATCTATAAGCTTGAATGTATTTTACAGATTCTCTCTTATACATATATTCTCTCTTAGCACTCAGTACTGAGTACTTGAGTACTTGAATTTGCATTTTACATAATTTTGCCCCAGTAATTCTTAAAGCATTGCAATTTAATTGCAATTTATTCAGTTTTTGTGTTCTTTTTTTACTGAGGAAAAATACTAAAAACAGCCACACTGTATCACATAAATAAATGAACACTTGCGAAGGAATTAAATAAAAGTAAAAAAAGGAAATAATTAAAAATTTACCATTTCAAATATTGTTTTGTTTTGCAATACTCAGATCTAAACAGTTTGTTGGAATTTAAATTTAAGAATTTTTAAAATACAGATTACCGAATAAATTAAAGTCTAAATAAAATTATTTATAGGGAAATCTTAATAGAGTTATTTACTTATATTCCTTAATATCATCTTAATTTTTTTTTTTTTTATTCACAGCAATCTTTTTTAAATATCAAAGTATGCGATTTCTAGTAATTGATTGAAATGAGAATTTAAAAAAAAAAATGCATATCATTTCCTAATGATATGCATTGGGAGCCAGCTGACACCTCACAACAATATATAGTAGAACAAATATTGATGATTGAATATTATAAAATAGAAATAATTAGATAACAAAAATATTTTAGCGAAGAATTAAAAGTCACACGAGAATTCACATCGCGTAAAATGCGAGCACAAAGTGGTGATCACGAAAGTGGTGATCCCATTCAGCTCTCATTTTGCAATTGGCGAAAAAATTATAAATTTTCAGAGAATTTTTAGGAATAATTCCTTTTAACAATCACTATGTATATTCTGTTTATGAAACCGATATGGGTAATTAAGCGAAAGTAATTATCAGTCAACATTTTGATAGAACTGAGTGGCTACAAATAAATATTGGAATAAACTAAACTTTTGAAAGTTTTTTTGTTTTTTCCTGAACTGCAAGCAGAAATTTACCCTTTTGAAATCATGGACGCATCAGAAAAAAATTTTATATTTTATATACTCGTACACATACATATTTAATTCTAGCTTAGAAAGAAATAGTCTAACGAGCTAATCGAGAAGAGTCTATAAAGCAAATAATAGAAAGAGATAATGGAGAATCAGTTGTGCTCTCACATTCGCTTCAGCCTACAGCGAGAATTTTTAATTGGCGTAAAGATAAGATTATGCGCACCTTTCAATAACTTTAATTTAAAAATTAGCAATTCAGTTCTTGTTGCGTTAATGCCATGAATTTCACACTCCTTTAACTTTTTCAAATGCACATGCTTTGTCTTATTGCGTTATTGGACTGCTGCATATTTTGCTGGAAATAATTAAAAATAATTATTTTTTAAATAACAACTACTCTCCCTCAACGGTTTTTCATATCCGCTTTTCTACGCGAATACACCAATACATCACTGACATCAAAACATATCAAGACGCTCGCTCAATCTCGCGTTAGACATCATTGTATTTTCCTTGTGACAATAACTTTAAGAGGAACACAATTAAGTCTTTCTTTTATATATTCATTTAAACTTCCTTTAACTCGTAAGCATGCTCGCATACACGCAAATGTGTTTGTGTCATTGCATGTATGTACTTTCATATATCTTCTTCCATAAATCCGACATAACTCCTCTGCCGCATTGAGTTGCCTTGCAAACTCAAGCGCAAGTTTAAAGTTTTCATATTCGTTACTTGCAGTTTTTTATAAAATAAAATATTGCAAAACTTTGATGCATATTCACATAAAGTTATCCAAAGCCAAACATGCGTTTAAAAAATGGCAAACATCACCTGTCTCTTTATGTATATTTGCATAACTCCAAGGAACAAACTAAAAGCAAATAAAGCAAATGTCCCACATACTCCTGAGTTCTTTGATGCTTCTACTCCTGTCTAAAAACTTTCATACAGTGCATTCGTTGTGAGATTTTTTATGATTTCCTTTTGTTCAGGTCATAATGGGTTAAGCATTTGATGCAAGTAATAAAAGTAATAAAAGAAATTTAACTAAATTACAAAAGCAACCGTAATGAAACTAGCCCAAAACCATCATCAGTCTGAATAACATCATCCTTTCGGAGTAACTTTTTATTAACGTAGAATATAAATGCAAGCGGATATAAAAATATTTTAACTAACTTTAAAAGCTGCGATTATTCAGATTTGAAATTTTTTACTTGATATCGAACTCATGCATTAGCTTTCCAATGTACATGGCAATCTCTGATATTCACAATTGCAATATTTTCTTCCTTTCTTATAGATGCAAAGGTAAGAAATATACAATACAGTACTATTATAAAAGTTTTTCAAGTTTAGCAGTAAATAAAACATATTCGCAGAAAAATATATCATGTATCCTTTAAACACATTATTATATAATATAGCATTGCCTTCCAAAAAAGAATATTGCCTCTTGTTTGTGATAAGAGTTATATTCTCCCTGGAGGATTTGCAGCGTTGTATTTACTTCTATTCTTTATATATAGTTTTTTGAGATGATCTACTAGTGGTCATTGCGAGCGATTATCAGCTTTTAACACGGCATAATATACTTGGCATGTTGTGGGTAAGTGAGTCCTTTTTTTTATCACGCCAAGTACCTCTTTTTTTCAAGTTCCTTTTGTAACTTCAGCATAATGTGTCTCGTTGTCCTTTCCATAACCTCTTTGCTTCATCTCCCCAGTACGGCTTATGCCTCTTTTCATCTGCCTTAATTCTGACAGACGTCCATATTCCTCTATAAATTTTTTCGAAAATAAACACTCTAACTGGAAATACTTTTCGCTTGGCCGACGAAAAGTCAAATGAATTTTGCATTCCTATACCGGAAATACTTTTACGTGATGCTGATTTTATTTACAAGATATCAAGTTGACGAACAGGAATGCTTCCAATAGGGTATATCGGTAAACCATTCTCACATCCCAGTTATATCCCTTTACATGTTTTTGGATTTCTAATATTTAACTTCATTTGCATTTTCTATTATTTATTTTTTGAAAGTTTATTTTCTAAATTCTAGACATGCACAGTAGTCTCAAGTGTAAAAACTACTATAAGCAAGCGCTATTGGTTGTTTTTATACACTGCTTGTTCTAAAGATGTCCTTTGCACTCCACTTGCTTAAATATAAAAGTTTATTGGGTTTTTATTTCAATCTAAATATATTTGTGATCTTTGGCGTAACAAATCTGCGCAGGCGCAGCAGAAGCATTAGAAGATTTCACTTTTGCATTTTACAAATTCAAAAGTTTTAATGCTCGTATAAGGAAATAATAAAATATTTCAAAGAATTTATAGATTAATTTTAGTAGAGGTTCCTACAGAAATTGACAAAACTTTTTTTTGGAAAACTGGTTGAAAAATTTAGTATCAAGAATTGTTTTCCTAAAAGTAAATTTCATGGTAGAGAAGTAAAACAGTCACGGTATTTTAGCGCTTGTTTAGAATTTAAAATGTGGTAAAAATTTAGCCATCACAAATACGATCTAATCAATTACAAACTATATGATAAATATGAAAGCCAAACTAAAAAATAAGAATGAAAGTAAAGCGGAGTATATTGCAATGCGGTCTAATTATTAATAACAAATAGCGTAGAAGAGAGCTTGCGAAAGTATTGTTGAAAGAGACGTAGGTCCGGTAGCCTGTAATCTTCATGATAGTACATTCTTTCCCCTAAAAAGGATATGAAACTAAATAACTCTTAACACCAGTTAATAAATCACGATAGCTTTTGAAGTTCAGCCTATTGGAATATGTAGATGTTCACGGAATAGCAGACTGTGATCTTTTACTATTTTGCTTCGTCAGAAAGCCTGCATTAGATATCAGAATAAAGTTCTTAATATTTTATATTTATATATCCCATACTATAGGCCCATCTAATTTTAAGTTTGTCCTACACGATAAATAAATTTAATTCTTATGAAGCAAGGACGAATTTTTAAAAACGAATCACCTGCAAGGCAATAAAAATTCTGGAACAGAATTACTTCAATTCCTTTCATTAACTTGATTATTCCTGATATATTCACAAATATTTTTCAGACTATTAAACTAATGCCATTTCCCAGCTTCACCTGACTTGATTAGTGCATCTCTAACTATTTTGTTTTGTTTGTTTATATTCGTTTAATTAGCTAACTCGACTCATAAGAATTTAGTCACTATAGTGGATCGTGCCTTGTGCATGGGAAAGTTTTAAAAGAGTTGCCGTGCGAGTTTTAAAGTATTTATCACTGAATAGAAATGGTTGATAGGACTTGACAGTTTTTTGGAAGATCCGAATACTCCAAGTTGGATTGCAATTGAAATTTAGAGTAAATTTTCTATTTCTCTTGCAGGTTCCAGGTTAATCTATCATTCAATTGCACACTGAATTGTGTGCATTATGTGGAATTAATTTAGGTAGCCAGTCGGTTTTACCACCAAAAATATTTATAATAGATACCTTCTAAGGCTTTTTTAATTATTCTTTTCTCTTTATCAGTATTCTGTTTATCAGTGATATACGGCAACGATGGCACTCTTTTCCATCCTGTGTTAAGTTAAACATGCATTTGCATGCACACAAACCTTAACGATTTACATATTCCTACAAGTACAGGAATTTGATGCACAAATATTTTGACAAGCAAAAACTTTTACACCTAATCTTTTCTCCGCATAACTAAACCCTTCCATAGTCAGATTCATTTCAGTTTAAGCTTTTGGACTGGTTGATGCATTCGTGACATAAAGATAGAATAAAGAATGGCCTTTGGAAAATACACATATATGAAAGGTAACGGAAGAAATTGAGTTTGAGGCAAACTATTCACCGTGGATTGTATAAGTTTTTGCTTTAATTTTCTGCTTTTAGTCATGCTGTCTTCATTTTTATATCTCTCTTTGCCATTAAACTTTAGCATCATAAAATACAAAGTTGAGTTCAGTAAAGGCTTAACGGTAGTGATGTACCAAATTTAAAGGAATTGAGGTAGGATTAAACATTGGAGGCATTTTATAGGTAAAGCGATACGAGTGTAGAACAAATAATATACTATTTCTGCATTCTTTTCTGAAATTGGCTTGAATAAAATACTTAAACACACAAATTATTATCCTTAACCAAACTTGGAAACCGTAATTCTTAATAATAAATAACAATTTATTTACTCGTACTTTTATAATTTGAAATTATACTCTCGAAGTGATTCTGCCACCTTTGGCTCATTACCCCCATATGGAGAATATTGGAAAACACCTCCACGCAAGCGAATACATACTTTACTGATGACGTGGTAGTGGTCGACGCATTTGCTACAGGCACCACTTGTACCAGAAGTAAGGGGAAACTGAAATTTCATATGGAAAATTATACGCAATTATTGCGGAAGTGAAAAGCAGTGACCAGGTGCTGTGTTGGGATCAGCAAAATTATCTACGATAAAATCATTTCTGCAACCTTACCCTATTCAAAGTTACTTGTATTTGTTTCACAAACTTGGATCAGGAGTTCTTACGTAAGGAGTAAGAAGAGTGAAATTTTACCATGTCTTGGAACAAACATTATGTGGATTAAAAAATGCCATGGCCAATACTCGCAACAACAGAAGGTAAGTAGATGCAGGATGACTCAGATCAAACATCTCAGATACATTACCCAATTAAATAAAATTTCAAATCACCAGTACACATGCCACGATCACCTGCAGTAGATAATGATTTAGTCAAAATTTTACCTTCAATGGTATTTTACTTTTGAAAATAAGGGAAATATTCGAGTTCATTATTATCACTAAAAGTTCGGTAATAATAGTGTGCACGTACCACCTAAAGGAGTTGAAAAAGTATTGCCAAGAATTGATTTATGGGGCAGAACCCTCAGTGCCATTCGCCAGTGCCATAATAATATATTATAGATATTCGCAACAAATGCTTCTATAAAAAACATTATTTTGATTGCAATAGTGGCAAACAATAACAGAGCAACAAGTCTACCCGCCGCCAATGTGTATTAATTTCTGTTTATTTAGATGGCAATGAATATATATTCTGTTGCAAGCTCAATAAAAACAGGTAAAAATGTTATAATCGTCCGCGTCGAATTTTATACACACTTCTTCAAGAATATGTTCCACATCTATTTTTATACATCGCAATTCTACTGCATTGTCGTAAACTTAATTTTGCAATGCATTCCTCATTACTAAGAAATATGAAAAAATTTTAATAACAAGAAGTAAAAGTGCTATATTAGACTTTGCCGAATCTTATACACCCTTCTCCATGCATAGGTATGTTCTGTTAAAAAAAAAAGGAACAAAAAGAACCAGTTAATTATTGTATATGCCTACTGACATACATACACACATAGTTTCGTTTTATCAATCGTTTAATAATTAGAAACTAAAACTGAAACAAAATCACTACAAGCCTTTGTTACAGTGTGTGTGAGCGTATTAACGTCACACCTTCATCTAATCATGCACGTTTAAAAATGTGTCAAAAACTATAAAAAAGGAAAAATATTATTTTCAAAGACTTCATATGCGAGACAATCTACACACAAACATACTGCAAAGATCTAAAAATGTATTATAGTCCATACAAATAAACACACATACATGCAAACATGAACAAACTCAACCAGCAATCTATGCAAAAGTGTTCTGAAATTAAAAAACCACAAGACAAAACTCTCCTGGTTTGATCCGCTTTGGTTGGGTTGGCTTAAAAGATATAATAACAATTTAAATTCAAGGTTCCGAAAAGGATAAAGGATAAATGTAAGAAAATACAGGCCCTCCTCTACACACTTCTAGTATTGAGTCTGGCTACGTCATCCAAGTCATACAAGTGTTCTTGGTTTGATATCAGTTGTGGTTTCACAACGTATTTTTATTTCAACCATAAACGTGTGAAATATTTTTTTTGGCTAAATATCTTTTATTTATCGCCCGATTTTGCTGATGTTTATATGTATGGGCAAAATCGGAAGAAAATTGAAGCAGATGGATTTTAAAATTTTAAATTTTAGAAAAAATTTAAGCTTGATTTGCCCCGCGACAAAAATACGGAAGAGACAGACAGACACATAAAGCTCAGTCAACTCTTCTTCAGATAAGGATCCGAAATATTTATACTTTGTGGGATTGCAGATCAATATTATAGAAATATCATTCCCTGTATCGAACCTATAAATACCTTTCCATCCATTTTGAAGAAGGGTCCTTCCAAGCCTACTTTTACTTTTTTCTTTCCCGGTAAAATTTAATTAAAATTACTAAAAATGTTCTAATATGTGTGATTATGAATTATCAAGTGAATAAACTTTAATCTCCTAAAATTCCGCTTCCTTCTTGCTTGGAGTTGGTATTTTCCAACCATGGCTTGCTATTACGAGTGTATCTGTAGTCTTTCACAAAAGTGATGGCTGCCGGGAGTGAGAGGTGCTTCAGGTGTTTAAATAACATATCAAACCTTCGTAGCACTTGCTAAAACAAAAAATCCCAACTTAAGAATCATTTGCGATCTATTAAAAATGGTGTCATTGATAAGTGTTAAGATCAGCAAAGGTCCTTGCAAATGTCCTTAATCATTTCCTGTATTCACAATTTTTAAGTACTTCTGTTTCCCTTACTTCTACCAACTGTTCAGCACACAAAACACTTTTTCAATTAAAACGCCGAAACATTATTCTTTGAGTTTAGTTTTGAAATGCGCGATTTAAATTTTGATCCTGAAACAAATTAGCTTTTGTAAATATGTAATATCTGACATTAATTTGTAAGCTGTTGCCAGCTTTAATTATTTTTTTATGATAATTGTTTTCAATGTTAAGTCACCGATATGTGTGCACGTGCATGACTTGTCTGCTCATACAATATTCTCAACATATTAGAGAGAAAAAACTCCGAAGGATTTGTATTCAACAAGTGTCTTGCGATACAGAATGCATAATATTATCTGATTTCAAAAATTAATACGAACGAATTATTAAGAAGAAAGTGGAAAAAAATGTGAAAGCTGTTGCTTTTGCTTTAAAAGTATGTACGAAGTGTGTGCTTCTATTAAAAGTCTGCATGACAAGCAGGTTGAAAACATATCTCTTCTTGGCAAATATATTTGATATGTTGCCAACTGAAATATTATTTCGTGTTTGTTACATTTTTCCTCCAACTGACTGAAACTTGGTTATCAGTTAGACAGATGCTCATTTTCCTCCTTCTCATACCAGGAGCAAAAGCTAGAAGAACACAACGTCTAGTCACGTCTCCTACACGCTTAAAGCTGTTATGCGCAACTTTTTCGTTAAATGAAGAAAGTTTTTTTTTTTTTTTTTTTAATTGCAGGTGTAGAAATAGATACAAAAGAAGACATAAAAAGGACATAAAACTTGTGGACAGATTAGCCTTGAAAAGATTGGAAAATTTATAGTTGCCGATTATTCGTCTTCAACACAAAAATCATTGAGTAACTTTTGATACCATTACCCTCAGGTCCGCAATATGTTTTGTTAACAATTTCTGATCCATGCTCTTTGCCAATTCGTCTGTAATATTTTTCATTAGCCAAGTTGCCATGTGCTTACGCATGAAACGTTTTTCGATGCTACGACAAGTCACTTGATAGTCCAGACGATTCTTAACATCAGTGTAAGCTTGCATTAAAGCGCATCTGTAAGCAGCTTCTAACTGTAGGATAATATTTTCTTTTTTAACTTGCATGAGCATAAGGCTTCCTTCAGCTCTCCATTGCTCTAATTCTTCACGATCAATCATATCCTGTAGAGTTCGAAATTCCTCTTCTCTTTGCCGCTGCCAATTTTTTTCAAATTTATCGATTTCATCATCACAATATTTGGCCACTTTTGGGCCCAACATTTTCACAACCACAACGCATAGAATAGCCAATGAAATACCAGTGTAGAACTCGTTATCGCATACATAAATCTCCTTCGAAAATAAAACATTAAGCAATCCCACTCCAAAAGTATATGGTCCAGTTACGCCAGTTTTTGGGTAGAAAAATACGAAATAATTATCTGGTATAAATCCCATGCGCACTTTATTTGGATAAATCGGTCGTTTCTTGCTACACTCATAGCGGTCAGCATATCCTGTCCTTACACCCAAAGCTGGAGGCAGGCCAACTTTGCGAAAATATTTACTGCCCAATTGAGAAACTGGTTTTAAAAACGACATGCTATTTTTGGAACCAATCAAATATGTACGTACATACGAAAATGAGTATGTATGTATACTTGAATGCGGTTTATAAAATATGTATGTATGTATTTGGGAAATGATATAAATACGAATGCTTTAAATAATTTGAATTAATTATTTATTTTGATTACTAATTGAAAACACATGCTGGTGTCAAGCAAAGCGAATTCACACCCTAAAAATTTTTTGGTAAAGTGGCTCCGCACTGCTCTATTAGGTACAACTAGAACACTTTCAAAATGTAGCTTATATTGTAGCGTATTATATATTACTATCTCGGGGTTTGCTAAAGCTCATGTTTCTGCATGTGCTACGATACGAATACCGGCCCTACAATGTACTGAATCACAGCCAATATGTATTGCTCATGTGTCAGTTCCTTTATAGTCCTCTAGCATTTTAATATACTACTTTAATTTTTGATTTATTTAATTTATACCAAGTGAGTTTTACGAATACAATTGACAGATTTTTTTCAAACTTTAGCTTTCGGAGAACAAAAATAAATTTGAAATTCAAATATCGCTAGACATGCTATGCGTTCTCCTTTTTGGGTATGGTCCATGTTTTGTTCGCAAGGCTGGTGCTTGCCTTTTCATGGTGCTGGGGAGGTGTTTCGTCCTTTTACTAAAAGTTGGTTTGATGCGTTTGAAAAATTCGTTTTTTTTTTTATACTGTGATCCTCTTGTACATTAAACAAAACTTTACTTACATTCTTTGTTTTGAACACTTCATTGTTCAAAATTTTTTTATCTGTTGTAATCGAAAATTAAGAGAAGGGAAACAAATTTGGCTGCCACAAACCAAGAAAAAGTTTTCAGCATCTGCAATGTATTTACACTACTTGCCGCAACAGTTAAAACCACTACGGTTTTTATTGTAATTTTGTTCCGAAATATATTATTTTTAAATATTTGGTATTTACTTTGCTATTACTTGTTTGTAAGTAATTATCATGTATTCATATGATTATTAATAACGGTACTTTTCTTTAACGGCCAGGGGGTTTTAAGCATGCTTGAAAAGTTTCCGCCAAATACCAGTGCGAAAGGTTTTACGTGTTTTTCAATACTGACTTAAAATTATTAGAATTAAAACAGGGCGAATTCGTTACAGGGTGACATTGTCAGAGCAGACTTTTTTATCAATCATTAACAATAAAAATCTTGCACGTGCTTGTAAAGAGATTTCTGGTTTTTCGGCTACACAAAATTAAGTTGGTGAACTTAAAAACACGTACAAACTTTAATTTAAATTTGCAGCATTTTCTTGAAAGCCTAAAAAGTTTAATATATAAAAATAAAATAAAATTAAATTGGTATTATAATTTAAACAAATGTATTTTGTATATCTTTTGCATAGATGGATGTGTGTATGTGTATGTTAATAGATGTCAACGTACACGTATGTATGTACATATTTATGTAAAACTTGGTTGCCAGCTTGGCCTCAAGTAGTGGTGTTCTATTTGCGGGTGGCGGATGCCACTTTGTGAGGGATAAAGAGCAGATAAAGTGTTGTAAAAGGTATTTGTTGATTTTAGTTAAAGACTTGCGGATGAAAAAAAAACATTATTATTGTTTTCATATATTTCTAAAATTAAATAGAAAATTAATTGAAATAAAATAAAACTTTTATTATATTGTTATTTTTTTTTTTTTGTAATTGCATATATTGGAAACTATTAAAATTTAAAACAAAAATTTAAATTTTAGTAAATTAATTAAATTCTCTTTTCTTGTTTTGCTTGCTCAGCTACTTGAAGTAAAAGCAACTCCAATTGCAGGAAAGCTATCCTTTTATGAAAATGTTTATAAACTTTTGAAAATCATACGATTTGTCAAACAAAATTGGCCATTTTTAGGGCACACTATCCTAATTTTTCAGCACACAAGACAAATCGTACGGCATGGCGTTAATAGGCATGTAAGAGTGTTTAAATAAGTTGTAAAGTTTATTCAATATTAGAAGTATAGTGTGGCGAAAACTAATTGGTTTTCTTTTCTCATAATTCCTTCTCTTCTTAATACTCGGAATTCTTCTCAAGTGCTTGAACATCTCATGTGTTGATGATAAAAAATAGCTGAGCAGTATTTCACAGCGGAAATAAAGGGAGATTATAAAATGCTGCTAAACATCAGCTTAACTTTGCTGTAAATGCGCTGCCTTTTATATTCCTGGGTGTTGTCCTGCGGACAAGCAGCAAGTTTTGCAAGCTCACTTGGTTCAAAAAAAAAAAAAAAAAAAAAAAATGCATAAATAAAAGTTATAATTATTATTTTTTTTTAGGCGAAGTTCCCTGATATTGATGAATTTGGTTATAAAAGTAGCAGAATATACAAGTGAAAAATATAGCAGACGCTCCTATTGCCATAAATTGAAATTTAATTGCATTATTTTTAGTAATTTCTTTTATTTTACAAAAGAAAAGAGAAATGTCTGGCGATAATCACCAGCTGCCTGCATTCTCCATAATGTAGGCAGCAGACAATAAGGAAATCTATTTTAAGCTAAAATAATAGAATGTGAAAATATTGTTTGTTCTGTAAAAGAAAATGCACAAGTATTGGGAGAATGAAAACAAAAGCGGAACAGAAATGTATGTATCCAACATGTATGTATCACGGGGAAAGTCTTTAAAAGAATATACGAGTACAGGACTACACATATATATACAGACATGCAGCAACGTACATACATACACATATCAAATATATCAAAATGTGAATTGTCAGACTCTCTGCTATTTAATTTTATTTTTTAATATTTGCTGCTGTGTTTTAAGGTCTGCCTAGCACGACATAAATCTTTTCTATTTAATTATCATATATTAATATGATTGTTTCTTTTTGCTGTCACAAATGTGAGAAAAGCCTTACGGAGTGAACGTGTCTTTGCGATTATTTGCTACAATCGATTCCAAAAATAATTTGTGTGCGAAATGAATTGTTTATTTTATTTGCAAGTTAAATTAATTGGTTTTATAGTGGTATGTATGTATGTATGTATGTATGTATGTATATATGCATATATGTACAATCAAGCGATTTTTTTATATGTATGCATGTAAACGGTTTGCCTGCAAACAGTCGTTAGTTTGACGGCATGTAGATCGTCTCTTACCTTCTTCTCTCATGATAATGCGTTCAAGGTCTTGTTTAAAATTGCATATTTAGATTCCCAGCAGACGAGTGATTTCTCAAAAACTTTTCCGGAAGAATGAAATTGAAACTGCACTCTTATTCACATGTTACATACATAAAATATTTCTCGTTTAAGCTCGTCATTAGGGCGCATACCACTTGCATGTAAAAATGCATTCAGCAAATAAAAATATTAATGTTTTTCTTGAATGGTTCTAACGTACATGCACGCATGCATGCATACATACATACATACATACATACATACAAATTTAAATTAAAAAAATGTGTGGACTCGTATGGAGTTTTCACTTTCCAGTTATTCTCCATGACATCTTTTCATACAGCTGTCTTTGGTGCAAAAACGGTTGCGGTTTCCATTGCAGCCCCTGTAAGCAAACTTTCGGCACTGCCCCTTATCGTAACGCCATCTTGTCACAGTATCGCTTTTCTGCTTACTATTGCAAAAGTTGCCTTCATTCTTTGCAGAATAACAGTTCCATTGATCTGTAAAGTAATACATTTGCTTAGATTTGATATAGATTTATTAAATTTATTAGAAGGCAACTTATTTGGTTCGTGTATCCCACAGAGTATTTCTAATTCTTTTAACAAAATTTGTTCTTTTCTTTGTATTTAAATTTTTTATAAAATGAAAATATTTTGTTCTCTTTTTTACGAGTGGGAGTTACTTTACATGTATCACAAAGAAAATTTCATGCAACAAAGAAAGCTTGTCAACTGCTGCAAGGAGTAGTCTAAAAAATTCTTGGAACAAAAAGACATTTAAAAAAAAAACGTTCGGTCGGAATAAACTACAAAATTTTTAAAATTTCATCGTGTACTTTAAAGGCCATACTCTCAAATTGATTTTTAGCCGCTAGTGCAATACGCAGGCCGACTGGCAAAAAAATCGCAAAAATTGAAAATTTTTTCCTATAGACTCTTCCAAAAAGAGCTTTATATATGCTGAAGGATAATAAATAATTTTTTAAATATGTGTTAGTGCCCAACTTGTAAATCAAAACTTATACGAAAAGCTTTGCTTCTGTAAGCGCAAGGATACGAAGTTAGCTGGCGTATAGCACTCGTATTTACTTATATTTGAATATGAGTTCACTGTTACGCTTTTATGAAAAACCGGGTATCGAATCTTCCATTACTTGCCGAAAAAATGCTGCTTAGCTCTTCTATGTGTGCTATTAAATGCAGGAAGTTAGTTTTCGTTTTCTAAATATCCTTTGCTGTTTTCTGCTGAAATACTTCAGGAGGTGTATACTCCGTTTGATGGGGGTTCTCATGTTATTGTCGTGGCGGAACAAAATAGCAATTATGTAAATGTATTCTTTTTGATTACTTTTCGAAGTTCTATAAAGTTCGTAAACATTTTCTTCCGACTATTCTTAAATTTTCCAAATATGACGGGGTAACGTTAAACCAGTTTTGACAACCATATAAGAGGATAGTCCATATGAGGCCTTGGTAGTTACATGATTGCTTTCACTCTTGAACTGATGTATTTTGACAAAAAAAAAAAAAACTAATTCATTTCTAGAATTTTTGAACTGAAATTTTCTGAGTTCATTAAAATAGCAGAATGCTGTGTATGACTGTAAAGAGAAAGCCTTGGAGCTTTTATTTTTTTATTATTATTTATGAAAAACTACATCAAAAAAAATATACATTCAAATGCGTGTGCCCATACACAACTACTTCTTGCGTGAATGCAGTGAAAATTAATTAAAATGAAATATCGTTTCTTTATTTTGCATTTCAGTAAATTTTAACATTTTTCACAAGGATTGCATTCTTATTTATGCACGTTGGAGTAGCCGGAGCCACTATCAGATTAAAGAGTGTAACGTTTAATTAGTTCGCTAATTCGAACCTGATAGCATATACTCGTACTTCACTTTACAGTGAAGGCCATTTGGTTTACAAGCGGAAAACTGACTTTATTGGCTTTTATACTTCTGTTTTGCATATTAAAAGGAGCTTTTTTTTAATTGTGCATTACATATTAAAAAGTGCTTAATTTCATTTAGTAAACCTGACGTGCAGATTCTGATTAAACTTTAATAGTTAAATTATGTAGGCTCAGAGGAAGCTTTACACGTTTGAGGGAGGATGAAAAGGATAACCTTTCTAGTTCCAACATACAGCAAGCAGCAGATATACTTTATGCATGCGCCAAATCTTTCAGTTTCCTTTAAAGCTTCTACGAATTGAACTTTAATTTAATTTGGTAATAAATTTCCTATAAATCCCCCTTTATATATCTCTCCACTTTACTATTTACATGCAATGATAAATTCTTTTAGACGTAAACCCTCATTGCAAATAGAGAACTGAAAGGGAGAGACATGTTTGGTAATGATGGAATTATTTATTTATTTATTTATTTACCAAATATTACAATTATATGAATATAATTGCAATGTGTATGGAAGCACTGGCTACTGAGACCTTTGGCTTCTGGCTCCCCGTGGAATTGAAGCCCTGACATCTGCGTAACAGGCGGGTATAATAACCAATATACCTTCGAGGGGTTGATGGAATTAGATGAATCCCACTATTCCAAAAGTGCTTTACAGTAGACTAAGTTTGGTGCGGGTTCATTGAAGAAATATTTTTCCTCAGCAATTGTTTTGTTTAGATTTATGTTACGTTACGTTTTGTAATTCATAAATATATTGTTTTGATTATTTTCCACTTATGCTGATTTCATAAAAAATGCTTTGCTAACATACGAGTATAATACAAATACGCAAGTGAGTTCTGTAATTTAATTTGAATTAAATAAGAGCAATTATGCATTTTGCGAAGAAGAAAAACTGTTACTGGCAAATAAAATGAAAGCTAAACAAAAGGAAAAATATTTCTACATAAACCAATTGCTTGGCAGCAATTGCTTTAGTGTTCCTCCGCACTTAATCCTTCGTATTGGATGCGCTGCGCAACCTCTCATTGTTTCAATTAAAGGAAACAATTTGAAAATTGCAGAAAAGCAAAAGATTATTTTAATTTCTTTACACATTGTTGCCAGTGCATTGTTTCACTGTTTACATGGATTCTTACTTAATTCCCGGCATAACGCAGCTGGATTCAGTGATGCTGATGACGTCGAACATTCTGAGAATGGCAGCAGCAGCAACAGCAACAGCAGTATTGAGTTGCAAATAAAACAATTTATAGAAAATCTATTCATTATTTTGGCCATTCCATATATTTTTTATTATAAAGAGCAGCGTATTATTTCCGTTCAGCGGTACCGACAACAAATGGATGTAAGCAAAAGTGGAACACTCACTCAACTTTCAATAAAATGCATTAAATGCGACCACAATTGAAGGAAAACAATTTTTTTGCATCTACAAACACTCACACACACTCTTTCGTATACGCGTATGTGTATTGTACATATGTTTTTTTAATTTTCTTCTTCTTGTTTCTTTTTCAATATTCAATTATTGCCACACAACCGGAAAACACAAAAGAAAAATATTTCAAATAATGTGTGTTACAGAGTATATTTGTCGACTGTTCTGTTCGAGCAGATATTTCGCAATGAAATATTTATTTTCAATAATAAGTCTCATTTAGTACTTTGCATGATTTCTTTTCAAGTTAATTGTATGACGTTGAAAGGAATATATTGTTGTATAAAAATAAATTTAAAAAATAATTGTGAAATGATGACTTTTTTACGGGCAGAGTGCAAAGTTGGGTTTCTTCTGCGCTCTATTAAATATTAAATATTAAATATAATATTATATTTAGGACACTTTATAAATATATAGTATTTAAAATTTTGCTTCACGTGGAAAAAATCAGTCATAAGTTGTTCCTCACAACAATATTTTGTATATGTGTAATACAAAAAATATGCTGAATAATCTGGTCGTTATGTGACAGCGTAACAATTTGATGAATACTTATTAATTAATATACGAACACACATAAACAAAATGCTTGTATCAGCCAAATGTAATGATAAATTTCGGTATGTAGGACTGTGCTTAAGCTGCGATAAGCTGAAACGTGTATGAACATGTTCACACCTACAACTGGGGTTTCCCCGTCTGCAGATTTCTGCAGAGCATCAGATATCCTTTATAACCAATGTAAATGGTTTGCCAGCTATCCTTTAGTTGCCTCCCGCTTTACCTTGGGGTTTATCTACACATATTTGATTCATTTGCGATTTGGATCATTCCCCCCTCCCTTCCATAATAACAACAACAATAACAATAACAATAACAATATCAAAATAGTAACAAAAAGGCAAATATTATTATTTTTTTATTTATTTATTTATTACAAAACAAAAAAAAAACAAAATAATAAAAAATTTAAAAAGCAAAAATTTAAAAACTACTAATTGTTTAAGTTTTAAGAAAAATTTTTAAATCTTCTTATGCATTTTTTACAAAATTTCTACACATATTATATAAAAAAAAATGCGGCCAAAAAGTTATTCTTTACAGTTATGGTGTAAAACATGCCATGTAAGCAATAATAATTTAATTTTTTCGATCTGTATGCATTGCTTATCTCGGAAAGCTGGATTTTTTTTATTCTGTAAAATTTAATTTAATTTGAATTAATTAAATTTAATTTAATTTGCGAGCAATGCAACTTTACTTAATTTTCTTTAATTAACTACAATGGCGTATAATTTAGTGGAATTAAAATTTTTAAATTTTAATTAATTTTAAATGAATTAAATTTATTTTCAGACTTTTAAATCGTTTTAATTTAATTTAGTTTTGCTTTATGGAATGCAATTTAACTTAATGGCGTTTTCTTATCCATCACAAATATTTTCCCCGGTGAAAAGCTGTATTATTTTATTTAAAAAATGCCATTTTATATTTAACAAGAAAAAATATTTATTGAGCAACTTGTGCTGTTTGCCATCATCTTTCCTATCGGAAGACAACGAAGTGCCCACTAAATAGTTTATTACCATTTCCAGACCCACTTTTAGAATAGATCCAACAAAAGTTATAATTTTTCACTAGTTTTCTGAGAAGAAACTTTTCATTAAACCAAAATGTTACACCAGAAGCGCCAATTAAACGTATCAAAGCCGGAAAAAGGGCTTTTCCTTGTCAAGGCAAGAGTTGCAGTTGGCGCGACAAGTCTTCTTAGTTAATGCTGCTTTGCTTCTTGGCTATACTTCTTTCGATTTTGCTAATTCTGTAAAGAGTAGCTTAATCAGACTGAACTAACTTTTTTCAAAAACGGCACAACAACCAAATTTTATTCAATTTAAAATAATTTATTTTTACTTTCAGTCATTCTCCACTTGGCCCTCCCTGGTTCCTTTAAATGTAAAACTGAGAAGTTGCAGTAATTAATCCTTGTCTGGTATAAGAAGTTGGCTTAATCCCATCATATATGCCAGCGTTGCCATATGGCAACGTCGAGAAAAAACATATATAACCTAAAATAACAATCTAGTTTACAATTTTTTTTTTGGTTGCTTTATATTGCTTATATGTTTTAAACAAAATATAACTAACATTAATCACTCATCACATAAAGTAATTAATTATGAATGGATTGAAAACATGTCTCCAATAATAATCATTTTTTTAATAATTTTTTTTTTGAGCAGAAAATCAGATTAAGAAAGAGAATTTATTTGACATTCTAGTTTTTATTGTTCATGCGTTCATTATCGATGCGACGATCTGCTGCTCTCTTTACATGTTTGTGCATTTGTTTCTTCTTTGAACACACATACATACTACTATATTTGCTGCCAATGTCTCACGATGAAGCTTTTGCAATTGATGTCTCTTTTAGAATGTGTGTATCAACAACCGGAAGCAAATTGACGCTGCTCGGTGTGCTGCTGCCACTGAAATGTTCTTTATGGCTTTCATTTTACACCTACTCGGCCAAGTTAAAAGTAACTTATTTGTTATTGGTATGCATGTAAACAAAATGTCATCCTCTGCCTGCACAGCCGTCTTGCCGTCGCAAATTAAATGTGTCATGGAAATTTTGTACAAGGAGGAAAGTATTGCCTTTAACAAGCTGAAAAATTCTTCTGCGTTCTAATGTATCATTAACTGTCATTAAAATTGAATTTAAATACGTATGCATTGAAAGAAAATTTGGAAAATTTAAAAAAAGGACACGTGATTGAATATAATTTACAATGGCTTCTCTTTGCTAACAGCCCTGTTTTGGGGATGTGTGCGAACGTATATGCCCAATTAAATTATTTGCTATTTATTTTATATTATTCAATTGTCTGAGGAGAAAAGAGTGTTTTTTTTTTATGTTTCGATTGGCATTAAGTTCAATGTCATTATGATTGTGAATTCTTCCAGCAGTACAGTTATCCTTTTTTAACAACTCCCATCCTTATTTGCTGCCTTGGCAATTTATTCCATAAATTTGCACACGTGTGTCATACATGATGGTTCTGGTTTATCATTTGCTTTCTGAACAAGTTACAGTTTTATTTTTCATTTATAAGTTTTTGGTTCTGCAGAGTCTTTCATATTCTTTGCTTTCTTGCATTTATAATCAAATACTTACCGATAAGATAACCAAGTAGGAAAATGTAGCATATTCCTGATTCTAGTTTAAATAAGCCGATCTTTAAAACGATCGTTATTATTCAATAAATATTAATCACATTATATTTCTCAAGCACTACTCGTGTATTCACTATAATAATAATAACACAAACATCGCAAATAGCAAGAAATTAATTATCGTACATACTCCTGCACAAACTCCTTTTAAATTAAGCCATGCTAGTCGTATTACCAGACAAAAAATCGTATTTTCATTTAATGTAATTAAAATAATTCTGTGAAAAAATTCAGCCACCACTTCATGTCTTCTTCACAGTGTGGTAGCATATGATTTTAAAAACTGGAATCTAAGGATTACAAAAATTTCCTTCATGTACCTGCTAATAATTGTAAAAAAAACCACATAAAAATACGAGGGTGGTTGGATGGTGCGGTATTTATTTGCAATTATAACTATGATCAGGAGATCATCAAAAATGTAAACAGATTAAACTCATTAAAAATTAATCTCATTTATAAATACTTTAAGCACAAGCGAAGCTCAACCAGTACAATTCAGAATGTATGTATGTATATTGTAAATATTTTATGTGGTCGCAAATTTCTAGTTTAAAAATTAAAAACAGAATAACAACAGCTCTTTATGTTTTACATGGCGAAGGCTTTAAAAACCATCAATAACTTTTGGAGAATGGAAGTTTTACTCGCGGAAAGAATTTTCTTTTTTATTGTAATTACTTTATTTTCCATGCACACGAATGCTGCTCATATGTACGTATTTGCGTATGTATGAGTGCCTCGACAATACTTTTATGTCATTTTTCACACTCTTAAGGGGTTTTGGAGTAAATCACTTTGAAGTTTTTTTTTAAGTTTTGAAGTTTTTTTTTTTTTTGGTTTGAATTGATACGTGATGAATATGCCCGGAAGGATTTTGGTTGGAAATGATTTGGAAGGATAAATTGGATTTACCATAAGATGTTTAAGGAGAAGACATATTAGATTACGGATGTCTGGTGAAATAGAGTACGATTGATTGAGGGTATTACATTTATTGGGGTAGACAAAAGTGCGAAACAGGTGGCGAAAAATGATCTATAAAGTAGAGTAGACTCTATTGAGACGTTAGCCTGTTGCTGACGTTAGCCTCCTGTGGTTGCACAAGAGAGCCGCTTAAGCACCAAAATCAACACAATCCGCATAATTTATTTTTTTTTATTAAATAATCTGCAAACGAAAACAGAATACTGGCGGCATTCCTTTTCTGTTTGCAAGCAATGTGATACGTTTCCTTGTAAATTGAATCAACTTGCCCACAGTTTACATTGAACGACTTTGTTAATCGCGTAATCTCTTACTTTATTCACTGACGAGGCAGTAAACCGAATTAATTTACATGGTGCTGCAACCCACTACCTGTAATTATTTGTTAGAAGAGGCAAAGAGTCATTTAACTGTTACAACTAAGAAAAAAATTTGGAAAAATTATGGTCGGGAGTTACCTTAAAACTTCTACCGAATATTTTTGTCAAGTTCTTCTGTCACATAGGATATGTAAAATATCCTTGATTTTAAAAAGTGCACTCAGCTGCATTACTGCTTAGCAGCGATGATGCCATGCTTTTAATGCAAAAATGTTAACCAGTAGCTTAGAAAAAAACTTTTACGCTGGAACTTTTTCGCTGGAAAAGTATTAAAACTGGTTGTGGTAATTGCAACGCTCTCGTAAATGGAAATAGAAAAAGGTTGAAATTCAACTGCTTACTCCGCGCCATTAAATTTAGTCCATAAAGTTCCTGTAAACCTTGAACACTCAAATGTATGCATGTGCATACATACACACACATACAAACACATACATACGCATAAATGCATATTTCTGCTTTATAGATGAATTTAAACTTTTATTGCACCGTTACTCTTTTAATATACACACATACCCACATACGTTTATTTGTATCGATACAAATTTATACTTCTATACTATATTTATAAAGTTAACAAAAGAACGAACTGTTGCCCATCTAAACAATTTTAGCTTTTGTGGAAGCCATCAAGTGCTTTTCAGATGGAAAAGCTCTATGATAACATTGCTTTTAAGAGAACTTTTCTCAACGAAGAGAGAAAATTTCCCTAAATATAAGAGAGTGTTATTCAGTCGAAATCAAATAGTTGAGAACTTTTATTCGCACGTGTGTGTGAATGGTTCAGTTGCCATAGTCATTAGTGCCCATTGAAAACGTTTTGTAATGTATTTTAAATATTTGTATTTACTTACTGGCATATGTACATATGTTTGTACTTACCTCCATACATACATACACGTATGGATGTGTACATCCAACTTAATATGCAAATATATATTGTAAACTTTATACCCGTTACGATAGCGAATATGTGGGTATGGGAGTTTTATTTTCATAAGCTTCTTTACAAAGCCACACACATATGTACACACATACACATATCATTCTTAAAGTACATATGTATGTATACATATCCAAACATATATACCCAAACTATATGGTATATACATATGTACATATGCCAATGTTAGCTACGTAGATAGTAAATACATATTGTATTTACTTTTTCTGGATTTTTTCTGTGGCTGCGCAACGCGATCTTAGATTTTCTCTAGAATCTAAAATATTAAAATCCATCCGCTTCAATTTCCTTCCGATTTTGCCCATATAAAGATCAGCAAAATCGGTCGATAAATAAAAGATATTTAGCCAAAAAAAAAATATTTCACACGTTTATGGTTGAAATAAAAATACGTTGTGAAACCACAACTGATATCAAACCAAGAACACTTGTATGACTTGGATGACGTAGCCAGACTCAATACTAGAAGTCTGTAGAGGAGGGCCTGTATTTTCTTACATTTATCCTTTATCCTTTTCGGAACCTTGAATTTAAATTGTTATTATATCTTTTAAGCCAACCCAACCAAAGCGGATCAAACCAGGAGAGTTTTGTCTTGTGGGTTTTTAATTTCAGAACACTTTTGCATAGATTGCTGGTTGAGTTTGTTCATGTTTGCATGTATGTGTGTTTATTTGTATGGACTATAATACATTTTTAGATCTTTGCAGTATGTTTGTGTATAGATTGTCTCGCATATGAAGTCTTTGAAAATAAAGTTGTTCGTTTTTTATAGGTTCTTACACATTTTTGAAAGTGCATGATTAGATGAAGATGTGACGTTAATACGCTCACACACACTGTAACAAAGGCTTGTAGTAGTTTTGTTTGGGTTTTAGTTTCTAATTATTTAACGATTGATAAGACGAAATTATTTGTGTATGTATGTTTGTAAGCATATACAATAATTCGCTTATTAATCGTATTATAGTATAAGATATTAAAAATGGAACTTCTTCTATTTGTTCCTTTTCTTTGAGAGAACATATGCATGGAGAAGGGTGCATAAGATTCGGCGTAGTCGAAAAAGCACTTTTACTTGCTTATATTTATGTTTATTAAAGAATTTGGTTGCATATTTTGCTAGACATGTTTGTATACATAAAGTCGGTTAAAAGTACAACTTTTGTTATATGAAGCGGATTATTAAACTTTTAAACCAGCGAATTATGCAAGAAAACTTTTACCGCAATACATAAGTTTTCGCAGCATACAATGTTGAAGTCTATTTAAACTTCAGCAAATATCTACTTATTTCCATTTAGTACTGTCTTCCCCAATATATTTCTACATTATAGTAATTGCAGAATAGTTTTTTCAAAAGCTTCTGCAATATGTATGCACCAGTATGTGCACACGCACACTATAAAACGAAACCAAAAAGGAAACTTCCTTCATCTCTAGTCAAGACCATCTTCTTGTGTATACAATTTAAATAAAACCCAAAAATCTTTTGAGAATACAAAGAACTTTCTTTACCAGATTTAATTTAATTCTTTTTAAATTAAGACAATTTAAATACAGACATACTCGTACGTATAAACATGCCAACATTGGATTTGAAATAAATTCTTGAAAAACTCATTCGATAAATGCTGCATTCAGTATAACAGTAATGTGAACATGTCGCTAAGAGCAAGAAAATAATTATAGAGTCTCCCAAGATTAATCCAAGATTTAAATTTGTTGTGATAAAAGGGGGTATTGATGTGGCCAAGCTGTAGTTCTAACATACGGTGTCACATGGCATAGAGCTTGCGAAATAATTCAACTAATGCATGATATGTTCGCATATCATGTACCCTCTCGTTTCGGTGACCCGAATTGGCCTCCTGGACCATTTCATTTTTTTATGGAATTAATTGAAATCATACATCTATGAACATTAAAGAAGGGGTTTCAAGGCTGCAGAACATATATTCCATTTAATTTCTTTAAACCTTCTTAAATTGCATATTTCATAATAATCTCGTTAAGAATTTAATAAAAAAAATTAAAAACAAACAACTGTAAAGACCGACTATTACTGTGCAATGGCGATTGGAGCACGCTGACAGTACTTACTTGTATTCTTAAACACAAATAAATGAAATCTATCGTCGTCCGTTATCGGTGTTGTTTAGAAATTCTCTGTTCAAATAAATAATTTAAGTAATAATTATTTCATATTTTGCTGAAGTATGGCAAAATAATTTCTTAAGTCGATGATTTACTATCCTACGCAATTGTACGACTGTGTGAGTGAGTTTTTGAACATTCTCAAAAAATGATAATTTTCATGCCATCAAAGGTTGCATCACACATTTGCATATACTGGAGAACCTACCCCGCCAATTTGATGCGAAATTTAAAATAGAAGTTATCGCAGCTGATTTTTAAGTAAATGAATTGTACGACTGTGTAGGATATTGAATCTTGTCCCTTAAAAATAAGAAAATTTGAAAGAATTTTGCTTTTAAAAATTATATTAAATCAGAACAAAAAAACCACAAAATCGTTCCAGCATACATTTTTGAATTCAATGCACACAAGATACACATACATTTAACAAAATATTATTTGTGTGCTAGACATAATAAACACATTTATATATGTGTGTACAGGCGTGTGCAGATGAAACCCACAACATTTAATAACAACGTCTGGCCAAATGAATAAAGCCATAGAGGTTCATATTTTGTAATTCTATAATGAACAAATGGCATATAAATATTTTAAATCAAGTAGAATCGTACACTTGTGTAGTTTTATTCGGCCTCCCTTCTCACTGCCAGTGCTCCCATTCCCAACCATAAATGTGTAATATGATAGCCCTCTTAAACTTTTCATTTCATTGCTAATAGTAAAGGATCCCAATGAAAAGTTAAAGGCCAAATTTTGTATGGGTTTTCCGCCATTTGCAAAACGCAGGGATTTTTTAAGGCGTCTGGAATGCCAACATTTACTTGTGGTAAGTAAATTATTTGTTCAGTACGAGTATTATTGTTATATCGACCTAAAAATATGTAAACATTATGTAAACATTATTGCAGGATAACGAGATATTTTCATGCAAATACGCAGTTAAATTTAAGTATTGGCAATAATATAAAATTTTAATTCGAGATGGATTTGAAAAATTAGAAATTCGATACAAATATTACGGAAAACATAAAAGTTGGATGGTCTTAATGGTCATTGTTTTAGTTTTTTCATACCAGAAATATTAAATGACGGGTAGTGTCCGCTCTAGTCTTTAATTATAATGAAGTTAATTACACATGAAGATTGCTGAAGCTTTGCAATGCTTCCGTCGAATTTTAAATAAAAAAAATTATTTAAAAATTTTAAAAAATAGTGGGTAACAAATTACAAGTAGATGCATACATATATATTTAAGTTCTTATATACAAATAATAATAATATCGGCAGAATCATACGATTAGTTGATCGCTTCTTTATTGAGATTATTTCTCGTTATTTTAAAATTATTTCCCCAATAAATTTTATAGAAATGTTTTTTTTTTTTTGTTTTATTTACATTTTATTTTTTCCTTATCTTTTATTTCTATTTGATAATCTAGCCTTTTCAACGAGTCCACTAAAATGCTTTAAAAAGTTGAACCTTTCAAGCTCTTTATAAATATTTAATAAAGAAATCAATTTTAGGTGTTAAATTTCCAAGTCCTTCAGGGATATTAAATTTTTGAATTTGAAAACTCCTTAAGGTTTTACGTATTTAAAAACTAAAAATTTATTCAGACGAGCATCATCAGATTATTATATTAATAAAAAATTTATAAATTAAGATAACGAAATTAAATATCTTATATTTATTGTTAATAATACTGTGAGTAATATTGTGAGTACGCGTATTTTTGTCAATAAAATGTTATAATTTATTAACTGTTTCTCTTTAATTGGAGTTTCCGGTTTGTTTATTCTACTCGAGTTATAAGCCATTTACATACATCCTTCCTGTAGTCCTACAGATTTTATTTCACAGATTACGAATCCTTTAAACTTTTTAATATCGTTTTAATTTAAAAAGGAAATCTGCAACAATTTCATTCAGCCCTTAAGTGTGGGAGTCTTTTAAATAATAACAATTTGCTGTACTGCATTATTGCAGTCTCTGAGAGAAATTGCAATAAATTGATAACTGATGTAAACTGACAAAGTAAAAGTGACGTAAATTGTAGGCACATCGTCTGAATTCCGAAGGAACACTTTTCATCAACAAAATACTTTCTTTCTTGCACTGCACTGTAATCTGAATTTCAATTAAGTCACGTCATACCGTGAGAGATAAGTTGACACACTGCATCGAATTATCATGAAATAAAATACAATAAAAATTATAAAAAAATAAAGCCATCCGCATTACTTGTAAATATTTTGCGCATTAACTTACACAATTTAATTCCGCCAATGATGTATGGGAGAGGAAACATCATTTTGCAAAAGTGGCAGAAAAATCTTCCATATTACTGTTGCCGCCATAAAACTTATTATTGCTGACGTTGTTAATAGCAGATAATAAAGTAGGCCCTCGTTATAATAAATGTTTATAATCAGCATTTTATGTTCATGCTAAAAACCAGAAAACTTTCTTTATGAAACTTTTTTGGAATATTTTTTTATTTTTTGAGTCATTTTGGATTTCAATAAAAAAATTTAATATGAAATTTGCAATTTTTAAAAGTTAAGAGGGCGAACAATGTTTTTAAATTATTAAAATATTTTTTACTTTCCAACTCAATTTAATTTTCACAAATTTTTTTAAAAAAATGCAAAAAATATTTTACTTTTGAGTTTCTATAGAAGTTACAACTCATATATATGTACAATTTATTGCCGGTTATTACATTTTTATACGGCTTTCAGCCATACATATCATCGAATCGAACTGTTTTCTTGTTAAATTTACTTACGGAGTGTAAGCAGTTGACTAGAACCTCTTCAATGTATTTCGCTAATCATTTTAAAGCATTTATTGTGCGTAATTTATAGATTCTTATTGTGAACTTTAGCTGTTTTGCTCCGAATGGGGCCTTTTTAGGTCGGCCTTACAATACTCTTGACTATAAACCTCTTTAAGCTTTTTTCTCACAAGCTTCATTTAGATGCCTCGTAAAGTTTAGCCGCTTTAGCCTCTTTAGCCTCAAAGTGTGCAAGGAAGTATTTGATTTTCAGGATTGGTGCTTGAACATTTCTAAAATAGCTGGCGGCATGATAAGCATTTTGGGAGAATCGTCAAAAGACCACACAATGAACTGAGTTTCATTAGATGTGGAATTTTGTTTTCCATTTGGGGAACATATACATGTAGCAAAAGAAATAAATCCATTTTCCATTACGCTTATTAGGTTCTTTGTGAGCTTACTAGAGGCTACAAGAGCAGTATCAGCCGTATAGTGGGGAACCTTAATGTAGTTGGTGACTTAATAATAATATAAACGCTCGTGGGAGGTCAGCCTTAATGAAAATCTACAATCGTTTTGCACAAATATATGCGTTGGTAAATAGAAGAGTGTTTCTACTAGTAGTACGAGACCACCTCCTGTTGCATTTACGGCACTGCTAAATTAATTTACAGCACTGTACTGTACTCGTAGTCTCTGCCTCAGTTGTTATTACCATGCAAATATTAGTATTGACTTTAAATTATGATAAGAATTATATTAATTCGGAATTATATAAATGTTTGCCTTTTTAAAATGTTTTGGAAAACACCAATTTTTTAAGAATCCCTCCGACACATCAGCCTTCTAACAAAGCAGAGAGCACATGCGATATTAATGAATATAACAAAAATTCAAGAGAAACACTTTTTTTTTAACGGCGGGCTTGATCCCATGCCTTACATTTTTTTTAAAAACTGCACTTAGCGAACATTCCCCGAAAAATAGAAAATAGGATTTGCAGTAGAGAAAGTCGAGTAGTAATTATTTTCAATTATTTCCTTTATTAAAAATTATCCTCAATGACAGCTGTTGGCTGGTAAATATTTAGTAACCAGTTCATATGCTTTCGGCACTTAAATATTCCATGAGATATCAAAGTACTTCAGAAAAATTCACGAGAATTTTCACTACTTTTTGTGAGTTTAATTACAGATTTCCAAATGTTTCCAGTGTCTTTCTTGTATTTCTTCCACGAAAGACAATATTAGCATGTATATCACTGGTACCACTCCTGTTAATGCGGCGCAATAGGAATAAATGGTGAGAAAAAGTATTAAAGTATATTAAAGTAATTTTGAAGCTTAATTTCAAAGGTGACGAACATAATTTTTATCCCATATGTGGGAAAGTCCACTCCCACAAACATGAGGAATAAGAATGCAGAAAAGGAAAAATAGTAAGAACGGCATTTAAATTGCCAAACGCCTTTATTGAAAGTCGGCGATGTTCTTCTGTCCACTCGTTTAGCAACACGATCGGCTGGTAGTCGTTGCGAACAGTTAATGATTTGTATTTCAGTACGATATATATATATATATATATATATAGATAAAGGAAAGGTTTTTAATAAAAGTAGTATAATTGAATTCTGTAATGGATATTTAATAAAAAATATGCATTATTGATGAAATAAAATATTAATATAAAAAATAATAATTTTTAAAAGCTGATGGTTTGCAAAACATGTACTTGAATTGAGGAAATACTTTACTTTACATACTTTAAGTTCCGTCAATTCTTAAGAAAGAAAAAATTGGGAAACAAACTCATTTAAAGTTCACAAAGATGTCCAACAGTATAGAAATAAGAAAAACGCCAATCTAAGTTTGTGCATACACATGTGCAGATGGATGTGTGTGTATACATATTTGCAGTACTGTCACGCAAATTTGTTTTTCTCCTTCGGTGTCTTTAGATTTTATGAGAGCATTTTGCCTCCAATTTGCCAAAATTCCTGTTTAAAATTACTGCAGTTAAGTTCTGAAATATTGGCGGTGTGTCTGCATCAGAAAATCGTAAAGTTTCCACATTTATTAGCCGTTCACTTTGTTTGGAAAAGCAACTAAGACTTTTCTCGTCTGAAGATGCAAAATTCCACAATTGCTTTTAAAACGCTACTGTTAAGGAAATATGGCCTCATGTTCGAAACATATCACTGCAAGGTTTTTATACAATTCTACTGCGGTACTTGAATGCTCTCCACACAAAGAATTAACTTACGAATCGATTATTTATTCATCCTTTTACCGCATTGCTTACATTTGTTGATTACTGTTTGAGAAGATGTGCATTGCTAAAATTTATTAGGACACATCCTGCTACACTCTTGTTAGTGGCAAAAACAGATTTTCATTCAAATGCAATGTGTGTGACAATTTTCATTTCGTTTGTTTCTAGTAAATATTATATTGATCGGGGATTAATATAAAAGCGGAGTTAACGGATTTTATATGTCTGTGGCTGTTGTGTGTCTTTCAAAATGTATAGAATTTAAAATTATTCAATTTAAACCATTAAATACTTCTGGAAAAGTGGACAAATAAACTTGGAATTGAAAATGTTGCAAAAAAAAATTTTAAGGACCTGCTACAGTCAGGTGTTTCAGTTTTTATACAACCATATACAGTGATTTTAATCTTACTATGAAATGTGAATGGCCCGACTATTTACTTTACACAAGTATTTTGTACAAGATGTTTATGTAGAGTTTACCAATATTGAGTTAGCAACACTGTTTTTTTCTGGTTCATATTTATTTCGCTTGCTTTAACACCGTTTTCAGATTACATGGAATAAGATTCACCATTCTGAGCAACTTGTTTTTAACCATATTGGCTTAAACGCTTACAAGATTCAGCTTTTGTATATCGGAATGGGTTAAAAGACAAATCAGTATCGACATGGAATTTCTATTCAAATTTCTGTTCCCCGATTAAGCCCATTTTTGTTGACTGGATATGTAAAGGAGTTTTATAAGGTCTTTTGTATCAAGTCGTTAAATCAGGCACGATCGAAATTAATATTCGTAGAGTTGCGGACGCAAATGCAGAAAAATTTTAGTTAAAAGTTATGATCCAGATTGTGACCCACTTAGACTTTTTTAGACTTTAAAAAATCCAAAAGTTGAAACATACTTTTTACAAAATGTTATAGAAACCGGCGAAAACAAACTTTTGAATTTGTATCTGAAAATTTCGTAATGTATACTGAGGTATATGATTATTCGTACAGGACCTTCTCCTAATAATGACGCTTTACACTCAATATTTTTCTCTCAGTGTGATATTTTATTTCAAATATCAGTTTATTGAACTTTTCTTCTTGGCGATGGAATTCTTTTATTATTTACTGTTATTAAAATGAAAAGCACTACTTTACATCAATAATTGCCGTTTGGGAATCGCTGGCGTTGCTCATTTTATTAAAATAATTCTTTTAAGTCTGTTTAATGATTTTAGTGGCTGCTTTGATGATGACATGAATTTCATTATAAATAATATTATTATTATTATTATTATTATTATTATTATTATTATTATTCAAAAATATTACTTTACATTTACACACTGTGTAAGTAAAATATAATGCAAGAAGGGTGAGAAATACTGACACACAAGCACTCAAATTGAATAAGTTGGAAGACAGTAGTGTAATTGAATTCGACGCACCTTATTTTGAATTAAATTGTGTGAAACTGCACTGAAAAAAAAAATGGAATCCAAAAGTGAGAAAAAATAACTCAATTTAAGTTCGCAATGATCGTTTTGTGAACAAAATTTATAACGTGAGCAAATTCTTTTAAAATCAAATATCCAATTTGGTTAAATTTTCCGTTTTAAGTTTTGTCCCTTCTAATCTGTTCCATTCATCGTGTTATCCTCAAATTAAGGATGCTAAACTAATTGAATTACAATCCTGATTACAAGTCCATCGAAGGTATAGACTAATCATTTCCCCGAGCTTAAGTTTTTAGCTGAATCAAAATTTAAAGGAACGATATAAAAAAAGAAAATTTGAAAAAATAATTTCTTCGTTTCCTTCTCCTTAGTTTCCATAGACTGCAATTTCTAAAGTGCAAATATTTCATGCCAATATTTCTCCTAGTGTATTTAGTTTTTTTTTGCATTAGGTATGTTGTATTTAATTCAAGTAAAACTTTGAACAAAAATTATTTTAACTTAAATGTAATCCACGTGTTCTTTTTTTTCGGTGTATCGAACAGGACGATTTTTACAAAAGATTCAGAAAATTTGCATATCTCATGCGGCAGGATTTAAATATCAAAAGTCGAAATACCCCGATGCTTGTACAGATTTAAAAATAAATTATCACTTCCCAGTTTAGTTATCTTGCAGTAGGCAAACTTAATGCCAACAATTAATTGGGCCATTTGGCGTTGTGCCACACACACACACACACACACACAATTATGTAAAGCATACAGATAAATCGAGGAAAACAATTATATTACAACTAAAAACCAAACTGGATAACACAGAAATAAACACATAAACGTGGCAATGTGTGTATTTTGTGGCAAACGCTCTGAAAATATAAATATTTTTTTTGCGTCGACCGCTCCCTTTCCCTACACGAAGGATTGGTAATCTGTGTTTTGTTTACTGTGCGTAATTTGGTTGTCTTTTGTTGCTTGTTTGCATTTGCTGTATTAAAATACAATCTGCTGCCCGGCTGTAAAAGTGACACAAGGAAAAATGGAAATGGAAAAATCTGTCACAGTAATCTTTCTGCAGTTGAAAGCACGGCCATCTGCCAAGCCTCTATTACCCCTCTACATCAAATTCATTTTGCTTAGAAGATGAAATTGTTTTTCACTGGACAGTTTCCATTGGCTGTTAAGTGCCATGATACAAGCATATGGAAAGTGTTTTTCGGTTGCCTTTAAAACCTTTAAGGGGAAAATTGTTGAAAGTTAATTAATTGATGTTAATTTCTTTTATTAAGGACTCGCGTTTTTCCATTGCAAATAATATCGAAAAATGTTGAATGTAATGAAATAATGGAATACAATGAAAAAAAAGCTCAGCAATTTATACATGATATTTAATTTAGTTGGCCTTAATAAACAATTGATTTAACACAATCCCATTTGGCCTGATTAATGTAAATATTATTTTGTTTATTCATTTACTTATTGAAAAATATTTTTCAAATGGGTTTATCGAATGTAAGGCACGGCGTGGCTGGAATGGAGGCATATCAAAGCCATGTAGTGGAGCGTTTAATCGAAATATATTTTAAGTGCTGTTTTGTATGCAGTGCCCAATTCTTTCCACAATCCAACAAACTTGGCTAAACAACTTTTGATTTTTTTGATCCTTTTTAATCCTTTTAAATAAATGGACTTTTAAAATAAAGTCCATTTATGGACTTTATTTTGCAGTACCAGTAGATTAAAGCAACACTACAATAAAAAATTAGTTACCAAATCTTAAATATAAAGTAATTATATATGTAAGTTCAGTTAATGTTAGACGTAAAAGCGTAGTTGCTGCTTTAAAAAAAAACTATTCCTATAAAACTATTCCTTCTTCTAAACTTTTTGCGGGTGTGCTTCTGTTGGAACATCCTTTTACAACTTAGATTTCATCATCGCAACGTTTAAATGCTTGCAAATGTGAAAAATGTAAATGTAGCCGGGTATCATCCCCTGGGTATTGCCCATAATTGACAGCAAGACCGCATTGGTTTTAGAATTGCGTGGTACAGAAGTAGTTGGAAATCCTGCGTAAGAGTCAAATATTTTCATGAAAAGAATTAATTTGAACTGCTGGGTTTTTTTTAATTGTAGCCAAAATGTGTAGAGCCGCAATTGCCTTACCACAGGGTAAAATATTTGTGACTGAATGTTTATCACTTGCATCCAGTTGAATTTTCTTTTGTAACCCAAGTCTTCCTATTGACTACAAAGCGATTTTAGAAGTCCTTTGTAAATACAGTTCAAAAACCATCTCCTCTTTTTTAGTGTTGGAGACAACAGTTTCAACATAAACGAGAATACGGCTTTGGCGGCCTGTTAGATATCCTTTAGGATGATCTTTGGCACGTACTAGTATAATAAGCAGCCAATGAGATCTGCCACTTTGGAGAACCAACTTTGTGCTTAGAAAGGGATTGTCGCCTATACGAGGAAGCATGAACCACAATATACTGCAAGATTGCCTGAAACAATTACTATCGCTCAAGAAACTAAACATTCATCTCAATTTGGCCCCGTGCACAGAAGTTTGGTTTTCAAAGAACAACTTTGGCTTTGGACTTGCATTGGTTCCCATTTAAAATTCACTAGATACAAGAACTTCTTCCAAGAGAACATTTACACCGCTCTTGGCATATGCCAATATGACATCACCGATTTTCATGAAAAAATCATAATGAGTGACGAGGCGTATTTTCCATTGAGTGGGTATGTAAATAACCAGAGTAGTCTGATCTTGCCAATGGCAACCCTCAAATTATCCATCGGTCACTGACAGTCCGGTGAGCGATATAGTGATGTAATTGAAAAGTTTTTAACGCAACAACTGCATGCTTCGGCTCAATTAACATGTGGTTTCATCAAGACGGTGCATATATGTATATTCATAAATACTCGTAAATGTGCGTGGTATGTACCTACTGGCGTATATTCACATTTACGTATGTTTTACTCTTTACTGAAGAAAAAAAATTCGTGAATTACGTGCAGTGAACGTTTTCAAAACCGATTAAAATATTCTTTATAATACAACAAGACGGTGGCACATGGCATACAAGCTGGATTACAATGGAATTACTGCGTAACCGCTTTCCACAACAAGTTATTTCAAGAAATAGTGATTCTGATTGGCCTCCATGGCCACCTGATTTTGTTGGCGTATATGAAAAGGAAATTTTATTCAAACAAACCAGAACCGCTGGAGCAACTCAAGCGGCAATATTCAATATTCAACTCAAATGACAACTCAATATTCGTGATGAAATTGATGAAACATCGCGTTAAAATGTGTGAGAATGTAATGGAAAATGTCCTCAAAAGATCTCGCATTTGTAAACTTAACAGAGGCGGACTTTTACTGATATTGTATTCCATACGGAATTGCCGACATTAAATGAAACATTTATTATCTTCCATTTAATCAAAAGTTATAAAACAATAAATTAGTATACCTTAACGGCGGGCACCCTATATTTTATTATCAATAATTCAGATTTAAACTGCCCACACCTGCCAAACATTAACATTTCGCCACGGTGGTATCAATTATACCATGCAATATATATTGTACAATAAAATCCGTAAACTGCATATTTATTAATTCAATTAATTAATTTTAATTACTTTAAAATCAATACTAAATTGTTTTACAAATAAAATCTTCCATTCTTTGCCTATAACTGACAATTCGACTGGGGAGGATAAGAACGGCAGCGTCAGAATTAGAAGCAGATCTACAATAATTTACTCCTTAATCTTGAATTGGCTCAAGTGAAGTACAATCGAGATTTTTTAACATTTTATTATATGTGGGATTGCCACCTTTATTTGCAATAAAAAGCTCTTGCCAGCTAAATCCAAAAGTAAAATAAAAACACTTTGTCTTTAAAGTAGCCATTTAATCTTCTAGTTTTCATCTGCAGCAATTAAACGATGCGCTGTCCACTCCAGGTTCGTTCTACAAAATTGTGGCGCAGAACAACTTTTTGTTGTTTCATTTAGTTGTTTGTTTTATTTCTATTATAATCTTTAACTTTTTCATCTCGTTAAATCTTCTTTAGCAGCTTTGAAATCTGTTAACATTTTTCTTCCAGTGCCCATATTCTTAACTTTTCCAACCACGTACTTTGGGGAATAGACTTTAAAAAGTAAACACGTTTCGTTCAGGAGAAACTTGAGCAACAACCAACAAAGTACTGGTGTTTTCTTTCAGCGCAATTATGCTGGAAGTTAGTCGAGTGTTGTCTGGTCTGTTGCTTTTCAGTTTCTTGGCTGGTATGCTGTTCTGCGACAAGTTTGGGCTTGGGATTGCTTTGGAATTCCCATCATCATCACTGCGCTTATATTTTTTTCGTTATCGCATTGGCGACTTTGGAGATTTGAAATTTATTGAGACACTCGTATACAATTTTTTTCCTCAAAGAAAATACAAAAAAAAATTTACGAGTATGTATGTATGTGTGTGCAAAGGAAAATGTGTGAAAACCCAGCATGACAGAAGGAAGACAGAAAGCATGAAATGGAAAAATGTAAGCAGAAGAGTATTCATGTTATTTTCTGTCAAGATTTTATTGAATTGCAAACAATTTGTTTTCAATATCTGCAAGTTGGTCTTGCTTATCTTCCAGTGCAGTCTATTTGCCAGCAAGCGCTTCAGTGAAGTTGAATTAAATTTAATTTAGAAACTCTAGTTAGGAAGAAGAGAAAGACGTGGAAGGGATACAAGTACAAATCCAATTGCATTATTTATTTCAATATTTAATTAATTTTTCCACAAAATCTTGCTTAATGATGCAAGCGAGAGAGATTTGCAATGATTCAATTTGCAATAATAATTCATCAATGTTTAGTTTACACGTTTAAAATACTTAGAAAAATGTTTTGAAAATAATTTAAAATTGTTAAAAAAAAAATTCGCAAGACTAATTAAGCATCATAAAGCGAAAAACTTGATAAAAAAGCCGAAAATATTTCACTCTATTCGGCTGAATATTTCCATATTTCATATTTTGCCTTTCTCAACTCTATTTCGTTTCTAGAATGAAATACAATCCAGCTCAGTGTTTCGGAATAGAACTGTTATAAACGCCACTGCTGAAAGTTCAAAGCGCGTTTCGGCATTTCACCCAAATATGTTTGAAGTTGCAATTACAATTTTGTATTGGTGGGGTCATATTGCACTTATTACAGAATAATGGCCGTGTCATGTATTAGACGCACTTGTCTCAATAACCTGCACAAAATCACGACTCCAAATGCCATTGGCGACTGTTGTGGACCTGCAGTCAACTTATTTTTAATTACTTTGGAAGAGTTGTCGATAGCATATACAGAGTATTCTAGTAATCTCACAATTTATTTAAATCCCTCTGCGGCATATAAAAACCCAAAAACAATTTTGCCAGTTTTCAATTAATTTATAATATTAGTTTTGTAACCATCTCGCACACATCACTTTCTTCTTCCTTGTAGTTAACAAGGACAGTAATGGATTCGGCTGAATTTAACAGATTCCGCTGAATATCCATTTTTCGGTCTATTAGTGTAACTAAAATAACAATTAACCATTTTCTTTGATAGTTCAAAAAAAACTTTACGGAAGGATTTCAGTAGACCACAATTGTCACTGTGCTGGTGCTGATATGGTAATGAAGACGTGAAAATAATAGCTCAAGTGGGGAATGCTTTTAGTCGGCATATGGATAGTGTTGCAAGTAATACTTATCGATTTATACATGCCGCCCACTGTAGATTTCACACTTAAACAGGGGATTTTAAAATAAACAGGGTACACTATGTTTTTATAATCGCCTTAATGACATTCTCTACTGTGCTGCGTTAATCCTCTTTGGGAGAAGATTGTAGAGTAAATCCAAAGGATTTTATATTGATAAATAAATAAAATAAATTTTCAATTTTCATAGGATTGCCCAACTGTTTTGACCAATCATTTAAGTTTAACTAGAATTTATTTTAACTTTTATAAATTCAGTCTATACTTTATGTACTTTAACGTCAAATTAAAACCTCTGACTTACGCAAAAGGAGAACTTTTTCAAAATTTCAAAACGAAAAATAATACACAATAATTTACAGTACAACACTAATGTTTTAACACTTTCCAATAGCAATGCTATTTTAAATTTCATAAAATTTACTAAATATATCAAATTCGTATATTCACATAAAGTTTATTCTTTAGTATTAAAAAGGACACATTGGCGCATGAAAATTTTAAACAGCTTAATAATACAATCAATTAGAAAAATCAATCACGTGATTATTATTCGTAAAGAAAAAGGCAACACAGAACTGATATTAAATTACTTTGAAGTACAAGTATGTGTGGATGTAGCAAAAAGTTTAAAAAGTTTAAGTAAATGTTGGAACAAAATCTTACAGAATTAATATAAAGGTTAAGAAAATGCGTATTTATTTGAAAGATATATGTGCATGTATGAGTCTACATGTACACGTATGGCTATGTGGTATCCATTCGCATAATCATTAAATTGTTAGTTCACCGCAATTCCCAACTCTAAGAGTAAAAATTTTCCGCTTATTTAAATTAAAACCCTAAAAGAGGCATACGGGACTCTCGGTAACAAACATTTACAGTGGGAAGGATACAGAATACCTACACACTTGCCCACATACACGCGTGCATATGTATGTGTGCTTAAAAACCAACAATTATTCAGTGAAGGCAACAAAGAAACATAATAACGTTTCTAAACAATGCTAAAAGTAAAATGAGAGAGAAAAATAACAATAAAAGGATTTTAATAGAAACCAAAATAAAACTACAACATCCTGCGTAATTGAAAGTATACAACAATCAGCCAAAGCAAATCACACATTGATATATTAGCCTTCCCAGAGACAAGCGTGCAGGGCGTATTCGGATAAAGGAAACTGAATACATTTGTGCATTTCCAATCTTAGAATTGTTTTTCTTTTTAATTTTATGCCTATAAATGAAAATGATGTTTTCCTCTAATTATTTATACAAATTTCTCTCCACATTAACAAAAAAACATTTAGCTTTTATTAATGATTCGTATCTTATCGCATTGTATTGTTTATTGACAGTTAACTCATTTGGCTTGTTTTTACATATTAAAAATGGCTGTTCGTTCCGCGTAATAATTTTTTAAATTATTTATGTAATTTTCCAATAAAATTTTATTAATGATAAAATGAGCGGCCAGTTATTCTTATGAACGGAATAGTATTGGCTGTTTAGAGGTTTGCAACATGGAATTGGCAACACTGTTTAGTTTGACAAGCCATTTAACAGCTGGTAGTTGTTTTATTTTTTCATCCGAATTTTTACTCTTTGCTGTTCCATACATTCCTGACATTTGCAGGTGAAGAATTTTTTATATGGGCAACTTTTACACGCAAGAAATGCTGCCAATTATTTTATTAATTGCGACTACAATGACTTTGGAAATCGAAAGAGAGCAACTTAGAGACCAACTGACCTAACTTTCAGCCATTGCGAAGTTAAGGTTTCAAGGTTCTCAACCGATTTCTGTAGAAGTTATAGTAATGTGTGTTTAAAATACATATATTAATTAAAAAGACTAAACATTATTAGGTTTGTTCATCTCAATCGCCTTGCATTGAATCGAAAAATTTAATAAGGAAACGTTTTTTTTTTATCTTTAATTATGAAATGTATTAGACAATTTTATTTATTTAAAAATGTCGATAAAATAATCACAAAAGTTTCATAACAACATATGTAATTAAACAACTTTCCATTTTAAAAAACAAGAATCAGAGTGAAAAGTAGTTACGAAAATGATAATGTAATGAACTTTTGCGTAGAACCGCAATTGATACCTTTTATATAATTTGTGGTACCCTTTTCAAATTAAGTACCAACAGACGTATACATACTTTATATATATGCCACATGCCTACATTGAAACATAAGTATACACCTAGAGGGTATATTTTAGCTTCTTTTGAAGAAATTTAACAACGTCAGTCAGACTAAAAAAGAAATCTTTAAAATATCAATATGTTCATACAAATGATGAGCACTATAACTTTGCGGTTTGTACACGATTTACATATTCGTACGATGCATTCACACGAAAATCTGATGTGATGCCATCCTATTTTAAAAACTCGCTTGAAAATAGCAGGCTAGGTGGCCCTACGGGGGCCACTCATTATTCACTCCGTAGGCAAGTGAATAATGCTCAGCCTAGTGAATCGGATGTCGCGTGTTCGATTCCTGCCTAGACACTTGGTGTTTTCCTGCGGACAAGCTAAAAGCTTTGCAGGTAGAGTTGGTTAAAAAAAAATATATATGATGCAAATAAATTTTGTCTTTGCTGATTGCAGGAAATGCAACTCTGAATGCTTGCAAATGATAATTTTATGAAAATTTTCGTACGAATTCACAAAAAAATTGCTCAGACAGGGGCGTTTTTACGATATACTATCATTCTTTTTGCAGTAGTCACGTCATGTTTGCCAAATCGTGAGTTGAGTTAATGTGCAGCTCTTGTAGTTCTAATCATATTTCTTGCCTTCTCATTTGGTTTTGAAGTACTTCATATCTTTAATGTAATTAATTTGCATATGTGCAATAAAACTGTCGTACGATATATCATGTAACCTGAAGCAAAATAATTAAAAAAAATATTTCTCGCAAAGAGTAAAATGCATCATTATGTCAATAACTATCGGTAGGGCAATTCAATACATCATGTAATGAATATATTTTATACGCAGATTAACAAATTAAAAAAATCATTAAAGACAGGAAATGATTTCGGAAGTACGAATAATACAGTTTGCAAATGCAAAGTTTAAAAATGAAATTTTTCTCTAAAAGGGAGGAATTATTTTTGTCAATATATATTGTCAATAGTATAAAACCAACACACTATTTATACAGCAATACTTTAAAAATTATGAAGCATCTGATATAAAATGAAGCGATTAAATATTCAAGTTCATTTTAAACGGCAGGACAATAAAAGGCAAAGTCCTTATTAATTCATTCAAATGGAAAATTGCATATTTTGTTATCAATAGAATATATTAGAAAATTGCAAATTAGCAAAATTTGGAGCGCATTTCATCACCGTATCATATTCTCTGCTTTCTTTTAATTAAAGTTAAAGTTAAGTTTTCATGCGTTTATTTAAAATAACTTTTTTAATCGACGTAGAGTTACAATTAATAAAATGATCAGCTGTCCAAAAAGCAATACACTACAGCACATAATACCCATGGAGGCGTATCCGTTGTTCAAAACTTCGTTGATAATAACGTTGATCTGTCATTACTGAGAACGGCGTAGGTCGATGTTGTAAGTGGATGCTACAGAGGCCGTCTTGAAGCGATTTCTTAGGTCGTACTTCTCCATGCAAATTTTATAACCAAACGTGAATTTAAATATCTGAATACATTCTGAAACTTTGCATACAACATTTGCTGTACATTAATTAACAATCTAAAATCAAGAATTAAATTTTTATTTTATAATTATTAAACGACTATTCAGCTCTTTTGCGGTTAATACGAGTTAACTATTAACGGTGACACTCAACATGATTAATCTGTGTAATTATAAAAACATGAGGCAGAGAGTTAATTAAATTTACTCAGATGGATGTCAATAATCAAAAATAACATCAAATATTGATGTTTAACATTGTGGAAAAGATTTTGTAAAACAAAGGAAATTTCAATTTTACTCGGTGGCGGTGAAAAATTATTTAATTAAAAGTTGCGGCAGAAACACTTTGTAGTTCACTCCCTAATTCCAATTGCATATTCAAGTCGTTGGATAAACCACGAGCCAACAACATTAACAACAACAACTTGTCATTTGTAATTTTTTTAATTAATTAATAAACAAAACTACAGGGGCGACTGATGCACTTCATTTACAAAAATTAAAGCTGCTATTCAAATTGCAGACAATTTTTATCAAAGACTCTGGTGATTCACATAAAGAAGAAATTTCGGAATGCTTGCAACTATTAAAGTAGCAACTCTTAATTGCTGCAGATCGAAAGCTTCGCTTAGTATACTTTTTTACTTGCGGCATTGGTAAAAGGTTTTTTTTTCCTTGCTGTTAAGGCCCTCCCACAACTAGTATTTGTGGAAATGACTTGTCCTTGAAGGAAAACTGAATATTTTATCTGCGTAATGCTTTGTAAAGTGTTTTATTTTAAATTAGAATAATGATTCCAAATAAAAATATTCCACAGAATATAAAATACTTTGAGATTGCCCATTTCTATAGCAGGTCTTCCGAAAAGCTTTCGAAATACTGAACTTTTCGAAATACTCCATTTGCTTACACAATTTTATATCAATTGATAGTTATCAGTTCAAATGAATATAAAGAAGGAGAGAAAACAAATGAAAAAAGTTATATTTCTTTCAGAGATTTGGAATCGAAATATTTTCATGTGAGCTAACATCAGTTGTTATTGAGTTTCTTTATTATCAAGTAGATCTTTATAAAACGAGATTCGTCGTTTGTCCAACTTCAATTGCAATATTTTGTCAGCACGAAAACAATCAGGGTGTAGGCAGGAATCGAACCTGCTACCTCCAGCTTAGTAGGCTCTGCTTTATTCATTCACCTTCGGAGGCAGCCAGGCATTTCCATTTTTGTATTTTATTGCAGTAAAAGAAAATCTAAATAAGTTGGTTCCTGCGGTAACATTCAAAAAGCCAAGAGGAGCATTAAGCTAAAGTTTTTTGGGGTTTTCGAAACTTTAGTGCTCAGCTGTTATTTTTTAAGCCATCACTTATTGCGATTCCTTGAATTTAACACCTTCAAAGAAGGATAATTTATGTTTGCTGTGAGGAAAGAGTTAAAACTATAATAATAAACTTTAAAGTGGTTTTAGTAAATTATATGTCACAAAAGGGTTATGTAAGGATTATGTTGATCATCGTCCTTCTAATGTAATTTAAAATTAATTATTAATTAGGCTTCCTAAAAGATGTCGTAAAAAGTATTTCTAAATCTTATAAATAAACATTATCGTTGTGGTAAAGTATTTTTGTAAATAGGATCTCTCCATCAATCCTATTGGCTATACAAACTTAAGAGGACAGTTGCAAAATATTTATACATGAATAAAACATTATTATTTTAGTTTAATGTTTATTTTGCCACATCACTCCATATTGTTTTTGCTAGTAACACCTTTCTCAATGCATATTTATCATTCCAAACCAAAAATACGAATTGAAAGTAAAGTTGAATAACACGACCCCATGGCCGAATATAA
The DNA here is from genome assembly GCA_963402855.1 of Ormia ochracea. Classification (NCBI taxonomy): domain Eukaryota; kingdom Metazoa; phylum Arthropoda; class Insecta; order Diptera; family Tachinidae; genus Ormia; species Ormia ochracea. Next base: position 58,605,319 of record OY727105.1, on the reverse strand, counting down.
GATTTTTGAAGTAGAAGCGAACCCTTGTCGCTGCTGCTGGTGATATCATTTATGTTAAGGCAGTCAAACAAAACGGCACGGACTGTTGGATCAGAAGGTTTACTTCAAACATGAGCCTCTTCGCTTTGGAACCACAGAATTGCAGTTTGATTTATAAACTAGCCATGTTTGGCCAGAGAGCTTCCATTTTTGGATAAAAAGGTGACATAATGAGAACAGCACAAAACAGCTGGCCAACACTGGCTTGGAGATGGAGAAGGCTTGAAGGAAAAAATTCGTCTGTGGTATATAAAGGAACGTATAAAGAAGACTCTGTAATAATCAGATAATGAGGTAAGCATAAAATTACAAATTGGCAAATTATTTTAAATTGTAACCCTACTGACAGCATATTTAGTTAACAAAAGCTTTGGTGTTATGCAGTACTGAAGTTTTGCTCCTCTCGATTGAAGCTAGTCAAAAATAGTGGAAGATATTTCTCTCGCGATGTGTCTTGTCGCATTGGGAATGTCATGAAATAACGCGTATATATATTATGGAAGTTCTGCCTCGTCAGCTATTAGAAGTGAACAAATAGTGGAAACAAAACAAGCAGGATCTTATATCCTTATAAAAAAGTATAAGGCACTCTTAAGTGACATAGTAAGCACGCTATGATATTAATATTATTGCTGCCTCATAGAAATGCATTTTGTTATGTCGACTATGACGCAGTTCGTGTGGCGACATCTTTGGTTGTGAATGTGCTAAAGAGATAGCTTGGCCAGGTATTCCATCCGACATTGTATCTTAGTAAAACCTGCTAAATGATTTCTTTTCTTGGGTTTGTAAAGCTTTTAGTGATCCCATACTAATTATTTTACGTTACGTAACACTTTTTTTATTACGTGGGTTAGTTATTTATTGGCTTGACACTTATTCCGTATATATGTAAATCCTATTTCTGTGAGGGGCGTATAAGTGTACCGTACTTTAAAGTGGTAATTGCCCCGAATTGAAAATTCCTTCCCACATACGGGTCGAATAATTTATTCCAACAGAATTATTAAGGTTTCAAGTGTTACCAGGTATCCAGTTTAAATATTCTTTCAAATTTTTAGTAATAAAGAACTTGGCTAAATTTGACAGGAATTTAATATTATTTAATATAATAAGAAAAACTTATTGCAATATATTTACAAATAAAGGTTTGAACTTCATAACTGTACTTTTAGCTTTCTAATACGATTATTATATAGTTAATATTATTATAATTATTATTGGAATGGTCCTTAACAATAACTATTAATATTTGAATACTATGCTGATATTGCTGTGGTAGTTTTATATGCCTTGTATGTGGCTGAGTGCAAGAGTAACTCCTATTTCAGAGCTTCATTGAATCAAAACTTTACACTTTAATCAAAACTCTTTACACTTAAGATCTTTTCAAAGAGCTGTTAAAAACATGCGAAAAAATTTGTTTAGGATCACTTGAAATAATTCTTATAATAAATTGTACATCGTTATGGCCTTTCAAAAAATATAGCAACGCTAGCGGCATCACTGGTATGACATATCACATTGCAACTTTGTCATAAACTTTATGCAACTTCTTAGAAAAATTACAATTGGAAATTTAACAATTTTTGTTCCCTATTGGCATTCAAATTTTGGTATTAAGCTTTCATTGGAAGCTTTATCAAATTGTTAGAAAGCATTTAGTAATAATTCCAGATAAGACAACTTTTTAACAGGATTTACTGTTCTATATCATAACTGTTGCGGCTGAATATGGTTTTATGTATTAGTAGAATGTTTGTCATATGCCACTTAACCAGACCGCTGTTTAACAGACGTCAGTATGTTAATTAATAGTAAAAGCTTTCCTGAAATCGTCAGCGACACAAGTGTAATGTGCGTGCTCAATAAAAGCAATTAATGTTCGAACAATTAGCACTAAAACTCAAACTGACACTTTAATTATTTTCTTGAATTATTCATTCTGCACGGTCAACCCAATTTTGTTGTGCTAAAAGGCCAATAAATAAATAAAGATAAATATATCTTCTCTGAAATTGTTAATTGAAGTGCTTTCATAAAAAAGCTTAAATGCTGCTAGTTCGAGTATTTTCAGAACAACGTCTTCTTTAATCCATAAGAAAATTATTAAATGAAAATTAAAATAATTATTATAAAAAGAACTCTTTTGTTGTCTGCTTTAAGACAGTACGGCTCTTTTTAAGTTTGATTTAATGAATATTTCTTGTGAAGAATATTTGAAGGAATACTTTGCATTCATATTATTTTCTAATATTCTTTTATTTTATGCGAAATGAAATATTCTTGGAATTTATAATTAAAACTTATATTTATAAAAAAGAAGGTTTCAATGTGCATAAATGGCCAGAAGGAACGAAAACTAAATATAATATATACATACATGTTATCAATGTGTATGCATCTATTGGATGAATTGTAGAGAGCAGTGTAGTTTATGTTTCGTCGTTCTATAAAGCACACTTTAATAGATAATAAATTCTGAATATTACTGGTGTTTTATGGATCTTAAAAATTTTATAGGGGGTAGGGGATAATGACATTTATTAAACATTTTCATCAGACCACCAGCTGGCTTTTAGCATATTAGTATTCATGCAACTCTGCTCTATATTTGTGCTACTCAAACTACACCATAGATAACACCGTATAACAAAACAAAATTGCTGAATAGCTAATCAATAGCATAACAATTTCCATTTCGTTAACAAGAATGGCTAATACGGCCGTAATTGCTAATGAAATTTTAGGCTTCCCCATATTCATATCTAGACTTTCTGCTACACAAAGAGGGCCAGATCAGTTACTAACAAACCAAATACTTTCACTAAGAAATAGTTGCAGATTAAAGATAGTTAATTTGGCGCTTAATCAAAGTCGGTCATTGGAATCAGTGGGAATATCAAAGAAGATATATAAAATATTAAAAAAGAAACTTTTAATAACATGCTTAATAACTCAGGCAATTTTCAACTCGTCGTCAAATTTAAAAGTTAAAGTCATTGCTTTACAACCGTAAGGCAGGGCGGTATAAAACAACGATGCTTTTAGCCGCAAGCCAAGATTTTGGAAGCATTTGGAAAATTTAATATAGCGACTGCACTACAACATTAGTGGTAGAAAATATCTTCTGAAGAAGTGGTATCATTGGCATAGTATTTTCACTTCATTACTTTTGTTACACGGTGTAATTCCATACAGTCAATGAAGATTTCTCTCGGTCTATCTTTTTGTGCTGTAAAACATTTTTCACAATTGATTTGATTTTAAAATGCTTAATTATTAATTCAAAACAAAAATAAAAAAATAAATAGAAAAATAAAAAAGTTAAATTAATTAAAGTTATTTGCGGTGAAGTGAAAAGATTTATAAATATTTCTGTAAAAACATTCGACATTTAATTGAAATTATAATTAGAAGAAATCTTGCAACAGCTTGAGATAGGGAGGAATGGAATCGTAGTAGCACTAAGCAAAATAAATGGCTTATAAGAATGAAACTGAATCCACCACCTAGTACAATCAATTGCAACGTGCAAGTGGCAAATTTTAACTTGCCCAACTCGGTCGTTTGCAATTCAAATCTGTTAAAAGAATCAGTTCTCCGAAGTCTAGCGCTAAAGCAGTAGACTACCAGGATCATTTCAGGTAACTTTTTCTGCTATAGACTTCATCGGACTATTTCTCGGATAGAGTCAATCAGATCAGGCTTAATATTCTAAAGAGCAGTGTTTAGGTAATAAACACTGCAGTTCATATCTGTGCGAATATTGCTTGGTAGGAAACCTATCCTGGTATGAAACAATGTGTGTTTTTGAATTGCATGACTCAATAACAGCAAGGGAACTTAAATTTGCTAACATGAAGCTTAAATTGGACTTGACGTAACCATAATCATAGGAAACAAAAAAAAACTGTTACTTTTATTTGACACTAACAGTAGACATAGAAAGCCTTTGAATTCAATTTGCTGGCCATAAGCGTAATCAGCAGTTTATGATTTGGGGAATCCCCCGTATAATTTGAGTCAAATAACAAGTCATCAGACATTGCTTTTTCTTTCTTTTCTTTAAGTAAAATATGACTAGAGTTCTTCAGAGATACGATTCTGATTAAGATGTGCGAGAATCTTACATACGCACTCCTAGATTAGGACGACAAAAGTATTACTGTACATTTGAGGGATCCGATTTCGATGTAAAACGCTGATTCGCAAATCCTTTGATTGCTTAGTACTCAAATAATAAATAATTTTGGTAAATGTGGATACATAGTACAGCGAATTTTAGTAACTTGTTCCACACGCAAACAATTTACAACCAAATTGCTCAAAGTTTTTGGATATAAATATTAAACTTAAGCATTGAACTATATTCCTTGCTTCGAAATTTTATAAGGCAAGCTTATACAGGGTAAGTTAGCTTGTACTTTATGGGAGTTTAAGCGACCATAATTGGCTTCATATTTCATTACAGCTCTTCGGGTATAATTTTCCTTTTAATTTTAATTGCAAAACATTTAGCAAGAAGTTAGCAAGTAAAAAGTTTTCATATTTAAATATTTAGTTGAGCTTCAATATAACTGAAATAAAGTGTTGGAAGATGTTCCACATACTCTCCACTTGATGCTACGCAGGGTGTGAAGTTGTAAGAACATTCAAAACGCTTTAATATGGCGGCCGCCTTGCTGGAAAAGGATTCCATTTTTTTTTTCATTTTTATAGTGGTTTCCGCTGGATGTAGTTAATGGAAATAAAGTTTTCTTAAGATCATTTCTTTTATTACAATTTCTATTATTAAATTTTTAGATTTTCATGCTAATGATGCACACTCTGTCTTCATTTTATATCAACTGAATTTTGGTTTTGCTTTTCTTAACAGCAAAACCAACATTAAGGAGGATTTGTGATGCACAGCTGGTTGCTACAGAATAGTTAATGCTATATGTAGCAGTCATTCAGTAAAGTATTTAATTTACAAAATTAAAGCTGCTAAGCTTTTATGAATATTGCTTGTAGAGAGTGAATAGAGAGAAATCTTGAATTGTAGTGGCAATTTAAAATTTTGTAAATTACAATTTACTAAATAATTTACTTAAAAAATTCCTCTTCAGGAATTTCAACGTGAATAGTCTTCGCAAGAACATGCTTAATTTTTAAAAGAAATTTGTTAATTTTATATTTCGAACCCAAATTTATTAGCTGTATCCCTGGCCAAAAATTGAAGTCGCCTCTCCCATTCGTTTGGCCGGCAGAGAATGTTGTTTGGGAGCAATGTAGGGAAATTGTGGTATATAAAAAAAATATTGTTTTGTAATTATACCCGTATTAAGTTTTATGGAAAACTTTTTAAAAGTAAAGTATGAAAGAAAAAAAAATCATTTTTGTTGTTATTACAGCAAAGATAGACTTTATATTTAAGACATTTGGACATTGGAGTTCCTATTTTGCACAATCTGCGACGACCTTTTTCGCCAAATACTAGCCAATGATTCACTTTATCATACTGTTTTGCATCTGGAGCGTTCGGTTGGAACCTATACTTTTTGGAGAGATACATTTGGAAGATGTTGAATTATTTTTTTTTTAAATTCGATGGTCGACCTCTTTGGATGGAATTCTTAGTAAACGGAACGATATTGCAAAAGTTCATTAGCAATTTCCAGTTGAAATTGTATTGATGGATTATGTTTCTGATTACGTTTAAGTAGACAAAGATGTTGCCTATAAAACATCCAGGCATTTGTAACGGAGGTTCCTATGCACCAATAGATAAATCTTAAGTACCACTTTCTTGAGAGGTGGTTAACATTGTATACATAGCTCTATGAGCATATCAGTTGGGCCAACGCCTCCCATGCCTTTATTATAGGAAGCAATAATAGCAGGTCTTGGAACATCAATGTAAGCTTTTTCTTTCTGGCTCCAACGCTTACAAACATCATTCGGTTGGCGGTCTATACACGAAGATGCAAACGTAACTGATTTGTTGGCCAACCACTTTGGTTTATTCTTAGCTTTACATCTCAAGTCAAAAGATCCTCTTCTTCGCTTTTTGAGTTCAGCATCTGAAAGCAACTGGCAACTGCTTGCACGATTTTTACGCATAACACATCTTGCAAATATGCAAGACTTGTTGATGTAAACCAGTTGTCGAAATAAAGTTTAAAGTTTGAGCCCGATGAAGGACAACATCCGAAGATAATCCCAATCGGTATGACCGGCAGGTCCCTTCGCCAACGTACATTGTAAAATCATATACCATGCCTGTAGTTGCAGCACGAATAAACATTTTCGAACTCCATTTGTGGGGCTTACCTGGGTTATATTGTTTATAAGTAGACCGTCCTATAATATTTTCGAAATATTCAACTGGTGTCAAAACTCCATGAGCTTTGTCCTTAGAAATAGTCAATGGGACTTCAAATGGGCTTGATCACCATTTGAGCGATTTTGAATCAATTTTTTCAAAGCACATATTAACACCACAAGAAGATTCTTGCTCAGACTCATCCGCCAGTATGTTTCTTGATAACCGACCTCTATGCTTTCTCCTCTTTTCACGATCCATTCCAAATTCCTCTTAAGCAATGCAGATACATATGTCATCCAGCTGATCTTCCTTCTCGTCGTCACTGGACACATTCCAATCGAAGTTCAAAATTCTTCCAATATCTTTGTTTGTCAAGCCCTTCTCTTGGTGTCTCATTTCTTAAAGAATGAAAATTAATTATCATATTGCCCAAAGTTGATCACAAGCAACTTGACAACTTTGAAAATTACTCACTGGTTGTTTGTTTGCAATTCAAAGATCTAATTTGTACAAATAATTTACTTGATATTTACTGAAAAAGATTCGATAAACATATTTTAAATATTTGTTATAATTTTGGAAAAAAGTCACATACATATATAAAAACCTCTTTACAAATACGCAAATATATTTTTCATGACACACGACCGTACTAATGAAAATAACTTTGCTAATTCACAATCACTTGTAAGTTTTGATATCGATACTGTAATTTGATATCGATACACAAACACAAACAAAAAAAAAAACGCTGACCGTTAGTCATCAAATATATGAAGTTCCTCACAAGCAACGTTGGGGGCGAAAAGGTTAACTCACGTTTAAATACATTTTTTTTTACGTTTTAGTGCGGCTTTAGGGAGAAAAAAATCATTAAAAGCTTAAATGCTGGGTACATACACATAATTAACAAGCATGTAATCGGCCATGGCATACACGTAATTACCAGTCAACAAAATGTTCAGCCATTCATATTGGAATGCTAATGCAAAGATCAACAAATTGTTTTCCTACGCTGCGCCCATGTCATTTGCGCTATGTTGCAGCTTTTTACAAAAACCAACAAAAGAAAAACCAAAAAAATTAACAAGCAAAATCAAACTAACGCCGAATTAATTAAGTAAACAAATAAATTTTTATTAGAAATCAACGTTTTTATGAGGCCACGTCACAAAGGACGAAGCACAGTCAACTACACTGCAATTACAATCTAGCAAAAGAAATTCAGCAATTGAAAAGATAGAAAAAGTAAAAAAGTATGCAAAACATACGACTAACATACAAATAACAACACGTTGAGGGTATTTCGATTCCACAAAAAATAAACACAATACACGTACATATCCATCTATGCACACACACATACACACATTCATATGCATAGAAAAATCACATTTTTAACCAAAAAGTGTGGCCAACAGCAAGAGCACAGAACTTTCGTTTTCGCTCACACTACGAGTTCATATTTGTGTGGGTGTGGGTGTGTGTATGTACAACAACGTTTTACATTGTACTCACAGCTGCATACAAGCAAGCGCATGAGTCTGTATGTAAATAACTGCGTAAATTGACAGACAACAAGAAAGTGTATAAAAATGTGTGGATTGCAAATTCAATTGAAAAGGCAAAATAGAAAACAAGAAAAAAAACAAAAAAAAGTTATGATAATAAAGAAGAGTGAGAAAAAAGTATAATTTGCTTTATTGTTCTCTAAAGTGCAAGAGGTCAGCAACCAGTGTTAAATTAAGTAAAAGGAAAATAAATAAACTGAGAAAATATCAAATTCGAAAGAACAGTCGGGGATCTCTTGACCAATAAGCTACGAAAAATGCTACACTTTATGGAATTGTGATAATAAATAATAAAATGTATGCAGTGTACTCGCATCGTGTGTGGTCAAGCATATTCATGAATGTACTTGGATATACATGGTACACATATGCCATTTTAATATAATCATAATTTCCTTTGGGTACGATTTTTTATTAAAAAGTGGAATTGGGGTTATCTAAGCAGTTGTCAACTTTATCATTTTCGTGCTTATAAGCATAGATTAATTTCGTTGAAACTGTGCGAAAAGAGAAAAAAAACCCATTTGTAATAATCAGAGATATAGTTCACATGTATGTAAGTATTAGGATGGCTCATCCAGGAATGCATTACATTTGAAGAGGCATTAGCAGAAGTGACGAAATTTGTTAATTGAAATTATTTCTATACAAAATAAGCGATAAAATGACCCGTGGCAATGTTTCAATATTGGAATTTTACTATACTCTTAATAACATGACATTTTTATTTATGATGTGCTTTACAATATTGCATTCTTTAAGATTGTTTATTTACTCGTGAATGTTTTATTTTTCTTAAATATTCCAGAATAAAAATTGTTGAATATATTTTTGTATTTAACTTATCGCTCAATTCTGGCTTGAAGTCAAGTTATTATAATGAAGAAATAGTTTTCCTCCTCATTATATCATTCATTTAACCAAACCTCCATTAACCATTAACTAAACTGCTGTTAAATATGATTATATTAAATAAAGGATCATTTTTATGATATAAAATATGATATTAAATATGATATAAAAGTTATGATTCTTTTTGTTTAAAACAAATTATTGCAAATAAAAAATAATAAATTGGGCAATACGTCTCCATAACTTCGCAAGTAATAATGGAATAAATTAATATATACAGGGTATTCATTTGAAGGTTTATAGTCTCGTATTGGCAAAACTGCTTTATTTTATAACTCATTTCGCTGGATTTTCATTGTTTTTTTGTTTAAATTGGTATGACTTTTCATTGCGTATGAATATACAGCACTGCGAAGCCTGCAAGTCGTTGAATTTGTTGCATAAAAATAAAAGTTCTGTTCGTTAAATTTATCGGGCACTTTGACCATTCGTTTTCGGAATACGTTTACTAGTAATAATAATGTACATCCAATGAGAGGTTGAACAGTGCGTACTGGGGAAGCTTTAACCGCTAAGTTGGAAAGCATTGAAGAAAATTCCTCTCAATCAAATCCTCGCCGTTCTCAGTAACTTGCCTTAATGTTACATCTTGCGAAATAATATTGGCTTAAACGCTTTCAAAATTCTGCTTGTGAATACATCCTTAACATATATCGATATTGCTATTGGATTCCCATTCAAAATTTTTTCCCGGTGAAGCCCATTATTAGTTAAATGAATACATAAATAAGATCAATTTTCGCATTTATAGTGAGAATAATCCACAGCCTTTTTTTCGTAAAACATTTCCATCCATAGAAAATTACTCTCTGGTGCTCTTTGGAAGGGGTACCTACTCTTCCAAAGTGTTCATAAGTGTTATAATTGATTACGAAAGAATCATTTCACTTAAGTTATCACCACGATTGAGTGATTTAGTGCGGCACCAAGAAATACGGTCACAAATGCTACAAAGAGTTTGTGAAAATTTGTGTGACGTACCAGCGCCCGCAGTGGCGTCCATTTCGCCTAAATCATATAATACACAAAATGCGTTTTATTGATATCGGAATTTATATTTCTTTGTTTAGTATTGTTTGTTCTTTATTCGTATATATTTGACACTCCGCAAACGTGCTTCTGAAAACTTAGCATTATAATGTTTATTCCAGAATGAAATCATATGCAATTTCGTGTTGCGATTATTTCTCTTAGCAAGACTTTCTTAATTAAATATTTTGAAGCCCCCTTGATCTTAAGCAGAGCGGGGTTGACAGTTCATTGAAATAATACGGATTTTCAGAACTTCTAAAAGTGTGTTTATTTTTTGAACTGCTTTGAAATAAAATATTTTTGCCTGTTAATGAAAGAATTTTTTTTTTGCGATTTCTATCGATTTGTTATTTGAAAGTGGCTGCGATACAAATTGCATTTTAATTAGTTAATAAAAAATCAAAATTAAACTATTTAGTTTGGGCAAAAGAATAACAATAAATTTTAGCCATATAGGAAGTGGAAGTGAAGCACTATTAAAAAAGAGTAATGCAAAAGCTACAGATAAGTGTTTATAAGCCGCATAGTAGCGACCCGCATAATCGAGTATCCACTCTAAAACAATTTTTTTCTTGTACATAATAATTTATAATTCATATATTTTATTTGTTTATTTCTTATGGAATAAGCAAATCGAAAATTTAGATTGCAAATGATTGATTGAAGATTCCGAAAATGTTCTTGTAGAAAATAGCAACATGTCAGTGCATGTCATTTAATAACAATGAGGTATTAACAGAATTTTTTTGTTATTTGAAGGATACCAATAATAACATTTTCATTTACTCTATGCAAAATATTATGCTGCATTGGAAGGATTTTTCCAATGCTCTTTATTAAGAACTATTGTATGAAGAAAGGTGGGAACAAGAAGAGGTATCATTCATATCTGCAACTTTCACTTGGTACTGAATTTACATCACTTCCATATGGTAAAATAGACTAATTTTCCTAGAGCAACGTAATATATAAATTACAATCTTAATATATCATTTCAGTTTCGATGTTTTCAGATTTTTCTCCTCCTGCATCCCCTAGTTAACATTTCTTCGGTAAATCTCTTTTTCGTTGAAATTTTTGTAGCTGAACCGTAAAATTTATTCTGCATAAAATTATTTTTCATTTCATATTAGAATGTCTTAGTAAAACGCTATCGCAGCTTGAAATCATACCGAGTATGGAAAAATGTAAGCAAACAATAAATAAGCAAGAGGAAAACAGAAAACATTCTTATTTCTCATATAAGGGCTCATCAAAATGAACACCTTTTTCGGCCGTAACAACAATATATAAAAATATTTTTCGTCAGCACAATATTGCCATCTTAAACACAAACTTTACGGGCTGCAGTTATAATAATTTTCCCCCATTTATGACTGAAGACAACCATTTACAATTCTAGTTCATTCATAATTTCAGTTTGGTAAGCTGACACAATTTGTCATCAGCATGTAATCGATGTGAAACGAAAAAAGCTTGTGCAAAACATTTTTTTGTGAAATATTGAGTAACGAATTGTTTCTAATGGAGTGACACTAATTGATTGTTGGAACAACTGAGACATAAAGGCAAGGTATTGCATTACGAGTAAATTCAATGTCCTTGTTATCCCTAAAGTGATATATTTTACAAGCTTTCCTTATGACGCAGTGAAATGGCATAAGCAGAAAATTTTAAATTAATCTAATCCAATTGTTAAATATATAAATTTGTTAAATTTCTACTTGACGTTTCGTAATCACAAGGCTGCAGGGAAATATTATAAAATGAATACAAACAATTTAAATTTTTATATTCGGCAATGTTTGGAATTTAAGTAAGTGATATAATGAATAGACGACAATTTATTATTTACAAGTCCGTTGATTAGTGGCATCTGATATGTTTTAGGAAATTGTTTCGACTATGAGGTGCTTACGAAAAGCAATACTTGGCAAATAAAATTGTTTAGGGGGCGATAATATAAAAAACCATAACAATTTCCTACAAAAAAAATAAATTAAAAATAAAAACAAATATACATATACATCGGCCTCCCGATGATATGAAATTATTTTATAAACAGTTTACTACAACATCTCAGATACGTAACGTATCCAACGAATAAGTAAAATGAATTGTTAAAACTCCGAGAGAAATTACAAAAATTTTTTCCAAAAGATAAAACAATGCTTTGAAAAGGTCAACAAAATGAATAATATATGACTAGCAAGGGACATTTGCCGTTATACCATCGTCATCAAATTTTTATTAAGGATATTTTTAAACGGAATGTAAAGAAAATTTTGCTTATTTGCTTATATTAAATGAACGCCGAGCAAGAAAAGTTTTCAAAAACAGAAATTTAAGTAAAAAAAACATTTCTGAACATGAAATATTCTAAAATAAGTAATATTTCCCCAAGGAACTTCCTGCAATACCCCCCGATATGTAAAGGCATATATTTTTTAAAGTCACAATGGCACCAAATTATAAATATATTGTATTGGATCGTTTACTTCTTTTCTTATTACTTAGCTTTGGCTAACGGTAACGAGGACACTCCGTTACGTGCTAATTAGGATACGTTGATGTAGAGGCAATAACCCATATTTGGATTCCATTGCGTAGAATGTAGTCTGTTAACAGCGTAATTACCAAAACGCCGTTGTATAGTTCAGTCAACAAAAGGATGTACTTCCGTCTGGTTGGCAAGGAGTAACCATATATATTCAGGTTCATTTATCTAACGCTCCAGTCCCATCGTTGTGTACCTATCGCACTATTGGTGCGCACACCGGATGGTTGTCAGCACAGCAAAAAATATCTTTTATAATTACTTACCTTAAACGGTTGTTAGCACGTGTAAAAATTTCTATTGCGCATTTCTTAATGTGCTAGAAACTGTGTCAGGCAATTTAGTGCAAAAGACAACAACCTACTTCTCTGTGCTTTTTAGCAACTTACAATAAATGGTCAGCATTTTGCTGGACATGCAATAATGTTTTGTGGTCGCACCACGCACATTTATTTGATAGTTTTTATGTGTTCGAGCAGCTGTCAAGTAACATTAAATGGAAACATGAGAAAACATGTTTTCCCCGTGGCACCCTTAAGCAAATATTTCCCTCTACAAAGCATTTGATCAAACACAGAAACAAAAATTTATTTTTTTTTTTTGTTTTATACAAAATTGAAGTATAAACGTTGTCGCAGAAGATCTTGAAAATGTTATTTCGTAAGCAGCAACGTTATTGACATTAGTGGCACCACTTACAGCGAAGGAAGCCACAGCACTTTCGGAGTGTCCACAGTTTTTCGGTTTTTTTTGCTTTAATATTTAAAAAAGTTGCCCCGTCACACGCATTTGTCACTTAACACATCTAAAAAGTTAAAGAGGCGTTTTCCGACTGTCGACAGCATTTCAATGAAGTTGCGACGTCACAACTTCAACTTCAACTTACAATTTAAAATGCAGTATATGAATATTATTTGAAAATATTATAATGCTGTAAAAGCTTTGATATTTCAAGTTAAATAAAAAAAGCCATCATGGCTCAGCGATATCAAAGTTTCGATATAAACGTCTTTTCACGTAAATAGTCTTGCACATGCACATACATCTTTCCATTAGCTGCACTCATTACTGAATTGAAAAAATTTGCCATCATTTGCTACTCAGTGCGGAGGAAGCACCAATTTGAACCCAAAGCCTCGACGAAAATTAATTATAGAAAATATTTGGCAACACAACTAATTTCGGTTTCAACGCTTACGAAGTGAGCAGAACTGGCAATTGAACCCTTCAGTTGAAGGGAACACAAAAGCATTCCCTATTGATGAACTTTCAAAAGTACTGACGTACGCAGAAACTCTCAAATATGCTAAAGCTAAAGGTAACAATTATGTCATCATTGTTCTACATGTTCCATGTTCCCATATAGTTGTTGTTGTTGTTGTTGTTGTTGGTTTTGTTTTTGTTTGTAGTTTAATTTTCAAGTTGTTTAGGATATGCAATTCAATTGCCTTTCAGTACTCAAAAGCAATTCGGTTTGTTGGTATATAATTTGAAACTAATTTACTCTTTTCCTTTTTGATTGTAGGACAACTAAAATAAAATAAAAATGCTGGTCAATTTATACATTCTTCACTCTGAGCCTGTCCACAATGTCTAACTTTTGTATCTCTAAACTTTCTTCTTTTCGAGTTACACTCGTGTCGTAAGTAAGTATGCTGTGAAACTTCTGTAGTTTTTGTGCTTATAAACAGAATCTTATATTATATTTAACATGCCAAAACATGCATGTGTACACTCAAAATATTCTGTAAGTATTATTAACTGGTTTAAATGAAAGTTCTTTTCTTTATAGCCAGATAAAATTGTATTTTCGTGTGGGAGAAATCTAATTAATCATAAGATACAAAACTTTTACATATATGAGTTATAGCTAGCGCTTCCGGCGACAAGAACGGACCAAATCATGCTGTAGATCATTTGTGATTTCATTGTCAGCTTCACGATAATCTCTTTCACTTATATCGTGGCTGATCTTCCTCATACTCAGCTCAACATATCATTGAACGAAGTGAAATGCCGAGGTGCATTTCGCGTGCCAGATATTACTATCGATTATATAGAGGCAAAAGCACTGAGGAATAAAAATTTTGATGGACTCTTTCGTTGGAGGTACAAACCGGATAACACAGCATTTTCCACTGATGTATCAAAATTTAGAAAAATGTATGTGAACTTTATTTGTGCTAAGGAGGGTAAAAAGAGAAAAAAGACGGTGCTTAAGGCATTACTAAAATATGAAATGACATCATGTAATATTTATAGCAATAAAAATAGGAAACGACATTATTGTTATCTCAATGTTACGAAACCCTGAATGAAGTTATTGCCAATTATCACGAGGGTCTGCAATGAAATACAGTGATAAATTTTATGTTGAAGGAGCCAGAGCTGCACATATCTGTTGTGATCGTTGTATCATTATAATGATCAGCCTCCGTAGAACGAACATTTTTCTGAGATATACCAGAAGAAACTGGTTCGCTGTCTGCGTCGGAACTTGCCCATCATTTGTGAAACCTGCTAATGCAATCAAAGTATTTTATGACATTATCTCGTTCGAGATTCCAATGCCTACTATGAATATCGAAGAGGGATATTGGTTTCCGGGACATGTTGCTAGTCATTAGATCGGCCCATGTGTATTATGTGAATAAGTAAGATGAGATCTTGGAAACGTATTGTGTGAGTGCCCTGCGTCAAAATCGCTTATTGTTAGGTCCTTTGGGCTATCATGTGATAAGTCTAAGGTACATTTAACTTAGAACCCAGCCTTGACGTTCTGTGACAGCGAAGTAATAATAATATTAAATGATAGTAATAAAAAATAAATTTTTTATTCTAAATATCGGATAATGTTGCAAAAATTGGTATTGGAAGTTCTCTTTAGTTGTTTAAATGAATTTCAAATAAGTTACACAAAAATCATTTGACATTCCCTTGGCAATAACTTCACTATTCCCTGACTACAATTCTTTAGTTGAATAATTTCATGAGCGTATAATTTTCATGAGTGTAAGTAGAGCAACTTTTAGAAAAGTTTGATGTGAAAGAAACGATGTACTAATTTAATTCCTCATTCATCACCAAAATTCTAAAGTTGTCAAACAAAAATTTACTTTAGTGGACAAGCTGTGAAGGGCCAATTCATTTGAGCTTTGATTGTTCTCAGCGACGAATACGTTGCATCACGTAAGCCCAAATTAGTTTAAGAATGGCTTTGCCAAGCATTAATTTAACTTAGAGTTTCTCCTGAGCAAGAAATACATCCTTTTTGTCTTGAATGTTCTGCTTTCCTTTTTTGGCTTTAATATGTTTTTTATATCCAGATGCATTCCAAGATATTGAACAAAATTGTATTGTATTTGTTCCTCGCTGACATAATTAGTGGGAAATCTACTTTCCTAAAAATATATTTTCATATATTCCAGCCTTATGGCAATAATATTTAAATGATCCTGAATAAACTTTGAAGACTTACTAGAACAATTGCTATTAGATATCAGAATTGCCATTACTGCTGTATCATTTGCATAAATGGCAACTGTAATATCTTTGGCTAATGGCTTCGTAGTATTCCAGCCTTAATCTCACATAAATCCGAATTATCATTATTCCCACTATCATTAAAAAAAATTTTATTATAATAATAATAATAATTAGTTAAAACTTTTATCTCAGAATATATAAATATACAGTACAGCTTTAGTTATTGCCCTCAATGGAGGAGACCGCCGAAGGTGTCTGCGTTTTTTTAACAGATGACAATGCGCAACTATATATTTTTATAAATTGATTTCATAGTTTTCTTATTAGCAGTAGATTATATTTAAAAATACTATTTTAAAAGGACTAAAGGAAATAAAAGGTTTTTAATTATTATAAATTGAAATCTTCAAGTATTTCTGTATGTCTGGTTGAGCCTTTAAATTCTTCATTCTCTTAGATATGAGTGTGTTAAAAATGTTGTTATTGCGTATCCTTCGAGCAAAATCAAGAAGCAGCTGACCATAATTGGCATCACATATAGGGCTTAGTGGCGGAATAAACATTTTATCGTTTTGTCCTTTCTAATCCTGGAAGTGCTTCGCCTGAATTTAATGGACATTTTTTGTTTTCTTAATTACAGTAGAAAAACTTGCAACTTTATTTAATAGAGCAAGTATTGAAATAAATGGAAACGTTTAATTGTGTCTTACGGAAAACAATTTGAAAATAAGGAATATGAAGGAAAATAATTTATCAAATCCTTTCGCTAAATAAAACTAATCAAATTGATAAATGACTCTTCACGTAAATGGTTGCGATCGATTGATTTCAACATGACATGGAAAATATTTCGATTTAATTAATTCTTTCCCCCATTCCGAATTATTCCACAGTTGCAATAAAAAACGACAACTTTTTGCCTACTAAGTATAATTAATTGATGTTTCTGGCTGAATAGGAAACAAATATTTAGTGAAGGTCATTAGTTCCGTCTTATGAGACACATTTGAGAAATTCAATCATGAGTAGTGATTTATGGACTTAGTTTATGCTAAGTGGCTGCTTTTGTGGATTTAGTTACATTTTTTTCACAATTTATAAGCAACGAATTTGAAATAGCGTTCCATGAGTACGTCAATCCTAAACAGAAATAAATGGATTAAGCAAACAAGGATCTTAAAAATGTGCCATGAATCTTGTTGGTGCATGGCTCGAGAGGAAAACAAATGAAAAAGTCATAGCCCTGCCGTACTTTTGAAATTACTTTTTATCTGCAAACGTGGCCACGTTAGACTCTACAAGGACTAATCCAGACCACTAATCCAGAGTCTTTCTTACAAACACCTACGGAAATACCCATTCCTTTTTATATATGTGCATACCAAAGTGCGACGTACAGGAAGAAGTAAATGTATTGTTATACTAAAGGCGACCATAAATTTTCCCGACAACAATTGCCTCTTTCAGATTTCTCCTTTTTGGCGAAATTTCACATAATAACTTTTCTTTCGGAAACCGAGATAACAAATAACAAATGAACCAAAAAGGAGCGGAAAGCATAATACAAAAACACTTTATTTCCTATTTATAACGAAAGTAAATACATACATATCCTGTTTATTTTGAAATAAATACATAATAAACTGGTCCTGGCGTTGTTCCCGTTTCATTTTCAGTCACGTGCTCAAGTTACATAGAACAGACATCTGCTGGCATGAATCCTCATGTATGTATGTATATAGAATTGTAATCTATGCTTTAACAAATGAAAGAAATAAGAGCTGTTGCTTCAGCACATAATGGACGATGGGCTTTTTTGCGTCAGCTGAAGAGTTCATGACACGTAGTGCTTTTGGGAATCCGTTGAAAGCCACAAAAAGATGTTTTTATAATTTCTTACATATTTTGATTATTTTTGTTTGCTCGCCTTCCTTCACAATATATACGTAATACTCACACAATAATACAGAATATGTATGTAATTCCAGTTTGTAACTAATATAGTATTAGTTTCTGTTATTTTAATTTATGAACTCTGAAGGTTGTGAACAGAGAAGGGGGGTCCTAATTCAAACTTCACAAAACGAATTTTGTATGTGAAAAAATTCAGTTCATACAACATGTGTATGTGTAAATGCGTAGATATCTCGTATATTTTGCATTAAAAATGAATACGTAACGCAGCTAGTATGCAATGCCATTTACTTTTGAGCTGTCATTAACGAAAAGAATTCACTCTCCTGCACAGTGGTACGATTTGTCAAATAGTGCGCCCTAAAAATGTAGGATTTGGTTTGAAAGATCGTACTAGTTGCAAAAGCTTTCATAACGAGAAAACATATGTTTTTGCATCACATTCAAATTATAGTATGGCACCAGCAACGCCATTTCGATGCGACTTCTTAAAGTAGGAGGGTATTGCTATTACATTTTCGTGTGAATGAATCGTACGACTGTGTAGGATAGTGGAACGAGGCTTTTAAAAGCATTGCTATCAGGGGTTTCCCCTCATTAGAAAATAATTGAGAACCACAATTGCAAGCCAATTCATTTTAAATTTCCAAAATATGAATACATGGAATAAAAATGTGAGTGTTTTGAAACTTGAAGTAAAAAATGAAGCTCCATCTGGTCATGTCACCCCCCACTAAGTGTGAATATTCATTAATAGTTGTTACTATTAAAAAAAAGGTATGAACATATTCACAGCATGGGCCCAATGCGTACTTTCAAAATGCTTTGCCCTGACTTGTTTTCGTTTTATTTTAAGCAAACCAATTCTAACCGATTCCATTATCCTCAAAGTACTTTAGTATGCGAATTGTCAAATACATTTTACATTTTTTTAAAATGGAACAGAATTTACTTTCCTCATTTGTAACTTTTAATTTTTTTCAACGACACAGAGTTGGAAATGTAATTTTTCTAAGGAATACAGAGTTGCTTTGACGATTTTTAAAGTGTTTTGGAATAAAACTAATTGTTTTATATATTTATTATACCTGCAGAATGTATAAGGATACACGTAGCATAACAATTGTTTTAAGCAAAACTCATGGTTCCACCGAGAGCATCTTAGTGAAAATGTCCTTTTGCTCTGACAAATCGAATTGGTGCTACACTTTTTTAACTACGCCCATTCATTTCAAGATTTATAATAATTCAATCACCAGTTCAATTTGATCCAATTTGATTCCGTTTGAATTATTATTGTAGATACCAAAGTAAAGGGTGTTGAAAATTGAGGTAATATTTTGATTTTAATAAAAGCAAGACTTGTGACCTTGCCTACTGGCTCGGCGGGCTGCCACACTTTTACCAAATTCAGGTCTTAACATCTTGAACTATTCTGGGTTTATTACGTTATACTTTCAAGTTCAATATTATCCACAAAGGAAATCGAAATTGGTCTCAATTGAGCAATTTACTCTTCTTCTATGAGAAATAATGCGTTTTTCGTTGCTTCTTTTGCCTTGCCACAAGTGGCAACATCGCATTCAAACACACATTCTCCTCAATTGTCCGTCATTATGAACTTCTTGTGGCCAAAAGTTTAGGATATGGTTCAGCCAAGGAGAAGAAACGGCTCTCTTGCAAGAAAAATTCATTGGTCGTATTATATCATGCCGGTTAAACGTAATCCACCGAAGTCATGGCGAGTATTTGACCCATATTTTGTTTAATACATATTGGTTTTAGATCCGCCTGTTCCAATAGAAAATATTAAAATAAATCTCTGAAAGTTTTTTTTTATTTATAATTAAAATCGTTCGTTTTTTTTGAACCATCTTTTACAATTCAAGCATAAAGAGGGTTGGGGTGGGTAAAAAAAAAATCCTTTATATAGAAGAATTCATCCTTGAAAATAAAATTCTTTAGAGTGTGACATTGTTAATAGTTTCTTCTTAAGCGAAATTGCATATCTGCGTAAATGTTTCCAATTTCGACAATAAACACAATTCATGATTTCCTGTTCATTTCCTTAATGCGTTTGCGTGACTTACAAAGTCTTGTTTCTGGATTTCTTTTATATTTGAAATATTTATTATATTAAAATTTCGTAGGCAAAGAATAATTACAGCAGAGAAGCATCAACTGGAAAACCTCTCAAAAGTCCACGTCAAATAAATAGCCAGAAGTAAAGTAATGCTGCAGTATATAATAAAATATTACGTTTTATTTCCTTTGGATGAATTCGTTGAGAAATTTACAAAGCCTTTCGTTAATGGCCAGTCGTTAATGCTGATGACTTCGTAAGCAATGTAATCAAATGTAATAAATTAAATGAAATAAACAACGAAACCCAGCATATTTCATAAACAGCAGGACTAAGAAATGGAAATGAAAATTATTTGGCGCAATTTGGGAAAAGTTTTTGAATAATCAAATACATGAGTGGCGGCAACTGAAGCAAAAGTCGAAACGTACGCCATCAAGTTAATGTGAGTATAATAAATATATCTGTGGCTTTCGATAGAACCACATACGTGTTATAACTAAATCTTTTACGAAAAGAAAATTCACTCTCTCACACTTTAAAATTTAGAAAAAAAATTCACTGCTTTAGAATATTGGCAAAGTCCTTTACTAATTTTTTACAAAGAATGATGGAAATTCTAAAATAAATTAATTTTATTTTTTTTTTATTTCAAGTTTCAGATAGTTTCAACTGGATTTATGAAAGCAAGTTAATGTAGTTCTATTTCCAGTATAAGTCTGATGTCGAAGTATGCGTTGCAAGTAAACGGCGTATGCTGAAAGTCAGTGTGACTTTGCAATTCTCGGAAAAATTAAATCAAATTAAAAATGTATTTAGTAAACAACGTATGTATTATAAAAAAATTGTACACATACATATATCCTTTGCAGAAACACTAATATTTACCAGGCTCAAGGATCTCGTATAGTCATGGCTTACTTACAAACCATTGAGGCCAGTCTTAGTTTGTTATTATACTTTTAGCGGTTTCAAAGGCACTAGTCGTTGATATTTACAACACTGGTGCGTTACAACATTGTTTTTTACACCATACATCATTCAATACAAAAAGTTAAGTTTACAATCCAAAAAAGTAACCAGCCATCAAACAAAAGGATCTTACAACCGAATTGAAATATACAAAAGTTCATCCATTAAATAATCCTTTATACATATATATGTGTATACTGCCGAAGGACAATAAGTACGGCAATGCGTTTAAAATATAGAATAAATTAATTTGCATATATTTTAATTTATATATCGGCCTTTTAATCAACATTTTCCGATAGAGAGTTACCGTTTCTGACAGCAACTAAGTCTCCTTAAACAAACTCACAGCAATAACGAGAAGCAACTAAATTAGACTTATAAAATGAACGACAAAAAATATGTTTATTTGACAGCCGCTTTCATGTCTTTCGCAATTTCATTCTCCTTACTATATTATGGACATTTAATATATCTTGGAATGCTATGGGGTCCTTCAAGGATACAATTGGAATAGTGAAGGATATTTGTACATCTGCTATAGAATTTGAAAAGCGATTCGTTTTAATCTTGCGAGTGGTACGAAAGATGCTTCCAAAGTGGCGTTTTGCAAAGTCGCAATGTGCTTATATAGTTTGGCAATCGTATATGAAGAGCAACTGCTAATTTCAATACCGTAAAGCTTTTATAAACTTACATTTATTGTCTTACAATATTCAAATTTAGTCTTTGAATGTGAAACGTAAATGTGTGTTGTCAAATATTGTTTTATAAAATGCACTTTTCAGCATATATAAATATAATATGATGCATTACTAAAGTTTGTAAACAATGGAATTTATAATGAAGGCAACAACAAAGACTGCAATTTGTAGGATGCTTGAGAAAATGAACGCAACGTTTTTGTTGCTAAACAGCAACTTAGCAACGTAACAATACTTGAAATAAAAAAAATAAATTGTAAAGTGGAGAAAAATGTTGACAATTTTATATAAAAAAATGTTTATAGAAAGAAACGCACTTGAATATAATAAATGCAAGAGAAAATGTAAAGCCAATAATAGAAGGAACGGTACGCTCATTTTGGCACACAGCAGTGCTTATTATGCACTCTGCTGGCAGCGTAAGGAGCAACGGTATCAGCCCATACTGCTCATTAAAACTTGAAATGGGAATAAGTTAATAAATTGCAAATTCTATACTCCTCATCAAAATGCAGATAACAACAGAAGATGGTATTGCTTAATTTCTCGTTGTATATAATTATTATGGTGGGATATCAGTTTGCTATGAGACTTGGTCTCTGTTGAGGGCATAACGACTTGCCTGCTCATTTCGATGTTGCTAATTAATGTGCTTCATTTGTGGATAATTATCAATTTTAGATTTCCATTATACCTTGATGAGTTATAATACTCTGGGCGAGGGGCATTCCTACTGTTGACAAGGTATTTCTTTTTGCCTGTTTCACTAATATATTTTATATATTTTAGTTTATAGTTTGCGATGCCGTCAACCATGAAAATTCAAATTAGAATTTTTAACGTTTGAAGTTTCACTAACAAGAAATTATAGTTTAAATTGTTACTAATTCGTTTTATTAAAAAGTTTTATTGATAAAATGTTGCATGAAAAGAATTCTTATAGTGATTGAAACAACTCAGTGAAATTTAAATTCTTTGAATCCTTAACAGTTGCATGGTTATATAAAAGGAAATATGTGTGTGTATGTATGCATATATCAATTACCAAAAATACATCTAAAAAATTCCAATTTGTGGGTAAACATTGTTTCCGTGTTTATTTGAATTGAGTGGGAATTTGATTAGTTTTGGATGCGATGGAAGAAAATTAATGTATTGTTTTCAGGAGGTCTTTATTTGAGTGAAATACTTGTAGCCATGGAAACTGTAGTGGAATTGGGCGGCTATAACTAACAAAGCTGTCGGCAGCATATTTTTTCTAAAGAAAAATTTTACTAAAAGGAAAAACATTTCACGAATTAAATTTATAAGAAACTTAAACGAGCTTCTACCCGCTGTTGCTGTAATAAAATGTTCAACTTTAACAATCACATGCAATTACTCTTCCTACATATACCCTTCCCTTTGTCAGTGATTGTTATAAATGCATTTATTTCAATAAGTTAAAGTGTTTGCTTCTGGCTATTTATCGTTTAGCTTTAAAAATTTCAAAGTAGTTTTTCTAAAAAAATCTTTATTTGTAGGTGATTATGTTGCCTGTTGAGCACTCTGCAAAACGGCTCATAATTACAATGATGTTTATTAAGAGCAATTGCTTAGAGGGGGAAGGGAAGTAGACTGAGACGCATAAGCTATATTTGTGTTTCATGCACTTTCGCCTCCAACTGCGATAATATATATGTATATATACTTTTTTTGAAAGCTCTGCAAATTTTATTTTTTTATTAGATTTAAAAGAATTTAATTCGCTTCTATTTAAGGTTCTCGAATAGATATGTGTGTGAAAAGACCGGATTGGATCTAATTTCATTTTATGCGTTGGGTTTAATGAAAAGTTTGAAAAGTGATTATCCACCGAGAAGGAGTTCAATTGGTCGAAGACGCAATACATATCCAGTATTGGAATTCTACAGGAACAATTGAATGGTTATCCCGGTCTTAACTTCTACTCACGTATTACTCCCGATATTCATACGAGCTGAATAATTTTTTGTTTTTGTTTTGTTTTGTTCGTTTTCTCTCTTTTTTTTTTGTTTTTATTTTTTTTTATTTTAAATAAATAATTAACTAACTAACTAACTCGCTTCCATTTATTTTCTATTTCCAGTTAATTGTCTTAAAAGTAACACATTTTTAGGCTTGAATCTCCCCAAACCTAAATTTAGGTGTGTTTCATTCCATTTGTGGTCTCTACATTATTTACTCTTAGACCTCCTTCATACATACATACATACACACATACACACATGCATAGTTACATTCATACACACAAATATCGTATACTGTTATAATGTGTGAAGTACACCTGAGATTCAAAGTTCAGGTTTTGGGATGAATAAGTAAATATCTACACCAATTTGCCATAAATTCCTTCACGACCTTGGCCTTATAAGTGGATCGATAAAATTATTAACGTACAATAGTGTATTAGTGGTGGGAAATGCCAAAGGCTTCAAACATACACCAGGCATTTAATCAAATCTTTTGTCATCCCACCTGTTAAACTTGCCTCCCTACCAGAGCTGATAAGAGGTTAACACATACTAGTATTGTGTACGTATAAGATATTTAAATTCTATGCTGTGTGATAAGATTACGAGCATCCACTCACGCTAACACTACACATACACAAACACATACAAATTCCCTGGAAACAGTTGCTACTTTAGAAAAAGTTCCTGATCGATTTTTAAAGTGCCTTTTTAAAATTGATGCAAATTAAATTTGAGTTTTATTTTTTTAAATGTTTCTTTAAATGTTGAAAATTTTTTATTTAAAATGTTTAAAAGTTTTTTTTTTCATGTTTTCTAAGTGTTTGTACGTATTAACGAATTTGGGTTGAAAATCAGTTGCATTTTATATATAAAAACAAAGCAGCGGTTAGAACAATATCGGTGTGGTTCCAGAGGAGTGAGGAGAGTATTGCAACGGTCTTTAATACTTTAACTACAAAGTATGATAAACTTGGAAATGGAAAAAAATTATGATTTGTGAGAAAATTTAGCAAACTTGTATTCGATGAAACTTTGCAAAATGTTTTATACTCAAATCTTAGATCTGCGGCATACAGCGCTTTTCTGAAAGTTGCTTAAACTGTTAGTAGACTGAACACTAGATTATTTTGAATCGCTTTAGTCTAAGTTTTTCGAACCCTGAGCCTTAGACGTGGATATCATGGATCGTCCTGGATCCTGTGTGTAGAATAAAAACTAGGTGATGAAAATCTCTATACGGCTCTAGTATTTTCCGTGCAGTTAGGAAAAAATCTAGCAAACTGTATATATTCTCTGCTCATAATAGTGATATATGCCAAATCGTGAGGTTCTTCAACAGTATTAATTCATTAGTGTCCTGCCTTAGGCTCCCTTCCACATAGAACATCTCTTTTTTTGCTTTGAACGATTTGACAGTGTGATTAAACAGAATCACACTGTCCTTTAAAGAGTGCGTGTTAACAAATTTTGGAAGTCCGAAACTGGAAATCCTTTTTGTTATTAATGCCTTCAAAGAAAAAGTGCATATAATTTGTTATATTTGTTGCCTATTTTTGAGTAAATAAAAGTTAATGTGCAGATAATGGTTTGGCTGCTGACTTTTTGTGATTCCCATTTAATTCTCATAGAGATTTCATTTTTAAGATACAAGTGTATAACCCCGAAATACGGAGAGATGTTAATGATATTGAACCTCTTCCAGCCAAGTTAGTTAGTTTGCGGTATTTCAAGATACGTTCCTTTCTCCTATTCTGCATGCCACAATGTACACTAAATGTAATGGGGTCATTTCAATTCGAGCCAAAAATTATACATAAAAAAACATTTTTCTCTTCCTTGTCATTGTTTTATTTCAAAACCCATTTAAACCGCCAAAAAATTCAATTAAATTTGACTTAAAAATACATTGAAATTGATACTTGTGGGGTTAACAAAATGCCAATCATCAGGGA
Organism: Ormia ochracea; assembly: GCA_963402855.1. Lineage (NCBI taxonomy): Eukaryota > Metazoa > Arthropoda > Insecta > Diptera > Tachinidae > Ormia > Ormia ochracea. The sequence goes on along the minus strand of OY727105.1, from coordinate 58,579,793 downwards.
ACCTTTACCCAAATGCTTCCTTACAATACCTGGAGGTTTGAACAACTTCTGATTACAATTAATCGTGAAATTTAGTAAATCAATGTTGTTACAAGAAACACAAACAATCAATTTCATTGGAATCATTTTCTTTACCCTTTTTTTTTATTGACTGATGTTTTACCAACTCAACCCCACAACAATCAATTTTAATGTATTTTTAAGTCAAATTTAATTTAAATTTTTGAGAGTTTTAGTGTGTTTTGAAATAAATTTTTCCATTTTCTATCAAAAACTTGACAGTCTGCTAATGCATCCATACACACATACATATACATACATACATATTACATATATATTTCTACTTTGGCTTTATTCCTGATATTTTTTAATTATTTAATTGCTTCGCATTTTATATCATTTCACTGCAAATAAAAATGTTAAAAATTTCCTTTTCGCAGTTCCATATAAAATGGATAAAATCTGAGCATTTCTGCACATGCATACATAGAAAAATATTGAATTAAGAAATATACAAATTTCAGAATAACTAAAAACTTCGCTTAAAACTCACGTTGCAAACACACATGTAAACATCAGTGTCATTACATGAAATTATTTCGGTTGCTGTTGAATTTATACAATAAATGTAAGAAGAAGAAAAAAAATGGCAACACTGGTTGTAAAATTTCTTTTATTTCTTAAAATTGTACTGCGTTAAATGACTTTTCCAATAAAACAATCTGCAGTGCGATTTGGTAACTTTTAAGTCACTGCTGACTGCGTTGCTCGGCATCCAATTTATGTCAAAATCACGTGACAAATTGATTTTAAATTGCGAAAAACACAGCGAGGAAGAAAAAAGAAAGTAAATGTAATTTTGTTTGCCTAACAAACCATACAAATTCTGGGTTTTGTGTGGATTTTGCATATTTTGAGCATTAAAAGTGGAATATCATGTTTAAATAATTTTATTAAAATTTTCTTATTATGTGTTTAATGATTTCCTTGTGTATCCTTAGAGCATGTGATGCTTCGGTGGAGGCATCGAACAGATGAAACATTTTAAGGATACTTGGTTGAATATAAATATGTGGAACAAAAGTTACATCGATTCTCAAAACCAATTTTATCACTGAATAACAAAAACACTCAAATTTGTTGGCAATTTCTTACAACGTCCTGGACTGGCTTAAGAAAAGTTACTCAATCTCAGTATAGCTCGCCTTGCTAGCCTTTTCGATAACAAAGAAGTGATAAATTTAACTATAAGTGCTTGATAACTCATAAGGACTTTTGTAAGTATGAGCAAATTCCTTCTAATTTCCCCTACTGCCGGCAGCACGCGAAGCAACATGACAAAGAACGTGAGCATATTCGTGTTAGAGCATCATCGCATAAATTCTTTTCACACGATATTTTGAGCTTCCAAACTGAATGCGTTATCGTATGGATAGTGGTTTCCATTTTTACTTAAAGCAGAGCCGAGCATTAAGACGGTATCATGCGAACAATTTACAAAAGTATTCTCTCTTCTTCATGTATCCGCAGTAGCAGTTTATTCGATGAATTCACATCAGTGTGTCTGTCGTTATTCTTCCTCATTAACTTGATTTATATATTCTCTTTGCAAATTCAAAGCAAATTCAAGCATGTGTAAATTAATTTTTCCTAAACTGTTCGGTATTTTCAACATGCATACTTTACGCTTCTTAAAAGCTATTTCCTATCTTTCACTCGATATACTAATCTGGCTAAACAGGATTACTTGTGTTAGTTGCGTAGATAGTTTTAATTATTTCATACACACACTATTGCTTTTTGGTTTGAGTAAGTTATTAATTTAATACCTCTCCTCACAGTGTAACGACAACCAAGATTAGAGTTGCATTGCTAGAATAAATTTAGGTAAAGGATTAAAATAATCCAACTCTGTTAACAGAAACCGATTTCTTCTTATTGCTTCTGGTAATATTCAATATAATTTCGAAAAAAAAACAAATAAATATTCATTTGTCCTCTCCATTCATATTATCTTTGTAACTCTCGGTCGATCATTCAATTACAACAAATTATTATTATTATTGTGCATCATTTAAAAGTCTTATTTCGCAAGAGAAGCCTAAAGAGTCCTTGAAGATCTTTCATACGAAAAGAAAACGTGCAAACAGAAACCAGTCCTCTTACCTGGGAAGTTGTGCCCTATAAGAAGTTGAATAAATAAACTGTAGCATGTACTCATTACTGTACTTCTACAAATAAGCTCTTATAGTCATTCAAGAATAATTTTTCCTTAAAAAGTAGTTTTTAAAAAAAATTACCTTTAGTCCTGCCCATTTCCTATCAATATCTCCTTCAGCTTTTTGTATATGTCCGTATATGTAATCAAATAAGAGCCAAAGATCAGCTAACAAGTGTGTCGTATTTGTTATAAGTTAAATATAACTTATTTTCCTTAAATCGAGTGTCGCTCAAAAAAATCTTTTTCAGAAAAATATGTATAATAAGCTGCCCAACAACAATAAGTGTTATTGTAAGACGGGCTGATGTACAGAAGATTAAATCTAAAAGAAAATAGGAGTTCATCTGACATAGTCTTACATGATTTTTTCAGTGGCGGGATAAGTGGAAATTCCCTACAATTTTAACTAAAGATGTGAAGTAGTTCCTTTCACTTATTACTTGATTCGGATTTCTATATGTAGATGATTTAAAAATTTTTTCAGTTAAGACAAAATTCCAAGAACGACCGAGAGGCAGAGGGACGGACGGTCAGATGAACAAAGCTGAATCCTCTTCGCCTCTTATAAGGATTCGATACACATACTCTATAAAGGATGGCAAATTAAGATTGTAGAAATTACAAACGGAATAAAGAACTTTTATATCCTTCTTATCCTTGTTGAATGGAGATGGATGCACAAATTAAAAAGAATTTAAGTTTTATTTTTCGCCTGTGTATACACTCGTACTATGTGTATATTTATGTACGGAATTCGTCCATCTTTAGCTTGGTCATCTGGAATTCTCCTGCCATTGTACGAATACATCCACATATCGATTATTTTAATACTGAATGTAAATAATAATTCACTCACCATCCCATGTCTGCAGTACACATTATGGCGTCGAATATAAATGAGTGGTCGTAAACACGCTAACGTTGTCGCTTTTGTGCGAATGCATGTTTTATTGTTATTTCCTGCACAATACTTGTTCAGGCCAGATGCTGCAAAGGGAAGTGCTTATATGTATACTTCCTCCACCTGAGCTGAAGTAACACTGACTTTTCATGTTGCTGCGGTGGTAAAACATTGTTATAAAATTTTAATATTTTTAAAAATATGGGGGTGCCATCCAAGCAGCATGCTCAGCAACTTCGAATACCAGGTATTAAACTGCACATGTATTGCACTTCAGCTTCGTAATCACAAAATTATAATCAATAATTTTTCACCATGTCCTGCAAAGGACTACGAAGAATGTTCAGTGTTTCCTTTAAATATAAAAAAATTTAAATATCTGAAAAGCATAAACAAAAAAAAAAAGAAATTATCATGCGAGCACTTCGGAGATGCCAAGTCATCAGCAGTAGCTGTAGCAGCAATCTTGCCGACTAGTTAGGGAGTGCTACTCTGTAGCACGATGTGTTGAATCGATGAGGCAGCTAGACAATGGAACCCACACCCAAACATATCTATTATTGCCAAGCCAAATATGTGTATACATTTAATTAATGCAAATACTGATGGCACATGTTCGTATCTACTACAAGCTGCACATCTACGACAAACCTTTCATATTAGTCGCATCTCCCTTGAGCTCCTAATAAGAACGAGCATTTAAAGTAAATTTTTTTAATTCCATCTACTGCTTGTTTATCTCTAATACAAATTCGTTCATATTTTTAACAGCGGTCGGGATAATGCCAAGCCACCACATGCAATAATGGTGAAAGTGTCCTCAAATGAAGTAAATGAATAGAAGAATGAATTCCTTTGGTACTGTTATGCGTGTATTGGAATTTTCTTCATTTACACTTTGCAAGTTTCATGGCTTATGGCAAAAGTGGAAAAGTGAAATAAAAAACCAAATATTTTACCCAAATACGTGACCATTTTTTCATAAATTTTCCTTCTCTTGTGTGCTGCGAAATACGCCAAGAACTGCTAACAGCGGTTCTCAATCTGTTTCTTATGCGACCCTCTTGTATTTTTGCTTTGTAAATAATTTTTTGTTAAATACTCAAAAAAGGCAAATACAGTCAGAATAAAAAAAGATTAGAATCTCATTGCTGATCTTAAAGAGCTTGTTTGCACTTCCAATGAATATTTTATTCCAACTCGTCTGAGATTGTAGGGTAGGGAGACATATTGAATTACGTAGTTATTTTAACTATCAATAGTGTGGAAAAAAAAATGTTTAGTAATATCCTTAAAGAAAATTTTAAATTTAAATTCTATGCAATAACAGAAGAGCCATTTTCTCTATTCCCTACATTTTCTTTGCATCAACTTCCGTTTTAAATCCTAATTTAAATCACTTTACATTATAAACACAAATGAGGTATATAATGATTGCAATTGAAAGGCAGCCGACTGCTTTACTTTATGTAGGTTTTTTTGGCGAATCATATTTCCCGACCCCACCCAATGGCAGTGTGTCAACTGTTTCAGCTCTCACTACTAAATATATACTGATTGATATATACTGATCCACTAATTTTCCAGTGTGGATTATAATTTACTTATAATTTTTTTAAGTCGCCGTTGGCAGTGGCAGCAGAAATCATAAAAATCTATATATTATTAAATTCAGAATACACATTGACATTTTATGAGTTCTTAATGCTGCACATACCAACTGATCCAAATTTAAGGGGCTTCTAAAGAAATTGGTATTGGCCTAAGAAATCAACCAGTTCAGAGCAGATGCGATTTAGGAAGTGGAATTCCTAAGCACATACCAGTGCATCGTGTCTTTATCTCATAAAGATTTTATGTTCGATGTTACCCTGCTCGCTATTCATTCGCTCCATCTTCATTCCCCATTATACTCGTACGTACGTATATTCCTTTCCATTCCGTGTGGATTTCTGTTGCTTTTGCTGGCGCCTTTGCTTCTGTCACTGTTTCGCTTCGACGATGTCTTACAAATTCTTGTAATGAACTCTCATAAGTTGTCTAACATAAATTTTATTTATTTTCATTTTAGTATTTTGTTTAATTTTATTTTTTATTTCATTTATTTTCATTCTTAATATTAGACCACTTATGCGTAAAATAATTTTTAAAGAAAGAAAATTCGAATTTGAGGAAAAAGGACAAACAGAACAGAAGAATGCAGAACTCCATAATCGACGTGTTGAAAACAAAAAACTCAATAGCAAAGAACGTTACAATGATATCAAGAAGAATAAAAATATATTCGTAATTTTAAATTCCCGCATTCACTACTTGATTTTAATGGCTGCCATAAACTGCTGAGATTCAGATTTTCATTTTCAAAGAAAAAATATTTTCGTTAAGTGACGCTTTCTTGTTACTAGACTTTACACTGAAAACTAAATTAAGCATGTAAAAGCTGAGATCAAGCGAGGGCATATAAGTTTCTGAAACTAGTCTGGCTAGTCTGCGTTAATAACTTATGATATTTGCTGGTATTGAGACAAATGCAATCAGTTTATATAAACCAAGAACGGAAGGCGAAAAATAAAACCAAAGCTTTGGGAGAAGATGAGCTCGAATCCTTTTTACACTTTTCTACAAAGAGATGTCCTGTATTCAAATTGTCATTCTGGTGCTATGAAAATAGGTCGAAGGGTGTAATTACATCGCCATTATTTCATTATGTTTTTCAGTTTATGAAAGCTTATGACGCCATTGTCCTTTCTGACAAAATCAGTTAAATTTTTATTCCCTGCGGTAGGAAAACAGGACGAGGTATTCGACAAGGAGTAGGATCAATTCAGATATCGTAGTATCGTATCTTGTGTAGGCTTTATAGGCTTTTTAATTAATGGTGTAATCCTACACTGTTCACCTTATTTTTATGAAATCATGCACATTATTGCCTGCAACAGGGACATTAAAAAGGTTAGTTAGTTGGTTTAAAAAGTTAGTTTAAGTTACGCCATTATTAAATTACCCGAAGGTACCATTCCCTTAAATTATATGTTTGAAAATGGATATGACTCAAGCTCTGGGCCAAATCGATCAAACTATGCAATTATCCTTTAAAATAGTAAATTATCCTTTTGAATAAAATAAATTATCCTTTTAGGTGGATATCAAAAACAAAAAAAATAAATAAATAAACCACAAATATATTTAGATATAATTAAATTAATAATTTTAATGAGTCTTAGTTGAAATGCAAAAAAGATCGATTAAAAATTTAAAGGGATGACATCCTTGATAAGGTAAATGACCAAAACTCTTAATAAAAGAAACCAAACGTAAACGATTTAAATTACTACATGAAATAAATGAAGGAAAATGAGCGTAAACTCAAGTAAAAAATAAATTTTTAGTATCACCATTAGAAAAGGGAGTAAAAAGAATTAAAAGCTACTTTATGTTTGTCAATCCAGGCAATTAATTACAATGAACAGGTCACAATACAAGGCAGTTATTTGACATTTTGCTTTTACAGATTTCTCTGCTAATTTTTGCTACGTTTAAAATAGGAAAGCAAGAAATTTAAGTTGTATTTTCTTATTAATTTCTTTCATTTTTCTCATTCATTTTCTGTTCATGTTTTCTGCCATCATTTGCACTCTTCAGCATATTTTTAATAGTGAACCTTTCAAAAATTCTTACTTACATAAAAATTAAAAATATCCTTTATGAAAATTGTGGAAATAATTTAATTTTATTTTCAAAAAAAAAAAAAACAGAATAAGTTTTCCAAAATGTGACGAACATCTTGTAAATTGTGTAAAAATTATGATTCCTGGGGAAAAAAATTTCTGGGTCGAAAAATTTTATATGTAAATTGATATCCTTTAATACATCGATATCAATCTGAATGATATTTAAACAAAAGCTTCCAAAAATCGTGGTATGTTCAAATAGTAAAAGAATTAATCAAATTAAATTATTAGCCCTAAGCATTTAATCCAATTTTAAAACACTTTATAGCCTTTATTGTACTCAGTAAGTGTGAACTCAAAGCAAAAGTCACGATTTGCTCAACTTGTTCCACCCAACGACTTCATTGGTTTTCTGAATTATCACATTTTTGTTCCTATTACATAGCGAAAGTATAAAACTGTGAAATGAACTGGATACTTTTCGCCCTCGAGATAGTCCATTTTTAAGTCCTCGATGATGACCAATCGAAGTTGGAATGTTGAAACACAATCGTGGCCAACTGGGCCAGTTTAAATTTATTTGGATCGAAACTGATTTCGGTAGATGTTTTGGACATGTTGAATGAGACTATATTTTCAAGGTTGCTACACATTTATGTCTTCTGCATGAACGCAATGTTTTCTACGTTCGTTTATTACAAATAAATAAATACAAACTGTTTCCTGTTTCCTATTTCCTAATTTAAACTATAAATTAAATTAAATAATTAATTAAATTAAACTGTAATTATAAATACATTAATTAATGGTCTAATCAGTGCTTGCTCCCGGCACTTATTTATAGGAACATTTTATTCTTTTGTTTTATAAGCTAAAATGTTATCTTCTACAACATACTTTTAGGCGCAAAAAAGCATAACATTTTAAAAAAAGGTGTGAAACTTATGGCAACACGACAAATGGCAACTGCTTAAGAGTACAAGCCTAGTATATGAATTTTGTAGGGCATTGCGAATTTCGCTTAAAATCGGGACTTTATAATGGCGAATTCATACTTTTATGTTACTAAAATGCGGGGTATGGGTATAGAAATTCCTTGTAGCTTTTATATTCCCACACATTTCCGCAAATTACAATTACTTCAAAATATGCAGGTTTCAGTACCGAGCCATTATCTTGTTACGATTGAAAGACAATAATTTATAAAAATTGTAAATATACTCGTATGTAAGTGGGAATGTGTGCATACGGCTTATGAGAAATTCTTTGTATTTATTGAAAACTTTTTAAAAAATAAGAAAATCTTAGTCCTACCTTATTTCCAGAATTTCCGACTTAGATCTCATATGTGAAGGCCCGCAATCGGTAACTACCCAATTATACCAATAAGTAGTTTTCAGGCCTTCCCCTATCGTAGTGCACTTTCCAGTCTGGATTAGTGAAGTTTCGAAGTTTGTATCTGTACTTTCAAGCAATAATTTTCCTTCATTCTGAGACAGCAGAAGGATTTTGTGGAAGAAGCCGACACTGGAATTATATATCCACATTACACAAGAACTTCTGCCTAAAAAATTATATAATAAAATTAGGCGGGCGTTTGAAAAATCTGAATTTTTGTAGGAATAATTTGACAATTTAATTTTAATTTAAATAAATTTGTTAAATACTAATTCAATTACTACATTAATTTAATTTGCTACATGATATAATACGAGTAAAGAACAGTTTCCACGTATACACTCGTGCATACGAGTATTTTGAATATAAAACATCGAACTTTGAGTACAAACCAATTAAAAGTATTGCGGCCATTGACAAACTATTAAAATAAAAATTCAATTATTTTTAAATTAAAAAAGAATTTAAATATTTTTTTTGCGGTTTTTTTTTTTGATAGATTCCGTTTACAAGTAAAGTTTCTAAATGTGTCAGGTGTTTAGACTTGCCAGCAGATGCATTTGGAATAGTTGCTACAGTTTACACAAATCCAGATATATCTGTTATACATGTATTATATTATTATGTGAATTTTATATGGGTGTATATGTGTATTGGTGTATATGAATACCATGCAATATGAATACTATGCATATACTTATTTTGTAAAGGAGACAAGGATTCTAACTGAGGTAGTATTTAATAGCTCTTACACACTGAGGACGCTCATTAAAGCGCAAAGTGTATTCGTGTCTCTATAGTGAAACCACTGTGCTACAAATATTTGCCTGTTACTGCAAGTACTACAAGTAATGCAGTTTAACATTTGTAGAGGAAGAGGGGAATAAAATGAAAAACAAGTATGTTAAATGAAAAACAAGTATTTTAAATGAAATATTATAAATAAAGTTTATAAAATTATTACAATTTTTCTTCCGATGGAAAATATATAAAAAATATTTTACTTTACTTCTTGTGGCGAGTTTTAGATCACTTCGAAATATATAAAAATTATTAGTAGCCGTTGACCTCAGCAGCCAGTGCTTCATATATATCCATATATAATTGCAATATTAAGTAAATAAACAAATAAAAAGCTGAGCGCGTTTTTTGGGGCAAAGCAGGTATTACAATGCTAAACATAAACATTATTTAAACTTAAACTTTTTAAGAAACTTCGAGATTAGATTGCTTTGAAAATTTGTGGCTTTAAGTTCAAAAAGATGGACATATTCATGTTAATCCATCTTTTCGTACAGGCACTCAGAATACTCTTTTTTGGTGCAATTTAGTAATGTAGAAATAATAAGTGCATTACAATTATAATTCCGATTTCAATATTCCATAATATCATATAATATTGCCTTAACTCGCAATTGGATTGAAATTTTCTGAATTAGAGATTTTGGATCTTATGTTGGAATGTTGGAATGCGTGCCCTTAGTAAAGGATCTCTGCTATATCGCTTTTCAGTTGCATGCATATCCTTAACCAGGACTCACATCTGGCTCGTCTGTGCTTGTTGGCAAGTTATTTTGAAAAGGGCGCATTACAATTTCTATAATTTCGTATTTTCATTTAATATTTTGCCAAAGCAATTTATTTTAAATTAAATTCAAAAAAACTTCAAATTGCAAATGAAAATGTTCATCCTCTGCTACGACAAAAGTTCTCCCAGTTAGGAACAAGTACCAGATGGGTGTCAGGCCGCAAAGGTACTCCCTTTTACTCAAATATTCCATTAGTGGCCTTAATGCCTTTACAGCTCATTTTAATTAACTATAAATTTTTCAATAATCAATTTATATTATTTTGCATTATGGCAAGTTGACTTTTTGTAGAGTCCTTTTTGATATGGTTAATTATAATCAGTGTAATATAAAATGTGTGGTTTATTTAGCAAAGCTATTAAATATTTAAGGGGAAATAATACTAGAACTCTAAAGTAATGTGAAATAAATTAAACAAAAACTTGAACCAAAAAAGAATCAAAACAATTTTTTTTTTTTAATTTAATTAGTGCAAAATTGCAAAGCGTTGTTGCATGTATGAATAAAATATAAAATTGCGTTGAATGAAATTTAACCAATTAGTGATAATTGCGGGAATTTTGTAAATGTGTAGAGGTTTTCACAGAGAAAATTTAAATTCGAAAACAACAGCATGAAAATAGTTCATTTAAGTGTAGAATGCTGATGTACTGGAAATAATTATCATAATAACAACTCCCACTAGTGGGTTCCGTTCCAGCTTCCTTTTACCAGCTTTTCTTGCTTCTAAGCGGATTCGATTGATTTTTAGTTCCACGTCACGGGCCCTTCATTTTCGTCTTCAAATGGCTGTGGAACATGAATGTACAAAATAAAAAGTTACGAAATGTGGTATGAATGCATGATGCCGCTCGCACACACACGTACAAGTTAATGAGTGTTGATCTGCTTGGCGCATTTACGAAAGAAATCCATTCGTATGTGTAATTAAAATAAAATCTCTTTTATACTTTTGCCAACTCAAGGAATTATTATTAACATACTTCGTTTTGACGGATCGAAGCGTAATCAAATTCAAAATTTTTGCGGGAATTTTTATAAAGGATTCGATAATAAATACTCTAAAGAAACGAAAGTAAAGGAACGAAAGTATCCTTTATTAAGACGACAGTAGTATTAAGGCGATATTAAATATACTAAAGGAACAAAAGTATCCTTTATTAAGGCGATATTATATACACTAAAGGAACGAAAGTAAAGGAACGAAAGTATCCTTTATTAAGGCGACAGCAGTATTAAGGCGATATTATATACACTAAAGGAATGAAAGTAAAGGACCGAAAGTATCCTTTATTTAGGCGACAGCAGTATTAAGGCGATATTAAATACACTAAAGGAACGAAAGTATTCTTTATTAAGGCGATATTACATACACTAAAGGAATGAAAGTAAAGGAACGAAAGTATCCTTTATTAAGGCGACAGCAGTATTAAGGCGATATTACATACACTAAAGGAACGAAAGTAAAGGAACGAAAGTATCCTTTATTAAGGCGATATTATATACACTAAAGGAACGAAAGTAAAGGAACGAAAGTATCCTTTATTAAGGCGATATTATATACACTAAAGGAACGAAAGTAAAGGAACGAAAGTATCCTTTATTAAGGCGACAGCAGTATTAAGGCGATATTACATACACTAAAGGAACGAAAGTAAAGGAACGAAAGTATCCTTTATTAAGGCGACAGCAGTATTAAGGCGATATTAAATATACTAAAGGAACGACAGCAGTTTATATTAGAACCTTTTTAACTGAACGAGACACTAGTGGCATAATATTAGTTGAACTAGATTGCTGAGCAGGAGTATAATGAGGCAGATTCAAGTAAAGTAATTGAACTGTGCGCTCTTAACACACTTTATATAATTTTTATTACATCTGAGTACGGATTATTGAATTTAGATAAGAGTTTCGGAAAAATTTCCACATCTAGTAGACTGTAGACTGCTTTTAAAGAATTTTTCATATTCCATACCTTTTTTTCTTTGAGTGCATGCAATCGATATTGGCGTTGCAGGTAAAGTTTTCTTAATTTCTAAACGAAATTGTCTTCATTTCATATTTAAATTGCAATAAAATCCTAAATTTAATATTCAATTGTTTATTAATTTTTTAATTAAAAATACATTGAAATTGCTTGTTTGTTAGTGCCAACAATTTTCATAAAAAAAAAAAAATTAATTATTAACCGAACAAACAGTCAGTCTAAATTTACACTTCCTGTTCTTTTGAAAATTTATTTCGTTTATTTCTTCTCCTCTCCATGCTTTAGTTGAATACAAATGCTGGGGATTGGAAGATACGAGATTGAGCAGGATAAGAAAATAAACACTTCTGAATTGATTATTTTGTTCTCGTCATAACTTTGATTTGATTGCAACTTTCTGTTTATTTGTAATTGGGATTTGCTAAATTCTCCAGCTGTTGTAAGAATACGTGTTAAGTAAAGATTATCACACAGTGAAATGCGCATCAGAGACATTTTTAAGAACGACATTAACATGCTAATGAATATTAATTATGGGATTGCAATGCGATTTAAATATTAAATAAAGATGACTGACTGGACTTAACAAGTTCACTTTCTTATTTTAGGAAAATTGGTTTAAGGCACCTTCTTATTTATATAATATTTATGAGTAACATATTTAAATTAAGAATATTTTATCCTTATCTTAATTAGCTCTTATCCTTTCTTAGTTTGAGCTTATACACTTCTCCGCTTTATTGTCTTTTCGGCCGGGCTGATAATAAAACCCGCCCTGGGCATTCTTTGAACTCGTGTCTTATCTCTTTCCCCTTTGTCTGTTTGGTTTGCCGAGATCCAATTGTATTTCTGTTACTAGTGAAGCAACAGAGTAGGTGGTGGTCGAATAATCGCACCCTACATTGATAATAAATTAATTATAAAAAAAATTTATTATTTTATACGTTGATTATACATAAAAGAAATTTATTTTGGATAAAATATGTGGCTGATAGTAAATTAATACTGCCAGTTCAAATTTTAACCAAAAATAAACAATGATTTCATAGTAAAGTAGCAGCCCCCTCCCTCAAACATTTTACAGTTCACCAAAAGTTTGTTTCGTAGCACAGAAATACAATACCAGAATTATATTATTTAAGTAAAAGAAAAAGGACAAAACTTTTAAAAAAATTGTCCTTGTCAAATACCAGCTCGAATAAGTTAAACCTTAAAAAATAAGTGAGTATGTATTAGGCTTGAGCTCTATGCATCCCACTTATTTATTCGATATTCAGCAGATTTAATCATATAATACATCCTTGAATAAATTTCTTAATAGTAACAAACCTCAATCAGGCAAACTAAAAGTGGTAATGAAGGAGAAACCTGTGATCATATTTTATCATATTTTTGATATATATTTGAACTACTAGGATATTATTAGGAAGAACTATAAAGGAGCATAAAAGTGATATTGAGAAAGATACATAAAACAACGAACTCAAAGGAGGACAAGGACAATACAAAATTATAATTTTATAATTTTAATTATAAGGACTTTAGATTAACTCTGTCTTGCTTTCGTGTATGTGCAGACCAGTTTTATAATTTTAAGATATCAAATTTTCAGCAAGTACATCATAGTATTGCATGTATGGATTTCAAATCTTCGGCATCTTAGAATGAAGGCTATCCTGAACAGGTTTATATAAAGCGAAAGAAACCTTGGGAGAAACCACAATAGAAGTTATTATTTTTTTTTTTTTTTATTAAGTAGTTTTGAGCTATTAAGATATATATTCGTTTTAGCTGAACCGTATGTATTTTGCGGAAATATATAAAATAATTGCCGTTTCTCTCTATGCATACATAGTTATATAATGTTGTATGGATATTTCTACGATCATGTCCAAAACATAAAGCTTTCAATTTAGTTTACGCATATATTAAAATTTCTTTGAAAATTAAAAGCTTAAAAGTTACTGAAAATTACAAAAAAAAAATAATTTTTAAGACTTTAAAATAATATAAAAAGGCTTTAATTCATTCAAAGGCTTCCCATGCATCTAAGAAAACAATTCAAATATAGCCAAAGCAGACAAAAGGCCGATGGTTCCAGAATTCGTTTTATGACATACTTCGGAAACCGCAAAGTAGGCACACTGAATACTTGTACTTGCTTCTATATTAAATCACAGGGAGCTCATTAAAAGCTCATTAAAACAAGCAACTGTCATTTTTCAAGTACTTTATTGCCAAATTAAAAGTCGGTTAACTTTAACATTTGCGTTGACGGAAACTTACTAATAGGATTAAAGGTCACTAACCCACTAGGCTTAGTCGTGTTACGGATTCATTCAGCCTCAACCTTTAGACGAGCCCACATGAAATGTTACAGCACTGAATAAGGATATGTTGTAAAGGAATGCAATTATGTATTACTGAGAAATTTAAAAATCTGAAGAAATTTTATTTTCTTGTTTCATTTGCTCTAAAATGACGCGACACTGTAGTGAAACATGCATGAAAACTATGAAGGCTGTTCATAAAAGGCAACAAAACCTCAGTTGGCGTACATTTAGATTTTCATTGAATAGATAAAAACTTTTGTTAAACCAATAAATTTGCGTGATCAGGGAATATTTTCTGATTTATCTTTTAAATAAATTAGAATTTTATGCGGGCATGAGTAGAAATAAAAATTAAATAATTAAATGTTTATTATAAGTAGGCCGAAAATGAAAAGAACATGTTAAATTTTTATGTTTAATACATAAAAAATTAATTCCTTTCATTTTAATTATCAATGCTATCTTATCTTTAATCGCAGCCTGTATTAATTTGTTTTAAAAAGTTGTAGATTCATTTTGAATATTTTAATTAAATTTACAAATATTTAAAACTTCAACGCAAATGTTTTCAGGATATAAAAAATTTTATCAAATTAGTATTGAAGGACGACGTCCTTAGAAAGTGAATGTGGTTGATTTGCATTTGTAAAGTTGGCTTAAATCAAAATAATAACAAGGGCTCAAAAATTAATTTTAATGTATTCATTTTGTTATACCAATTTCTCATTGGCCTATATGCTGGCAACTCTGGCTGAAGTTATAACAACCCTTTTCAATTTTCCGTGAATTGTAATCAAATTTAATAATTTACCAGTTCTTAAAAAGAATGAAAAAGGATTTGTAAAACCGTTTTGCAATGTCTTCGCAAGGACATACAAACCTCTTTGGCAACAAGCCAAAGTTTAAGCAATGCAAGGCATTGGAAGGCTTTTTATTTCCATACAACAGATTGTACTTGTTGGCGAACATCAAATACTTCGACACCTCACTGTTGAGCCACCAGGATTATATGGCAAAAGTGAAATACATTAGCAACGTCACAGTTTATTGGAGAAGATCGCTTAAGGGTAACAGAGACCCCGTGTAATGAACTAAGTGTTTTAAATATGGCCATGACAGTAACAACTGCCGTAAAGTCCAAGTGTGACTGTGCTTGTTTGTACACGCTACAAATGCGCCAACATTGCTTACAAATCCGTAGAAGAATGGCTGTGAACCTTTTCAAAACTCATTGAGAGCTATTGCCATCTCGGCGCAAAAGATTTCAGTACAGACGATGCTTATTTTGTCTCATTGCACTGGCACAGACAAGTTAAAGCAACACAGTCGGCAGCATTCCAGTTCGAGTGTATTTTTCCAATATATTATTTAATCAATGTGAATTAGCGCACAGCGGAAGTATCTCTTTCTACAGAGAGTTATTAGGGCAGCTTACAATCCAATATGTATTTTCCTAATAGGATTTAAAATGATGGGCTTGGAAAAACTCTTCCCCTTTTTTTTAAATTCAAAGTCACTTGTACGGAATTCTCTAGCAATATCTGAAGCCGTTAGCATATAGTTAATATTCAACTCAACATTTTTTTTTGTAAAATCCCCATCAAATTTTCTAAATTTTTAAGAAACTTCTTAAGGTTTGAGGGTACTGTGTTATTTAACCAAGTTGACTTTTAAGATAATAAATTTAGAATTTGCATGCGACAGATAATAAATATTTTCGCGGAAGTGCATTACAAAAACATATTTGAAATATCGGCAATTAAAAAAATTCTTTATTGACTCAGCCATCTGCATCTTAATGAGTTACACATTCCTTTCAGCACACAATGAGCCGAAGAAGAAAAAGGATAATTTTTTTTCAGGCTTCAAATGATTGGCAATTATACTCTTGTAACAATTATGTAATTCTATCACTTAGAATTTACTATCCATAAGGAAAATTTGACAAAAGGAATGACAATACGAGTACAATGAAAGCAGGAAAGAAAATAACGACCATGAGAAAAGTCAAGTGTAAAGTAAAGGAAAATTCAAGTGGTCGCAAACAAGGACGTTGAAAGGCAAAAGCTTTACAGTGACTTATTAATGACTACTTAAGCGAAAGACGAAAAAGTGAACAAACGTCTCAATGAATGGGTAACGAGCATTGCGCATGGTTGTTTATTCGGCCAACTACCCAGCAACAACTGAGCAGGAAGTTGCACTGGGAATCAATTAAATTTTCAATAATACAAATAATTAAGTAATAAACCGGATGTAGTAGAAAATGCGACAATTAAACACTGAATCCACTTAACGATTTTGTGCCACAGGCCATTATCGTCTTCACTTGAACATTCATCTGCACGGACATCGCAATGCTAAAGCGAATTCTGAAGCATATAAAGCATTTAGCTGTAATAAGATGCCGGAACATTCGCATTGCTTTGCATCAATGTTTTGCTGGGTTACTTGAAATGTTTAAAGTGAACGCAAGTTTTCAGAAAGGGGGCAAAATATTTGCAACTTTTTGAGTCATTGCCAGTTAAAGCTGAAATATAACCATTTAGCGTTAAGGTGACAAGCACTATGAATCATTTCACTGTTAAAAATTACTTTTACGTGTAGAATATTATGCATAGTACAAGCAAGGGGTAATAAAAATAATGTGGTACTTTATTGTACTCAAGTATGGGTGATTCATTTACATCGAATGGAAACAGCAAACAACGAAAATGCCTCATATTTCATATATTTTTGTTATTTATGCTGTCAAAACAGGAGAAACCTTTCGATTTGGTATTACTATTAAATTTTTAAGTGATTGGACTGTCACATGTTTTTCTAGTTCGAAGAACTTTTACAAATTAAAGTAACATGGCACGATTGTTTTATTTCACACGCAAATTAGTCGAGTAGATGTGCAACGAAATCCCATGGAATCAATACAGCATATTCCATTACCCTTCAGGTATAATGCAATGGCCTACACCTTTTGTATATGCATACATTGTTGTTTGGAAAGCTTTCGGCTTGAACGCATGAAAACTCTCATGATCTGGACAGGTATCGAAGCCGCAACATACAGAGGTTAATGACCTTCATCACCTATCGGGTAATCCTAATGATGAGTTATTGCCAATATAAACACACACAATAGAGACAACTCTCAACCATCAATACTATGCCATTCGCCTGCGTAATCGGGAACAAGTCCTCTGAGTTCATACTTCTTGGAAGTATGGATTATTCAGCAAATAGTCCATAAAAGAGATTTTGTATTACGGCATCGATTCAGACTAACATCATCATATCGATATCCCTCTCGACAGAGTCTATTATGGCTATTTAAAACCGTCCTACCAGCTTTATATAGATACCTATTTCTACTGGTAGGGCCACGCTTATAGCATATGATTCTACATATAGGAAACAGCACTCTACTTCAATAAAAAGTATGTAAAATTTCAAGCTCATCAGAGTAATATTAAAGCAATCATCATTAATGGAAGAGCACGAACTTCCAGTACATCGTACGCCTGATATCATCAGTAGTTATGGAAACGGTACCATTGTCTTTCATAGTATCTTCTGCCACGAGACTTGTTGTAACGTGATCTCGATACCTGAATGCTCTTTAGTGTTTCATTTCGTTCGTACAATACTTGTTACGTGTAGAATATTTAGTAGCAATAAACACCCAACATTGCCACCTGTTCTTCGCACTATACTTGCATAACAATGGCAGACTCTACTGGTGCATCAAAAGCCACCACACCGTGGAAATTAAATTTTTAAATGCAAGTAATTATTGACAAAATTCAATTAAGTCTCTGTCTCCTTGCAAATGCCAAAGTGTTCAGGTCAGATCATTTACTGCCTCCTTGACAGTTAAACTGTTCCCTTGACTGAATTAATTATCACCATAATTCCACCTCCGTAGGCGAATGAATAATGCATAGCCTCTTAAACCGGAGGTAGCGGATTCGTTTCCTGCCTAGACCCTGTGTGTTTTCCTGCGGACAAGCCGAAAGCTTTGCAAATTGAGTTAGTTACAAAAAAAAAAAAAAAAAAAAAAATAATAATTGCCAGGAACACAAGTTATTTCCTGCTTATTACTGCGTTCGCCTCTATTAAGCATTTTTAGCTTTTGCTCAGGCACAAGAACAAAATACACAATTTTCTTAAAAAGTTTTTAAAAATAAATCTCTGTCGTACTTATAAAGGCTTAAAGAAATTAAAAAATTAACTCGATATTTTTATCCCAAATTAGCATTTTCTGATAAAAAAAAAAATATATACACATATATATATGTATATATTTTGAAAGCTTGTCCTTAAACTGGGTTCGAAACAAGAAAATGTTTTGGGAAAGTTTGAGTTTGTTTTGTGAATGGAAGCAAAAGAGAAAAATGGAAAAGCATACTTTTATCTCTAGTGGTTTCCGATTCAGAGCAATAAAAATGAAGTTTTGCTTTATATTTTCTTTTACTTCCCCCTCGTGGCTTTGTCCACGTTAACTGTCTTCAGTTCTTGCGTTGAAAACGTCGCAAGAGGATAAATAACAATAAAGTATGTAAAAGAAATTTCTGAGAAAATGTTCACATTATTAAACGAGTTTTTCTTTTTGGATTTTACAAAAAACATTTGTAAAATAAAATATATATATATTTTTTTTTTTATACTGAAATTTTTAATTTATTGCGAAAGCCTGAATAAAAAAATTAAATAAAAATTTTTATTACGGTTACTCTTGTATCTTGTCTTTACATTTTCACTCTTCACGAAGACGGAAATTTTTATTCTGCTTAAAGCTTAGCAAGTTTTCACGAGAAGGTACTGAATGCTGCTCGTTAGCTCAAAGATATAATTTGTCATAATATTTGCAAAGTACGTGGCGTATTTAAAGTGTATACACATTTACTTGCCTCACGATATTAATTACAATGAGCACGTCAAAAAATTTATTTCATATGCATCCAGTTTACCTTAGAACCTCAAATTATGCCGCCCCTTAAATTACCAACAATTTTCAAACAAGTGAGACACATACATACATACGCACATACATGCATGCAAACACACGTAAATATATACCCAACTTCGTTTGTTTGTTGAAATTGGCAATTATGGGCGGCAAAGCGCTGTGCAGCTTTCCAATGTATTTTCCTTATGATGGCCGCATCACTTAATTGGAAATTACACAGAGATGGCTTTGCTTCGGCAAATGTTAATTGGAAATTGCTTGAAAAATTTTTCACATCTAAAAAGGATGCCGCTCGAAAGCATCTTAATTTACTACATTTAATCTGGAGCAAATAAAATGGAAATAATTTAAAGTATTTCACGAATTTCTCAAATATTTTTGCGATTTGCTCTTGTAAAATATCTGTTACAGTAAAGCTTAGCTATAACGAATTATTCCCACAAATATTCGTCCTTATAGCTTACTTGCCCGTAATGAATTCCGATTAGGAAATATTCTTTTTTCGTTTCCTCGTTGTTTCTTTTTCTTTTTTTCTTTTTTTTTTTTTCATTTTACAAAACCTCAAATTTTTAATGGCGGGAACGTAAAAAAAGTTTCATAAAAGTTATTATAAAAACAAAACATATTTACATAAATTTAATTTTTAAATTATTTTTTTATCAAAAAAAAAAAAAAAATAATAATAAAAAATACGGCGGCAATAACAGAGTAAAAATATAAAAATATTTCATTGCTAAAATAAAAAAGTTTGTTAAGACTTCTGTCAGTTTCCTCATTCATGTTAATTTCCTATTTGGTTTTACAAGAGCCTCTGCGCGTTGCTCTTTTTGATGTCCACAAAACGAAATGTTTGTCATGCAACTTTACTAGTTTCAAACCTTCAAAATTGCTTTTCTTTTCATCATCCAAGTGAAAACATGTGACTAAAAGCTTCGTGTACATTGTACTCGTGCCCTTTTCTCTTCCTCTTTTATCCATCAGCTTAAAACCCGGCCGGCAAAATTTCAACTAACAATCAAGAAGATCCCTCTTTACTCACAGCCAGCAAGTAACCAGAACAGTATCAAGGCCGTCAAGAACTTGTCTAATGCATCACTACTCACTCATATCGTGAAAGCGATTAATCTCCTGTTCCCTTGAAGGTTCCTTCGTTTCAAATCCAAAATTATTAGCGCACTTCAATACAACTCTTTAGGATTTCCTCTTTGGATTGACGGGTTGAAGAAAAACTCGAAATTGGAAAATTATGCTGCAAATCTTAGAAGTTTTAATGATTTTATATTTGGATTGATGTTCGTGCTAACACTGTATTTAAGATGAAGTATTTGCTGACATTTGCCACTTCCATTAGAGAAGTAACACATACAGATGCTTCGTTAAATGATAGTTTTTATTGCTGTCATCTGCACAGCTATTGATGATGATTGCCATGGTAATGGATACTGAGCCAGAACATAATTAATGGGTGTAGTTGCAACGTCATTAAATTCAATGTTGATGTGCCCGTAGCGTAAGGAAATACAAGTAGGGAAAAAGCAAGTGGGGGCTTCGGCCAGGGAACGGCATTTGTCAAGCAATAACATTATGAATACGGTTTCGGCGGCTTTTGTTCATTGTTCGTTTATTTAATTGAATCAAATTACGGGCCTGCTCTATTGCGTTTACCACGATTTGGCCTCGTAATATGCAATGCGGCAGGCAGCCCATCAAGTAAACTACATATATTAAATCCAATAGACCAGCATAAGGAGATTTGAATTAGTTATACAAAATGATACAATTCATTCATTCGGTAATAAAAAATTTATTCCAAATTCATTGCATTTACAGGTGCCGCACGATAATGATAATTTCTAATACAAGAGGACATCAATAAATCAAAGGAACAAGAATTCCTTAATCTAATGAAAGAACAATGAAAATGAAAATTATGTTTGATTGCAAAAGTGTGATATTCCAGATTTTATATAATTTTTTATACTCCCAACGAAACATTTAATAAATTTGTAAGGAAAAAAACAAAAATGATAAAATTTTGAGAAAATTCGTTAATCTGCAATATTTACTATCATGCACCTGCACAGCACCTGCCCTCCATATGAATCTTAACTCCGTTGGAATACTTATAATCTGTAATATACAGTAATACTGTAATATATATGTAATACTTTATGGCACCGTCATTTGGACAGTGATTCTCCAGTTCGTACTTGACTTGCTGGTATTCCCTTTTAGGAATGTCTCTTTTATTATATTGATTGCTGAGAAGGTTAATCACTTCATGGTATGATATTACACAGTTGTGTGATTTAATTTATGACAGCTAGCATTTAGTTTTGGCCGTCCGGAGGGGCCTAAGTGCATATGCATTGAAATTAAAATTATTAAATAAATTATTATTTTGTGAACTTTTCACAAAAAAGCACAGTATGGGGCATTTTTATTTGCAGTAAATGTAATCACTGATTTGGATCGTAAAATGTCGATGATTTCCAACGAATGAAGAGCGCCTACTTTTCACCCTGTGGATGGATGTTGGAATAAGCATTTTATGTGAGAATATGGGAGTATGTATATTGAAATTAAAACTGGCTTACACTACGAAAATAAAAATATTCCGAATTCGTGTTCGAAAATTGCATTGTATTTCTCGCTAAGTACAATCTATCCACTGTCAACCAGGACTAATTACAGCGCGGAACCCAATAAGGAACATTTACTGTAGCAGGTGTCGCCAATTATTTGTTCGAACTCAGTACAAATTTGCCAAAAATATTTTAACAATTTTGGCAAAAGTTTTCAAGCCAATTCAATATTGTCTGAACCATGAAGAGGCACACAGTTGAGGATTGCATTAGAATTTTTAAGGCTTTTAGGAAAATAGGCATTCATATAAAAGTGGAATTCAAAAAAAAAAATATTTATCAGTCAAGAGAATTGTGCGGCTTATGTGTAGGTGGCATCATCATGTTGTGCTTCTAGGAAAATAAGGTCGGCCAAGGAGTTACACAGAAGTTTGTCACGAAATGATAATAAGCTTTTTGTGAAACTTGCAACTTGCCAGCGGGGAAAAAGAAGTTTTGCGCAAGAAATTGAGTGATCATGTGATGTCATGTCCCGACGATGTTAATTAGCTGCAGCGATCATTTAACTTGACATCGTTGGATTTCTATATTTCGGCATATTTAAAAGCAAAAATGTACGTCAGGACTAAATATATTGTACTCAATTATACTCATCTATCAGAGTCATTGAATATATGAATCATCGCATGAGCATACATAATTGTCATAAAACCTTCTGTCATAATTAAAAATATTAAAAAAATTTTATAAAACATTTCATATTATTTACAAGAAACATCGAACGTTTTAACATCGTACGAAAAGCATGTGAGTGCTTTTCTAGTCATGCTTTTACAAAAGCTCATTTAGAGGAATTATTGAAAAATTTTTTCTTCACAATATATTAAATTAAAGATGAAATTCATTACAACCAGAATATTCCAAAACTAGAGAACGCTTATAAAATGCAACTGAACACTGCTGGGAAAACTGTTGCAACTTCCGGTTATACATATATGTTATTTGAACTTCCGGTTATATACGTTATTTTCTAGCGTAGATATTGTTGATGAAATTATTGCACATTGCTTAAAGTCCACACAACTATTAGAAGCTTCAGCGTAATTAGTCTTACTTGGGGCTTCAAAATATAATATTGGAAAAATTAAATTGTGGAAAATGTTGCAACTTCCGGTTATACATATATGTTATTTGAACTTCCGGTTATATACGTTATTTTCTAGCGTAGATATTGTTGATGAAATTATTGCACATTGCTTAAAGTCCACACAACTATTAGAAGCTTCAGCGTAATTAGTCTTACTTGGGGCTTCAAAATATAATATTGGAAAAAAAAAATTGTGGCATTTTCTGTATTCTCATATATTCCATATTGCCTTGTACAAATGATGTATCTTTTTAGCGTTCCTGTCAGAAATTTTGTATTAAAATCGACTTTTCAATTTATTGCTCTTTACCAAATGTGGCATGTCGTTTAATAACCATTCCAACTTACGCAAATGCGTACTTTCTCAAATATGTTGTGGAAATCGGCGTGTATTGTGTATGTGTTGAATAAACGCAATGAATGTGAACACATTCCTCCGTCTACTTAAATGTGAGTGCATTTCTTTTATTATTTGTTTTTAATATTTTTTTTGTGATTCAGTCAACGACATATGAGTATAACATGAAAATGGAAATTATTCTTTCGCTTTCCTACAAGTGACATAAGCATTTACATATAAATATTCATACATGCTCGTATATGTGCATGGCATGCACCTACAGGCGTATGCTCACATTTACGTTTTCTGAAGAGAAAAATTCATGCACTTATGCCAAGTGAAGGTTTTCCAAAGCCATTAAAATATTCTTTATAATACAACAAGACGGTGGCACATGGCATACAAGCTGGATTACAATGGAATTACTGCGAGACCTCTTTCCACAACAAGTTATTTCAAGAAATAGTGATGTTGATTGGCTGCACGGCCCCGCCCATTTGACTGTTCCAGACTTCTTTTTGTACGGAGACGCTTGGACAACTCAAACCAAATATTGGTAATGAAATTAATGAAATACCACGTGCAATGTCCTCAAAGAGTTCGCATTTGTAGCGCATACTGTGTTCCATTGATAATTGCCGACATTACATAAAAGATTTGTCAATATAAGATATTGATAAATTGTATTTCTGTTGAAACAATCTAATACGTATACAAATTACTTAACTTGGATTAGCCAGTTAGTAACCACATAATTATACTTGATGCCATTTACAAATATCACTACGCACCTGTTATATTTTACGAGGCCATTCGTAAATTGTTGCCAAGCATAGATCAATTGACGAAGAATGAGTTTTAAATGAAATTACACGTGAATAAAACTTTTTACACTTTCTCTATTAAATATTAGTGTTAAACTTAAATAATATTGGGTACCTACTATGTAGGCTTTAAGCATGTAGTAAGTAATTATATTATTGAGTATAGAATATCCTACTATGAAGGCTTCTTTATTTCATAAAGCAAATATGGCTAACCAAACTTTATTTTATTATTTTATATATCAATAATAATAATAATAATAATTACTGTAATGACAAATTCAGCGCAGAGAAAATTGCTTCTTACTTCACTCGACAACAATTTTATTTTTCCTTCGTATCCGATGCCAATTTGCGACTGGCTTTTTCTCTTTTTTTCTCTCTTTTTGCTGCCGCAAAATGTGTATTAAAAAGGTGAGCATAATGAGTCAGCTGATCGATCAAATTTCGCTCTGACATTCTATATGTTTTCTTCTTAAGTTTTACTTAAATTTAAGGCATTTAAGGCACATACCTGTGTACCTATAATACTCCAGCTCGTTGTGCTGTTATATAGTAAGAGTACTAGTTCAAGCTTGCAGAAGTAAAAAAATTTAATTAATTATTAATTAATTATTATTTATTAATTATTTCTTTTATTTTAGCCTCTGCAGCTCTCTGTGTGCTTCATAGGGCTTCATGGTCAAACGTCAAGTGTGTCGCTTATATTCTAGTTGTGAAAAGCTAAGTCTAGTCATCTAAAAATATTTTTCATATGCGTCCTTAATACTTAACATTTCGTAACATTACGTTTGCTGAACTTAACTTGGCTTAACATTTTATAGCGAGATGAATCGCACAGTAATATTTATTAACTGTGTCATTATATGATGAATTAGAGCGTTGGGCAAGTGGAAGTACAGGCGAATCTGGATCATGCTACAACAGCTCTTCCCTGAAGTAAGACCATCGAGGAAATAAATATCGCTACTTCGATGGAAATAAAAGTCTTTGGAGCTTTTGGTTTTACAAAAGGATATTTGTAATATCCCTTGTCGAATGGAAACATCTCAAATAAAGAAATAATATTAAATAAACCAAAAAAAAAAAATTGTTTGGCTGAATTCACTGTTTATATGATGAAGAGTTTGTTCGAAATTATAATGCTTTTTAAAAGTTCTATAATTATTTTTGCAGCACTTTTGAATTTCTTTCTATCACATTTTCAGATGACTCTTTGCAAGAGCGAATCACTTAATTATTATCCTGTTTTTAAAATCATTTTAATTAGAAAAGAAACTTTCGAAAAGTATCTGTCTGGTACTAATATGTGCATTTATTAGAAGCCTACACGTTCTTAAAGTAACTTCTGGTTCTACAAAAATTAAATAAAGTTCTAAAAATAAAAACGAGATATAATCAAAATTCATCAGTTTCCAAAATACAGCAAACGAAAAGAAAAAATTAAATTTAAAGTCAGTTTTAAAAAGCACACAAAACTGGTGTATTCGACAGTGGCGAAAGTCAAAGAAAGGAAATGAAAACAAAAACTCAATTACAGCCTTTCCATGTTGCATCTTAGTTTTGGTTTCCGTTTGATTAAATCTGAAATGTTGTACAGCATTTTGTGACAAGTGCACTTGTAGTGTTTAAAAGTAAAATTTAATTTTGCAATATGATTTTCCTCAAGCATTGCATGATGCACAGGTTCGTGGCGCATACATTTGAAAATTCTTTTTTTTTATTTAATTTAGTTTTGTAATTGAAAAGAAATAAAATCAATAAAATAAAAGTAAGAAACAAAATTTGGTCCTCTTCTGTGTATGGCGTAATGGAAAAATTGCTAAGATCGGTTGGGGATGTAGGTGATACACCAACTCCTTCTTTTCGATGCAGTAGGATTTCTATCGCCTTTTTAAGCATTAATTAATGAAACAATGTTTTGTCTTTATTTTCTCTATTTTTTTAAAAAATATTAATAAAAAATTACGTTGTTGGGGTTTTCAACTTTTGATTTCAAACTAAATTAATAAAGTTTATTTTGGGCTCACAATGGAATCATGTACAGATGGACAGAGCTTAATAAATTTCCCTTCTTATAAGGATTCAATTAATAATGAACTGCGGAATAGTATAATAAAATTTATTTGGTGTTCGTGTGTATCGTGTGTTGGTGGCAGAAATAAATATTAAGAAAAATGGCTACCTCTCCTTGATGAAGTAGAACGAGGATTTTAGGGTAGCCACAAGTAGCAGCTTCGACAGCGGGGATTTTTCTCTTCAAGAAAAATGGGCCTAGTTTGTCATGCTATGGCGTAGACAGTGTGCCCTAATGCAACCCATACACGATACAACCTAAGCAGGTTGTAATCAAGATTGTAACGTGCGAATACTAATTAAAAATGGTAGACACAACTGAAATGAAACTAGAGCACAGTTCTACGATGAATTATTTAATGATAGCCAATATCAGTAAATTATATGCAATTAAAAACAGTTTGTTGAAGTCTTATTTTTTAAAGTTTATTAAAAATCTTTTAGATTAAACAAAATTTGAATGTCAATAAATATTTAATTTACTTTAAATAAATAATGAAAATACTAGAAAGGGAAGTCTTGTAGAACAATTAAGCTTTCAATTGTTTTATTGCTTCACAAAATTTAAGCTTAATTTGTTTTGCTTCATGGGATACGTGTTTCCAGCTGTAAATTGTTTGCAAAATGAAATTGTACTAAGAGGTTTTATCGTCTGTGGGCACAAAACGGAACTTGATTACTAACCGAGTTGTACCAACGGTTGTATCGTGTATGGGTTGCATAAGCATGAAAATGGTTCTTCTGAGTTGCACGAGCGACGCTGTGACCTCGCTTACCGACTTTTCAATAAACTGCATGCATTACCCTTCTTTCCCAAAAATGCTACGATGCTTTCACGATGCTTCCTAATAAAGTCGTTTGAGTTAGAGAATAAAAAATTCGTTTTATTTTCTAACATGGCTTGTAAGTGAGATTATAGGAAACAAACACTAATCGAAAGAGGATGAGGGAAACGAAATGACATAGAAACATCTTGGAAAGACGTTGAAAAGCTTTGCTTTTCTTTATAGAGGAATATGTTAACATCTTCATGTAAGTGTACATCGGCTAGAAGGCAAATAGTTGGAAATGCAACAGTTGCACTAAAAATGCACCCAACAGTTAATACCGCTTATATTTTACTTTGTATGTGTGCTTTAGGTTTCTCGCATACTCAATGACTTCAATATCGTTTACTTTTCATCTTCAAAGTAATATTCCTACTAAATTTTTCAAGGCATAAAGAGTTATTAAAAATTCATATATTCGTTTCTATAGTATTTGAAAATGTTTCTGTGTTTCTGTGGAGCAGTGTGCCAAACACCATTTATGAACAAAATTAAATCACATTTTTGTTTCCACAAACTTCCAGCGAAGCCAACTACTTACAACACGAATTTCAGCTGCTAGGAAGCAGTTGCAAATGACAAAATTGCCACGTGTCAAACACACGCTGCCTTAAAATGTTCTTTAGTAGAACAATTTGGAAACAAATGTAACTTTTTAACATTTCAGTATTTCAGCTTTTAACATGTAAATGGTAATTTTCGATTTTTGCCGCTTTTTAAGCATTAAGGAAGAAATTACACAAGCAAGAGTAATTTAGCTTTTTATGTCTAAATGAGGTATTAAAGGGGAAGTTATTTACAGCGAAATTCTAATCGCTTTGATATATGCATGAGCACATACAAAGACATTCTTTGATCATACAAAACTTTCCAACGCATTAAGAAATAAAGTTTAATTTAAAACTTTTCATTTAGGAAACAAAAACCAATTTTTATATTTAATGCATTAACGTTTTTCATTTATTACCATAATAAAACCATTTATTACCGTATGAGGGGAGCCGAACTCAAAAAAGTTATTTCACAAAAAAATATTTTCCCTCCTTGCTGGGAGGGAAAGAGCGGTAAACACAGTATAAAATCAGGTGAAATAAATACGTTCATATCATATAATGTAAATATTTATATGTGTGTGAGTGTGTGTGCGTGTGTGTGTTTGCAGGAAAGCAATTCATACAATTCGTGTTTTTTGGAAAATGTGTAATGTGTCTCGCAGATATCATGCATAAATTTCATCTGGTAGCGGAAGCATTTTCAGCCCGCTAATACGAGTACATTTGCCAAAATTGGTCCTCTATGTATTCAAAAAAAAAAAAAAAAAAAAAAACTCCGAATTCAAGAAATGAACAATAAATTCGCAACGAAAAGTTCGTTTTAATAAGCGCGCCTTCAGTGTGAAAGTCGTCTATCAACCAAAACCAACATCAAGTTGAAGTAATTCATGAAATCTATTAGCACTTGTACTTCTTAACTTCATAAGCACATTTTGTTGTTTTGCTTTGTGGAAAAGAATTGTATTGTAGTGTGGCAAGTTTACGAGAAAAAGTATGAAATACTTGTATGAGAATGCTGAGTTAATTTGGAAGGATTTCAACTTGTTGCTCACTTAATAGATATTTAAACTTTTGCCAAATATACTATGATGGTATATGTGTACTCGTATGTATGTGTACACACATCCATGTATAGACAATATGGTGGTCTATGAAATATAATCGTATGCATTTGGTATTATAAAATTGTTCCTTTTGAATTTTGCATCTGTTCTTAATGCACTAAATACGGCACTTCAGTCATTCTCGATGGGCCAGAATAAGTTCAGGTTAGTTAATTTATTCTTTCTTTGCAGAGGTAATGAATGTTGGTCAGAAAAGAGTTTTGATGCTTTTGCAAATGGCGCAAAAGTATAGGAGAAAACGATTTCGTTTTCACATGATTAGGAACCATTACTATAGTCTTTTCCATACAAAAACGGACCAAAGGTTATATATATAAAATGGTTTGTAATTTGTACAATCTCCTTTGCGAATATACATAGCATATATACATATATTCTGAATTCTAATCAGAAGGGCAGTTGATTATGCCGCTATTAGGTATGCGATTGATACGAAATCTTATTCGATCACGTCTACGACGGTGTGGCGCCAGCAATAGACAAAGAACGTTTGTAATGCCATACACACAATTGGTCGACTTCATACATGACTAATTTTATTAATAGGAAGACATACAGCCACTGTAAGAAAGGTATGGAATGGGTGTTTATTTTGGAAAAATATAGTTCTTCTCATTTTATTTGGCAATCGCAAACTCGAAAATACTCGAAAAAGAAAATCACACCCAAAAGTTAAAAATCTTGTTACCCGCGTGATTTTAAAAACATTTACGATTTCAAATTATATATAATTTTAAATTTAGCCCAACCCTATAAATCACTTATAAGTTTATATGAGCACTAAGCGATATGCCTATACTTCAAATACAGACTGTAAACCATTGTGTCGTTTTGTTGTAATAACTCGTAATGTAATGAAATCAGATGTTTTTAATAAAATAAATTCGCTGCAAATCGCTGCAAATCGCTGCAAATCGCTACAATTCGCTGCAAATCGCTACAAATCGTTGCAAATCGCTGCAAATTGCTACAAATTGTTACAACTATATATATATATATATCTGAGAGATATATGATTGTCTTCTTATTTCTTTGGTTTCGTCGTTGGATGTGCAATTTGCTCAAGAGGAATCATTGGGCCTTACATTTATGAAACTGAAAAAGGCGTAACGGTAACTGTCAGTGGGGAGCGATACCAGGATAAGATTAATTAGCATGTGGTTTCAATAAGAAGGTGTCATATCGCATACCATTAGGATTGCAATGCAGTTACTGCAAAACCTCTTTCCACAATAAGTTATTTAAAAGAAATCGTAATGTTGATTTGCCACCACGGTCGCCCTATTTGAGTACTCCAAATTTTTTTTTTTGTTGGGATGTCTG
The DNA here is from genome assembly GCA_963402855.1 of Ormia ochracea. NCBI lineage: Eukaryota > Metazoa > Arthropoda > Insecta > Diptera > Tachinidae > Ormia > Ormia ochracea. The sequence continues at coordinate 58,549,924 of OY727105.1, read as the reverse complement.
AGAAGCAAACTTTGTGCAAAAAAGCAGAAACGCTAGAAAAACGCAAAAACAAAATTTTCGTAATGAAAATATCCGCGTGAAATATGTGAGAATGTAATGAAAAATGTCCTCCAAGGAGCACGCATTTGTGAAGCGAACAAAAGTGACCCTTTACCTGATATTGTATATCATACCATAAATCTCATATTAGGAACACTTTCGAAGACTGTATACTACTAGATGGGTACTTCCCTGTAACTTGCAATTATAAACTATACAAAATCACGAGTTTTCGTATGACTCCAGGAGGCATCGAAATAAGGTTTCACCCTTCAATGTAATTAACTGAAATTGAAATAGTAAAACTACAGCATATTTTGACTTTTGAAGGTTTTGAAGGTTTCTTCGACCACAAGAATCCTCGGAATACGACAAAAAAATCTCTTACATGCAACCCATTTACTTCTGGTTGCTATAAATTAAGAGAACCATTTCTTCTCTTTCAAAGTGTATAACTTCCGGAATTGATGCAGTTTAATAATGGCAATGTAAGGATGATTAAAAATTCATGATATGACATGTTGATTTCCAACTTTTAATCATCATCCGTTTACTTAATTATGTAAATATTTACGTACATCGAATGACTTTATTTATTATTATTTATTAATTGATTTTTGCTTTAAAAGATTTTTTTATATTTGTCAAGGCTTCATCATGTTTGCTGTAATCCTTCAGTAGCAGCCAAATAATAATTATTTTTTTTTTGTTTGTGTGTTTTCAGGAATTTATTTTTATGCAATTCGAATTATAAAAATGCCGATATATTAAATTGAAATAAAAATAATTATAAATACAGTCATATAAAAGTTTTAAGTAGTTCTTATCAAAGCATTTTCGAAAAGCACCGCAGGCAAAACAGACAGATAACTTTGACCGATAAATCGGTATTCTTGTCTTCAATGGGAGCTGAAATGGAGGAGTTAGAGGTTTTGGGGGTGAAGTTAGCTGATGGTTAGCTGATTAATTTTGGTAACGTAAATTCAGCCAGCATTGCTTAATAGCGGTCCTTCGAAAGATAATGCTAAACAATCAATTTTATTGGATGCAACGATGGTTTTGTTGATTAATTGTCCTGAACGGAAAAAGCCCTTCGCAAACCGACTTATTTCTTTCATATAAATTTCTTTAATGCGGAATCCTTGCATGGACATAAAGGATTCATGACTACTTCCAAAATCTTTCGAAGCAAATATTTATGTATATAGTATGTGTAACACAGATTGCTCAGTTGTCAAACTACAGCTATCGATATCTATAATTCTTATGTATTTTACGAAAATAATGTTTATTAGATTTGATATAATATATATATATATCGTTATAAGTAAAAATGCCAAATGGCATCAGATTTCATCAGAAGAGGACATAACACATGCTGAGTCGATGATCAAGGGATTACTTAGGTAATAGATGGCATAGGTAGAGATACGTTGGTTTTTTAAATATGTATGGGAAGTGAAGAAAGCGACCACTTATTTTCCAATACGGGTATATTGAATGTTTTATAAGATCATTATTGTCTGATGGAATACAGAATGAAATTCGTGCCATACTTACTATTCCCGTTCCACAATACTCTCAAAACAAAAATTTAAAATTTCATAATTTTTGATAAAAAAAATTTTCTGAATTAATTATTTCAAATAAAGGCGAGAACGAAATTTTCTCCTAATTTAGAACTAAATATTATTCGAAAGACTCTGTCATATGAGAAAACAAAGTTCTACTAGACTTGCCTTTCTAGTATTTTCATTATTTACAAAGTATGAAATACCCTCGTCCGTTTGATATAGGCGATGAAAATTCTATATTTATTTGCGACCCTATAAAGTATATATTGTGGATCCTTATAAGAAGGCGAGTTGATTGAGAATTGACCGTCTGCCCTCTTTTTTTTTCTTGCTGCGCCAATCGGGTTTAAGTTTATTCTAAAGTCAAAAATTCTGAAACCCATCTGCTTCCATTTTCTTCCGATTTTTCCAATGTGAGAATCAAAATTTCATGCGTTTACAGTTAAAATAAAAATATGTCGTTGAAACCGCAACAGCTATCAAATGAAGGACAAGCACATCACTTGGCTCGCAGCCAAAGTTGATGAGTTTTGCATTAAATTATTAACCGAACCCAACCAAAACGGATCAAACCGGGAGACTTGTGTCTTGTGGGTTTTTAATTTACGAACACTCTTGCACGGATTGGTGGATGAGTTCGTTGATGTTTTGTTTGGAGTGTGTGTGTGTAAGCATGAACGTATGAAGGCATGGTTTTTTGAAGTATGTATGTGGGTTAGTATGTGTGTACTACATATAAACTTTTAGAGATTTGCAGTACGTCTGTATATCATTCCTGCATATGAAGTGTTTTTTAAGCCTTTTTTGTTTGAGTTTTTTTCTGTAATTATTTAAGAAATTCCAAAACGAAATTATGTATATAGTCGTACGTGTGTATGAATGCACGAATAATAATTAGCTCATTAATCTATGCAATATGTTCATAATTCGAAATATGATATATAAAATTTAAGTTCTTCTCTTTGTTCTTTTTCTTTAAGAGAACATATCCATGTAAAACGGTGGTTAAGATTCGGCATAGTCGAAATTATCACTTTTACTGGTTTTGCTAGCAAATAGATATTTTAAACAGAAGAATCTTAAGGTTGGAAGAAGCGTGTGTTTTACTGTTTTCTTATCAAAGCAATTATTGAATGAACTGTTTGCTTCGGGCAGTTTTCTTATGAAAAATTTTTTAACATTATAAATGATTTTATTTTTACACAGATAAAAATAGCATATAGCGTCTGTTGTACAACAATCATAATCACTACTGAAAACTTAAATGTTGTAATTTTCAAACGAGCACCAATCTGGGTTTGTATAGACATTCCAATTGAGTTGCTCTGCTGCTCCAAAGTAAACATTATTTCGGCTACGCACTGCACATCCATTAATTTCCTAATCTGAAGTTTAGCTTCCTAAGTATGCAAATAATTTTATAAAGATTTCTGAAATTCGTGTATACATCCATACAGGCACATTACAGATTAAAAAAAAAAACATTTTCAATAGACGTCAAAGAAGTATTTTCTTATCATTTAAATAACTTTATTAGCAAACAACATTATTGAAAAAAAAAATAATATTTGCTTTTAAAATTTTTTCTTTGACTTCATAAATGCTTTTTTCAAGTTTCTTTGAATTCGTTTACTAAAATGAAAAGTGTAAAGGACTTTGTATCAAGGATTTTCCTTATGCTTTCCTCAGCAGAGTGCAGACAAAACGTTGCCTTAAAAGCTCATAACTTTTGTTATGTCGAGCAGGCGATAGCATACATATGGCAGTCGAAAGGACTTATAAGCGACGTAAAAATAAAAATCTTTTTGAAGATGTTTCATGCTTTCAAGTATTTTTATTTCTTAAAAAGAACAAATTAAGAAGCAATAAATCACGACACTTGAAAATATGTAATAGAAAAAATTTTGCTTCAACTAATTATCTGACTGACAGCCTCTGAAAATTTTTTTTTCAAAAAAAAAAAAAAAAAAAAAAAAATTGCCGGCTCTTGGCTCTGGCCACAGATGACTTTGTTTATATTTATTTCAATAATTTGGTGTGAGAATGGTTTTTCAGAAGGTTCACCGGTAATAAGTGAACAATTACATTTCGGCCACAAAGTAAACGAGTGTGCCAAAAAATATTTAGTTTGGGGCTGATGGAATATTTGATCGCATATCAATATTTCGAGGAATGAATATATAGTATATATAGGCAATTGTATATATAGTATATATATATATAGTATATATAGGTCACTATATTCTGTGGTGTATTAAATAGAACTCGCGACCTCCGGTTAAGTAGGCTGCACATTATTCATTCGCTTACGGAGGCCCCCATTCAATCAATTAATAGATAATACTGATAACGTTCTATCTTTTCAGGGATCATTTCCTGCCCTTCTCGGATGTTTCCTAATTTCATATGTTCAGTATACATTAACATTCTTTAAAAAACCTAAAACCATCAAATGAGAAAATTAAAAATGGTCTACAATTAAACACATCCAAAATTATAAACCGAAAATTCCTCTACCCTACCTGTAAAATTCCCCTGTTACAGTGTTTGTAAGCAATCCCCTCCCAAATTTTTATATTTATTCAGAGATTTAAATGCTTTAAATTTTTGCTAACCACTCAAACTTTTCCTCGTACAATAAATTCTGCATTTTCAATCAGCTTTTCTAACTAATTGCCAAGCAAATTTGCTTACTTTTACACTTCGCACACACACACATTGCTATTGATGGCACTTTTGCATGTGCATGCGTAACGTATAAATATGTATGTATGTGTATTTATGCGAACGAATACGTTGGCCATTATTGATGTCTATTATCGTTGCTCAACTAAGGAAGACTTACTAGTCGTCATGAATTTCAAGATTAATGTATTATTAATGATAATTATTGTGTGCGGTCGTCTATGTAAAGGATGCAAAATGGAAAATGCAGAAAAGACTAGTAATAATGGATGGATGAGTGTATTTCTCTCAAGGAGCATCTGGTTTAGCGTTAATTACATTATTGGCAAATTAATTAAATTACATAATATTTTTAAGTCTCTGATCTTTCTGAATAAATATAAAAATTTTGGAGGTGTTTGTTCACAAACACTGTAATAGGGGATAAATATTTTATATGTAAAAATATTTAGTCAAACTATAAACCACTGTCTCGTTTTACAATTTTGAATTTGTTTAATTGTAATTAATTAATTAAGTTTAATCTGTTTGCATAGACACACTCTAAAGTCAAGAACCATGACGGCATGCAACGTTACTATAAAACTTTGCGGTTAATCCTTTCCTTCGATCTTTAACACACTCTGATTAAATTTCTTATAGAATCCAAATGATAACGGGAAAGGATCTGAGGGGTATAACCCTGAACCAAGAAAGTATTGCACATCATTAAATAAAAGTAAACAGGAAAATACTTCCATTATGCACAGGTAGTGGTAAATTTTAAAGGGAAGAGGGAATGTAAGAAGATCCCTGCTAGGACTAAGAGTTAGACTGTGGGAAGTCTTCATTATATCCAGACTAGCAATAAGAGATAGAACTATACATATAACGGCATATAAAATAAAGGCTCTACTTGAACAGCTTTAATACAACACTATGGGGGATAATATACAGCAACTAAATGCAGGAGGGATAGAGACTAAATGCAAATCCGCGTTCCACATGTTGCTTAAAGTAATTAATAAATTCATCAAAAAGAAATGTTTAAGGTCACATGCGATAGTTATAACAGAAATTTCCATGAAGGAAGGTATACGAACTGGTCACTAGAAACGAATTCACATTGACAATATGTACTCGCATCTGATTACGTATACCCTGTGTCGTTTCTTCTGTAGCAGCACTTTATCGGCGAAATAGAAATAAATAATAAAATACTTCCATTCATATCTGGTGCTGGACATTAGAGACGCTACAAAAGTTACTCTGCTTTGTATATCAATATCAATAAATCAAGTATAATCCCTTTTATGAGTAGAGAGGGCCTCCGTCTCCAGAGTGCTGCTACTCAAAGTTGTTATTCTTCCACAAACGGTACATCGATCTATGCTACCGCATCAAAATTATTCCATTTCCGTCTCGTATTGCCAGTCCGTTCAAAACGATGACTTCCTACAGTATAAAATTTTATATAGTACTAAAGTGTTCCCTAAGAACATGCACTGAACTAAGTCCATTAATTTAAATCCAACATTCATAAAAGCGAAAAATTATATTATAAATTAACATTTTTGGGCGTATATCGCATTAGTAAAGCGCACAACATACGAAATTTATGATAAAGCGAACACAAATTAAAATTTTCAAGCCATAGAATTATTTGGAAGAAGCACCAAAGATATGTGTTGCTAAGTAGTAGCTTAGCAGCGTAACAATATATAACTTGTTATATAAAAAAATGTACAATTTACATTCCTTCATAAGTAATTGGAGATGACGCATATATATCGCTTGTATAAATCAAATTCAACTGTTTGCGTTATAAGTTAAAAAAAATAGGAGCATAACATATCTTTAATTAAATCTATCATATGCTCGCATCCTTAGAACCCTACAGCACTTACACACACGCATAACATACTAGATTTCACTCATTAATCATAAATTCAGAGTATTTGACTGAAACATGTACAGCATGAGTTAAAAATAGATAGAATTGAAATGCTCGCACACAAATGTGAACTGGTTCTGTAATGGGAAGTGAAATTTAAACGAGGATACGGCTGTGAGTGCCACTGGAAGAAAGCTGCTAATTAATTTGTAAAATATATTCAGAAGAATAATATATGTACGCACATATACATATAAATTTTCTCAAGACTGTGAATATTTATATGTATGTTTATTTTTTTAATAATAAAAGTATAAATTATTCGTTTCGAGAATTACACTTGGCTTCGGCTTTGTGAGCATATAAAATATACGAGGAGTGTTAAAAAAATTGTGTTTTTCAGTTTCTTCCAAACTGTTTAATTATTTATCAATAGCTATCTTGCCCCCTTCAAAGTAATACACCTCAGATATCATACGAAACACTTCTGAAATGCGCTCTTTGGTATCGCCAACAGCTCCGGTTTTGCTTTCCCTTTTATTTCCTCAATCGTTGCAAAACGCTTTCCTTTCATCGGTGTCTTTAGTTTTTCGAAGAAGAAAAAGTCAAGGGGGTCCAAGTCCGGTGAATATGGTGGTTAAGGCGTGATTATGGTTTACTTTTTTCCAAAAACTGAAGCCAAACATCGTTGGTGGGCTTGTGCGTTATCATGGTGCAAAATCCATGATTCCTTTTTCCACAATTCTGTACGTTTCCGATAAATTGCTTCGTGTAAAAGGCGCTTAACTTCAAGATAGTAATCCTTATTGACCGTGCGACCTTGTGGCAGGAATTTCTGATTGACCGCGCCATTGCATTCCGTTTTAATCTCAATTGTAAAACTCAAATTTTTAAGAGAGGGCACACATAATTGCAACTGTAAGTACGTGTATTAAGACTTTCGTTTACAAGCTTACAAGTCGCGATTGACTCAAGAAATAAAGCCTCTTGAGCATTCCCAACGTCGCCAATGGTCATATTGGTGGCATAAAATGGCAATTATGGAAGAAAATTGTCTTCAGTGATGAGGCACATTTTCACTTCAGTGAATTCGACAATAAGCCACCTGCCGCGTTTGGGCGAATGATAATCCACGAGTGATTGTCAAAAACCAATACACTTACAAAGAGAGACTGTTTGGTGCGTTTTCGCTGTCGTGATATCAAAACGATCACTTTATGGTGCGAATTGGAAGATATAGATGTAGACGATATGGATGTGTAAATCTGCCTCACTGATGAGGCACATTTTCACTTCAGTGAATTCGACAATAAGCAGAACTGCTGCATTTTGGGTGAATGATAATCCACGAGCGATTGTCAAAAAACCAATACACCTACAAAGAGAAACTGTTTTGGTGCCTGTTCGCTGTCGTGATATCAAAACGATACTTTATGGTGCGAATTGGAAGATATAGATGTAGACGATGTGGATATATAAGTGGAGGGGGACACTTGCCACAATCCTAACAATGCGACAAAATCAATGGCCGTATTATTTCACGTGGTGGCATTTTGTTCAATGTTTTCTAAGCCCGGGTTCAAGAAATTGTTACAAGGAGTTATATGTGTTTACTTCCCCATGATCGTTCATACAAATGCCACGGAAAAGGCTGGTATTGTGCGGCCCTTAAGGTTTTCGTGTACATACTACGTTTGTCTCAGTAGCTCAAATAGTTAGCAACTTTTATTTTATGGATGTTGTTTTACACATATTAGTTAATTGAGATCACTTTATGGACTTCCATCATCTCACAGAGTGATTTTAGCGAATTAAGTGTTGCCAATTCAAAAAAAAGGGGTTTTTTAAAAATTACCTGAAGTTTTTTCTGAATATTTGCAGTTTACAGGAAATTCTTAAAAATATTAATTTCTTTTGTCTTACATGTAAATTTACATGTAAATTTTTGGCGGTGGCATTCTAACCTGCTCATCAAATAAAAGATTAAATATATGTAATTATGAAAGAAAAATTAGCTAACTTGTGCTTGAATACATTCATTTAATTTTTGTACAAATCCAAAACTAATTAATATTTATTATACTCGTACAAACTTTTTCCTGAGCAACAACAACTTTATTCACTTAATTTAATTGGAACAATAAACATTAATAATAAAATATTTATGCAATAAATGTACTTAATTAACTTAAATAATAATGCATTGCCTCTGTTCCTTTTATCGATTTAATTTAATATCTGGCAAAGAAAGCTTTTAAAGCATGTTTAGTTTATTTTAATTTTTTAAAAATATTAGACTTTAACGTTGAGCATATTAGAAAACTTTTAAAATTATATAATACGTTTTCCCATCATAGGGATTGCTTTAAATCTAATTAAAAACAAATAATTGTTATACAAACTTCATCAAATTAAAATATTAAGGACTTTAAAGAAACAACAAAGGAAACAAAAAATATTTAAAATATATTTACAAAATACAAAATGTTTGAAACATTTTAGGAACACAAAACTTTTCGTTCATTACAAAATCAAAGTCATGGTGAAGGGCTCACGAGGATTTTATTTGTATTTGTATTTTTTTTTTTAAGTTATTTCTAAACTCAGTTTACAAAGGAAACTGTTTTTGTTACCAAATTGCCGCCACCACAAGCTAAAAATGCTTATTGATTTTTCCTTTGCAAAGTTAAAAGAATCGTTAAAAGGGTCTTTATTCAAATGATAAATGGAAATGTGTGACCCAGTTTTAAATTTGTTATCCATTTTTTGCTCAAACGTTCCAGGCGAATAAAAACAAATGAAAATAAATACCCCGCCCTTTGCGGGCAGATGCCAAGCATTGTAAGTGTCGAGAGACAATTTGCTTTAAACGGCTTCTGAAAACATCTTCGTAGTGGCGAACGAACATTCCTTTAAAAACTAGCTGGCGGATTAGCGGTATAAGCAAAGTTTCCAAATCCCAATAACATGTTATGATTCAGTAATTCTGTTATAAAATTCCACTGTTTGGCATTAATGCCTGTGAAGTTATGCGAAAAGCACGAGAACTATAAATGAGATGATGACGAGCAAAATTACTTTTTATTAAAAATCATATAAATGATGTTTTCAGGTACGGTGACTACATATTTGCATACTACGAGTATGCCTTCAACATTCATAACAATTTATCCTTAAAACTTCCTGTCGTTATGAATAAAAAAACGTAAAATTATTGACGCTTGTCTAACAATAAACAAGAGGAAAACAACAGCAGCTGATTGCCTTCGATAACAAATATCGTTAAAAATGTTACTAAATAACGAAAATATTTATTTAACGCACACAGTAGTCGGCAAACAACTTAATGAAAGCAACGCAATAATTTACATCGGAGCCCCTCGATGGTGTAATGGTTAGTATACCCGGCTGCTACGCAGGTGTCAGGGGTTCAATTCGCCGGCGAGCCAGAAGCCAAAGGCCTCAGTAGCCAGTGCTTCTATACATATTGCAATTATATTCATATAATTGTAATATTTGGTAAATAAATAAATAAATAAATTTACATCGGAAAATACTGCTTGATTGGGTTAGACAATTTATTTACAATCATTGGATAGACCTACTCATAGACGTACTCCTTGACGAATGCGGCACAGTTTTCATTTAAGGACATTTGATAGTGATTACCTTTAACCCTAAAGGTGCAATATTATTTTGCTTAAAGAAAGCAATACTGTATTGCGTACATTTTCGAATATTAAATTGAATTCACAGAGATTCTGGCATTATCATTTTTTAGGATTGCAACACTAATAAATAATATTAAATTTATTGGAATTTGTAAAGATATAACATCGTCTTAATGATTACAAAATCAAAAAGACAGAAAAGCTACGAAAACTTTCTCCACATTTTATTCGATATGAATCTATTTGATTACTATTCTGAATTTGTATATTTGAAGTCCTACGCAGGAGTGAATTTTTATCACCTCATAAAATGCAAGGCGTAGAGTTTGTAAACAAATAAAAAAAACAAATAATATTGAACGTGGGGCACAAGGCCTGACGAAACAGTATTAACAAATAAATCAAAGCCTCATATTGATTCCTCTTTAGTAAGTTATAACCCCGTCGCCTTTATGAATTATTATTCGATAGACTGTTCTCATTAAGTAAGTGAATACTGTAAATGCATACCACTATTGTTTTCAAAATTGTAATTAAATCGCAAATTTATAGACTTTAATATTCTGGGAATTGTGACAGTTTTGTGTTACTATAAAGTAACATATACAGTTTTTAGGCGTAAAACGTATTTGTTTACTGCTACAAGTATTTACTACGAGCATTATGAAAACGGGAAGCGGAAATTGTTACAACAGTGAGTTTGTGATGTTCGTACATTGGCGGTAGTAAAATTTATGGCTTTACTTTCGACAAGCTTGGAACAAAATTTATTTCTGGAAATTGTAAAAAATAATTCTTTATAAAAGAGGAACTTGGAATTCTTTCCGCTTTTGCTAAGCACGTTTTAAATCTGTTTAAACCACTTATGTGTTATTCCTGTATACCGCAGGAATAATGCACACAAGCATCCGTCGTTAAAATTTAAAATGTTTTTTTGTATGCCGCTTAAATAATTAAATTAAATTTCTGTAAGTTACGTGGAATAACTTAGTCCACGATTTAAAGACGCAACTAATCAGACTTCCCTTCATGCGCTCCGTTCGTAAATCTAAGATTGAAATGTATTTTTGTTGTTTGTTTTATTATTACTTTCTAGCATGCCAAATTTAGGCCATGTTTCACTATTCTGCACAGTCGTACGATTTATTCACACGAAAATTTGATAGTGATGCCCGCTATTTCAAAAAATCGCATTAAAATGGCGTTTTTGTTGCCACACTATCATACAAGAATGAGGGAAACCATTTTTTCTTTGCTGATTGAAATAAAAGCAACTCTGATCGCATGGAAATTGTCATTTGCCATAAACATATGACAGTTTTAGGCCACACTGGCCAATTTTCTCAGCAGTGATGCCGTAGTTGGCAAATCGTATATCTGTGTAGGATAGTGAAATATGTCCTTTAGTAATAAATGCATTGTAATAATACAAACGAGTATGATTCCAATTTGAAACCAATGGAGAGTAATTTATATATCCTTGAGGTAGTCAGAAAGTCCTTTTTGCTACATTTGTTCCTGCTTATGAAAAAATTTTCATAATCTCTAAAATCTATTTTATTTTTTAAGTGCAAATAGGTGTGGAATAACAACATGTGAAAGTTGTTAGTGCGGTGTGTGGTGTGCGGTGTGCGCTTTGCACTGTGCACTATGTGTTGTTAAAACATATTTATTATGAACTGTTTTTTTTGTTTATAGTCTACATAATTGCTATATAGTGTACAGCAACAACCTAAACAAAAAAAAAAACGTTTATACAGTAGTGGAAAAATTTAAAATATTCAAAATTTCTGCACTTTGAAAAGGTGGCCAATTGACATTTCAAGGAGTTTCTTCGTAGTCAGCGTATCACTCAGCCATGCTTATGCTGAAAACAAACTAAATCCGTTACTAAATCTATATTGAGAAAGTCTAAATGCTGGACAATCCTTTAGAGGATTTAAATACTAGTGTTCTTACTTCAAAGTATAAAATGTATGAAATGAACCTTCCCTCTCAAAGGACTTCAATTACAAAAAATGGGAATGTATTTTAGAAATATAACGCAACATTAACTATTATGTGAATAGAGCGAAAATAAACTGCAGCACATTTTATTTTAATGAATATTTACTAAAAACTTTATTATTAATGTTTTATTGTACGTTCCCAATCTTACTTAAATGTGAACTTTTTAAATTATGTTTCTGTGTAGTACAAATGCAAGAAAGTTTTTCAACAAAGTCCTTGCAGAGAAAGTATTAATCTCAAGAAATTATCAGTTTTTAAAGGAATCAAAATGGCAAAAAACTTACAAAGTTTCCAAGTAGTTTGATTCTCATTGTTTCGAAATTTTTAGCAGTTCCTTCTAATTTTCTAGATGTAGAAATTTAATTAAATCTCCTTGGCAAGTTCTTTTATGGATTCAATGTGATGTAAAGTAATGAAGCTGCCCCAAGGTATTACAAAAAAAAAGCTTTGGAGAACAAAGGGCTTAAATAAGCCCACTTAATTAGAAGGGGGAACATGCTTTTTCAATTAAAATTATTTTTAAAAGTATTTATGTAAATGTTTAAAAGTTATAGAAGCCTTTTTAATCTTACCAAATATTTTATGATAATTTTTTTTTTAAATCAAAGAAGTAATTAAAGCTCTAGATTTCCACTCGCTACTATTAAGTTGACTAATGGCATACATATGTAACTACAGTAGACTTAATCACGTTCACCATGAATAATATGAATATAATTTATGTAATTTTTGTAAGTTTCAAAAGCTGATTCATGAATGTTACGAACTTTTTCATTAATTTAATTATTTTACTTCATGTCATAACGGAAGTGCTGGTAAAATAGAGCAAGTATTATCTGTGGCCCACTCTCGCTTGTTATGCTGCATCTGCTTACAAATTTCATAGCAAATATTTACGTTAAAAGCGGTTTGTAAAAATAGCAGTAATTAATAATTAAATAAGTAATTAATAATTTAAGATTTCCACCTCTGACTTGTGTAAATACAATTCTCCTCTCAAACATTTGCATGCAAACAACAATCTGCGTTAAACTACATATTTGTTGTGGCAATAAGCAAAATGTACTGTATTCCATCACATAACCGATTGAATATATATTGATAAATATGAATTTAAAAAAATATAATTAATAAATGTTTGTATAAATAAAATATAAAATGTAAAATTTGTATAAAATATAAATATTAAATATATCTGGCAAAGAATATTTTTCGAATCCCATGAAGGAGAAGCGAATCCGTTTCATTAAATTAGTGAGTTATTTTTCCGTAATTTAAAGGGAGCACCATGTGATGGCCACATTGCACCAATTATATGCTTTCACAACATATGGCCCCATACGACCAATTCGAAAAATTATTCCGCCCATATGAATGTATTATTGAGTTTTCGTGCCGCATTTAAAGCAACCAATAAGAAGCAATTTTTAAAAAAATCATTTTGTCTTTCATTTCGTTTAAAAAACAAATCTTTTTTATATAAAAAGTCAGAAAGAAGATACAAAATTCTTTACGCTCAACATCAGCTGTTTGATGATATCATATGTGGAGTGCTTACGCCAATATTTGAATCCTACCTTAAGCAAAACTCAGTGACCCCGTAGTAAAAAGGACCAGTATGACAATATTATACTCCAAGCATTTTAACATTAAATAATTAAAAAAAATGTTTCTACAAAAACATTGTTCTTGAAAATGACGCTATAGAAATATTTATCCTTTTGCCTTGCTCTACTTTAAGGTACAAGTACGCACTCATATTTATATGTGGCTTGAATATTGATATAAAAATTCGAGCTTTACGCCTTGAGTTACTACGAAAGTGGCAGAAATTTCGTAGGCGAGTGAATAATGCACAGCCTACCAAACCGCAGATGGCGGTTTCAATTCCTGCCTAAATCCTTGGTGTTTTCCTACGGACACACCGAAAGCTTTGTAGGTTGAGTTGTACACATACTCTTACATACCATTTACCTAGTACGTACACACATATGCAACAACATCAATATCCCACATTGCATGGGATTTGATAAATATTACCGGAAAATTAAACGTAAATAATATTCTGTGTGCCAATATTTAAATTAATATAAATATATAAATTCCTGGGAAAAACCAGACCTGCAAACCAGAGACTTGCAAAAATAATTTTCCTCTTCACTGATAACGACTGCAAACATTACAAAGATGCGATAAATCGATTTAGAAAATACTTCTAGTTTTAAAAATTTAAATAAATATTAAATTTAATTAATTTTAATTTATAATTAAGCATGAATTATTATTATTATATGTATGTAATTATTTGTACATGGTCATTACTTTCACTACTTGTTTCCATTATATTTAATCACTTTTTCATAATTGTTTGCATTCATTTACATGCTGACATACTTACGAGTGTATTTAATGCCATTTCACTTCAGCCGGTCCCCACGCTCAATATCACTTGTCCTGTAAAATAGCAGATATATCTGAAATCGCTAATTTAGAGCAATTGAATTGATATTTAAGCGACAGCTTTTCTAATAGCCAGCAAACAGATGTCCTTTATATCCTTTATACTTTAACAGAGATTACCGCACAGCAAAGCAACAGTGATTGATTAGATGTGTTTGAAATTTCCTTAATTGCTTACTCTCCTTTAAAAGACTTTAAACTTAATTATTCTAAGTATGCATAGACATTTTCAAATAATATTCTAATGTACGCTAAGGACGTTCAACTTTTTTCAAGTATTACAAACTCTAATAATATTATTTACTTTGAAGAGAAAACGCACAGATTGTACAAATGTTGTACAATAGAGATTATATTGTGTTATCTTGATAAATCGCCGTCAGTGCTATTCAAAAGAAATATTTTGTTACTTACACTGAGCTTAAAAGCTGTAGCTCTGCCTTGGACTTTGGCGTTTAGCTTGACAAAAATCTTAATCTGTACAAAATCTGCAAAATGTACAGCAAATAAAGTAAATCAGGTTTTGTATTTCATAAAATGTTGCCCGAGTGAATTATAAATAAGAATATGATTCTGTAGTTGGAAGCCATTTTGAATTATTAAAATCTTCTTTAAATAAAACAAAAAAAAAAATTTACTTATTTCACCTTCGATGCAGTTAGTGTAACCTTACTAGCTTCTTATCGGGGTCGATTTACACTTACAAATCTTCCAACACCGAAAGCTAAAGGATTAATACCACATTGTGTGTATCTCACATTGTTGTGCCCCCACCAACATTCCAAACAGGCAACTTAGCCAATAAAAACGTCTCCGATTTCATAGGTGTGTCTTTTATTGGTAACGTTGAATACATAATCGTGAACTTCAAGCACCAACTTTTTAATTGTATTTCACCTTTTAATAACCTTGTAAAATTATTACAATGATCACCTGGTATTATTTAAGTAAATAAATTACTTATAAATTTTTCATGAGCGTTAATTTTCGTTAAAATTAGACTTGACGCAAATAAGCATACACTTAAAATGTTTAGTGTTGTCAACTACATTGTTGACTACATATGAATTCTTTTAAAATCAGCATTTGGTATTTTCTATTTTAAATGAATATATTTTACGACCGATCAAGCCATTTTTAATAAATTACCTCTAACAACGACCATTTAAATAACGATTTATACATATAACTTACTTTTTCCCCAAGACCGCAATACGTAAAATGGCCGCTAAGCATGCAATCCATTTTACTGATAGTGGTTTACAAGGCGCTTTTAAGCTGCGTGTTAAATGTATTTTAAACACATATATATAAATTGTTTTCCCGGTAACTACAAAGTGGCCTGAGAGGCTACATCTGCGCCACTTGAAAAACGATTAGAAAAAAATGGAAAGTTTTCCATTTTATGACTCAAAGAGCCACGATCGCAGCCATATCCTCATGATGAACTCTTTAAAGCTCCAGTTGTACTATCTTACATAGTTGTACGATTTGTGAAATATGGCATCTCTCTCTGAATAGTGTGGCATAAAAATTTCCCTTTCTTATGGCAAGCAAAAATTTATGAACATTTTCATAAAATGACAATTTTAATGCAATCAGAGTTGCTTTTACTTCAAACGTCAAAGAAAAAATTCCCTGCATCATTCTTGTGTGAGAGGGCGGCGCCAGCAGCGCCATTTTAATGCGATTTCGTGTGAATAGATCGTACGACTGTCTACGACAGTAAAACAAAGCCTTAACTAGATCTGCGAACCACTCCTTCTTATTACGATTCCCTTTGTAAAATATATTGTATATTTCCCATCACCCAACTCCTAAATTCAACCCCTCTATTTAAAGATACCCCACCTTTTAGTCCATTAAATATTTAGAAAGCAGTAAACTTTAAAGATATACTTGCTAAATTTTCTTGAACGAATAACTTGAGTTTGAAATATTTTAGAGACATCAATCACAATCGTAAAAAAAAACAAGTAACAGTCTCGCAACCATCCGTCTAACAATAAGCTCCTGACGCCATTTGATATTTTTCGTGTCGTTGTTGCATGAAAGCTGTGTGAACTTCATAATATTTCAAATAAGTTTCATCGTTTTATTTTTTCGCTACGTTTCGTTAGTTACACCTCAGAGAATAAAATCTGCAAAATAATATAAAAAATTGCTCCATGCAAAAGATAATGGAGATAAAACAACTAAGAAAATTCCCCTTCTTAAAGTCATACAGCTTCTTCCAAGAACTCCACTCTAAACCAATGAAAGTGCAACGAGGTTGCATTCAACAAAAAATCAGCTAAATTTACAGGATGTGTGCGAGTGTGTGTCTTGCTAAAATTGCGATTTTATTTCTCTGTAATAAATTAACAGATTTTAATTGTGGCAGGGAAGGGCACACTGCACGTATAAGAAAGAGCTTTTTAGCAGTGTTACCAACGCGTATCCATTTCGGTACTTGAATATAAATAAAATAAAAAATGAAAAATTAATTTTTTTTTAAATTGTAATATTAATTTCTTTTTTCCTTAATAAATAGAAAAAAAGCTATATAATATTTTTGTTAGAGGATTTGAGAGTTATGCCAAATCTAAAATTTCCAAGAATAATATTCGATAGATTGTTAATTATTTGTTTACAAATCAGAAACTTATTATTAATTCTTGTAAGACGAAAAGAAGTCTTGTTTTTGTTTCATTAATCATTTGATTAAGGATTGAAATGTAGTTGTTGGCCCAGAGGAGTTGTATGTGTAAGTGAAAGTTGCACACCAAAGTAGTCGGATGATGCAATAGCAGATGGAATTCGAAGCATCTGAAGATGCCCACACAGCCAAGCAAATTACCATCATTCATTCAATTTATATATTTCTTGCAATTTGTGTTCAAGTAAATAATTTTATTAAAAATTCCATTTCATAAAAAATATTAATTAAAATAATTAATAAAGTAATTAAAATATATAATAAAGAAGGTAATAAATAATTCTAAATAATTAAGATTCTTTACAGTTTAATTATTTTTTAAAAGCACAGTTTAAATATAAAAAGTTTTGACTTAAAATTCATTAGAAAACATTAAAGGAAAAATTAATTTACATGACATGTCAATTTAATTCTTATAAGTAATTGAAAATATTATAATTAAAAATTACAACAAAGTAATTAAATCTGAAGATTTAATTGGAATGTACCCCTGGATGAAATACGAAACCATTGAGCGCATTGTTAACACCTTTGCCAATTAGAAGTGGCGGCCATGATATAATTATTGAAGATACAGAAATGTCCCTTTTTTTTTTAAAACAACTTTGAATTTATTACAGTCATTACAGCAATTATATATAAAAAAGTAGTAAATAAATTTTTAGCAAAAGGTTATTTTTATTATAATAAAGCAAAAAAATAATTCCGTAAACGTGAATAGATTGCTAAGACAAATTAATACCAGAACCAGTCGAAGAGCCTCAGTTCAAATCTGAACGCTCCATAACTATGTTTCCCTTTTACATATACTGTTATGAAGATATACAAACGGAGAGAGATGAAATTTGGTGAATTTAAAATTCCAAAACCATTTGTTGGCACACTTTGGTGCAGAAGTCGTTGGCATCCGTCGTTTTGGCATTTTTTAAAATGGTTGTATACAGAATATTCTACTTTAACTCAGTACATCACTTAATTGGAATCATACACTTAAACACAGATGAACTATCACAAAAGGCATACTTTAAGGCGCCTATAAAAATAATATGGCTAAAAGTCAATACCTAGAAGATTAGGGTAGTTTTTAAGTGACTTTCAGTGTAAGCCAGTGCTGGTGGAAAGGTGCACTCTGCACTCGAAGCCTTCGCGCTTGTGAAATCGGCGGTTTCAATTATTTTGACTTTAATTCGAATTTATTGGCTCTACGATAATGAATTTCATGGATGTGCAAATGTATGCCGTGTGAAATGATGGCTGTCTACTTTCCCAAACACAATTTTTTCGTAAGTCACTCCGGAAGCAACTGCTCTAATATGGAATATGATCGTTAACTTGTTAGGATTGGAGAACAGTTCAAATATATTTATTTATAATAAAAAATTATTGATTTGGATGGCTAAATAAGTAAATATTGGTATGTAAAATTTGCTCGCATTTGCCAGATTTAATATTATTTATTTTTTACATTTGATCTTCCCCTGCAATTATTGATCGTATTAGTTGAGCTTTTATTCCATGTCATGGCAAACAATTAAAAATATTATTAATATTTCTCGAGCAGCTGAATAGTGCTCTTAAAATTAAATAATTCAATTAGTTTTTAAGTAAAGAAAAGTTATTATTTTTGTGAAATGAAATGAAATCAAATTGCTCACATTTAAGAAAAGAAAAGAAAACCAAAAAAAAAAAAAAAAAATCGATTCAAATACAATAACGAAATGCCTCACAGTTCGATATGTCACTGTAAATAATAATGATATATTCCAAAATAAAATATCTGTGTGCACAATCTGAATGAGTCAGTAACGGATTTCTCCAGCTTCTACTAAACCAACTAGTAATTCATTCAGCAGGCTCTGGTTTATTTTTACTACTTTCTTTCGCATAAATCCTTGCAACAGATGCTCCTAATAGAGTTGTTTATTTCAATTTAGTTATTCTTAATTTAAATTAAATTTTCCTTCAATAAACTTTTATTAATACACTGCGGCTTCTACCAGAATGCAGGGGAGGTATGTTTTCAGTTTTTATACAAAAACTTTGTGGAACAATAAAGACCCGACACCATTTACTTGGCCATAACTTTTGATTGTAAAAGATGTGTTTTATGAGTGTGTTTATATGCAGGATGTATGTATGCGTGCGTATGTATAGGCAAGGCATTACAAAGCTTTATTCTTCTCAAGAGGCCAACGAAATTGCTTCGGTTGTAAATTATTAGTTTTACCAAACTTCCTCCGCATTTGAGACAGGAACAGGGGTAATAAATCCGTGCGTAATATTTAAGCACTTGTATTGTTGGGATTGTGAGAACAGAAATTAAATTTGCAAACATTTTCTGCAAGCAAAAAAATTAACATTAATCAAAATAAAATATCAGTGCAGAGTTGTATTTCTGGCGTTCATTACGCGGTTTAGCAAACAGTGCATTTTTCAATAATTATTGGTGTGGGTTGGCTACTCCCAGAACATCGACTACATTTTTTAATTAGCTTTTGTTATAACTTAAGCATTGCTGTCTATGTATGTGTGCATGTATGTATACGTACATAAATATGCATGTATTTGACAGTGGGGAACGCCTCATTCGCTGTGAACTGAATAAATTGTGCAGTTGATATTTTTGACATCATCTGTGATGGATTAATTTTTATGCCCGTAGCTTTTACTGGTATTCAATTGAATTAGTGGAATCATATGTATTACAATATTTTTAATTTTTTTCTCTTTTCAATTGCATAATTTTATAATTGTTATTCGGTAATAATATTTTTTCACCACATTCTCCAAATTGTATTATTATGTATTAGCATAATTACTCTGCCAAAGAAGCAGATGATCCTTTTACGGTCGTGTAATTAAGTACAATAAATGTGTGCTGTGTTAGTCAGTGTAAGGGATATTCAAAGGAGACAATTGTTATTAGTCAGGTGGGAAGTAGTTTGGAGAAGATAATTAAAAAATACGTCATTATAAAAAATAAAACACGTCGAAATAAGTGAAATTCGCAATTAGAATAATGAAAATTGCATGAAAACTGCCTCGTCTCACTATCCTAGCCAGTCGTAGGATATGCTGAAAATATCATCTGTGCTGTATAAATTGAATAGGCTGGCATAGAAATTTCTAATTTTTATGACAAGCAAAAGTTTATAAAAGTTTGCATAAAATGAGATTTTTCAGAGTTGCATTTACATTAATCAGCAAAAAAAAAATAATGTTTGAATGTTTTTTAATGAGAGGATGGTACCAGTAATTTTGATGAGATTTTTTATAAAAAGAGAGTATCACTATCTCAGTTTTTCGTGTAAATTCTCTGTACGACTGTGTGGGATAGTGAAATGGGGTCTTAAGCAATACTAAAGCATTATTTTTTTTCGCTACGTAATATCTTGTTAAAATAGGAGATTCCGTAATGCATAACAATTTTCCACAAAATTGCAAGGCTGCAGACTGACCACAATTTCGTTTCATTTCCCTTTGGATCCCAAGGTACAAATCTCGTAAATAATTTTAACGAAGAATGAAATTAGTAGCAGGATATCTATTTTCATGACGGAGTGTACTCGTACTTCGAGAAGACGAATAGTCGAATTTGTGTTTTAGGAAATCGAAGAATTACTTACGAACAGCCTCATCATTTGTAAGTTTGACGGTAGAGAATCATATGTGAGATCTCTTACAACTCATTCTTCTAAAAAAAATCATGGAAAGCACTATCCGATCCTTTTCACTACTGCTATTCGCTGTTCATCCGATAGTTTTGCTTCGAAGTGATCATTTTAATTTTGTCAAAATGGAACCTTTGGCGCAAGAAGAAGATCTAAGAGAAGTTAAAGTCCGTATGATGTTTTCATCTATGCTTGCGCAGAATTATTACTCATGCACATCCTGTTCATGCATCCATTTGTATTCTTTCAAAATAATTACCACGATCTCGGTAATTTATTAATTTTTTATTTATTTTATTTTACTTTATTTTATTTTATTATGTAATTTTGTAATTTCTCACACGGACTTGAAATCTAAAACAATCACACAACACTTGTGTCCAGTAATGCAATTACAGCGGCTTTTCTAACCCGCGTTTAAGAACTCGCTATGAACCGAATGGCAGCTCAACTCCTGTTTTTCACATTTCTAAATAATTTAAATCCATACAATGATTTTCTCATGATGGGTCTTATATGCTTATAAGCCTTTTGTATGTATTTATTTTATAAATAATCTTTGTCATTAATGCTATTCCATTTTATTGTGTATGTATGGAAATGCTCCGGTGGGTTTGTATGTGCAAATGAATGTAGATTTTGGTGTCAAGACCGCAATTGCTGACAATATAAATCCATTAAAGTAGATAAGTTTCATAAAAAGTAAATAAAAGATAAGTGGTTCTTTATGGTGCTACTTGTGTCTATAAGATGTAGTTGTATCATCACACACTTAGTGCAGGTTAGTGAAGAGCAAGTGTTAGTCTTCGGGACTTACACATGAAACATTGTATACAAGAGCCGGTTCGCAATAAATGTTGTTATACATACAACTCTGGCACACAGAGGATTAATAACAGTTATCACAATTTTATTCACGTGCATTTAACTATTTGTCGTAAAATGCTTGCTGTACGAATACTTACCACTTATACTGTAGCCGGTTGCAAGCAGAAAACTTTAGTTGAAAAGTTGTATTTAACAATTTTTGTCTTAAAGGCATAAGTACGTAGTTTTATATCACCAAGTACACGAGTGTGTGTTCTTAACTTTTTCAATTTAATTGATTTAATTTTTTCAGTATTTTTATAAATAAATTAAAAGTAATAAAAGGCTATTTATAAATAATTCCAAAATAACAATAAATTTCTCAATAAGTAGCATTTTATTTTATAACACAATTTGATTTCCTTGCAAACATTAAACATACATACATATATTATCCTGAAATTTTGAAAAAATCTACAAAAAGAATTTATTTCTGCGTTGCATCAAACACTGTACGCGAATGCTGGTTGTCAGATTAATTTTAACATAAATAATGAGTAAAACGTGTAGAGCGTTGCGATTGCATTTTGCTGTGGTAGTTGCTACGTGCCGAAATTAAGATAAACTTCTGATTGTAACTTTATTTATGGTGCCAAACAGCAGAAACGGCACCTGCATACCACAGAAAATAGCAACAAAAGCAATATTATGTTTACGATAAGTGGATACAAGACCAACTTTACTGAATTATATTAAAATGTGAAAAAATATTTTAGAAAAGTATCAGTGCAAATTACAAGTATTAACAGCAAATGAAAACCTTGCTTTATACTTCTAGTTTATACACCACAAAAACTCTTCCGCAGAATTCATTACACTGCAATGAATAAGATATGCGTGTACCAGAGAATGGTAATCTAATAAATAAATAATAAAAACAAATTTATAATTATGGTAGTTTGTATTTACTTTTGCATATATCCAATAACGCAATGTAGGCATTAGTCTCATAGAAGCTCTCTGGCAAACTACGCGGTATAACATCTCAGTATATTAGATGTATTTATGCTACACCCCCGACTGATACGCGAGTGATTACTAATTAACGATGTGAATTTTTTCACAAATTCCACAAGACATAACATAACATAACGGTATAACATCTCAATATATTAGATATATTTATGCTACACCCCCGACTGATACGCGAGTGATTACTAATTATTGATGTGAATTTTTTCACAAATTCCACAAGACATAACATAACGGTATAACATCTCAATATATTAGATATATTTATGCTACACCCCCGCCTGATACGCGAGTGATTACTAATTAACGATGTGAATTTTTTCACAAATTCCACGAGACGAGAATTACAATAATTCATTATTCGATGAGAAGGCACAACATGCTTACAAACGAACGCTACAAAGTGGCAATACAAATGAAGTTTGACATGATTTTTGATCGTCTCAAGGGCACTATAGTTGTGCATCAATCTTACTGATAACCAAAATGTCACACTGAACATCTTTTTAGCTTGTCAGATTTCTTTATTTGATAAACAAAATTAATAAAATTAACAAAATTTCAACTTTTATAAAATTGTTTTTATTTGTAACACCATTAGAAGTCTAGAAGAAAGAACAGATTATACGAACGGCCAAAAAGAAGTTAAAGATATTTTTCAACGTCAATTAATTTCAACCTAACTGAAATTAAGATTGGAGTATGTTCTGTGATGATTGAGATGACACCTCCTGTACAAATATATCCACATGACATTAATTTAAATTCTATTTGTAGCAAGAGTTGCCATTACATATATTACATTTACACTAGCCACTTCCATACACAGATCGTCCACATCTATATCTTCCAATTCGAATCATAAAAATTTAGTTGTCATCTCTCGAGATTGCCGGCAGCCTATAAACCGCACCAAGCAGTCACTCTTTGTGGCTGCATTGGTTTTTCGACAATCACTCGTGGATTATCATTTGCCCAAATGCGCTAATTATGCTTACTGACGAATCCACTGAGGTGAATAAGTGCCTCATCACAGAAGATGAGTTTCTTACAAAATTCATAATCTACTATAGGCTTTTCATAGCCACCATTCCGACCTTTGACGACGTTTGGAATGATCAAGAGGCTTTAGTTCTCGAATCAATTGCACCTTGTAAGCATATACATAAATGCAAGTCTTAATGCATAATGTTCAACAACGACGAGCGTGAGAGATACAATTCTTGGGCACTAAAAGGTGAGGTGAAGGGCTCTTTAGGCATACTATCGCGAACAGAGGCAATAGTTCCTGCAGTACGAGCATGCAATGGTATTTTCACTCTCCTACATACCCGCTCTGATCAAAGTTTGGAACAGTTTGGTGGATTAAACTGACCGAAAAACTCACAAAGTGAATTGAATGCTCATTTTAATCAGCATTGCTCGATTGTGTATCTTCCTACGATTCAAATTTAGTTAGTCCGAAATTGAGAAATGTCAAATTAAATGCAGAAAAAAACTGGCCGTAAAGGCGTGGCTTACATTCATCATCGAATGTAAACACCCTTAAATGACATTTAGAAATACTAATTTATATCATAAGCTGTTTTGAGATAAAAATTTTATAATTATAACGTTGCTTAGTGGTTGTAAACATTGCTTGAACGTGACCACGTCCTTTCCTTTTTAATGGCCCTGTCATAGAAGAAACATCAGTGATAAAATATGATCCTTTATAGAAATACAATCACTGCAGTTGCCTCTCTTGGATTACGGGCGATGTTCACAGTATGAGAACGATGAAGAGATTTTATTTTAATGTTGGAACGCACCGCACATTGTAATTTATATCTCCACTGTTGAGTAACAAAACCATCTTCTGTTTTAATTAGGCCCTTAAACTTTGCACGAATCCTTATAAGAATCAACTTTATATAATTTTTTCTCTTTTATTTTTCATTAACGGTTTTCATATCAATCCAACATCAGCCACCATCCCACCCACAACGTTTAACTGAAGCAAATTAATAACTTAATTATAATCAATGTTTGTTGAAGGGGTGCATAAATAATATACAAAGAACACAATTTCATGCATTAAAATTGCCTAATTTAACCGAGTAAAACCGAGAGGACTCAAAGAACACAAGAACGTGGTAAAATTAAGCGCGTATTACAATATTGAGATATTCATCTCCAATTAAGAATTTCCTATTTAAAAATAAAAGGATATTTTAATTTAAACTTAAAATTACCACTACGTCCCCCGAATTCCGAAGTTATCTTTCATCCCTTCTAATTCTGAGAATTTTCCAATTATATAAAGAAAAAAAACATTACGTGCTTTACGTTTTTGTAATTAATCGAGTTGACGAAATTTATAAATGTATATTTTTCGAAGCTTTTTGGCTTTCAAAGTCAGCGACAAAATTTCTTTTTTGCCAGCTTTCTATTTATGCATTCTGGACCACCGAGTTAATACTTTATAAGGATTTTCAATTTGCCTTTCACAGTTTGGGGATTTTACGAAATTGCATTTAATAGCACAAGTACACATCTGCGACCAAGTTTGAGTGGGGGAAATTTTAGCATAAGCTAAACTGAAAACTAATCTGCAGTCCTCTAAGAATAAACTTGCGAATATTTGTCTTTAGAATAGTACGGCTTTTTCATAGAAGAAACAGACAGGGCTGGGGAACCGTCAAGCTTAATTCCCACACATGGCGTTGACGTATAGCAACGCATATAACACTCATCAGAGAATAGAGTATTCTTTTGGACTTTTAAAGTACTTTTGTACTTTTAAACTGCTGCACAGTTTAACCGCAGACAATGCAGAAAGACCTTTTGAATAAAAAATAGTATTTTCTAAATGGATTTACAATCAATCGCTTTACACTAGCACATTTTTTTTAAAATTTAAACGGATGAAGTATTCTCGAAAATCCCAGTTGATAGGCTTTATATACAATATCCAATTGTTCCTTTGCACTTGACGTATTAGCTCGATACAACTGGGTTCCCCCTTTGAAAGTCAAACGAAAAATCCTTTCAATTTTTTTTGGTTCCCCACTAAATAATGAAAATCAATTATTTAAATAAAAAAAAAAGAAAAAACAGGAAATGGAATGAAAATGAAAATGAAAATGAAAAGCAGAAGGGCATGAAAGGTTCAACTACAACAAAAATGTTTTCAATAAAAAAAGCCCCAAAACAATTACATACTTCTTTGTTTTCGTTTCATTGCACAAGCATTCTGTACGTGTCATAGAGTAGGAGGATTTTTGTGTTGTACTTCAATTATGGTTTGTAAGTACGGCGAATTTCTATTAAAAATTTTTCCGAAAGATAGAATTAAGGTTTTAAAGGAATAAAATATTTCTTAGCGATGGGTTGTAAATTAAATTACGTGAAATAGTTTTATGTTTGATTTGAATTTAATTGTCACTTTAAAAACTTGAGTTTGAAAAATGTGGAGTCAAGCAATCCTTCACATTCTTTTAAAATCCTTTCATACTTTCCTTGCATAGGAAAGAATTAAGAACACATTTAAATGAATGAGGCAAGCTTTTTTTCTTTGGTATTGGTTTCGAAGGCGTACATTGTAAGGACATGTAATTGCTCATTTCCAAACGATAGAGCTTCTATAGGAACCCATAATGGCGACTGGTATGGTTTGTTACTTGTGAAAGTTAACATACACAATATTGCCCGTTAATGCAATCCAACCATGTCAAAGTGGGTTTCAACATTCTAAATGACATCCATGAAAAAGCTTTAGTTCAAAATTCGTAACTTTGTACCATTATTAATTGCTAGAAGCTGCACACACAAAAATTCTCTTGTTTTCTTAAGCATAAATTTATAAAATTGAAGCACTGTGTGCAGGGCAATGAAAAACGTAGTAAAATATCAAGTGTATAGATTTGAAAACGTACTTGGATAGCAAAGTTTAGAATCTCTTGTAGGACAACTAGACGAATAGTTACACTTTATAACATTATTTAAACCGTAGTGTGAAAAGAATCGAACTTTGTAACATACGCTAGAAGTATTAACGTATCGTGATTCTGCCAATTTCTTGTTAGCAAAAACGAAGGCCTCTTAAGGTCCTGATACACTATCCCATACAGTCATAGGATTTGCATGAAAATCTGATGTGATACCTTTGCTATTTTAAAAAATCGTATCAAAATAGCACTGCTGGTGCTATACTATCATATAAGAATGATACAGACAAGTTTGCTATTTGAAGTAAAAGCAACTCTGATTTCATGGAAAATGTCATTTTGTGAAAATGTTGATAACATTTTGCTTGTCATAAAAATCTGAAATTTTTGGGGCATACTATTCTTTTTTTTTCAGCAGAGATGCTTTATTTGGCAAATCGTAAAACTGTATAGGATAGTGTAACAGGGCCTTTTGTAAACATTTTCCAAAAGATGCACTAATCCACATACTATGCTAGTGATGCACTCCTTCATCTGCTAGGTCATAGAGAAAAGGTCCTGACAGACTGGCGTTCTTTTAGGCTACGGAATAAACACGGCAAAAGTTGTGCAGTTAAATTTATACAATAATAAATTAATTTAATTTTCTATCTTCCGAATTTTTGAAATACGATTAGTGCGTACGTACTTTTGCTTGCATGTGTAATTGTGAATCGTTGAGAACAACTCCGATATTATTCTATTTGGCAATGAAACAACATCTGTAAAAAAAATGATTTACTGTTTCATTTCATTGGGAAATGAAAAATTTAATTGTGATCATTGTCTTTTTAAGAAAAGGGTGACACTGGCAAAAAGGAAATTCGTAGTTCTCAAAAAAGTCCTGACATTTATGCAACTCGTTTTCTTTTAATTACAAAAAATATTTCTAAAACAATATTATTATTTATTTTCGTTACAAAAATGGTTCGAGAAATAATTTCTACAGCAACAACAAAAATTCTTGCAACAGTTGCTAAAAACAAAAGCTGTGGCAGGACATGCACATCACTGCAGACAAGCGTGTATACTAGACGTGATTATAAATGTGAATAAAAGTAATGAATATCGATACATGCGGATATGAAAGGAAAGAAGCTGAAGGATACAAGAGTATTAAAAATGTGAAATACTTCCTACAGTAATTAATTTTTTTTTTTTTTGTTTTAATCTGTTGCATAACAAATGCACGCAATTTACACACAACTGTTGTTAAGTAGCAACACCTTGACACTTGTATATGTATGAGTATCGATTGCATAGTTAATTTCAATAGTTAGAGAAAAAGTAGAATAACCATTTGGAGGTGAAAACGGCTTAAACGAATTCTAAAACAAGGATGTGTCAGCCGAAATATATCCTGCAAGGCCAATAGGAATTATCTTTTGTCGATTTCCCCAATTTTGTTGATGTAGTCGTGTCAGCAGTGCCAATATCGGTGGCTTCTTGTGTAAGCACTTAGACAAACTTCAAACTTTAGCAAAGTAGGCAAATATGTCACGTAACGCTATCAAACCCTATCATGTTGTTGCTCATATAACTAGCAGGGTCCATTTAGAGGCAAAGCAGCTTCAAACGTATTCTAAGACAAACTTAGATTATACATTGCCAGTATTATTAGATGTAAAATTATTAGACTCAGCGTCGAGTATTTACGAGTATGAACATATTCATGAATGTATTCATACTCGTGCATACACAAATTGAACGTGGTAAAGACAAAAAGGTGTATAAGTATACAAAGCAAGGAGTAAAGCGAAAATTCAAGGAAATTCAAGGATAGTTTAAAAAGTTTCAATTTAATCTCCCAGGAAGCGTATTGCCAGCAAAAGCTGTTCTTTCAATGGAATTTTCAAACTGGATTAAAGTTAAAAATAATTGACAAAGCACATTTTCATTAAGGCGAAAGGAATTAAAATCTCATAAGAATTATTATGAATACCTTAGGGATTGGCTACATTACTTAAATACCAGATTTAACGAATTAGCAAGTTTTACTTAATAAAGAAACACAGTTCATTACACACTTCAATTTTTTTTATTTCGTATATGCTATGAGTACATACATATGTATGTATGTCCAAACAAAAGTAATCGGTTAATTAGCAAATGAAGTGATATTGTGGAAAAATTTGGATAGTAAAAGATATTTAAGAAATATATATTTGTAAAGATATATACATACTGGTACAATGTTTATATATTATGTATTTTCATATGTAATTATATACATATATGAATATATCTTCACAGCCATATATATTATTACGTAATTAATACTTCTTGTCCATGTTATTTCCATATAGAAATCATTTCAAATCAATTTCAATAAATGAAATTTCAGGCTATTTGAACACTTTATAATGTTCATGCTAATCTGTTAGATCTCCTGTTTGAATTAGGTGGCCAATAGATATTATTCTCTCATGTTAAATCTAATTGAATGTTATTCTAACATTTTACAACATTATTTCCAGATGATTCAATAAAATGGCAATTCAATATGATATCCTAATGCCTAAGAGTGAAATATATAATTTATTGCTATGTAAAATGATTTGCTTTTGAAGCAAAATCATTAATAAAAACAGTTGGATCAACCTTGTTTTCGTTTTAAGCAATCTTGCAAATTTTTTATTAATTTCTTTCCATAT
Organism: Ormia ochracea; assembly: GCA_963402855.1. Lineage (NCBI taxonomy): Eukaryota > Metazoa > Arthropoda > Insecta > Diptera > Tachinidae > Ormia > Ormia ochracea. Next base: position 58,520,782 of record OY727105.1, on the reverse strand, counting down.
TTGTTTTCTAGTTGAAAAAAATTGTTTTAACACTTTTCATTATTATGACAATATAAACCCTCCTGGCATTTGAATTGTTGTATATTATTTTGTCTGGCACGCATCCAATAGCTTATAAAATAGCAAATAAAAAAGTTATTTACACATGTGCATGCAGCCATGCTCGCATATATGTAGCTACAGATAACTATAGCCGATATTTTCTATATAAAAGTTATAAATATCTGCCTTATCATGTGCCGCTCATCTCCTGCCTTGTAAATTTTCGTTCAAACTTGTTTGTATTGTAAATTTCTAAAAGAAATACTTAAAATGCAAGAATTTCCACAAAATTTAAAAAATAAAACTAAGAAATATGCATTAATATTTTAGCCACTTCGGCATTATTGAGTAAATAATTAGCTCTTCGAAAATGTTGCAGCAGCGAAATACGTCAACGAAAAACAAGCAAAAGTTTATTTATAGTTTGTTATTGCATTAATGTTTCGTCGCGAAGCATGCATGTCTTTAGAAATAAATACTTAGTAGCCCAACACCGCGATGTTACGCACATTTGTTATCGAAAAAATATGATTAATATACTTCATGGTACTGAATTTGAAACCACCATCGATTTATAGAACAATAAAACGTGGAAAAAACTCAAGAACCGGAGACTAATATCTGCCGTATGATTATTAAAGTTTGAGTAGTAACTCTGTAATTTCTAACTAAGTATCAAGCGAGTTAGAAAGCTTGAATTCTAATCACATCTAAAAAATATTGCTTTGTAGAACTTTATCAAAAATCTGGGCATAAGACTGAACTAAAAATGGATTTACTCAAGGTATTCTCATAACTTACTAATTGTATATAAAAAGAAAACTTTCTTTATACAGTCACTTGCGGTAGTAATTTTTTAGAAGGCCATGATAGGCCTTAAGCACACTATTGCCGATATTATGTTGGAGCATTAAAAAGATGGAAGATACTAGCAGGTTGTACTAGGAGATGCCATCACTATATAAGGTACTGGATGTCAGTAGAAATAGACATCAATGCCAATGCAGACGGCTACACGTTGGGCTGTTAGAGAAATATATGCCAGCTCAGTAGCTGATGCGAATATGGAAGGTGTGAATCATTATCCGTGGAAATGTGTTATTCAGATCTTAAAAAACTTACTTTTGTATTATGGGTTAATGCAAATTATTTAATATGATAAACCAGGGCATTCAATAATTCTTAAAAATTAAGCACAAGTGAGCGCATGCGTATGCAACACATATATATATATATGCACGTCTTCATCCATCATGGTAGTATTCTGTATTTACCCATTCTTATCTCCAACAGTGCTTCCCCACTACTGGCAGCGCATCACATCATAATAGTATTTTGTTCACATAAAATGAATAATTTAATTTCGGTGACTCCCCTTTTTTATATGTATATGTTTTTACTTTCTGTATAGATTACGTTGACTACGATTTCTTGCATGCATGAATTGTATAGACAGATGTGGTTTACCCCGAAGATGGCGGGAGAGTTATTCTTGCGAAGTGCCTATTGGTAAGGCTTGGTCAGTGCCGAACGTCTTAGCAAGGCTCTTGGTTAGAACTGAATCTTTTAATCAAGATTTGCCACCTGTGCTTGCACAGTGGGCTAATCAAACTAATCATAACCAAACAAATCGATAAGAATCATAAGGAAAATTGTTTTAAGTAGTCCAATTCTTTCCAACTCGAAGCCTTCCTTTTCTTTTAAATAATAATACATTTCCTTATGACGCTACACAAATTGGTAGCAAAATATAGAAAACCAAAATTATATACTTAAATTTTTTATAAAAACAAAAAAAAAAAGTGCACTGTCTTCGTCACATATATATGGCTAATGTCATGACTTAGATTTCCACATCCGGCATTCTCCATAGTGCTCTCAAGTGCTTCAAGTTACTTTGGATATAATTTATAGATTAATGATTGCTTTTTCAAAGCCACATGCGCTAAAAAAATTTTCTCTGCCTTTTACACTTTCCCAATCTTTCCGGGACCAGTAAGAGACAAAGAGATTGGAAAAGAATAAACAAGAAAATTTAATATGGTTACAAAAACCATACAATCGACAATTTAAAAACAGAGAAATAATTTTTAAGTTTATTTGTGCCAACGCAGATCTCGTAGGAATACAAATGTGTGTTGTCTTATGGGAAAAAAAATATATTGGAATGATTATAGTGGAGCAGGAATAATGTCAATAATGTCACCAATAAGGCCTTCCAAAAATATGTTCATATCAAAATATTCTATACCGATATTCTTGAATATCGAAACTGCCAAAATCCGTTAATAAATCAACGTTACCACAATTTTTTTTCTTCTGTTTTTAGCAGTTCTCGAAGAATGCTTTAAGTTAAAGTAAATGTACGTATGTAAATATATAATAAAGGAAACAGAAAGGACGTAACAAACGTAACTTTATTTTTAGCTCATCCAAGCATAGTAACAATATTAGAATTTTTATAAAGAGTACTCAGTACATGTATATTTAGGTATGTATGTGTGTATGGAAAGTAAATGTGAGATCAATGGTCAGCTATACAGTTGTCCGCTTATCTTTGTTCATAAAAAGGACCTCTTGTACATGTAGGCAACACAAAACGTGGACTACTGAAGTGTTTTATAACGAGCGAGCCCTCCCTCTTTTCATTGATTATTAAAAGGCAACCATGCAATGTATGTAGGTCGCTACTGTAAAGCACATACTAAAGCCCTTTATTTCGGCAATGCCGTCTTTACCACTCCCTCTTTGAAGTTTCTCATATATCTACATATGTGTTAGACACGGAGGTTGTTGGTAGTCAGGACTTTGTTAAAGCTTTTAATAAAAGTGAATTTGAATATGTATAACTAGACGAACCCAGTACTTTATTTACTGTAAATAGAGCTCGCTCAGCACTCATGTACGAATCTGTGTAAGTATGCGAGTACATTCAATTCAAATATTGTGTCACTATAAACTGACAGGCACACTTGTGTGGCAAGGCCTGTATAGTCCTTGAAAGCCACAAACCGAACACACAATGCCATTGTGAAGTATAAAGCATAAAGGAGACTGAAGAACTTAATTTTTAAAATTAAATAAAAAGAGGCAAACAAGGAACAACAACTGAGCCAAGGATCAATACAGCTACTTTTACTTCAGCCACACGCCTTCATTACTTGCAATTTGAACACTGTTTTTGGCGCCATTTTTGGAGCAGTATGCCTTCGGGGGCTTCAATAGTGTGTAACAACAGCGAAATAAGGCATTAGTTGTTCAAACAAAGTGGTATGAAATAAAAAGAAATACACTTTAATTCAAATGTATAAACGATATCAAGCTGTGAACATAAATGCTGATGTCTTCCACCGCAATTTCATTACATTTCAATGGTCCAGTGAACTCGCCACGAAATTTTAATATTTCTTCTCCTCTTTGCAAGCATTCCTTCCACTTATATGTTTGTAAGTGTTCAGGAGATGAAAAAATATACTTCTTTAATGTTGAATTGTATTAAAAAACTGTTAAAACTTTCGATGGGAAAAGTGTGATTATATTAACAGCTTCTGGTGGCCAATCATCTTTAATGTATCCTCATCTATATTTTGAAATGAGTGCACTAAAAGCAAATAAAATTAACAAATAAAGAAATTGAAATCCATGTATTTGACATTAATAGGCGATAAGTAAGAACTTGCTTACTTTTACCGCTGCCAAATTGTCCTTTTCTAAGGATCTACTACAGCCAGACAATTATTGCAGCAAGAAAGTGTTGCTTATTCAATAAGCATTCCGTTCAATGTAATCATCTAAAATGCCAACTAATCTTAATTTTAATTAAGTAAATGAAAAATTACGAAAAAATTACACTCAGTAGAATATTAAAGAAATATTTTTATTGCTTTACTTTACTTTATATGCTCCAGAATTGAAAATCTCAATTATAGGCGGTGATGGTAACTTAAAATTAAAATAATCAAATCGCCATCAATAAAATAGAAATTTGTTATGTAAAGAAAGAGGCCATTCAATTTTGTTTTTATATTCTTAAGTTTCTAAATTCAATCCATTTCGTATTATAAGTGAGACTTGGAATTTATTTAAAATCTTAATTTGTAATTACGTGTAAATGATTTCTAAAAAATTTAAATATTTTTATCACAGTGGTTGCAGTCTAATTGCACATGCACTGCACTGCAGGAAAAGTAATCGTATTATCATATTTATAAGTTTAATTTTAACACCCTCGTTAATTTAAAACAAAAGCTTTTCATAATCAGTTGTATATGTAGATCTGTGGTATGCCATTTGTTGCGCGGTAGGCAGAGCTTCAATTCCCCTTGGGGAGCTTAGCCGATGCCCTCTGTAGCCAGTGTTTCTGCACAAATTAAAATTGTATTCATCTATTTATAATATAAGGAAAATAAAAAAAAAATTTTATAAAAAAAACTACAGTAATTCTCAAAGCGAATAAGCAGTGGAATATAAAATGCATTGTTGTAGGGGGTTTCAAAGCTTCTGTTAGTATTTCACTATGTGCTACTGCAGATCATAAGAGAATCGTAGAGTTCCAATTAAAAATAAGTGGAATGGTTAATCGACATCGAACCTATTACGTCAACTGGAATAGGAGTAAATGGGAATAGATAAGTAATAGCAGCTGAATGCGAATGTATGGCGATATTACTAATCAAGTGTTTTTGAAGTGCAAGCACTACGTCCTTATCCTCGCACCGCATTATTTTAGGAACGGTGTGAGTCTCTACTTAACAGTGCAGCAACAACTAAATCTAATAACTGATTATAAAAAAAAACTACCAATAAGAATGTATTTGAAGGAAATTTGTACTAAGAAACTCAACAAGAAAATAACTTTCAATGACTGTTCTGAGAATTTCTTATTTCTTATTTTATTAAAATTAAACCACCTGCAATTTTCATAAAATCGCTGCGTCATTACATTTACAAATGTAATGTATGGTAATCTTTAATACTCATAGAAGAGAAACTATGAATTATTTTTTGAATTTGTATTCTCTATAATCCGAAGATTTTTTGTACTTCTCTCAGCTGTTTTGTGGAACCTGACTGGGCAACCATAAGTAAATCTATTGCTGTAATGAAATATTTTTTGAAAATAAAATGCAACTAAATTAGCGTCATTACAAAAAGCAGATGATAAAAATATAACCAATTTTAGTCCGCCTATTAAAAAAATATCTTGACCAATTATACCTATTATGAATAACAGATCCAGCTTATAACCAGAATACCTACTTCAGTAATGTATGAGTTAGCAAATGAAAAAAGTGTTGTACTCGTATTATAAGGTCTCCTAAGCAAAATTCTTATTATTTATTTTATAGGTGACTAAGCAATAACTATTTTAAAATAATTTCAAATTTTCCTCCAATCCTTTTTTAAGTAAAATTGCAGAATTAATAATGCGATAGAGGCAATAATTTCGAAACAAAGTAACTGCTAAATAATGCGGCATTTCAGACAGCTTCTTTTGAAAAACCAGAAATTTGTAATGATGTAACATGCTCGACAGAATGAATCTTCGGCCCTGTTGCAGCCTTCTTAAGAACGGCGTATTTTGTGTAGCTTTTAGTACCTGTAGAGACAATTTGAGGGCCCGTTATAGTGTACTTGAGTTTGACTTGGTTGTAATGCTGTAATAGAAAGTAGTAAGAAAACAGATACAACAGATACTTATCACATATTTATGGCATAACACATATAGTAAGTCTAACTAATGTACTCAGCCTACTCATTTAAGAACAAATTTTATTGGTGGCGTTATATTGAAAGAATTTGTGAATGGTAAAGAAAATATGATATCTGCAGTATATATATTACTATTAATTATTACATATACAAGTTTACGAGTACATTTGTTACACCATGTACTGCAGTACTTTTCTTACTGTATTTGCTTATAAATTTAAATACTGAAGTTAATCGTTACATGAATAAATATTAAATACAATGAATTACATGCGAGTATAGTCATAACAACTCACATATACTCGTTTAATGATTTGTATTTTTATAATTTTCTTTTATTAGCACAATTAATTTATTTTGTGTTCGTTTATGTTCATAAAGTTTCTTTAGCTTCCATATATATCTTTAAACACACGCACACACATGTATATGTTTGTGTGGTAATTAATATTAAAACATTTGTTTTTCTGGTAGTGACTTCGTACGATTAGTTCTGTGTAGTGTGAGTGTGCACATCTATTGTATCTGTTCTCATGCTCTCTTTTCCTGCTCACACTCAGTGTGCGGCAATAAATTTCAAGAAAACTTTAACTGAGACACTGAAAAATATACCAGCATCCATCCACCACTACGGACGCAGAAATTCTTACACTTTGAATGGGCCATTGCATGTCTTTAAAACAAACATGCATAGTTAACAACATAATAAAAAAATTATTCGATAAGACTAGAGTCGGTGAAAAAATGGCAACCGCTGGCAATGACTGTGCGAATCATAATTTATAAAACTATCACTTTTTGTTAAAAATTTTTTCAAAATTTTAAATACAGGCATTTAATACTCCTACTCATACACTGAAAAAAGTAAATGTATTGCAACGACGTTTAACTAATTAGTGCAATGCTTGGCAATACAGGGGAACTTGTCTATAGCGAGCTTCTACTTATAATTAATTTCCATACAGGATATATTTCCTTACAAAGAACAAAAGCTTATCAATTTCTAAACTTCACTTCAGTTCATACAAACTGTAAGTGTTTTGCTTACAACGGAAAGCGTTGCAACAGAAAACACAGTCATATTGCATGCGATCAAAGCAACATGTTGCCGTTTGAAATGCAGGAATGCATCAACAACAATGTAATTGTCACACAAATTGGCGACCTCTGTGATATTTTCAATATTCTATTAAATAGTGTTGTGCATTTAAGATTATTAAATTATTTTATATATTATTATATTATTATTATATATTTTACTATAATCCTAATGTGAAATTAATAAAAAAAATTATTGATGATATAGATCATATTAATAAATTAAAAGTTTGTATAACTAAAATAATATGTGAAATTAGTGCAATTTCTACATCAAAAATTAAGAAAATAATCTTAATTAAAAATAATCGTAATGAAAATTGTAAGCGAGGCGAAGAATTTGGTTCAAATCCACATTCAATTGAAGACGTTTTTTCTCGATCTGTAATTGATTTTTTTGAAATAATTGATGCTAATATTATTACTAATATTGAAATTAATATAATAATAATTCTAATTATTAAAATTATATAAAATGTATACTTTATATAATGTACTTTATATATATATGCTAATGTACTTTCAACCATTATTATTATGTGTCTATCGCGGCTGGCCTTTTAGTTTTGCTGTTGTGGATGCCTCTTATTGAATTAAATAAGAATAAAGGCTCGCTTTTAAAAATGATTTTTTATTCTTACCGTCTTAGGTTTTATAATTAATTTTCTTAATCTTAATTTTCTCCCCATTAAATTCTGTAGTTGCCACTTTAAACAAGACTTTAATATTTCAAATTCTCAACTTCTTTTCGTATAAAACAAGAAAAAAGATTTTAAATGTAAATCCCAAAACTAACAGACGACCGTACAGACCAACTGCAAATGTTTTGAGGAAACTTGATGGTTTTCCTACTGTGTGCTTATTGTACGAAATCAGAATTTGGTTCCCATAAACGGAGGTTTTATGTGTTTTCGTCTCATCTTTATCCCTTTTTCTTGAGAAAAAAGAATTGAAAATAATATACTCGTGTGAACAAGAATATGAAACATGAATAGGAAAGCTTATTTTGTTGCAAGTATTCTTTTTTTCATTGAGTTCACATATACACACTTATACATATACAATATTTTTTTAAAATCAGCTTGTACTCCCTCATATTTATCCCATAGTTGGCGTATAAAAACAATCATACTTTGATCCAAATTGTGGTGGAATCAACATAACAACAGCTAAACCTTGACTTTTTACCCACAAAAAACTAGAAAAAGCAGCAAAAAGAGTAAAATGAGTAAAACGTCAACAGTAAACAATACCCTTAGGGACTACACATATGTATACCTACGTAACTACTGTGGCATGCGTGCTTTTTTGCTGCAAATGTAAATAAATGTCGAGTTGTTGTCGTTGTGGCAGGAACCGGAAGTTAAAATGTAGAACTAATTTAGAATTTCTTGTAATTCAATTCTGTATTCTTATCAACTACTCAATGCTGTTTTTTTAATTTTTCATTTCAGTTTTAAGAGAAAAGATTGAAAAGATTATCTACTTGGAAATTGCTTTATTAATATTAGAAACAAATCGCAGCAATAAAAAGCTTTTATTCCTAAAAATTAAAAGTAAGCAGTTTTACTTAAGAGACAATAACGCAGCTACCAATTATCGGGTAACTTTTAGATTGAATTTTTTTTTTTTTTTTTTTATTCCTACCAGGTGCGGTACTTTTACGTACTGCTGTTAGATTGGTTGAGGCATTTTTTGAACGAATAATGGACTTGCATACTCTATCGAGGTTATATAAATGAACCCGCATTAACAATATGATAGTACGCAACCTGGCGTCTCATTATAACATATAAAATTGCCGGTTTTACATATCCTTTACGTTGGCTTGTAATCCCACTTGGCTTACTCAACCAAGCAGATTGCAAACTTTCTCTTAAAACTTTCTTACGTTTTAATTTTTTTTTAAACGATTAAAAACGCTTCTCATCCTGAATGTTAGTAATTGAAAATCCAATAGCGCTTTTGGATTAAAATTTTTAAAATAATATTATTAATATTAATCAGTATTAAAGTAATATAAAAAATGTAAGCAGTGGCCAAACCCAATTTTAAAAAGATTTTCTATATTAACAAGACACGCCCCTTTTTTATAAAAAGATAAGAAATAAAGTAGATGTAGTAAATGTAGATCAGTTTTATTGTATCTGCAATGCTAAACGGGAAGCCACCTGTTGTTATATGTATAGTCATATTAAAATTTATATGAAAAGTTATAAATTAATATTTTTTTTTAACAATTCCAGACACAAAATTTATTGTGAATTGTGACGAAATTTTAGGAATTTTATTTATATTAAAAAAATGTTATTAAAATACAATAAATAGTTGATCTGTAAGTACCGCAGTGCCATTCAATGCAAAAAAAAAAAAATTACAAAGCACTTTTTCTATACTCGTATTGTTACACTTTAACCGCCCACTCTTTACTCCTTGAAGTTGTCAATAACATGCACATCATGGCGATACTGAATTCACAACCTGTAACAGCCCACTTTTTAGTCCTTGAAGTAAGATGTACTCCACGGCGAACTTAAAAAATATTTTCCTACGCTGACTTCACAGCCACGGATATTTTGCTTACATTATTTATGTATCGAATCGTGTTTTCGCAATTTTCTATTACATTCTAAAGCATATAACATTTTGAATAGTACGAGTAAAACTTTATCTAAGAATCTTCTGCTATAGCTTTATATATATATTTACAATATTATCCATTGCTAAGTAGCATTTTGATTGTGTAGCTAAGTAGCATTTTGATAATTTCATTTAACGAAAAATTTTTCATAACAAAACCATTAAACGAAAATGGCATATAAATCAGAATTTATCTTTTTAAACTATGAACTTTACACTTAACCGCTCCCTATAAAGGGATATCCAACCACGTGTATTAACATACACCCAAATATTTGAATAACTTATGAGTTTTCTAACAATACACGTACACAGATTCGTGCGTACTTTCCCAATTGTTTAAAAAACTGTTTTCCAAACACTCTTTTGCAGAAAATTCGACATTAATTTGACATATGCTGACATTAATAGGAAAATTTTTGCTTGACTGGATACAGATTTGAAATGTGAGAACTCGTAATAATAAAGGCTACGCTGATTTTGAATCCATTCTATTATCTTATGTAACTTGCAACACAACACATGTTCACATATAATACGTGTATATGTACATAAAAAGACTTCCTTTATCACTTTAACTTAAAGCAGGTGAAGGGAAGGGAAGGAAACTTGGCGACAAGGCCACGTATTTCTTATTGATTGAGTATGCGAATTCAATGTGAAGAATTCAATAAAGAGTAAAAGGATCAAGTATGACATTATGCCCAAAGTGAAGACCAATAATTACATCACATGGAATAGTAGGACTTTTCTACAACCTATGCATATTGCTTTCTGCCAAGAAGACCTTTTTTGTACACACACAACTACTAATTCATAAAGCGACAATTTCCATAATGAGTTGCGTTCTAGGAATTTTTTTTACATTTAATGATATTTTGGGAACTCATTGAAATACAAAAATGTTTTAAATTTTTTTTAGAAGGCGTTCTCATGGTTACAATTATGAGTAAAGACTTAAATACATTATTTGTAGGCAATTTAGTACGTTTTGAATATGAAATAAATGAAAATGTGATTATTCAGAACACAAATTAAAAAATAATCCGTGTGTATCCTACCGAAGCTCTGCATAGAAGATATATGTATATAAATTAGGAGATAAAAACATTTGCAAATGTAATGACGCTGTCACTTAATGTGAGAAAAAGAATATATAATTTTGAAATGGAATTCTTTTGGTAAAAAAAACTCTGGCGTTGGCTGTTTTTTAATAGAATTAATTAGTTTCGCTAATTAAATATTAATATTTTTCGTTTTAAAATATTTTATTTTCTATGATATCGAAAACAAATAGGGAACATTTATACTCACGATTCAGTTTACAAGATTAAATAATTGAATTCCAAGTTCATTTTCAGTTTCCGTTCCGGAAGCATTACAATTTCACTCATTTTAGCCAATTCAAAATGTTAGCATTAGATACATAATATTTATACTAACACTAATAATAATTTCATTCATTTCATTCATTTATTCATTTATGTATTTGTAATTACAATCCATCTAATACTAATACTAATTAGTATTAATTGCATTGACCACCCCTCTTTATTAGGAGCAGTTTTATTAATGCAAAGGTGTACATGTCGGTAGGAAAAACAAAGATCTCTGATCATTATGCACTACTAGGAAGTATTAATGGAAATACCAACAGTACTACAACCCAAAAAATTGAAACAACCAAATTAAAAATATGCAATAAAAAAGTAAATGCTCAGATAAGTACAACCAACTGGCACGAGATATTAAATCAGACAAAACCAAATTCAATATATAAATCTATCTATGAAAAATTTTTAAATATTTACAAAAATGCAACTATTGCGTGCAAAAATAAGAAAAATAGAATATCGAATCCGTGGATAAATGCAGAATTAATAAAAGAATGTGAAATTAAGGATAAACTTTATAAAAAAGGGTGCAATAACAAAAACAATGTAGCACATGAAAAGGAATATAAAAAGTACAGAAACTCTTTAAATAAAAAAATACGAATACTAATACTAATACTAATACTAATACTAATACTAATACTAATACTAATACTAATACTAATACTAATACTAATACTAATACTAATACTAATACTAATACTAATACTAATACTAATACTAATACTAATACTAATACTAATACTAATACTAATACTAATACTAATACTAATACTAATACTAATACTAATACTAATACTAATACTAATACTAATACTAATACTAATACTAATACTAATACTAATACTAATACTAATACTAATACTAATACTAATACTAATACTAATACTAATACTAATACTAATACTAATACTAATACTAATACTAATACTAATACTAATACTAATACTAATACTAATACTAATACTAATACTAATACTAATACTAATACTAATACTAATACTAATACTAATACTAATACTAATACTAATACTAATACTAATACTAATACTAATACTAATACTAATACTAATACTAATACTAATACTAATACTAATACTAATACTAATACTAATACTAATACTAATACTAATACTAATACTAATACTAATACTAATACTAATACTAATACTAATACTAATACTAATACTAATACTAATACTAATACTAATACTAATACTAATATAGAACTGGATTGTATTTGGAACAATTAAATGGAAGAGAATATTTTTAAATAAGAATATTTATTTAAACGTTGTAATTCTGAAAAGATCATTCAGATATGATACAGATCACAAGAGAATTAAAATACAGTAATCGCAAATATGTCCCCAGAATTGAACTCGGATATTAATTTCTAAACACGATATTTAATTGAAAATTATAGATATTTGTTTTAATGCCAAAAGATGTTGGTTCCTATTGCCTTTCCCCTTTGGGTGTACAGAAAATGGAGTAAAATGTATTTCGTAAGAAAGAAAACACATGCACTTGGAAGGCTTTTCCATTATTTAAGTGACTCAATAAGCAATCTCTATAACTAAAACTCCTCTATTGAAACCAAATCATTCTGACGATGAATATTTTGCAAACTGCATCGTGTAAAAATGCATGTCGTATGCCATGCCCTAATTGACACTCTTGTTGATGTCCTAAACAATGCAACATTTTGTAGAATAATTACATATTATTTGTCGGAGAGCGTGTTAGCAAGTATATCTGTTTATTATTTTGGCACTGCTGGAACATTAATCTACATGCTAGATTCAGGATAGCCCGTTACATGCACATACATACATATGCACATGTGTACATCTAGTTATACATGACTTAAAAGTCATTATTATCTTCTTGCTCTTGTTCTTGTTGTGCACAATTTAATATGCACAAAACTACGAAACAACATCTTCAATACATGATACGAGTATTACGTAAAGTAAACAATACCTCACAAATAAGAAGAATGAACTGAACAGTCGGAATTCAACTTGAACATTTTTGTGCTCTGTAAACAATGTTTTGAAAGTGTATGAATTGTATAGACACGTTTGCTCTTTCCGAATTTACTTTTCTTTTGTCAACTCAATTTACTGGCAAAATATATGCAACTACTGGCCCCCAATAATTTTAATTTATGACATATAAATTATTCTGTTAAATTAATTTGAAAATTAGAAAAAGAATTGTTATAAAATTTATAAGGAGTGAGAATAAGAAAACATGTAACATCAAAACCCGGAAGAGAAAACTCATGAGAAACATGCAGAGACATGCAGTTGAACACATGAGTGTAGTGTTGTCAGTTGTATATTTATAGCAATGGACTAAGTGACATAAAATATTTGAGGCAAAAGTGACAAAAGCATTTGAGGCAAACACTTCAATGCTGCTCTTTTCCTGGTAGAGTAGTAGAATCGGAGATGTAGCGTGCCGGAATGTTTCTACGTCTTAAGGAGCCAAACGAAGATGATAAAAAATGGTTTAAGACTGCACTTTGGCCCATTCGAGGTAATGGCAACAGATCTCCGCACTAAGCTGATGGGCCTACTGCACTTTGAACAGGGAAAGCTTCTCAATAGAGCTTGTCAGCTTGCATATAACGTCATGAAAACGAAAAACTGAATCCATGTACAGAAATGTTTGTTTTACATTATAGGACGTCTATATTGAGCATGATAGAAATCCAGCATTAATTCATTCTTTCATGGAAATGTATTGCAATTTAAGATAAATAATAAGAGAAGTTAGATAAAGAATAAAATATCTGTACACAACAGTCGAAAAGAGAATTCCAGCATATGCATGCAGCAAGCCGAAGTCAATTACGATATAACTATTCCCGTATTCTACCTTTGCACAAATGTTTGACCACTTCAGGATTATCTTTACAATATAAACGCTTCCTTGAATTTCTTGACACGAGATCGTGTATATCTAATAAAAATAAAATTTATTATATTTTGATTCCGTGATCTTCGCGGGCGATCATGAAATTTGTTTGGGTCAGCAACTTGTACCATCTTCTGACACATATATAATGTAATCGATCGGTATCCTGATTCTCATTATAAAATTCACAACTATCTATAGATGCTACCGACAAACAACTTCCTTCGGGCACGTAACTAACTACCACGGTACGTTTCTTCTGTTCACTATTCTCATTTATGCTGACAACATTGTGATATGTACTAAGAAATGTCACAAGTCGGAACGGACGAGGAACATATGACACCATAACTGCTTGCAATCTATGTCCATAAAAGACTCCTGTATGATAAATTGGCGTTTTACACAAATCGAGTAGAACTGGAGTAATTTAAGTACTATTTCTCCTTATCGGTCCAAAAATAATCATGAGATTCTTATGCTATAATCTTCTGCCAAATTATACGAAGCGAAACAGTGGTCGCACGTTACATTTCTGTCAGATAGTTCTTCCACCAAATCCAAAACAACAAGCCCTCCGAGATTGCATTCCGGAGTCGGAGTGGCATTGCGATTTCCACCAACATAAATTTGTGTATTGTATGCATAGCAGCTTTTTTAGTCGCATAGCAACCAAATTTTGATGCCATATTTCGCCAGCTTAAATGGATTATACTGACGAAATTGACATAAAATTATGATTCCATTTATCGTATACACTTCGAATCGGTACCAATTTGTCAGGAACAGAAGTACTGGTACATGCAGTGTTGGCCATATGTTTTTCGCGATCATCAAATCGAATACAATCATGGATATGCTTGACCATTTTCAAAGACATTGTTGCTCTAAATATTGGCCGACCAATTTCTTCGTTCCACAGTGTAATGGCACATTCACCGTATGAAAAAAAAAATATATTTATTTTTAGAATTTACTAAATTTTGATCAATGTCCTCTGCATCCGAATGCACAGTAATTTCACTTTCATCATACTCCTCGTTTAATAATCGGAAATCATCCTTACTATTGCACGGAGATTCGCCCGCTTCACTTTCCAAATCAGAATCGATTTCTAGTTCATCTCGCTGCCTTCTTTCACGTAAAACTCAATCCATTAATTATCAAATACTTCCAAACATAAAAAAAATTCAAATAAATCCGAAAGCAAAATTTATTTATGTATGTTCTGGAACAATTGTATACCATTAGAAAATATTTATACAAGTGTTATATCTATGTTAGGACGGAAACTCTTCAGTCCACCTCACACATACACGTATTACGACCATTTGAAATTCCTTGATGTCATTTAAATAGGATTTTGAAGAATCCTCGAAAAGGAATTCGTAAAAGTTTTTGAAGGGGCCTTCGTTAAGTCCAGACTAGATGAAACAGGAATCCTTCAATTGCCCCAGAAATTCACGCTGACATTTTTTTTAAATGCTAAAGCAAAATCTTAAACATTTCGTTGATATCTGAGATAATATACCCGATCTGCGTTATTAATTTTAGTGTTGTTTTCGCAATATTTACATGTGAAAAAAGTTATTCTTCGAAAATTTTCACAATTTCTAAATGTCTATTCCAGTGTAATAATTTAAAAAATATTTTGTGAAATATATTCGTAAAAATAAGATAAGCAACAATTTTTTGTATTTTAAATTTTTAAATTATCGAAGAAATAATTGCAATGAATTTCCTAAGAAGTAGGAAAGAGAGCAACACGTGGTGTAACCGCGGACCGCAAAAAAAAAAAAAGAAACTTTTACTAAAGAAGTAGAAAAATATGAAAATGAAACTTAAACACTTATCTGAAGAGGATTAACTTGACTACAAGGATACAGGCTGATAAATGGAAAATAAAATAAACGGAATAAATAGCGTATTTAGCAGCCAACCATTTGTGCATTCCAAGACAAGTACTCCTTGTCATGCACATCCACATAATGAAATGAAAAGGTAATCAAAAACGAAATATTGATGAAAATAACGTGTTCGTAATTAACAAAATGAGCAACAGAAAAGCATCTTTATTGTGAATGGTGATCTTATTATTCAGGATGAGCAAAGTATGAATTTATCGACTACCATCCAGCTCAAACAAAAAGTTTTTATGGGGAACCTGCCAATATTTTTGTTAACATTACTAAAGTAACAGATTTCAGTGTGCCGAAGAAGCTTTTGTAGGTATCAGAATTATCCCCAAAATGTTTGCTGCTTTCCTTAGGGAAAAAGGGATTTAAGGGATTTAGTGAGGTGAGGTCCCAACGGCAGCTGGTGTGGACAAAACTAGGACTTACCAGTTTAGCATTTACAAATGGTTAGCCTCAATGTTGCTAATACAAAGAATGTTTGAAAGCAAGAAAGAAAGTTTGAATTCCACATGGAGGGCCAAACTTATATTTATAATTTTATCTTATTGCTGATATTTACAATATGAAAAGAGAGTAATAATTATGTCATTATAGAAAGACGTACTTCCATGCAAGTGGCATTCCGAATTGATCGGCTGCCAAGTGATCATTCTAATTACGCAAAATTGAAAGCATTCTGTAATTGAAATTACAACAATTCAAATACTACAATTGCAATAACAATTAACTCACTTTCCAAGTAAAAGCCGAGTTAATTATATTTAACATTGCATTCTTGATAAATTCTTTACTTGAATTGTTTATTTGCTCTCTTCTCTTTAAACACTTCATTTATTAAATTATTTATTTGTAAACTTCACTTTGAATTAGAAGATTCACTTTCCATATGAAAAATAGAGAAGTGAAACGAGTAATTTAAATGCAGAATGTGCGCATAAAATTTAAAGTTCGAAATAGTTTAATAAAAATAAAATTTGTTGTTGGTTTTTGCTTTTATTTTCTCTTTGCCTTGTTTCGTTTCCAAATAAGCTGAAAAAGACACCCAACGTAAAAATGTTAGGAGAGAATAAACCGATTACAAGTTTAATTTAAATAAAGTAGTTGGACACAACTACGATACAATCAATTTGAATGTATTTTTAATATTGTGTTGAGTGCTAATTTTTCACACATGCAGAGTTATTTCAATAAATCCCATAAAAAGATAAAATCCCGATAAATGCTTAACGATGGCAACTCTTATTTCATATGCGCATTTAAGAGGAGCAGGAGAGCGTAAACAATTTTTAAGTACCGCAGTTTTTTGTGTTATAAATTATAAAATTAATTTTAAAAAGGAATTGATAGGGATCCTCCCAATAAGTTTTCAAACAGAGATTTTTAAAAATCTTAAAAAAAATTATCTTAAAAAATTTTTTAAAAATTTACAGTTTTTGTAATGTCTTGTAGAGCTAAAACCACTCGTATTAAATTAAGGACCAGATCTAAGCTATTACTATCTTTCCACAAACTATGCCTCTCTAATGCTTTTTTGGCGTTCATTTGAGGACAAGTGCGAGTTTAACTGTCGTAAGAATCCTTGCAATTTAACTTGCTCAGCATTTTGGAATCTGAACTTTAATTTGAATATTCTGAAAATTATTATGCTGAAGAAGATTATTATCGTTGAAGAAGTCATATATTTAAGGAAAACTACTTTTAAGCAAACAGTAGTTTTTGCAAATAGTCTTATATGGAAATATCCTTTTTAGAGCACATACTTTTCGAATGCAAATGCATTTTTTTAATTGCTGACGGAATTACAATTTTATGCCACTTAAAAATTGTTGCTTTTATCCCCCAACTTTAGTAACTTGGAATAGAAATTGAAAGTACTTTTTTTTAAGGAAAATTGAGAACCACTTGCTTTACTGTATTCCCTTTTAATAAGCACGCATGCCTGACAGAAAATCGTTGGAACCTTAAACTTTCTTAACACGACGTAATATCGCAATGATAAGATAAAGCGAGCTAAATATCAAAGTAGTAGGGAATACTTAGTGGTGGATTATTAAGCCATTAAGCCACTCAGCTAATAGTATAGCTTTTTGACTTTTTTTCCTCGGTTTAATACCAGAGGTAAAGAATGTTTTAAATAATCAAGAAAATGAAAACATAAAAAAGTCTGAAATTTCTCTCATGTGCTTTAATATCTCTTGGAGCTTTTAAGGCTCCATAGTCAGAGATTATTTAGTGTACTGGCACTAGCAAACAATAAATATCCCTTGATCGTAGCACTCCTTTGCCAGCCGCATTTTATAGCCAAAGTAAAAATGGAAATCGGAGCCGTTGCACTCTCTCCTTCTTAAATATATGCCTCTCAAAATCCTCCCGCTATCCACATTCCGGCACAATACCTTACTTGAGCAGAAGATATCACTTATGGCGTTTTCTTTTCTACAAAAAAAAAGCAACACTTCTCGCAGGGAGGACAATTTTGTGTTATTTTCTAAAAAAAACTGTGGACCTCTGAAAGTGTTGCGTGTTCTTTTGTAAAAATGTTCTCCTTTCGCAGGGCGAAAAGCATTGCGCTTTTGCCTTGAACAAATCAACAGGGCAGAAATCGCCCTGTAAAACAGATGGCTTTTATTCTTACACAGCGTTACCAGACAATGTTCAAAAAAATTCTTTTGAATTGAAAGAGTGAGAAAATTAGATTTTATTAATTATTTTTTATATTTTGTATCGTATAAAACAAACAAAAGACAGTAATACGGCTTCGTAATTATGTGAGATATAAAAAAAATCTTTTTGTTTTCTCAAGCAGATGAATTAGCAATCTGGCAACCGAACATTTTTGTTTATTGTTATCAGCTGTTTTTTCTAATTTGTGTTCTTTTCTCGTTATATAAAAAATTACATCTTCACAGGGCGGGCAAAACATTTTAAAAAGCCACCTTTTCACAGGACAACATTTTTAATGTAGAAAAGAAAACGCCATTAGTGTTTAAGTTTTAAGTCTAAATAAGAATATAGACTGCACTATCAAATGGTTCGAAATCTCTTCTTCTTTGTACTTCAGTGCATAAGAAAAAATAGAAAATTGTATTTCCATTACTAATCCACTGGAGTGGAAAGAAAGCTTTCTCACGCTCGAGCAATACATTCAAATTTAATAATTCTTCTAGCTCCTTGAGACTTTTGCTACAAGTCATCTAGCTGGCGTGTTTGATAACTACAAGTTAGTAGGCGGCAACCAAAACATGTAGGCAATGCAATATTTTGCAAAAATTATTTTTATTTTGTTTACAGCTTGTTGATGCACGTCTGCTACACAGAGAATGTCTGTAAGACATGCACACTCTTGCGAAAACCGGCTGTGCTCCGTGTACAATATATCTCACTTGAATTAAGTTTAAGGCAAATTAATAAATTTATGTTCCATGAAAGTGTTTGTTGGGTAAGAAATATATATTCATTCAAAGGATTTGGCTACTAATAATCTGGGGATTTAAGAATTCGCAAAGTATTGAAACAAATATTGTCGAAATTGCATTTAACTTATTCAATTAAAAGTTTAGAGAAGTTAAATTCTCACCACGTAACGATATATATTTAAGGAAAGTTCCTCTGTTTTATTTCAGCGTTCAAATAAAATTATTTTCTAATTCACAGCAGTCACGACTTCTATTCAGTTTTCATACTCAAACACATGCGTCACATAAAATCACATAAAGGAAAGGTTAGAAGCAATAAAAAAGTTAAAGTTATTAAAAAGATGTTTGGACAAGAAAGTGGACGTATAGAAAAAAGAACATTTTAATGGCAATAATATAATAATAATTTGCTTGCTGCTACTGCTGGTTGCCTTTAAATTTTCCTTCAGCATTTTTATTTGAATTGGCAAATTTGTATTACTTGCCCATATCCATAAAACCTCGAATTATTTAACAATAAACACTTTTATTTACTATTAATTTAAGTTTAAAATAATCTAGATTACCGCTTCACAATTCCCAACTCAGAAGTCATATTCGTAAGAAGTAAAATGAAAATGTCCTTTTGCAGTTACATCATCTGATAGCTCAAATTTAAAATCTAGTATATTACCAAAATTATAAACATTATAAGGATTGTTTAAAAGCTCCAAAACATATTAAATAGAAATAAATCACAGTGATAACTAAGTAAGCATTAGTAGCTGAAACATGTATGTACGTAGCCAGGCGTACAGTGCGGGAGGGCATGCTTGACAAATAGATGTAGTATAACGAAAGGTGTAGTACTAGTAAACGCGTATCCAAATAAAATGGAGGGTTTTGGCCCTCAATTAACAAACAGGTACAACAAAAAGCCATTAAGCGAACTCTCAAAAATATCCCTTAGTCAGGATGTGAAGGCAATCTACTGTATGAAATTGTAGTTCTGGCTCGCTGGCACACACACACGTTTACATAAATTCGCAATCAATTTGCATGTGTCGTTAATGTGCATTTCATCACCATGCAGAAATGAAAATATATGTATTCTTTACGGAAATCTTTTTAATATCCAAATATCCAAAGAGCAGCATACAAATGAATGGGTCATATCCAAACCTAATTCGAATTACCTTCGCCCGAATTAGCTTAATTTGATTTGATGCCGCGTTTGACTGATTGGAAGTAATGAATTATCTGATCAGTATAAAAGCAGCAAGGCGTCATCGGTAGTCCCTGCAGCTTGTACATCACACTGAGGAGACAGTTGAGCCAAACTAACGAAAGAGAACGAAACGTGGGAAGTGTGCTAAGTGATAAATAATGCGTAAGAGTAATCCGGTATCGCTGTTACAACAACGAGCAATACGTGTAACACAATAGAGTGTTTGGCGATTGAAACGTCTCACTCTGACGCTCTACGAGGCTAATGAACTTTAACTGGGATTAAGTACAGACTGATCAGAAATAGCGGCATTATCTAACCTTAAAAAATTCATTTCGTTTGTAATCTAACAGGCCTATTACGAGTACATCCATTAGTAACTTCCCATCCAATTTATGGCAGTCTGTTCTGAGCCGCGTTCTACAAATTTAATTACCCCACGAAAATATTTATTATATTAAAAAAAGGGCAAAGTTTTTTTACCCAACAATTGTTTTAAGTGGTTTTTAATTTTTTGTTTTCAAGTCAATAAAATCGAAAAGCCGTTTCAATTTAATTTATTAATGTAATGATTTCTCTCATTAAAATTCTTTAGACCCTTTTTGGTTTTATTTTGAAGAACAATGTTTCTAATTTAGCTGCAGGCCAATTTAAGTCTTACATCATAATTTATGCTTTATTATTCTTTATTATTTCGCTACCCTTTTCCCAGCATCTACAAAAATGAAAGGAATAAAAAAGGGATATAAATAAAGGAAGAATATACGAAAGTTTGACTCAAGTTCAGTCGACTATTTGTTTTTTTTTTTTTTTTGTTGGCGTATGACTTTTCATTCATTTTTCATTAAAACAATTTTTAATTCCTTCCTTTTGTACTTTATAAAACTATTATTGCTCGTATAACACTCTTACAAGGATAGCTAGAAGCTTAGAGCACTTGGCGAAAGAACTACATATGTATGTATGCAAGTATGTATGTATGTCGGGGGGAAAGCTTGGAAAAGAGACGTGAGATTACATATTTAAGTTAAAAATGAAAAATGTAAAGTAAAATAATTGAAATGCTCATTTTGGTCTTTTATGTTGACAGAAAAATTATTAGATTTTGAAAAAGCTGAAAAGATTTTGTAAAATTTTGTCGTTGCCAGATGGTCAGTTTACTCGCAGAACATGTAAAGAAAGTTTCAGGTCGGTTTTTGAGTTGATATATACATATGTATTTCTAATTAAGGAACTGGTTCACATTTCAAGGACATCTTTTATAATGGTGAGATCAACAAGTACAGACAATTTAGTCTCACGTATTCTCACTTATTTGACAACCCCTTATAGTCAATTAATTGTAATAACTAATTATTTACTTCAATAGAGGGACTTTAATATACTTTTTAATATACTTTTAATGGGATTCTCTTGTTTAGCAACTTTTTACTCAAAAAAAGAAGAAGAAGAATTATTTTAATACTTCCTACTTTTTACGAATCAACTATCGTGATATATAAATCTGATTAAGAATTTATATATGTAGAAAAAGTAGCCAACCTTTCTCATTTTAAATAAGGTAAACTTTTCAGCATTTCGTGCTTACCTTAAATACAATTACAATTTTACAACATTTGCATGTTGAACGGGAAAAGCCCCAGTGTTGTATTTTCATTTTCATTTCAAAAGAAAAAACCCTCATGTTTGCCACTACGATGCAAACTACGTTAATTTCTGAAAAGTTTCAAAACAAATGCTGATGTAAAATAAATATGTAGACAGGACACGTATCCAGAATAGAATTCGCGACCCGTCGCATACATTCGAACTACAAAATACTGATTTAGTGTAATTGTTCTAAAACCAAAAGTTATTACAAAAAATTAATTACAATGTAGTTAACAGTTTTATAGAATTATCATAAATAACAAAATTTGGTACCGTATTTTTGCTACCAAAATTGAGCTCTCCTTTAAATCCTTCAACACAATTTTCTGTTTTCAAAGCAGTTGCGATAATGATTTTAACATTGCAGTTTATAACCTTTTACCGCTGATTAAATGAAAAGAAAACCTTTTTTGGGTGAACAATTTACAAGAAGCTAAACGTTTGGATGGCCGATCAAAGAAAAAAGCTGCAAAGTGCTGTTAATAGTGGATATTAATGAGAGTATGAAAGAATTTGCTGGCACCCAACCGGAAATAAAAGTACAAACTGCAAAGCTCAAAAGCTTAGATTCCAGCAGTAATTGGGTGTTTAGATGGAAATTGCAACATTTCCATTAGTTCAACAAGGAATATTACAGCATGAATGTGACGATTGTGAAATTGTTACATAATTTCAATTAAATTTATTAATAACTAAATACTTCTTTCAATAGTTGCTCAACCTCGAGATAAATACCAGCTATCTAGATGATCGAAGCTTCCGCCGTAATAATGCTGATCTTGAATAGTAAGTTTTTTCTTTTTCAAATGTAAATCTAAAAATTTTCTGGTGACGTACAGTAGCCATTGAAAACCATTTTTCAAGCACTATTCGTGCAAAAGCGACTAGTATTATTGCAAGTAGAAAAGCAGATATCCATGATTGTTTTCAGCAAAAGGACTACACTGCACTTATGCACAAGCCACATTAATCACAATAACGTTTTGTGGAATGCACAATTCACAATACGAGCATTTTGCATTTAACGCAGAGGCAGACATTGCAGAATTAAGAGAAACAAATTTTAAAAGGTCTGTTCAACACATTATAAGCAATTAAATTTAATCCTAATATTTTAAACGAATAATTTTTCTTTTTATTTTAATTATTTTAATTTATTTGACAGTCGTTATCATTAAAAATTAAATGAAAAAAATGATTACTTACTCAGATTAAAGAAATATAACAAGAAGATGCATGTATTGCCATGAAAGGAACATAAAGATGACCACAACTCCTGTATGTATTTAATTATTTTGTATGTTACCTTTTTTTTTAATTGAATTTTTTTTTTATTTATTTTTTAATACACATAAACATTTTTTCAATCTTTAATCTCACTTAGTGGTTTCTTGGCTCACATTTAAGTTTTACCCTCTTTCATTCTTGAGTTTCTACTTCGCAGCTTCGTAGCTTCGAATTTTTATTCTGAACCATGGGAGTCTTAATGAATCACTTTTCCTTTCTAAATAACCTAAAGATTATTTCTGTAAGCGTTTGCATTTAATTTTCTTTATAAATTGGCTTTATAGTACGTCCATGTATACGATAAATTAAAAACTTTTTAAATGACAACATTACAGTATAAATAAAACAGTACATTCGCCCCAAGAGTTTGGCATTATTTACTAGTTTTGGTCGGCACTCCGAAGTCATTTGATTGATGCTACTTGTTCTTCAGCTGCCTTTCCTTGTATTCAAATGGCTTCGACGAATATCTGGATTAAATTTTTTTAACAAGATTTTTTATCTATTTTTTTTAAGTAATGTAATCTCACTAAGAATTATTTATTAATAATTTTTATGTCCTTCTCCATAGAAAAAAGTTGGAATGCTGTATTTAGTGTCTCATTCAGTTCATAACTTTTACAGTATTAATTTGCATTTTTACGCTTAAGTTTCAACTAATTTAAAAAATTTTAATTTTATTCAAAGTTTTCACAGATTTAGCACATTTAAATTGGCCAATTTGAGTAATAAAAGAAATAGTTCCAAGTTAATGTTTCATATATTTGTGGTAACCAGCCAGCAAGCATTAAACTGAGAACGCTTGTCATACCAACCACACCCCTTGCCCTTTCACAAGCCACAATACTCGTACTCCAGATATGTAGAAAAAATCATATATTTTCTTCTCACATACATATCTTTTTGTCAGATTAAAACTTCTATCCATCCGTCTGTTTTGTTATTTCTAATTTTTTGCAATTACTAAGATGAACGAATGTATGTATGCTTGTTTGCATGTTTGCTCGCAAGCACATACTCGTAAATATGTGCACTAATTAATTATTGTACTCTTATGTAAAATGTTTGAAAAATATATTTTTTCCACATTAGAAAACTTATTCCGGTTTTACGTTTCTGAGAAGTAATTTTGTGATGTAGGCAGAATAAAACAGAATTCGACACTATAGTTTTCATGTGATACGAACAACAAAAAATGCACAACAAATCTTTCGTCCGAAGTTTATCAACCCTGCATGAAATCAAGATGATGAAACTCTAATGCTGGAGTTAATGTCGACGTCGCAAACGCCGTCTGAACGCTGAAATTGTGATGTTCGACGTTTAATTTCATTTTGCTGGTAATGTCAACGGCGTACAGACGTTTAAATATAAACTGTTAATTTGAAAATTTATTTACTGAAATATTTGTTATTAAATACTTATTACTTATTTTTTTACCAAATCTCTCCTTTAAGAGCTGTTTTCTTATAGTTCTTGGAGAATTTGTTATATAAATATTTTTTAATATTTAAATATATTTGTTTTTATAGGAAGATATTACCAAATTTAAATTATTATATATATTATCCCCCTATAATATCAACATTAATAAATTGAACTCTCAATTGTTCGTTTTCGCGAACAGCATTTATAATTTTTTCATTTAATGTACTAATCCGACCTCATTTTAATTAAGAAAAAAAGCAACAGTTTAAACAAGTACAATAATCAGATAATTATGTATTTATGTATATTGCACTTGACAACACGGCTGTTCTTTGACATTTCATTAAACGCCGTACAATTTCAAACGTCGTTGAGGTTAACAGCTCTCATACAATTTCATACGTTTCAACTTTTTTTTGACAGTTGACGACGTTCAGACGGCGTTTGCGACGTCGACTTTAAAAACACTATAAAAAAATCTCTTTGGGTATGCATGATTTTTGAAACTTAAATGAAATTTACATTTAAAAGGTTTGAAAACTTTGTTGTTTTTTAATCTCTAAAGAGATTGTTAAAAAAGTAAATGCATGCATGTACATATACACATGCATACATATTTATATTTATACAAATAAAAATGAAACAAAAATAAATAGTCGCACTTACATCCATACATACATTTTAATTTAAATGTGATTTTATGAGGGAATTTTTTTGATTCTTAAAGCAAACATTTGTCTCACAAGAAACCACTGTATATGTATATATATGTATATATATATTTATTATGCACTACACATTGTTATTATTCTTTCTTTTCTATTTATGAATTATAAAAGAAATACTTCTTTATCACCTTTACGTTGTACGTTTTCAGCAAATACATATATATGTACATATATGCGTTCTTACATACACATGAAATTGAACAGTCAACAATATTACTGTTGTTTCCACATACATGCATACATACATACATACATACGTACTATTGCACATAGTTGAGTTCCAAGGCATTGCCATGTAAGATATTTAATTAAACAATTTATATTAAAAAGAGCCTTCATTGGAAATAAATTTATATTATTACATTATAATTCTCTTATATCAAATTGATTCTTACAAGCTTAAGAGCGGGAATTATTTCTTATGTAAAGGAAATTTAAAATGTTCCCTTTATAAAGAATATTTTATACTTGATTTGACACTACTAACACACTTTGTATACAAACCAAACACACACATGTTTCTGTATGGTTTGCTTTAATTAGGGTGGCCCATTAAGTGTAATGCATAATTCTAAAAACTAAGAAGTAAAAAATTCTAAAAAAAACTTAAAAATATTTTGGAGTCGCCATAAGACATGGTAACATGAGGCAACTGTGACTGAATGACTCGTCCAAATTT
The DNA here is from genome assembly GCA_963402855.1 of Ormia ochracea. Lineage (NCBI taxonomy): Eukaryota > Metazoa > Arthropoda > Insecta > Diptera > Tachinidae > Ormia > Ormia ochracea. Next base: position 58,494,657 of record OY727105.1, on the reverse strand, counting down.
TCAATTTTTAAACTTTTTTTTAAATTGCAAATCAACATCAATAAAAAATCAATAAAAAACATTTAAAAATATATTGGACAATCCCCTTTAGGAAATGGGAAACTGACGCAAAGGTTACGTGATGACTACAGATAATTAAATAGTGTAGTTGTTTTTATTTTATATATAAGTATACATTTTGTTGTTATTTTATTTATTATATTTTATTTATTTACATATTGTTTTGTTACTAAGATAAATTTTTTGACAAGAACGACAATTTATTTATTTTGTTTCGTACAAAATCAAATGGAATCGAGCTTATTAGTTGCTCAGAGTGGAAATGATATTTTACTTTACTCATACATAAAGAAAATTATAAAAAGAATTTCGTCAATTATTACAAGTTGTTTTCTTATGGAGATACAAAATAAAACAAATATTTTATATGATTGAAGTAATGAAGTGTATCTGAAAATAAAGGCTTCAAACTTCGTTTTAAATATTTTATTTACGAATAACTTGGCACCATCCTATTGTGTGGAACACTCGTATTTGAATTCCTATACTTTTGTGTGTAGCTGATTATTTCCCCCCAAACGCTGTTGCTTGAATATTACACAAAAACTCAAACAAGTCGTATTTGTGTTGTTGTGTTTTCTCATAAGAGAAAAATATAATTTGGATTGTAAAACAAAAGAGTGCACAATGTGGATGTTATGTTTTTCATAACGGAATATTGCTCATACGCATTTTGGGATAAATGGAGACTGTGATGATTTCGGGATTGTTGTTTTTGTTCTTTTTAACTTTTCTTTGCTGCTTCTTATTTTTTAGCTGTGACAGCTCGCTGTGAGGATTTTCGTACAAGATATTTTCGAGTTTCAGTTATGTTGTGAAATGCAAACGGTATAGAACGTGTGTACAGCGCGTACGCGAAATATAAATAAATGAAAAATACAACAAAAATAAGCAAATAAACATCTATACATGCATACATACATACGTACATATATCAAGCACACATGACGAGCATGTAGTGAAACATAGTTACATGCATGTAAGTAACTACAATGCGTAAGAAAATAAGCTTCAGAAAGCGGTCAACACAATATACATATGTATGTATGTCGGCAATGACAAATTTGTGAAAAAGGGAACAAATAACGTGCAGATCTAAATTGTAAGCGTAAATTCACAAAACAAAGTACTGTCTCGAAAATCAATCAATAGATAAAAAGAAATTTCCAATGTGAAAAGTGCATGGAGGAAAATGCAAAATATTTAGTTCGTTCATTCAGTTGCTTTTGCTGCTGCCACATTTTCCTGTCTGTAAATAAATAAAGTAATCAAATAAATTAATTTTACGTTCACTTCGCTGAAAAATCACATATATACATACATGCACACATCCATAAACACTTATGTACATACATAAATAAAAACATTTTATAATATTTATTTCTTTTTGATTTTAAATCAATTTCGCAATGAAAGCACCAAATATGTGTTAAGTGTTTAAGTGTTTGTAAAAAACCGGTGAGAGATTTTCTTGTAGACGAATTAATATTTCTTTGCTCACGTGTAATATTCAGACACACGGACACGATTTATGCACGTGTGTATGAACACAGAAAAGACAAATTTATTTTTAAATTGTTGCACAAAATCAATTTAAAGTTTATTAATTTTTAAAGTGAAACGACCATAAAAAATTTTAGCGCACATAAAAATAAAAGGCAGCTGAAAACAATATTAAACACGACCTAATTTGTGTAAATTAGTCGTACACAATTGAAATTTCCAATTCACCAGCCCTGCATGTGTTTTGTGTGAGATTTTAAAGCTTTTAAAAAAATTTATCGAAAATAATTCAAAATCAAAAATGTTGTAATTGGAAATTAAAAAATATTAAAAAACAAACACTATAACAATCAATAAGTTGCTACCAAAAATTTCTTTAATTTATTAACTGTGATGCTAAGAAATCAAAATATAAATAAACAACAAATGTAATTAAAATCAATTCGATTCCTAAATAATAAATTAGAGCGCGCATTGTGAAAACTTAATAGTATCGAATTCATCAACACAAGTTTCGGTTCAAAACGGGTACATTAGCAACTAGAAATACAAAAGTATAACAGATATCCATTTAATCATTGTTTAAAATCAATTTATTCTTAACTTTTTCAATTCACCAATACCGATAAGAGATTTTCATCAAAATATATAAATATATATAAGTATAAATATAGTGTATAATAAGGTAAGAGGGAGTTTAAAATTTTAGGCATATTAAACATTTTTTATGGCGAAAGCCAAATTTAAATTTTTGTATTATTTTAATAAGTTTGACAAGACCGACTGAAAGCTAATGCATAATCCTTAGGGCGGGTTCAGAATACAGTTAAGCAACTACTCATTAACTTTACTCATTAGGTTTATTAACCAAATTTATTTTTATTCATTAAAGACTTTTCTATAAATTCGGAACTTTCCTTTCAAATAAATATTTACTTCGGAAAATCTTATTATTCAACTAAATTATAAATATTAAATGATGGAGTCTTAAATTAGTTTTCTGCTGACAGTTGGAATCATTTCATGAAAGTAATAAAAAAATTATTTTATTATTCTTGCATACCTACACGATTCAATTAAAAAATAAAATATTTATTTCGCTAAGAAATAAAATAATTAAAAAAAGAAAAAAAATTCATTTAAAATTTTCCCAAAAGAGATCAATTTGCGGCCAATATAAATTTTTAAAATTTTTTAAATTGAAAGCTCTGCGAAGCGTGATATTTCTTAAGTGCGACTATGTGTTTTTCTATAGGGTTTAACATATTTGTAAGCAGAAGCTTATATTGTATTGAGCTTCATTTGCACTAATATATTTTTGATAACTTTCTAAAAGGAAAATATGTGAAAAAGGACTTGGAAATAAACTCCATGTAAAACTTTACATGAGTAGAGTTTTTTGTATTAATTTTCAAAGCGTTACTGAAATTAGTCTTTTTAAAGAATACTTACTTCTTAAGTTAAAGAAAATGTATGATAAAGTTTAGATTATATAAATACTAACTTTTTAGTCCTTTGCAGGCAACACTCTGCGTTTATTAAAAGCCTGCAGTCTAACATACCTTTTAGCTGGCAAAAAATAAATTTGCCTTTTGGATTACTGCCAATAGAATCTTTACGAATCCCTGCAAATCTAAATATAGTCGTATTGTAATAAGAAAAGAAAAATATTATTCCTTCCATTTCTCAAAATAATTAAAATCAATTCTAATACTTCAAATTTTAATGCTTTGACAACAAAATTATTAGGTCGGCGTATGACTTGGGGCATTTTGGGTATGCTTCTTCTTTTTCCAAAAGTTGCGATAGGTTTTCAAGCGAAGCTCTGTTAAATATTTTCTAGTCATTTTATTTCTACAAAAAATAATACATTCTACAACTCCCACTTAGACATGCATATGAATGAATAAATTTTTATATCTATACATATAAATAAATTTTTCGCTTTCAACTTATAAAGTAAAAACTGAACACCCTATATATTCATAATGGGCTTTTGAAATTTAAACATAAATTTAAGGCGAATTCTGAAGTCTTGTTTCAATCAGACCTGCAAAATGCGTTCACATCCAAGGAGAAAGTATTTAGAATCTGACGAAAAAATACAAGAACCGCGATTTGATTTGATGCGCAGAAAATCATGATCTTTGAGTGCCAGACTATAAAAAAAAAAGCTCCAAAAAGCTCTGCACATCTTCGTGCTACAATTTGCTTAGTTACAACATTTAGCTATTTGTTAGAATAGTATAACTTTATGATATTTTCTTTATTTCGACTCTACGCAATTATGGAAAATTTAAAACGTCTGAAATGTTTAGAGCCAAAAATTTTCTGCCCCGCTGTAAAGGGATGTACTATTCCATTATAGGACATGGTTTAAGAACTCCACGAGAATTTCAAATCATGTTTATCACACAAAAACCCACTCATTTCATAGATTGTGCGTAATATGGAATGAGCACGACTTTATTGAGGTGTCCCAGTCGTATATGCTTAAACAGAGGCATTATCGGTTTCGTAATAAAAGTCTATTAGTAGTGGGCTTGTACTCGATGCATCTGATGTGTATTAAGAGCAGATCCTTCTAATGTTTACAAAGAGTACAATAATAGATAATAAATAAATAACTAAGTTAGAACTTTATTGCCACATGTTTCAGTCATGACTCCGCAGAGCTTTCCAGTTAAGACATTTTTATTTTATAGGTTTCCCTTATTATTCGATTAAATTTCAATTTAAAAGTACGTTTAATATTAAATATTATTTTTAGGGCTCTTAACGCACAGAATTCTTTAATACTTTTTTCTATCTTAAATTTCAGGCAAAAGAATTTAATCCAACCCAACTAAGAAGAAATATTTGCTTAAGAAATCTCAGTGGAATAATGGAATTGTTTAATAAATTAACAATACCTTCAGGCTTTCTGAAAAATAAAAATAGTTTGAAAATTGTAAAAGCATTAAAAAAAATTAATGACATTTTAAATTAGAATTAAGTTATGAGAATAATTTTGATAATACGAGTCTAATGTTAATACGTAAGGAAAATGAATAAAAAAAATCTCCGAATAGAATTCAAGCGCTTTGAATGAAAGAAATAATAAAAGTATTTGTTAAAAACAATATTAAAGGGGCCAACCTAATAGAAATGTAACGTGCAATAAAATAAAAATCAGTTTTAAAATCTAAAAGCAAAGAAAACACCAAAACAAAAAGAAAAACAACAAAAAAGCAAGAAAACTTATGTTTATAAATAAAATAATTATAAATAAATTATAAAAAAATGGATTACAATAATCCTGTGGATGGTAATCTTAATACCGGAAATATAAGTACGAATGATTTCTTGGCTATATTTACCTCTACTTCTACTGTGGCCCCGATTGATGGCGGCGGCGGGGGTGGAAGAAGTCCGGGGAAAGGCTTTGGATTGCGCCCATACATAAGTAAATCTAACAATACTTACTCTTCAGGTAACACCACACACAATCCGCCCTTATTGACTATAGACAGCCAATACAAAGTCACCAGCCTCTTAGCTAATTCCTTCACTGGTTCCACACTACAAAATCCTCTCGATAATGCTGACATTAATGATACACTCTTCCTCTTGTCATCCAATGTATATAACTCCACAAACAACAACGGTGTTACGTCAACAATAAATCTCACCTCCTCGTATGGCAACTACAACACCATCAATCAAAACTACTCAAACATAAATGGCAGCAATATCACCGAAGTAATTTGGGATGGACGCTATCCGAGCGGTTATACCCTAACACACATTGTCATTGCTTCCATTATAGTGACAATACTAATGATTGCAATTGTTGTGGGCAATATGCTGGTCATTATTGCAATAGCCACTGAGAAATCGCTTAAGAATATACAAAACTGGTTCATTGCCTCTTTGGCGGTGGCGGACTTCTTTTTGGGTCTGATAATTATGCCCTTTTCACTTGCTAATGAGTTAATGGGTTATTGGATATTTGGTAGCTGGTGGTGCGATGTGCATTCGGCAATGGATGTTCTACTCTGTACGGCCTCCATAATGAACTTGTGTTTGATATCGTTGGATCGCTATTGGAGTATTACAAAAGCGGTCGACTACCTAAAATCGCGTACTCCCGCACGTGCAGCATTAATGATAGCTGCCGTTTGGATTATGTCTGCATTGATATGTATACCCCCTCTGTTGGGTTGGAAAGTAAAAATGCCGGAGGGGCCACTGCCTAAGTGTGCGGTAAGTAGAACTAACTTTTATTATTTAGCTTACCAATTAATGCATAGAAACGTATGAGATATTATACTCGAAGAGAAATGGAAAATGTACAATTACTTGTTCAAATGTTACATATTAAAGGCATATAACTGTATGTATGCATACACTCACATATACATAAATGTATATGTATGTGTTTATAAATAACCTTTCGAATTGCCGGCGGATGCAGCTTTTTGTAATAAAATAAATTGGTATGTATGTATATAATATATATATATATACATATCTATACATATATATATATGTGTATGTCTGTATGTGTATTCGTGCTTATGCGGTATATTACATGAATATATACATACATATAAGTAGTATGTACATAAATACCAATTTAGTTTTATTTGTATTTTTTTTTTGGGATGCCCTACCAAACCTTAGAAACCTTAAAGGTTTCGCAAAAAATCTAACCGTTATCCTCTTTTTTTTATACCAAAAAGAAAGTATATACAAAAATATTGTTGTAATTATATTGTAATAATATTGTAATACCCGTTCTTATATTACATTTCCAGCAGAATGTTTTACATGAAAGTGGTTGACATTAATTCATACACATACATACGTAAATTTAGTCCTTCATTATTTCCTGCAACTCCATGAGTAATATACATATCTATGTTTGTATGTAAAAGCTATCGAATGCAGAGAACATTTTGTTTCACAATATTTAAATTTATATTACAATTTTCTGTGATATATCACTTATTTAATATTTATTTCTTATTTGTTGTGCTTGAGATCTTTTCCCATTTATTTCCAAAAAGTTATTATTTATTATTTTATTTTGCAGGAATAACAAAAAATTTATAAAAATTAAATTATACGTATTAGTAACAAAGTTTTCTAAAAAAATTAAATAAACTCGTAGAAAACTTGAAAACAAAAATTATATTATTATTTTTCTATTAACTAAACGATTTTAATAACTTGCAATATGTAATGTCTCTGTTCTATAGATAATTCTTTATGTAAGTGGTTCTTTTGTAATGTGTAACAAATTGCAGCATATGTATTACAATCATAATAATGATTACTATCACTGAAAGTCAATGGACTCGTAAGTCCTGCTTTGGGTTTGAAGATGAAATTTCAGAATTGATTTTTTCATGCGACAAGATATTATATAGAGAGTATTTTGCTAATAATTAGTTATACAGGGTGGGCCAAAAGTCACAATGGGGTTTAAAAATTTAATAACTTTTTTGTTTATTTTTTTTTTTATTTTTTTTTTTAAGATTATGAAATATACAAAATGGAAATTTTTTTACGCTAAGTATGGAAAATAATGTTACTTAAATGACCGCCGTTATTAGCTTCGCAATGATGGGCTCTTTTGAGAGCATTTTCCATAACATCTTTCAACATTTGTGGCTGTAGCCCTCGAATTTCTGCAACAATGTTGGCCTTGAGTTCAAGGATTGTCTCGGGCTTGTTGACATATACTCGCTCCTTCAAATAACCCCAAAGAAAATAGTCGCATGCTGACAAATCTGGCGAACGCGCTGGCCAATTAATTTCTGAATTTCTCGAAATTATTAATAGCGACGATATGCTCTTTGCGTTAAAATAATTGATCGCTGATTTAAGTAATAAAATTCTATTATTATTGTTCTTTGTTCAGTTGTAAATCCCCCCATTATTTATTCTCCAGATGTTATTTATATAATCTTAAAAAGAAAAATAAAAAAAAAAAATAAACAAAAAAGTTATTAAATTTTTAAACCCCATTGTGACTTTTGGCCCACCCTGTAGTAAATCTTAGAATTTTTTAAGTTAATGTCTTATAAAATTAGGGACCAATTAAAATTGTTCGTTCCAAATTACGGAAACTAATCTGGATTAAATTGTATGTTAAACCAGAGTAGGATAAAAGTGGGTTTGTTCATTCACTAAAAATTTACTTTATCCTTTTTATAAGATTAATATCTTATGAAATTTTCTATTAGTGATTATTAATTCTTTCTCTGTAAAATCTTTACAGTATTAATTAAAATCCTTTAGGATGTTTTAAGTAAGTATAAAAAATTTGCTAATATTTACTTAGATTTCTTATCATACATATAGTTATGCAGTTACGTTACATTTCGTTTCAGCTAACCACACGTATGTACATATAAAGGTAGAGAAAAATAAAAAATTTCCTAAAACATATATAATATTTATCAATTTTAATAATTAAAATCTAATTTACTAAAGTTAATATTAAATGTTGATCAGTAGTAAAGAACATGCTGTGCGGATGTCTCTCACAGAAGCTTTTAATTCTAGGCTGTCAGACGAGGAGGAATTAAATTCCACAAATAATGAGACATCTAATAGGTTTAAAATATGTTCATTTCAAGTACAGTGGATGCCTCTGTAAACGAATGAATAATAAATAGTCTGCTAAACCGGAGATCGCGGTTTCGATTCCTACCTGAAGCCGGTGTCTTTTCCTGTGGGCAAGTGGAAATCTGTGCAGGGCAAGTTGATTACACAAAAACAAAAAGCAATTAATTATCTAAACAATAATTTTTTGAATTGAATTGTACTTTTTCTCAACTAAGAATTTAAATTCACAAGATATTTTTAGCTCATTTTTTTTTTAAGTGTAGTTGTGGGTAGTAGAACACTCTATCGTAAATTGAATGGTTGATAGTTCCAATATCAGTTCTCATCCAAAATCAACAAACTGATTTAAAAGTTAATAAAGAATAAATTGCAGAATTAAAAAGAAAATGGATTTCCAATTTAAATTGTTAAAAAATTTTTAATTATTTGAGTAAAAATATTTTACCCTCATATTGCAAAATATTTTCTCCAACAATTCAATAGTACTGTGCCACGCGTGGAACTCATTTGAATTTGTTGTGTAAAAAGGTTTTATAGCAATGCGGCATCAATTACAAGTTTGAATTAAATACATTTTCCTAAATTGCAGATCAATATTTTTTTGAGTGTACATACACATTGAGTGTACTTAAATACTTGTACATACATAGTTGCGCACTTACAAATATGCACAAGAACAATCGATAATTATTTTATAATTATTTATTATCTGCTCAATTTATTTCAAACGCGTCTTGTTCCGAAAAGTAATTGTTGACTTTGCCGAACAATTTATACAATTCTTTTTTTAAACTTTGCAACTTTTGATGGTATACGGATGTGTTCATAAATACATACAAACAAAGGTGTGTGGGAGCGTGTGTGTATGTTGGACTAAAGTCGGTTTAATTACGTAGTCCCCATGGTCATGGAATAAATGAGTTATTTTACATCTACGTGTTGCATATATATGACTGCATGTCTAAACATATTTATATCTAGATGCGGATAAATATGTGGATATGTATGTGTGCACATGTTTATGTATACATAAATATTTGAATTATGAAAGTATTGCTATAATATTTGCAGGAGCTGTTTCGATCTTTTCTTTTAACATATCAATGATTGGCCATTATGTATTCACGGTCCTACACAGAACTATGAACTCGTCTTTCATCCCCAACATCTTTTCAATTTCTCGATTGTGTAATTGTTGTCTTCAAATCCAGTGATAAATCATTTAAAAAGTTTTAGGATATTTGGCCTGCGAATCAAATGTGCCATCGTCCTGTGTAGTGAGGTCTGACCAGGCCCATGAGAGCTGGGTTTATGAAAATTAATTCCTTTACAGTGAATATATTAAAATTTATATTTGTTTTTTTTTTTGCTAAAACCTGCATATGCATGTGCATATTAATACAACAAGTTATGAGCTGCCACCGCCAGCACATATTCAGGAACGAGCAGGTGCCACATTTTGTAATTTTGAGATATACGAATGTGTTCATAAATGCCCACAAACAAATTAATGTATGCATGTTCTGCTAAAGACATTTTAATTACGTATTCCCCATGGCCATGAAATAAATGGAGTATATACTTTTACGGCGTTGCTTAATAATTGTTTTTAAATTATCGGATCTGAATTGAACCATATATTACATTCATAGTTGAACGATTTTAAGAAATTTTATAAGGTTTATGGCATTTCTGTGAAAAATTAATACATTTTGTTGCAAAATGGCGCTTAAGACCCAACAGAATTATATAGCAACATAATAACATATATTGGAGCTTATAGTTACGACAACGCGATACGTTATACTTCTCTTAACATACCCGTCCATCTGGTGCAATTAGCGCACCAATTATGCACTATAACTTTTATTGTTCTGTATATAGTAGAATGTGAAGTTTCACATGGTCCATATCTCGGGATTAAAGAGGAGAAATAATAATGATAAATAAAAGCATAAAAAAAATTAAAGACGTTTAATTAACACCAATTTGTAAAGGTCGCTTAGTGTCAAAATAGACTTTTAGATCAACTCAACGTTAAATTTTTATTAATTCTGGTAGTCTTAATTTGAAATTGTATAAATTTTATTGCAAACTGTCTTGTTAGTCTTCCTGGCCTAACATTGATTACATCCATAATATAATCCTTATATATGAATTCTAGCATATTCAAATTATAATTGTGAATTTCGGTATAAAGTTACAGAAAAGCGAATTACTGATTCTTAATTAGCGGCTCCAGCGAATTAAAAATTGTTTTGAATTGATTCTTCCCTCTATTTGAAGAGTTCATATAAAATATTGTCCAGATTTTTTCTCAGTATTAATGTTTCAATAAAATTAGTTCCACAAATTTCAAGCCTTCATTACACAACGTATTCATAACATTTGCGGATTAATTTTATTTCTTTCGTAATAAATAAATAAATTTTGTTGGTAAATTCAGCCAACAACTTAAACTTTATTCTTGTCTGATATTCTTCGACAACTTTGCCAACAAAATATAAAGTAATGAGAGAGGAAATCCTTTAAGTGAAAAATATTTACACACATGTTTATAGTGAATGTGTGCTCAAAAATGTTAGATGTATTTTTATTAATAACACAAATCAAGTGTGTTTATTTTATTAAAAAAGAAAAAACAATAATAATATAAAATTAATTCAAAACTTCTTAATTTATGGGAATCCCAGAACTCTGCAAACCACCTCTGGTTAGCATTTCTAGCAGCTCTGTTAGCATTTCTGTACACATAAAAAAGGCACCAAGTAATAGTGCAGGCTTATCATGAAGTGTTTTTATTTTAGGGGAGAGATACCTCTCCATTTTTAAAGTCCCCACGCTCGATCAAGTCTTCTCACCAGAACTTTCTCTCTTCTTTTTTTCTGGAATCCCTAATCCCGCGACTCATTCTTTTTTATTTTATCGCGTCTGAGTACATACACGAGGCTATTGGCTTATGCAAATGCATCTCTATTAGTGGTAAATCCCCATGCTGTTGTACTACATCAATGTATAGCTTTATAATCCCTAATATGGACTGAATGTAATTATGAAAAATATTTTTTTTTCAAACTCTACTGATCCCCTCATTAAAGCCCAAATTAAAATTATCTTAATAAGACTTTTCATTTATTTCAATGAAAAGTTAATATTAATATAAACCATATTCTGCAGCAGAATGCTCATTATTTAAAAATTTAAATTAATATTTATTAGAAATACAACCTGCTTTCCCCCATAAAATATTTAGAGGAGTCTCTAGCTCTCCTATAAAGAAAAGAAAAAAAGACAATATTTGCTTGGCTTGCGATATATGCTCGTTCCTAATATAAAAAACCTTTTCATAAAAATTATTTAAGATCTCTTTTAATCTCACGTTTCCATCCACATAAACTGTTAATTTATTCTTCATAAAGACTGTACACAAACACACATCAGGACAATAACTTCTATGCTTCTCAATAATTGCAATATACCTTTTAAAATATGCGTAACAATGAAAAGCAACGAAAATAAAAATTTTAATTAACCTTGCGGATGGGAAATGAATGAATAAACCAAAGCCAAGGAAGAACAACTAAGCGAATGAATGGGGCCTAAATTGAAATGGAAATAAACAACATACTGTTTATAGCTAAAGGCCGAAGCCAAAAGTACTGCTAAAACAAACATTGAAGGATTAAAAGCCCACGTCGTGCTTGCATTAGCAAATCCCTTTTCAGCAAGGAGACAAAAATGGAAACAACTCGTACATCACTTTCATATGAAAACTTTGCAAAAACTATTAACGTGTTTTAGCCATCAAAGCGTTTAATGACAATCTTCACCTCGCTTCCATCTGTGACCTTAATTTAGTTTATTTGAGTACTTTCATATACACATACGTAACTACGTATTTAGCCGTTAACATGTCTTTACGTTATTTTAGGAGTGTCCTGAAACCGAGCAAAGTTATTAACTTTAAAATTCCATAACAAGCTGAAAGCAAAAAAAAAAAAAAAAGAAAAAGTTGTATTTAGAAAAATAATCAAGTAAAAATGGTGAATTTGACTGTGCCGAGTCTTATATACCCTTCTTCAAGAATATGTTATTTGGTTATATTCCTTCTATTTCTTACCCACTTCTGCTACTTTTCATACTAAATAATTTTGAGAAAAGCCTAAACAGATGAGCCTTTACATTTTTAATTTTAAGCAAAATTTACGTTCAATTTACGCCGCAACAGAACTTTAAGAAAAAATACACGAGACAGACAGACAGACAGACAGACAGACAGACAGACAACTAATTTTCCTTTTATACTCGCGTATATGCTGTATAAGTATTTGTGCGATTTTACTAAAATATCAAAACGCAACGTACCAAATAGTCCTTTTTAACATACTCCCTTTGAAATTCAAAACACTTAACCGCTCGAAACAGACGGCCAACTTCAAGAGGTCTTCCTCCTCTGGTGCTGTTATGACACCAATGTATTATCATTCTTTTCTTTCCACGCATATACTAAATAATTCAATGCATATAAAGCACATTAGTAACTCAAATTCCGCTTTTAACCATTTTAACCATTTTTACCTATAATTCGTTTAATATTAGTTATATATATTTAAACAATTCTTTTCAATTAATATGAAGACTGAAACGCCCGTTACGGCCCTACTTAGTTGTGTATGCTAAAAATGTTCAATACTGATTGAAAAGTTTTTCACAAGTCTTACGATTTCCAAAACTATAAAAAGTTTTATAGAATAATTTTTCACCAGCGATCTGAGTTGCATTTATTTCAAGCATGTTTTCTTGCGAATAAATCGTACGACTGTGTGGGATAGTGAATAGAGAACAAATATACTGCAAGTAGATCTGGACACCATAATTACTCAAATCCCTAATATTTTGTCGTATTTATTGAATTGGCATGACCGTCTGCACTTCATTGTACGTTCTGTTGGTGTTTTTTCTAGGAAGGATTGGACTCAGCAACCAGTGATTCTCGCCATATTATAATTAAATAAACATAATTTTAATAATAAGTAAATAAATAAATAAATAATGAATAAATAAATAAATGAATAAAAAAAAGTTTTTATTTTCCTAAAATTTACATTATTTATTACTTAAATTTGTATTTTCTGTTGCCAAATATAAACAAAAATTAGTATTTATTTGAGCACAAGCATGACTGTAAATTATACACCAAAACAAAATTTTTATAAATTATTTATTCACGGTGTCTGCAATAGGCAGTGCTTATTTTTATTGTTGTTTGTTTTTTAAGTGATATGCTTTAAGTACATCATTGACGAAGCAGAGAAAGAAGTAAAGCAGGCCCAGCAAAATTATACAAGTACACGCAGCGTTCAATATAAATATTATATTTTCAACTGTGCGGAAGCGTCAGCAGCTGCTCTGTAGGTGTATATAATCTTTCCTAGGAAGTTGTTCATTTCTTCATGTAGTCGCATGTAAATTTTTCCTTTTCGTGCTTCGAAAGTATGCGTAGATCTACGACTCGCCTCTGTTTAAGGCGAAGCCTGCCAGTAACTCTGTTCAAATTAATGCTTAATGCTTATTCATGCAATCATAGCCATTTGTATACTTGTGTGTTTGTATGTGTGTATGTATGTATGTATGAGCATTTGCAAATCACAATACAAAAAAAGAAAATGCACAATACCCGCATAATATCCAACGCACATATAGCAACCTACTGCTCCTAGCGATTTCCAATTACAGGAACAAGCTGTAGTTCGTTATCGTTTTAGAAGGGAGTATTAGTGTCCCGTAGTTACGAGGCGTGATCTTAATGAGAAGATTGCCAGTCCGCCTGACAATCCATTTGCGTTTCCTCGAGTCGTTCTTGCAAGTAAGAGATGGCGAAATTAATTTTGATTGCTTAATGCTTTCCGGCTATAGAAAAAGTTTTAATGCTTTAATTAATAAAAACGAATTAAAATTAATTAAAATTAAAATTCAAAATTAATTAAACTGAATTTAAAATTAAGGATATCTACAACTAATAAGAAGTACCATATAAGTGAAAGGGCCCATATTGCCTCAAATGGCAATTTTACTTGATTGAAGAACAAGTAAAGCAACTACTAATTTATTATTTAACAATTTTATTAGCAAAAAATTAAATTATCTGTAAAAATTTTTAATTACGGGTTTCATGAGTTAAAAAAAAAGTGAACATTTTTCACAGTTCGATGAAATATTCATTTAATATTGTCAAGCAGTCTGCAAAGGAGTACGAGAAGGGGAAGGAGAAAAAACTCATATTAAAATCATGCATTAAATTGAAATACAAAAGTTAAGCGAACAAACTTAAATTATGGACCCTTCGCCACAGTTTCAATAAATCAATCAAACACACATTATCGTTTACACATCGTAGAAATCATAAATTGTATTTCATTTCTACGTCTTCCTTATTTTATTTATTTCGAGAAGAAAGAAACATGAAAACAACATGCCGCTTGACAGCAGCAGTAACAACATTTTGACAATGTTACATTAAATTAAATAATTTATTAGCATTGTACACTTAATCAAGATAATTTTGATCAGAATAATACATGTATGGCTGTCCTCTGCAGTAACACGTAAGCAATAAATAGTTCAGAAGATCTTTTTGCTGAAAAAGCTTTTTAATGTTAAATACTCGTAATCACAAAAATAAAATAAGAACACAGAGACAGCGGCAGGCCAATGAGAAAACAAAGGCTGGACCAAATGGTCAGACAAGGCCATTTATAAACAAATTTAACTAACGATTTCTTGCAATTTCGTAACGGGTGTTTTTTTTTTTTGGAGTTATATAAGTTTAAATCATAATATAATGAAGAAATATATTTTTAATATCAGTAAGAGTGGCTCAAAGTGGAATACCAATTTTCAGTGTTGACTTATATGTGTTTAATTGTAACTGGTGACTAGTGTATCCGTCAAGTGGGCTTACAAAATTCCAACCATGCAGTTGAATTACACGATAAGTCTGCGAGTAAGAGTTTATTTGAGTAAATGAACATGACAGAGAGTTTACTGTCACCTCATTCCGGTACGACAACACAGGTAATCATACCCCTTTACAACACAGAGCAAAATGTGCCTAGTAGTACCTAATAAAATAGAACAAAATTTACAAGATATCTCTATGGTTTTTTTTCAAGAAGAACATCTTATTAATTTCATAGGGAAAACCTTTTTGAAAAAATCAAGAAGGCCACCTAATGAAATCAATTAGGAAAACCTTTTTAAAAAAAATTAATAAGAGGACCTAATGAAATCAATAAGAAATTCACTTTTTATGTAATTAAGAAGAAAACCTAATAAAATCCAGAAGTTATTCTCTATGAATTGTTTTTTGTGCCCACGAACAAAAAAAAAAAGAACATGAGTATAAAAAATTGCAAATAAGAAGTTTTCTTCTTGATTTTATGTGTTTTCCTTTTTGATAAAATTAATAAGATTTACCACATAAAAATAATAGGGAATCCTTTTAAAAATATCTTCGCTTCAAACTGCCAAAACATTAAAGCAGTATAGGAAGGGGTATCCCTTTGCTTAAAAACGTTTCATAGAGAAAATCTTCTTCAACCTATGAGGCAGTTTTTGCTCTGTGAAATTCAATATCAATATCAATATGTGTTGCAACCCATTCGCGAACGTTGCTCTATACATAACGAAATGTCATATCAATTCAAATAAATAAAGCACTATTGTCAATTCAAAGTTGCGAAACTCCAAGGAAACACGTTATACAGGATATGGCATACTCATAATTGTTGCCACAAACTAACTATAGTTTCACAATAAATTATCTTAACGAAACCTTTCTGAATATTTCATACACACATTCTTATATTTTTACATTTAATAATCCTCTTATATTTGCATCCCCCAATTATTTCGTAGAAACCACCACAATCCTTTAGAATCCACATGGAACATAAAAATGCGCAGTGCTATTTAGAATTAGAATTGCAGGAGTGTTTTCAACCAAATTGGTTCTGATTAGGCTACCATCCTCGGTAATATTAGCAAAGTAGCTTCCAGTTGTTTGCATTGAAATCTTCAGAAAAATATCTTTGAACTCACTTTTGTAAATGAGTGGTGACAGTGACGATTTTAAAAACGCTCGGATAGTAGCATAGCATATCTTAATTTCTAGACATAAATGTGGGGTTGCATTGGTCAAGACCTTTGAAGGATCTTGAAATAAAATTTTCCTAGCGGTAATCAAAACTTTTTATGTGAGTCTGAAAGCGAGGTGACCATCCATATTTAGGTAGTGCACATCAATTATTAAAAGCGGGATAGAATTAGTAGCAATAGATATAGTAGACTTTTTGCTTGGAAAGTACCTGCATTAAAAAGTATTTGGATGATTCTCACATGTGAGTATTTAAGAGGTGAATTTCTCTGAAGGCTAATGACAATATCTCGACTTTTAAAAATCATTCAATGCTGCTTGACGGATTTTGAGTAGATGGATTATGGAATAATTCATCTGCTTTTCGTATACTGTGCATTTGCTTTTGTAAAGTAGAACGTTCCTATTCATGGAATTTCTGCTGCAAATATATCTAATTCAAAATTCAGATAGTATACATACATATACATATATACATATGTATATTGCTTACTTCCACGGATTTAACAATAAAAATCGGCATCGAAGTATAGGAAGTATGATTTTGTGTATGTATGACGCAAGATAAATGACATTTTATGTACGTTTGTTCATTGAAATGTTTTCAAGAGCATGAAATGCTTTCAAGCACTAAGGCGTTAACGTTTTAGCTCGCTAAGCTCATGACAATCGCTTAAGAACATTTTCAGATATACTTTTTTCCTCTATGTTTTCGTAAAATTTTCTAATTGTCACATACATAATTTCGTAAAGTTTCATTCTTTGAACTTATCAAAGCATAAATTGCATATTTACCTTACCAACAGCTGAGTTATATAGCAATTCCCTTGAGCGTGCTTTCTCTTCGTCTAAACTGCAATTTCCGGGACGAATCGGTTGGTTCAACTTCCGCAGGCTCATTTCCATTGCGTTATAGGTTGTAGAGCGGGTGTGTAATACCGTCATTGCTTATTTCTTCTTTTCTATATATGCTAATAGGTAAAGCGGCCTCATTACCGCCATTAGCAAGGCTGCATTCGTAAACACTGTGCGGAAACCAGACAAGGCCCTCCAGAGATGGGGCACTCCTTCTGTAAACCGTATCCACGTTTCTCCCACACGCTCTTGTTGTCATAGTCTCAGCCCCTAAAGGGTCTATCATGGTCTATCACAACACCCCAGTACTTTATTGCGATCTTAAATGTAAGTCGTTCTTCGTTTACCGTTATCGCGATATATTTTACTTTCTTTCTGGTAGTAAACAGTAGGGGCTCCGTTTTTTTATTATTATTATGTGCGTGTGCATGAGCGTGTGTGTGTGTGATATGTGTAAATTTACTAAATTATTATTAAGTTATAAAAAGGCATTGATGTAAAAGTTGATCGTCTATATGAAATACATCATCAAAATATAACAAAAATTATTAGAAGGAATTTTGTTGGGCGGAGGATGCCCACGACAAGGAAAATAAAACGATTTAATAACAAATTTTGTTTTTTTGTATTTGAGCTTTTTATACAATAAAATACTACATGGTAGAATACTGCCCCCCATACTCTGCATTTGCGCATATGTTCCACAAAATTACATATACGAGTAAATGAACAATATGCGAAGCATGTACTATTCACAGTACATTATGCATTGTTACATATGAATATACTCCGAGCAACTTGAATAAGACTTTTATTTTAAAATGTAATGTGAACTGACACAAAATGCCACAAATATTACAATGGAATGTTTTTTATTAAGTCAGGAAAAATTATAGTTCATGCCATTGGCAAAGCTTAAGGTTATTATAAATGTGAAAGTATGCTTGGCTCTGGTTCGGGTACTTCGTATATATTTATAATGTGAAATTCATTAATGAATATTAATAATTAATAAAACGAGGCAGATGGCTCTCTTATATACACCGCTCTTTTCTTTCTCTGATGTATTCAGTACAATAATAGCTTACCGCATTAATTCAGAGATGCTGTAAACCATTGCGTTACGTAAGCACTTTTTAGAGAATTAAAAGTTTCCGAATCGCGCTACACTCAAATTAGCATCGGAATCTGGTTTGATTTGCTCTTGACTTTCCGCCGCTGGAGGTTTTGCACTAGCAGCAACTCATAATGTATATTGCCCGGTGTTTGCCTTTTTTTCCCGGTTTGCAGTCTTCTTTCCGAATTGCATGCTTTTACGCATACAGAAGATTTCTTTACAGAAACTGCATTAGCAATTGTAATCTTCTCATCATTGTAATCACCTTTTTAAATTGGCTTGCGTTTGTCTACGCAAATACAAAATAAAGAAGGAAGGTAAAATAAATGTAACCAACAAGGAAAATAATACTTTTATCAGAAATAATTCTTATAGAAGAGAAATAAATCAGATTTTCACTGAAATAAAATCATATTAAAAATTATTTGCCTTCTAAATTATACATTCATTTTTTTCAAAAATTAATGTTTTCAATAACACTTGATAAATTTCGGGTAATTATTATCAGATATAAAAGTAAATTCCTCTATTATTTATTTATATACTTAATATTACAATTGTATGAATATAATTATAGTATGCCTAGAAGCACTGGCTGCTGATGCCATCGAATAATTGAAATATGCTGGTCTCCCACGTCACATGTAGGTATACTGAGCATGGACCAAATACATGACATTTATTTATTATGTGCTCCGTTAGCCCTAAAATTAATTTTTGTACTTGTATATTATATAATATATTATTATAATATATGGATTAATATATATAATCCATATTACAGTTTGCAAGATTATTTTATTGCCAACAAAAAAAAGTATAAAAAATTTTAATTACATGATGATACATGATTTGCCTACAAGTAGATTGTAATAAATACTCACATATAGTGGGGAGAAATGGTTTTTGCTTATATAAAATTTGAGATCAACAAAAAAAAAAATAAAAATTTCAATGCTCTACAATAAATTTGTTTACCTTTGTTTATGGGGCTTCTTTCATATTTGTCGTGTTCTCCTAGGGGGAAATGTAATTTCTGTTGCAGTGCTATCTTTCCCATCAATATCTTTGCCAATGCGGAAATTTCTAAAGAGGAAGTTTTAGTAAAACTTCCCTATTGTTTAGTAAAAGCTTACGCACAACATTCGGTGTACAGTATTTTTGTAGATACGTAGGGAATTTTTGAAAATGTTTTTGAAATGTATTTTGAATTTTTATACGAAATCAAGTATATTTTCATGAACGCCATATTAAATTTCTACACCAGAGTTTTTACTCTAAGAAAGTGAATGCTGTATAAACTTTGTTTTACATTAAATCCAGTTACAAAAGAACGGACACTAATAAATGTAAAAAACTCACTAAAATTATAAGGACGAATTATGAAACAGGGTACCCCAGAACATAGTTTGGAAAGCCGGTTATCCAGTGTTATTATCTTCTCACTAGTAAAAGTTAATTGCCACAGTAAAAAGAAAGAAATATGTGGTGAAATGGCGCCATGATGGCTATTGCAACCAGTTTATAATCTGCGAATGAAATAGTATACATAATAACATCAGCAGGATTTATAAGCTGGCCTGTCATACAAAAATTGTGTCAAATTTATAGTCAGTGTGCTCACCACACATGCTTATCAGGGGCCACAAAACAGTTGTATTCCAGTTTACAACAGGTCGTGTGGTTAATATTGATTTAATAAAAAGAAAGAAAAGTGTAAGGAATTTGTTCAATCCTATTTAGCGTTTGTGAGCCTCAAGGGAATTGCGTATACTGGCAAACAAAGCCCACACAGCTTTTAATCATCAGATTTACCAAAAATTATAATGGAAAAGTAGACATGTAAAAATGAGTGTCTTTTCTTCACTTCACTTATGACTTGGAAGTTATCTCATGTCTTTGAGAGAATGGGGTCTAGATTGATGCTTTGACTCGCAATTTTTTGTATGGACACAATCTAAATACCGCATCAGAATTATATAAAAACTTTTTATTGAAGGTTAAGGTTAAGGTTTTGCATGCAATGTTATATATTGAACATAAATATCCTGTACTAGCAAAGCTTTAAGCAATTTTTTTTTTTTTTTGTAAGTAACTTAAGCTGAAAAGATATGCAGGAATCGAACCTGCGACCTCCGGCTTAGTAGGCTGCGTATTATTCATTCGCTATGAAGGCACCCTTGCAAAAGTCCTTAAAACTATTTTACTTTTAAGAAAGACCTCAATTTTAAATTTTAATTAACTTAATTTTAGGTTGGTTTGTGTCTTATCACTTAGAACATGTGTGGTTAATATTATCTCTTAATTATTTTATCCTGTTATTTTGGGCGGCTTGTTATATGAAATTGTGGCATACCGTACTCTGTTATCATCTGAGAGATACAGTAGGCCTTATGCCATACCTTTTACACACACTCATGTATTTGAAGTAAGTTGGAGTGTGTTATCGGAGCAAGCGCTGCCACAAAGACAGGAATTAATTGTGTTTAAGGCATGTATTAAGGTAAATATCCTTCTGATATCCTTTACATAAGTGAATTATGTTATTGTTACTAGAGCTCAGGTTGCAATATTTCTTGCGGATGAAAATGTTGCTTCAAAGATGGTAAGCAAGAGTCGCCAAAAAGGTAGATGTTAACGTATGAAATAAATACCTTGACGTAGTTATTATTCCTTGAGCATTTGCCGCCACCTTTTATCCCAATTAATTTAAATCGATTCAATTAAATTACATTTGTATCAGTTATGATTCTCATCAAAATTATTTATTTCACTGGCCCCAGCAGAGCAACGTAAATATTTGGCATATTGGGATTACTCTGAGATTTATTATACGATCTAATCACAAGGCAACTGGTAATTGCGGCTGTGCCCCAAATAAAGCTAATAGTTTTTGTTCAGTTATCGTACTGCCTGATAATTTTGATCACTCTTGTTTAAAAAAAATGGTAGCTTTAAAGGAAAAGAGAAAATTTAGCAACCCATAAGGTGCCATATATCGGTCTACGGTAAAGTCTTACTTTTCTAGTAAGTAATTCTTTAATTTTTAATTCGTTTTAAAACATGCCTCATATTTTCGTTTGTACGCCTCTATGTATTATTCATTTCAAGCGTATAAAATGTCAAAGAGATATGAAAAATATTAGAGGAAATAGAAAAGCATTTTTCATAACAGTAAATATTTCTTGTCTTCAAAATATGAGGAATAGAGGAGCAGAACAGTGGGGGAAATACTTTGTCAACGTATACAGTTTTGTTACTCTCTTCTATTGATTCGCTCTTCCTTCACTTTTTCTGGTTGACAAGGTACATGCTTCTGTTGTTTATTAAATTATTTACTGCTTTACAATTGTAAAGACATTTTCTCTTTTCTTATACTTTTTTATTATATTTTCCTCAAAATAACAAAGATTTTTTATTCCAACAATATTATTTTTCGCAAAAGAAATAAGCAGTTGTTCGACACAGCATTTTCTGTGGAATGAAACAGTATAAGGAATTTATAGATAACTATTTTTGTTGAAAAGATTTACAGTGGGGGAAAAAAAATACTTCTTACGGCTTTTGTGAAAGGCCTCAGAACACCTACTTAAATTTGGAGAACTGCATACTTGGTAATTGTTTTCTTAAAAAAAATTTCGTTTTCATTTTACCTCCATATGTAATTGATTTACCCCATGTAATGAAATTTAATTTTTCCAACTGTAGGAGTACTTTTTTCAACCACTTTCAATATTTTTTTTTTATCAAATACTTGAAGTTACCTGTGTGTGACTGTTAACGGCAAATTTCTGCGTAATTCTTGTAATTATGAGTGACAACATACGAGTACAGTGACCGACGAAAGTCTTCATATGACAAACTATTTGCCATTTAAAAAAAAAAAACAATATAGTTTTGTTACAAATCCAATTTAAAAAGAAATGAGTTTTCCAAAATAAACTTTAAAAGTTATCTAAGAATTAAAGCACATTGAGAAAAGTCTACATACGATAAACTTGGATTTGTTGCTGTTTTTGAAAACAAACAGGAAAGTCTCATTATTTATTTTCTACTTTTCCTGTTGCGTTGTAGCATTTATTTCAATACTTTTTGTTTTTCAAAATGATTCAGTAAATGGGAAACAGAATAATAGATTGACGCAAATAAATTTCAATTGAAGATAGTAAAGTATAGAAGTAAAAAAAGAACTGAGACGAAATATCAAAGTTATTCAATATGATTAAAGCTACAGTGCACACAATATTTAGTAATTTTAAAAATACTGGTAGTAGAAATAAGCAAAAGTTCATGCCTCGAAAAAAGTAGAGGTAGCACGGAGATTGGAAGTCTCTGTACATCCACGAATCATATAAAGATCTTTGAACAAAAACGAAAACACTTAAGGAGTGGAAAAATAGTAATCTGCATTTGGAATTCGCTCAAAAGCATATTGAAAAGATTTTAGATTTCTGGAAACGTTTTTTATTTTCTTACAAATACAAATATAACCTACTCGCAAGTATTGGTAGTTGGAAATGGTTGCGCAGACTCCTAATAACTATTGAAACTAATTTTCAAAAGCTTAGCAAAGCTGGTGTAAAGACACTTATGATATTTAAGGGATATTCGGTCTCATCATATGCTCGTTGTTTAGTTGTTTCACCAATTTAGAGGAATTTATCAGTGTTGTATTCTCAGGTAAAGCCTTTGACTTTTTTCTCTCTTTGAATATTTTATAGCTTTCCAATTTGCAGTCTATTGTATGTGTTTCTTTTAGGAACTAATCCTTAGATATGTGAGTTAGAAAACTCACACAGTGGACAGATATGACTGGGAGTATTTCAAAAGAACTAGATTTGGCTGAAATGAGTGAATTGGGGAGCAGTGAATACATACTTAAATTCTCATATTTCCACATCCATAACTCGTTTTAATTTTTTTTTTTTGTAAAACTAGATTTTTTTTTTTTTTGAATTAACATAATGAAAGTCATTAAAGGGTTAAAAATACTCGTAGTATCACATACACATGCCTAAATGGAATATATGTGCATAGTATAGAAATAAGACATGCACCGTATTGGTTCTTTATTGATAGAATATTGCTCTTCAGGAGCAAAATTGTGTAGGAGCCAGTTCGTATAGATTTTAAGTTGAATAGGGAATTGTAATACGTGAATTCCATCTTCCATTTGGTAATACATTGTGCACTTTAATATGTCTGGTGTAATTGTTGTTGGAAGTTTCAAAATTTGCCAGCAAACAGCCAACATTATCGTCTAATTAACACCGCTAGTGTTCTGTAGCAGCTCTTCACCAGTCAATGAATAAAACTGCTGTTAAGGACCCAGAACAATAACATATTGAGGGAATGCTACAAGCAACGATCGGAATACTAAACTACAATCCTCAGGACGATTTGCAGTACAAAAATATGGCAACTATTTTAACTACATTACATATGCCTAATACAAAGGGAAGGACAATGCTCTCCCAAAAAATTTTTTTACAATAGAAATGAAATTGCTTTAGCTTCCCACATATTCTTCACAGCTAGCTGAAATTAAATTCATCTAAGTTAACACTATGCATGACGGGCCATCCCCATTTCTTACTCTTATTTATATCAAATAATATTTGATATAAAATTTCATTGCATATTTTAGTACATGTATTTATACCTTTAAAGTACTGGTATGAAGTACTAGGTACACCCTTAAAGGATGCAAAGGTGACTGATGAATAACTTGAGAGTTTCCCATTATCCAGAACCGTCTATTCTACTTATTCACATATACATTGAAATGAAAATTGGAAATCAGGATTGTCTTGGGCGAGCTGTAACATCCTGTTGGCATATGTATGGCGGCGTAAGTGGTCTCTTGGAAGAAGCTTTTGTGTCAAATGAATCTTAAATAGCAACTGTGCACTGGGCCGATTTGAGGTTGATGAATTGTTTTTAACGCCTCTTTGAGCACCACCAATGTTTTGAGCAAATCTCGCACTAGGTGTTGTATCAGCTACAGTCCTTGTTTCTTCCAAATCATTCACTGCATGATAAATAGTGCGTCTTAGTGACACATTGTTTCTTCCAGAAATTTCACTTAAATCTGTCATTGTCAGTGGACTGTCAAGAAATGGCAGTAAAATACAGTTAAATACCTTCCTGGCGGACACCCTCTATTTAGTGTGTGCTGCGGCATCAAATGGAAGGAAGTTGAAATCAATAATTTTTCTTCAGATACTTTA
This sequence comes from Ormia ochracea, assembly GCA_963402855.1. Taxonomy (NCBI): domain Eukaryota; kingdom Metazoa; phylum Arthropoda; class Insecta; order Diptera; family Tachinidae; genus Ormia; species Ormia ochracea. The sequence continues at coordinate 58,470,119 of OY727105.1, read as the reverse complement.
ACTTCTTTACTTTTTTCGAATTTCAGTTCCCGGCAAAATTCACAGCAATTCAATTTAATGCCCCTCTTAAAAAAAAACACAGACACATTTGAAAACTTGAAAAGTATTGTAATTCTCCATTTAATTCCGACTGAGTTGTAATATCTGGTTTATTTCCACCATGATATCAACTTCCTCTACACTATCTGACCAAAAATAAAATAAAATTGCTGTACTTTGGTTGACCTTATTACATCCTTGAAAAGCACTACTTTGATAAAGTTCATCCTACTTGGGCAACAACTACAAAGAAAATCATTTACTTAAAACATTTTTATCATTATCAATGTTGCTTCAGCAGCAAACAGGCTTTTGTCGTATCGCCATCGCTTAGCATTGCTTTTAAGAGTGGGTTTCCACGGTGAACTTTTTGCAACAAAATTTATTTGGAATTTTCTATTGCTTTTCTTTATATCCTACACACTGCTTGCTTGCTCTTGAATGGAAGTCTACTACCGCCAACGGCTGTAAAAAGGCACAATGTCTGAAAAGTTCTTTCTTTAATTTGCTCCTGCTACTATTATATTATGTCATTGATTTTGGAAAATCGTATTTGTTGGTATCTTAAAGTAAACCACGTATTACAATTACAGCTTTTTTATTATTAAATATTCTATTACCAGTGGAAATTTTCTATTTTGTAATCAGCTTTCATTAATTATATTTGGCTTTTATGTTTTAGAACTTGTACCGTCTTTCTATTGGATCTTTGGATCCAAAAGAATTTCATTTTAAAACAAATATGTTTAACACAATTTCTTATAAGTTTGGAATAGGCCAAGTCGTTTCAACTGCTACCCTTAGCAGCCTTTAATACGCCTCCGTTTAAAGTTAAACGGAGGTGTATTTAAAAGTTTTCTCCTTTTAGTAATTATAAAAATGCCGCCGCGGTTAATTTTTTCTTTAAAATACGTCATGCTCATTGAAAGTTGTTATCATGGTAACGCCCTCTTAATCTGTCCCGTATATTTAGTAAATAATTTAAGACGCAAAACTGGCCTTCCAAATTTTATTTAAAAGAGATTGCATGCTTTTATCTTGTAATAACGCTTCCTGGCTTAATCATCATTTAATAAAATCTGAAGCGTGACGGAACTCCATTCCGGTTACTGGTGAAGTTTGAAAGTTTTGCCATAAAAGCTTTCTGAGGTGTGAGGTTGTAAAAGACGCATACTTGAGACATATTTTACTTGGTAAAAAGAGTCATTAGCGTACAAAAAGTTAGAGAAGTAACTAATAGGTAACAAAATACCGCCATCCTTAGTTAGCAGCGGTGTGGTTTACAGGCTTGCAAAAGCAGCGAGCTGTTACACGAACAAGTCATGTCAAACTTATAACTTCGTTTCGATACCACCAAATTACTTTTAAAGAGTTTCTGTTGTAATTTTTAACATTTTAATTAATGTATTATTTTTGTTTTGATTTTTTTTTTGTTGGATAATACCAATCGGTAGATAAAGTGTTTGATTTAATTTTAACCACAACCGTATAAAAGTATAACCACAAATTCTTAGGAATACCTAAAAAAGTTCATTTAATCGCCAGCAAAGAAATTTTATGTTTTCTTGGAATATTTTTATTTATAAGTGATAATTAAACCAAATAGGGGAATCCCCCAAATAAAAACAAATTTCATTAAAATAAAAAATAACAATTTGTTGTGGGTCTAAATTATGGATTCAGATTTGATCTGAAAGCACAGTAAAATCTTTTTAAAAGAATACACTTTGTATTCTGAGTTTCAGAGTTTGGTCCAATCACAAAATACTCCTATCATTGTAGCTATTATTTTACATTAGCAACAGAGCCAGTAAATTATTGATCCTTTGCCACAGCATTTAGGAAGCTATAAATTATACATTTTTTTGCCGTATTGTAAATAAACGTCAAGTAAAAAGTGTGCTGAATAATAATAATAAAAAGCCCTACATATTCCACAAGTCAGGAAACAAATTTCAGTCATGTGTACACCGTCTGGTGAAAGCGAAAAGCTCGTGTCTGCTTGCATGCTTATATTACAATTAATAAATGTGTGGGGGGAAAATTTATGTTTCAAACGAAACGAATATTTAGCACACTAATGTTGACTCCAATGAATTTTCTCTCTTGAAATTTTTGTTATATTTTCTACAACCCCAAAATAACAAAATTAAATCAATGAGCCAAATTGGGTCAAACATCCCCATTATTGGTCAAACAAATTATTTATTTTTACTAAGTAAATATTCAATATTTATGTATTAAATTACATATAAAATTAATTTATATATTAAGTGTTAAAGTTACTACGATCTATAGTAAAAACTAAATGTTCTTATGACTTTAATAATTTCATATAATTTTATCCACAAGCAAATCGAAATAAATTATTTAACACAATGTTTCCTTGTCAAATGTAAATAAATAAATAAATAATTATTGCAGCTTTAAAAATTTTTTTTAATGCTGAAATATTATTTCTTTTACAACATTACAAAAAATTAAATACAAAGTGATCGCTTCATTAAATGTTACAATTATAATTTAAATTAGATTTCAATTGCATACAATAATACAATTCTAGTTCTAGTTTAAAAACTCATAATAACAATAGAGACATTAAATACAAGGTGCCCCAAAAAAAAAAAAAATAATGAGTTGATTTTTCCTAAAACATTTACTCAAGGAATGGCCCCTAGTTAGGAATTGGCGAAAAATAAATGGTAAAATGGTATTATTAAGTATTAATATTATTGAATATTGATTGGAAAAGTGTAGGTGTTCATAACTGCACTATCGTTGATATGAAATGTTTGCTGGTAGCAAACAAGTGACCAATGAATTATTAAGGAAACGGGCAGCCAGAAAATTTTTACTACTCGAGCTTAATAGATTAGCTTATTTACGTGTCTAATAAGGCCAAAGTAAACTTCATGCAAAATCAGCATGATGTTAATGTGCAGAAGCGTTTTTACTTCTGGGGCTGACAGTCTCGAATGAATTTATACTTAAATTAATTCATAAAGGGTTATGGGGGTGAAAGATTCTTACACTCTCGGTGAGACTTCCTTCTATACACCATCATAGTTTCTCTCACTCTTAGAACTGATGCAGCTGTTTTTATAAAACTTTTAGCACAAACCAGCAAAGCGACTTACCAAAAAGTCACACCTCCCAGCTTTGATGGAATTACACAGTCATTTAGGAATTGTAGACTTTGTTTTCAGACACGTTGTAAATATATATTTTTACAATATTTACAGCATATATTTTCATGTGTTTAATTTGTAAAATATTTCATTTTAAGACTATAATTACGAATTATTAGCATTTATTTATTTACAAATTAAGCTTACGAACCAAAAAAAAAAGAAAACAATTAAACACGCAAGCAAATATTCCACTAATGAACATAAAATATATATGTAAATAAATTCAAATATGCTCACTGGACGCATATTATTCCTAATTTATATATTTAGTAATATTTTTAATGTTATAACATGACCGCAATCAGCTTTTCTCCAATTCCAATGAAACAGGATTGATAGAATAAATTACAATGCAACATCGGTACCGGTACATTGTTGACGTGAACTGCTGGAAAACAGGACATTTCAAAAAAATCTGTTTGTTACTCTCTAGGAGTTTTAGTTTCTTGCGACCTTCTAGGTACTTCGGTACCGGTACGTTGTTGACGTGAACTGCCGGAAAACAGGACATTTCAAAAAAAATGTGTTTGTTACTCTCTAGGAGTTTTAGTTTCTTAGTTTCTTAGTTTTTCAGTTCAATTCATTCGTACTGTATAATATTCACTTTTTCCCTAATCCTAAAATTATTAGCAATGAGTTCTACATTTAATATCTTTTTCTAATAAAAATTCTAGAAAAAATCCTTCAAAAAGTTGTCACCCGAAAGCCAATTTGATGCGAATCACTATCAGATTTTCATGCGAATGCATCGCACGACTGTCTGGGATAGTCAAACTTGATCTTTAGGGATACCAAAGTATTATTTTTTGATCGCTGCGAATCACTATCAGATTTTCATGCGAATGCATCGCACGACTGTCTGGGATAGTCAAACGAGATCTTTAGGAATACCAAATTATTATTTTTTGATCGCTGCGTAATAGCTTGTCGGAAAGAAATTGCAAAAAGTTTGCACAGACGGTTAAAATTGGATATTCCGTAATGCATATTAATTTGCCACAAAATTGCAAGGCTGCAGACTGTCAAAATTCTCGTTTTATTTCCCTTTGGATCTCAAGGCTTAATTCTAGTAAATAATTTTAAGAAAGTTTGACATTTAATAGTCGAATTTGTGTTTTAGAAAATCGAAGAATTATTATCCAAAAGCGTCATAATTTATAAGTTTCGTAGTAAAGTATCATGTGTGATATCTCTTACCGAATATTCTTCTAAAAAAAACACACTGAACACAAAACACTGTTCGATCGTTAATGGCATACCCTACTTTTCACTACTGCGATTCTCTCCTAATCCGTTAGTTTTGCTTCAAAATTATCGTTTTGATTTTATCAAAATAGAACCTTTTGCGCAAGAAGAAGTTTTAAGAGAAACCAAAGGATACAAATCTAGGATAATGAAAGGTGGCCTTAAACAAATTTAGATTCAGATTAATTCGATACATCAAAATATAATAGAAAAGCGACTATTTAAAACTCTTCGAAAAACAGTATTGCCGATCGGTATTTTTCAACTTTACGAGTACTTAAGAATAACTTGTTTTTTCAAACTGTTTCCTTTACCTACCGACACTGGACTTTAACGAATAGATATTATTGTGTATTTAATATATATATATACTCTGATTGTGATAATGTAGTTTGATAGAATATATCAGGAGGAAGACTGTGTAGTTTCTAGCACGCAGTTCTGAAAGACAATTACATGCGAGATAATTTTAACTCTTTGCGTACATTCTTGACTATTCCACTAAAATGTAAGTTTTATATAATGAAAAATTAACTTATTTCTATATGAAAATACAATAAATCTAAAAGAAGTTTAATGGAATAAAATTGTCATTCAAGTTGGCCTTTTATTTCTAAAAACTGTATTTAAATTTACGCAATAAGCAAGTCTAATATTGGAGTAAACGCTTTTGCTGTTTACCCATAGGCACTTCTTACTTACTTGTTCTATATTCTTCCCTATCGGGGAAAAGGCTGAAGATTATTATCCCACTTCCCTGCAAATATTACATAAGATTCATTTAAGGATAAATTTTTCACTTAGAATTTATAAAATTGAATCGCAAATAAAAAAAAAAAAAATTCGTTTGAAGTGCTTTAAAAATCCTCTACAGATTGCTTTACGTCAACATCCTCATGTGTATATGCATAGTATGTAGTTTGATTGAGTTCTTCTTCTGTCTCCCCTTGGCAACCTTAATATCATCATATATGTATCTTTGAGATATCCCGAACTGTTGCGGGAGTTGCATATACTTAAAATATACTTCATAACATGAACACATCATTTTTAATAGAAGATCGATTACTATTCAACTTTTCTGTATGTGAATGATTGGAATAGGTATTTTGGAATGTTGACAAATCCACAGACGATATTACATGAAACTTTCGTAACACTTCTAGACGGAAAATAACCAAATACAAACTTTCATATTCTAACTAAAAGAAATAAATACTTCCGTGAAAAATGCTGCTTCCAAGGCGAAATCGTATGAACAAATCAAGGGGGAAAGGAAAAATATTTCGAGCGGTTAAAACACTCACGGTGTGGAAAAGTTGGTTTAAATGTGAAATTTTTTCACCTTATCAGTGTCGACTGGATTACATCAATTTTTTCTGATAGGAAATATAAAAAAGGAGATAAATGTCGTGTGAAGAGCTCTCACGAAGGGGGTGCTTAACCAGACTTTTTAACTTGAGATCTTTCTTAAAGTCAACTTTGCACGCAATAACAAACATATGCGAAGTTTTCCAGACATTGATTAGTTAGAAATACATAAAGTTTATTTCTTTGTCGGAAAACCATTAAGTATACTAAAGCAACACTTATACAGGAGACGTAAAGCGGAGTGACAACTATAACAAAGGAAGTTCATCGCCAGTCAAAATGTTAATCGTCATGCTGTTTGCTACACATCCTTTACTAAAAACATCGTTTCGTTTTTTGTTAACTATAATGTATTTTTGTTATCCTGATGGAAGTAAGTACAGGAGAGGATGGCAACCAATTTCATTATTCCTTTCAGCACATTTTTATATGTATGCACGTATGTGGTATGTATATCAGATAATAAATGAAATAAATAAAGGAAAATCAGGCATCAAGAGTGAACGAATTAGCTATAAATATATTTTCCGTATGCAGGAAATAAATTAGTGCTGAATTAAGTTACGCAGTCGAGTATTCTGTGGATTTATTCGTATGTGAGAATAGGCGATACAGGAATAGAGGCAGCGCTAAGAGAAGGCGGTATTGTTCATTGAGCTGAGTAGTGCTGTGATGAGGCGTTGTAAAACAATTTTTATGAACTATAGTTTAAGGGTAAATTAGGCATAAAGATATGGAAGATGTAACAAGAGATCAAAGTATAAATTGTTATGACTGCGGGGGGTAGAAAATTGATTGCTTTTAGATTTAGTTGTCATAAAGCTGTGAAAAGGCTTTTAAGCGTTGTAAGCATTTAAACTTGTAGGGTTATTAAGAGTTGTGACATTTATATTTACAGAATCAACTTAAAGGTTGTTCTTATAAAATGAAATATATTTTCATTCACTCCTATCGTGAAAATATTTCACATTTAAGCAAGTTTTCTTTTATAGTGAATATTGGTTGCCCTCGAAACATTTTCCTTATTCACATCATTATGTACGAGTGTGTCGCCGGTGCATTTAGTAAAATTTGTAAATACCTCTTGCCAGAATTCTGAGATTGCCTCCGCATTAAAGATTTGTATTTCTTTATTATTGTAATTAAATTTCTTATCTTACAATTGGAAAACGAAGCTTTAAAAGAAGTATTATTACAAAGGGTTGCCGAGTATGGCATTACGGTTTTCTATACAAACTAAAGACAGCACTGCTTGCTTCTTTCTACGTAATGCTTAAATTATCTCTGTTTCTGGATGTATTAAATCTGGTGTTGTTCAAGCAAGGGTTTTTGGTGCATTTGTTATATACAGTTTTCATTTCTGATATGCCAACAATAAACGAAACCAAGCCGGTAACGAAAGCTGATGACACTCTTTTTACGGCCTCTCAAGATTCCGCCACCGAAACTTCCAGGTTGATGCGGTCGGAGTTAAATCTTGTAGAAAAATGGTTAAATATATGGAACAGAATATGATTGCCTTCCACATATCTCAATAATAATAAACAACAAATCTAAAAAAATTTATTGGCTTGTAGTGCTGCAATCAGAATTAACATTAGAAAACTAATGTGGCCATATACACTACAACTACGGGGAACAAGCAGCAATTGCAACATTGAAATTCTACAACGTTATAAATCTAAAACGTAAAGATTATTTACAAATGCGCCATAGTTAGTGTAAAATTAAAATATACACTGCGACCTTGGAATTCCCAAAATTAAAAGAGAAATTGTAAAATTCTGTGATAAAGACTGAGAAATCATTCCAAACTGCTTGCGGTTAACCTTTTAAATCAATTTAGTGATGAAGGAAAAGGAAGAAACAGATATCACGTACTACTAGACCTTCGTTTACGAAAATAAAACTCATCCTATATTTTTAATTTGAAATCCGAATAAGTACTCATTTATGTTTTCTATTACCTTCCATGGTTTTATATATCTATTGATTGATACATTCTAACATTTATTTGGTTTTAGACTCAAATCATTCAAAAAGGCCTAAGAACTCACCGTTGGGTACGATCAAAAGCAAATCGTACGCAACTATAATATAAGAAAATTTGTTTCCACAATTTAGTTAAACATGTTCTCATTGTTATTTATGTACTTTTATAAAAATTAAGTAAAATATTTCTTAAAATTCAATTTTATTGAAATTTCTTTGCAATGAATAGTTGTCTGATCTCCTCAAGATTTATCCTCACAAGAAAGTAACTTTTCTCCTAAATTGTTTAATAGCCTTAATGAAAATTGCTTGTTATTTAGTACTTATCAATTCGAAACTCAATTTTTTTTTTTTTATAACCAAATTTATCTGCAAAGCTTTTGGCTTTTCGGATGGAAAACACCCAGGGTACAGGCTGGAAATGAACACGCGAACTCCAACTAAGTAGGCTACGCATTATTCATTCATTTACGGAGCCATTCGAAAATGTTCTTATCATTATCCACCGTCGACTGTGTTACTTATGGAATGGGGCATACCCCGAACTGAAATAACTCGAAAATTAGTCATGAATCTGGAATATAAGTAAGTTATGAACATCCAAGTTATGAACTATCAGGTGCAAACCATTTCTTCAACCGACATATTTTAACTAAAACCAATTTCGTTTGTGGTTATGATGAATATTCCTTAAACTTATTACATATTTTCTTATTTTTATGAAACTGTTCTTCAGAGTTAAGAACAATTTTACTTACTTCAAAAAATTTTTATTATATCTGAGTAATATTTACATAAATTGAGTGAAATTTTTACACAAAGTATGTTTCAAAGTGATTACATTGCAAAGTATGGTGGGCAGAATTTTAGTTTGGTGATAATAAAGTAAAGAAAAATATAATACAATACAATACTTCTAGAACACGATTTTTATCCTGGAAAACAGAAGGATAATGAAGTTGCAAAGCAAAAGATTTATTGCCTAAACACATATTCAACTGTAAAAGAAATTGTAAGAATGATTCAGAAAGTAAAATTTAATACTGTTAACTGATTCTAATTGGCCGTAATTTTGCAAACATTTTTCTCTGTGAAAGTCAACGCCTTAGTTTCAGTTCTTTAGCGAATACCAACGTTGGGGATATCGCTGACTCATAAGAGAAAAATTTAAAAATTCGAAACTAGATAAATGATTACTATTGTTAATGAATCATATTGACAAAAATTTACTAATTAAAATATTTTATTATTAAAACGGTTTCGTTTCAATTATTGTAAGAGATTGCGATACAACCAAATAATGGATTCTTGATTTAATTAAATTTTTTTGGCGACACTTTATTTCCATAATGAGCAGTAAAATTATGTAGTTTTTACACCATGAAATTCAGAGATCTAAATGTTCTTTCAGCACTGGAAGTTTTTCTATTTTTACATTGCCTTGTGAATAAAAAATGTACATAATTTTTAATATTAACCGAAATAGTACGGAAGTTAGCATTCACCTAAAGGCTTTTAGCTCTAACTTTTTTTCCTTGCTATTAATAAAGGAACTTACTAGTGTTGAGTTCTGCACGGAATCTTGTAATTAAACCTAATTTTTTCTTGTTAACGAAATTCAAATGTATTCCAGAAAGAGTTACATGCCCCGAGGATACAATGGCATTACAACAACGTTAGTATATTCAAAGCAAAAACCTTCAAAAAGGCCATAACAGTAAACCACAGTATAAATACTCTAAGGTTGCTCTTAGCGACATCCACTGCGTTTGCTCTACAGTGGCCAGAGAAGCAATTAAAAATAAAGATAATGATAATCAATGAACCTCAACTGACAGCTGGTGCGGATGAAGTGCTTGCAAAGTTATTCAAAGCCACAAGATAAAAACCTAGTACACAGAACATGAAAAATAATTAAGGTCGCATCGCTATTTTGGCATAATTAATTTATGCTAATACGCAACTTTATTTTAACTTTTAACGCAAACATTGTGAAATTGTTTTTTATTTAACTCTTTTCACTATTTCTTGGTCAATGAAGTTTCTGAAAAAATGTTCACAAACTTCCACCAGATACAACGAAAATTTAATTTTGCTCAGTGTAAAAATTTAAAAAAAATTCCGTATTCAAGTGTACTAGTGCAGCTTTAATGCCACTAAATATCTACGAATTGATTTAATTAAATTTATTATTTGCCTGAAGGTATCCAATGTAGATTTGCATTTGTTAAAACAAATTTTTTTCTTTCACTTTTTCCTCGTACAAGGTGCGGCAAAAGTAGTGGTCACATTGAACGTTATATGGGACGGTAGCGAATCTTGTATACCCTTCAGCAAGTTCCAAAGAAAGTGCCTGTCTTTGTTCTTAATTGCATTTGTTCTTGAACTCTTGTTTGCATGTTAATAATTAATAATTTTATTATCAGAAAGTGCCATTTGGAAGGTGCGAAATAGGCCTCCATTGCGTAGTTATTGAGCCATGAATTAAACGAGAATTGTTGGCCACACATATATATGGCTTTCTTGAAATTAGAATTAAATTATGTCATCAGATTTATTCCATTTTTAAGCCAGCAAGGATTTTTTTCATACATGGGATAACGCTTGAATATTGATAACAAGGAAATAAAGTCAGAGCTGAAACCTTTGCTGTCTTCAGACTTCTGCTTTTTGATATTAAAAATTATGACTATTTTTTATTTATTTAAGAATTATGTAAACAATAAACATTCAATTTATTATAAAAATAAGTATCTTTGTTGCGTTTGTATTTTTGTTTTGTATTATAAATATGCCCAATGGCAGAATTACTTACCCAGCAACCTTGGTATGGTAGGATCAACAGCAAAACACTGAATTAATTGCATTTCCTCACTTAAACTCAAGAGGACACTAAATTAAAAAAACAAAAAAAATTAAAATTTTTTTTAAATTTTGAACAAACAAAACTTTGTAAAGAGTAAATGTCTCCAAAAAACTTTTTTCTTGTTTTGAGTCTTGTTTTGTTTTCTTGTATTCTTTCTACTGCTGCTTCATGTAAATGCAACTCTGATCGCACGAAAACTATCATTTTATAAAAATGTTCATAAATTTTGCATATGGTACGATTTGCCAAACAAAATCGTATATTTTCAGGGAGCACTATCCTAGTTTTTCAGCAGACAAGCCAAATTTGACAAATCGTACAACTGTGTAGGATAGTGAAACAAGTCCTTTATGTCCTGAATATATATATGCTTCTGTCTACCTAATCGTACGAGTTCATAAATTTTGCATATGGTACGATTTGCCAAACAAAATCGTATATTTTCAGGGAGCACTATCCTAGTTTTTCAGCAGACAAGCCAAATTTGACAAATCGTACAACTGTTTAGGATAATGAAACAAGTCCTTTAGGTCCTGAATATATGTATTCTTCTGTCTTCTGTCTAATCGTACGAGTACAGTATCGAAACTCAAGGTGTAGACAAATTTGTAAATTTGTATGTAAAACAGTTCCTGCGATCCTGACACCCACTTGCCCCACTTACAGTTTTTGTTATGAAATTAGCATTTCGCCTCTTATTATCTGAATATAATATATTACTTTTGTGAAGCAATAGTTTCCTAAATATTTATAAATATGTTAATGGTAAATGAGAATACAAAACTGCAATATTTTCCGAAATACAATGCTAAGAACTCTCAACTTCCTAATGATTCATTCTCTATTGCTTTTAGACTGCTTAATTACCAAAAATAGAAGAATCATTAAAATTATTGAAGCATTCTTATACACTTATTATGATGAATATGCCACTCAAATACATACACATGCACATATTAATTAAACGTATGACCAAAAACCTCTATTATATAGGATTGTTGCCCAAAAGAGGTCGAGTGATTGATTTGTTTATTTGCTTTTAATTGATATAATATAAGAAATATTTATGTAAAAACTAAATCTTATTTAATATTTGCTTTTACTGCCAAATGGCAGAATATGCTTATGAATAATACAAAGTCATTCAATAATTGTCCATTGAATTTCCACAATTATTATTATCGGAATAAACACCTACAAAACCCACAAGTAAAACGTGTGCTTGTGCAATCAATGCTTCTGTCTAGTTGTTTCTTATTACAATTATTTAAGTTTATGTGTGAATTTACAGTAAAGCATTAAGTTAAATCATATTTAGAAAATGTGTATTGAATAGTATGTAACCGAAATCCATAAATCAAGGACTTAGAGAAGAACATTGTGAAGCATTAGGGAGTTGAGAGGAATGCATTTATTAAATTGAATTTCCAAGAGTATTGTTGAGTTCGTATGATTTAATATTTCAAATATGCTTTATAATATATAAGCATAAAAATTGAATAAAAAATTATTAAATAAACATTTTTCTATTAAAATGGGTTTTCCATTACGTGCCTACTACACATATGAAATTTAAATATCAAAGCAATTGATTTTTGATTTTGAAAACTGAAACTTCTGCACGAGTGAGCTTCACAGACTCCATATGATCCTGCGAATGTTGAAGTACTGTTCTGCAGGAAGCAGGCATAAACACAGGCAATCCCAATGTGTCAATTGCATAAGCCAACGACTTCGCATAACACCATAAAAACTAATGCAATGGCGTCATATGACAAGATCTTGGCGGCCAACTCACTGCTTCAGAAAGTGAAATTCATGATTCGTTGAATTTGCCACAAAATAAGTTTAGTGTACCGCGAGCTGTATATGAATTTGTTGGAAGAACAAGCCATTAAGACCATTTCCATCGATTTTTGGAAAAAAAAAATAGTCATTCTGTATAGAGCTATAATGAACTCCATTAAACCTAACATTGGAAATTGTGGGCCAATGATGAATGAAATTAATTACTTTGGTACCAAATACTCATATTTTCCTTATTAAGGTAGCCATTCAAGTGAAAATGTTTTTCACCCTCAATCACAATTTTTCGACAGAGAAAATGGATCTATTTCCACTTGGTCTAAAGCCCCACCATTTAAATGAAATTGTCTTCCAAACATAAACTTGTACTAACATCTTTAAATGTAAAAAAACAATTGCCAGCATAGTTTTATAGGATAGTTTATAGCTTTTGTTTTATTTAAATTCCACATGTGTAGGCAACTAATGGAACACCCCATACAATAAACGTCTCTTTGTTGCAAAATTTAATTATAAAATACTTGTCATTTGAACTCCCGTGTACAATTTCCATAATTTCTTGTTTTGCACTCTGGTTAGGCATTTTACAAACAATTACACTAATAAATTTATTTCATTTCATGTCATGGTCTCACACAAACCTCGTTTATATCAATAAAATTCAAATTCAAAGCTCAAAATATCCTCTTCCCACTCGTAACTTTAAGCATTCACTGCTGTTGCTCTACTCAAAAATATCTATTGTAGATTTTCAACGTTTACACAATTTACATATATTTTACTTACAAAACAAAATGATTTCAATGTCTCTATTTACACATTGTTGACACAACACTAAAACAAAATAAATCACAAGCAGGAAGTTAAATCAATTACATACGCAATCAACAGCGTCTTCCACTTTGCATGCTCCCAGCACCTGACATCATACGAAGGTAACAGAAATCGGGCAGGGAGAGTGTAAAGATATTTCAAATTTTGTTAACTACAAATGGAAAACTCTGTTAACTGAGAAAAACACGTACCAGATTAGTTTATTAAATTTGCCCTCTTAATGTTTGGATTGTGATCATAAGAAATCATTGGGGATTCAAAGGGTAGTCATGACGTCAATAAGCCCTCATAACTTATGGCGTTTTGATTTCTACAGCAAAAATTTTGCGACGTTAAAATGTTATGTTGCAATTGATGTGAGTAAAACACAAATGATGAGAAATTATGTTGCCCTCTTTAATTTAATGGGGAAACGAAGAAACGTCCATTTAATACTTATAAGCATTATACTGTATAATAAGTGTAATCGAGGTTCACGTTCTTAAAATCTTTTACACACTTCAACCACAAGTGTAACTTATTATTACTGATATTACTTTGGATATATATTTACACGATATAATTATGAACATATCATTTCGTGACTCTTCTGATTCCAGTCACTTACTTTCTATCGCGCTTGCTTTACACTGTACTTTCAAACTTGTCGATTTATATGAGTTTTGAGGCAAATTTATATAAAATGTTTGCCTTGAAAACAGCTGACAAAACATGTGTCAAATTATGGCTTCAAAATGTCAAGAGACACAAATAATGTGCAGTTTTTGCGTAAATCGCATGTTGTGCATCACTATAGCAGAACTAGTTTGCTTAGTTTTATTGAAAACCAAATTGTTTAATATTTTTGAAATGACAAACCTTCTGAGACTCCCCGTCAGATAAGTAACGCAAACAAAATTTTGACTGTGAGAGATTCCATCTTAATTAATTTTAAGTGTTGAAAGTGCATTTTAATGTTGAGTTACACGTAAACATTCTAAGAATTGTTGAACGTTTTTTTCTACATTTTTAATTCACTTCATACACACGTAAGTCTTCGTCTGCTTTACTAAAACATTTCAGAGATTCAACTAAAATTTTTGTCATAAAGAAAAAAGTTTTTTGTTTAGAGCATAAAAATCCATATATTTAAACTATTCTAATATATAAAGGCATTGAAACAATGCGGCTTTATAAGACTACTGCGTACTTGCTGCCACACCATCGTACTAGTGAAACAGCAGGTTTGGCAGGAAGGAGTAAAGATGACCCATTTAGAAAGCAGATTTCCAGAAAGACTTTATCGCAATATATGAAATTCCTCCTTCAAAGGTTGCTAATATACTAATGTTTGACATACTTGGTCTGATTGTGTAATTGCAACACTTCATATTTTACAGAAGAACGGCTAAAGGTATAGAAGTCCTAAGTTACCAAGTCTCTACACATGCGTTTATTTCCTGTTAACTATTAACCAACGTATTCAGTCGTTGTTAACAAATAATTTTGAAGTTGATTAATTACTCTGAAGTTGATTACTCTTTTTACTCAATTTCGTTGCAATATATATACAAATACATATGTGTTTCATATAACGATTTTAAAAGAGATTTGATATATTTTGTGTATTTTTAAGCGACTTATTTAACTTGTGGTTTTAACGAGAGCTGTTCAAATTCAATAAGTAGTAACTTGTCTGAAACCAGATCCAGTTTCTTTTCGATATTTTTAAGAATGTCACAGTGAAAACCCAAAATGTCAACGATCTGTAAAGTGAATCATATAAAATAGTCAAGCCAAGCCAAGCCATGGAAATTACTCAGAAAAACTTACATCTGCGTAGGCAGTCCTAAGGTTTCTATATGCCTGAAGTTCCTTCATATCGTCTAATAAAGCTGGCAGTTTTTCTATTTTCCTATTTACTATTTGCAATAGCTCTAAGAAATTTTCACGTTCACTATTACAAGGAGAAAAGTAGCAGCAGTGACAACTGCAATTTCTTTGTGTGCAAAATGTTTCCATTCTATTTAAAAGTTCAATATTTGGACCATTTTGTAGAAAATTTCTAAATAGATGGTCCAACTCCTGCAACTCCATTTCAACAGCGGAAACCTCTTCTTGTAATTTAAGCGACATGTTGGAAATATTCTCCAGTTGTTGTTCGTTTTCAAATGTTTTTTTAAACTGCTCATTCACAAATTGCGTTTTCATATCGAATTCCTGCTGCAAGT
Source organism: Ormia ochracea (assembly GCA_963402855.1). Lineage (NCBI taxonomy): Eukaryota > Metazoa > Arthropoda > Insecta > Diptera > Tachinidae > Ormia > Ormia ochracea. The sequence continues at coordinate 58,454,565 of OY727105.1, read as the reverse complement.
CCTGTGTTTCCCTTACAAGAATGTTGTATAAAGTTTGCAAATTCTCAAATGTCAAGGGGCGAATTGTAATTCCATTTTTAGTTGTTGACGAAGTACATTCAAAATTTGGCATATTTTTTTTAATGTTTTAAAAAAGTGTCGTTTAAAATGTAATAAATATTTGACTTAAATGATATTCAAAATATATTTTTATTGTGTCTATGCATGACTCTTGTTATGTACACTGCACAGCGTAAGTCAAGGTACCCCAAGACACAAATTTTACAAAAATATATGTTGTCAGTTATATATTATTTTATTGTTGTTCCTATTCATAACCAACGAGAAAACAAAATAATTATTACTTTATACAAAAAAAAAAAACAGTTTGGCAACACAATGTTTCTTTACCCAGCAAAGGGGTTCGAAGTCCTTAAAAATAATAATGTAATTACAAAAATATAGTTGTTTTTCAATCGTAATATCCATTAGGATATTTCTTAAGACGAATAACATCACTGAACCGATTTGGCATTGAATGTATAAGTGTATAATTTTGTATAATTCGGATATGTTTGCAGTCCTTACGACCTGAGTAAAGTTTTGAGCTGGTCTTTATTAGAAATTTGGTGCGGTATTAAACATGTGAAGACTTTTGCAGGTGCAGTGTATTTAGGATCATTGCTCTGTGGGGCTCATAATCATTTCGCATTTATAGTTTTTCAGTACTTTGTTTTAAAGTTACCCATACCTGCAGTTAATATACAACCCCTTACCATGACACTACCATCTCCATGCTTAAACGTTTAACGCGTATTATTCAGATTAAACCACGTCCATCCGAGCCAAAAATATTATATTTTGATTTATCTGAAAAAATTATTTTATCTCAAATGTCTATGCGCTTCTTTTTATTTATTTCCTTTTTGTAGGGCTTCGTACGTATTGTACGTGCATTATATCCGGCTCTGGTAAACGATATGCCTGCTGTATCTGCAGAAACAATTTTTCGTATACCCTACAAAGTAAATTTTAGCCGCTTTAATATTAATAAATAAAAAACTTTAAAAACAATATTTTAATAATTACAAACATAAATTTTAAAAATATTTTTACACAATAAATAAATGAAATAAACAATGACCTTCCCGGCGGAGAGTCGACACTTCATATTTTGCAGTCGAGAAGTGGAGACCAGGCAAATTTATTCCGGAAAATAACCGAGAAACTAACGTGTTTTAATTGTTAATACAGTACGCACATGGCAAATGCGTAATGATTGACGAATCAAATTTCCACTTGAAAGGATGTGTGAATAAACAGGATAGTCTGTTCTATATATCATTGCATACAAGCATGATTAGAATGGAATTACTGGGAGACTTCTTTCCACAAGAAGTTATTTCAAGAAATTGTGATGTTGATTGGTCTCCATGATCGATTGATTTGACTGCTCCGGATTTCTTTTTGCAGGGATATCTGAAAAGCAAGCTTTATGCAAAGAAACCGGAACCGAAATATTTTTAATGAAATTGTTGAAATACCGTGTAAAATGTGTTAGAATGTAATGAAAAATGTTTTCAGAAGGGCTCGCCTTTGTGATGATAACAGAGTTGGGCGTTTATCCGATGTTGTATTCCATACATAACTGCCGACATTACATAAAACATTTATCAGTATAAGATACATTATCTTTCATAGAAAAAATTCTAAATAAAGAAAGTAGATATCCTGTATATATAATATATATTTTTTTCATTTGCTAGTTTTATATAAATTAAAATAATAATAAAATAATAAATAGAGGAAAATTATTGACATATTTTTTTCTAAAACTTGTCAACTTATTTACTTTAATCGGGGTACCATGATTTACGCTGCACTGTGTATAGATGTATGTGTGTGGCTATGTTTATGTGTGTATGGTTTTGTTTATGTATGTTGGAAAAACGCCTGGGGAAAAGTGCCACCGTGTTTCTAGCTTTGTCGACAATTTTTGGTGACTTAAGCTGCCCACACACTACTGATTTGTGGACGTGATTTCCTAATGCTTGACGTCGTTAATGGGGCTGTGCGCGCAAATCACTGAAATTTAAGTATTCAATTTCTTGTGATTTATTTTATGCGTTCGCTAATGGGCTTCTGTGCGAATATTTTACAGTCTTTTCAATTTAGTGCACAGCGAAACACGAAATTGTTTCTTTCGCCGATATGCCTAGTAAGCTTAAATTTTTAATTTCCTTTTTTTTTTGTTTTGTTCATAAGGAGAGGCCAAAGTATGCGTTGTGATCAAACTGTACGTGTGCTTGTGCGAAAGGATGGCTGGCAAAGTAAAAGTGAAAAATATAAAGATAGAGATATTTGCTAAAAACTTTAATTCTCATACATTTGGGCAGAAGCTACGCACTCGAGCGTTGCAGAATGACTTTTCGATGGCGTGATGTCGTTAAGCCATCATTGCCCCTCTTATGAAGTGGTGTTCATGCGCCACAAATTTTTATAATACTCTGCACTTATACGAGTAATTTCCATATTTTTTTATAACATTATATATGAGGAATTGTTTTCCATTAAAGGAAAATGGCCACAAGGCCACTTGCATCATCTGCTCCACAATTCATATTTGCCTTTTGACATTTAAATTTATTGCGATTTGTTTATCGTCTGTGGGGAAGTGGTACTCGAATAAATAACATGCACAAATCAACTGTCTGTGGGCAGACTTGTTCGCCGCTTTAGGCATAGAATAATTTCTTCTTCATTTTCGTGTAAATTTCCATAAATTAATCACGAGTTTAAGAAATTTTATACTAAAGACATATTTCAGGCAAATTTTATGGATTCGGAGGAAGCTGTACTCGTAAATGACTTTGTGTTGTCTGCCTCTTGGAGGCCAGATAGACTATTAAGCGTTGCAAGAAAAAATATTTTTGCATTACGAGAAACATTTTTAATTTGGTATATTCTTTACTTTGATTAAAATATCTATGCAATTTTGGAAAGGTCGCATTTAGAGTACACATACTCATAGTGCCATCACACACACACAGACCACACGAGTATGTGGCAAATCGCGGCATTGCATAAACTAACCTGCAGCACTGCTCTGTAGCTGCTGCAGTTTTATATTTGGTCCGAGAAGTTATTACACGATTCCACAGATATTTAGATTTGTTTTAATTTATTTTAATGTGTTTTTTACAACTGTAAGATAAACAAAAATAATGCACTACGAAGATGCAAAATTCACGAAAATCAGATGACCCCTTATTTAATACAATATATTTGTAAATAAAATTTTTTATTTGGTAGTTAAAATGCACTAAATTCCCATAATTTATGTTCAGTAAAAATAATAATAATTTTACTACGAGCGCATTGAAATTGATTACTGAGAGGAATCAGGCGATTCGTTGCCTGCGTTTTTGGTAAAAATCCAGTCTCTCTTGAATATTCATTTTGAGAATATAGTGGGCACCCATGAACATATGCGAAATAGGCAGACAGTGGGAAATTCTGTCTTTCTTTTTACAAAGCAGCCTACTCTTAGCCAATAATGTTGCATTTTTGACAGATCTATATACTCGTAAAGAGGAATAATTTTTTCTGTTTATTTAATTAATAAAATATAATCTTTATATAAGAGAGTACTACACTCATGCGTGTGTACAGAGGGGAAAAAAAAGCGTTCGAGAAGGCAAAGGCGCTGTTACGGTGTCTCTTGGTAGCCGATGAAACATTTCCGCAAGAGAACAACGAGGAAGGGGGTATGTATTTTAAACATATTATCAGCCATGTAAGACTTTGTCCCTTTAACACTTTAACACTTGAGATATTCAAGAACATGAGAAAAATTTTTTTCAATGGCTGCTGGATACAGGGATCGAACGCATATATTTATCCATTTGTATTTTGCTTGTTAAATTTTCAACGACTTTTTTCTTCCTAAGCTATTTAATTTGCTTTTGTTTCGCTGAAATATTTAAATTATTTATTTATTTGCAATTGAGCGAAATATTTTAGCAGCAATAAATTGCAAAAAATTATTACTAATTCAAAAGATTAAAAAGGATCATGTTCAACAGGAAGTTGTGAATATATGATTGAGTTTTTTGTTTATATTATTAAATAAGTTATTATTATAAATTCTGTTTATTTATTCAGACAAATTGTTTTTTCAATGCAATTAATTATGTCAAAAATATGTAAAATAATTAAAACTAATCTCAGCTTGTCTTATTAGACTTAGTGAGTATTGTTAGTGCAATTATGTCTGTTCCGTGGAACCGCCATTTCGAACAAACGAATGACTTGAAAAACAAAATATTCAATACAGAAAAAAAATATTCAGGGATTTTCTTTTTTCTTCCAAAGAAGGGAAGCTTCATATATACATATATATATATATATACATATATTCACCACGCACAATATGTGGCACGAATATTCGATCATACTATTTTTAGGTGCTTCTAACAACTCCCACAAGTCTGCAATGCAATAAATCATTGCTGACACCTACCAGCTTGCGGTAACAGTTTGAAGTATTAGCGCTTAACACAAGTTATAATAAAAAGGGTGGGCCTGGCTTGAACTCGTTAATAAGTTCGTCAACCACAAATGTGTAAGCTGGTGTGGTCGTCAACTACCTTCCCCTGGCAGTCAAAAAATAAAATAATGTTCATTAATTTTTCTCAAGTGCTTCAACTAATACACCATGTGCTGTCGCTGTTGGAATCTTTAGTTAGCGAAGGCATACTCACTGGTCGAGGACGATTTACATTTACGAGTACATCAGCCAACAATTCTTAACGGATTCACATTTCACATGCACCCTTCCTCGCCCATTATGCAGCAGCATTTCATCGGTTACATGAGAGCAATTAATTAAATGCTACCAAATATTAGCAGGAATCTACTTTGTCGCCTCTACAACCTAAAAGCCATATTGTGATTTAAATAAAAATATGCTTCAGCACTTTTTTCTTATAGATTGAATTAACTTTTGCCATATAGTTCGGTCTTATTTCTTTTCTTCTACATTTCGTTACCAAGTTGCAACATCCTCTGATAATAAAAAAAAAAATATATATGTATGTATATAGAAAACTTTGTGATTAAAAAAATTAAAAAAATTAATTCTTAAATTTTCTTCAAATAATTTTTTTTTGAAACTTACTCTCCTTCCGGTATAAATACTTAGCACGGTCTGAAAGGTATGCATGTCGACTTGAAAGCTGAAATCACTCTAATATTAATGGTATTTAGTTATTACTCGTTTAATCACGGAACCCTTGCCAAAAGGAAAATAATTAGGTATTTACGCTCCATTTAGGTTTTATCACCACACGATCTCATTTGTTTTGACACTTTTATTAATAGTTTATATTTGTTGGGTCGATCGAACGAAATCGCTTAGGTAGTACCGAATTTAATCTCTTACGTATGCATGTATCCATATGTATGTATGTAATGTTAGTGGCTGCATGTGTAATCACTTTAATAATCAATTTCTTTTACAGCCATTTAAAGATTGAAATGTTTGAATTTGATTCACAAGAACTTGTAATGAAAAGCATAAGAAAATGTTGAATTTATAGCTCAATAAATAAAAATAACAAATTATTTGGATGTGGGGAATGGAAAAAAATTGATATATATATATATGTATATTAAATAAAAAATAATAAAATAAAACAAAAGGAAAGAAAAAGAAACCTCGTAACAGAGAACAGCTTATTTTCATCTGCATAAAAATAATAACAAAATGTCCGAAAGCAAGTTTTAGTAATGGCTGTAATAACACTTACAACGAAAGAGTTATGATTTTCATTTGTATTTCCTTTTCTACACTGCTTTAACTTGGTAATGATTCCATATTTACTCGCAGCACACCCATGAACCATTTGACCATATTTTTGTGCATGCGACACTTAGCAATTAAATAAATTAAATAATATGTCTGCTGATTAGCGGAGAATACGTATAATACAGTATGCAATAATCACAATCACATTCGCCACACCAGGTAACAGACTGTTACAAGTGGAACACAAGGCTACTCGTATTTTTTTGTTTTTTTGGTATCGTATTTTTTTACCGCCAAAGTGAGCGGAAGTAGTGCGCCCATTATGATGATATACATCAATTATTATTATTTATTATTATTTTATTTTATTAATTTATTTTATTTAAAAATTAATCACATTTTAAAATAATATTATTTTCATGGATATACAAAACATGAGCCCGTTTCCACCTAACGAATGTGTCTAATATTTCAAATTTTATTTCTACACCATATCACTTTAAGTATATGGTCAATTGGGTCATGTGTGTATTTTCGGCACATATAGAATTATTACCAAGATATAACATTGTATAAGCGGAAATAACCAAAAATATATTTATATGAATATATAATATATATAAAAGCAAGGGAATCATTTGAAAGCTTTCGCTTAGTCTGCCAGAAAACAATCACGGTTTCCGCAGGAATCGAAACTGTAACCTCCCGTCTACTAGATTAGGTCTACGATTTGGTGTTTGTAACTTTGAATTTCTGTACGCATTTTTTTATATTTTCGCATCGCAACTTAAGAATAAGTATTGTCTTTTAAGCATCTTTAAGATTTTCTCTGCAAAAGTTTAATCGCACTTGTTTTGTTCGAGGTATCTGCACATATCAGGGTACAACAATACATACCGAAACATAACGAAATCTGTCGACTGAGAGCTCAGTAATAGTTATTAACGATTTGTCAGCAGCGACAAAGTGTCTATCAAGGCAAACAGATTTAACAATAAATTTGGGCGCAAGTGTCAGGCTTTATAGGCTCATACATAGTGAGAATGTATGAGTATTTATGTACGTATGAATGTAAGCCAGTAATAACAATAAACAAACTACCCCTCTTGGTGGCCGTAATAAATGAAATTTTATTTTACTCGTGCATATGTGTTACTCGTACACACATATGCACACACAAGTATGTATGTGGACATACATACTCGTACATACTCACGTACATGATTGTGAAGTGAACTTTGAACATTTATGTAAATTTCTTTTGAAAAGGATGTCACACATCCTGTTGGAAAACATTTAATGTGTGCCCATACACAATTACCTCATTTGGCACTCATTCATTAATAGCACATTAGACTTTTCCAATTGGATTATGTGGCCTAGGAAGCGTGTAAGTAATTCCGGTTTTTACTAGAATAGAGTAACTTATATACATACAGAGGCCCGTACGTATGTATGCCCGCTCATTTACATCTATTTACATTGCTTTGCTTAACATTTAATAGTTTTTTTCTTCCTTCATCATAGTACATAGCCACATACATACATGTTTGTGTATGTGTGCTGTTAAGATTTCTTTATGTTGTTTTAATTTTTTGCCAATAATAAATATATATATATCTCACAAGAGGTAAATACAATGCGCCTTTGTAAATGTCTCATTCAGTTAAAACGTCACTTTGACAGCTTTATTTAGTAAAATTAGAATTTTCAATTAACCCACTTCAAACTATTTCCATGGCACGAGGATCTATTTTGTTAATGAGTGAAAATTAAGTTTATATGTACATATTTTAAATTGACAAAGCGAATTCAATGCGGTTACACACGGGAGAAGGGGGCAAGGTCGTTAGTTTAAAATGGCAAATTATATTGAATTCGTGCCTGTAGAAGTTACTAATACAACAAACTATTTCGTACGAAAAAACCGCCATTCCTTTCGTGCTTGTTAAATAAGTTTAAATTATCAACAATTAGAGGAATATAGAGAAAACCACTATTTGCCACAGATTTTCCATAAAATTAATGTTACTGCGTTTCCCTAAAATACTTCTCCACGCCATTTAAAACACGTGAATGCGCCTGTAAAAGTATATATCTAGATAAGTATATACGACTCCATACGCACATACATACATCAGTATATGTAGGCATACACTCATCCCTATGTATAGGTATTTGTAAACAGTTAATGTTAAGAAATATTTTTAATTTATTCAATCTTTCTGCTCCTGCAAAAGAAGGCTTGGTGCAATTTTTCATCATCATAGCATTTCTTAGAAACATTAGCAAATAATCTTTAACCTCTGCGAATTTATTAAATATTTTTTAATAATAATAAATCATCTAAATATTACGCCGCACAGGCGAGAAATAGGGAAAACTATTACATTTTGCCCATTTCTATTATTCAGAATTTAATTTTTGGCGATATGCTTTGTAATCCATAATCTATTCCATAATCTGTAATCCATAATCCATAATCTTTGTAATCCATAATCTTCTACTCCTATTCGTATGCCTTGGATAACGAAATACTTCTCTCTCCTTTCAGACAACTATTTAACAATTTCCCACCTTATACTGTGCCTTACTTGGTCTTATCATTTATATACTCTTGATAACATTATTGATCGTTATGATTTTTATCACACATTTGTTATTACGTGGCAGTTACCTGTTCCTCTTTTACCTTGACGACTCGGGTTTAAATTGATGTCTGATCTGACTGATACCTTATAATCAGAATCGCCTTCTTCTAAAATTACTTTGCTATCGACTCTTGAAGAAGGGGGTTTAAAGCACAATACCATTGTGGCACATAAATTCTAATAATCTGAAAGGTTTCATTAAATATCCAATTACCCTTTTTTCTGCCGACTCGAAATTATTATTTTTCGCATTCTCTAATATAGATTGCTGGACCACCACTACTGGTCTTGTGCTTGCCAAGGCTGCCTTTTCTATTAATAAATATAAAGTTTGTTTCAACTAATTTTATAACTTTAATTTTTCCAATATTTTCTGTATGTCAACTAAAAAGTAGTGTCAATTCCCCGTCATAATAAAGTATGTTGGGCGATTTTTAATTCGTTATGAGCGCTTTATTTTCGAATACGTTATCTGCATATAAATGTATGAAAGCTAAGCAGACTACCAAATGCTTATTTCATTCTCATTTAATTCATTTTGTTGATACCAGAGCGGGTGGCTGCATGTTTCCGAAGTTGTTTAGATTGGCGTTTTTAAACAGTGTGCAATGATGGGAATTGAAAGTGTGTTCTTGTATGCTTGACGTAAATATATTTGCGACAATAACTTTTCAAGGCATATTCCCAATATGCATTTGAATATTCAGCCTCCTTTCAGCTTTCAATATTTCCTTTTTAGTTAATAATTTGCATATCCTCTCATCCACTTGTTTCCACCTGCATTTTGATACATATAGTAGAAGCTAGTCCTGCTCTTCCTGCTAGAATTTTTTCCATTAGAATTTTTTTATCAGTATTTTAAGCTCTTAGAAATTGTACTCGTATCTCCAATAAATATCAGTTTAAATCAATTTAGTTCAAAGTGAGCCTTGTGCCTGCGTGTGTCCTTCTACGAAACTTAACATAAAGCAACAGTTTCAACTTTTTGCGAAAACGAAATTCTTTAATTTATTCCAGAAACAAATAGAAATGAAATCTTAAATGCTTTCCGTTTTACTTTAAAAAACAAAAGTTATAAAATTCAATTTCTGAATGGAAGGGAAATGACAAAAAACTTTTAAAAAATTTGAATACTTTAAGAAACTTTAAATGGAAGCCTGATTGTTGTACATGTAAAATTTGTACATGATGTGCAAATTTTGATTTCATTTCAAAACCATACTGGTCATGGTCAAGTTAATTTATTATAAAACGATTGAATATATTCAGTTGGACAATTTCAATTAAAATATTTGTGTAACAATTAAAAAATTATTATTGGAAAATATTTGCTTCATATTCCAAAGCCAACCTTTGCATACTGCGTGCATTTACAAAAATGATTTATTGCCAATTTATTCATGAAGCAAATTTCATTACAACTTCGTAAATAGTTTTGTTATTAAAATATTTCTTGCAAAGTGGCAAAATGAGAAAATCAACCGCCAACAATTTTTAATGGAAATCAATTGCAAAATCACGTAAAATAAAAAATAACACTTTTACAATTAAAAAACACATGTAGGCTCGCCGCAGAACCAGCCATCAATATTTGCCCCAAACACACACACTTATTGGTTGTTATTAAGTTCCGTATTTCATTGGGGTTTTTGCTGCAACAAAATGAACAAAATGGAAATTAAACAACAAAATGCGGAGGCAAAAAAAAAAAATTTAAGACTATTTGTTAAGAACTATGGGAGTTATATATGGAGAAAAATATCGGCTAAATGCTTGTACACAATCCAATAAATCTATTATTAGCGCATGTAGAGGAAACTGCTTGGCCCACTTTATTTTCGCCGAAGTACGGTCTGCCAGCCCATAAACCCATCAAACAGACCTTTTCATTGCAGCAAGTCAACAATTCTGCTTAATAATAAACCCACTGAGGATACAGTAAGTGTTGTCATTGAAGATAATTTTCATTATAAAGTGACCATTTAAGACGTTTGAAATGGTTAGTAGGCTTCAGATCTTGAGTCAGTTGAATCTTGTAGGCGTGTAAACTCAAAATTTTATTCCAGATACGCATCAGTCTTGTTCGATAGATGTGGAATTACTTGGCATTAGACTACTCGAGGTAGAAGGTCCTGCTGCCAGACTCTTGAAAATCACGTCAATGTTCTCCACAAAACGAACTAAGCGAGCATGCACAATCGTTTTAACTTTTCCTCAGATTCTCTTTGCTAAAATATCCTTAGAATTCTTTCGATTGTGGATACATTTAATTTTTTTCAAAGGATTCAATAATCTTAACGTGATACTCATTATGTACCTCGCTATGGTGGCATTTGTCAAACATTGAATCGAAGAAATTACAGATTGAAGCCCAAATAAGATTATGCCTTTAGCTTGGACCGGCCAATTGGTAATTCTTGGAAAAAACACAACGAAAACCATTTCGAAAGCAATTGACTACTTTTCCATATTTGAACAATCGCGAAGTATTCAAAGTGTCCAACTATATTTGAACATTCATAAATCGAATAAAACTAAAACTCTCTTAAAATCTTTATAATAGATCTGAATTATCATTCCGATGAATTGTAGTGGAGTTTGCCTGCCCTCTACTGACATGATATATCTTGAATGTAAAAGCTAAGGTCGAAATGAAATGATTGATTGATCCGTCTGACTTATAAAAGAGCACAGAGGAATACACTGGAAACTAAGTGCATCGCTAACTATACATTTTCTAAATTGACTTAATTAATCCGTCTTGAAGCGTATTATAATTATTCACTTTAGTAATTGTTAAAATTACTTCTACAAATATTAAATTATTTTGCTTTAAGGAGAAGTCCATCATTATATTATTTTCCAACTCTCAACAATAAGCGAGATATTTTTTGTTATATGTCGCTGAATTGAAAAAGGAACTTTTCATTTATTGCAACTTAACTACAAAATAGGTGTCTCTATTTTTATCTGGATCACCTTATACATTTCCCACTTATGGGCCCATAAGATTTTGCGTAACTCTTCCCACTTTGGGCTTGTTGTGTTCAAGAACAGATCTTAGATAGCCGAGTGTGGTTTTCTGTAGAATAATGCACGGCTACAGAATTTTCAGTAGCCTCCAAAAATCACTAGTAATAAAAAAGTAAAAACTGTAGTGAATAGGGTATTTTGCCTGCTTTGTTCAAAGGATGATGCATAGCTGCTTTCAGAATGAAGGAAGACAAACTTGGGCAAAATTTGCCTCTTTTCAATAATGGTGACCTATGGCTGCCACCCACATAGATATAAAGCATTAACCGACTATGGCTAATCCAACTAGAGACTTTCCACCGCTGCAGAAAAACCTGTCCGCGGCAATAAACAATTCACTTAATCTGATCAGCCAATATACTCGCTAATATACACTTAACGTTTCCATCAATCAATTTTACCTCTTGAAAAGAATGGATTTTAAGTAGTTGAATTATTTTTTAAAAAATTCTGTTTAGGATGCATTAAAATGCAACAGGTTTTCTTCTGCAAATACATAGAAACATATGTATTTTACAAAAGGTTCCAGTGAGAAAGGATGACAATGGGCGGCCTCCACTTTCTCAACGAGTGAAAAATATAAACTTTATTTGTTAATAATTTTTTATAGCGATTTTTTAGTACTGCACAAGCCATTTTAGTTAACAATTTTTCTCATCGATGAAAGAAAAAATTGTTGTTTGTAATAGAACGACATTTGCATTAGAAATAAAGGCAAATGTGTATGTGTGTTTGCAGAATTATCATTTTAAGGACACACAACATTAATCAAATAGCAAAAGAACAAAAACGACTCTGATGCTTTTAAAAAGTTTTTTCTAATACTATACATTCCTCCTCAGCATTTGAAACACACATTTAAATTCTTACTCATGCATGCATATGCCAGTAGGGTCTTTCATAAAGAGCTTCCCAAACAAAAATTAAGTAAAACTAAATCTTATAAATAACCTCCGCGTATTACCGCATAGAACGTCGGTTTAGCGGGACACTCTGGGTTGGCAGCGTTTTTGTGTAAAAACTCAAGTTAAGAAAAGTCAGTTTAGGCGTCCTCACCTCATTGATGTCATTGATTTCCACATCATCCAATTTGCAGTGACACAAATTAAATATTGACATTCAATTTAACAATTTTGTTTATTGACGTGAGAAGATTACTGCGTCCGAATAGAAAGTTTGAGAAAACAATCTTATCATTTATCATGTTTCAACTCATAAACTTTGGTGACATTTATTGGAAAACTCGTTATATACATATGTATATGTACATAAACCAACATGCACATAAGGCACATGTTTACTATAAACACAAATACATTTACACACATTCATGTGAGAAAACAAATAATGAACACGTTGTATGTATTCGTGTTGGAGAGGTTATTGTACAAAAAATATACAACATATAATATTTATTCAAAAATATAATAATTTTTCTCTAGTTTTGTTCAATTATTCTTTCCTTTTTTGAAACACATGCATACAACATACATATGTATGTATTTATGTATGGATGTGCTCCTTTGTTCGCTTAAAAGGGAAACAGAAGAGAAGCAAGGACTTTTGTTCATAAGAGTGTGTGAATACTCAAATTATATTTGGTTGTATTGGAGAGTGTGTGTTTTTTATGTTTGTTTGCTGTGCTGTGCGACAGTGCGTGAAAAATGTTTACTTTTTTCGTATTATGTTTCGTTTTCTGGCTGTATATGATTTTATTTGATTTTAATTTTGATTTATGGCACAAGTTTTTTTTTTTTTTTTTTTTTTTCTTGCTATTTTTCTTTATTCTCCTAATAGACAATTATTTCTATTTTAGCCAAGGTTGTGTTAATAAACGAGGTAAAGCAAATAAAAGATTCCCTGATTATAAAAAAAAAACGCACGAGAATGAAAAACTTTAATGCAGGCGAAAAAAGTTATATCAGAGCCTGAATGGCTTTCTTTGTTGGTTAGAAGTTAACATTTTGAACACTCATCTATTGAAATTATTTCTCAGTATTTTCGCAAATATAACAAGTAAAATGTTTGAATATATTTATTTGTAAGTGTTTTTAAAAAATATTGAGTAGTTGAAAAAGTCTTTTCGCACACAGAGCAAAAACTGCCTCATAGAACCAAGAAGATTTTCTCTATGAAACGTTTTTAGGCAAAGGGGTATCCCAGCAGAAAGAAGCGAAGATTTTTTTAAAGGGATTCCTTATTATTTTTATGTGGTAAATCTTATTAATTTTATCAAAAAGGAAAACACATAAAATCAAGAAGAAAACTTCTTATTTGCAATTTTTTATACTCATGTTCTGTTTTTTTTTTTTGGGCATAAAAAAACAATTCATAGAGAATAACTTCTAGATTTGATTAGGTTTTCTTCTTAATTACATAAAAAGTGAATTTCTTGTTGATTTCATTAGGTCCTCTTATTAGTTTTTTTAAAAAGGTTTTTCTTATTTATTTCATTAGGTTCCCTTCTTGATTTTTTCAAAAAGGTTTTCCCTATGAAATTATTAAGAAGTTGTTCTTTAAAAAAAAACCATAGAGATATCTTTGTCTAAAAACGTTTCATAGAGAAAATCTTCTTGATACTCTGGGGCAGTTTTTGCTCTGTGCGTAATAAAAAATAAATAAATTTTTGTAACACGACATATTTTATAATTATTTTATTTCAATCAATCAAACAAGCATATGCAAGAGCTTTGTATCAATTTGTCAATACAATCATGCCAGTTTTTATTAGGGAAATACAACAGTTTTACACGACCCACATTGTTTTCTTTCTAACTTTTCGCTTTTTTAAACGTTAAAAACTAACAATGAAGGCCTTTCTCAAGCGTTTTTTATTTAGGCGGAGCTAAATTATTTTTCAGTTATAAGAATAAAAGTATAGCCAATCACATTCAGAAGTTGATGTGCATCATTCCGATGTGCATTTTAAAAATTTTAAAGCATCAGGAATAATTCACTAAAATGATCTCGCAAAAGCATTCTTACTTCAAGTAACCGATGTTATATATTTTTTTTTATATTCTTAATTTTAAAATGATAATTTTGTATAAAATCAATATTGGAGATACCTATAAGTGAAGGCTATAAGTCCAGATAGGATCCTAAATTGTGTTATGGATTATTGATTTGTGGTTTACTTACAATTCTGTTATTATATCCAGCTGTCTGCAAGTATTCAGAACAGTTGCATTTGAAAATCGGAATCTCATTAAGATAAGAAACACGGGATCATTTATTTAGTCGAATTGCGATTGAGCTGGTGCTGAAATTTCTTGACCGCAAATTAGCTGTATCAACTGCCAAAGTGACAATCGATTTATCGTTATTCGTGTCTATTGAATCAGGGAACACTTTTTACAGGATCAGACTTAAAACGTTGAATTTAAATGAAAAGATTTCAACGAAAGTGTGTAGCAGGCCCTTATGACTTAACATGAAGAAAACGGAACAACTCTGTGGCATTGCGTAGCCTTCCCAATTTATGGTCGCTAATCCTTTCTAAATATGCCAAAATACATTTTCATGCAGTTTGGAAACATTTTGAAGTTGTCTGTGGTAATCAATAAAATGTTCCGGTTTCTCAGCTTTGGTATCCTGCCTTACCTTCGCATATATAAATTAGAAAGCAAAATGGGATAGTCTTAAAAGAGGATTGAATAAAGCTCTGAGGAAAGCATTTATTTGCGCTGTTGTCTTATATGTTTTCATATTGTGAGTTTCTTAAATTTAAAACGTATTCATTTATTTTAAATACTTCTGGTCTTCAAAAAAAAATTGTAACTATTTTTATTTAATCGTTATTAATTAAATGTATTTTAAATTTAAATTTAAAGTTAATTAAAATGTCATACACACAAAAATTAATAAACACTTTGCATACGAGTAGTAATAAATAGCATATTAATTTTTTTGTGGTTCCCCGCATATTTATGTGTGGCTATATGAGTTACACACACACCCATACATATATATATATATATATATATATGTTTGCATTTTCCTGAAACCTGAAAACATTTAAACATCACAAATTTCAAAATGTGACCATAACATTTCAAATGGAATGCAGAATCCGGGTGTACATTGAAACCATTAAATGGGTAGGCCGATTAATCAAAAATGTTTCTCAACGTGGCTGTTGTTTTGGTTGATGGTTAGATTGCGGCTTGCAACATTATTTTGTATTATCGCACTTAAATATTGTACTATATAATATTTATTTTGAAGACATTTAACTGCTCCTGCAAAATGTATACGGAGTCGCAATAAAGCGGCGACCGATTTTATAAGATCGAATTTAAAAAAAAAATTTAAATACATCAAATTTTTATTAATGGCTGCAGATGACTGTGGTAATTGTTTGGCAAAACTATTTCAATTCCTTTTATATTCAATATTCAATTCCTTTTGCGAGCAAAAGGTTCTTATCTTATTTAATTTGTTAATTCCAATATATCACAAAGCAATTCTTCACCAAAGAGGCTCTCCACATTTTTCCATAAAGAGGAGGCCTTTTAATACACCAATTTGAAATATTATATAAATATGAATAAAATGTTATAAGTTGGATTTATAACCAGTCTGTGTCGAATTACTGTTTAAGAGGTGTTAAGGATTCTCTTAGATTCTGAGAAAGCATTTGGTGATTACTATCAGCGAATCACATTGATAGAAAGTGTGATCAGGATGGAGAGTCAAAGTTTTAAGATTTTCCACACTAACTACAATTATAAACATGTTTTACTTCTCTATTAGATTTGCCAAATTGTTATATAAGCAGAGCAAGCAACAGTAGACTAAGAGGGGTGCTCTGTGTCATGCGGGCATAAACCTAAATGGTTTAGTATGGCCGCTCTTGAGCTCAACTCACACTAGTTTGTTATTAACTTGGTTAGAGCTTTTCCATTGCAAACCTTTTAAAGCCAAAATGTACAGGCGTTTTGGGAACCACACTAAGCTTGGCAATGGATTGAGATATGCTATGCTACCAGTCGGATTTAAAGAAAGATATTTTAAGTGAATTATAACAAGATGTAGCGGGAAAAAACATATCATATGGATATATTAAAAGTGTTTACTGAAAGCAGCAATATAATTAAGGAAAAGAGCTCTGCAATGCCATCAATACCGAAGTGGTATGAAATGCATCTGTACTCTGTATACTCTTTGTTAGAGTACTTTCACAATGACTATATTCAAAATATTCCAGCTTCATATAGTTTTTGTGAAATATTTCAATTGATCTGGTAGATGTTCTATCCGAACAATGCCTTCATTCTATGGGCGATATATGGATTAACTTTCCACACGCTCCATTCCAGTTCCGGACCAAAATTAACTGTCCATTTAATGCTCATTCTAAATTCCTTCGTCTTCAAAATTCGCTTGTCTTCAATCGAGCTGACCTTGAAGGTTGGTGGCCTTGTCGCTGACGTATATAATAACAAAATTCCTTACAGTTTTCTCAATTGAAAAACATTTGACGTGGCAGAGTTTTATTTAGCTGAAAAATTGATTGCAAAATAATTATGTGTATTTATTTTTATATGCAGAAATGCCTTCTTTGAGTGTACTACATCCTCCGTTCAACCACGCTTGTAAAAAGTTTCCAACTTTGGATCATTATGTAAATGACTTCAAAGTTCTCAGATATTATTTTTAAATTTGTTGCGAGTTTGTTATATCGTTATGGAGAAATGATGAAGCTGGAAGGCACATTCTGTATTGGTTTGCATCTGCTTGCTTATGCATGCACGTACATGCCTAAGGCGAATTCATTCAATGGTTGGTTATAAAAATAATAAAACTGAACTACTTTCCTTTCGCATGATTTGTGCGAGGAATGTTAAAATATTTAATTTTTCTGTGTTTCACTAGGCAGCGTTTAATAAATCAATCACCTGCAAAGCTACTGGTGGCAGATTTAATCCTTTCTATCCTTGTGCCTACATAAAAAAGGAAAATCTTTTATTGAAATTGAAATTGAAAACAAGAAATCTAAATGAATATCACATTGTATATTACCCTTTAGTTGTTTATACCGATAAACCCTTTAGAGTCTCATTTTTAACTTTTTTTTCGTAACATTTATAGATATTTTCTATTAATGAATAAAAGTCTGTTTTATATTTAGAATTTTTGTAAAAAAGAATTCAAGAATCGGTTGAGTGATTGGCAAAAGGTTAGTGGAGTGAAAATTTTAAATGTGAAAATTCTGTTCAAAATGGTTTCATTATTTATTCGCAAGAGGAGCCCCTTTTGCGTTCTCATATCTATGAATTTATTGTTTTGTCATTTGCTGGAAAAAATTTATTCTTTTGGAATTTATGCCCATACATACATGTACATACACACAAATATTTCATACAATATTTATATTTAGCAGGTGCAGTAGCTTCTTAGCTTTTCTACGCATTTGCTGTGTCGCTAAAAATTTCACATTAAATTTAACTTGATCCTCATTAAAACAATTTAATACAATTTAATTCAAAGTGGTTTCTGTTGGCACGAAGCTCGTATTGCTTCTGCTTGGTGAGAAATAGTAAATGTGACAATATATGTATGGTAATCGGAAAAATCTTTTCTTATTTCTAATCACAATTCAACTTATAATTTTTTATATATATAATGAACTTTAATGAACCACATATTGTATGTACCATTTTAGTCGACCACTTTTTGCAATTTTTACGTTAGAGACATCATTCCATCAGTGTAAAAATTTTTGGTTTTCACGGCGTAAAACTGCGACAAGTAATTTTCACAGGCATCTCTTCCATTAAGGCAGTTCTGAATTGGCCGAAAGAAATCGTAGTCCGATGGTGTAAGGTTAGGGATACATGGTGGATGCATCAAAACATCTCAGCCAAGCTCTCATTGTTTCATTTCGTTTCAGCACAGAATCATAGATATTAATTCGGTCCATTAAATTTTTCACAGGGTTGTACCCAGGTTCCTTAGCGATATCATAGCTGCTTATGTAACGGTCCTGGTCAATCTTTTCCATAATTTCATCTCGACTTTTTCAACGATAACTCGACCATAGCGAGGTGCATCTTTCACACTGAAATTCCTAGAACGGAACCGAGTGAAGAATTGTTGTGCATCACGAACTGATACAGCATCGTCTCTGTAAACTTCACAAATTTCATTGGTGGCTTGCGTGGCATTCTTCCCTTTTCTATACAAAAATTTCAAAATATAGCGAATTTCTTCATTGTTTTTACTCATTTTTGAACAGCTTAAAATCTCACCTTACCAACACTATATGGTGTGATACAATGTGGTTGGTAGCACTGGATATATACGACTACAACTACAACTATTGACTAAATACGAAAAGACTTTTTCGCCTACTAATATTTTGCAGAACGTGAGGAAAATCTAATTGGAAAGTATTTGTAATTAAACATCCAACAATCACGTTTATTTCAGATGTTTTATTACGTCTTTATTTTTAAAATCAAGGCGAATTGGAGATGACAAATTAAATGACAAATTTTATGCAACGCTTTTCATCATTTAATCTCAGAATTTTTTATGGTGAGTTCATTTCGCCTATCTAGTAGCTTCACGTAGTAGCAATATGTATTGGTTAAAAAGATATGATGAAGCAATTTAATTTGTTTGAATTCGCTCCAATTTAACTTAACCAACGATATTTCCTATTATCTTAAATGGCTATTACACACGCAGTGATCTACCACGTACTCACAGATCTGTGCGTAATAACAGATTACAGCAGATTGTGTATAGAGAAATAGAGTTTGGGGGTGCTTTAAAATAAATAATTTTCTTTCCAAATTAATTAAATTTGGAAAGTTTTTTTATCATTTAATATCACAACTGATGTCTTGCGATGCCCCTACAAAAATCTTAAGCAAGCATTTCTCGTTTTCAGCACAATTATATTTGTCAGGAAAAATCCTTACAAACATTAAAAGAACAGGAAGTGAAAACTGAAATGAACTGGGCACAGTAGAACAGCGGTTAGCTTTTGAAATTATATATAATGTGTAAAGGAATAATAAGAGATCACAGAAAATATAAACAGATGAGAAATAAATACAAACCTATAAAGCAGTAGACTATCATGGTTGTATGTAAAATTACAATGAACGAAAATAGAAAAAGTTAAGAAGAATCTTATGGAAAAAGCTCTCTGGGAAGTGGTTTTCTATAAATACAATATAAATATTTTTTGTTATTTCGTTAAAAAATAATAAGAAGATACTTGAAGGAATTCTGCATAAACTACTTGTTTGATTCTGCCAACGACGTACAAATTTGTTGTAACTTTTCCAAGAAACTTGTAGCATCTGTTGTGTCGCAAGAAGAATTCACAATATCTCGTTTACAAACTTTTAGAGAATAAAGAAAATCAATAATGAAAGAGTTGAATTAATGGCAGCCACAGTCTTAATTTAAAGTAAAAGTCACTTTCAAACAAATTCAATAGGAAAGTAAATGTTTCTTATACAAAAACTTTTATGAGGAGATACGTTAGGATTACTTAAAGAGGAAGAAATTATTTGATTTAATTTAACCAAGAACTAAAATTTTCTAATTTATAAAACAAATTTAAGTATTTCGCTATTTAATACAAAATAATTTTAACTTATAGAAAAAGTAATATAAGGGGAGCCGTAAGAATTAGCTGTATTGAGAATGATAATTTGACACGCCATTATGAATAATTTCATGCTGGAATAATACTTCCAACTTGCGGAAGACGTTCGGAAACTTTGCTTGAAAAAAATGCAACTGTTTGCGAATTCCAAAGAGCTTTTTGCTTATTTCGAGATATCTATAACGTCAATAACGAAATTCCCATAGACGTTGACGCCTTTAAAAATTTACTATTTGGTGCATCTTACACGTTGGCAGCATCACCTTTCGAAACTGCCAAGTAAATGGCCAGCGAAGTGGGTGCAAAGATTTATCGGCCACACGGCGACACGGCTACAACTAAACGCTGAAAATCATTTTCGCGAATACTTTATTCATCAACTGTCCCAGCTATACTAAACCGTGGACTTATACTAACAAACCAGAAACTGCTGGAGTGTTTCAAGTCCACTTCATTGCCAAGAGCAGATAGAAATTGAACTAAATGGATGTCTTATCTAACTCGGGCTTGTGCCGCAACTTATATACCACATTTCAATTATAAACAACTTTATTGCAACTGCATTTCTCTGGCAATTCTATAAAATTTCTCAGCCAAAATTCTAATAAAAACTAAATTTGAGTGTAAAAAAATAAAAACTTTATAAATTACGTACACAATGACTAAATTCGTACACAAGCCGACTTTAGTCATCAATTTATTTTGATGTGGCCATATTTCCATTTATAAAAAGTGGCAGTTTTCAACTTAAGTATTTAAACGGCAAAAAAAATAGAGGTTTTCCTCGTTGCCAGTAACTCTGGCAGCCTTAACATACGAGTACTGCAACTGGAAAATTGCGATACTATCCATATTCGCTATTTTGTTGTCTTTATAAAAGCTCTTTCACCTTCACCTCCACTTTCACATATCGTGAAATACTCGTTTCTCTGGTGAATACCAGTTTTCATATCCGGTATATTTTACTCGTAGATATATGTACTGCCGTATGAGTATGTGTACGAGTACACACAGATGGTAATGCATTGTTACTTGTGTGCGTGTGGGTATTCGGTTGAACTCGTATAGTTATGTAAATATATTATAATAGTTTGTTATTGCTGCGAAGTGGAGTAAATTTATAGCTCATATAAGTGTAATTATGGTGTGCATGAAGGTGTGCTTAAAGCTTGTTTGCAGTGGTTTTCCGTACATTCTAAACGTGGTAGCGTTTGCATGGGGCAGAAACCTCACAGTGTAAGAACTGTTCTAAGCTTTATCAGCTGATGTCTTAGTATGGTCCTGCGTTAGGTTTAAAGCACATGATATTTATTGGATATACACTTAACTCTGTTTATTTGTCTGTCGTTAAATTCCCGCTTCCGCACTTGTTTTGAAATAAAAATTCCCGTTAAATAACCGAAATGGGCTCCTTCTAAAATAAACGCCTTATTTGCCAGTTTATGTCTTGAAAGTTGAAATTTGTGACGGCATTTGCGGAATACATGCACACTACAAGCATTTATATAAAAATTTGAATTCATAAAAATTCAAATAAAGAAAATCGTTACTCTTCTCGTAATTGCCTTTTAGTTACGTTTTTCCGATCTTCCCTTTGTATTGATGTGACATGGATTTTATTTTTAATTTTTAATGGCGAACTGTAGATGGTATTCTGTATTAGCTTTGTAGCTTATTAGCATATCTTTGTTCGCTAACTAAGTATTGCCTAGAGTTGCTAAAGGAAAATTCTTGAGAAATTTTAAATTTAACCTTAAAACAGTGAAAAATTAATTACCAAAGTGAAATTGTTGTTGCTTTCGAATAGTCTGCTAATAATATTAGAAAATGGAAACGTCATGGTTATTATCTCAAATTAATATATGTATGTAGCACATACATACATATATGCTACTACTGAATTTTGTGCATTCCAAAGTAAAGTTGACATGCTTCTCCTGCTTCTAACACACCAAGAAGTTTTCTTTCAACTTCTCCTTTGGGAATTGTGGTGGTAACATTTGTATCCACATACTTTATAGTTTCCCTTCCGCAATTGGATCCAAACTTTTTCAACAAAGTGACATATTAAAAATATATAATTAAGCAATGGAATTTTCTATTAGCATAATGAACTATTAAAGTTTGTATTCTCCAGAGAGGAGAGTAAAAATATTTTGATAAGCTGTCGTAAGATTTAAAAAATTTAATTAAATTAAACTACAGTAAAAGATGATAATGAAAAAAAAGAAACGTTAGAATTATTAAAGCGACCTGACAGCAAAATTATTGTCAGTATCAGCGACGCGTGCACGTTACCAAAAGTTAATAGAATATTTATATTTCAAAGAATAACAGAATTAAGAGGAGCGGAAATCAGATCGCGAAATAAAATAATTCTTATTATTAGAAATATATAGAGTTTCTCACAGAAACTGTGAAGAATAAACTGCTTTCATGAGAATCCAAAATGCAACGAGCTCAGCCTGAAGTACATTCGACAATAGACAGATTACAGAAACATAACGAGTCGTTCATTGTGGAGGACAATAAACTCTAAACACTAACAAAATTTAACACTGAATTCAGAGCTTGCAAATAATAAAATCTCCATTTACAAAATTGACAAATTGAAATGAAATTTTATTTTGAAGATTTTCATTTCAAACACAATTAGGGAAAATAAGTGCAATAAATTTAAATACAAAAATTTCAGGTTTTAGTTTTCAATAAAAAGTTGAGAGGTTTTAGAGTTCATGTCTCTCGAAGCAGTTCAGAAGTATTTCACCACATTTTTTCGCACGTCTTAGGAAATTTAATGGCTGAAAATTTATTCAAGAAATTTCTATTTTAAGCTCAGATTAGTTTCTCATTTCGATGGGCACGAAATCTGCAACTGATTTTCTTTTCCGAAGGTCTCTTGTCCTCAACCAAGAACACAAATCCACCACAATTTTTAAGTTCGGTGGATTTTCCACTTTTTTTTTTTTTTTTTGTATGATCTTAAAGTAAATCCGGTAAGTGGTGGGCTAGTTTTTCAATAACTTTTCCAATATTTATAACTTCATTTAGTTTATACTTTTATTAACTGTAAGCAATATTTTACATGGGGGAATACTGACGAATAATTTTTGTTGACGACTATCCAGCTTGGGGCTCGATATGGACAGCATTTCCTTTAATGAGCATGTCAATTTAAATTTTCCAATATATTAATATGTTCGAAATAATTCCCACATACAGGAAAAATGGAATATAAATTCGTATATTTTGTATACTTGGTCAATTTATTTAAAACTAATAGGAGGAGACAGAGAATCGAAATGAAGGATGATAATGACTCAGTTCCAAATCGTCTGAAATTAAACCATTAACCCCTTAATGCACAATTAAAAAAAATACCAAAAAAAATTATTTTTTTTATATAAAAAATATGTATTTGGGCCATAATTTCAATAAGTATTTGAAAAAAATATAATAATGGTTAAAAATTCAATAAAAATGGTAGATAGAATAATTATAGTGAATATTGAATCGCATTGCAGATCGAATTTTTTACCCACCGTACTGTTTTTCAGTTACCAGTTACTATTCTGAAAGGGAAGGAGGAGACGAAAAAAAGAATGAAAAATTTATAGTAATATTTATTAGCTGAAAAACATATAATAAACAAAAACTATGCAAAATTTTCTTTTGTACGGTAAATTTCAAAACAGGACACAACACACAAACTGACATTGTAAATATTGCACATATAACGACTTTCTCTTCTCTTTCTTTTACCTTTACTTTCTCGGTCTTTCTTTTTTCGGTGTTGGCGGAATAATACTGGGAAAATGATGCTCTGTTAGACATAAGAGTTTGTTCTGCCTGTTTTTTTGGCCCGCTTTGCACGCCCGTGTTAATACCTTTCTGCGCGTTAAGGGGTTAAAAAGAGTAGAATATGAGTACGAGTATTTATTATTTAAAATAAATAATTTCCATTTCCCTGAAATATATCGATTTTTTAACAAAATCATTTGTTATGTGGAACATTAAATTAATGACTTTAGAGATCAAAAATGTTCTTCCTCTTTTATTGCTGCAGTTACTCGTAAGTACGGGTATAATTATTAGCAATTCCTAACAGCAGTTTAACTTTACGTGCTGTGGAATGAACTTTAAAGAGGATACCACTCCAAATACATTGAATTGTTGCTCTTAAGTTAAGTTTCATAACGTTAAATCGTATATAATTCAAAAATCAAAATTCAATTCATTTGAAAAACCTGAAGGCAGCCCAGTTTTAAGCAAACACTATAATATAATATAAATGAAATTTATTGAGAGCAAATTTTGTCTTTTTTTTTGTTTTTATTTTCATTTCTGGAAGAAACATTTTTAATTATTGATTTCCATACGAAGAATGATCAAGTAAAGCTGATTGCTGTCGGAGTATAAACAGACATAAGAAATTGAAAATTCTTTATAAACGCATAAATTCGCAGAATGATTTAATATAAAAACTCCAAATAGAAAAATCGATGAAATACTCGAGACATTGAATTTTTATGAGACTTTGAGACAAATTGTTTTAGAGAATTTTAATACTTTCTTCTTGAAGATATTTTTAATTGTAAATTATCCGTGAAACATGTTCTCATTTAATAATTTTTCCAAAAAAAAAAAAAATTATGTTTAAAAGAATGTTATAGATTTCAAATGACTTATTCAAAGCAAATCCTTGCGAACACCTCATATGCCCTTTTCGCTTACTGATCTAGAGAACTGAGATTTGCACATTCCATAGTCAAAATATTGTCCTGTTAAAAGAATTTATGGTTTAACGCATAGTGATCAACAGGTGAACTAATTAAATTATTCTATTGAAGAAGATCTTCACTGAAGATCTTTATGTAAGTTTTGTTAACTAAACACAAGATAAAAAGCATTAAGCAAAACTTTTAAAATTAAGTTTTAGTTGAAAAAGGTAATAGTGTGAGCATGACTGAATATGGGTAAAATAAGAATCGTTGGCATTACTTTATATACTGTGCTTGCTGATACTTTTAATTCACTCATTACTTCATGATATTTACATTGTTATCCTTCGTTTATGAAATTTTAATCTCTCCTTACTTCTAGCTCTCCTTCTTCTCTAGCTTTTAAGAACTCTTCAGCTGCCGCTCTACAAGACACTGCCGCTTTTGTCATTTTACGTGACGAGTTTTTCTTATACGTACATCTACAAGGAAGGAATCGTGATAACTACTTTTTGGAATTTCAGACTGCAGCAGAGATCACTATTCGCTATTCTATTTAAAAATCTCTTTAATTTACATTGTTTTGAATTACAAGTGAAAAAGTTTAATAATTATTCACGCTAATTAAGATATCCTCTCTCTCAAGGAGTAGTATTTAATCGAATAATCTGTAGAGTTGGTAGTGATATATGTCAATTTTTAACTTATTGAATCTGATACTCTTTTTTTTTTAACAAATTTAACCTGCAAAGCTTTCGCCTCGACCGCAAAAAAAACAACACCGGGTCTAGGCAGGATTTGAACCCGCGACCACCGGCCTAGAAAGCTGCACATTATTCATTCGTATCAAGTTTGGAAAGAAGTTGAGGGAACTATTCTGCCAAAAATGCTTAAAAATATTATTCAATCGTCAGTTAATAAGAAAAATGATTCGCTTGCGATTCAAGGACTTTTCGAGTCCAATTAACGCTGGCTCCGATTCTTCAACATTCATAAATCACATCTCTGAAATTCGTTACATGTCGCTCTTGTAGACTCAAATGGAGAGCATGACACATGTTGCTGCACGTTTGGAACACCGCTTTAATGAATTTGGCAAGTTCTAAAAGTAATTAATTTTATTTCATATGTCTGGTTTTTTATGTTTGATGGTGTGCCAGCTCTGGACAAGTGAAGGACGGTATATCATACGGCTTTTACAACCGATTTGTGTGGTGCAAACTGCCAATCTCCGTCAACTATGTTGACTAAATTCCTAATTTAAACTCTTTCATTTCCATCTAATATATGGGACTTCCAAGTTTAACGACCACAAATGTAGCATTTGTAATTAATTTGTATTGCTGGAGAGGCCTTTTACTCAATACAAACGTTACCCACATAAATTTTTGTTATCTGACATTCATTTGCCATTGTTTTGGCATTTTTCTTTACTATCGATGCGTGTACAATTTCGATTTGCCAACACTTCAATCTGTTTTATGTAGGCAATAAGATATTCTGCATTGTCAGAAAAGTTGACGTGTGAGCAAATAGCGCTTTCCATCAGCATGTAGGAAAATTAAAGCAAATATAACAACCAACATGTGGAAATGTGATTTCAATCAATGTGGCGAAGTTATAAAGTCTTATTTAATAACAAATTGCCAGCTAAGTGTGAGGCACAATTTATTCATAAACACTGACAAGACACTGATATGCCACTGCAATATTTTATATTAAGAGATGATACTTCACATGGCTAAAAGCATTAAATGTGAAGAGGATAATTTTCTCTACTGTATGCAGTAAACACAGAGTTTTTCTCCACTTTACACCGTCATTAGCTTTTTATTAATAAACCGCATGGGTGTCCCAAGTGTGATTGGTTGCCATTCATACATTTTACGTGTTAAATTTTTTTAAATGATAACTGAAAGGAGCACCTTTTTTGGGATCTACGTTTGCACTATTCACGTTTCGCTGTTGTAGCCATTCCTGCTGAATTTGCAGCTGTGAAATCACTTTGTAAATTTTGTTTTCTCATGTTTCCATCCCTGTGTAAACTTTTTCCTCCCAACATTTCCACTATATGTCTCATATCGCTCATATCGTTCTACTTATTTCCTTTTGCATTATGTTCCTCAAAATACAATATAACTTTTCTATTGTGGTCTTGTTATTATTAAAGTTCATGAAACTTCTCTGCTTTAAATAAACTTTTACATTACATGCACTTGTTCATGTATGTATGTGTTCCAAAGGCTACAAGGAACATGTATACAACACACACGCAAATACAAATAATTCCTACCGAACTATCTTCTTCACTGATTCATATACAAATACAACAAAAAAGGTGAACGTCAACAACTTCAGAAATAAACTTGTGCATTCAAAAAATAATTTAATAATAATTTAATGAGTCATAATTTAACATTTTATTGTTTATACAAATTAATATCTACCACCATCACACAAATTATTTATAGAAATTTCTTCAAGGAGAGTGGCGATTAGATTTTAGATGAAATATTCGAGTATTTAATACTTTGAAATTAAATTTCGTAATTGATTTATATTTACAAAAATAGATTTGCACAAGTCTTAAATATTTTAAGGCATGACAGAGAGGAGTTGAGACAGAGATAAAACACACAAACACAATTTCGGTGTTCAATCTTGTGCAATTTATTTTGATAAAAAGCTTCTTGAACCGTATTTTTAGTACTCACAAGCAGACATGAAGTAACCAAATCTGTTCTTAAAGTTGTCATAAGCAATAAATATTAACAAATTTATTTAGCTTGACATGTTTACGCTTTGTGAGCAAAATAAATAAGATAACTTTATACTTTGAGTACTGCACAGTGGAGCCAAATTTAAATCAAAGCCACATAATACTAATAATCGTAGATGGTTTATAAATTTGAAAAGGACCTGCAAACGACTGGAAGAGTATGATCGGTACAAGCTGATGCCACCTACTTAAACTGAAATGGAAGAAGAGAAGTAAATATTATTATTATCACTGACATTATCGACAATCCATACGAAAAGCGTCTGAAAACACTAATGGAGAATCTTTTAATATGAAAGTGTTCCGACATATCTTTCTACCAGCTTACTGCTCATGGAATATCTTGTGACTTGTGAGAGGGCTGCTCCAACAATAATGACGATATTAATTGTTAGCCACACCTTAACTTTAAATCTTTTGACCACTTTAATATGGCATATCTTGGTTTCACTGTTTGAGAAATTCAACCATGTAAATATCATAAAATATCTCAATTGTTTTCTACGATGGCGGCACATCCTTTACAATTCTAATTTCTTGGTGGCAGTATATCTACTCTATGGATGCGCTAAAAGGATGCACTTCAATAGCAACTTGGATTTAATCATAACTGTACCTACTGAGTCGATCGCAATTTCATTGTAAGAATCGCCGATTAGGATACACTCTCGTGATGCACGAAATGCAAATGGATCTTAATTTCTGCATTCTCAATCAAGATCCCGTTCTTAGTAGTACTCCCCAGTTTTAAACCATCTATATAGCAAGAAGTTCTAACTTTTGCCTAATGTAAAGCTTCGGAGATCAATTGCTCATAGTCAATTGGTTGGATGATCAGGATGGTTTCCACCCCGTTCCCATTACCTAAAAAACACATCACATGAGGGAAACAAACATTGTTGATTAAATTGCATCATACAGCCAAAACATAATCCTCGGTATCGCCTTAAAACATTCGTCCTTTCAATATGCCGTTTACATGAATATAAAAGAAACTTCGGAGCAGAGAACAGTGGAACCTTGATATTTGCGACCACCAACTGGCTTTCGCTACATTTCCTTTAATATGATTCTATAATATTTCATTCCGCACAAAACACTTTTCGACAAACGTGAAAGAACAAAGTATGAATTATATATTAGCAGTAAAATCGTAGACCTAAAAAGGACATTCGCAAACATAATTCTCAAATTCCAGCTGAAGCCCTTGACAAATGGAATTCATCCTGCGAGCAATAATTGTAGACAAACCACGACAAATTACAATAAGGGACACGTTTTCCTCTCCTTTTGGGTGAAGGGTTGAATATTTATATACGTCATATTTCATGTACATCATGTTATTATGTTGTTATGTCGATTCGCGTATGGAGAGAACGCCATGTTGTGTGTACGAGTAAATACCATGAAGATTTTAATGAAATTGTTTAAAATTAAATTTTAATTCGCCTTCCTTATGAGAACACAAAATACGTGAACTAATTATAGATTAGAATAATTTTCCGGTTTCCATTTGCATAAATTAATATTCCACACTTCTTCTTTCATAAAGGATTATATGACAAGACAACAAAAAGAGAAGAGGAAATGAGACACTGCAGAAAGCACAGTTCAGTGCATTGCAAGAGCTCCTTCCATTTTAAAATGTGCCAATTTAAATTTAAACATTTAGGCACGATTTTTGACAAAGAATTATGCTATAAAGTTTTTATTCCCAAACGTAGCAGTTCCCAATACGAGCAACGTGGGACTTGTCATGCAACATGCTACGTGGGCTTGATGTAACATCAAACTTCCTTTGAAATGTTAATGAATTAGAGAATTCACATTAAAAATACTTTTAGTTTAATTTGTAAGACCTATTTATATATATTTGTACGAATATGTATAGTTCTTGCTGCCATTGCCATGTACTTTTAGGTCTCTCAATAGATTTTTGTTACAAAATTGTGCAGCTGAAAAGTTTTCTCCTGCCTACAGCTCCATGTAGGCTAGTACTCCTTGCACTTAATGCACTCAACTATCATAAACTTAATAGACTCTTACTGATTTAAAATTGCGCCACTCAAACCACTACAGACAGCTAAACGCACTGGAGCCATTTGAGCTGTTAGAAAATGGTTGAGAGCAGAGAGGTTTTTTAATTTACCCTCATGGTTTGTTGGCAGCTTTAAAATTTATATTTGTTAACTTTTTCTGTTCAATGTGCCCTTTATAGATTATTATTTTTAAATCCGATTCAGCAAGAAAAAAATAAATAAGTAAATATGTACATGTGCAGACCACACCAACCCAAATATGTATGCAAAAGTACACTTAAAATAGCACACACACACACACATACACACACTCGCATTGAACTTTTACGTTTAATAGTAAATTGTTGTTAATGGTTTAAAAGCTTTTTTTGGTTCGTATCACTCAAAGTAAATTACAATAACATTTCTACCGCAATTATTTGCAATGACAGCACTGTAAGCACTTGTCCTGCAAAAATTTACTGTGAAAATTGCAGAGTTTTCAAACGATGCTTGAAATAAAATGTGCAGGTTATCGTATGAGTTTTTCGAAAAGAGCAGACAAAAAATATTCATATACAATCGCTAAAACGCACAATCGATCATTTGTTATAGAAATATTGCGATATATATATATTTTTTTTGTTTTCGACAAAGCCTAAAGAACTAAAGGATGATTAAAACGAACGGAAAACCAAAAATAATTCATGAAATCAGGACTCCCTACTTTTTTAATTACTGCAAGTATTTATTTATTATTTATTATTTACCAAATATTACAATTATATGAATATAATTGCAATATGTATTGTAGCACTGGCTACTGAGGCCTTTGGCTTCTGGCTCGCCGCGGAAATGAACCCCTGACACTTGCGTAACAGGCGGGTATACTAACCACTATACCATCGAGGGGCTTGTTTTGCAAGTATATTTTCTACTCTAAGCTCAATTTTTGGTTTACACCACACTTAAGTTCTTCCCTCTGGGTTTTAAATTTCTTGAGCTGGTAATCAGGATTCCGTAATGTATTTTCCTACTGCGTTTTCCACCAAGCGTGAACGGTCTGCTGCGGCCACTGTTTAAACTTATCTCAGTACTCATTCAATATATCGCGCTACATCTCTTGTTTCCCTCCTCTAATATTTCAATTAAAAAAAAACATGTTCTCTATGTTTGTGGTTTTAATAAAATTATTTCTCCTAAATCGTGGACGCTACTGATGCTAGTAAACTCTACTCCCTGCATACGCTTGCACTACTTTCGAATGTTACATTTTAACACTCCATTTTTGGATATTTCAATTGCCAAATCGATTAACTCCATTTTTAGAATATTATTAAAGTATATTATCAAAGCACTTGATTAGCTCTTAACTGCATATATTCAATAAGTATGAACGTAACTAGTTGACAAAATCGTTTTAGCCATTGAATAATACTATAAATAATTTCTGTGAGAAGCCAATCTGATTAACTCCACAATATAATGTATTTATAATATAAATAGTTGTTATGCATATAAACTCATTTGCCGCATACACACGTCGCTATACAAGAGACTCTAGCCGAAGAAAAAAATACCTAAATCACTTTAATATCAAGAACATGTATGAACCCCACATGGTTCAAATGACACAAGGATCATTAAGGATTAAGGAATTTTCTACTACACGTACTTTAGAAAATTCATCAATAGAACGCTATCAGTTACAGGGACACCAGTAAATTGGTCCAAAACCCATTGGATACAATTTAAGACTGACTAATAAAGATTCCGAATTTAGTGCCATAATTATACGAAAAAGTAAAGCAGGAGGAGCACTACATATGAAACATTTTTCAGCCCTTATCGCCTCTAACAGGTATAACAGTGACAAGAGATAAGATGAAGGACAAGAAGGTGGAATTGCTGAAATTTATTCCTTCAATTAAAGTCGGTTATTACAAAACTTTAAGGATAACTCGACAGGATGGCAGCCGATACAGATAACGAAGATGACATCATTTATAATGATGATGACTTAATTTATACAAAGTAATAACATACGTGATATTACTTAACACAAACAGAAAGTTGTCCTTCATTTGTGCCAAAATATCTCAATAAAAAAATTTATTCATGTAATGAAATTTTTCAGTAATAAATCAGTAATTCGAAGACTGCGTTTGGATTCACCTTCACTTGCAAATCGATTAACTCCTCTAATCTCGAAGAGATTTTAGTAAGATTCTTAAGTTAAAGGATGCGTTTGCAATAATACGATCTAAATCGTATTTTTGAATTTGTAATTTGAAAAGAACTTTAAAAAGCAACAAATAAAGTTTTGCCATTTTTCTCAACTTCTTGTTTTATGGAGTCAATCGATTTGGCAAAGGAAGCATCCATTCATTACCAAGTAATTGGTTCTGCGAAGCCATTTGAAATTTCATATCCTTAGAAAGGATCTGCAGAGAATATGTGCATATGTATGTATGTATGTATGTAGTTGTATTTTAACTTAAAAAATCTTTAATAAACAATATTTACAAAAATAATTAAATTTTAATATAATTTAATAAATCCATCTGTCACGCGTCTGTTCCCGACATAACTTGCCAAACGCTGGTAGGAGAAAAATTACTGCTTTCCTTTCAGAAAAGTAATTCTTTTAATATCCAAGCACACATGGGCACACACAAACATACAGACAAACATACATACATATGCCTGTATACCATTTGCATATATAGAACACAAATAACGAAACTGGCCTTAAATTACGAGAAATACGGAAAAAAAAAATTATCGCCTAATGTTTTTTTTTTTTAAATGAGTATTTATTTATGCTCTTAAGCGATAAAAAAATTTATTAAAGAAAAAGTTTGCCGAAGCAGTAAAATTTTATGAGCTCTGTATTTAATTTATCAAGCATGCGGTTTCTTTAGTCAAGGTGTGGCTAAGAAAATCTAATCAAGGCAAAATAATTTGTTTATGGATTATTTGGCTTGAATTCATTTTAATTTCCAGAAATATTCTCCATTTTTATATTTATAGAAATTTCATGTTCTTTTAAGGCAAATCCGCTGTCGTATCCCAATTCGTCTTTCTGCCTGAACTTTACATCGAAAGTGATTCGATTCGCGAAATCTTTTTTTTTTTTTTAATAATTAGTATCTTAACTTTCCGCATTCCGTTTCTCTTCATTCTAGAAAAATTACACATAAATCGTGAATAATTGAAACATCTGCATCTGCCTAACGACAGGGTTAAGTAACAGTATGTACGATAGGATTTCCTTTCTCCTCCAACCGATATATTTGTAATGAATCCTTTCTCTCTTTTGTGAAGTTAATTCAATAGCTCTGTTATTTGTCAACTGGGATGCTACTTGTCAACTTGTGGGAACGAACGCCAGTTTTCTTTGCAAAATGCTTCTGTTGACTAGCCGCTACCAACTAGAGGGGAATTGTTCAATGTGTTCAGAGCACGATTACCGATTGCAAGTAGTGTGAACCACCACTTTAAGGCTTATGTTCGTAATCCAGCTTGTAACTATAGTTCCGTCACTATCGATGTGGCTTATCGATATGTTTAACTGTTAATAGAACAAGCTTGCCTAAAAATCGGTAGTATATGTATAAGCCAAGTACGACTTAAATGACCAATCATAAAAGAGATCCAAGCATTGAGCCTTTGCTAGTATCCAATCAGTTGAGTAAAAATTCTTAAGCAGACATCGACGTTCTTTTCAGCCAGCTAGACGTCCCACTCCGGAAATCTCTAGGCATTGTCAGCATTTCGGAGGATGACAAAACATAAATAAATTTGTAAATTTATATTTTATTAAAATTTATTTATTGAATTCTCACAGCATTTAGGTCATGCCCCTAGGAGGAGCTTACTTTTTAGAAGATGGATTATCCCTCTCCATTCCAAAAACTATTTCAAATATTGAGATTAGCTTATCTGTATCAATTATATAAAGTAGCCAATATCTTGAATCGAATTTTATTTCTTGCTAACGATCAAAAGCGAGGCAATGTCCAGTATAATATCAGGATACAACAAAACTTTAAATCTTTTTAGCCTAATAGGGTTTCATCCCTGCATAATGTTACTTCCGCTGTTGAAATGTTCATCACCTTCGGAAATGAGAGCTGATTTCTCCTGAATTAAAGACACATAACAAAAATTTGTTTTTTCTTTTTGCCAGCATACTTTCCATTTTACGTTCGTATGTAGGCAGGAATCGAAACCGCCACCTCCAGTTTAGTAGGCTGTGCAATATTAATACGCCTCTGGAGGCAATCGAACATAATAGTCTACATTTTTCGAGTAATTGCTTCAGAATTCAATAAAGCCAGTAAGAATTTTTGATATATAATAAAATTAAGTTCAATAAGAGTCAGATAATAAAGCCGATACAGACAACTTTTCAAAAATTTTTCAGAAATTTTATCTGATTTTTCATGAAGACTTTCAGAAATGTTATAAAAGCAAACAGGTCTGGTTAAAGAGAGCTCTTATTGCGACTACCTCAGTTTTTCATCACCACACTATTGGTTTCACGGCACTGCAATATAATCTAGTACCGATTAAAGAATAAATCGCAAAATAAAATAAATTTTAATATTTTAATATTTATTTATGAATAAAAATAATTGCTGTAGTTTTGTTTTTGACAATATTTTGTTAGTAAACATTAATTTTACTAAAAATAATATCACGTTTATAAAACTTTGATATAATAATAATTTATCCTTCACTATTTAAATTTGATGCAACTGACCAAATGTGGTTGTTACAATCCTGTCACTGCCACGTTCTTCCCATTCCTGTTTGTATGAGGTGGCGGTATGACTATCAAGTGGCGTACAACATTCTGTGGCACCGTCATTGTACTGTGCTTTTCATTTTTAAAATACTTTCGCGTTGTGGCTTTAAATTTGAATAGTATTTAATTTTTTAAATTGTACTCGCAGATTTGTTTCGAATTTAAATTTTTATTTGTTTTATTTAAATGCTGCTCGTATTAGGAAAGAAAGGGGGAAACCCCGTATTTTCAAGTATTTAACACTTTTACTTTAAGGGAAAAGTATAATAACGGAAACATTAAAAGCCAATTTTCAGTGGTATGAGCAAAAATGTTGCCAATTATAAAATAATTAACGGAGATTTGGTAACAGAAAACCGCAAAGTAATAAAACCATTTTAGTATGGAATAAAGATTTGCCACATGTTTTGCTCTATAAGTGGAGCAAAATACGAATACGAGTAAATACTTGGCCTTGCAACATATTCCTGAAGCAAGTGAAACAAGTGTTTGTTGTAAAGGAAAAGCTTTTTGCGTATTTTTTCTTTCAACTTTAAAAAAAAAAACAACAACATTAATTAATCCTGCTTTTAATTCAGTTTTTGCCTTCAACATCGAAGAGAAGTCTTGTTTGTTTAACTATAAAACCGCAGTAAACAATGCAGAATATAAAATACTTATAAAATATAAGCAAAGCCGCATGTAAGTGCAGGGTTGTCGAGTTTCCTTGCACAGTGTCAATATCAGTAGAGTTATAACGTTGTCCTTATTGATACTGGCCATATTGCATTGGACAGTGTAGGAGTACATTTCTCGCTACTCGCTGGTTACTCTGTAAGATAACTGAGCAAATGAACTGAAGTGAAAGAGTAACTTCTTGACTGGCACAGAAAGTTGATTGTATGATATCCTTGCAGGTGGCTGAAAATGTTAATAAATATTAAAAACTTCAGATAATATTGTTCAATGACAATATTGTTCAATATTGTCAATATTTTTTGTTATTGTTTCCATCGCTGTTGTAGAGTGTGTATTTGTTTCAATCTTTATTGGCTGCATGGTAAACCTTTAAATGACGATTTGAAATATAATCGTAGTTGTAAAGCTAATGAAAATTTAAAGTTAAATGGCTTGTTGGGAATAATCCTATAAAATTTTTACAATAAAATTATAAAAAATAAGGGAAGAGCAATAAATGTTTTGCATTATTTGTTTAAATTTAGTAAAATATTATATAATATAATCCTAGGCGGCAGAATGAACTATTATCAGGCACTAAAAAAAGAGGTTGCATCTCAGGTGCAAAGCTGAATGGTATCGTGTTGAAAGTGCGCGCTTGAAGGAAGAAGTCATGCATAGAAATTAATCTGAATTATTTCGCCGCAGATAATGTTGTAATTTGGCTGCTAACAATTCTATACAGCGGATAGAATATATGCGGCCCGATAGCGACACTTTACCGATTCGAATCGAACACTTGCATTCACAAGAAAATAATGTCTATACTTCATCTATAGCTGAGAGAACCGTATGTTGCACAGCCAGTGAAATAATTGCAAGTAGAAGTTCGATATTAGCAATGGAATTGCAAAGGTCCAACTCTAACGAGCAAGCTAGAAAATCTCCGCGCAGTACTTCGCAGTTTAGAAAAAATATAATAAATTGATGAAGCAATTAATCAATGGATAAAGGAATTAATCAGTAAACGGGAGGACTTGTTATAAATAATCCTACACGTATAAGGAAATTATTCAATTGAAGGAAATATGAAATATACTTGAAGAGGTTTCGAATACGGAAAATAAAATTTTTCAAATATAAACCATTTTATATTGATTTTCAACTGTATTCGACTGATTCGACTGAATATTTTAAGCACACAAAGAAAAATCTCATCTTCAAGTGTTTCGTATTTCCACACTTCCGTTATGGTTACCAGAGTCCACGTTTGTGATGGAAAAATTTTATTAAAATTAATACTAGAAAATATTTAAATATTAACCAACTATTATTAAGGGAGCCAATATTAGCCAATTATATATAATTATAATTATATTCGTATCTAATATGCGTACAAATCAACATTGTAACATTGTAACGTTTTCATTGATGTAACAGATTTCTGAAAGAATTTAAATACTTTACGCTACGCAGATCAAATTACAATGCGAGATATATATTTTTGAAAAACTTTCATCCT
The DNA here is from genome assembly GCA_963402855.1 of Ormia ochracea. Classification (NCBI taxonomy): domain Eukaryota; kingdom Metazoa; phylum Arthropoda; class Insecta; order Diptera; family Tachinidae; genus Ormia; species Ormia ochracea. The sequence goes on along the minus strand of OY727105.1, from coordinate 58,417,954 downwards.
CTTTGTGCATAGACTCTGAGTATTCATTTTGATACCTGAGACTGAGTTCCACGTTCTGCCTGCTGCTATTTCAATACAAGAATGTATTAATATTTCCGTTAAAGAAAAATATGGAAGTAAAAGGAAAACATCATAAAATAAAATATTAAAAATATTAAACAGGCACGGACATTAAAATAAATTTTCACTTTCATATTGAATATATTTTTATCTCCATTCATTCAGCAGACTTCAAACATCTTATATTCTTACTTTCTACATTACATTACATATTTGCCAAATATAGATACACGGCCATTGTCTCACAAACGCTTTCTTTTTTTTTAACTCCATCTACTCTGTAAATGCATGTCCTTTTTTTATACCAAAAAAAAAAAATGATTTTCCTTCTTCAAAAAATCAAATAGTTTCAATCATATAGTTGAGTAAAGAACAGCGAGCAAGGCGAATTAAGCAGCAGGTGGCAGCGTAACGCACTTGATTTTATCACTTACACTGTGTTCACACATGTCGAGCCTTAATTCCAAACCTATCAATTTTTCTTCTTTGAAAGATCGTCGGCGTCCACACTATGATAATGAGAAAAGAAAACCTATTGACAGTACATGATGTATACCCGTCTCTCTCGAGGGTGTGTGAACACAGCCTCATAACGGCAATCTTCTTTAAGCTTACAAGGGAATTTTTGTATTATCACGCCCATAAAAATCAGCCTTGAAAAATAAATCTTTTAACAAAAATTAAATTTTAAAGTGTAAAAACTGTTTATTAATATCTGAGTTGTTTGAGATTGAAAATTCCATATGGAGCTCTTAATACGAGTACATTAATTTTTATATATATAAGGAAAAGAATTTAAGTTACAAGTACGTAAAACTAAAATGCATTTAAATATAATAAAAAAATTTCTCTTAAAAAGTGTGTTGCTTGTCTTTTATATAGCAAACTGTGTTTTGTTTTCCTTTCGAGTACGAGTATATGCTTACAGATATGTTTTTATCTACATATGTATGTATATCGGAATATACATGAATATCCGTATATATAATATTTCTGAATTCACTCTGCATGAATGCAATTGATAATTTAAAACAGTAGCGTAAATACATTTCAAAGCAAACAAATAAAAAACAATTTAATGTGAAATGCTGGATCCTGTAGGAGAGGGAAGCCTGCCAGCAACGACAATAGTACCCCACAATGGCAGCACAAATACGAGTGGAGGGTGAAAGTGAATTAAATCCTGCGTTCTTTGATGGATATATGCATTCTCACTTTTTAATTAATTAATGTGGTAAATAATTAAGAAAAAGGTCATGTTAAGACAGTTTCATGTTCCCCCACCCAATTGTGACATATTTAGTTAACCTGAAAAGGAAGGTTGTCGTCCTTTAATGAGAAAATGCCTCATTTTTAAGATATGAAAGCCGTGCCGTGCAAGAGGGGTACAAAAGAAGTAAATGTAATGAAATGTAACAGAAATTATCTACTTATTCAAAACATGCACGTACATGTCCAGAAGTAGCTGTGTGTATCCTTATGTAATAATGTGTTAAAAGATACTGCCAACAGATCACAGTGCACCTGTGCGCACAATAAATAATTATAAAATACTGGAGAGAGTTATTTCAAGTTTCTCTGCGAATAAAAATAAAATCGGCCGTAAGGATGCATGGTCGTACACACATACACATTCAATACTCAATGTTGTTGTCGATGTCGTTTAAGATAGTGGAAAATAATAAAATAAATAAATTAATAAATGTAATAAATTTTCATTTTGATTAAACTTACTATTGTAATTTGTATCTAGCGAACGTATCTTGAAAATATTCCCCATCCATGATCGGGTATACGTGATAATTCCATTTCTAACACTAATACCAATAAAAATAAAAAATAAACCAAATTTATAGTTAAAAAATTTAAAAATTAAGAAGAACTTAACTTAACGAAGGCAGTACAAAAATTATCTTTTACTTTATTCTTTCGCAGCACATTCCATGAGTATGCGTGATTTGCTGAGTGCTGGCTCAGTACCCTACTTGATACTTCCACTTTGCCAATCGCAACATCTTTTATTATAAAATAAGGAATCCGTATTCTACTGCCGTTATATAAATTGAACCCCCCCCCCCCCCCCGATTTTTCAATTATATTATAATAATAAACTTGCTTGCTTTGCAATAAGAGCACAGTTTCATTTCACATTTCCCGCACCAAGTCCCAAATGCTGTTTGTAGTGTACGAGAGTACGCCACGGATATTTTATACCCTTTGTGGGTGCACAGCAGTTACCGCGAACCACCAATAAAATATGTTGTTTGCTGCAGGACTATACCTGCCTACTACCATCAAGTCAAAACATTTTCCCAACTGGCTTCACATATTCCGAAAAAAAAAATTAGTATCTCTTTGGACTTGGAAAAACCATTTAAACTTTGTGAGAGAAAAGATTTAATTTTCTTCCAACTTCAGAGTATTTCCGAATTAACGTTGTATTATAGCACGAATATGTATACATGTGTAAAAGCGGCTAATCTAAACTCAATTAAAAACTTTTTGCAGACTGTGGCTTTGAAATAAAATTGAAAAGAAAAAAATTTTAAATAATAGATTAATAAAATACGGAATAAAAGTAAAATACATACACACGTACATATTGCTTTTTTTTGGGACGAATAAGGAAATCAGAATTAACAGATGCCAATCTTATGTGTATTATGGTTGACATTATCCTGCGGCAGCAACAAAGAAAGAAAGTCACGTCAATAGAGAGAACGCCAAGTAGGAAGCGGTTTATCTTGGACTTTATATGCTAGTTTTATTACATACAATTACCTCTGATGGTTTTGGATTAGGCACTGTGCTCAATAGAGAGCAAACAAGCAGTGATGGAGTTTTTACCCCCTTTCCGCACAAATTGGCTTTTAAATAAATTTTATTTATTTGCTACAATGATAACTTATATGATGTTAGTTAGTTTATTTTAATTAATTAAATTTAAATCGATTTTATTAAATAACTAATTTCTTTTCTCTTGCAGGTAAGTCCACTTATAATAGCAATAGAGGTAACTATACATTGTAATAAAAATTTTGAAAATAAAAACTTCAATAATGAATGAATAAATCGCTACGTACGTGCTATTCGGGATACTCGGGAAATCTACAATTAATGAATGGGATTTGGCGGTGGCCGCTACGCAATGACTCCATATTTAGAGCATTTGAAAGTCAAGAGTAGAAGTAGATTTGCATTATTATAACTTCACCATGTATTTAAAGCACAGATTGGTTTTCACATACATATTTTTGAAAAATATGGATCCATGCGAATCTAAAATTTTTGATTCAAAAAAGATTTGCTTCATAGATTTTGTTAGCCGAGCAACAGCATCTTTTTTATATAAAAATAAATATGATATATTCTTTTGATATTCAGAATATAGGGATTTTCATTTGAACTACTTAGCACACGTTGGTCCAGTGCTCTGCCAAATGGTCGGCAACCACATAAATTGACAGATTGTTTTGACATATGAGACACTATCTTGAATAATTGAACTCAAGAAAAACATTTCGAACGTGCTGTAATATACTTTGAAAAAAGAAGAAACGAACCTGCAAAGTTCACAGTTGACTTCGCCTATTTTACTAGATAAGGAAATGTATTCAGCCAAAAGCCCCATTCTAATTGCCCTTCCATTAAGTTCATACGTCCGTCGCCTGCATTTTCCCTGCATTTTCATTTGAAACAGGATGAAGACTTCTGAGACACATTTCTATTTAAATGTATGTGTGATGATGGGATCCTCTCTCGAAAAGGGCAAAGAGCTGCCTTTGTTGTGAATTAAGGATTAATCAACTAAACATTCACAGCTTTCATTTCCAACCAGAGGAAGTAACTCAATGCTGAGAGATCCCATTAAATTATCTATAATTATAAATAATTTAAGTAATAATATTGAACTTCAAGTTGAATCTAAACAAGTTAAACTATGAATTTACTTTTCCAAAAATATATTTACAAAAAATGCGCTCCTCACTTTTCCGTGGGGATTGAAAAATCATTTCTTTAGGAAATAATGAAAAATAATGTCCGTTATCTGCAACAACATCTCAATTTAAATTGGCGGATAATTGAAAGTTTCAAATAACTCAGACTTCTGGAGGAGCAACAAGAAAACTCCTTACGAAAGCAAAGTATAATATGCTGGCAATGTATTTACTTTGCTTCCGCCTAAAATTGTGCAAAAAACTAATCCTGTAGATTGCGTAGTAGATTGCGTAGGATCAGCCATACATATATTGCAAAAACATGTCCTGCATGGTTTTGGTCGGCATCAAAGACCATATTTTGAAAGGGCACATTTTGTTGTTATACAGACATTTTATCCTTTTTGATAAAGGATCTGATGCTTTTCTATTAATCTATTAAGTTGAAGTCACCAAAGTCGATATAGAAAAGAATTTTTTTTTCATTTTCTGAATTCACACATTAAAATCAGTTTTAGTTATTTAACAAATTCCAAAATGTCCTTTTCATGAAAAAAGAGGAAAGTAATTCGTACAGCTATTGGATTGTGGTTGTTGCTGTATAATAAAATTTATTTCTAAATTATATTATTTACCGCAAAGTATTATCCGGGATAAAAAATTATTTACTTTTTCCTTTTCTATCCACCCTTTTCTCCTTTAGTAGCTTGGCTGATATCAAACTACTTGTACTGGACGCCAACAAATACAGGGTTTTAATTTGTTTTTAATATCTTTTGTATGGATACATCGTAATACCGAGAACAGATTTATTTTTATACAGGATATTTTATATATGGAAACAAATTGCAACTTCTAAAGACTCATCTATTCAACAATAATGCAGAAAAAGCACACAGTGGATTCGATATAAAAAAGGGAGTAAAAGACGCGCAAAATTTGCAGTTTAAGTGTTACTAATTTTATTAGAAACAGTTATTTAGGAAAATCGCTTTTAGATAATAAAGGTTTTAGTGTTATTAAGAATTACACGAGTTGGTAACAAAATAAGTTGAGTGTGAATCTAGAAAACTTTTGCATGTCAAATAGATGTTTAGTATCCATAAAAGCTCTCATACCGAAATCGCTGATAAATTCTATTTATTTTTTAACAAACCCTACCGGCAAAGCTTTTAAGCTTGTCTGCAAGGAAATAACCATGATGTGGGCAGGACATGCGACCTCTATTTTAATAGGCGACCTCTATTTTAGTAGGCCGTTCATTATCCATTTGCCCACGGATAATGAAAAGGAAAGATCTAGTAGCATGAAAGGTGACAAATCAAAACAATTTATAATTTAATAATTTATATCCTTCAAATCTAACGGCAACCTCCAGGCCACTAAAGTAAAACATATATTCTGCCAAGTGAACACTGAAATAAATCAATTGAGAGTGAACTTTTTTACATGTGTGCACTATGAGATAAGAAGAAGTAGAAAAGGTACTTAAGGTACAGGTCCACTGTACAAAAAGAAAAAAAAAATTTTGCCTGTAATAATGAAGCGGCAACTAAAATTTAATGCTCCAAAGGCAATTTATCACGGATGCACAAAAGGAGACTTATATAAAGTATACCATACAGATGCGTTGAATATTGTGGCGAATGATATCAGTAGAAACAGTTATATTGACGAAATTTTAATAAAAAAAAGCAGAAATCTAAAAATGGGCACCTTTTGTTGCACCCTACAGACTGTACGAATGTTCAAGCATGCCATTTGGGTTAAAGAATGCCCCAGCGATATTCCAAAAACTGACTTCATTTGAAAATCAAGCGTGGTTTACATCGATAACGTGTTAATATTTAGCACTTCCCTGAAATTACTTAAAAGATCATAAAATAATTAAATAAAAGGATCCGGTGAAAAAACAATAAAATTTATTAGCATTTCGTTAGTTAGGCTGCAACAGCAATTTCTATTCATCCGTAAGACTAGATTACACCATAAAAGGTTTTGAACGGTGTTGGATATTCCTTTCAAGCTTTTACTCCTTAGAGTAAGTAGACAAAAATAATATAAATGCAAATTGTAATGATTCTACTAATGAAAGCTATAATTACTATATCTTTACCGAGATCATAAGAATAATCAAGCTTAATATAATTTTTTATTTACCTTAAACGAGCCGAAAGTTCTTGAACTTAAATTTACTAGAGAAAAAAACTAATCAAGGCAAATTAATAAATAAAAAGCGGCATTGAGCAAATAAAGGCCTTTGAAGTGAACAAACAATTTGCCGCACGTTTGCCTGCATAGTTTGAATGTTAAACCAAAAATACTTGATTTTTACAGCAGGCCAAAAACGAATACAATTCAACTGCTACAAAGACGAACAAATAGAGAAAAATCAGAAGTAAGAAACAAAGAAATTTGAAGGAGAAGACAGTGTACTGTCACAACCCAAACGGAAATGGCCCTTCGGGTAAATGTTTGAAAAAAATTTTTGACATTTTCTTGACTGAACGTGGAGAAACACTAAAAAGAGCACAACAACGCCATGGACATGCCTGCATCATACAGCATCGACTGTCATAAAAAGCATTTTCATATTCCAGCAATAGTTGTAGGAAAGGAGAAGTAGGCAATAGCCCCTGTCTGCATGTGTTCTATATAATTGTGAAAATTGGCCGATATTCAAGGAGACAAGACAAAAGTTGTTTTTCCTTTATTGCAATGACAAAATCTCCTCTGGTGCTGCTCCCGTATTTTGTTTCTAAAACAGATTTTATACTGGAAATATATGGTAACTGACGCAGATTTGGCAATTTTCTAAGCAGTTTAAGCTTTTTTGTTTATCCTTCGCACTTTGCTCATGCTTTAACTACAGTGTTTCTTTTCTATGGCAATGAAACAAACAAGTTTATTGCAGAATCTTTTCTGAGAAATGCCAAAATAATTGCAATCAAATATTAACAATTTCTCTTCCATGTCACTCCCAACTGATGAAAATGATGGAGTAGACAATTTTCCAAATTTAAAGTTCTACTTGTTTACATTTGAGTGTTTCAGTGATTTACGAAAGAGAAGTATGACTTTAATTATTACGTTTTCGATGCCAAGAGGTGTTTTCTTATTCTCAAGTCCTTGTTGTCATTTCGAATTACCAGTTCACAGTATCTAACTTGTGAATCAATTTCTATAGCTTTTCGGCATATTAAAATATTGTGTCTTCCCAAACCAGATTGGATGAGTTGCAACTGATTTTTGGACTGTATCTATCTAATTTGATTTGAGTGCATTTAGAGAAGTTAATATTTATATTTTTTTTAATCGGATGGCAATAAATGAGAATATTCACATCAGTTGTGGATGCGGAGTTCTCCAAAGATTATATGCTACATTCAAGTATAGTTATCATTCCATAAAGCCATTAACCTTAATAATTTCATACTTTTATACAGCCCTAAGCTTGTTGTACTATATTTAAGCATTTCCTTGATAGAACGGGAAGGAGAAGCAACCACAAATCTGTTTGATTCCCAACTCCAGCTGTCCCAAAAAGTTTACTTGACATGAATTTCCACCATGATGTTTAAGATATTTTGGCTCGCTCATTGTTGGAAAGCTCTAGTGATGCAGGCATAGCCGCTAGCCAACATTCTCTAATCAAACTCTGCAATCAACCCACTTCCAAAAGTTTAAGTATATGTGCAGACTGTTGTGTGCGGTTCTCATAAGGATATTTAAGTGTGAATGAACATTAAATGAGAATCATACTCTGTCGAATGGTTGATTAGTAGTAATGTTGGCGGATATAGGCGGGTAGAGTACGGCGGTTGCCCACAAGGAGGTGTTCAGTGGAATTGCGGTGTTACTCCGATTGATGATTTGATTGAGCTGATGTGGGTAATAAGTTTTTTCCAAAGGGAAGCAGGACTAAATTGCTTTTATCGATATTTCAAATATTTTAGTTTCATTGAAAAATCTTTAAATAATATTTTTTAACATTTCATACACAATAATATTGTTCTCTAAATTAAACAAAAATCATTGACTGGGGGGCTGGCCATGGCAACTTATGGGGACTCTGTTTACGCTTTTTTACAAAATTTTTCTCTATGCCATTTTGATTTCTTGGCAAGCAGTGTATATTGCAGAGATTTAATTTTAAAGTATATTTTATATTTTCAGTTATTTAAATGCACGGCCAGACAAAATATGAAAAACCTTTAAATTTTTTTATAAATTTTTACTGAGATAATTGACGACGAAAACATTCTTGATGTTTTATTCATTGTTGTTTAATAACACTTTAATTATCGTTTATTACAGCGAAATAACTCAAAATGAAGTGTTTACGAAAGCAACTGCAAATCGTCTATTTTTCGTTGACTTTGTTTAGGATTAAAGAACTACTAAACCGGTTTGTACTTGTTCGTGGAGTAATTTGAAGACGGTTGTCTTCCACTGAAGACAAATAAATGCTTGAAAATTAAAAGTGATTTTTGTCGACTTATTGCAGCGTACTGGTGCAAATTCACAACATATAAAGTACTTAATTGATTTGCTTACTAGAAGTTGTGATCCAACGAAGGACTAGTAAGCTTTTCCTTTGCAAAAGGAAACACTATTTTAAATTAATTAAGATTTTCAAATAAATTTCAATGGAAATCTTTTTAAAATGCACAATCGTATTTTTATCTAAAATTGGATTTTATTGGTTCCAATGAAGGCCCATCGAAGGGTTATGATATCTTTTATCCAACAATAGATAATAATAGATAAAAGGTATTCATTAAATTAATTTGTATTGCGTCTTTTTTTTAATTCTTATTAAATTTGTAAAAAAGCGTAAACAGAGTCCTAATAAGTTGCCATGCCCAGCCTGTGTATTACTGGTATTAGAAAAAGTTATTAAACTAAAAATATTAGGAAATATTTAACTTATTATTATTCTTATGTTGAATACATAAAAGCTACTGGAACTTAAATTTTTTAATACTTATCTTAATTTTGCACATGACGGAACTAAAGCACTGAATAATAATATAAATGTAAATTTAAAAAGGAAATTTAATTTTGTATCTTATAACTAAACTGTTTCCAAACTGGTAAATACTGGTATTGTTTTTGGATATGAGAGTCAACCTTAGAAAGAAAAAAAGACAGAGCTTTTGCTCGCACTTGCAAAGTAAAACCACTTGTGCTGATTTAGTGGCCACTCCCGTAAGAAAAAATGTTAAAAGGAACTGACGATTTATTATCTTTGAATTTATTTATTTATATTTTTCCCAAACATGATTGTCAGAAAGAAGCCATTCGAATAAAACGTACATGATGTGCATACTTTTCAATTGCGTGCCTTTAAAATTAAAAGTTTAAGTTAAAATTTAAGACTAGTCATACAAGTATGTCCGTGAGTGTTTGTGCTTGTGTTTGTGTTTGTGTTTGTAATTTCTTTGGCATCACATCCAGTTAAATTGTTATCTGTTTGCTTATATTCTACTGAAATATTTCTGAACATAAAAAGACTTGAGAGCAAAAGGAAGCTAAATTCCTTTATGCGAAAAATGAAGCAAAAATTTATTTTTAAAGGGTGACTCGATTTCAGATTATGAAGCAAGTTAATACAAATCTAAAGTGTAACGCAGAATTTTACAGGTGCTAAATAAAAATTGAATATACTCTTGTTATATTAATGAGAGGTATTTTTTCTGCCTTCATCTCCCTGGCGATATTCGTCTACAGTATTAATGCTTTACATACTATTTTATTTGCAAATTTTATTTGTAAATATCAAAGTATTTTATCAAAGTAAACGTATAAACGATTTTATAATCCCCGCCTTAAAGTTCAGTTATCGCTATCCGTCATTTTTGTGCAACGAGTTCTTGCTAAAAGTTGATACATTTTTCTCGACACTATCGCTCAAAAACTACTGCTCAATAACTACTCAATAAGAAATGACTTAAAACCATTAGGAAACAAATATTTAGTAATCAGGCCGATATTTTGCGAACTCTAATTGTGCTTTTAGCGCGAGTAGTTTTTATCTACCAGTATATAAAAAATATACTATTTTCTTTATAATCAATTTAAATGGCTTTTGAAATAAAAAATAATTTATAATTTTGCCTACTGTTCTGGTAAGAGAATCCTTTAAGAAAAAAAAAAAATCCTTTTAGCTGCCCCCTTACCAACTCTATTGGAAACATTTACTACCTTTATAAAGCCCGTAAGAAAACAATTTCAACAACATTTTTCACTTCTGTCTGGCTGTTCCAACCGCGCTTTTGTTCATCAGTTATTTTGCAAGGTTAAGTTGTCGTATTCTCTGTGGTTTTTCACTGATAGAAAACTTGTTTCATAATTTCAAGTGATCACACCCTGTATTTTCCTTTCATTTAAAATAAAACGGAAATGACGTATTTCTTTCCTTAAAGTAGATTTCCCAGCTGTATTTCATTATTTTCTGTATTTTATGTATGTACGCAAGTAATTGTATTTATTGAGAGGGGTTTTTAAATTTTAAGATTTATGGCAATTCATCATCTTTCTTCTCAAGAAATATAATAAAAGTTGTAAAAGTAAAATTTGTGATATAAAAAAAATGAAATAAAATATTAAGCTCTTGTGTCAAGTACAACCTTGACCTCTGCTGTTTTTACAGTATGAATTTGCGAAAAGCATTTCACTCCATATCTAATATGTCCACAAATAAAGAAAAGAAATAAATCAAACTATTGAAGTCAAGTATGAAGTCGCATTTTCCTTGATAGGATGACTTTTTCCCAAAATTCTCGTCACAAGTGACTGCAACTTGTGTACATAAAATATGAAATATTACGGAATTTTGTATAAACAGTCAATATATGATGCTTCAAATTTGCACGAAACCCCTGCGACACGTTGCACATAATACAGCTTTAAGCACCTGAAAGTAAAACAAAATGAAACGGGCCATAAAAAACATCAAAGCAATGATTTTTCCAAAAAAAAAAAAAAAAAAAAAAAAGAAGTGACGCTTTTTAACAATATAAAGTTATTTTGCTCAACATTTCAATAATGCCTTGAGTGTCTGATTCATACGATTATTTAAAATGTTAAACGGTAGCAAGAAATAATAAATTTTAAATATTAAATCCTGTAAAAAAATTATTGTCAATAATAAAAAAAAGAAAGAATTTTCGAATATACACAAAATTTTCTCTATTTTAATTTTAAGTTCACTTTTTGTATTTATAACAAAAAGCTTTTGCCATTGAAAGTAATCGTCTTAACTGCAAGATTGATTTATAAATTGATTTACATCCTTTGGATGTTATTATCCTCAAACATCAACTCCCATAAAAAATATTAAAATGGAAATTATTATTTATCAGAAGAATTAATTTGAAGCTATTTCAACTTGTACAAATTCGTACTGGCGATATTCATCAGAATGGATCCTGCATTAACTAATTTAAAATTTTGCTTTGGTTGCAACTTGTATTTATTTCATCGCTGAAGAAAATTCATTACTTTATTTACTATCGTATCTATAGTATGCGATATGCTAACGATTGTTAACAAATCCCCATTGTATGTGGCTAAAAACATGTAATTGACCCAATTTTATATCCACAAGATATGTTGGTACTAACAGCAACTGATTTATCATATAGTATATCAATGTATATATATTTACTACTTGAATAAAAACAATCATTATAAAAAAAGTTTAAAAAACCCAAAACAAGCGGACATTGTGGCAAAAGGACACTCACTACTAGAAATCACATAAAAGTCTAATAAAATCTAATACAATCTAATCAGCAAGTGGAATTCGTATGTACTTAACAGACGCCTTGTCCTTATTTTTGAAAATTGGCAGTACGGCTTTCAATTTTTTTAAATTATTTTTTATTTATCTGTCGATAAAATCTAAAACATTTAATTATAGTTTTAATTTCGCCAAGCAAAAGATCGCTTTTGAAAATTTATTGCAATATTTCTTCACGTTGTTTTATTTTCTGACAGAATTCTTTTATTTCAGAAGAGGCCATGAATGGTTGTTTCTTCTCGTGGTAACGTTTTTGCTTCATAATACCTGCACTTGAATTTTAATGTTCCAATATGTAACGTTATATTATATTATATTATATTATATTATATTATATTATATTATATTATATTATATTATATTATATTATATTATATTATATTATATTATATTATATTATATTATATTATATTATATTATATTATATTATATTATATTATATTATATTATATTATATTATATTATATTATATTATATTATATTATATTATATTATATTATATTATATTATATTATATTATATTATATTATATTATATTATATTATATTATATTATATTATATTATATTATATTATATTATATTATATTATATTATATTATATTATATTATATTATATTATATTATATTATATTATATTATATTATATTATATTATATTATATTATATTATATTATATTATATTATATTATATTATATTATATTATATTATATTATATTATATTATATTATATTATATTATATTATATTATATTATATTATATTATATTATATTATATTATATTATATTATATTATATTATATTATTTTAATGTAACGTAGCCCTGTAAAAATAAACCTGATTTTGGTTGTGATTTTAAAAATTTTCTTTGCGATCATGACAGATTTTATATAGATTTTATGTAATTAAATAAAGCATCAAACATAGAAACCTTAGAGGAACTTCCAATACACGAGTATACCGATGAGGTCTCTGAAACTTTTGTAATTATTGAGCGAAAAACTTCCACGCAAAGCTCTGATACTTCACGATTCATTTGCTTAATTTATTCATATAGTTTATGTGCGAATCAGAAAACTTTTTTGCACGACCGTACAACAGATTACAAAATTATCATTTGAAACTAGAATTAGATTATGTAAATATTTTTCCTTTTTAATAAATCGATATCTAATCGTTGATCGCAAGCTCCGGCGTAGAAAAACTTTCAATAAATACGGATCTTCTACATCGCAATGAATAAAAAATTTATACATCGCTTATAGGATAGATAGTTCATGTTTCTCCGAAAATGTTAATCCTTTTTTGTATGAAATAGAAATCGTAGATATTGTGGTTCCAAACGTACAAATATGAAGGTAATTATCTATTGAATTTTTTACATTTTCCATCTTCGAGGATACATGTTACTGTCCTTTATGCCCAATTTCGCTTTTTACCACGGAGATAGTAATCTTTATGTGTTGGACTACCTGTAAAAAATTGGTTATAGTAATCAAACCAAGAGAAATTTAACAGTCAACACCCAATAAAATTACTCACATCAAAAAAAATCGCATAAAAAATCATTAATATTATCCAAACTCAGTACTTTTGAAGGCATTCACAGAATATACAATTCAGCTGTTTAAATTAGCACGCGATGATTTGCAGGTGGAAAAGAACTGGAAAATAATATTTAAATTCTCCTAAGCAAGTGTCTACTGTTTTTAGAAGCATTTATTTCTTCCCCCAAAAAGTTTGAATACATTTTATAAAAGTTGTCCAAACCTACACGAATAGTGAGAGAGTCTTATCAGATCAGTTTAATTTTCATTTTTACTGTTATTGGTTCTAGAATTGTACGAGGGTGGTTAGTTCAATCGCTTAGTTGCTGATTGCCTTATTTTGCTACCTATGTAAGAAATATCATTTATTCGTACGCCAGCGAATAAATCCATTCAATATTGAAAAATTTAAATCATTATGAGGATATTACAAAAGATGCTTTAAAACACGCAAACATCGTATCACTTCACTCGTACAATCGAATTACTTATAATTTTTATACTCGTCAGCTCAAGTACTTTTCGATAAAAATTCTTTTGAACGACTAATTTCCCGCCAACATGCAGTGCTCAATTATATTATTTTTTTTTTTTTTTTACAAAATTGTATTGAAGGCGAAACCAATTTATTGGAATAAATGTTGTTCGGCTTAATGAGGCTTTTATATCATTTAGCGGTTATGGTAAAGCGCATCAGTATAAAAAGCATTTACATTCAATTAAAGTCTTATTGAAGTTAAATAAATAAATGTTTGCTATGAAATGAAATAATAAAACAGCAAATTAATGATGTACAATCATTATCTACCAATTAACTTTGTAATTAATAGCGTTTGTCTAATATGAAGCATACGAGTGTTATGTTATCTTAAAGATGAAATCGTGTTTCAAATAAGTTTTGAGAGGTGTGTGGCTTAGTTTTGGGAAATTGATGTTTCCCTCATTCAATACAGTCAGTTGGAGTAACCTTTCTGAAGCTCAATACTTGTATTACTTTGGAAATGTTGAGAAGGGAATGTGAAAGCGCTTAACGTTGATGTGTAGTTGGAAGCCCCGAGCCGTAGGTAAGTTCGCTTGTCATTCAGGATATCTATATGTTAATCGCTGAAGGTATTCTGTATGATGAAGTCTGGGGTTTTGTATAAAATCGAGAGAGATTAATTTGAGCGAGCTCAACTGTAAGCAGTTGTTATCAAGGACCCAGTCAGTTATGAGAATGGGATTCCCAACGCCACTCAACTTACGGCTATCAAGCAGTGCTAAACATTAGCACTCATTAATATTAGAAGCTCATCTACTTGTTATGAGTCTTTGATAAACTCCGTTGAATGTAAGTTATCAATGTAAATTTTCAGTTGACTAAACTCAAGTTGATCCTGTTGCGCGGATATCATTGAACCTTTCAGTTCAGTGCATAGTTCCAAATGTTACTAAAGGGAAATAAATTGGTTTAGTTAATTAAATTTAGTTATTTATATTGACTTCTTTAGTTATTTTCGCGGCATTAGCGGAAGAGAAAACTTCTTGAGAAGATAAGCAGTTTTTTTTTGTTCGTTTATTTACCTAATATGTGTGGAATTGTTTAAAATTCTTAACAGATAATAACATTGCGCAGTCAGGATTGCTCCTGCTAAAGCATTTTTGTTAAATGCTCTTTTTCCAGTCATATTTCAATAATGCAATATTGATATGAAAGGGCGGGGACAAGGCACTACGAATTCTCCAGTTTAATATTTCAACCGCAAGATATATTAAACCACATAAGAAAAATTCCAAAAAATTTTATTTTCCTTCTGTATGCTGCCAGAGTTATAACTCTACCCCATGATCCTATAGTCCAGTACTTAAAAGCGCCAAAAAAAAAATCCTCAAATAAATAAACAAAACTGTGCAGTTTTATGCGAAAGTCCTTTTTCAAAAATGGTGAAAAAATATTCCTTAAATACTCTAGAACTGTTAATAAAGTGGAAACGTAAACATAAATCTGTGTAGCGTAAAGATGGCAGATGCAATTACTCTTTCGCTGTGCTCATTTAATTTGCTACTTTAACCGGAAATAAAATGGGGGTTGCCTTTATTGTTATTAATGATATTGATTAAATGTGTGCGTGTTCGTGTGTGCGTGTGTACTTCTGCAATTTTTCTTGTTGTGCCGTTGGACATGCAAAGGAACGTTGTGTTAATTACTTGCAAGCTATTTTTCGTTTCACTTCTATTTGCTCTGCTTGATGGCGGGCTATTAAATATGAAAGTGTATATAAAATCGTGTTTGCAATTTAATATCAATGAATAATTAATTTTTCACTAAAAATATATTTTTGTGTGGAAAGTATGAGAGACACTGTATACTGTTTTCGTCTTTAATATGTATATGTTATGTTTGCATTTATAATTAAATAAATACAAAAAAATTAGCAGTATTGGTAATATATTTTCATTTAAAGTGGAGGGCAGTCACTGTATGAAAATAAATTCTGCGACGGCTCTGATTTTAGGCAAGTCACGAAAGCAGGTCATTCCCTGTATATGAGCATATGTGGAACAGAAGTCATAAAGGCACACAAAAACATAATAAATTTATGTTTTTACATGTGCTAAAGTTTAATACTAAACGTGCTATCCTCCCACTAGTATAATAAATATTATGAAGATTTTCCCAACAAAGAAGTAAAAAGCAGAGCAAAGCATTTCTTCTTACAAATTGTCCTACAAATGTACTATTTACTGTTTTTAAAACTTTTAGTACCCTGTTCCGACATACGGTTCTACTTAAGGGTATTTTTAAAATCCTAAGCTATCTGTGGCCAAAATGGTTAAAATGTTTGTTAACTTTAAGGGCTATAAAATATGTCTCAATGGTAAAGTCGCTTAGCACTTCCCAGCGAACAATTTTCATTCGTGATCCCATACAACTGACTGCATACAACCCCCTTCACGTTCTTCTGTAGCAATGTTTCATCGGTGGAGTAAAGATAATTAATAAAATACCATGTACTCTCTCGATGCGGCACAATACCATGCATCAGCAAAAGTTATTTCCTGAGTGCTGGTCTTAGAAAAAAAAAATAATCGTTAATTTCATCTCAATTTATCATATAAAGTTTTCAATTTATAAATGTCAATTTATATTAAGGAAAACTATCGCAGTTGGAGAACTGAATGACAGGGAGAATGACAGGTGTGCTACAGTTTACGTGAATACCTGCCTATGAAGGCTTAACTTCACGGTACACTTAGCACTGAGTAAATTAATGTATTTACTAAGACAAGCACAGGTGGCAAATCTTGATTAAAAGATTCAGTTCTAACCAAGCGCCTTGCTGCCTACTAGTGTCTGTTGAATAGCAACAGCACCTAAATCACTAATCGTTTGACCCGATCGTATCGAGCGTTAGCATCGATGCGATACCAGCCACTTAGGAGAAATCTCCCAAGCAACTTTTGGTATCAACCACATGCCACCACGTTATCTCCGAGGAGGCCTCACAAAAAACCGGCCACAACTATGCTGTTAGGCCGGAGCGAACGAAGTGACTAAAGCCGCACAATTTATCCACGAGCATAATCCATTAACTCCGTGGAATGAGAACTAACTCCGTCCTCTATAGAAGTTCGGTTCAGGTATTGTGCAAACCCAGAATCACCCGTAAACCTACGCGATAGAAATTCATTGTGGGGCTGCCGGTACTCGTGGAAGCAGTATATAGCCACTGGTGGTGCTTTTAGAGAGAACTCTCAAGAGAGAACTCTCCTACAATATTCAACCCTGAATCGATTAGATTATGCTAGACCTAATCCAAAACCAACAAGCATAGCTTGCCTTTACCTTTTAATTACTTGTAAGCACATCCGTTGCCATGTTATTTCATGGATTGGGCAGTGGCAGACAAGTTTTACCGGTGTCTGCCAAAGGCCATGGTCTGGAAACGCAGGATTCCGTCTCCCCAAAAGTGCACCCCACCAACATGTAAATTTCACCAAGGTGCATACCGTACTACCCTGGAGGTACAGGGAGGATGACAGTAGAAATTGATCTCGTCATTTGTGTTTGATAACAGCCGTGCTTCATTTTGTAATCAATTTTCTAATCACAATCACATTGTAAACGCCGTCTTACAAAAATGTTTATAGAGTTCTAACGGATATAAATTATGGCGTTCATTTAATAGAATTTAAATAGAGAAAGTCGCGTGTAAACACTGCCAGTATATACGTTTTCTACCTGTTTTACGCAAAATACTCCTACACTTGAACAAAGTTTTGTTTAACAAGCAAGCAAAATTTATTTGACTGTTACAACATGTCGTTTATTAGACCTCGAAATATTAAATCGTAAATTATGTTAAACGCATTACCACATGGCGTTGTGACTTGTTTATATATTAAAATACATACAATTGCGGCTAAAAGGCATTTTTACAATTATACAAGCACTCATACTTGAAGTAAAAGGTCGCCAGACGATTCCAGGTACACTAAACTCGGTAGTTAATTTACGTTAACTGATTGCCATATAAAAAAGCGATTAATTCGAGTAAATTACAGCAAGATTTCCTTTGTTTGCAGGAAGACAAGGTCAATGATTTTTTTCTTCCTTTGAAATATATATATATATATAAAGGTATATATAGTTTCAATTTTAGTATTATATTTTCATTTGCAACGTGAAATGAGTAATAAAGATATTAGAAGAATTGTTAATACGTTTGCTGATAATTGGTGAAATTAATATTAACAATTTAATATAAAAAATCCAGTTGGCTTATACGAAATTAATTAATTAAATTAATTAATACTAAAAGGAATGTGACAACATTTCTATGAATTTGTAAGCTTATTTAAATGGAGCTTTTTAAGACAGCTTACGACGTGTGGATAATTCAACATTAGTTTCTTGCCATGAAAAGGTCCTTTTCAAGGAGAGTAAAGCTAAGAAACATGAGTATTTTTTTTTTTTTTTTTTGTAACAAACTTAATTTGCAAAGTTTTCAGCTTGTTCGCAGATAAACCCGCAGGGTCTAGGCAGGAATCGAACCCACAATCAGCGGTTTAGTCGGCCGTACATTATTCATTCGCCTAACAGATAATAATCCTGCGAAGCCTGGATTGGAGGCAACCAAATTAAGTTCCACCTCTCAATGAGAAAAATAAAAATTTAAGGACTTTCAGAAAAATAGTATTTAATATAAAAACTTTACTCAACTCTCAAGGTGATCTTAGTTGACAAATGACCAAATGCTAATTAATAAATCCAATATTATTAGCATATCATGAAAAATAACAACTTACGGAATTCTCAATTATTTTCTATCAAGCCCATTATGATCTGAATTATTACGTAATGACATTTACGTAGTAGTTGGTGAAATAAAGAGTTCATATACTGCTGAGTATTAATTTAAAGGATATGCGATACATTTAAATAATTAGTAAAGAACTTCTAATTCTACGCCCAGCAAACATTTTGGTAAAGGATTGAAAGTAAAAACCCAGTTAAGTTGCTGAAATTGTAGACGAATAAAGGTGAAAAGTGGATTCCTGGTAACCACCGGCGGGGAAATGGTCATAGGAGCATACTAGTAGCCTTCGAAAATCGAGTACTATTCTGGTCAATACGGTAACAATAAGTTTTAAAAACTTTTTAAAGAAAAGGATAACACATTCAAAAATAATCTTTGAAACATAAAAAATAAATCAGTTATCAAAAAAATTAGACACTTGATTTCTTTTGATAAAAATCAATTAGAATTTTCTAAGTTAACAAAACGATGTGCTGTTTTGAGAAATTCATTTGAACGAACTCCTAAATAAAATTTAACAGGCACCATTTATATGTGTGTGTATGAAAACGAGTCCTTCCAGTTAATATTGTATTATGTCTTTTTTTTATTCCCAAGAATCGACATTCAATGAAGGGTGGTGGGAATAGTTGTTAACGCCAACAGCTAAACGAGAAGACCACTTAAAGCCGGTGTTTTTGAGCGCAAACTAGGCGGGGAATTACACTCGCATATAATTGTTATCCTGCCCTTCATCAATAACAAGCAAAAAATATTTGCCAATTTCTTATCCACTGCCTCCAACATCAGATCTAAACTATTACGGTTTAGGTTTAGTAATGCAAGTGTATTATTGGGAAATTAATCACAGTAACCAACCAGAGATGATCTGCGAGAGGCCAATTGCGACTCTGATCACTGTTACACAGTTTTAGGTGTTTCTTAATTATAATTAAATTTCTTTTAAGTTAAAAATAACTTTGACACATTTACATGTGTTTGAAATTATTGTTCGATCTGAAATTTCTGTCTTAGAGATATTGCATGTTGCCTAAAAGCCGTCAAGTCATTTATTATATGCTGCGATTGATATGCATCCCCACATGCACCCATTTTTGTGTATGTATAATGAGTAATTCTCATTTTCTCTTAAGAAATATAAAAAACAATAAAAGGTTCTGAACTCAGCATAGCTGCTTAATACCGATAGGTTGGTTCTTTCTACAAGAAATCACAGCTGCCAGAGCTGGAGATTTCTTACTGCTCATACAGTATTTCACGTAAAAATGAAATTTCTTGTGCCGTGATTACTGAATAAAATATGATTGTTGTAATTGGGGTACAAACGTGAGAGAATATTATTTCAAGAATCTGCCACTTAATAAATTCCGATACAGTAGTAAACAGTGATTTTGAATCAACAGTGATTAAGTAACAGGTACTAAGATAACGCTCATCCCTACTACGAGCGCAATCTCTAGTCGAAGGCACATTCTTTATTTATGAATCAGAATTAAAGGAAAAAGAAATAATTTTTCAGTGCTTTGCCATGCACGAGTTGTATACTCAAAACTTGTGATGCCGTGTGCGTGGAACACATTTGTAACATTGTAACATTGTAACATTGTAACATTTTATCGTCAGTTCATATACATGCGTTCAACGTACAGCTACGTATACATATAAAGCGAAACAAAGCAAGTTGAAAGAACCCATTTTCGAAAGCTTTTAAGAATGCTTACGAAACAGGTGAACATGCACACATTTTTATGTGCAGTAATAAATTCCTCAGCTCCCAGCTGAAACTATAACGCTGGTTTAGACTGCAATAAACTATAAATGGATAAGAATGAATAGAAAGGAAAAGAAGGGAAAAGAAATTAAAAGAAAGGCATTCATATTGAGAAATACTTTTCACAATAATTTGCATACAGTTTCACGATTTTGCACGTGCATACATAAATATCACTGATAACACTATGAAATGGCATTTTAATGGTTCTTCCTCTTGGCACTTTTTTGCCTCTCCTCTTCCACTTTATGGATTTCTTTTAAATTTTAAAACAAAACGAAAATATGTTGTCATACACACATGCAAACGTACATGTGTGTGTGGGTGTGTGTGTGTGTGTGTGTGTGCTATCGTAATTTTTCCTCTTGCAGAATGTTGAAGTAAGATTTTAGGCGCCTAACGATTGTAAGCATGTATCCTTTTTGCACTTTTTATTTCAGCGGCTTATAATTCTCTAGAGTATCTGAACGTATAAAAAGCTTTTGCATTAATATATATGTATGTAAATGTGAACGTGTCTGTACGTAAGCAAGACAATGTAATGGCTTGTTTATTTAAAGATATTGAAGAACTGAGCACATTTTCTTGTTGGAATGTATTGAAAAATTAACAGAACATGTTAAAAGCATTTAGGCAATTTATTACTCTAATTTTAATTATTTAATCATACCTAATTTTAATTTTATTTTAATGTTATTCCAATGTTGCAACAAAATGTCTGCATAAGCAGCCACTGGAGAATATTATTTTGGCATTCTGAATTACATCTGCACTTTATTTATTTCTCTGTGAGCGGAGAATGTCATCACACCTTTCTTATGGCTATTAATAAACAGGGTTGGGAAACTGGTTTGCCGTTTAGTTTGATTTTCATTTGACTTATAATTTCACCCTTAACTCGAATATGCAATTAAGTTGAGATAAGAGTATTCATTTGCAGTCAATTTGTAAATTTTTATTAAATCTACTTTAAAGTCGATTTTTTTATGTTTTTCTCCAATAGGATTTACAACGAGAACAAAGCTTGGAAACGTGATTTCTACCAGAAGCTTTGTTTGTACCAACTTCACCCCAAACTAAAATACTTTTATCGTAGTTGTTATCAGAAGCGAAATAGAAAATTCCCATTTCGGTCAAATACTTTTGGTATACATAAATGCATCCTTAAACTTAACGCATTAAAAGCGGCGAAGAAGTTAGAGAAGCGATGCATGAAAGTAGTCGTTGTTAGACACTTTAGAACCTCATTTAAAAATACGAGTAAGATCTGCGATATTATGATGTAAATTATTTGCTGATACGACTGACTATTCCGTCTTTATCTAAATTAGAAAAATCCTTGCCATATTTTTTTAGCACCACTAAAGCTTAGTTAACTATCAAATACAAATTTTTTTTTCCTAAATTTAATTAATTTTTTATTACCATTTTTTAAGCTATTATTTTTTTAGCCATAACATATTGATTTTACAACACTCTTATTACTATTCGGTTATTACTATAGTTTATTCTTTCATATTCATAAGCTATTTGATTTTACCAACAGAGATTAGATAAAACATTCTGTCTTTTGAGCCCTGTACGAGTACGAGTAGGAGTACGAGTACGATTACAAAGACAATTAAGAAAAAATAATATTTCTTATTTACATATTTAATCAATTCAATCCGCAAAGCTTTTGGCTTCTCCTCAGGAAAAGCATAGTGCTTAAGCAGGAATCGAACTCGCCACCTCCGACTTTGTAGGCTTTCCACTATCCATTCGCCTACTTAGGTATCAAAGTAATCAGTCTGTCCTTCAAAATGAGTAAAGGTAGCCAAAGAAAATTGAATTTCAATTGTTCTATTTTCCTGTGTAATTTAAACTAATACTTTGCAAAGGATTATTGAGCTTTCTATGTGCATTCCAATGCTCACAAACTTCATATATTAATAACGAACTTTCGTTTTAAAAAATGGAAAATTTCAATGATATTAAAAAAAATGTAAACTCCAGAAGCATGAAGCTTTTTATTTTCTTTCTCTTTTATTCTCTATTTTAGTTGGCTTTTCTACGTCTAATTGTAGTTGCGAGAAGCAACAGGAAATGCATAGAGAACCTCAACATTTTTATAATTCTCTACCCAATAACTGAAATGTTATTTATTCTCTAGTTTGGACAATCTAGAGAAGAGCCAATAGAAAAGATGGAAAGGAAGCAAAGAAAAAACCTTCACTGATTATTGAATTTTTACTTTATACTTCATGTTATATATTATTGATTTATTGCTTCATTTATAACTTTATTCAAACATTTCATATATGCTATAAATACTTGTGAAGGGGAAAATTATCGTTACCTACAACGAAAATTTCTTAACTAATTCGGCTTTTTTTTTTGGAACCATAATTGATGATTAAACGCCAATTTGTTATTCTAGATTGTATTTTATTAAGAATTATAACAACACCCCAGTCACAATTGGATTCATCATTTATCCTGCAGTAGGATAAAATTCCTAAAACGGCAACTGCCCAAAGCTTTTCTTTTAACGTACTTTAAGACACTGTATCTTCCGTTTATTCAATCAAACAAATTTATTACGAAAGCTCAAAATAATTGAAAAATAATTAATGATGCAAAATAATGTAAACAAATTAAAAATGGCGATTTCTCCGTTAAAAATAGGTTTAAGAACTGAAGGAGAACTGAGTCTTACGTATGTCAAATTACGTTTCGTCAACACATATCCAGCATTGGAATTCTACATAACCAGTAGCTTCGGTAAAAAAGCTACCCTCATCAGAGTCTCAATTTAAGTATTATTTAAAAATTTTTTATTTTTGTTTCATTTCGTGATGTTTTATATTTTTGCTTTAATTTAAGTTTTTAGTTTAAGTTTGTAAGAAAAATTAATTTTGTTAATATAAATAGGGGCCGGTAGCATTAATGGTCCAGAACACTATAAAACTTATTTATATTTTATGTATCATTTTTACTGCAATTGCAGGACATTTTCATCCTTTTTTCAATGAATGCATATGCTTCTACCAAGAAAGCAATTGGGATTTAAAAATGATCACTAGCACTGTTCCGCCGATATTGGATAGTCAGTAATTATATTGCAGTCGAAGTGCTTCTACTTTTTTTTCTGTTAGATTGAATTGAAAAATCATTCGAGCACGGTACAAATTATGCTTACAAGGAAGATAAGTATGAATCTTTTCCTTATAAGATTGAAGGAGGATTAAGGAGGATTGAAACTTTGTTACTTGGCTAGATATGTAGATGTGAATACATCACAGGTAGATCCTTTAGACTACTTGCTTTGTTCCTCTTAGTGGATTCTCATTTTTTAATGTCTTTCTCGTATACAAATCAGTTATACTTTTCTATTATTTCGCTTCAAAAATATATGCAATACCACATTTATTACTATACTTTATACCGTTTACGTGCTGCTTATCACTTCAACGAAAAGGATGCTTCTTGATACTTCCACCTGATAGTACCTACGCGATATTGATCTTGCCATTTTATGAAGTTCGCTTTTGGCGTTTCCAATATTTCGATATTCTACTTATATTTCCTTTGCGTGCTTGAAACAGAGATCTAGAGTATACTATAAACCAGTGGCATACAGCTAATTTATTTGATACCTGCGCCTCTCGTTACCAAGGAATTTTGTGTATTTTTCGACCTTCTTACTTTTGGATCCAAAAGCTGTCGGCCTGTACTACTTTGACTTTGCGTACACAGTCATCTAGTGCGTACACTTTCCCGCAGTTTTTAGACTTACTATAAAACTTGCCAATATGCCCGTTTATACAGACACATTTTGGCGTGGATTGAGCAGCAGAAGCTCGACCTCCTTTGCATTTTAAAATATTGGCATAATTTTTTTGCCTTCAAATAATAACTTTTATAAAAGTTTACCACTGTCAATAAATTAGTTCTAAAGTTTTAAAGTATTAAAAATAAAGGTAGTTATTTTCTCTCCCCCACAGAGGAACACCCACTCCTTAATTACCCGATTTCCATTAAGAAAGTTTTAGAAATACACAGACTTACAAACGCAAGTTCATTTTGAAATAAATAGCAAAAAGTTTTCCGTTGTTTTAATTACTTAAATCCGTTTGCTAAGAAAAGGAAAATGTTAAACGGGTACCCCCACGGAAATAGAAACACATTTCAAATACGAAAAATATGCATGCACGTAAATTATTTGCAACTTTTGTTCAGCCAAAGGAAAATATAAAAATAATACAAAATGTTTGCATATTTTTACAAATACATAAATTTCGACAAAAAACTCGATTTAAAATATTTTTTATGGTTGGGAAAAAATTAACAGCTCGTTTCTAAATTAAAAAGTAACACCTTAACAACTAGTGCCAATGCATGCTGAAACTGACTACTGTATAAACACTTTGGCCTCGATTTGCGTTGTTTTTAAAGTCACTAGTCAAATTACGGCTACTCATTTATCCTGAGAGCATTTTACGAATTAGGAAGTTAGAATTGAGTTTTCAATATAGAATATTCTGTTTGATTCACTGAAACAAGTGAAAGAAGGAAAAATTAGTGTACATAAAGGAAAATGCTGTATTGGAAATGAAAATTGTTTGTTTTATAAAATTTGAAGTTTTTCTGGCAGAGGAATAACGCACGCTAAAACAAATTTCAGGATAGGCAGAGTAAGTAAGAAATTACTACACCATTCCAATGTATACAAATTACAAGAGTAGGAAATTCTTGGTATTAATTAAATCAATAAAACATACTATAGAACCATAAGACCAAAAAAAAAAAAATAATACACAACTGGGCCTAATTTTATAACTTATTTTTATAACAACAGACTCTGTCTCCAAATGGCTAAATTTGTAAGCCAATTAATGCATTTATACATAAAAAGGCGTTAGTCGGGACTCTAGTGTACATACAAAGTTCTACCAGTTCGAGCGAAGAAACATTTTCCATTCAAATTAATACAACGTTTGCTTTCCCCGTAGTGGAAACATTAATGCATGAAAACAAAGTACTCCTTCAACTAAAAGTTTAAAATAATGAAGTACTCTGATAAACTACGACTAAAAAACTTCCATACTTTGGAAGTTCGTTTACTTATACGATGAACGTACTGTCACAGCTAACGTTTAAAATAAAAGTTGAATATTCCATGGATTATGGTCTAGTAGTGTAGAAGGCATTTGTTGAATGTACACTCAGTGTATTATCGCTTACGTGACGGAAGTAACCTTAAAAGCCATGCGGACCAACGAAAGCTTTTCTTTATTTCTCTTTTCGATTTAAGAACTGCTTAAGGTTGAAAAAGTATTGAGAACGGTGTGTATGTGTGACTTTTGATGAATAGCCTTTGAATCCTTCACACATGTATCTATAATTAAACTCGCTTGAAATAATCATTTACAATAAATGCTTTTTCAATTTCACTTTCACTGCACAAATTTTTGTACCCACAACACAACACCTTAAGAAATAAAATATTTTGCAGGATCTCTGGGTGAGAGGTTCATGTAAAATCTAACAAAATACCTTTTAATAATGTGCCTTTACACATGGAGCTAACATTTTTCCACTGACAAATACAGATGCATCGTGTAAACGTTTGAGCAATTAGATGGCGTTACTTACACAGGCAGAATACAAATTATAATTTTCGCTTAGGGTCGCTTTTATTTTGATATGGAAATCATGTATCTTCCAGTGGAGTGTCCATCTTTGCAAGTTAAATCGCCAGTACAGTAAAATGACTTCATGCTCAATTTTATTAGCCTCGCATATCTTTCATGACGAGAGGAGCTTCTATATTACTGTCTCTTATGTGTCTCACTTGTGTATCTAAGACAATAAGTTGCCGAAGGTATGCCCGGACACTGAAGCACAGATGGCAACCGAACAGAGGAGCACGTAGGGATACCTACGAAAACGAATAATTTGTGCAGTTGTAGGAAAATAAATGTACGAACAATTATTTGCTTTCTTTGTCGGCTCTCGTTTAATTCTCAAATACATGCATACCCCTCAGCCATAAGCCAATTTTAAAGAAAATATTTGGGAAAGGATACGCATTCCACTAGAAAGCATATTCCTAGATTCGACAGAGATCTTTCGAGTTTGCCATTAATGTTAAGTCTACACTATATGATATGTTGCTTCAATATATCGTTCTGATATTAAAATATATTAATATATCAATGTATGTATGCTTAGCAGCATACGATGACGATTTGTATACGTTGCCAGCCATCGTTAGCATATCGACTAGACACGATAGTTTTTTTTTTTTTTTTTTTTTTTTTTTTTTTACTACCTATGCCATTTTATCATATGCTTTTTTCCTAAAATCATATACAACGTATACATGAAGCTGTTGTTTTTTATTTTCCTTCCTTTATTTTCTGTCGGATCTGACGATTATTATTGAAGACAGTTATGTAAATAAATTATAACCCACCAGCCATAAAAATGTGCGTTTTAACTCAAGTTTGAATTAATAAGTTCCGAAAGAAGCATATTGAAAACTAAGATCAACAATTACTAACAAAAACTTTTTAATTAAAATTATTGCAGTAACTTTTGCCCCAACTTACTAAATTTCCATTAATTTATGTACAACGTTTAAACGCACCTGAGCTTCCACCATTCTCTCATACAGCTTAAAAAATAATCGCATCCTGAAATATCAGAAAACACTGTTAAATTTAAGAAGTAACACCAACACGATAATACATGCCTTACAAGTGTGCGTGACTTTCAGCCATAACATGTAATTTGATAGTTCCCCTTTTCTTTTGCTTCCTGTGCTTTTGTAGCACGAACTATTTACTGTAAAAAGGGTTAAGAGTGTACACAACGTAAACAAAAAGGACGAAAGTTCTTGAATGTATTTGTAAGTCATTCATAGAATATTGTTCTAATTTTTTTAATAGCAGCCAAGTAGCACAAAATTAACGCAATATAAATAAAATTGGCCGTTTTTAGATCATTTTTAATGGAACACTCTCAGGTTACTTTTTTATGTCGAATCGAATTTAAGAAAATATTTAACTTTGTTGATTGTAACGAGCACAACTTTCTTCATATTCATGAAAATTAAAGGACTGTTTGCTTAAATAAATTAAAATTTGATAAATTAAGTATTCCAAAAAAATTAAATCTGTAGAATACAAAAAGATCTTAAGATGTCTAAAAGTCCATCTACGATTTCATTATAATTATCCTTTATAATTATCCTGTGTGTGCCATTTACAATTACTTGAGCGCCCCCAGATAATAAGCAGCTTATGATCATATATAAGGATTGTTATTTCCAAAAAATTAATTTTCAATAGAAAATTAAAAATACATTGAAAATGATTTATTTTTTGGTATCAGGTAGCGCATTCAATCTGCTTTATCAGAAGATCTGAATTTGTGTGCGATAAAATGCGTTGATGAAACGAAGTAATAAATGCTAATGCATTTTTAATAGTCTGCAGAATATTAAATTTTTGCTATTAATGTAAAAAATTAATATTAATATTCATTCCCCTTATGGAATGGAATATTATATAGGGCAAAGCTTTTTCCTTCGGCAGGAGATTCCGCCTCACTTAAAGCATAATTTATGATCGTTGCCTCCAGAAAGGATGAAAGAATGATTTATAGCAATTTGATATGGAGCTATTTAGTCCTGATGCCTATAAGAAAGGTAGTTTTTTGTGATTTGTCCGTCTGTCTGTCTGTCTCTCAGTCTGTCTGTCCTCAGTAGTTTTTGACATTTTTGTCGCAGTATAAATAGAGCTAAAATTTTGCTAAAAATCCAAAAAATTACCAAATTGGGTAATCAAAAAAAAGTTGCAAAATTAAAATTTAATTCACTGCAGTTTGAATACAAATAAACCAGCTATGGAACATATTCTCAGGGGAGGCTATATAAATTCCTTGCACTCGAATAAAGTACTTTTATTTGTTATTTGATGGTTAGAAGTCAATTCATAAATAAGAAAATTTTAAGAAAAAATTAAAAATATTTTTATATTAAAAAACTTACACAGAACTAAAATAACAAGATACTCTTTTTTATATCTAAAAATGAGATTCCATCACCTGGTACAAATACTGGTTGCACTTTTTTTAACGAAAAAGTATCATTTGCTTCAATTGCTCAGCATCCACTTTGGCTTTTGCCAAAGTCGTTTCGCATGCTACGCCAATAAGACAACAATTGTATTTCCTATAAATCTGTTTCATTGCACGAAGCAAAATAATAATTAGGAAAACACCTTCTTCTCAAAACGCGAAGGAGGAAATTACGAAATTAATCGTGTTGCTGCATGTGGTTACAAAACTACAAACAGAGTGAGGAAAGAGAATTATTTTTGGAGCCAGAAGTCAATGACTTACGGAGATTTTCACATGAAGTGAACAAAAATGTGTAGTTAAACAGCGAAATGTAAAATTCCCCGCCACAATTTTTATTTTGCAAAATTTCTTTAAATGCGGCGTTATTACGCAGATTGAAAATAAATAATCAATTCCGCCACTTTGGAAATAAGGAAAATGAGATAAATTTAATTATAAATTTGTTTTCTCCGCAACAAATAACAAACACAAATGCAAAATACTCGAAATATTATCGTAATAAGTACATAATCGAATAAAAGTTAACATCTCCTTCCGGCGGAAGCGCAGGAGAAGAAATATGATTGAGGATTACACCGAGTTATACGCAGTTTGAAATTCATCGGCAGGAACTCGTCGAAAATGAACTAGAGACTCTTTTGGGACTGGAGACTGAAATAAAAAAAATCCTTGAAACTGACAAGAATGTCAAACACTAAAGATTTTTTGCCAAATTTAAAACATTGAATAGATACTCGAAACTGTTTTTACCGTTTGGTGATTTCGAAGCATAAGCATGGCCTTTCGCATAGTGATACGAGTATAACCTGCCTTTTTTTTATATTATATCTGGTAAAGTGGATTCAAATAACAATGTATCACAAACAATTAAAAAGAAGCTTTTTAGCAGGTTCCGTTGAAAACTGCATTCGGCCCATTTCTGCAATAATAATAAAATAGGAAAGTATGTAAAGGGTGGTTCAATTTTAAGAGTCGATGTTGAATGTGTACAAGGGCTAAATGTCAAATTTTTTCCTCCACTTCATTTGAGCTTTCTCAAGTTTAGACTTACTGAACTTGAAGCACGGAAAGATAGACAATCCAGCCAAGCTATAAAGTTATTCAGGCTCGTTGCGAAAATGGGCGTTCAAATCAAAATGCATATCGCTTACTTTATGATTTTTGCGATGAGTTTAATCATCCAATGCCTTCACAGGCCCATTTTATAAGTACTCGTAATTTACTCTTTGCCATCTGACAGTTTTCCAACTTTATTATTTCCAAAGAGCAACAAATCCAGCTTTATTTGAAGGCAACAATTTCTTTCTCTGAGAGCTGATTCGGCTTTACATTTTATACGAGTACATAAATATATGCAAGGAAAATACTTCACTTTAATACCGCAATAATAAATTAAAATTTCTTTAATAACTTTTTCATTTATTTTACAATTTAAAAGCTCTGTGGCTTTTCAATATATTGCAATTGGAATACAAATGTTAAATTTATTTTTAATATAAAATTTACTATTTATGCACAAAATATTAATAACAATTCTGCCACTGATAATCTTGTAATGGATTTCTTAATTTGTTTTATAAATTAAAAATAAAAATAATTGCAATTCAAAAATCGCAATTCATTAGAGGTGTTGCGTTTCGGTATTTCGCACTAGAAGATTTGTAAATCTGTACTTTGTTGGTGCACTTGGCAAAACTATGCATAATGTACCAGCATACATATGATGCCTTCAGGATACATTGTTGAATACTCAAAGTCAGAGTTGCTTAAAGTTTCAATTAATTAAATATTTGCAATAAAAAATTATTAAAACCCATTGGAAATTGAGTGGTGTCATTTGCATGGCTTCTTAGGCTGCCTCCTTCTGTCATAAAATAAAAAATGCTCATGAATTTCTGACCACGTACACCTTTCCCGTAAAAGAATAAAAACAATTATTAAAATGCTATTAAGTAAAGAACCCATATCGATACCAAACGAAATTACTCTGTTCTGGCACAGTGCGTTGCAAAATAAAACCACATGTAATAAAAGCACAAGACAATTATTAGAAAAACTATATTTATCACTAAATGTTTACGCCAGGAATAAGCACTCGTGATATTTGCAGCGTGATTGCTCACCTTGGCAACACTGTCGGTCTTCGCCGCAGCGCGCTGACTTTTTCACCTCTGCAGCGACAGGTCGGCAGTGTAACAACGCCTACGAAGGTAAAGCCACCACGCTATAAAAGGACGAGCGATCGGCGGTTATCATCATTGGTTATTACTCGTTTTCAAAAATTAGTCCAATACCGGATCATACATAACCTATTTTCGTGAGAAGTGCCTCAGAGTCAAACAGATGAAAAACTTATTAAATTAAAATTTAACTTATTTAAATAAAATATTACATATATTTTAATAAACTAACTCAAGGTGTTAATGAAAGTAAATTAATTATATTATTGAAATCTATTGAAGAAAGTAAATACTAAATAATTTGAATTATCTGAAACAGAATTGCAACCATTTTAGTTACTTTAACAATTGATGAATTCCATTTTGATTACTTAAAGCTGCTGCTATTCTGTGATATATTCTTCACACTGTTCTTCCTTTTTGTATAAAAATGAATGTGCCAGCTATAAAAGGGAATGAGGGGCGCTCACAATGTGCATGGCGCACGTAGCAAATTGAAACCTAAACCGTTTCAGCCATTTAAGAAATTTTATTTACCCACATTTAATTATTTTCTTTCTCGTCCATTTCCACTATAATTCATTTTACAACTATCGTGATTTCTCCTATTGTGCTATACAATTCCTTTATTCTCTGCTTACACTAACACATACAATGGTTACAAGGAACCAAACTTTTAAATTTATTACTCGTTTTTAAATTCTATTGTACTTGCTCAACTTTGCTACATGAATATAATTTGCAATTTTTTTCTAGTTTGCTCTCTACATTTGTTTGTGGGTGTGTGTGTGTTCGTGCATGCATGTCCTTACACTTATCTGTTCTATTTTTGAAATAGAACTAATTATTTGTTTTGGTGTTTTTAAAATAGATCCACTTTTTCTTATTAAGTCCTCTACAGATTACTGCGATAATTTTCTATGCATGCATAACAGAATGCATAATTAAATGCAACGCTTAACAGTGTTGTAATGCACAGTGGGCAATGTCAAATGATTTTTGTACAAGTGCTAAAACTATAAATGATTCCATGTATGTTTGTTTCTTATTATTTCTCTGACTTTAATTTCAGTTTTCCAGAATTTTCCTCAATTAAGTTTTTACTCTCCAAAATATTATATTCATAATGTCCTGCCAATTAAATAAATTTTATATTCCTTTCACAAAAAAAAAAAAAAAAAATTAAAAAAAGGATATTTTTATAAAATTAGTAATTTCTCGAATATTAATTTGCGACCCCCTTAAGGAGCACATATAGTAAATTTGGAAGTTCAGTAAGCTTGTTGCATCGCAAATAGAATTTCAATTTTGTCTTAAATGGAAAACTTTTAATCCATCCAATGAAATCTTAAGAAATGAAAGAAATAAATTCAAAAAATTTCGCAATACACGTTATTTGATGAGAGCATATATTTTCTTAAAAATGGTCTGTCTGGTATCCTCCTTTAAATAGAAATTATTGGTGGAAGCTCTTTTCCGTATACCGATACAATACTTTTTGGAAACATAAAACTCCTGAGCTCTTTGCCCTTCCCGATAATTTTTATATGCTGCCGTGTGAAAGCATAAACCAGTCAAGGGCTTGAATTGTTACAAATTATTTTGTATAACTTTGACTTGTAATGAAAACTTATACTTGGTGTTTAGATCCAAGATGTAAGAGGTATATCGCTTGAGATAAAAGTAATGCTGCATATAAACTATTCCTTTAAAAGTTTCTTTTAAACAATATTAACAGGATTATTAATCTTTGTACGTGGAAATATATGCAACCATCAATTGTTTACTTATCCGAGCTTACCTTATATCTAGTTAACCGGCTTAAACAGGTTATATTGATCTCATTACATGTGGAATCGGCAGCCAGTGAACAAACATATTGGTCGAGGAAATCTTCCATTTCCTCCTGTAAAGAAGATCGGCAAGCAGACGTTTACATCAGGTGCCGCAGCCTTATACCTCAAAGGTTTTAGGGAAGAGTGACAAATATTGCTCGATTCAGCCAGTACATTCCTATTATGTTAACACTTATCTGCTTAGAACGGTTAATATGTTCTCTCAGGAAGGGCATAGGTAAAATTTAGGACAATCTGAGACAAGCCCAATATATCTTCCGTTGAGGGAAGTCCAACTATTTTCATTAATTTTTCTCATGCTTATATTAATAGTTATTCCAATACTCAAGTGGAGAATTTATGGTCAGTGGGCGTTAATAAAATGGGTGCCAAAGATGATCTTACTTTTACACCAGAAGCAGTCCATGATCTATCTATTAACGTCTTCACCGCCAATTCTGTCAACACAGCAATTTAAATTAAATAAATCAGATTATACTGGCCTTTTTCCACGCCTTGGTGTTAATCCTGGTTTTAATGAAGCCACTTTAGACTTTCCAGCGGCGATAGTGATATCACAATTATCTTGATATATGACTCGAATGTAGCAGACTGAAGCATAAGCATCTTCACTAGCATGTACGAAGGTATGAAGCTCTATGCTAGTCAGCTCTATCAGGCGTGGTGAATAACATCGTGCTATCTCAACGTGAGACAGAATAAGTATGGAAAATATCCCTGCAGATCTCTGTGTGGAGTACCACACAGAGATTGTCGATTAGTTTATCGCTTATTAAATATTTTTCATGCGTGTGTATTTTAAACAAATATGAACTGCCAAGACGAATGTTTACCGAATTTCGGGGTTTCAAAAGCTATTTTGCAATAATTTATCTGCATATGTATATCTTGAACGAATTTGTATGATATACAAAATCTTTAGTGGTATGCTTGAAAGTCCTCAATAGAGATATACAATAAAAAGGAGCGAAAAGAAATCCGTCTCTCTTAATCTTCCCGAGCTACTTCAAGTAATTACAAAAATATCAATGCAGGAAAATTTTCACTCGCATCCTGCTGAACTATGTTTCCTACTGCTTGTATTTTTTTTTTTTTTTTTTTTTTGATACAGCCATAAACAAAGCCAATCAGGCTCTTTGTCCATTTATGCGCAAAAGATGAGCAGCAGAAAATGACTGAGATTTATCAAATAAGTTAGTGCTTGTCTGTTTACTTAAATAGAAGTAGTTGGCAACCAACTAAGGCAGGCTAAGATAAAAAACGTAGAGTAAAAACTCCTTATAATGTTTATCTAAATTAGTTTCTTTTTAAGAGTCCTTGCAAAAGTCCTCTTGCAACACCCACTTCGTATGCACTCAATGATAAATTCTTCAAAACATGTTAGAATAGATGAACTACTAAAAAGAGAAACCAAATATCCTTCTGTGCTGCATGCACGTTTTACTTTAAATTATAATTTCTTTTTCAAATAACTTAAATTTACTATTTTGTTGTACTGCTAAGCGGCCAACTAGCTGAAAGTACTACAAAAGTGTTGCACAACTGCATTTCGGTATGTTTTTTACTCATGACTTTTTGCAGCCTGAAATTCAGCGGCTGGACATGCCAGGCTACAAGGACGAAAATATGCAAATAAATCTCAGTATTTAAATCGGCTTTTCTTTTTTTAACGATTTCAGAGCATGCCGAGTGTATGCTAATTTAATAAATAATTAATTAAAATTATGTATTTTACAAGTTTTTCGTAATTTTGTCACACAATTGCAATTTTCTCACGTTTAAGTAAATATTTTCCACGTCTTTTCTATTTTATTTTTGGAAAAGTAATTCTTACTTTCTGATTTTTAATGTATTTTACTGATATCCTTCCAAGCAATAATTTTAAAACTTCATTTGTATCAATTAAAAGTAAAATGTGTAACGGCTTAAAATCCTTTGAGGTTTGACCTCTATGGGTCTACCACTGCTAAGCGGTTAATGCTTGTATGTAACTCGTAATCACAGCACTTTAAAGTACTTTTGCGAAAGTAAGTGTGAACATTAATTTCATTTCATAATTCTATTAATGTTGATGTTAATAAAATTTTCTGAAATTTAATTATTGAAATTAAGTTTTCATCGAAAAGTTAGAACGACTAACGAATCATTGCAAGACCTGCAACAGGAAAAACAATTTTTTTTTTTAGCAAAAAGCGAAGGAGAAGAAAATCGTATCTGTCCTGTTGGATGTTGGATTTCATGGTCTTGTTGTAAGAAATAAAATTAAATATAAAAATTTTGTTAGTCGAATTGTTATTTTTCATGAGATTTTGTAAAAAAAATGTTCCTTACAAGTAATGGCTGAAATTCAAAACGATTGACCATAAGGTTGTAATCACAAATATGAGCGAAGTAAGGGGCATCGCTCAGACATACACTCAAAGATATTTCTAACATGGCAAGTGGAGTTCTTGTAAAGAAGCACCATCAACTTTAAATTGATTCAATGAAGTAGTTATTTACTGCAATGCTCGCTCCTACTTGAGCATGAGAAGCAAAAAGTGCATAACTAATCGTTTAAGGTGGAGAACCTTTCCTTACCTGCGCCTTTGTTAAGCCCACATTGATGTTTGTGATTCTTACCACAACGTTGCATTATTGCATGACTTGTGCGGCACTCTAGTGATGCAGGAACTACCTTGTATTTCGAAGTTAAAACTCAAACTTTTCTTACTTTATCTGCCTTGCAAAAAGCTTCATAAGTCTTTTCCTTCTTCAAGCGAGAATTTACTTTAGATTGGGGATCCTTTTCCCGCTTCCATTAATGAAAAATAAAATACGCCTCATTAATGCAATTATAAAATAATGATAAAATAATTAAATTTATTGATGCCATAAAGAAATCTATTGTTTTTACGCTGAATTTTTCAGCACCGATTTTTTATTTTCTTTTAAAGTATTCGGTTAGTACATTAGCCATTTCTGTCATCATATCCTGTGGAAGGATATTTCAAGATCAAATTAAATTTTTGCTCATAATTTTCCTACATTATTACTTTAAGAAGAAAGTATTCTCTGCGACAAGTAGTCGACTTCTGTGGTTGACATCAATCCGCATTCGCATTACGCACGGCTGGGTTTTCGTTATGAACGTCTATGTGAAGCAAAAATTATTGCCAGAAATTGTTACAAAACAAATTACTTTGAAAAAAAAAGTCAAAATATTATTTGTAAGAAAATTAAATTTGTTAAAAACGATTTTCAGTTTACATTCACTCACGTGGAAAATCTGGAAACATGAATGGTAGGAGGCTGGTACACATCGCACATTTAAGCACAATTTCTAAGCTTTCGAAAGAATTTTATACATCGTTTTTATAATGGAACAAATTATGTAATTAGGAAAACACTTTATGGAAAGGAATTGCGGAAATCCTTTTTAATGCATTGCCTGCAGCTTTAAAATATATTTCGGCAACCAGGCCATTGCCTCTCCTTTAATGTTGCAGACTCATAATGTACTGCAGTGAAACCTTTGGAGGAAATAAGAACGTTGTAAACTTGTAAATGAAGAACGGATTGCTTCTTAGATAATATTCCATGGGATATGAGAAACTTGCTGAAAAGATCATTTTGGTGATTTTCATTGCACGTAAACTGTATTTGAAATTAACATGAAGTTAAAATTTATTTTTATGAAACACATTCTTTTTGCATTTCAATAACTCTCTGCTGTACTTTATCGTTTTCGTAAATTTTGTTTTAATTTCCAGCTGAGTGAGGATATTGGATACGTCTTATACTCTGCTTTGGGCTCTTTTTACATTCCCAGCTGTATAATGGTTTTCGTTTACATAAGGATCTACTTTGCCGCCAAAGCACGTGCGAGACGTGGCATTAAAAAACATCCGCGCAAAACAAACAACGAACAGGTGAGTTCGAATCTTTTCTTTTCCAAATTTTAAACATTAACATAAAATAAAAAGTATAAATTACTTTGGATCAAAAATATGTGAACAATTTATACAATAATTTCAGCAATTTCAAGAAAATTCCATCTACAAACGCCCACGTAAGCTTTACCTTACGCTCAACATTTAACAGTAAATGCCACTTCAACCTCATTAATTTCAATAAAGAAATTAAATAAATAAAATAATTTGCTTTGATTACTAAATTCTTATTGCTGTTCGAGCGCAATATCCAGCATGTGAATCCCCTTAGTAGTTATAGCTGTATTGAAGAAGAAGAAATTCAATAATTTACATTTAACAATTGAGTGAAAACTAAACTTTTTAACTCTGCCGTTTTGTATTAAAATTCTTGTGGCACGCCTATTGGCTGATGCGAAAAAAAGCATTACAACACAAACACAGTCAGTGCCAATCGTATTATGACTGTACGCACGTGTGCATGCACGAGTTCGCGTCTATTTGTTGAGCGACATTTTTAGTTTTGAATTTATAATTTAAAAAAATGGATCAGCTAAAGAGGGGTCCTTTCTGCACGATCGGAAGAACTATTGCTGTTATTCATTTACTATATAGTATTTATTCACTTATTTTTATACTCATCTTTATATGCATAATGCGGAAGGAAGCGTGCACGAGTAATAATGTTAACTTGCGACGTATTCTGAGTCCTTATAAAAGCGATACCCAACCTAATTGGCTTATTAAAAGTAATTCCAAAATCTATATAAGAAACTAAAGCCATTTTATACGATGTGATTCTCCAATCAATAAGATGTCATGATGACCATTCGTAGAGCACTCATCGTCTTCAAATCTAGAGACACATTTGTGTGTTTGTGAAAAATTCATAATGGGAAAACTGAATAAGTATTATGGAGTTACGGCAATATGCCTAACCGCATAATTTTACTAGTTATTGATTTCACTTGGGGACCTTTTGAAACCGCCCTTTGTTCTTACTAAATTACAATTTTTACTTTGATCTGAAGTTACAGTGGTAAAAAATGTATCTCACGTTCAGCTAATAATATTCAGCGCAATATTCCTGATCACAGAATTTCACTAGTTATTGAGTTCACTTGGGGACCTTTTGAAACCGCCCCTTGTTCTTACTAAATTACAATTTTTACTTTGATCTGAAGTTACAGTGGTAAAAAATGTATATCACGTTCAGCTAATAATATTCAGAGCAATATTCCTGATCACAGAATTTCACTAGATATTGGTTTCACTTGGGGACCTTTTGAAACCGCCCTTTGTTCTTACTAAATTACAATTTTTACTTTGATCTGGAGTTACAATGGTAAAAAATGTATCTCACGTTCAGCTAATAATATTCAGCGCAATATTCCTGATCACAGAATTTCACTAGTTATTGATATCACTTGGGGACCTTTTGAAACCGCCCTTTGTTCTTACTAAATTACAATTTTTACTTTGATCTGAAGTTACAGTTTTAAAAAATGTATCTCACGTTTAGCTAATAACATTCAGCGTAATATTTCTAACCATAGAATTTCACTAGATATTGATTTCACTTGGGGACCTTTTGAAACCGCCCTTTGTTCTTACTAAATTACAATTTTTACTTTGATCTGAAGTTACAGTGGTAAAAAATGTATCTCACGTTCAGCTAATAATATTCAGCGCAATATTCCTGATCACAGAATTTCACTAGTTATGAGTTCACTTGGGGACCTTTTGAAACCGCCCCTTGTTCTTACTAAATTACAATTTTTACTTTGATCTGGAGTTACAATGGTAAAAAATGTATCTCACGTTCAGCTAATAATATTCAGCGCAATATTCCTGATCACAGAATTTCACTAGTTATGAGTTCACTTGGGGACCTTTTGAAACCGCCCCTTGTTCTTACTAAATTACAATTTTTACTTTGATCTGGAGTTACAATGGTAAAAAATGTATCTCACGTTCAGCTAATAATATTCAGCGCAATATTCCTGATCACAGAATTTCACTAGTTATTGATATCACTTGGGGACCTTTTGAAACCGCCCTTTGTTCTTACTAAATTACAATTTTTACTTTGATCTGGAGTTACACTGTTAAAAAATGTATCTCTCGTTCTCAGGTAATAATAAATTTAAATCAGCCAAATGTGTGATCATGCAACGGAAAAAAGCTACAGACTCGCATACAACAGAGTAACGTGTAACATATAAGGCAAGATGTGAGTTCTTAAATGGAACTTGGATCCAACTACTCATAAGGAAATAGTATCGTAGTAGCGGTTTTACATATTATGGCATGCTGTACGTCAATTCTTGAAACCGCTAAGTGTTTTCATATTTCGTAAAATTTTTAAATTTTTATAATATTTTTCCAAGATGTACTAAGTTTAGTTCCCACAGTAGAACAACTTCACGCCTAGTATCATTCATGCAGTTACAGTATTCCACATCTCCATTTGGAACATGCTTCAAAACATTATGTCTGTATCAATAAGTTATTTGAAGCATTCAATTGAAAAATACTTCATGGATTAAAAAGCATTCACTTGGAAAAGAGTCGCAGTGGTAATTCATGTTTTTAAAATCGATTGAGAACAACATCGGAATGTAAGGAAAACTCATGCAGTAGACAAACGGAGTCAATATATTCGTTCTACACTATTATTGCTGTGTTTATATTCTTTGTCATTCTCAAGCCATACCGATTTCTACATGTTAGAATGTTGCGAGTTGCAGCTTATTAGAGGCTGGTTGACAGTTTTGCGAAAGCGCTTCGGGGTGGAGGAGTAGGAAATGCTGGAAGTAGTTTTTCGTTTCATAATGGAAAAATCTTCTAAAACAAAAACTTTTAATCAATTGAACGCAATCTCCTTTCTAATGAGAACATTTTATATTCTTTTTCTTTTCCACAAGTTTTTTGCTTTTCAATCCAATCCAGTTTGTAGAGAAAAGCTTTTAAGAGAAAATGATTTCAAGTACAATAAAATATATTAGATAGTTTTTTCTTCTATCTGTTGTTGACAGCTTAACAGTCCGTCAGTCTGTCAGTCAGCCAGTCAGCCAGTCAGCCAGTCAGTTGTCCATTCATGTACTTCCTTCTTTGACCAGTTTCTTATTATTTTCTATGATGAACTACATATATTATAAGTGGAAAAGAATGGTGCATTTGGCGAAAGAATAGAATCGATTGCTGGTGTAAGCAACAGTGGCCATTGTCATTTCCAACTCTATTGAAAAAGAAAGAAAACTTTCATGAAAACAGTTTTACACTTTAAAGTGTTTGCTTGAATAATAAAGAGAAGGTTTGCTGGCAATAATGGAAAACATGACGGTGATGGCATGAAGGAGTGGCATGATAGGTATGGACGGGCCTGTTGTCTTAAGCGACTACTGGCCGGCATTGCAGTTGGGAAAATGAAGAAATTTATTAATTACAAAAACAATTTGCTGCACAAGTGGGTACTTTTATCATTATTTGAATTTTTTCTAAGTATATTTACACACATCCAATGCATTCGACAATAAATGAAAAAATATCGATTATGTTTTTAAAATTTTTCATTAAAAAATATTTCATCTATTACAAAAATGTTTAATTCAAAGTCCTTGTAGAGTTTCCTGATAACCAGTATTGCTATTCCTCTTTCAAATAAGTTACGGATATCTAAAGTTATATCTGAAATGCCACATGATATAACTACAAACTAGTGAATTGCGGCATAGTTTTATACGCAATCAATTTTAGCGGACGATATGTTTTATGTGCTTCTGTACGTACTTGATGTATACCAGATGTACTCGGCCATTCATATTGGTTTGAAATCATTGCATAATATATGCTTTTTAAACGGCAATCTCCGATGGCGTATTTTTCCAAAAAATTTTCTTGGAAATTGATTTTTATATTTTTGGGGAGCAAAAGGAAAAAATGAGCTGGAATGAGTAGGTGGCATCAAAAAAATTGATCTTTCATAGTTTCAGCACGGTAAGCTCTTTTTACGAGGCTCAATTAGACATTCGGAAGTAACGCAGTTGTACATATACATATATGAATGCATATCTGATTGAATTACCTCCTGCGATAACTGGAAAATATCTGTCTGACTTTCGGAAAGACTTGAAGAAGTTGCAAACATATAAAATTAATTATTCTTGGGTTGAGTATTTAGAAGCAGTTTTATTTATTCAATTTTAAATTATTAAACAAATCATTGGTACACTAAATAAGGAAGCATCCTTTTCATCCTTTTGTGTATGTATGTATGCTTCAACAGTATATACACAGGAATATAGGAAAGCATCATCACAGCGATTGAATATGGAAACAGTTGCATTACTTTGGTTGGATTAAAAGAAGCTGCTGACTGAATTTAAAAAACAATAAAATTATTAAAAACAAACTATAATACAAAAATTCCTTAATTATTCATAAATAAAACTAAACAGTTTGTTAGAAGAGGCAACCCATTCCCATAAATGCGTTCACTGAGCCGATAATTATAAAAATATAAGATATTCATATTATTATCAAAAAATTTTTTTTACCGAATTCCCTTAAACTTTTTATTTTGTTTAAATAATTTATATATATAATGTAATAACAATAATTATAAAAATAATTTTTTTTATCTTTTTTTATTTATTTATTTATTTGTTCAGGCAATTACAATTCATTTTAGCATTAGCAACCTTGCAAAGCCTTATTGGCTTGTCTACAGATTAGTATACTCGTATGTAAATGTAAATGTAAATGTAAATGTAAATGTAAATGTGAATGTCTTATAATTATTGAATTACACTGAAATTATTATTTTTTTTTATATAGTAATAATTTTCATTGTACTGGTTGTGCTTAATGACCCCTCGTCTGCTGGTTGGCTGATAAAATATTTTTCGATGAACAACCTTAAGGGCGGTCCTCTATATCCTCCTTCGACGTTTCGTCTTGTTTCATAGTTGCAATCCATTTTTTTTTTTTTGCAATTTGCATACATTTCTTAAAATCCAAGTCAAGTTACTGAAAGACCAGTCAATAAATTTTGTCAATTCTTCAACTCTGAGACAAGGGTTGGAGCCGCCCCAGCACAAGTATATCTACGTTTATGGAAAATAGTTCAAATGCTCAGAATATAATTTACAAATTTCAGAAGTAAATCATTTGCTAAATCAAATTTATTTTACAAAAATAAAATAAAATTTATAATAAATAATTTTTATACTGAACAAACATTATTCTACTTATAAGCAAAGTCCCCTCGACGTAAGAAATAGTTCATGTATTGCGAATGTGTATACTTGTGCATCCCTTATGGACCGCTGAAAATGTATTCTCTTCTCCAGCAAGTTACTTTTATTAAATTTTAGTGAATTTTTATTCAAATTTGCATAAATCATGTTTAAGTTTTGGGTTTCAGTGTGGCTTTCTTAATATTCCTTTGAGCATTTATTTACATAATGGATTTGTGGTTCTATTACTCGGTTAGAACTGAATATTCCTTGCCAAGCAAAATTGGTTTTTTATTCATATTTTGGCTGCTGAAGCCTCATTACACAGTTTAATATTGGAAGTTAGAAAATAATTTACATGTACAAACATGTTTCGGCGTACACTATTACGAATTATTTAAATTTAGTCCTATTTCCTAAACTTCACCCGCTGTGCCTTCGTACTGTAATTCTATTATCATTTTTTAGAACTTTTAAGTTGAAGCACTGAATCTTCTGAAATAGAATTGATGAATTTACGGCCATTACTAACAAAAAATCAAGTAATCCTAGTGGTTTACGAAAGGTTAGGTGGTATGATCTTATTACTGTTTTCATTCATTGTAATAAAGAGTTATAAAAGGTACCAAGACTTGGTACTGTTTGTACTCCGTACTATTCATAGTTGGTACTATTCAATATGCATTTCAACTGCAATAATATATCTTTTTTCCCATGAATTTTATTCATTTTATTTAATACTTTAAAGTGTTATTTGTATACCTTGTATTCAAATAGTTGGCAATACCCCTCATTCACTGTTGATTTAGTAACAGGTAGTAATTAACAGAGTTGTGCCCTTATTGATAAACCCAGTATTATTAAAGTTGAATTAGCCAATAATCGCCAATAATCCAATTCCATTGTTTTCTATGCGCTTCCTTGAATTTTTGTGCGAACAGCTGTTTTCTATGTTTATCGTTAAAGCTTTAAATGCTTCCTGTTTTTGTTATTGTTTTTATTGGCATCTTAATAAGTAATGGATTATTTTCTAAACTGGATTCTGCTTCACACGAAATTTCTATTTAAAAGGTTGTAAGTAATATTCCTTATCCTTCATTTTATTTTAACACATAATATAAAAAGGCCCTAACTGCTATTTCAATTACTGTGGTGAAGAAGTTGAGAACGCATTAAAAAAACACGCTTTCAGTCCACTTTCAATCAAAAAATAATCGGTTTTGTAAAAAAATGAGTTGGGTTCTTTCTATATTAATGTAACACTGGTTTATTTTACTTGCTTTGCATGAAGTGGGCACTTAAAAATTCTTTTCTTCAGTATCTATCGCATTTTTAACATGTAAAGCCAGGAAGTGGTTGAGCTTAGGGGCCAATTGTATTCTAAATTAATCTTCTCAGTTACAACCTATGGGGCTAAAAATACGTAAAGTGCTTTTATTTTAAGTAATAACGTGTGTCAATATGCCCACATTTAGCATCAGACAAGCATGGCAACCTAATACGAGTACTTAATAACTTATATTATATTTTTGCCGGACGCAACAACTTAAGTAGCCATTTATTCGTATAATAATGTTTTAAGAGGTTTGCCAGTTTTAGCATATTTTTCTCTAAAAGAAAATATATTTTTTTTTAGAATATAATATTATATACTCTTAGCTTTTTCACAGATGTTTCTGATATTCCAAAAAAACTCGCATAAGACATTTGGCTGGAATTGGAAAATATGAATAATGCAATTATTATTTAAGCAGCACTAAATTACCGAAAATACTTGGCTGGCAATACCCATATATAAATAGGATTGATGTTATTGCTTACATTTATTTTTCTTCACTTCTCTCGTTTGTATTTGAGCGGAAAAAAGTGAACCAATGCAACTTTGAGTTAAGTAAATCCACTGTTTACTCGTATGTTTAATTACAAGTTACTTAAATATGCAGTTGCATTTAAAATGAAAAATTAAATTCGGCTTAGGAAATATTATTTGTTTTTAATGAAAACGCAACCCT
This sequence comes from Ormia ochracea, assembly GCA_963402855.1. NCBI lineage: Eukaryota > Metazoa > Arthropoda > Insecta > Diptera > Tachinidae > Ormia > Ormia ochracea. Next base: position 58,374,203 of record OY727105.1, on the reverse strand, counting down.
GCTTTTTTTTTGTTTAAAAATCCGAAAAGTCATAATGATAAAAGCAAGAGCTGAGAAGAAGGAAAATACATAGCTGTTGCAGAAGTAAAACCGGCTAGAATTACAGAGTTGTATTTCTGCTAATGATTCGTTTATCTTGAATTATTTCGTAAATGCAATGTTGCCGTTTTGCACAAAATGTAAAGAGTGTTCTAAAATAATATTTCACTGTCGATATGTTTTTGCAATCGGAACGGGGAGAAAATAATAAATTGAAATTTTTTTTTAGAATAATTGTACCCTACAAATTATGCTTTGGTACCGTCTTACAGAGGCATCATAACAAGCACAAGTACCGAGAACAACCATGGATACCCCTGCGTTCCATCAACTGATTGTTTCCAATAAAACTTGTCAAAAATTATTTTAATTAGCATTAAGCTGCTAAAATTAACAAACAGGATCAGCAATCTGATTAATCGACCCGCAGTAACATCTTACTAAAGTATTCTCTGTTGAATATAAAGGAATTTATGTATCGAAAATCTATCATATAAATACGATGTGAATATTTTCGTTTGAAAAACTTTCACTAAAATTCTATGAATACCTGACGGTCAACATTACCGCCTTTAACTGGAGTGACTAAAGAAAATATCCTAATGCCTTTCACAGGATTTTACAGATGAAGGCATGCAACAAGAAGTAAAATATAATGGACTCAAGATAATATTCTTAAAGCCAAAACAATAAAGTGCTTATTGACCAATCCAAATGTTTTTATTTTTCCGTTTTACATGGAAAAATGTGTATAGGATTATCAGGTGATGTCGATTTGAGGAAAAAGCCAGAACAAAAATCTTTAAAGTTATTATTTACGTTAAACAAGTCACGTATAAAATAAATACTCGTATAGTGATGGTAATTATATAAGCTTCAAAAAGAACTCCATATTGTGTCCAGAGCAGGATCCTATGATTACACATTGGGCATTAACAATTCACCTTAAAATTATTTTAGTGTTTATAGTTCAGAAATCGTGCTCCAATGAGTTTTAGGAAGAAGTCTCTCTAACAAAAATTATTTATTACTTATTTATATAGAAATAATTATAATATGTGTAGAAGCACTGGCAGCTGCGGACATCCAAAATTATACATTTTCATATTATTTTTTACGTTAAAAAATAATATGAAATGTTGAACTGAAATCCAAACATTAAACCAAGAAACATTTCAATGACTTTTTTCCACATATTCAATATATTGTATGTTTAAGCCATTGCTTGTTTAAGCACAAGCTTTTTTCAATGGTATCGTTGATACAGAATAAATCATGATATCGGTCAACCCCAACTAGACAGCAGCTACAGAAGAAACATATTTTACTGTTACCAAGCCTACAAGCGAGAAGTACACTCTTTAAAATACGAGCAGTGCCATAAACAACGCAGAGAGTCTGTAAAATAATAAAATTATCATTATTCGTGTGTTGATATTGATTCAGTGTATTAACAATTTTGTTTTTCGTGATAGTGAAGTGAAAATGGCTCGTACTAAGCAAACTGCTCGTAAATCAACTGGAGGCAAAGCGCCACGCAAATAATTGGCTACAAAAGCTGCTCGTAAAAGTGCGCCAGCTACCGGCGGCGTTAAAAAGCCTCATCGTTTCCGTCCTGGTACTGTAGCTTTGCGAGAAATTCGTCGTTATCAAAAAAGTACAGAGTTATTGATTCGCAAATTGCCCTTCCAACGCTTAGTTCGTGAGATTGCACAAGATTTCAAAACTGATTTGCGTTTTCAAAGTTCAGCTGTGATGGCTCTTCAGGAAGCCAGTGAAGCTTATTTAGTTGGTCTCTTTGAAGATTCCAACTTGTGTGCCATCCATGCTAAACGTGTTAGTATTATGCCTAAAGATATTCAATTGACTAGACGTATTCGTGGTGAACGTGCTTAAGTTTCTTATGCAATTATAATGAAGACAATTATTACCGCTAACAAATTATTATTTTATTATATTTTTTATTATTATTTATAATTATTATTTTATTATAATAAAATTATGCTTGGAGATCGCGCGGTCATAATAGTAAACCCTTTCTAATGACTGATGAAGCGATACACTTTGTTCTATACAGTTGTATTTTTCCAGAATGCACACAAAAATTTCCTCATAGTTCTACTCAGGGAATATCTGAATTTAATTTAAATGATAAATTTCAAAAGCAGTTTACAATAATATCTAGTTGTTTATTAATTCTGGTAGCAAATACATATTTAGATTTACAATTAATTATTACTAACGTTGCCGCCTTCACTGTCTGTGTAGTGATTAAGGCAACAGAAAATAGAAAGCTGCGCACATATCATATTTGCACATTTAATGGGTCCAAAGACATATATCGCACAACATATCGAATTATTCGCATAAAGCACCAAATGCAAGCAGACTTACTGCCTGCAGGTGTTATAATTGATAGACATGTTTAGCAATAGTGTGACCATGTTAACAAAATATTAATTGGCAATTTAAGCATTGTAAGAAACACAAATAAAAATTTAATTGATTTTATTAAAACTTTTGAAAACTTGGCGCGTATTACGAATTTTGAACCAAGCCAATGGGCTTTTTTTTCGATCACGAATATACGTGAGAAATTACTCAATGAAAAGGAAACTTGTAAAATAATAAAGACCGAATACAAAAACAACAACACAATAACAAAACTAAAACTTCTCTTAAAGGTACACGCTACAAATTCCCTCCCACAAACCTACTGAATGAATTTGTGCTGTCAACATACTAAGACAAATCTTTTCATCAGAAGACAATATTAATAAAGCATTAGCAAAATATTTAAACACAATACTGGGGACAGTGAAGTTTAATGATGAGGATATAATTTTTTTTTTCAATTAAAACGTTTTCATCCAGGAATAAAATTTACTGCGGAAATAGAGGTTAACAAAGGAATGGCAAGACTTCACGGAGTATATAGACAAACTTTGTGTGATTGGCATGCAAAAGAAATGTGGCCGGAAGACGTTTAAAAGGAGACAAAAGTTTTATTTAAAGAGTACATAATATTCATAGCAAATAATTCGTCCTCAGAAGAAAAACCGTTTTCTTTTCCATGAACAATAAAATTAAAGGGAGCGAAACTTTACTTGTATACCAAAATTAATTCACATACAACATGATTATACACACACAAACATACAAGGGAAAATCACATACACAAATACTTACGTCAATGGCATCAGATGAGTTTTAATCCAGAACTCTCTGACTTTCTTAATATACTTTAGCAATTACGTCACTTTCAAGCACTCGTGCAAATGCCTTCCAGGCTGAAGCTTCTCTGGTAATACACCTGGGGTCACATTAACAAGCTGTGTGTTACACTCAGAAAAAAATGAAACTAACATGTATGAAAATGCACATCTCTATATGGTCAAAAGACAATGCTGATAAAAATATAACTTAAATTGGAATTTGATTATATTTTTCAATACACCAGTAAAATATTTTTAATAATCATGAGTCAAAATTTTCCAAAAATTTAGTTGTGGCAATTTCCGAAAATGTTGCTCTACTTTTTTTTAATTTACTACTATTTTCGGATTAAGCAAACTCTTTATTTAACAAAACGATGTTTGTTATGATTTATGCATATTCACATTCAATAGTTGGCAAACAGGCTACAAGTCATTAATATGTGAATTACTGCTTGTTGTGTTTGTTGTTGTTATTTTTGTGGACAGTCCAGAGCTCACAAACACTAGAATGGTCTTTATTGTGTGTTTGTTCCTATCGAATTCTGTAACTCCTAGTGTTAATTGTGGTTGGTAGTTTCGTCGTAATTATTCCGTAGCTGTTAAACATTATTAATGTGGCGTTGCCAGCTGTTAGTTATTTTGCATAGTTTGTTGTTGGCGTTGCTAAAGTTTAAATTACTTGCTCGCCGCCGAATACTTAAGGAAACACTGGCTGTGAAGAAGGGTGGGCCAGTATTGGGCATCATGGGATTTGCAGGCAGTATTGAAAACAACATCGTTGAGACAGTGTTGAGGTATTCAAATCGCCAACAAAAAGTGTTGAATATCAAGTGATTGAAGCCCACGTAAAGTGTTGAATATCAAGTGATTGAAGCCCACGTAACACTTGAGATAAAATATTAAAATATAAAGAAAGAAAAGGAAGCATTTGTGAGTTATATTATTGTAGTTACCGAATGCATCAACGTTTGTTGAAACGTTTGTGCTCTTGTCTTTTAAACGAGTTTACATTTTATAGAAGATATTATTTTTAAAGATATCAATCTATTAATAGCTAATCTATTGGGTGTACAGTGCCCTACTTTGTATTGGCCTTCGTATGAAAGAAATGTAAAGTTATGAAGGCAACAGGAAAAATACATATTTGCAAATGGGTTTTTCTTTATCATCAAAGTTTGGCTGATTATAATGCGGTTTTTATATGAAACTATTGAATATGAAAACTGATTTTTATATTTTATAATATTTGCAGGTTACCAGCTTTACCACCGCTAATAAGAAAGGCACTATACCAATGCCGTCTTCGAGTGCGAGTGCACTGCAGAAAAACAAACAACACCAAATAGCCACTATAGAAACTCCACCGAACAGTGCCGGAGCACAACCGATGCAAATACCAACAGTAACCTGCGACTTAGCGTCAGATATTTCCACTTCGGAAGCAGCGGACATAGAACCACAACACTTACCTTATCCCAATAGTAGTAGTAGTAATATCAGTAATGTGGGTATTTTGCCCGCCAATAACATAGAGGTAACAAGTAATTTAAGCTCGTCAGTAAACTGCAAGGAAACTCTAAATGTATGCACAATAACAAAGGGCCATGGGGCCTTAAATGTACCCGTTCCACCATCAATGGCTGCCAACAATAATAGCACAACGACAACGACGGCAATTGCTTTAAATAAGAGTAATGGCAATTCAACAACGACAACACCGACCGCAACCACGACATTACTGACAGCAACAACATTGACTGCCGCGAGTGGTAACGAACTGAAAGTGTCTCCTTTGGCGGGACGATGTAGAGCATTGTCGGTAGGTGTTGATTCTGATATGGTAAGTGAATTTGATCCATCAAGTTCTGATTCGGGAGTCGTAAGTCGCTGTGCGGTCGTGAAACCCTTAAAATTTCGTCTATGTCAACCAATATTTGGGCGGAAGTTTAATAATCGCAGGCAGGACGAAGCGAAAGCGCTAGCAGTTAAGGATTTGCCAAAGCAAGAGATAATCAAAGCAGAACTTGAACCTGCCATACCGAAAGTACAAAAGCCACGTGATCCCGAAAAAGAAAAACGTCGTATAGCCAGAAAAAAAGAAAAAAGGGCCACTCTCATATTGGGCCTTATAATGGGGTCCTTTATTGCCTGCTGGCTGCCTTTCTTCTTCCTCTACATTCTGATGCCGGCGTGCTCTACTCATTGCCACATACCAGATTCGGCATTTGCAATTGCCTTTTGGCTCGGCTACATGAATTCGGCTCTCAATCCGGCCATCTATACTATTTTCAATAAGGACTTTCGTCGAGCATTTCGCCGTATACTTTTCAAGTGATGTTTGGCCTATGTGTGCTGCTATCGGTGCGTTCATGCCAGTATCGAAAAGGCAACTGAACGTGCCATGGGCAGTGCACCCATGGGTTACAATATGTACCATTACCGACGTTAGATTTGGTTATTGGTTGCTTAGATTTTTCGAAATTCAATGTTGCGAAATTTAAGTTAAAACTACGCGAAAAAAGGTTTCGTCATCAATAATATTAATATTAATAATTAAGTGCACCATCAAAAATTTTAATACTCGTATTTATTGCAATTTGCATGTACTTCAATCCTGGCCTTCCTCCATATCCTTTTATATGAAATTTACTTTCCAAATTGATTTATTTGTATTTGTATATTTTGTAAACCCGAAATTGAGCTCACTTTTAAAGCATTAAAAGGCTGTGAAATGTATATTTTAACTCAACTGTACCTCTCAATTTAGATTATTTTATCAAAAAGTTACCTTTTCAGTTTTTAAAATATTACCTTTTTCTCCGTAAAAAAAAAAATCATAGAAGGAAGTACGAATAATTTAAACATTTTCTCAAAAGTCACCAGTTTTAGAGAATTCTAAAATTTTGTGAGCTCACTATTTGATGCTCAATTAATATTTAATTTCTAAAAGGTATCGTTTTTGAGACGAAAACTCAAGTTAATTCTTCTCAGGCGGATTCGAAGCGCATAAGGTCATGACTACACTAAATGTTTTCATTTATTTTTTTTTTAAATAAATGTGTCGCTCAAAAAACAAAAGTGAAAAGCAACATGATCATCTCCGCTCAGCTGTTTTTGCTAATCAGCTGTTTGAACAGATTCGCCTTCTTACTATCGATCAAAAATTATTTGTACTATTTCTAATACATTAGTACAACAGTTCAGTGTATGAAATTGCCCCCAGCTAACAATTAAAAAGTTACCAGTCCCAGTGAAAGGCTGCTCACAGGCTAGCGAAATTATACTCCAACCAATTGGTAGCCAATTTTCATGTTAATAAAACATGCATCACAGCATTGCATTATGTAAATTTGTTTCATCCGGAATTTTTAATGAAATTCGAGCAGTAAAATTATACTGATCACAATTTACAATTATTTTTGACATCATTATAAACATATATTGTCCAAAATATTATAAGAACGGAAACACTATTTATTGAAATGATGGCATTTTTCCAACATGGTTTAAGCACATCAAAAATCCGGTGAGAATCAAGTGTTTTTTGTAAACAAAATATGCGAGATAATTATAAGAAAATTCGTGGTAGAGAAACCTTTTTAATTTATTTCTTCGATAAAATGAACTGAATGCTTTATGGAAGCCATCGATATCGATAATTACTCGTAGATGGCAAACTGTGTTGACAGTAACATTTGGAGTCACCAAGTGACAAGAAAGGAGCTCCCCAAGTGCAGAAATTTGCCTTTAAAAAAATAAATCGCTGCAAACACTTCAATATAATAGAACTTGTGGGTAAACCAGTCGTAAAGTTATTACCAATTTTCCGAAAAGAAATATGGGTTTTGAACAAAATTTTATAAGCGTCATGGTAAAAAATTATATAAAAATATTTATTATTTTGATAAGAAACTCAGCTTAATTGCATGCAGCAAAAATACATGACTGCAGCCGTGCCAAAAAACTGAATAAATGCATCTCAGTGTTGAATAGATACTGAAGATCCTACTAAACCGGAGGTGACTAATTCGTTTCCTGCCCAAATCCGATGTGTTTTCTTGCACACCAAACAGTGGTCTATTAGCTGCAGAAGTGCGTATTTTCTTATCACACACTGTAAATTCTTATTATTTGGAATGCCAGTGTCCAATTTTTTAAACTTGTTCAAAACATGCCTATCAAACATATCGGAAAAGAATCTGAATAATTAAATTTAATTCGAAATTTGATGTACAGTGCATGAATTGCCCTTAGTTACAGAATTACAAATTACAGTAAGTAGGAATCGGTGCAGTGCAACTGTGAGTAACATTAACTGGTGTGCGATATGGTATTTCGATATTAATTTTGATCATTTTGAGTTGTGACCACATTCATTTGCATCTGAGTGTAGTAAATTGCTTTTGTTTTTTTTTTAATTTGCGTTTAACGTATTTCGTCAAGCATTAATTTTCTACCTTTACTATAATAAATATCTAAACATTTAATTTTGTTTACGACTGTATAAACATGCACGCATGCTTGCTTATATCAGACGTATACTATATAATTTGACTGCAATTGCTTTCAATAGGATTATTAATAGCCGTAGTCTGTTACTTATTGATTTACAAGCTGTCTGCATTCATTATTCAGTTTATTGTTACTTGTTTACATTTAGTAACTTTATTAACGTATAATTAATTTGAAAAACTTAAATTTCCACATTTGGCCACGGGCGGACATTTTTGTTTTCCTGCCCCTTTCTGCCACGTAAACAAATATATACGCCTACTAATTACTGATTTAACTCAGTCGCGTTGTATTTTTATGACTTTAATATTTCAGTTCCAGTTATAGCTTTTCACTTTGAAACTTCCATTCTGATAGTTTTCTACTTCTGCTAATTGTGCGAAATAATTTTATTAAAAACATTTTCAAAAGTTTACATTAAAAATATTTAAGTTTAAAACAGCAAAGTAGTTCGCATAATGTATGTATTTATGTATGCATATAAATTTTCTACAAAATTTCCCTTTTTCCACCTTTGAATAATATTATTAACTTTTTACATCCCTTCATTAACATAAATTTTTAATTGCTTGTGTGTTAATTCCTCTTTTTGTTTCTACAACTAATATTTGCAAAATGTTATACGACAAACCCAATCGCGGTTAACAATGCATACATACCTGCACGCACCCTTGCACATGTATGTGTGTATGTGCCACTATGATGTATGTGTATTATAATTTTTCCAACATCCGTATACGCGAATCATTCATGAATAATTAAAATGTGTTTGAAATCGATTACTTGCCCTCCTCTATGCGAATGTATGTCTGCATCCTTATGTATGTATACACACATACACTCATAAATTAAATTATTTTTGCTGAACATCTTTCATCAAACATATTTAAAGGCACTTTAATTTAATTAGAGACTTCTGTGTAAAATCTACGCTTCCACCAACGGAAATGCTGAGACTCCTGAAAATGAGGCAGCACCTTGTCATTCAATATGGCAGAGTCCTTAAAGAAATATTTAGATTTATAATTTCATGAAGTTCCTCTTCTGAGTTTGTTTGAAATATTAAATAAATATCCTTTCTTATGTAAGTATATCTATACTTACATAACATTATCAATGATTTGAAAATGATTAGTGTTAGACACCTTGTCGACAAGGATACCGTCATTAGAGTATCCTTTCTGTACTATTTAGTGCAGCATAGGCTTAACTCCGTATTCCGTTAGAAAGGCTGTTCTTATAAAAGCCTCACTCTAAAGTGTTTCGGATTGCAAATTCGTTTTATTCTTCCTTTTACAAAAACTTTTAATCGAATTTCGTAATCATGACTACTTTGTTCACCTTCCATGTCGTTAGATAAATATTTTAAACAAAGAAACTTTTTAATTTTATTTGTCACAGCTGCTTCTACAGAGTTCCAAAGTCGATATGAAAATGGAGATTTTGATATACTTAAACAGTATATTTAATGCGAAATTTTAATGGAAATGAAAAAGGACTTTAAAATATTGTTGAAGGTGTCGATTTTCCATTCACATATTAATTGCGCATTTTTGCATTGCAAAGAAAAAAACTGCAGAATAAATAATAAATAAAAAAAATTAAAATTATAGTACCAAACATGGGTAGCACGTAGTATATGAACTTACATTCGATCCAAGTCCAAAGATTAGACAATTGCAAAAAGAAACATTTATAGAGATGTATATTCCTCCCCACCTCCAATTATTGCAATGATGCAAGCATTTAAGCTTCCATAAGCTAATGATACATATTAATCTGAAGGCCTGTAGGACATTTAATAATTTTTCGTTCTTGCAACTGTTCCATAAATAAAAAGTGGCATCTTTTAATGTACAACCAAAGTACAGAAGTTAAGGGTTACATCCTAATGCAATGCTGTGTAACATCGTCACTGTAATGCTTGAAATGTTGCTACGCCTATTGCCAAAGTACCGTCGAGAATGTATTTAAATTTGTTACAAATAAAACAAAAATGCGTATTTATTCACAACACACATAAAAATGCAACAAGTTAAGAAAATGTGGCAACTTCACGTTGCAGGTTGGTAGCAGATTATTAATTGTTATATTCTAAAGTGTATGTTTGGATGTGTGTACATACACATAAGCTTTCCAATTGCTCTCGAACACGTCGGATCTGCAGTGGTAGTGCATTTCCTTTTCCTTTTTCTTCATAAATAACAGTTTTTATTTACCACTCGGCGTTAAAAAGAATTTTTTAAATTGCTAATTATATACATGTGAGAGTTGACGTCGGATATTTTTATTCATTCGAAGTATTTGCGGATGTGAAAACAATATAAAACAATATAATCAGCTCAGTATGGGCTACGCGTTCCACCTTCTCTGATTATTTTGTGCTCCTGTCTTAAGGACAGAAAGGATATCTTTTTAAAAAAAAAATCTCTGCACTTTTTACTATTTTTCCTTGAAAACTAGATGTTCGAGCTTTTAGTGGTCAAGAGAAAATAATACAACTCTGACCATCGCCATTAACTTTTGAATTTGACGCATGTCTTTATATACAAGCAGATTGTTAATTAATTTAGCTGTAATTCGACAAGGATGCAGTCTAAAAAGAAAACATTTTTCGTGCATTAGTATTATTAGAATTTTCAAGTAACCTCTAAATACATTCATTGTATTAATGAAAAATGTTTTTTATTTATATGGTTTTCATACTTGTGATTTTATATTGAAATATTGAAGTTTCCACCTTTTCTGAGAACTTACGCGATCTCACTGAAGCCTTTGGAACACTTTCTAGGACAATCGTATTTCTATAATTGTACTTCGCAAAAATCTTAAAAAGAATCCTTAGAGTTGGAATATTTTTCAATATTATTGTGCAGCAGTAATTTTTCTAAAAATTGAAATTGGGAGAAGTTTGAGCGATTTATCATTTACCAAATACCACATTTAAATAATTAATTGCAAGCATCCTAGTTAAGCTATAAATGAATAAATGTCTATTAGATGCATTTAAAAATCTTAATTTGTAGATTTTCCATAAAAGAGAACAAGTTGGATTAAGTTTTTCTTAACAAAGATATTCTATATTACATGATAATAGTGTCCTTGTATATCCTGCGAAAGAGATGATTTTGAAGTGGTATATTAGGGATCTTGTCGCATCGTGTTTGTTCTTAGATTCCCAAATATTCGTCAAGCTTTTGATATTCTTATTCGTATTGGTTAAAACCAATCCCATAATTTTCGGAATATTTACGTCATAAAAAATTAGTTTCTAATTTTTTTTAATCCTAAAAACAATAATGCACAAAAGGCAACGTAAAAATAAGAAGAACTTCACTTGCATAAGAATAAGCAAGAGGTAATTCCCCAACGTAAAACACTCATTGCTCATATACGTATATTCGTATTCGCATTCACCTAACTGTTACAGCAGCTGATTATTTGTATTGGTTTGCCGCATTTCAGAGCTCATGGCCATGTTTGCAAGTCAAACCAATCATTAGTCGACAGAACTAAATTAAAAAACATATGGTTTTATTTTTCAAATAATTGAACTTTTTAACAAAATTTAGATGTTATATGATTTTTATTTATTACTGAGCACTATATAAACTTTACTGGGATCAGAATTAAGAAACTTTATATCCATCTGCAGTACATATTGCATCCCTAATGCGATGCCAATCAAAGCGTTCCAACAGTATTACGAAAGCCATCAATTTTTTTACTTAGAAAAACTTAAGTTTTTTTTAACGGACTCACAATTCGTCCGTAATCATTCGAATATAATACCGAGCTTTAATCAAAATCGGCTATCATTATATTTTACCTAAAAAACGTTATCATTGAAATTAGCCGGAAGCTCATGGAACTGCGCAGTTACCCGTAGTTGAGTAGTTATGGCAAGTGCAACTGAGTGGCATCACCGATATGCACCTTCATATTGCAATAGCAAATATATAAATGAGCATTCAAGTGCATAGTGTTGTCCTCTTCCTACTCCATCGTACTCTACGTATAATGCGAGAAAGTACTGCAACCCACGCTACCAGATGAACCCTTCAGATAAATCCTACAACTGGTGTCGACTTTGTATTTATTAAAAATAAATTACATATATGTATACATTTATGTATATAAAATTTACATACACAGCAACAAACACCAGCACAAACACCTAGAATAGTACGAATATTTAACATACACGTTAGTTACATGTCATTGAATGTACTTGTATTTGTCTACAACGCAGTCTTACTTGTATGACACGAGCTACACTACTGTAGCTAATTTTAGGAACATGTAAGGCTAGATATTTTTATGCAATATATTTAATACAATTTCGCCCTTTTCCAATCATTTTTTTTACTTCTTTTTACTTTACAGTGTAAAATTATTTCAAATCATATTTTCATAGAGTAAAAGACTAGTCATACAGAATACTTCATACATATACTTTGTAGCCTCTCAACTAACAACTAATGGCATTTTCTTTTCTACATTAAAAATGTTGCCCTGTGAAAAAGTGCCTTTTTAAAATGTTTTACCCGCCCTGTGAAAATGCAATTTTTTATATAACGAGAAAAGAACACAAATTAGAAAAAACAGCTGATAACAATAAACAAAAATGTTCGGTTGCCAGATTGCCAATTCATCTGCTTCAGAAAACAAAAAATTTTTTTTTTTATATCTCATATAATTTCGAATCCGTATTGCTGTCTTTTGTTTGTTTTATACGATACAAAATATACAAATAATTAATAAAATCCAATTTTCTGACTCTTTCAACTCAAAAGACTTTTTTTGAACATTGTCTGGTAACGCTGTGTAAGAATAAAAGCCATCTGTTTTACAGGGCAATTTCTGCCCTGTTGATTTGTTCAGGGCAAGAAGCGCAAAGCCTTTCGCCTTGCGAAAGGAGAACATTTTGACAAAAGAACACGCAACATTTTCAGAGATCCACAGTTTTTTTTAGAAAAGAACACAAAATTGCCCTCCCTGCGGGTAGTGTTGCCTTTTTTTGTACAAAAGAAAACGCCATAAGTAAACCTATGTATATCACAATCATTCTGGTTACGCTCAATACGTATACGTTAGCCGCAAGTACAAATGTTGGCCAGCTTTACCTTTGACAAGTAGGTTCTCGTTAACAAAGCGTTGATTGCGACCAACCTTTCCGTCGCGACCTTTATGCCACTTGAGAGAGTACAAAGTCTATATAGAATCCTAGCTCTTAAGAATGGTAGCGAAGCCCTGTGGCAGAAAAGAATACCACGTAAATAAGAATCCAATTTAATACAACCACGTTGATATACTATCTCAGTGAGAATTATCCCACACAGCCGCAATAGATTTCAGTTCTATAATTTTCTAATATAATCTTCAGTGAAGAATTTTTTATTTCCTTTTTAACTTTGATCGGCAGTATTATGTTCGCAATAGTATAACTGCACTTAATTTTATTTCCTTCCACTTTGTATAAAGTATTAAATTCCTCTTCATCATGTGTCTGCACTTGACAGCAGCTTAAGGATTCTTTATTTGCACATTTGTTAAACGAAAAAATAATAAATATTGTTGTATGGTGCCACTAATGTACACAAGCAATAAAACTAATATACTACACAAATCCACACCCACACACCCACACACCCACACACCCATGCGAGTACTTACGAGTATGCATACGTGAATGATGTGTATTAAGAATGTACACGCAATTACACCTTTATATATGCATTTCTATATGAGCAGGTTTTAAAGGATTTGCAGTATGAAGCGCAACTGGTTAGACACTAAGCTAATAAATATTTATAATTGGAAGTTTAATACAAGATGGAAGCTTGATAGCCACCACCTTTAGTCCTTATTTTGTGCTTTCTTTTAAAAGCGCTAAAATGCAACACCGACTATAATCAAATGAAATTAGATTTTAAGCCAAATTAAGTGGAGGGAAGATGCCTACCAATGGACATTTCGGATACATGCACATGTTCCTGAATTGAAAAACAAATAATACCGCTTGCCGAAGTGTATTACGCAACTGTAACATTTTTCAAGTCTAGATCGCAACAGCTGATCTGTACATCCCTCGCTGTTAGAGGCACTAGATATATAGATATTTGATATCGTTGTTTCTTGTATGAGGCACCATGTCGTGCACATGCTGCACATAAAAGAAAATAAAAGCACAGCGCCAGCTCATGCTATAAGATAATGTCGAACTTTGCAGTTTCATATTATTGATATTGTGATTAAAAGCATCCACTTTCAATTGGCTGACTCTAAATGTGGTGATACTTGAGGTCTCTCTTTTTGGAGTCCACTTAGAGGCAGCGATTACATCGAAAACCCTTTAGGAGAAGGACCTTATCGGGTATTGTCTGTTTTGGATCCTTTACTTTTAAAGCGTATCCCACATCCTCTTAAACAGCATGAGATTAATTAGAGTTGAAGATCCACAAAAGATCCTCAGCTCTGGCGGTGATTTCGCATAAGCACCAGCCAAAGCAATATATACAGACTAGCTCAGCCACACAATACAACCTATTAAAATACTCGATTGCAATTGTCGACTGCAATTGTCTTATCACGTAGTGAGCCACTGTAATATTTTATTAGAGAAGTTTTATTTGCGGCAACATGAAAATAATCATTAAATACTATAAAGTAAGAATGAAAGGAAATTGAGATACCATAACAATTTTCAATTTTCATATAAGTAATATTAGGCCAAAGTCGTTATGGGTGTGTCATTCAAAACTATACGAAGGCAATAAATGTGGACTGAAACATTCCGTAAAAGCTTTGGTTGTAACCACAACAAAATATTTCATTATGATATTATTTAATGCCTGATTAACCAAAATAAATTGTTTGCATGCTGGAATGAATATGGAAAAAAATCATTTTTGGTTTCAATAAAATCAGAGTGGGCGGATGGTAATACAAATAATTATGCATACTTGAATTAACAAAACTCCTTCCAAAGACCACACACACACACACACAGAAAATATAAAGAAAAGTAATGATTGAGAAAAATGGTTAGAATGTTGGGGTGTAACCAATCCCATATTATTAAATTAACAAATTTTTGGCAAATATGGTTTGAGCTGGAAACAAAAAGGAACTTTAAAGCATTAAATATAGACGCAGTCACTGCAGGACATCAGTTGGATTTAAAAAGTTTTTAGTTTGATTATCAACTAGCAGTTAACAAGTTCGATGTCAAAGTGCCCCCCAAAAAAGATATTATAAGAACCCAGAAGGAATGATCTTTCACACAATCTCCAAACTCTACCACTACATATGTTTTGGTCTGTCATTATAACAAAGAATTATTGCCATGAGAATATCCTTTAAAATAATTCATATTCAGAGTCAAGTTAGTGCCATGTATAACAATAAAGAAAACGATTGTAATGCATTTCTGGCATTCAAAAAAAAATCTATTAAAAATTTAAATAACGAACTATTAGAAAAGTGGATAACTTGCAAAATTAAAATTTTCAAAAAGTTTATCTTTTTAATTTATCACTTTCAAGTTACTATACTTTTTTGGCTTGAATGGGTTGAAGTCGTGCGCCATTCGCAAGAATGTTTTTTTTATCCATGTACTTCACTTAACTTGAAAACAGTAAAAGGTAAAACAGAATGAGTTTAAATAAAAAAGTTTCCTTAAAATGATTTATGGAAAGCCGTCAGTTATACATATATCTCACTTTGATGTAAAAGAAATTACTTAAAGGAATTAAAAACCATACGGTTCATATCATATCAAAGCAGGTCATAATAATACACAAAATGATATCTTTTACCGCGGGGAATGTTTTAAGAACTTCAGGTAATATTTCCTTATAAATAAAATAGTATCTTATCAGCTTATGAAATACTCATTATAGAATTATTATGTTATATTTTCTCGTTTTAAAGGACATTCCCATGACAATGATATTATTAATTATTTATGAGAATTGAAAACAGTTTATTTCAAAGTTGCCATAAAAAGTCAAAAATTTGTAGTCAACAAAAAATTTATTCACATTTTTTTTTATTGGCTAATACAAGCAATGCTTTCTTAGATCAACCAAAGATTTAGGTAACTTCCAATTAAAACTAAATGGGAAGTTTAAATAAAATCAATGCCGTGACAAGAACACAACAATCATTTCAATTTTCAAAGACAGATGAAAATGGAATACAAGGAAAAAAATTTTTACCACAACAACCACTTTAAATTTGTGAAGATGTTCCCCCTAACTTATTTGTTTAGCTGATCTTTTATTAAAATTTATTATTGAGGGGCGGCATCACATGGCCCATATGTGCATTTCACAGCACTAATGCAGATCATCAGTAAATCTTTAGTTGAATGTTTTCTTAGACAAACTGTTAATTTAAGAAACTTCCAATTAAAACTAAACGAGAAGTTTAAATAGTAACAATCTCCTAACAAAAATACACTTACGTTTAATAAAAATATTTAATCGGTCTATTGCAAAAGATATTTCTAAGTTTGGGTCATATTAGATCTTTAATGATTTTCATTATAAGACCATCACACCAAATTAATTTGCTTCTCCCTAATTTTGGTTCAAAATTTTTCCAATTACGAAATTTTTTTTGCGACCCAGCGCTCTCTTCAATCACTCTGATCGAAAAACAGGGTAAAACTTTTTAATCAAAAAATTTGTTTGCGTCCTTATAAATAAAATGGTTTGGTAATCGCACAGATTGCCTTCTATTGCCTTCTATTGTGCAGCCGTAAAAATTGGTATCATCCACGTCAAAAAAAAAATGATATCACACCGAATATAATGTTCTGTACGATGCCTTAAACACTACGTAATTGCACTTCTTTGCCCTGATAGTGTGATACATGTATTTAATGCAGGCAATTATGACTGTTGTGTTGTGCTACTTAGTGCAAGTCATACAGACTGCTAGTATCACACTACAGCCCGCAAAAAAATAAAAAACAAAATTATGATTTCAGTGAAGAAATTGTAAGAAAAATAGACGTACAGAAAACTTTATAAATTCAAATATTGCATAATTTTCAGTTAAAATTTTTCTCAATCATAAAAAACAATCATTTAATAATTAAGATAATTATTTATGTTTATGGCGAAACGGTTAAAACGGTTAAAACCGTTCATGGCAGTCACAAATGCATTTAATGCTGTCACAGATTCAATATTGAAATCCATAGTTGTTGATCACTTTTTTACATTACTGTACAATCGTAAAGATTGATTGATTGGAAATAACCAAATCAATTTAGAAATAATCAAATTTAGAAACTTGAAGTGAAACAGGCACTCTAAACACCTTCTTAATAAAGCAGGTTCGATTTCTCCTCAGACCGAGTGTTTTATATCGAAAATTCAAAGTCTTGGCTTTGTCTAAAAAAATGATATGTATATAAAATTGTATATATATTTATATACATAGACCTTACAGTGATTTGGGACTAAAAAAAAAACAAAAAAAACAAAAAAAAACATAGTAGTAGTTGAACACGATGAATATACTTGTACATTATGACGTAAATATTCCGAAAATTTTGGGATTGGTTTTAACCAATACGAATAAGAATATCAAAATCTTGACGAATATTTGGGAATCTAAGAACAAACACGATGCGACAAGATCCCTAATATACCACTTCAAAATCATCTCTTTCGCAGGATATACAAGGACACTATTATCATGTAATATAGAATATCTTTGTTAAGAAAAACTTAATCCAACTTGTTCTCTTTTATGGAAAACCTATAAATTAAGATTTTTAAATGCATCTGATAGACATTTATTCATTTATAGCTTAACTAGGATGCTTGCAATTAATTATTTAAATGTGGTATTTGGTAAATGATAAATCGCTCAAACTTCTCCCAATTTCAATTTTTAGAAAAATTACTGCTGCACAATAATATTGAAAAATATTCCAGCTCTAAGGATTCTTTTTAAGATTTTTGCGAAGTACAATTATAGAAATACGATTGTCCTAGAAAGTGTTCCAAAGGCTTCAGTGAGAACGCGTAAGTTCTCAGAAAAGGTGGAAACTTCAATATTTCAATATAAAATCACAAGTATGAAAACCATATAAATAAAAAACATTTTTCATTAATACAATGAATGTATTTAGAGGTTACTTGAAAATTCTAATAATACTAATGCACGAAAAATGTTTTCTTTTTAGACTGCATCCTTGTCGAATTACAGCTAAATTAATTAACAATCTGCTTGTATATAAAGACATGCGTCAAATTCAAAAGTTAATGGCGATGGTCAGAGTTGTATTATTTTCTCTTGACCACTAAAAGCTCGAACATCTAGTTTTCAAGGAAAAATAGTAAGAAGTGCAGAGATTTTTTTTTAAAAAGATATCCTTTCTGTCCTTGAGACAGGAGCACAAAATAATCAGAGAAGGTGGAACGCGTAGCCCATGCAGAGCTGATTATATTGTTTTATATTGTTTTCACATCCGCAAATACTTCGAATGAATAGAAATATCCGACGTCAACTCTCACATGTATATAATTAGCAATTGGAAAAATTCTTTTTAACGCCGAGCGATAAATAAAAACTGTTATTTATGAAAAACCAAAAAAAAACACAGTAGTAGTTAAACACGATGAATATACTTGTAGATATCTATACATATTTATATATATATTTACAGTGCCCCTGAATCTTTTTATATGATCTGACTTATACTCTGAGAAAAACTGATTTTATTTCATAACAAGAGATTTCTTTAATTATTTTATAAAAACAATCCCGAACACATTTTACTAAATTTCGAATTATTCGGATTTTATTTCAGCTCACAAATAACTTTTATAGTCCAGGAAACTTTAATCTTCCTAACTAGTGGATATACTCTTTTTAAATAAGAATCTTTTTGTAAGAAGGATCTATAATCTATAATAAGAATTTTTTATTTATTTATTTTTTTTTCTATTTAATTATTTGAAATTTTTAAACGTCTGTAACTCTCCGAATTATAAAAATTATGGGTTTTTCCAAAGTTTCGGGATACAATGGGCCGCGACTACTCCTGTAGTGGCAGCAACAAAAATATGCCACACGTTTTTCTTCCGACGCATGGAAGAAAAAAAATTAATCCTTTTGGACAGGATCAAACTTTTTCAGAACTACCGTAATACTGTAAGGAGATACTTTTATTGCCAAAAGTAACAAATAAAAGTGATATATAATGATAAGCATTACAATGAAGCAAAAACAATGCAACCAATATTTTCGAAACCAAGAGCTACGGACGCCAGAGCTATTTAGACTCTATGCATGCATTTATGTACGTCTGTATTGTGCATATATGTATGCCGTATGCATGTGTTTACTTAAAATACTAGTTTAAAATTAAATAAAAGCTCGATTTATAAGAGTATGGCATTAATTGCTTGCAATATAGTACAAGCACAATTTGATAAGGGTTTTTTTGTGTATGCACAATTGCTCGCATCACTCTAGATTATAGAGGGGAAAAAATAAATGTTTTATATCACTCTGCTAAAAGTTCGCTCTCCAAATGCGTACGTGTAAAATAAGGATCGGGATTTGATGTGATAAAATGAGGATAAAACTCCAATTTATTAAAATGATTAAATAAATTTGGATTAAAGAAATTTAGGTCGTTTTCTATAAATCCTTTTCCCTTCCAGTAACCAAAAATGCTAACCCACTAATTTTTTTTTCCTTTTTTGCTAGTAATCCTTCAAAATATCATATTTTTGCCAATCCATTTGAGTAAAAAGAATATAATCCGTTCACAACATATTTTATGCTTCGAGGAAACAGCATTTGGAAAGAACAGAACAGAAAGTAAAACGCCCTTCTCCTTCATCACTGTTCTTTTGAGAGAAGTCGAGTTACACATTTTTTGAAAAGGCTCATCTGCCCTCACTGCGATTTTTATAGGCAGCAATTAGGGGATCTCGAGTAATACATGGTTTTTATATAAATTTACATAATTTTGCGAAAAATTAGTTTCATGTCATCACTTTAACAAAAACTTCTATTTACTTCGAATTATTTATATGAGCCTGCTTCATGGTCTATTTTCGGGAATTATAAAAATCTAATTTCTATTTCATGTTTGTAGCAAACAAGCTCTCAAATGTATATTTCGTAGAATATACAAATATTTTCTAATTAAATGTAGATTGAAATTTGCTGCAAGTATGTGATTTGCATCCATTTTATATGTACATATGTGTGCGCGTATGTGTGTGTATGAGTGCAGGAAAACATATGAAAGCTTCGTTATCTCTGCGGTTTTCTAACCCCGCATTCACCCGCTTCATTTATATTTTAATTAACAAAGGTAAACAGATGACCAACATCCTAATTTGTGCAAAATCAACAACCAGCACAAATTATTTAAAACTAAAAAGTCCTTTTACGTGTCAAAAATGCAAATTCGGCTTTTTTGGCATTGCAAAAACTGTTATCTCTGATACCTGCTTAAACGTGCCAGACTGTAAATCATTCAGCTTTTACTTAAAATCTGCTCATTCGACTAGACAATTCCGAATTGGCATTATAAACCTCAAATCCAATTTATTATAAATGTCTGTATAAAACATGTTCTCTGGTCTTGGTAAGAAATTCCATTTCGTCACCATGGACTTTAGTGGAAGGATACCAAGCAACATTAAATACAATTTTCCAGCTTAGAATTCATAAATTAGTTGTTTAGCATACCGCGTTGAATTATGCAAAGTTACACACACATTCTCATCAAACAGGCTCACTACATACATAATTATGATAATCATTTTCAGCTTCTTTGGCATGTTATAAGGCGTGGTGCAATATATGTATATATGTGTGAATGTGCGTATGTGTGGAAGTGTTTATTATTTCTTCTATTTCTTTTAAATTATATTGAAATTTTATGAGAATTTTATTTTCCTCTTTTTATTTATTTTTGTTTTGGTTACAAAAGCAATTTTACACGCATTAAGCACATTCCGCGCTGTAGCAGACCCAAAAAAAAAAAGATGGCTTTCGTGTTGGCACTACGCAGGCTGAAGTGTTTGCAATTTTTATAATCGATAATGAACCGAAGTAGTGTTGAAAATGTTATAAAAAGTTTAAGTATTCTTAAGCAAAGTTGTATTGTGACATGCATTACGAACTGACATCTCGGGAAAATAATGTTATAAGTGGATTAAAAGGCCCAAAATTTGTTTTTATTTTTTTTATAATTATGCGGTTAATATGATTGTAATGAAAGTGAACTCTTTAGCTGCAGCACTTTTAAACTTTTCGCTTTATCGCTTCCGCTTTAATGTATTTAAGTAACCTACTACAAGTTTACAATAGCACGCAGAGGCATTTGAAGGTGTGGCATCCTATAGCCAGCTGATTTGTTATAATTAATACAACAACTACGGGGTGTTCGCCGGGAAACTTATACTTTATTTGAAAAATTATGAATCTTATATTGATAAATGTGTTATTAAATATCGACACGCTTCACAAATGCGATTTCTTTTGAGGACATTTTTCATTTTATTCCCACGTATTTCACGCCGTATTTCATTAATTTCATCGCGACTATTTCAGATATCCCTACAAAAAAAAACTTCCGCAGCAGTCAAATCAATAGACCATAGAGGTTGAATGGCCTCCATTTCTTAAAAAAAATTGTTATGGAAGAAGCTGTCCCAGTAATTCCATTCTGATCATGCTTGTAGGCAATGGGGTACAGTCTTGTTAAAAGCACATGTTAATCAAGCCCAAAGCATGCTATTGTGGCAATCACAATTGTGAAATCACATCACGTCATCGTTCCCCATTGCCAGTTAATGTTACGTCATATTCTGTTTCAAACAAGTAACGTCTAATGAGTCCTCCTGACCAAATTACACACCAGACTGCCATTTAATGCATGTAAAGGCGGCTGATGAATAATTTGAGGGTTTCATATTGCCCACAACCGACTATTTACAACCGCTTATTCACATATCAATTCATAACGATTTTTTTTATGAAAATCGGAATTGTCATGAGCGTGCTTGTTTGACGATTAAAACACGTTGGTTTACCAAACATTTTTCCATAATAAATTTGCCACGTATCTAATTCCCGGTTCCTAAAAATGAACTGTCATGACTACTGTTTACCGAAATGGCGGCAAAACCAAGTAGTATAGCATTCTAGCGGACACCCTGTATAAACCTTGAATTCATATCCGGCAAACTTACTACTTAAGCCATTATTTCCCCCGAAAAAACCACTCACGAGCAGCTAATATATAAATTTTGACGCTTTGAATCTGTCCTTCTTGAGCCGTTAAAATAAACATGCTCGCGCATAAATAGAAGACACAATAAACATACAAACTCATACATACATATGGTAATAGTGACGAGATAAACACAACTGCAACAAATGATGTATGACCAAAACTGGCACGGTATTCATAAGGAGCAGAAAATTGATTGAACAATTTCTTAACTATTCGCACTTTTTATTATTTTAATGACAATTTTGGAAAGGCAACCGGAAATGAAATCCCAAAATGTGTAAAATTGAAAGCAAAATAACAAAATCCAATGTCGCAATGCAAAAATCACTGAAAGCACGAATTATATTAAAGAAAATTAAAAAAACTTTTCTGTAAGCTTTCGTTTCGAATGTTTAAGAAATAGTAGAGTAGCACGATTATCCTTTAATAATTAAGAAAAGCATTCCTTGCAATAAAAAAAAAAAAAAAAAAAATTAATTTTAAAAATGTCACAAAAGAAAGAAAATGAAATAAAAAACTAATTTGTTACAGTCTAAAAATGGCAAAAGTTTCAATCGAATAAAAATGTTGCAATTGTGACAAAACCGGTTTAAAAGTGAGTGATTTACGCTTTCCGTTGAGAGTGAATATATATATATTATGTGTGTGTGTGTGTATGTGGGTGTTTGGTGGAAATGTACACATACAAAAACAAATACATGTACCATATTGTGGTGAGATATTTCCAATTTGAATAGAAAAAAATAAGAAAGAGTGAAGTGTCAGAAGGCAAAGTTTGTTTTCCTATCTACGACAGATTCGCTCTAATTGTGTTTCCTGGCCTTTTTTTAAAAAATAAGCTCTGCAGGATTTCTGTCGAAAAAAACCAAGTTTCCTTTTACACAAAAAAGTTTATTATTTCTTATATTTTGTATATCACTTTATCCATCTTGTATTTAAATGAAATGCGACTAGACAGAATAAAAACAAGCTGAAAGGAAAAAAATTAATTTCATTATTCAGAAATATGATCTGAGACTTCCATAAGCCTGGAAAGAACATTTCCATTTATTACAAGATTTCATTACCATGCTCGCTAAATAATTTAACACTTGATACAAAAATTCGTAACAACAGAGTGCTCACTGTACGCAACTACAAAGCCAACTAAAACTAGCAAACGTGATATATTCGACTGTGACGACTCTTATATCCCCTTCTCCAAGAATATGTTCCATGGCTCTTTGTGTACGACACAATTATACTGCATTGAAGTAGACTTTAATTTTGCATTTTTACTTGTGAATCTACATTTAAAATAATTTTTCGATTCATTTTTTTTTATTTATTTTATTTTTATTATTTGAGTAGATGCGTTTTTGAATGTTTGATTTAAAGCCAAATTTAAGTTCAATTTAAACTGCGACCAAAATGAAAAAAAAACAGCAAGGACAGGCGCAAAAAGCTCAACAATTTCCCTTCTTATATGGATCCAGAATATAGACTAAACTAAAATTGTAGAAATGATCATCCCATATCTAACATATATGTATATATGTATATATATATAAATTTCTCAAGCCTTTCTCATGGAGAAGGGGTATAAAAATTAGAAGCAACAGTCACACTCTCAAAACCAAAGTCACCGCTTTTGTTGAACAAAAAGCGAAACACAGTGGTGTACGAAATAGCGTAATCGCTTTTGCAACTTGATGAGAAAACTAAACGACCACCTAAACGATATTTTTATCGTTTACTTGCACATACTTATGCCGATATAACTTGTGAGATACACCACCAAAAATAAATACCAACAAATTAGTTTCCATTGCAAGAGTACCTTTCTCCAAAAAGTCCTCTTCACCGAAAGTCCTTTTCTCCAAAAAGAACTAAAAGAAATTCTAAACACAAAAGCAATCGACTGATGTTAACCCCCTTAAGAGAATTTATTTAAAGAAATATTCGTAAAAATAGGCCCCTTAAGAGGAGTGTATACTGAAATCAAAAAGTTGAATTGAAAGATTTATAAAATAACTAAATTAATATACAATTATAGTAAATAATATAATTAATAAATTAATCGTAATAAAACATTTTCTATTTTTTATGTCTAAATGTGTAGAACAATTTTTTGATAATTAGTAGGAATATTATAAAAATAATTAAATTCGATTATATGAAATAAAAATGGAGAAAAAAACAAGAAAAAAAACCAAAAAAAAAAAAAAACGATGACTTTTTAATAAATTAATCCAAAATTAGAAATTAAAATTTCGATAAATAAATAATTAAAGAAAATACCGAAAGTACTTTTAAAGCGGGGAAGTCTTCCACTATTATTACTGTTACATAAATTAAGAAGTATTAAAAATTGAATATTAATTTTTCCTTAATACAACATTTATTTCGAAAAGTCGTTATCTAAATGTAAAGAAGCTACAAAATTTTATAAAATATTTGTTATCGAAAAGAACTTCTGTAAATACCGAAATTCTTAAAATACATTTTTGTGTAATTATGAACGACCTTAAAAATATTCTAAATAAAATTTATATCAATAGCAAATCCCCAAGTTAAGAACGATTTCTTAAGTATAGTCAATAATGGAAAAGGAGACGTTTAAGTATTTGTTAAGTAAAACAATTCCCATATTTTAAATAAACATTAATATTTGTAAATCCATAAAACCCAAAAAACCTAATTCCAAATATGTATTTAATAATAAAAGTGCTCAGATCTTTAATTAATTTTTAATTATTGTAAATTGTATATAGACTTATAAAATAAATTAAACATGGTTTCGTAAACTACTAAATTAACGTTAATAAAAACTATAGTCTTAATTCTAATTGTAAGAAATCTCACTTGCGAGAAGGATCTCCTTGAGGAATTAATTTATAATGCCACAACGGTAAATGTACGCAATTTCACGATCATGAGGGATAAATATTTCGTACTCGTCACAGTATATATAGTTTTGGCTTTCCACAATAATAACTGGAGATCAGATTTCGGTGGTATGGTTTTTACTTAACCGATTTGACTTAATTTTTCGGATAGCACCAAAAAAAATTTTAAATAACATCTCATTTCGTGGTCTAAATAAAGAGGCGGAAACACACCCACTTTATTTTAACTAGTCTAGCTATTTTATTAAATATCAAATATGTCCCAAATTATAACCCGTATATTCCAAAAGCTCATCGCTCCCTCTGTGCGTTCTATAAACTTTTCCCTAGAATGATAAAAAAAATCACAGGTATGGGTATTAAACTATTGCATTACAAATTACTACAAGAGTACTTGTCAAAGCATCTGGTCAAGGAAACAGGCCGCTTGGATTGTACGCACCCCTAAAAATAAAACCTCTAAATATATAAAAAAAAATTATTTTTTTCAAAAATCAATTCAATCACAGATTTTTATCGGGTCGCTTCCTACTTAAGAATTCCTTTCAGAAAATTGACCCATTTTATTGTCTAATCTCAGACTTCTCAAGAAAATATTCAAGACTCGCTTGCTGTTTTATTGTTTAGTTCAAAGCAGTACGATTCGGTAATCAGTAGTAAGCAAAGTTATATAGAGCACAAGTGAAAAGGCTTTTCTTTCTGGTATGGAAGAAGGAGGATCTTGAAAATTCGCAAGCGCCTGGTAGAAAAATTTTTAAATATATTGAAATATATATACGTATATGTGGATATTTATATTATATATATCGTTATCCATATTTCATTCGCTCACAACATTTTATAATGAATTTCTTTTAAATTATGCCCGCATTGTATATCGATAAATGTTTTTTCTGAAGTGAATTATTTTCCAGAATATTTACAGTGAACTGTTACACTCCTATTACAAATCATGAATATTTCACAAAATTGTATAATAATGGCTACTTGTCTTTTATGTGGAACTAATTCTACCTTTAGGAAATATTAGCAGAAATAAATAAAATTATTTGGATGAGAAAAGTACCAAAAAGGGTCCAACATTTTTAATTGTATGCAAATTTCAAAAATATTACTAATTTTGCATTTTATAAATCCTCAATATCTTTTTAAATAGATATATATTTCTCTTGTGAAAATGGGGAAACATTTTAAGGGATCTTCCGGTGTCGCAATCAAAGTTAAATTACAAATTTGAAAAAGAGACACTTCTTCCTTAATCTCATTAAAATATAAATTTACTCAGTGCGTGGCAGTTCCAGCAATATTAAAAAGAGTGATAAACTGTTTAACCGGGGTGGCTGTCATTAATAATTCTTCTTACTGCCATGATTCACTGTCCTGCACAATTGTGCGAATTGTCAATTATAGCGTGTGTGCTGAAAAAATAAAATAGTGTGGCCTAGACATGCAGTTTTCTTGTACAAGAACTTTCAGAGTTGCATTTACTTCAAATAACAAAGAAGGAAATAATTTGCATCATATTTGTAAGATAGCGTTCGACTTCATGCGACTTTTTGGAAGAGAAGGGAATCATATCAGATATTCCGTTGAATGAATCGTACAACTCTATAGGATAACCAGTTTGTTATATTTCCTCCTGCATCCAAAGTGGCTCAGAAGAAACGTAATATTTGCTAAACTACATCATCGGAATTGATCAACCAATGAGACAATGAATAAACAATAATGTTGTAATTCTCTGCCTTGCGAAATCTAAACTTTCCTTTGAAACACCTGGTGCTTTGTGTTCGAGGTTATTATTGTCCTTTTCAAATTATTTTATAAAGCCAACGGAGCAATCAATGAAGCTGTTCATTGAATTCATTGAATTAAATCCATGATTATTATTTTTAATAAGCATACAGTATCACTTATAAATTGCATGGAAACGGAAGTGGCAACCGATATACAATTATTATATGTATTTCACTACAAACAGTGTTGAGTGTTGTAAAGGAAATCATTATAATAATTCCCAGTTTACCGCTCTTCAATACCCTTGATACATGTGTCTGTGTAAGCATGCGTGCTTTTATGTTTGTATCCCTCTTCTATCGTAAATAAGTTGAGCCAAACTGTTTCCCGTCTACTGTCTACATATAAAAGCAATTCGTTTAGGTGAAGCTCTTAATAGCAATCAGTTGGTGATGGCATTTTCAATAGTGACTTTCTTGCTCTCACGTATTGCGAGACATCCTTTATATTATTTCCTTAAGTATGTTTCCGAAATCTGATATTTTCGTTAATTTAAATTGCCAATTTGTAGAGTAAAATTTTTTTTTTGAAAATCATTTAAATCATTATGTTATAAGCCATACTTTTAGGAATATGTGAATATATATCATAAAGGGTGGAGCCAAGAAAACGTATTCTTGTACAGCTTTTAACAAAAATATTGTGACGAGATATTAAATTCTCATTTCATATATAAATAAACATTTAACAAGTATTTATTTTCCCCTCCGTAGGTGTATGAAACATGCACAGCCACCTCCACAGAGGAGGTGGCGGCTTCGATTCCTACCTAGACCCTGGCAGGTTAAGTTGGTAAAAAACAAAAAATAAAGGAGATCCTTAATTAAATTTTTAATGCAATTTCTTGAAAACCTCACATACACACTTGCATAAAATTCCACTAGTATTGAAAACTGTAAAAGTTATTTAATTAGCAACTAATTAATTACACCTAATAAGCAATTTTGTTAATTTGTAAATATAATTTTAAAATACTTATCAGAATTTTAAATCTTAAAATATTTAGCTGCATTGAAGATGGGAAGCTGATAAATACATCAGTAAAGCCTCCCTCTAAAATGAAAAGGATTTTCAAAAACAAAAATATTAAGCTCATTCTACAATTAATAGGTTGAGAAATATTTTGGTTTTTGGTACCTCCCACTCCCTCTACAAAATATATTTTATTGCTTATAATCATATCCCAAACTATTTTATAGTATTGTAAATTTGTATTTTTTTTTTTTTTATAAAAATGCAATAAATTTATAAAATTAATATTCACTAGAATATGAAATTTTTTTTTTGTTTTCGTCGATCAAATCATTCCCATTTTATTTTGCATTTAAGAATTCCAAAAGATTTCAAATTCTGAAAAAGTTGATAAAAGTTGTTTGAAAATCGTTTTAAGTAGATCATATTTTTGTTATTAGAATGAAACTGACCAATATTTTTAAATAATTTAAATGAAAAACAACGAATTAAACAATGGTGCTATCAGATATTATTAATCCTTTAACTCACACACACACTACTACACTCAAACAATAGCTGTAAAACAAAGCAAAAGCCTGTTTCACAACATGCATTCATTCATCATTTAAGAAATCGCTTCAAAAGTTTGTTTTTATTTTGTAAAAGAGAAATCCACTTCCGAAGGAAATCGGTTGGATATAATGTCTAGATGGTGATCATAAAGTTAACAAATTAAAACGATAAAGCAGAGCCCCATTTAGCGTTTTAAAGGACTTTATTCAAGAAACCATCTTTATATCTTAAATGTATAATTTTATTGCCTCACATGCAAATCAATTTAGTTGCTAAAAAAAAAATTTCCCTCAACAATAATTTAATTACGAGTAGTCGACTTTAGTTTCCTATTTTGTACATAAAATAATATTAGGATGTTGTTTGTTAAACCGATTTGTTGAGTAGGAAGCATTACACTATAATACAAAAATATATATAGAAATGTTAATCGAGTAAATCTTTTTGTAATAACTATTTAAAAAATAATAATAATAATAATATCATAGAGAAACTTATAGAAAATTCGTTTTAAATTTAATTGGAAAAACATTTTCAATAACAAAAACAAAACTTGTAAAATTTGGAAAACAAACGCCACAAAGAATTGATTTTTCGTATGTAAGTTTTCATAACTAAAATTTGGATGAGATTGCAAGCGAAATAATTAAGAAAGAAATTGTGACGAAGTAAATGTTGTTTTGGGACTTGTGCAAAGAAAAAAATTAAAATTATTTTTGCAAGTATTTTTCATAAAAACTAGTTTGCCGCAAAACTTCACAATTTATGCAGAATGAAACTTTCCTTATAATTTGTTTTGCAATAAAAAAGTCCGTGTCATGAAAAATGTTTAAAGAAAATTCGCCAATAATTTGGCTCAGTTGAAAATCGGTTTTCCGCCACTCATGTGATTATCCCTACTCATGAGAGTATCAAGCTGGAGAATGTCGGAGAGATGAAGAAAAATATAGAGTACATCAGAGTTGAATTCACTTCAAGCCTCTAACAAAAATTTTTTTTCCATCATCCATCCATAATGGTGTTATTACAATTTCGAGGCAATTTTTTAAAGCAGGATGGAATCACTTCAGATTTTCGTGTGATTTTCATTTTTTCGTGTGAATGAATCACGAGACTGGCTAGGAACGTGAATCATGATGTTACATGATAAGTGACCAGACACTACGAATTCGCCACCTAAAACTTATATAAACTTTACAAAATTAATCTTGAAGAGAAAAACATTCATTAAAAAGAAAAATTTTGTTTGCTAAAGATTTTTTCGCTTTTCCGAATGTTATTCAGAAGTTTTTTTTTTTTTTTTAATGTGAAAAAATTATTGGTTACTGCTGCACAGCAAAAACAAACATTGCAAAACCAACTAAAACCAAATTGATTCAACTATTTTTATTAATGATTTTGTTTCATAAGCGTGTCATGTTAATTCAACATTTTTCTCTTTAAAACAGCACGATATCATGTTGAATTAACATGCTGGTACCAATTGAAACAAAAGAAATAATGTTATAAAATGAAGAACTCTTTAACCATTTAGATTTAACATTTATTATTAACATAACTAATAGAATGTTAAAAACTTAACTGATGGAATGTTAACATGACCTGCAAAAATTTTCTGTTTACAGTAAAAATTAAATGTTCGGAATACAAATTTACTAAATGTTAAATCATCTTAAAAAAGAGATTACTTTTTTAACATTAACATTTCTAAATATTGATTTAACATGAAGAAATGTAAAAATTGTATTAATTGGATATTTGCAAGAATATTTACAGTAACTTAAATTAACATTTTTCCATTTTAAATTTTCAAGTGATATTTTTCTCGGCATGCTTCTAGAAATCCTTTAATGATCTCGAAGTCATAAACAGAAACTGTTTAAAAGGAAATATAAAAAAATTTTAGAGTTGAAAAATTAAAAAATTGTGTAGAGTTAACATTTGAAAATGTTAAATTCAACTTGCCACGTAACATAACGATTGTCTCTTTAATTTTTTTACATTTCATGTTGTTTATCTTTCAGTACTGCCCAGTATAAAATTTTTTTTCTTTTTTTTTTTAATTGTATTCTGAAGTGTTATATTTGTAATTCCCATTGCTTTTCAGATATAAATTTTAATTGATTTTTCAAACAATGAAGTATTCGCCCATGTCTTTCTCAATTTATCTTTTACTTTAATTATCACTTACAATACTCGAGAGCCTCTTTTACTATTTTGGAAATACACAAATCGGGAAGAACATCTACAGTTACTTATTTAACCCCTTTAAGTTTCGTGTTATTTAATTCTGCAAGAGTTCTCTTTGCTCTCGAAAGAAACAGGAGGTTCAATTTGCCGTTTTCTAAATTTATGAGAAAATTCAAAATAAAATTGTAAAAAAATTTAAAACATATTTACATTTATTTTTTGTAAATCTTTACTTAGGACACTTCAGCTGTATGTCTGGGCATGTCTGAACAGAGTATTTTGTAATTTTACTTTACAAAATATTGTTTCAAAGTATAGTCTACATTTTTACTGAAATCCAAGTCACACGTTTCTTTTCGATCATTTCTACTAATCCAAAAGCAAATTCTCCCTGATGACAACATGCCCGAACCATCAATATCTCCCACAAGGCGAAATGTCGGAGAAAACGAATTTTCTCTCTCGAAATAAAACACTCCAAATCTGCACAGAGTTCATTGCGGCGAGCTATGCATTACATCTATTTCTAAATATTTTATTCACCGGCTATAAACGAACAAATCAGTGAGAGCGCTGTCATCAGGAAGCCTAAAAACACTGAACTGTCTGATTGTTGAAGTTAAAGATTCGCACCAACTCGTGCCTTTTAATTGAAATAAAACTTCTTTTGATTTTTTTTTTCTTTTTTTTTTGATTTTTGTATTTATTTAATTATTAACACATTCAATTTTGTTCACTTATATTTACGAGGCCATAGCCAAGACTGCTTGTCCTCAGCCAACTTTGTTGGCTCGTCACCTCCGATGGTAGCTGGAATCAACATGTGCAGGTGTGCAGAAGCTTACCATACAGAATTGTTTTCCCATCGTTTGTGCAGGAAGGCAATCAAAAGCTTACATCGCAAAATTATTCTTTGGCGACAGTATTGCCATCATCGTTAACTTTGATGTCCTGATTATGAACAACTTCTTAACAATTATTTTTTAAATTTAAACTGTTTTATTAACAGATAAAAATTTACAATTTTTATTTCTTTAAAACAAAAGCGTGCCACATTCAGTCATCTCATTTTTGTTTTTCTCTTTTTCCAAACCTTTTCCAAAATACTCGCTGGGTTAACTACGTCATAGTTATTTTGTTTGTAATCTCGTCATATAAATAATAAAAAAAACAACAACTATTCAGTCTATAAAAGATTTTAATTGTTAAGAAATCCTGTACCATATTGTACTTCTAAACAAATTTAAATTAAGCAAAACCTGTAAAAATTATTAAATATTACTAATAGTTACATCTCAAACTTCATGAAAATCCAAATTATAGTTAATAAAAAGTAAAGAATATTTATTAATATTTAAATAAACGTGTTCTTACATTTATACCTTCGCAAAGCTGTGTACGATAAAAATAATTTATGAAATTTTTTCCTAAAAGTAGTTAAAATCAATTGCGCCAAAATAAAGATTGTCCACATTATCTGGACAATAAAAATCAAACTGACAAGCAGCGTACGAGCATGTGCATGTAAAAAGAAAACATTAAGAAACAACACCACGAATGCAAAATAAATCTACATCAAATGTAATTATAATGTAATTAGTTTACAGAAGTAAATGAGCTATAAAACAAAATTAAAATTAACTAAAAGGAAAATAAGAAGAAGAGCAGAAGATAAGCAAAATCATATAACACTTATTAAGATATAAAATGAAATAAAATAATTTAATTAAAAGAAAATGTGTAACTGCGTCAGAAGGTACATTATTTGCTTCTGAACAACAAGTAAGTAGTATTCATGCACAGGTAAGTAAGATCGGCTCAAAAATTGATAATATATTATTGCTTCTTATGGCTTAAATAAATCTGTATGCCTGCATTTCGTGTCGAAAATTCAAGCAAAACACTCGAAACCGTAATGGCATTTTAGTGTTTTTCGGATACATTTTGGTGCTTTTTTCCTTCTCTTAAACGCTAAAGTTCTGAGATTTTTTCTTAGCAACAATGTTTTCTTTCCTATTCTGCAATGAGCATAAAATTATGTAGTGCTTTCACGGCAGGTGATTGACTTTTTTATGCTACTGGAGTTTTATGCGTTCTTGGAGCTGTTGCGGACTTGCAAACCAGTACTTTGCCTCAATATACCTGAACATTGCCAACAAATTGGCAACACCACGTTTGTTTTATAGAAATAAAAAAAAAAATTTGTGGAAAGGAGTGCTTCCCAAAATAAGCGATCATATCTCGCTTAATAACTACTACAGGCGTAATAAATTTTTATAGAGAATACCTTCCATAATTGCCGATGCTGTGAATTTTTGGAGATATCACTATGTTGCAGTAAGCGAGCAATATGCAATATATATATAGGTTCCTCATTAGGTTCCTACTAAACACTTTGATTGCCTTTTTATTTTGAAAATTGTCACTACTAGTATATGTTTTGAAGACTATATCATTCAAATGACCGCCACGGCTGAGCTTAGCATCAGCATACGATCCTTGCAATTTCGAAGTACTTGTTCGCATAAAGAAGGCTGCAGTTCACTTGCAATATTTAATTCCAATGCGCTAATTATTGCTGAATCCAATGGCATTATATGGCTGGTCCAAAACATGACATTAATGATTCGTTGAATTTGCCACTCAATATTGTAACGCGAGCTGTACTATATATGAAGTTGTTGGAAGAAGATGTCACTAAGACCATTCCGCTCGATTGGAAAAAAATAATCGTTCTGGATCGTGTTATAACGAACTCTATTAAAGTTAAAGTTGTTTCGTGCAACATATTTTGCAAATATTTTTTTTATTAAGAAAACACAATATTTCTAAAAAAAAAAATGGATCTGTCTCGAGCTGCTCAAAGGCCGATGAAGTGTTTTGGCTTAGGTTTTGAACCATATGCATCTTATATGGATGTAAACGCAAATTTTTGCTCAAAATATAACATGTACTGCTTTGAGAAAGATTCAATTTCTGTCCACGACATGGAATTGATCAATTTGGGTCTTCATTAGCACCAGCCCTAACAGCAGCAATATTTTCTTCGGAATGACATGTTCTTGCTATTGTTGGTGGGTTAACATCTCATGAAAACTTAAATTCTTCTCAAATTTCCTAACAGCTCCACTGGAAGTACGCAGCGGAATTGGAATTAATTTCGAAAGCATATTTTCGATGGAACCCTCATTAATTTTTTAATAAATTTTTACGATTTAAAAACGTTTTTCTGCTGTTTAATGCTCCGTGATAAAATCAGTAGTGACCGTGCAGAAAAATATGTGTGAGTGTGTGTGTCTCTGTGTGTGTGTGTGTGGGTTGATGGGTGAGTATACTCGGAAGGTTTTGATTTTTTTTTGTTATTAAAATGAATTGCAATTTTATTGTAATCACTCTCATACGAGTATCAAGCTGTGCTTCATATGGATTGGAGCAACATCCGGAAATTATATTTCGTATCTGTACACTTTATTCAGACTCTCCGTGCCTTGCTTTTTCAGGAATTGATTAATACTTTTTTTAAATGCATACACAGCAAAGATATTTTGTAATAAATCTCTTGGTGCGTTTTTGATTTTGTAAAGTTTTTTGCTTCTTCCGCCTTGTGGCCAGAATTATAATCGATGAGTTTCTATGAATTTTCCGTGTTTACGTATATATATCTTAGGCGATTTTATTACAGATATAATTGTATTGAATATGTCATGTATTGTATTGAATATGTAGTAGTGTATGATTTCTTCATTTATTTGATTACAGTTTTTTCCTTATTTGATTACAATAGTGATACCAAAAACCACTGAATAATAGAACCAATTTTTATTCTGCATCCTTAATTTTATTGCTAGAAAGGATCACACGAAATTATGATATCGTTTATTACATCATACCCCTCAAAGCAATTTGAATGTATTTGTTTTATCAACACTTATAAAGATTAGAAAAATTTATAAATTCCTCTGGGAAACAAACTTTATTGTTTTAGCCTTGCAATAATGTGAGAAGGAGCAGATGCCAAACCAAGTCCTGCTTGTACCCCATACAAATTGCCTTCATATTAATTAAAACTAAAATATCCAACGAGTAAAATATAAAATATTTCCAAGTTCCTCTTAGCACAGCCCACTTTTGTCTATCGGACTTTTGATTGAATAATTATTAAATAATGAAACAACATTCAACAAAATTAATTTCTTGTAATGCTTTATATTTTGTCCCACCCTCTTCTCCTTAAATTGTAACGAATTAATCACGTTGTCCTTCTAAGGCTATTTAACAAAAATTCGCATAATCATTGATATGCCATACAACACAGATGCGGTAGTAGTGAGTACTTTAATCCCCTACTGCACATTAATTTTTATAATTCGCCTGAAAATAATTTTCCATTTAAATTATTATTTACATTACACTACAGCCATTTGTAATAAAATTTTTCAGCAAAAAGCTCACGAGTTTTTACTTAAAAGCCAAAGCCGCTGAGTTGTTTCATTTAGATAACTCTGTTAGGCTGCTCATAAGCTGCCGTACTTTATCACATATATAAATCTCTTAAAGTACGCTTTATAAGATAATGTACGAGTGAATAAGTTTAAGATTTAAATGGAAGAATGTAAATGACTGCACACATTTTTGGGGGGATGTGTTAACTTCGTGTTATTTGTGAAGTTAATACTGGAAAGCTGTTCGTTTGTTGAGTGTTGAGAAGTAACGACAAGTGAGAAAAAATTTTGCTTATCAGGAAAAGGTGAAAGAATAAAGTCTGCTGACGAGTAAAATGGAAAGTTTTATATGTAAAGGCCACAAAAAAAAAAAGTATACTTTACGCAGTCATGATGTACAAAGTATAAAAAGTTGAACAGTTAGAAGAGAGTTAAGTAGCCTGAGAATTAAGAAATTCTGAGTTGTCATCTCTGCTCCTTCCTCTCATTGAAAATCTGTTAGTAAAAATATTGATGACGTTTTCCATGCTAATCAGGCTCATGCATTCGTTTTCGATAAGACTTGTGCGATTATTTCGCTCACCTCCTCCTACTCATGGATTTTCTGTATGCACAAGCTAAAGAATAGAAGCTTAAAAAATACTGCCATTTGCAGGATGATAATCTTAATTTTTTTCTGCGCGAATGTGTGACCTTCTTAAACTTAATCCTGTTGTTCTTAACCACGTGTTCTTAACAAACAAATTTAATATTGAGCCATAGTAAGGCAACACAAATTCGGTTTGGAAAAATAGACGTGATTGGTCTATTTGCAAAGTGCAATAGTAAGACTGTATTTCTAATAAAGTTCTAAAACCAAAACATGAACTGTATTGAATCATTATATAAAAGCTTTCTGTTTTACACATATGTATATATCTCAGTGTTACCTCGAATATGGCCATCTCTTAATTAACCCATAATTTAATTTATAAATGACATGATTTACATTAAAGATTTCTAATTTTATTTATGGACCAAATTATGTGATAATAATCCAGATAAACAGAAGATAATAAAAAATGTGGTATAAAACTGATAAGCTGTATATTTAAGCGTTTTGGAAATGTTCGAGAATCTGATTAAAGCTGGGAATTCAAAGGCGTTGCTTCACAAAACGTTTAACCAACATTGCGCATACGCTTCTTTAAGCTTGAGATCGTTTATCGAAATATTTATAAAAAGAAAACTTGAGCGATTATGCAAAGAAATAATCTGAATAGTCTGCATTAATTTGGAAGATGAGTAAACACTTTGCAGACTTGAGTCACTCTTCTTATGGTGCAACTCTTTTTCAATGGCCTTTTAGTTTAATTATTTCTTATTTGATGGAATAAAAGGTCGTTCAAAATTACAAAGTAATAATTTCATTAGAATTATGTATACGTACATGTCATTTATGACAACAATATAACAATAATACGCATCACTCCAATTGATTCTGCGGAACAATTTTAGTATCAATGTTAATTCTCACAAAATTCTTTTAAAATGTATGCCTGGCAGCTCTAAACATGAATTGTCAATCTTACAATATAATAAACGAGACCACCGACCAATCTAGTGGATACACACAGCCTGCAGCCACAAATAAATAAGCCACGAGGTATCTTGCAGAACCCACTGAATTTAAACTTTCACACATGACGATCCAAAGAATAATGTAGTAATTTATCAACGGAAAGAATATGGATTGGAAAAGGTTAGAAGAGACTCCACCTCTCATGGCACAACAAGCAGAAAACCGTCTGTCCTCGAAAGCAACCCTTGTATGCTTAAGTTGTCAAGATTATTGATTTTGTACAAAAGCCAAAGTAAAATTTAGCAAACAGCTTTTCCAAAGACTCCTTGCATTCTGCGCATACCAAAAGTGAGTTGCCAGGTAAGTAAACATTTTCTTTTACTAGTAGTAACATTTTTAAACACCCCAGTTGTGCTCTGCCAACAAAAACTGTTGCATACAAATAGGATGCGAAAATAATTGCCTCCACTTGAAAAAATATATTAAATGAAAGCAAACAAGGCAATGAGTTTATTTTCAACAGAAGAATTAAATTGCAGCATACTTGCAGGAGTATTGAGAAAACGTATAGAGCAACAAGTTTATACTTTGGCTCTTTATTAAAAATATTACAAGCTTTTTTAATGATTTAACAAACATTTTAGTTGAATTGAAAACAAAGTAATTAGAAAGACAGGCCACATCTTTTACACACTCCTCCAAGCTTCCTGCGGACAAGCCAAAAGCTTTGCAGGAAGAAAAGGTTAAAAAAAAAAAAAAAAAAAAAAAAATTTCCAAATTTGTTTGCCTGTTAATGATGGTTAAATATTTCAGTTAACAAAAACAATTTATGAAATGTACTCGTAGTCTATTTCTTATAGACTTATTATTTTCCCGTGTAGCCCACTTAATAGGCCCGATTTAAAATTACTGATTCCGAAATTTGACAGAAGAATGTATTTAAATTAATTTTAATTTCACGAAAAATTTTCCAAGAAGTCAGATTTAAAAGGAAATTAGGAAAATAGTTCTCTGAAGGAAACAGTATAACAAAAAAGTATGCGCCTGCTTGAAAATATACAATTCAAAAAGCCATTATTCGCTATATGATCCTTCTTCAAAAAAGGTTGTCCTTAAAGCTGCCACTCGACAGTTGTCGTGTGCACAAGCCTGTACAGGGTATACCACCAAATAAATAGAACACTTTTATTTTTTTTACACTTTTTGAGAAAATATTTCTTTGTGTATATAATTTCACATGTGTGTACTTCTAATCCCAAATTCTCCCTGCGCAGCATACACGCCATACTTTACTTGCAAACATTATTGTCTTGTTTCGCCTTTTTTTATTTTATTATTAATTTTTTTAAATTATTGAATGGATTTTATGGAATGGAAATGTTGGCCAATTATCAATTAAATAAAATAATATTAAAAATGAAATAAAAATATTTTGCACAAATTGATTCTGCTTAGGCTGGTGTATGGTGGCTTATCGCACACGCACACATACGAATACATCCATGTGCATGCTGCAGCACACATTGTAATAGGACGTTTGCTGCTGCACCAATCGGCTCAGCAAGATTGGTTTGTCCTGAAAATATATGCCTTTAAGCCATATATGCCTTTACGAGTGTGCACACGTACGCTCTCTGAGCTCGCAAATTCCTTAATAAAGTATGAACTACAAACGGCATGTGAAAAACTTATCACATCCGGTTTCTACAAAAACTCTCGAAACTCAACTTACAAAGTTGTTGAAAATTTTATAGACGTACATATGAAGTCTAACGTTGGCATACCACGAATTCAAAGTTCTATACTTCAGCTTTGTTGTTTTTAGTGGCAGGCGTGAGTACCTGAGAGGAAACAGTGGGGAATGAGTATGTTTCTTGTATGCAAACTAGTGCTACTTGTTAACCAGCTAATCACAGTGGTCAACGAGAAGGCAAAATTGGAAGACAATTCAATTATTATTATCCATTAATATATCACTCACTCTTTCTAGAATAAGAAATTAGAGAAGAATTAAATGAAAACTCCATTTAAAGAAGCAATAAATACAAGTAAATTTTCAAGTTTTTACTTAACGAAGAAACAAATTCATAAGTTACAGCATTGAAAAAATTGTTGACAGCCTATCCATGCCAAGATAAAGGAATTAAAACAGCAAAGTCTTGCTCAAGGTGCCACGACGCAAGTCAGTTAAGAACTTCCTCGTTGCTATTAAAAATATGAGCTTAACTTAATTACACACTTTCCAGTACGTCAGTAAAATATACGTGACTAAAATAACGTGACTAAAATTGTTATTAAAATGCAATAAAGGAATGAATCCATTTTCAAAATTTCTTTTCAATTTCATGATCGATTTATGAAAGTCAATATTCCTAAAATGCGTTTTTTACGTTTCATATCAATATTTCTCCAATATTTATTGATCAGAAAAGTTGCATTTCTGCTTGCAACCGAGATGGGATCCATTCAATTCCGAGGGAAGTAATCATTGGGGAAATAACGATACCAAGACCTAAAAAAACCTGAATTTGAGTTCTTAATTAGATTTTCAACGAACAATTACATGCAGATGGATATTTTTAAGAGATCAACAACTTTGAGAGTGCAACACTGTTCATTTAACAGCTGATAGTTGTATTTTATTTACTGTAGTTTGACATTTCATCATGGAGACTTTCATGAGACTTGAATTTCTCATATGAGGAATATTTCTGGTTGAATAATTAGAACATAAATAAGCTGGATAATCCATAAGCTTTTATCGAAACGCCATTACATCCACAGATAATTTCTGTTTGGTTGTTTTTATGGGTTTATGGGCCGATGGGGCATTGGTCCATATGCCTTCAGTCACGATGATGGTGAAAATGTTACTATCCATGGCAAACGGTATAAGAATATGTCAGACATTTTTAATAGCTCAATTAGGAAGCACTAATCTTGCCAACTTGTGGTCAAAGACTACAGAGCCACATGGCACGACCATGCGGTACTCAAAGAAACTTTTGTTTGATGGTTTGATGTCTCCCCCATTTGTGCTTACTTCTACCATATTCCTGGTTGCACGACTATTAATCGACTATAATCAATTTGAAGACTTGAACTAGGACTTGAGAGAGAAACTCAATGAGAAATGAGAGAACTCAAAAGAAATATTGCAACGTATTGCAAAACTTTCAGTACATATAATATTAAAATTTACTCTAATTTTTGAAGGTCTGGTTTACATTTATATATTTTGGCTGTCCTGCAAAATATAAGGAAGCTTGATGAGTGTTTAGGAGTACATTTGATGTGGAATGAGCTAGTACGTTGCTACTTCTCCTCGTTTCCTTAACGCAAGCTAATCTATGCGCGCTAAATGCTCCCTAAAGACAACTTTTCTTTTAAAGCTTAGCAATAGTAACCTTGAAAAGTTTTTAATAGCTCTCTGGAGAATCATGAGATAAATGATATACTCTGAAAAGCAAAGAGATACGCATAAAATGTCTACTGCTTTTAATTATTATTAGACGAGTGTTAACCAGAGTGTTTCTCTAGAGGTACTCGTGAAAAGATTTACAATAAACTTGCTGGAACGACTTTCATTTAAAAATTGTGGAATAGAGTGCAAAAGAATTTAAGAATAATTTTATTAAGTGATTAAGATCGTTCAATATTATATTCCACTGTGTTTAATACAACAACAAAAATTGCCAGTACCCCGTCTCTGTAAATCTTTGCAAAAAGAAAGCTTTTAGTACTTTAATGTTTCAAATTGCACCGAAATCCTAAAAATTTAATTAAATGAAAAATACAATGAAATTGATTGTTAGCCAGCTCTTATGCGCATTTCGCCGCATACTAATGCACATCTCCAGGGAATCCTTAACCAAATATTTGCTTGGAACAACTAGAGATTTAAGCCACTTCTGATTACAATTAATCGAGAAATTGAGTAAATCAAAGTTGTAAGAAGAAACACAAACAACCAATTCTAATGTAATTACTTTCTCTTCCATTTCGTTACCGTCTTTGGGGTTTCAGCTCAAGTAAATAAAGATGAAAGAGGGATAAACGGTATTGCCAAGTAAGCATTCTAATAAGCATTTAATACTTTATTTGAGTTGTGGGAATTTTTTAAAATGTTTCAAACTCTACAGCTTTTACATGGAGCAAGCCGCTCTATATAGTACATGGGCCCTCGCAAGTTAAACGCAAAATCTACTATATTGAAAAGTAATTCTTTATGTCGCAAAATCTGGTTTCAAATATATTAGAACGAGTTGAATGTAAAAACTAATACGTTGCTTTAATTTTATGCTTGTTTAACGAAAATATAAACTTGTTTACTTACATTTATTTTCGATCGATATTGATTTTTAATTCAAAGTATTTACCAGAGGTCTGCTTCTTCATCATTGTAAATAAAATATTTCCTTAAAAACAAATTCTAGCATGAAAATCAAGATTGTTATGCCATTTATTTACAATTTAATTCATTTATTCAATATCTCTACTGATTTCTGAATAAACGCAAATCTTTCCAAAGGCCTCGCGAGCGCTTCTATCGTAGTCCATATTGCCGCAGCTGTTAATTTCCTTTTCTGCCTTTTTTTAGCACACAAATTTTTTCAGTATAGAAACTTAACTTAATTTGCGAATCCATATCGGAAACCCCATTTCGCAAATTTAAATTACAGTTTTACTATTTTTGGTAAATATAAAACGTGCGCGTTTTATAAAAATACGAAAATTTACGGTTAATAATTTTTTTGTTACAAACAGCTGTTTCCTGTTTACAGGGTTACTTCTGTAGATCAGTTTTTCTAACATTATCATTATTATTATTATTATTATTATTATTATTATTATTATTATTATTATTATTATTATTGCCAAACCCAAAAAGCGAATTTTAGCTGCTAGAAAATATTTTAATTAATGCCTTGAAATGACTGGCTTCGAGTGCGGGGTCTGAAACCTCTCCGAGTAAGCAATGGATTAAAAAAAAATTTAAAAAATAATTTATAATTAATAATTAATAAAAACGTAAAAAGCAGTCTGAGCATAGAAAAAGCTTAGCAGACCTCTTTAAAAAGCAGTCATGTATTTATAAATACACACATACACATACCCACACACACATATATACAAATGACAAAAAAAATTTGTATTTAAGTAATTATATTATGTTTTCAAAAACTTGTGCGATTGCTCATGTGAGGAAGTGTAACATGAAAGTATCTGTGGAATTTTGACTACCGGAAAACTTTGCTCAAACCTGCTCGTATTTTTGTTTGACTAATTTTGAATTTGTTATACTCTTCTGTTTACTTAATATGCTTAAATATAATCCGAAAGGCTAAAATGAGATTCCATTCTTTTACATGTTCTGGCTCCCTTCATTGTTTAAGGAGGGATTGTATAGAAATCCGTTGCTATAAATATAGCTGCATTTTAAATCCCTTGGGGTCCTCCATCCGTGCGCATATATGTATATATTCGTATCTATGGATACGTACTTACGTACAAGCATATGTGTTTCATACGTACACATTGGAACTTGCACGTGTGTAAGTATGCAGTTGAAATTATGAAACGTATTTATATGGACTTTCCGATATCTGAAGTTGCATATCTTTTTGTGTTACTACATCTATTAGAATAGTTGATTGTACTCTGACTGCGATGAGTATTACGAGTATATGATATATATTCTATGAAAAAAAAAATTGTATTCAATAAATTGAGAATGTATTATAATTTTCTAGATGAAATATCTTCTAATAAATATTGTTTTATTTTCCTGCATCCATTATTTTAATTAATTTTTT
Source organism: Ormia ochracea (assembly GCA_963402855.1). Classification (NCBI taxonomy): domain Eukaryota; kingdom Metazoa; phylum Arthropoda; class Insecta; order Diptera; family Tachinidae; genus Ormia; species Ormia ochracea. The sequence goes on along the minus strand of OY727105.1, from coordinate 58,331,926 downwards.
TATTCTCACATTACATATGCACAAGTGGAATGTGTGGATCTCAGTCCCACTATGATCCACTGCTAGAATTTGTTTCACCATTAAAAATAAAACATGCTTTTTTATTAAAATTTAGCAAATATAAATTTAATAATGGATTAAAAAATGTTTTTTTCTTAATAGACATGCATTATAAGTTTTACTGATTAATTTGTTTGTTAATTTTTAATGCAGTCATATATACTCGTAAATAAACTATAAATTCATTAAACTTTTAAATTAATTTCCGTTGCACTCAGAAATGTTTTTTACCAAACTAATAAAAAATAAGTAATTGGCACGACTTATTAAGCAATTATTCATGTTTATTTAAATAAATGAATTGCAAAATGCATTACTTGCACTTCTCAGAATCAACTTAAATCTATTTACAATGAAAAACATTTTCAATTAATTCAATATAAATACCCGATTAATTTTTCAAAGAAAATTGCAAATCGGAATAATACAGACAAGGAAATTACTTTTAAATTAAATTTTTAGTTCGTCAGCGAGAATGAAAAAGTTCATGAATTTTAGTTTCACCAGCGATATTTTAATATTTGTTATTCTGTTCGAAAGTACAGGGTGTCCGCCGGGAAGGTCTACAGATGTACTGTTTTCCCGGTAAAAAAAGTTTTACTTTTCAAAGTATGACAAAACTACAGAATTCTGCTACGATGTAGGCGATATGTTGAGGTGCCTCATGTGCATTTTATGATTTTAGGACAATTTCGATTGAAAATATATTCTGAAGTTTACTTTACTTGTGGGATTGCACTTCAGGACGCTTTTCCCTGGTGATCTGCATTAGCATGCGGTGAGGTACGCAACCAATTTGGAACGAGCTAAGTCAAATTTAATTTAATTTTTTTGGTGGGTTTTAGTGCGTTTTGAAATGTTTTGAATTATTTATAAAAAATAATTCTGAGTAAAGTTGAATACTCCTACAGAAGACTATACTAGGCTTGTAATTAGCCTCTAACTACAGGCCTCTTATATGAAATCCTTAACAAAATTAATTTTGTTCAAAAATTACTGCAAATAATTAAGGGGAATTGCAGATATTCAACACACATTATTGCCACTATGGGGCCCATTGTGAAAGATTTCCGGTAATTATAATTACCCTACACTTAAGTATTAATAGTTCCATTCATTGAATCACGAGAGCTATAACGAGTACTTGACTCTTAAATATTGTGCAATTGCATTTAGGCAAGCAAGAAATATGAGTGCATACAAAAATATATCTGTATTGATACAGATCCATATATGTATAGCATACAGATTAAAACCCACATAAACTTTAAAATAAAATACATAAATTTCCTTGAATTGTAATGATTGCAGGAAGCCACTAACTAATCCAAAATTTTAAAAGAAAGTTTAATGGACTCACACACAGGCACGAAAATGTGACAGTGAAGCCCTTCTATTTTAGGAAATTACATCAAAATAGTGAAAGAAAACGATGATGTGTGGAAAGTTTTGATAAACTTTTGCATATCGTACGATTTGCCAAAAAAATCGCATATTTTTATGGCACTCTATCATACTTTTTCAGCACACATGCTAAATTTGACAAATGGTACGACTATGTAGGATAGAGAAACGGGACCTTAAGAGAACAAAAGAAATTCACTTTCAACTTACGATCAGGCCCGTTTCAAAAAGTTTTTAAACTTATTTTTCAAACGTTATTTCACATATGCTAAGTAAGAGCAGCAGTAATATTTAAAAGCTACATGCACACTTCGCACACTTGAAAATGGAACTTTATATTTGCATTAAAATGTTTTTATGTTCTCCCTCTTCCTCTCTCCCTCTCACTCTATCTCACTAGGCGGAATTGGTGTATACTTGCTAAGACTAGTAGGCGACTAAAATCCCACTTATCTAATGAATTGTTCCGAAATTAGTAATTGAAAGGATAAGTTTTAAAGCATTGTCTAAGTATATGCCCAAGAAAGCTTTTTTGTATTGAATGTAATTTGTTGTCTGTAGCTTTTATAAGAGGTGCTTTTTTTTGTTTTCATTTATTGTTTCGCTACTCAACTAACCTTCAGTTATTTCACTAACTTAGTCAAATAAAGTGTCAATTAGAGAAATTTAATGTTAGCCTGTGGTCTGAGCAGCCTGTGCTCCTGCACATATTACATTTATATTCACATACATTCATTTAATTGTGATAATAAGTAAATAAATAAATGGAATATTTTGTATTTATTATAACTTGAGATGGTATTCGCGCTTAAATTACAAAAAAAGTTAAATTGAAAAAATAAAATTGAAAAAATGAAAAAAAATTAAAAAGTTAAAATTAAATACGGGTATGTCTCAACGGGGTACAAGAATACTAACTGTCACTTACGGAAATATAATAAAAAATGTTTCAAAAATAAAGAACATATTGTTATATATTTTTCAAAATGTATACGTCGAAGGATCACACATATGCTCAGATTGCATTATCACCAATTTTAATTTCTTGCATAGCAGTGCTGCGCCATTTTCTCTTCATCATTCAAATACCAATTAATACAAAAGACATCATGTTAACAATTTTTTATCTTATATTTTATCTTAAACACAAAAATTCATTTGTGTTTTTGCTGCACTCGCATTCTAAAGTTCAGTAACCCATATGGTTGGCTGTAGAACAAAACTCGCCAAACGTTTTAAAGTTCAATGCAGGCTTTTAATTGTTTCCACGATTATCGTTGCAGAATCTGGCAGCCTCGTTTAGGATAACGTAAGTATTTTTTAAGAAAAGCGAAAAGAGCAGAATAGAATACATATTTTGGACGCTTTTCTTTGCACTCTTTTATTTACGTATGTTTCATACTACAAAAATACCAAAAAAAAAAAAAAAAAAAAAAAAAAAAAAAAAAAAAAAAAAAAAAAAACACACACAAACTGAGAAACTCAATTAAAAACTGATTAAGATCATGATTATGTTTATGTTTGTTATGATGAAGACGATTTTTTTAATTGCTCGCGAAGAAACAGCAAATTTCATGGTAACTAGATGAAGATGCTTTTTAAATTGTTTTAATAATTATTGGATTGAATCGAACTGTATAAACAAAGATGAGTTCCTCACACTCACACAGCATGTCTATGCTTGTATTGACAAATTTGTGCATGCGAGTACGAATTTTATAAGTGAGTGCTTTATCGTATATGAGCAAAGAAAATTAAAATAAAAAAACAAAAAAATACTAAATAAAAATAATAAAATTAAACTAGCAGACCTTAACATTGAGGATAGTCGGATGTGAACCTTTGGATTAAACGGTACGCGTATACGGATTAAGAGAATTCGTGACACAAGAGAAATACGGAAAAGTACGCCAAAACATAATAAACAATAAAACTACTCCTTCGAAAGGTGAATAAAAAAAACACTTTACCCAACTATTCATATGTATGTGTGTATTTGTTGGTCATGTGCATAAGTTTATATGTATGTATGTATGTGTATACAAACAAAGAATTTGATTTGTAATTAAAAAATGAAATGTTCTTGAAAAGAAATTAATGTCAAATAATAATCGAATTAAGACACAAATTCCAATACGCGGAAGATTCACTGTAATGTTTCTTTTCGTTAACTGTAACCGCAAGTGAAGTATTCGTGCACAAAACGTGCTGCAACGCGTCCAGAATTTTTTGCTTTACTTTATGCATATGCGCGTGTGTGCACGAACATATGTATGTATGTATGTATACATGCATAGATGTGTGTAAGTTTGTATGTGCATATGTATACATGTGCGTGTATATATTCTGTTAAGAGCAAAATCATCCAAAAAAGCATAATTAAAATCAGAAAAACATTAAAATGCACAAATAATTTTTTTCCATTTTATTGTTTTGCGTTTGAATGCACCAGATGAGCGGTAAAATAATACAAACAAAATATAATTTCTTCATATGCATACATTCATATTTTTATGTACTCAAAATAGAAATAATTTATTAATTAATTGCACGATGAAAAGAACAGAGAGACCTTAAAAAATGTTTAATTCTTTTTATATTTATATTAATTTTATCTATAATTATAATATTTAAATTTGAAATCCTAAAGTCTGATGTTTTATTAACATTATGTTACACTGTCCGCAAAAAAGAGGTTAAAAAATTATCGAAAAAATATGTAAAAAACAGACTTTATTTAGAAAATTTTAATTGAGTAACAGAATAAAGAGTTTTTATTAAAGCTAAATAGTAATTAAAAATAAATTTATAGTTTATCGGTTATTATGAAATGGGAGTGCCTCTATCCGTTGTGCTCTACGAATTTAGGATTTTCAGGCAGGGGATTTTTTATAGGAAATATTCATCAATCAATGCAAAATGTATTTAGGTGCATTCAAAATAAAACTTTTTCACTTCATCATAATGCAATAATAAAAAACAAAAAATATCAAAATTTGCAGGCATGATAACGTTTTAATAAAAAAAACTTTACTCATCAATTATAAAATATTACGAACGTTATATAAAACGCTTACACAAAAGAAATTATTTGAAACTCGCGTGACTGATAAGAAACCGCAATCTGCTTACTAATAAAATAACCCAACAAAAAACTCTCCATCAAGAAGCAACAATAAAAATTGTTTAAATACATATGCGTACATGCATGCCCATACCAATTGCATCTATACATTTTGCTAAAGTTGAATATATTAATTGTCAATACAAATTTGTTAATAATAAAATATGCAAATAGCAAAACAATTCTTACAAGTCTTTGTTTAATTCTTGCAAGAAGAACCAGAGGCGTATCTAACGATCTGTCAATTAAACTGATGAAAATAATTTATATAAAGCGTTCTCATATTCTTTTAACATTTCTAATATCAAATTGTATTTCCAAAGGGTTTGCGATTGGGTATAAACGTAACTGTAAAGAGCAGCATATATATATCATTATATATATATATAATCAATATATACATGATCGATCACCTTTTGATGCTAAATTGGACAGTTTTATATATTCAATAGTTCGTACGATATTGTTTACTTCTCACAACTCAAACATATTAGAGAATATCACGTTTTTCGTGTTCGCAAAACTCTCAACGCACACAAGTGCATGCAGATTAGAGACCTGCGCGAAAGGCAATAAAATAGAAATGTGCACATTAAATTTCTTGATACATTCATCTACCGGATACAATATTTGTTCTTTTTCCGCTTTCTACTTCCGCCGAACGGAAGCTGACTGATTTCAGAAGAAATTTATAGAGAATGTCGAACATAAACTTTTTGGGAACTATTTTATCACACACTGTAAGTGGTTAGACAGATGCCTCGAACATGGTAGACACATACATACATATATGTTTACATACATATATATGTTATGATTGGGTGTTGCTATCAAAACTTTTGATTTCGGCAGTAATATTGAGCTGGGCCTTCGGAATGAAACAATCACCAGGGAGATCGTATTATACTCAACAGCTAAAGAAGTGTGGAGACGATAAACTCGGCGTTGTCGAGTCTGCTCGATGATTATCAAAAAGTTTTATATTTTGATCGAGTCCCATGATGCATGCAAATAAAACTTCAATTGTTTTGTAATTGTGATATAATAACTATAGAATCGAATACCGCGAAGTCGCAGTATAAATCATGATTGATAAGTTCATTCATACGGCCCCAATTAAGCGACAAGTTCACACATACATACAAATTTAGGCATGATAAGCAATGTGTTTTAGTAAATTGGGGGAAGAGATATTACAATTGCATTCTTTGTCCTTGATAGATTTTAAAGCGTCCCACACGAAGGCTTCTAAATTTAATTATATCCATCCTCCTGCAGATATTTTTCTCAGGAGGTTATCAGAGTTATAGAGATTTTATTTCTTTTTCCATGTTTGTACTTCCTGTTAATATCTAATAAGTGATACTTAGTGGTTGTTAAGAGAGGCGCTCATTCAATCTTTAGCGACTTTCTCCGTCAAGTTATTGCCTTTGATTCGGCAATGCCTGGGATACTAAGTGTGGATCTTTGTTGATGAGAGTATTTGGTATAATGTCTGTGGAAAGGTTTGTATTAGAAATGTTCATCATTGCATCGAGAGATGAAAGTGAGTCCCCATTGGACATTTTTTCTGCTTTCATTATTGCGATAAGTTCCACGAATAGTAGGAAGTGGATGTGAAGTAGAACTTTTCCTTCAAATAAATTCGATTATATGAATGTTTGTAATTCCTTTGTTTAGCCTTTCCAGTCGTCGTCAATAATTATAGAGTGGAAGTGTTATAGATACGGGCATGTTTGCAGTTAGAAAAAATTAGTTTGTTTTAATTCAAAACAACATCAATGAAACAGAATGAAGTGAAATGTAGTGTTTTTAAAGTTCACTAAATATTTTTATAATAAATCTTCTCAGTTATTTTGAGGTAGTTTATTAAATAAGCATTTATCTAGATAGAAATAATATCTCTATATTTTCTAGAAATAAATATGCATACATATATAATTGAAAAGTGAAATCTCCTGGTGCACTTACAGGAGCACAACTAATGCTTTTCTTATTAATATAATGAATTCAATGCATAGGAAAAGCCTTTGGGCTTTCCTACATCTGCAATTGGACCAGAAGAAGAGATCGATTTTGATCATAAAAATCTTAATTTTTCTTCACGCTAACGCTAATAGTTTTGATTGGTAAGTGTGGTCTTGAAACAGCCAGGATTAGAAGTATTCCTTAAACCTTTCTGTTGCAAGCCGCCTCTGAGCTTTAAAGGGAATATTGTTTGCTTGGTATTGTCATAAAATCTGAAATCGAAGTAAAAAATGCACATCTTGTTGAAAAAATTATTAATTGATTTAATAGGTTTGTTGTTTTTTGTCACCAACAAATATAATGTTAAAAGATCAGAAAAAAACATGTATAATATATGTATGTATGTATGTATGTATGTATGTATGTATGCACATATGTATGTATTTACCCCTGTATATACGTATCCGTTTGTACAGAAAATGGGTATTTTTTTTTACCGCAAAATAGTTATACACTTCAATTAAAACAATTGAAACAACTATTAAAAAATATTAAAAAAATAATAATAATTGAAACGACTTTGTTTTCTCATTTAATTAAAAAAATTCAGTTACGAGGCATCTGTTTTTACAAATCTAAAACAATAGTGCGGCCTACAAGTGGCATTCAAAACTGGCTAATACTGAGTTTGTTTTATTAATTTTACGAGTGCATTTCGATGATAAAAGGAGCAAAGGATACTACAAAGAATGCTTTTTAAAATAAGATGGCGGTATAAAAGTAAATTTTCAGACTTGTATTAACAGCCGTACATAAATAGTTTAGTTTAAGCCGATTATTTATATATATGTATATAAATGCTAATTTTTTAAAACTTTTAATGTTGATTCTCTAACTATTAGGCGAAATTCAAATGTATTGGTTGCAAGAGAATATTTAAAAAGTTTTGCTTAAAATACCATTCTTCACTATCTTACTCAGTCGTAGGATTCATTCACACAAAAATCTGAAGTGATTCCATCATATTTTAAAACATGGCATTACATTGGCGTTGCTATCATACAAATGTGCTCCAAATTAATTTTTTCTTTGTTAGTTGAAGTAAATGCAATTCTGATCGCATGAAAATTGTCATTTTATGAAAATTTTCATAAACACAGATGCATTTTTAAGCCATATTTGCCAGATCGCAGGATTGTTTACGATAATGGATTATGGCCAGTAGAAGGCTAGCGTCCAAAAAATTTAAAACCTGAACCGCTTTTCTTTTATTATTCCATCGATATATTCTTTGTCTTACGAAATTTGTTCACCTCTATTTATGTCGCCCACTATATGAGTGTAGTGCAATGAAATTTTAAATTGTGTAATTGAATTAATTTGCTTATCTGTCACACAATAATTCAATAATTTACTACGTAATTATAACTAATTTCTATTTCTGTTTCATTATGTATTATTGTTTCAATTTAAACAGATATGAGAAACTACAAACAAATATAAAAGTACAATAGCAACAACACTATTATTATTATTATATATATTATTATATATACGCATGTATATCTGGATATGCGTAAAAGTTTCTAACAGCAATTTATTTTTAAAAAATATTTTTTTTTTCGTTTTTTTCAATAAACATTCGATTTGTCAGCACTTTTGCAACACCTTTTGCACCACATTTTGCTTTTACCAGGAAGTTTGTTTAATGATAGGAAGAATAAAAATATATAGTTTAGTCCAAATGAGAAACTCGTTAACATCAAGACCCTACAACCATTTATGTTAAATATACGGCATTACATTTTATGGTTTGATGAATTCAATTTGGCTTGAAATAATTTGAAATTGCTTGCTTCTGTTTATTGTAAGAGATTAAATCGGCATAGCAGTCGGTCAAGTAAGCAGATTAGGGAAGCATAACCTATAAACAGCATACAACTGCATGAATGTTGTGCATTTTAAGAATAATAATAATAATAATAATAATAATAATAATAATAATAATAATAATAATAATAATAATAATAATAATAATAACAATAATAATAATAATAATAATAATAATAATAATAATAATAATAATAATAATAATAATAATAATAATAATAATAATAATAATAATATCAATAATAATAATAATAATAATAATAATATCAATAATAATAATAATAATAATAATAATAATAATAATAATAATAATAATAATAATAATAATAATAATAATAATAATAATAATATAATTTTATTTTGACTGGGACACTCCTGAACAGCTTCCGAACAGCCGAAAGTACTTGTGTACGGTGTGGGTTGTAAAGGACAGAAGGAAACATTTACTGTATACTTCTCTGGCAGTATGCAGTTCTGAGAGTATGAATGCGTTAAAAGTATTTGTAAACCACGATAGGGGCACGATATCAGCAAGGCAGAAGAATTTAGACCTATGAGAATAATCTAGCGTAACCTAAATTGGCGTACTATAAGCATTGCAAAGTACAATATAACAAAAAAATGATTGAAATGCAGTACGAATTGTCTCTTATAGTTTTGGTGTCTTACTTTACTCCTTTATTATACTCTACTCCTTTAAAAAGGAAGGAGTTATATATAAATATAGGTGTGCTATAGGAATGGTTATTTTCGCAACATTTGTATGCCAAATATATTTATTCTGGTTCCATATAAGAAGCGAGGTTGATTGAGTGTTGTCCGTCTGTCCATATCTCTATCGGTCGGTCCTTGGTACTTCTTTTTGGAATATTTACAGCGATGTAATTTGGGCCCAATAACATTAGTATACGACCCCATAAAATATATATATTCCGGATCCATATAAGAAGCGAGGTTGATTGGGATTTATACATATGTCTCTCTATATCTCTGTCTGTCTGTCCTTCGTATCTCTTTTTGGAACATTTATTGCGATGTACACTGGACCCAACAACATAGTATACGTCCATAAAAAATATATTTATTCCAGATCCATATAAGAAGCGAGATTGATTGGGATTTGTCCGTCTGTCCATCTTTATATCTGTCTGTCCTTGGTATTTTTTTTGGAATTTTTATGGCGATGTAAATTCGGCCCAAATTTACCTTAAAACCAAAAATTTAAAAAGCCATCTGTTCAGAATTTTCTCGAAATTATCAAGTATGAAATTGTTTCATCCATTTGCAGGTGAAAATTGCAAAATTAAAGTTTACTTCAATGATGTATTAAATTGTATACAGAAACAGTTACGCAACATATTCTTGGAGGAGGGTATATAATATTCGGCGCTGTCGAATAAAGTACTAAAGTAGTGTTGAAACTGGAATAGTATTAATATTCTACAAGCTGTTTAAGCAATAGTGAGCGAGTAAGTAACCTAACTAGTTAAGACGAGTGTGGTTCCATCCGCTCATTTTATATTCTTGTATTAATTCTTGTTGGAATGTCTAATTGAAAAACAGTAAACCATTAAAAATAAACAACCAACAACTAACTTTTCTTTGTCTGATATTTCCTCGGCAAAGTGAACCAATAATTAAAGTTGTTACAAAATACAAATTAAAAGCGCCTATTTTGAAGGCAAAGGTCTTCTGCCACCCCGCACAACGCTTTTAAGACTGTGAAACTGGTAACTGCCCTTCAACTTTTTAAAAATAAAATAAAAGGCCTTAATCCAAAAATTTCTTATAATAATTATTATAATTTGGTGTTGGTTATATCAACAAAAATTTAGTTAAAGATAATCAACTACTCAAGTTCAAATATTTGTGTTCTCTCAAAATGTGTCGCATGTTAGCAAGAATATGAACGAGAAAGTAAATATTGTAGAAGTCTTTCCAACGCTGAATAATTTTGATAATACTTAAGCAGAACGTAATTAGCATTTTAAAAACTCATTCACGTGTTCATTTTATTGAATTAATTTTTTTTTTTTTTGGGACATTATCAGTTGATGGAGATATAAAAGCGCACACAGACGCTAGAGATACGAGTACATGCACACCTAATTGCGACGCAAGAATATACTTGTTGCGGAATATACTTCGCTGTAATGTCGCCAACTTTATAGTTTTTGGAATATGTTTATTTCTGTACATAATAATTCGCCCAGGCCTACTTCAATTCCAAAGCACTTGGGGGCATCGTGAACAAAGCTGAGACATATTCGCTTATCACAAAAAATACTTTTGGGCGGAATCACTGAACTCAGAAAAATAATGAAAAAAAATATATATTAATTGATTTAAATTATATGGCACTTACGATTTGCAAAAATATTAATTGCAATTTATGGAATTCAAATACTTCTAGTTTTTGGCTTTTTAGTCTACTTCATACGCCGACGAGTTTTGCGAAAATTGCAGTTCCTTATGGTTTTTACACTGTTCTATTCAATAGTTATAGTATTCACTGTTATTATTTAATTCTGTATATTATATTCCCAATATTGTATTTTGGATAAACCACAAATAAGAGCAAAGCTGACTTCAAACCTTACAAAGACTTATACTATATAATATTTGGATACAAAAAATCTGACAATCTAGAATTCGTATTCGAACTTGACTTCTTTTTACCTAAAATAAAATAAAGTTTTGCTTTGTTTGTTTTTATTATTAGATATTTTTTTATTTAAAAGCAAACGTTTTCTCAGAATCATGAAAAATTTCCTTAGATGTAAGAAAAATTGCTAAACTTTTTGTTGCTATACTTCTAGGAAAGAAATGACGTGTATGAATTTTTGCATACTTCAAATAATTTCTCTTGCAAGTAAAAGATTTGGGAAATATTTTTAATTATTTTTAATTATTTTATTTAATTTATTTTATTTTGTGGAGGATGAAATGGGCCACATGAGTAATATCCAACTTGTGGAAACAAAATTAGGAAATATCTTTTGTCAATTCATTACATAGAAGTTCATTTTTGCATTTCAACACCATGTTTTGTTGTTGTAAACAATAAAATCTGTCTAGCAGAATATCGAAGAGTTGCATGTTCCTGATGTAAAGGTATAGTTACATAGAATACTTTCTACGTATACTTGGTATTCCGTCAACTAACATTAAGGTGCTTGATATTAAATACAAATTAAATCAGCTGTTTCTACTCAAACAATCAAAAAGCAGATGACACTTGGTTGGAATATGCAGAGATCAACTTAGTTGTCAGTTGAAGAAATGAAACGCATATGTATGAAGTATTCTATGTGACTGTGCTTTTGACAATTACAACTTTCTTCGCAAAAATTACAACAAAATTATGGAGTTAAAAATGATGCCAGCAACGTACGAGAGGTCACTCTCTCGCTTCAAATTAATTTTTTAAAAAAAGGAAAATTCTTTTTACATTCTTACTAATTCTTTACATTCTTACTTTGTAAATTTTATTGACTAAATGTAGAGGAACGCCCACTTGTTTTTATAATATTTTATACGTCTTTTTGATTAAACGAAACGCCAACAATTAATACTTTTTTTTTGGAAGTGAAATAATAAAATGATAAAAGCAAATAATAATAATGAAAAGAATATTTCTTGGCAGACTCAATGGAATCGTCTTGAATGCTCTTAAAGCTACATTGTATGAATTAATTTTTTTTTTTCCTGCTTTCCATAAGGACAGATACCATAGAAGCAGATACACGAAATTGGCATATGTAGCAATAGCTAGATAGCCATATACATATATGATTTAATTTCTTTCATCTTATGCGGTATTAAAGAAAAAATTTCGGTATGTATGGCAACTCAGTGAAAATAATTGCATCCGTTTCTTTTCATTTGTTTAAAAATTATTGTCATGTTATATACCGATCACGGTTGCCACAAACAGTTATTTCACTTAAATTTCCTTATATGGACTTTTTATCATGTGTACTCATAACTTGTATGTATATAAATATGTGCTTTATGCTTTTATGGTATTTTGGGATTTTTACGCCTTTTAGATCTTTTTAAAAGCACAAGTCATATGGAAATACTAGTATGTATTTTATAAGTAGATTTTGAGCGACGTTTTCTTAAATGTTTTTCAGTACGAAATTGGCAACGCTTGTAAAATTGAAAGAGAGTTTCTCCAAATAATTGTTCTCATATCAGAAAAAGTTCAGCTTAATAGCTTCTTCAGGCGTAATAGATTTTTAAGCAGAATACATCTCTAAATTACCGATTTTATACCCACTAAAACTCTAATCTTTAAAAATTTGCCTTCTCGTAATATGTTGCAATAAAAGAGTAATATATACTTGCATATTTTTTATTTGCATATATATATATATATATATATATATATAAACAATTATTAAATAAATTTTTTTGAATTTTTAGATTTTATTTATTTTTTTCCTCTTCAAAGACGTGAAAGATGATGCGGTGTAAACATTTTCTTCCAATTTTCAACATCACAAACGGATGTATTAAAGATGTTGGCAAGTGTAAAAAGTATACCATTCGGTTTGTGGGGTACTTTTTGTGTTAAATAAGTTGTTTTAAAGTAACACAAAGCAAATAATATATAAATCAGAAAGCATTCCAATAAAGTATTTATATATCTATAAGCATGTATGTATGTTTAGTGTACCGTGCTAACAGAAGAAAAATGCCTTACAACGATGGCAAGTTTTAAACATACTCGTGTACTAAAAGATTACGCAGACTATATATTACAATATAAGGCATCGGTCAATATTCAATACTCAAATGTGAAAAATAGAAAAAATTCTGCATTTTTTTTAATTATAATTACAATTAATTTCATAATATGTTAGCTTTTCACCCCCTCTGAAAAGAAATAAAGAAAAAGAGTTATGAAAAATCCTGCAGCATCTAATAAAGCAAATGCAATAAAATGTAATAAAATTTCTTTTATAAAATTTCCTCGGAATTCACAAGAAAAGCAATTACAAAACTGGATAATTTCAGATACTTTAATCGGAACAGTTACGGAACGTATGTATAAACGTACACACTTACTTACAATTAAACAAATAATCCGAACCCAATAAATAATGCCAGCCCTACCAAACAGAAGACGCTGCAGAAATAAACATTCTACTCATGTAAAATCAAAAACAACAATTCTCGAACGATGTGCAAAAACAAAATACGAGTAAATACAAAAATTTTGGCAACCGTAGAAAAATTTTAAACAGAAAAGAATTGTCATTGTTTTCTTTGGCTGCCTGCCAAAAAAAGAAAAAGAAATAAAAACGTTATACACATGTTTGTGCGGATGTATGTGTGCATGTGAATGCTCGTCCATAGTCATACATACATACATATGTACATAGGTATGTACATTCTTTCTACGAAGAAGAAAGAAATATTTATAATAACCGGTAATAATGAAATAAAGTAATAAAAGTGCACACACACACATACAACACATAAAATAAGAATAAATAATTATAAGATTTCCACAAAGGAAATCTTTATATCAAAAAAGAAATGAATACTTGTATGTGTTTACACATCTCCATACACCCATACATACATAGGTGTATTTATGTGCATATGTATGTACATATGCAGACTTTGTTCATCTCTTGGCAGTGGTTCTTCTCACTGCTGCACACACATCATTTTGCTACCGGGGTTATGGAGGCCATTTTCAAACATACAGATGTTCGCATAAACAGTACACACTGGGGACTATCAAAATATTTTAAAAATAAATCACATACATTATAGCAATATGCGATGGCGTAGACAGCAATGTCAACCTGTCGCTCACCGACTTGCTAAAAAGCAGTCAATTGGTACCTTTTAGTGTGTCAGTTTAATGTTTATGCTCCTACGAGAAAATTGCAAGAATCTACCGCCGGCTTCATCGCATAAATTATGACAAGAAAAATGATTGTTTTTATCTTTGTGAGTTCAAAAAAAAATTTATTACTTAAAATTAAAATTTATTTAAATTTTGCTGAATATGCAAAGTTTACACTGCTACACTGAATATTATATACCTTTCCGGCCCATAGCAAATATAATTACAGGGCATTGAAGAATCCTTTATTTTTATAAGAAATGCTCTCCTCTTCGTTATTATACTATCGAACTTAACAGAGACTTTAACTGCGAAGCGGGTAATACAAGCGTTCGGGATTTGATACCTGTCGATACTTGCTTTTTATTTTTACCCATAAATATATATAATAACTTTTTGTTTTTATTTCTTTATTTATTGCCCGATTTTTGTAATTTCCATATTGCAAAATTCTGAGAAAATTCTGAGTAGATGTATTTTTAAATATTTGATTTTAAGCAAAATTGAAGCTCAATTTACACTGCGTCAAAAATGCCAAAAAAAATATCGAGGATAGACCCACAAACACATGAGCTAAGCATCATCAATTTCCCTTATTAGATTTATCCAGATTCTATATACTTTATAGGGTCATAAGCTGGAAATTCAGGGTCGTCTGTAAGCAAATGAAAGCCCTTCTAAAATGGAGTTTGCGGGTTCGATCCCCGCCTAGAGCCTGTCGGTTTTCCTTCGGACAAGCCGAAAGCTTTACAGATTGAGTTGATTACAAAAAGAACAAAAATAAAAACAACCTGTACATTACGCGGTTTTTGATGGAGAAGGGTATAAAAGTTGCTTATATTGGGGTATTACCAGGCTAATATGCCCAGGCTAATTTGACCGCATTTCAATGCGGATAATCAGAACATTTATACGTGAACCTTCAGGCATATATTCGTATATATGTACTAGTGAAATAAAAAATTCCATATTGTTTTAAACGATTGTTAATTTACTAATCATTCTGTATATTGAAGATGAACAGGAAAACTGAGTTTGTGAATTAAAATTGGCCGATACATGACGTCTGCATACAGTAGCGCTTTTTATCTTCCCACTTTTTTGAGAACTATTTCGCGAAGAAAGAGCTTAATACAAAAATTTATTCGGGAACTTCAGTTTTAATTAATTACTTTGTATGTTTATTTATTTGTGGAAAATTAGCAACAATTCTGAAGACGCCCAAAGAAATTTATGGTTAAGTTTACACAAACGCCAAGATCTTGAATTACACAAACTGCTTCCTTCCTACCCTTTAAAAAAAATAAATGAAAATTAATAAAAAATTTGATTGTTGCCAGCATAATGACATAATATGTCACAGAGAAGGCTTATTAATTGATTAACTCAAAAAAACTTTTGGTCCAATAATTAGCCGCCAAGATTGAAAGTTAAGTATTTCAGAGTTCCCTGAAATTATATATAAACATTAAAATTATAAAAAACGTGGGGTAACCAAGAATACATTTTTATTTATTATGATTTATGTAACACTCAAAAAACACCCTTTAAAACCTCCTCCATTATATTTTTATTGATATTTAAACTTAGAAAGCAATGCTTCGCTTAGAATTTTTAAGCATTTTTGGTCGTCTATGGAAGGCATTAAAGACGTTGTTTCACTACGCTACAGAGTCATATGATTCATCCACATGGGAATGCGATACCGCTCTTTTAAAAAATCCCCCTTCAAAGTGGCGTTCATACAAAAATGTTGCCAAAAATTTCTTCTTTCCTGATTGAAGTAAAAGCAACTCTGATCGCATGAAAATTCCCATTTTTTGGAAATTTTCATAAACTTAAGGCATCGTCGAGAGCAAAACACCTTTAGCGTATATGAATCGTCCACTGATATTGACACATTGGCACATTGGCACATTGGCACATTGACACATTGACTCATTTTCTATCTTTCACATTGCTAGAATAATTTATGTACGATAAAACTTAGTTTCGCATATTTTAAGTGTTATTGGCTCCGGTATCGTTATTCTACGAGAGTATACACATACATGCATATCCGCATCCATACATATGCACATGTTTGTAAGTTGTGCCTTACAGTCTTATAAATTAAAAATAAAAATTTTTACCATTGTATTGTATAAATGGGTTGTCTAATTAACACAATTTTTCCTTTCTCTGTTTGCAGGCAGTATAAATTATGCGAATGTATAGAAATTAAAACAGAAATCGAAAGAGAATAAAAAAATCTTGTAAATTAAAGTCGCAGGCAATTTGCAAATAAAATAAATTTTTGCTAAATTTAAACAGAAAAAAAGTGTTAAATATTTGCCAAAAATGCGCGAGTAGCAACAACACGTTATGCCAGTAAAAAATAATTAAATTCTAAAAAAGAAAAAGTCAAAATAAATATAAAGGTGAGAATAATTTTTACGTGACTTCGACTAAATATAATGGACAATTTTA
Organism: Ormia ochracea; assembly: GCA_963402855.1. Classification (NCBI taxonomy): domain Eukaryota; kingdom Metazoa; phylum Arthropoda; class Insecta; order Diptera; family Tachinidae; genus Ormia; species Ormia ochracea. The sequence goes on along the minus strand of OY727105.1, from coordinate 58,315,142 downwards.
TTTACCTCTGGATCATTGGCATTATTTGACTCATAAGCGGTAAGTGTTGAAATTTAAAAAAAATTTATTAAATTTTTATTTAAGAAATAGTACAACTTTTCCAAACCATTTTTAACTCCTCAGCCACCGTTACAAAATTAAAATTTTTAATAAGAATATTGTGAACTAGACTTACTTATTTATATAATCCAGTAGAGAACAATTTGTAATGATTAACTTATGACCAAAGGCTGGATCTTGGGTCACTAAAAAACTATACTTAACTTCCTGTACCTTCATAATTCTCGTATTCAAAGTTTTATTCTGCAAGCAAGGGGAGAAACAGAAAAGTGGGAGAAAATGTGATATAGAAAATTTTTAAATTAAAAATTTTAGCCAAAAAATAATGTGAAAGAATTCAATATTTATTGGAAGAACAGTCTTCTGCAAGAACCGGCCTACTGTCTATGGCAATCTTTCCACAATTACAATTACAACTTCTGAAAGAACTTCTGAATTACAACTAATAATAATTTGCATTTTTAATATAATTTGAAATATGCATATACGAAAAGTGTTCCATACGATGCAAAAGCCAGAAAAAACTGTTGCTCATGGAAAAATATTTGTCGTGGAAATCAATTGAACAAAAAACTTTAAATAATAAAAAGGACGAACAATTGTTTTTATAGAATAGCAATTCTTTATGGAATCCTTTTGCAATATTGTTTTTCCCTCTGTAATTTCTTCGACAGCAAGTCATTTTGTTTAAAGCAAAGTTTCCAGTCACAACAAGTGTTCTCTGAAGAAATTCTTTTCTATGCCCACTTGGTATAAATAAAAGCTGCACTTACTTTGAAGTGATCCATTAGCAAAATGGTGGCATGGCGACAGAGCATCAAATAAAAGTACACTGATGAAATTTGTGGTGCAACACCGCTGCACCGGTTACTTTTATTAGATTGGCATAGAATTAAAGCGGAAATTTTCTCTACTCCTTTGAAAATTAGTCTCTCGGAACATAGAAAACATTAAAATAGATCCAATCCTAGAACTGAAAGAAAAAATTTAAAACTATTTTGGAAACGGTTTTAATACAAAAAGCTTAGAGTGAAATGTTTCTAAAGAAAATCAATTATTTTCGAAATATTTTAAGGCAGCGTTCAAAATATTTATTTCCGGTAGAAAGTTGCTTGGCGAATTATTAATGGAAAAATTAATATTTATCCAACGTGGTGACCAGATTTTTTTTTTTTTTTTTTGCAACCCACTGTATAACTTTAAGTATAATTTTAAGTAGGCGTTTGATAAAGATTTGTTACAACACAAAGTTGTTTTTGTCGCAGTATAGTAGGATTTTACCGCCCAATACGATTTTTGCCACCGAATTATTTATTTTTTTAGTTTGCTGTTCTAAAAGTTTTTTTTTTTTTTTTTGGAAAACGAAACTACTTCTGTAACGTTAGGGAAAATCACGATTGTCCTCAAACTTTATCAAAAAAACACTGCTGTCCTGCGAAGTGTTTTTATTTGAAGAGCTCAGGGCAAAGACGAAAAAGAAGAAGGAGAAGAACAAGTTCAAACTTAATAAAACAATTTTTTTTTTCTAATTGTATTAGCTTTCTCTTATTTCCATCGTCTTTCACAATCCACCAAACCACAAATGTAAAATCTCTGCCTCACTGGCTTCCTGATATCTTGCGCCAGCCATTCATAATCACTTGTTTGGAGGTTAGTAAGGAAAAATCACTAAAATCGTATTCATGAACAGTTAAAAGCGCTATTAAGCTCTAATAAATGGTTACTAAATTTCAATTCAATTATTTGCTTTAAAAAGTTGAAATAAATTTATTGATTACAATAATAAAAATAATTAAAGCAATAAATTTAATTGCGAAATGTCTATGGATTGTAAAGTAAGTGCGTGATGCGTTACTTTAATTAAAATATAATTACAGGTTCTATTGCTTAGATATCAACAAGAGAAAATACAGAAAATATATATATTTAGCGGGGAAAGCAAACCATGTTTGATACTTGACAATTAATTTGAATCAAGAGAGCAAAAGTGAGGATGGTGAAACCCGAGCGGCTTTGGCTCGCCCATGCTACTAGTGACCTAATGTTATTTTAATATTAATTGCTTTTGCAAATGTCTTGCAACCTCAAGAAAGCAACCAGATAATGATATGCAACTTTACACTTAATAAGATAACTAAAACATTACAGTGTGGCTAACGCAAACCCTCTAAATTAACGAGACAGTGCAAGACAGTGCATGCAAGTTAATTTATTTCCGACTAAAACGATTACTAGTGTGAACATAATTTATTCAATAAAAAACTTTAGGAATAAAGTTTTGACACCAAACACAAATCTATTATAGCCATATTCTTTCAAACTATTCGAGAATTATAAAAACATGATGTCAAATAATTTTTGATAATGTTGTCAGATTTTTTAAAGACTACTGAAAAATATATAATAATAAATAATTGGGGCCAATGCACCAATTTAGATATAAATATAATAATAATGCTCTGAAATTTTAATGGATGAAAGCATATAATTATAAATTATGATATAATTTTTTCTCTTTTTTTGAAAATATTTAAGTTTTTATCTACTAATCTTCAAGTAGAAAGAGAACATTGATATGAGATTTTACTTGCTTATTAATGAGACCTGATTTGAGGCAAATTAGTCAGAAAAACCTTCTTCGAGTCATAATGACATTTGACTAGCAAGAATTCTCATTCACTTTCCACAAGAATTCTTAGTGTCGACTTTGTAAATTTTATATTATTTCAGCTTTCATTAAGTGGCAATATCAGATCAATTGCAAACCTCTTTATACTCTTATATAGCATTTAAATCTCTTATGCAGAGATTTGAGTGGACATCGGGTAGAGCGGCCTTAGGAGTTTTGTGAAGTCAGGCCGTGCAACCAGTAAGTTTCGACCGCATATTAAGTATGTCACAGATGTAATTAATATGTTGTTTAATTTAAATATCATTTTAATAAAAATTATACTTCCTACGAGGTAGACAATTTTTGTAAGAAAACGTTAAAGGAATTTTTTGTATAAGAAAGCCAAGCTTTATTTTCCATTTATCACAATATAAGTTAGCTAAGAGAGGCTGTATTTAACACCTTTGCATCAAGCCAGGCATAAAATTCTTCTCCCCAATTCCTGCATGTGATCCACTTCTGTAATAATGCCTAATAATTGTGATATCATTCATATGTTTGAAAGTTTATCTGGTATACATTCTCTTGCGTTTTCAAAGTCCTGGAGTCGGAAGAACAATCCGCAAATTACGTATAACTTGTTTCATAATTATTTTACAAAAATCCGTCTTCACCATGAGCTTCGTGCAGTCTTGGAACTTCCTTATAAGCAGGAATGATAAAATGTCATTATTTGCCCTTCTCGCTTATAAGGAGCTGTTATTATTAAAAGTCATGCAGAGCAACGCCAATTTAGAAATTCTTTTATTGGAGAGGGGTTTCCTCATTAGTGTTTTCCGCGAAATACTTGCAAGGATTACGCATGTGAATAACAAAATATTCAACATTTTATGGCCATTAACATTTCAGCAATGAAATCGCATGCCACATTAAGTAGAGTGTCATTTCAAAATAAACAAACGCTAAGCAAACAACAGCGTACTAACTAAAATACACCAGCAAAACAAACAAATAACAATTTCTTAATGTAACCATTTGAAACGCAACGTTAAATTTAGTTCCTTCTGCTGGCTGTAACAACGTTGTTTTACGTTCATTTGCATGTGTAGGAGTGAGTGTGTGTGTGTGGGTATGTATATACGCTGAATGAATCGCATTCGTTTTTGCATGCATACATGTGTGTGCGAGCATATAGTTTTTTTTATCATTTCTCACGTGAGCTGCAGAGTGGATCAATGTTTTCTTGGAACAGCATAAACGAGGACGATAACAACACAGTTGCATTAACAGCAATTTGCATGGTTAAGGCAGATTGACTTAAGGCGATTATTCTCAAAAGTTTACATCACTTAAGACAGGTTTTCAAGCACAACAACGTCTTTAACTTCGTATTGAATAATCGATAAGCTGCAAGGAGGCAGAGAGGCGGAATGCAGATTTTGTTGGGTTTTACGGGTGTATACGGGTGTATGGAAGGAGGTGATGCTGATGATGCTTAAGATAAAGACGATGATGATGTGTTGCACCTTCTTGCATCTTGCAGTTGCACACGATGGTTGCTTTTAATGCTTTAACCATTTCTTGTTGCTGATTATATTGCTGTTGCAAAGTGTTATATTTATTGCTGATTGCTTGGCTGGCTTGCCGTTTGCAATGTTGTTTTAAAACTTGTTTGCATGCAGTATGTATTTTTAGTTCTCTGCTCGTTACACACTGCACCGCCAAGCGCATTTATTTAAAAGCTGGTTTATTTGTGCCATCCTGGTTGATGTGGTTGTTGTTCTTGTTTGTTTTTATTCTTGGCTGTGGATTTGAAAGAAGGTGGTAAAGGACACAGTTCTGCTTTTGCTGTTCTTTAGGGGTTAATCTTGATGCAAGAACAATAAAATCGACTTCTTTCATTATGTTACGAAAATAAATTCTCTATGTATATCTTTGTGTAAGTGTGAGTCTGAGTGGGAGTGTGAGTCTGAGTGGGAGTGTGAGTCTGAGTGGGAGTGTGAGTGTATTCTAGTATGTGAGCACCTGTGAATATTTTTCAATCTTTTCAGCGTTGTTAGTTGTGTCCTTGAGAAACATGCATGCGAATAGGTTTCTAGAGTTTAGATTACATTTTTACTTTGCTGCTGTTGCTTTGATACTGGAGGATAAACAGAAATACGGCTGCAATACATATTTAATAAATTTACGAGGGCAGAACTGTAATTACAGAAATTTGATTCGATTATTGCATTTATTACTTGTTGTTGCTTAATTTCTCTTTTATAAGCCTCCTGACCTTAGTGTCTTAATGCAAACTTATTTTAGTTCAGTCTGGCATGAACATCCCTCCAAGAATTTGAATTCTGCATTCTAAAATGCGTTAAATTTTTTATAAATATTGAATGCAAGCTTTTAATTTGCAAGCTTAAAATATGAGATACACAACATTGATTTGTAAATATAAAAAGCCATCCAATCCATTAAATCTTGCCTTTGTTTTCCACTTGTATTGTTTATCATTTTCTCCTTCCTTTTGTAATTTGATTCTCTTTTGGACTATTGGGCGCGTGTTTAAAAATAGACTAGCAATACAAATTAAAATTAATGCGCAAAAACATATTAAAACAAAGACTTTAGATTGCAGGCACGTCTTGTACTGATTGTGGCAAATGGCACAGTGGACAGCAACGAGACACCAGGCAGAAAAATTATATTTTCAATGTATATAAGAAGTTGAATGCCTTAGGAAAAAATAATAAAGATTATTTCTATTTAGTAATTCTGCATTGTTGATGGCAAAGATGAATACAATAATTAATTAAATGACTAATTGAAGACCTTTTTATCAGTCCATCAAATTCAAATGTCTGCCTCATTTGCAATAAATAAAATTAATGAATTTTGTAAAACACTTTATTCACAAGTTTATGTTCGTTTCTGCAACAGATGAGTGTGAGAATTTTTGGACTTCGACGAAATTCGATGAATTACAGTACTTACAGTTCATTGAGAAGTCTGCCAGTATGGTCGTTCCCAGCACATTTCGATTTTTCTCAGGTAACTCAGCTAAGAAATGTTCATCCTAAAGGCACTTTGAAGAGGCAAAAACTGGATGCATTTAGATACAACTTTGATTTAAATAATTCCTTACTTGCACTGCCTCTTGGAAGTATGTCTGCCATACAATTTTTTCTCTGATTGCCTGTATATGAGCGGCTCTATTCGAAACGAAGACGTTGAAATTTGAGGATTTCTCTTTGAATCGGACCAGCTATTTAACCAAATCTTTTGTTTACTCTAATTGCAGTGTTAATTTTTTAAATATTTTTCGCATAAAATTAAAAATTTTTATCTGTGTAAATTGCAAGTATGCACCAGAAGGAAATCTGCATTGTGAATTTCGTATCCCTTGAGAATATATTGTTAAACAAAATTTATTCCGTTTTCTTAAGTTAATTGAAGTTTCCCTTTGGCGGATGAATAAACTGTTGAGTGTTTTATACAAACTCGACTTTAAAATCATTCCATGCAAGACATTGTCTAACGTAAGCAACGCTAATTGTTTTTTTTTCAGTATCCAGCCATTCAAAATCAGTACTTTAACTACGGAAGACTTGATCATAAAAATGGCTATAAATTCAATTTAAAATAAAAAAAAAAAAAAATTTAAATTTTTAAATTTTGAAAATTGTTTTAAATGTGATCTGGCATTGTAGTGATCAAGGACTCCTTTAGTAAGGCATCTTCCGATAGATACATATCCTACAACTGCTTACTTTTCAACTCATATTTTCTATAATCAAAGAGCGAACAACCAACTGCATTCATATGCAGACTGAGTAAACAATGAAAAATAATATAAAACTTTTATTTTCAACGGAGCTTTTTAGACGCTACCAAACATTCTCCTAATGCAAAAGCACAATTTGTCATGTACTTGAGAATTTAAATAATGTAATAATTAGAAGGCTTGATTGGTTTTTCATTTGAAAACTTTATATTTTTTATTTTTTTTATTTTCAATAGAAGTCTTTAAAATATCAAATGTGCTTTGCTTTATGTAGAATCTTATTCCCTACAGCACTTTAAAGGTGTCATGAATTGTATTCCTGTATTCCTTTTAAACAAGGCCAATAGAAGAGAAACAACAAAAAAACTTCATATATAAGGAAAGTTATTCAGCACTATACGACATTGCCATAAAAATCGTTTTTCCTGTCAGCTGATCTTGCTTTTAAAAAATACAATACAGAATTTCCCATGCAATATTCGAAAGCAATGAATACGACAGGACACATATGCTGACAACGAATAACGTAATATTCCAGTTCAGTGCCAGTGTAGCAGTTGGACAGCGAAAATGTAAAAGATAATAATACTTCTTTATATCAGAATTATATAATCACATACATATAAGTTATGCTACAACGACGTTAATGTAATCTAACGTCGTTTTACGTAGGTGTTAGCATGTTTCGAGTTTTCTTATATTTTGCACATTCAATTCGCTACGACTATGCGATGTTATGCGATGTTATGCGATGTTAAACATGTAAAACTGTTGTATTCGACTCCCAGATTTTCTTCTCCCCAGGGATATAATATAGATATATTAAATATATATTATTATATATGGATAGCATTAGTTGGTTTGTAATTCGTCCTTAAAGAATTGCCGCCACTTATTCGACACATTTTTCAAGTTGTTCAATATGAAGCATTAGCTAGTTCTCAAGAAGGACAACTAAATTAAGGTGTAGCCTTACGTGATATACATATATACATATATATATATACATAATATATTATAGCTCAAATTGAAACTGGGTTAGTCGTTAATATTTTCTTTTTTCTTGTAAAAACAAGTCTTTCTTAAAATTAAATAAAATATTGAAGACGCTACAAGCAAGCCTTGTAAAGTAGGACAAATGCCGGTACGCTACGTACTTTACGAAAATATATTTGAAAACTACTTTATTAGGAAACTTTGTAGACAAAAAGAATTTAAAAAGAATTCTACATGGCAGAAAAGGAAGTAAGTAAGACGATTAGTAATAAGATACTTTGAAGATGGAAAAGCCTTAGTAATAGTGTCAGGCTATATGTCGGCACTAGGGCAAAAAAATTTATGCATTATCAATATGGTCACATTGGAGTATTTAGATATTATCAAAAATAATTTAAAGCAAATTTCTGGAAAAATGGAAAATTCCTAATAACTTTCAGTGTTATGAAGACAACGAGCTAAGGACAAAGTTCAAAACGTCCATATGTTGCTTTTATAAAACAATCCCAGTTCGCTAGCTTAAACACGATCCAGGATTTTTTATATAAAAAAAAAAATTAAATCACCTAAAAAGGATTTTTTTTTTTTTTTTTTTTTTTTTTTTTTTTTTTTTTTAACCAACTCCACCTGCAAAGCTTTTGGCTTGTCCGCAGGAAAACACCCAGGGTCTAGGCAGGAATCGAACCCGCGACCTCCGCTTTATTAGGCTGAGCATTATTCACTCGCCTACGGAGGCACCCAAACAGTAGTGGGTCCAAAATTTACCCAACAATTTTTCTCAAATTGGTACAGTCAATGCTATGAGGGCATTTAGCAGTCAGAGACAGTAAAAGAGTCTCTCCCATTCTTGCCTTTGAAGCTTCTAATGAATTTGGTCATTTTTACTTTCATAAATGTATGTATTTTATAATAAATAAAATTGTGTATATATGCATACACATACATATATACAAGGCACAGATACGAGTATTTACACCATTTCCATTGTTGATATAAAATGGTTTCTAAAAACCTATATGCGCTAACAGCACATGCCGATGCATGCTCGTACAAATGTATGTATGTTATGTCGAAACACTGATGACATTGACAAAGAAATTTTATTTTATTTTCATTTAATTTTTCATCAATTTTAGAATATTGTAACAAACTACGTCTTTATAATATTTAAAAAATAATGAATAGTGGGAATTTTATGATGCTTTTAGTGTGTGTGTGTGTGTGTGTGCATGTGTGTGTTTTTTTTTGCTTTGTTTGTTTGATTAGTTTTAAGACAAAATGAAAAGTCAACAAAGTGGTTGGTTGGTGGAGAGGAATTAAGGAGGCGCATAACTAACTTACTTCATTTGGACAATACATGTCCTTTATCAATTGGTTCTTTCCAACTGTTCAAGTGTTCCTCTTCACTTAGATTATTTCTTAACCACATATATGTATATTTGCAATACTTCCGCTTTTACATATTCTGCTTCATAATGTTTGTATTAAAACAATTTGTAAGCATGTTATGTCTGCTCTTATCATTATTATTCTGTGAATTTATTTCTTTGTTATTTCATATTCGAAACAACCTCTTTATTAAAGATACATATTGTTGTCGTGTAAACATACATATTCAACTTCTTTTCTAGGCTTAGGCTTCTTTTCATATCAGGATTATATCCTTTGCACGAAGCGTGTTGCCTTTTTCAGTAATAAATGTATCAGGAGATCTATTGGCTATTTTTTCAACTTGTGAAGGAAAAGTAATAAATTGGTGGATAACGTGTTAAAGAAATATTTTTCAAACCATTTTAATTTTTATAATATTATTTTATTTTAAAATGTTATTTTAAAGAAGACAAGTGTTTTCCAAACTCCACTATTATTATTTTCCTATTATTTTAATACGTGAAAACATTAAAAACATAATTATATTTTGAGCCAGAAATAACAACAACAAAAAAAACTATTTTTATAACAAAAATATATATGTAACAAAAAAAATTTTTTTCCTGGAAATACTTATACATAAATACAATAAGGAGAGGGTCCTTTTTTATTGCAATGTAATTTGAGTTTATGAAAACTCATAAAACTTTGCAAAGCATTTCATATCTGTGCTACTGTGGCGATTTGTGGATTTTAAAATTAAAAAATGGTCAATCTTAAGGGTTTAAAGGAATATAAACTTTTATTTGTTTGTTTGAGAGTAATAATATTGGTCCAGGATAAAATCTTCGATGGCATGAGAAATTTTTTTGCTTCTGTACTTGCTGGAAGCGGCAATAATTTCTTTTATGGTTTTTTAACAGCAATTGAATGAGATTTATTTGTATTTTAATGTTTTCTTTCTTGGTCAATTTCATTGATTTTGAAACGTTATGATATTGGAGAAAACCTCTTTTAAGGAAAAATTATTCGCATACCGTTCCGAAAGTGAAAGCAGCCAATTAACTTGCCTTCTTGCAGGCCTTAAAAGTGTTCTAATATTTTATAGAGTTGCAATTAATAGTGTAGAAATTACAAACGGAAAAATAAACTTCTCCATAATCTTCTTTCGTTTCTGTATGGAGTAGTGAATAAAACTCCTTAATAAAGGTGTATGGATTGTATTGAGCTTTGCTGCAGTTCAAAGTGCATTGCAGATGTAAATGCAGCTAAAATTGTTTTCCTAAAAATATTCAAATAGTTGATTTGTCAAGAGTCATTCCATGTACGCGGGAGAGTGTGTATGTTTGTGTGCATGTGTGTGTGTGTGTGTGGGTGGGTGGGTGTGTATAGCATATAGTGACAATAAAAGTTTGCAACTTCACGCTGACACCTTAAAATAGTGTCGTATTTATTAGCAGCGCCAGATATTTGCAAAACAAAAAATTCTAAATGAAAACCTGCAATCAATTCTTAACAACACACAAGGAAATATTTTGCTCGGCAATGCCGAATTTAAAACACTCTGCAGACTGGATGTGTTTGTGATTGAGTATATTCTGTCATTTTAAGATTTTATTTATTTCGTCAATAATAAACAAAATAAGACTTAAATAATTTAGAATTCTAACGAATCTAGGCAAACCTAAATTCGGTCGATAATGTTTGGAATGTACTTGGAACCGCTGAATAATGAGTTAGTAGTAGAGGCAACTCTTTTCAAAATTTTCTGTTACAACTCCAGTAAGCAACAGAAATTAGTTGCCAATAGGAAAAGAAATTTCAATTGCTAAAGTGCGAACAAAATGAACTGCAGTGCCAACTTCAAATTGGCTGATGGAGGGTCAGATGTGGTCTGGTGGGTTGGCCCGGAAACAAATTTTCTCCAGTCTTTCACAATGTATTCACCAGCCAGAGCAGTGAATTCATGGGCAAAAGAAATACCATCCAATATGAAAAACCACATAGAACATGTTCAATGTAGAGGCAAATATGTATGCCTGAAAATGACTGACAACCCGAATGACTTCCTATTAGACAGTCAGTTTGTTTTAGCTCTTTACTGCATGACAGCGTGTGCATTGCAAGTTTGCACTGTGCCCTATCAGAGTGATTCGTATGTAAGTAGCCAAAAATGCATCAGAAGACTCTTTACCAACAATTTATCTGAAATCAGCAAAGAAATTTTCGGCATTTTTCCTTTCCAACCCCCATTTACGTATTTAAATACACAGCACTGGTCTAATATAAGAAGGGCGTATCTGTTTTAAAATGTTTTGGAAGGGGCTTTTTAAAAAGTTAACGTAAATCAAATTTAACGCGCTTTCCATCTTAATTTCGTATAACTTTGAGCAGATAATGTTTAGAAAATAAACGTTAAAGATTTAGAAAAATATATTTAAAAAACAAGATATACGAAAAGGAATACTATTTATTTTAATGTTTGAGTTTCGTAATCGGTTGGTGGTTTATATGCTACATAATCGGAAAGTTTCTCAAGATATACATATTGTATATTATCTTCGTGTTAGTCAAAGTTTTTTATTCATTTTGCTATTAATCTCCTTTTGCCGGAATCTACAGGGTTGTATGCAACGTTTTTAACTTTTAATTATTTAAATCAAACAATTAATTAATCGAAAATGGTTTATTTTATTAATGAAGTGGATTTCGGTGTTCCCATAAATATAATTTCATCCACATACAAGTATAATTATAAGTTCGCTTTTATGTTTGCAAAGTAAATAAAAAAAGTGAAAAAAATTTGTGCGTTCGTTGTCAGGCAGTTCAATTCGTACTTAGCAACGCAAAAACGACTTCAATGAATGCCTTAGAATTCGAGAATTCTTCGTCTTATCTTATTTATAGTGGTTGTTGCCTTCAATGTAAACTTCTTTGTTGTTCTTTGAACTAATGGATCATAGTTTGGTATGTATGCCTTATAAGATGATATTTTTCTGTATAAGATAATTTTAGTTAAACATTTTATTGAATAAACTTTCGATTTAACATTTAACTGGAACGAACATTCTGGAACGTGGTTCCAGAAAAATACTCATTATATTATCAGTATGAGTAACAATACGAATCAGTAAAGGAAAGAAAGATGTAAGGGAAGTAGTGCAAGGATCTTTTAAGAACTTGGCAAGCCCAAAAGTTTCATACTTATAATACTTCCTGTCTCTCTCGCGAAAAGAAAAATTCGACAATTTGAGAAACGTATTAATAACAGAAAAAGTTTGTCGTTTAATAGTCATGACTCGGTTATTACTAGCCATACATGCAGATCATATGCTGAAGTGTCATAGTTTCCCCAGCAAAGTCTACAAACAACATTTGCAAGGACTTTTAATTTATTCAAATGATATCATATATCTATTGCATTTTTCCTGCTAATGTACTTTCAAAAACCTGATCATAAACTTTTAACAGATCATACGAAGTCCGTAAGAAATTATCTTCATCATATCCGGTTTTGTTAACTTTGTTACAACTAAGCCCAAATGGAGGCCCATTTGGATAGACGAAGTTTCTTAAAGTGTCCTCCTGAGCAATAACGACTTAACGACGCTTAACGACTTTTAAATGGAAAAATTTAACGACAATTATATTCGGTAACTTCTTGCCCATTATATGGCCTCACTCCCTAAAGGCATTAACAAAATGATTGGATTGATTTTACGTTCTCCAAGATAAGCTTACCGCGAAAAAACCTTTTGAATACAAATATTTTACTTTACTTGTGGGATTTGAGACAATTAATCGGAAAGTTTACCAAATCAAATATTATGTATATGCAAATCTCAAGGCAGAAGTATGCGATTGGAATTTCTTATGCTACCCATACACGATACAACCGTTGGTGCAACTCGCTTAGTAATCAAGTTGTGTGTTGTGCCCACAGACGATAAAACCTCTTCGTACAATTTCATTTTGCAAACAATTTACAGCTGGAACCAACAAATAATGAAAACGCATTCCACGAAGCAAAACAAATTAGGCTTAAATTTTGTGAAGCCATAAAACAATTGAAAGCTCCTTAAGTAAATTAAGTATTTATTGACATTCAAATTTTTTTTAATCTAAAAGATTTTTCAAAAATAAAAAAAATAAAACTTATATAATTTACTAATATTGGCTATCATTAAATAATTCATCGTAGAACTTTGCTCTAGTTTCATTTCAGCTGTGTCTTCCATTTTTAATTAGTACTCCCGTTAGTTTTCTTTGCTTTCAAAAACCAAATTAACCGACGACACGTCTTTCTCCCTCAAAATTTAAAATGAGAATGAGGTACGAATTCGCATGACTAACCCACAAACTATACAACGCGTTGGCACAACATGCCAAAAAATCAAAAAATTTAGATTTTTCATACAACCGAGACACAACTTTATATAACAAGCCCATACACGTTACAATCTTGATTAGAACCTGCCGAAGTTTTGCCAACGGTTGAATCGTGTATGGGTTGCTTTAGATCTCGCGCAAAAGGCAATATAAACACTTCATATCGTTAAAAATAACCACTTTCATATTATGATTGCCCCCGGAAAGGGAATACCGTTAAAATTTCATTGCACAGCAAATTCGATAAATGTTTGTTATATGTATTTTAACGATGCGATTATCGTTAAATGCCTGGCGAATCGCGCTACTTCTGCGTTAAACTACTACCCATTTCAAGAGCGATTGAACATGTTTTTATAACTTTTACTCCATAATAATTGGAAAGATGCAGCTGGATTTGTGATTTAACCAGATTAGAATACTTTTCTTTTGCACTTTACGACTATTTGCTACAATTGACAACTGGAATGCCGGCTTCACCTTGTAACGTGTAATATTTCAAAATTTTATATATGTGGGTGGGGTGTAAAGAAAAGAATAAAAGCTACTTTAGCATATAAATAAGAGCAAAATGTAAAAAACTTTCTTAAATAAATACTGCCAATGGCTACACGAGGAACGTGAATTTTTTAAGCGTGTTGTGGTTAAAGGAAAGAACCTTTACTTGGCATAAAAAGCACTCAAAATAGCTTTTGTGTCTACGAATGATGATAAAAATATTTAACGTAAATTATTTAGCAGCTGTTTAAATATTTTTTGGTATAAAAGAACATTATTAGTAACCAACTAGACATTTTTCATATGGAACGTCAGTATCTGTTAATTTGTGAATATTGGAATAACACTTGACAATTCTTAAAGATTCAGAAACAATCATCATATAGAACAAAACTGAGCACTACTGAACACTTGCTGATTTTGCTGCAAAATCAGTAAGTAATGAGTCATCGGTTTTTACAATCGATTATAATATTAATTGATCCATGTTGTACAAACAAGCCCATAAAGTAACACTTCAAAATGCTGTTTTCAATGTTAAAAGCGAAGCGGTACTCATTCTTTTGTTATTTTCTGTAAGCATGATTAATATAGTGTCTATAATACGTGATTGCATACAAGGAAAAAAAAAACTAATTATCAGTGTAAACAAATTGTAATTAATAGAAAAATAAAAAATGGAAATTAAAATTTATTAAATCTGTTAAACTTTTTCAGAATTGTTTGCTTGAAAGTCTACGAGTAGTGATAAGTTTGGCTTCAAGGTCATACAACACTGGTGAAAAATTATACATTTTATGTATTTTCATAAACATATTCATTCATTTATTTATTTATTTAATTATAAATAAATATATATTTAATAAATATTGCATTACAACAGTTATTCTTTGTGAGTCTTTAGGATCTCTTTTTGATAATAACATGCATGTGTTAAATTTCCATCTCTGACTTTTATAAATGTAACTCTGCTGCCAAAAACCATAACATACTTTCACGCATGTTAGCATTTGCCGAAATAAGGCTAAAAGCTACGTTGGTCAAAACTTTGCGCACAACTATGAGTACTGACTGTACTGTACTCGCATATTTTCAAATAACACGGTCGTGATATATTTTGTTTGCGTGGCAATTTTAGCATTTGTTAGTTTTATTAGTTTCTTTCGCATTTTATTTGTTTTTTTTTTTTTAATAATTTGAAAATCTAGAAGATAGGCTTGACTAAATGTTAAATTAGTTTTATTAAAATTAGGGTGCGTATAAGTTTGATATGGTTGTTACCATACGTACCTAAAAATCGACGCTATAAAATATATATACTACGTATCCTAATAAGAAGGAAAATTGACAGAGCTTTGTCCGTCTGCATGTCTGTCTGAATTGAGCTTTAATTTTGCCTAAAAACAAAAAACTTATCTGTTCAGAATTTTTCCAAAATTATTTAGTATGAAAATCCCCCAAATCGCCAAGAAATTATTTTATACATTTATAGTTAAAAGTGGAAAAATAATAATAAGAACGTTGGAATTACCATTCACAATATTTGCCTCGCAGTCAAACTCGCTGGGAGGTTCGAATAGTATAAGTAACTAGTAGAATGATTGCATTTATACTAATTGATTTGAGTAATCTTCACAAATATCTTTCATTGGAAGTTGTATAAATCTTTAGTTGCTCTAAGAATCATATGACTAAAGGTTCCCTGAACTACCCTGAAATAGCCATAGGAATCAGCTGATGCAACGAAATAATCAATTTCAATTCTTTTTTAACGTTTAAATCACCGTCGGGAAAATTTTCATTATTACCCAGCACCAACATTTCACTTTAAAATTAAAATTACCATTTACATACATATATTTACATGACATATTTAATTAACGATATATTTATTTTACATCCGTTTTTCTGCAATACATTCTTCACAAAGATTTCGATTAGGGGAAAACTTACAAGAGCCTTTTTTGCAAAAAGAGCATATCGCTTGCAGAATGTAGTTTTTATCTTTCGATTTCTCGCTATAGGAAACATAACAGCGACATTTTCCTTTGATTATAGGAGGAATAGTGGTTTACTTTTTTGAACAAATTTCATAGGATTATATTGAGTTTTACAAATCTTCAAAGCCGCTACATTCGTCCACTATATTGGAGGTATGGCAACGTAAGTTTTACAATATTTCTTTAATATTATTATAATTAATATTATGAACAAAGTCAAGAAATTTCTTTTGTAGACTCCCATAATATTTTTCCTAGTCTTGTGGGATTTTCCACGCAAGTCTGATTCTACAGAATATTAATATTTCTTATTATTAGTGCAATTGATCGCTTGCCCCTATTCCCGCGCAATGTGTAGCGTGTTCATGTGTCTGTTTTAAGTTTTCCCCCAAAAACAGATAAGAATTTTTATGGCGAACCCTATCTTAAGGAATTTTCATATACTGTTAAACAATTACTTTTAAGAACGGAACTTCTGCTATGAAGGTCGATAGAATAGTTTAGTACCGCCAGACGAACAACTAATTTTTGGTATTAAAGTGAAATAAAAAAAAATAATAAATAACAATTTTTAGATACAAAAAAATGATGTTGTTCTTATTAGAAATTCTACCGTTTTTATAGAACTTTTTTTTAAAACCGTTTCAATAAAACAGTCATAAAAAAAAAAATAACATTTCAAAGAAAATAATGAAATTTTTTTTTTTTTGGAACAAACAAAAGCTAAATAAAAGTGTGTGGTTTGATTAGTAATAAAAATTTTAAAATAAGCTTGTTTAACATTAATGTGAACATTTGAATTATTCCTTTGAGCCTTAAAATATAAATTCTTGCAAAGCCTGAATGAAAAGGCGAGCTCATTTCAATTTGCATAAAATAGGAATAACTGAAGTAGAAAATGTAAATTGCATATGAGACTTCAGGAAGGCTCATTTTCCTTGACCCTTCCTTTTATTTTAATTTTTTTTTTTTTTTTTTTTTTGATTGTGGTTGTGGTTGTGGTATATGTAAATTGGTCTCGGGTAGTGAATACACGTTTGGGCTAAAATAAACTTTTGCTTTAAAATTTTAAAATCAGGCTAATATTATTCAACTATCAAAAATAAAGAGTTCGGCTATTGGGAAGCCAAAAACATCGCAATGACTATTTTCTAACACCAGTCTTAAAATATCGGTTAGTCGGTTGTATTTGCCCGGGCTTTATGCAGCTTCATAAAGAAGGTTTTTATGAGCTGCAAGGTATGGAAATCCTACATTGCATAGACTCGGTTATTCAGACTGTACGTGGAAAATTTAAATATGCAATGAAAACAAAATATATGAAAAGGAAAGTGGTGTAGTAATAGCGAAAGGATAAAGAGGCAGCTTTGTACGTTGGAAGTCATGCTGAACACCAATTGGTCGAGCAAGGAAAGATATAACAGCAAGCAGCATGCAAAGCTAATCAAAAATATTTTAACGAAGAGTGGAGCGTTTCTCAAGCGATTTCCGACCGTACAATTTATCTAAAACTACAATACCAAACATCTCTGCCACATAACATCCATTACGAAATTCGCTTATGCTGCAAATAGGCCTCTTGGTGGTTTCCTTGTGGCATGTGTGCAATCAAAAAAGCAGCAAATCTTTGTTAAATTGTTCGGAAACCGCTTCCAGCCCACCCTAAAAATTGACGGATATCGCAGGTTAAACGCGAAACGAATTTCCGTGTGAAACCGAATGCTCTATTTTTATTCTATCAAAAATGTGTTGCTTGTGTGTGTGTACACACACACATTTGCATTTGCATATGCCACATACATTTTACTTAACGATGATAAGAGCTAAACTTGTGAAAAGTTGTTGACTCCTTCCTTAGTTTGATATTATCAAACTTGAGTACAAAACTGGAAATTAAATATTTTCTAAGGTGTTCACTAATTAAAAGTTTAAAAAGTTTATTTTTTAGAAATGTTATCTAAAATTCGTTTGTTTCTGTGTTGCCATACACTAAATTAAAATGCAAATGAAATGAAGAAATGAAAGCAAAACTATATTTTTCTTATCAAGCGAGGAAAGTTAAAGAAGTCTGAGAATTTCAATTAGTTCGGCTCACTTAAGAATTTCATTAATAATTCCTAAGTTTTCTGTTATTATTGATTTCTAATTCTGTATTTTTAAATCTTTACTTTAATAGTCATCATCGTTGGAAAATGGAAATGAAAATGAAAATGAATATGAAAAGAGGATCCGGTTGCTTTAATTAAAAAGAAAATAATTGCTGTTGGTTTTTGTTAAATGGAAAACAATTTTAAATTTTGCATAATTTCAGATAGATTTTATATCTTAATGGGCAGCCCATATTTGGCATATTTCTCATGAACTCATGACTAGATATTAGAAAATAGTTGACAGTAATAAAATTTCCTTAAGACAGCACAAACAATTTTTGTAGTTTAGGATCATCTTCCTAGCAAGAGTTTTCATATAGTGAAGGGCCTAAAATCCAATGGCTAGAAAATTCAATTACTATATTTCTTAATGGCATCATCACGATAATTATTTAATTTTATAAATTTGAAAAAATTAGTTTTTTTATTCTATTATTTTTTATTTTTTTTTATTTTTCCTGATTCTATATTTTATATTATCCATAGTCGTACATAGTACGGCGATGTGTTTTAACTCCCTCAACTCTGATTTCCAACTGATAAATCTGCACATACCTAAGATATAAAGCTTTAAAAAATATATTTGCATTATTTACATTATTTAAGTGTTGTTCTAATGTGTGAACTGAATATATATTGAAATCATTTATATAATTTTTTTGCAAAAAAGTGAGTTAGGACCTTTCTATTTGAGACCTACAAAATGTATATAAAATAAAGTTTTAAACTTTCGTTTCCCTATTAGATCTATTTTGGTGTGTAAAACATGTTTCTTCCGGTGATGCAATTTTTTCCTTTTTTTATTTTAGCGATTTTTAAGAGGTCTACAGTGTAAAATCGCTAAAATAAATAGAGAAAGAAAATTTAAAGTCTCTCGCAAATTGTGTAGCGTGAAAGTTATGAGTTTGATGTAAAAATGGCAGCCTTGTAATGTACTCGTACATGACTAATCCGGTCACGACCATTACAGCACCTCTATCACAGGACCTCGGAACATTACATTTACTTAACGCCTAATAACTTAAATGTGCATTAGTTCTTTTGAAGAGAACTTGGTTTATAGTTGTCTTCGGATTGGCAAGTCATCTGTTATTATTAGGAAACTCTATATTACAACTTTTACTACCCTACTTCCTCGTCATCAGATTCTTAATTTCCGCAATAGAAATAAACTATAGTTTAGCATGAAATATGCTGAGAACCATAAAGTAAGTTAGCAAGTAGTAAATAAGACTTTTCCTAGAAGAAAACACACTCAATCTGATTACGGAGCCGATTACACTCAACTCCAAAAGATAAATAATAACCAAGAGGTAAATTGAAAAAATCAATTTCAGAAATGCCTCAATTCTTAATGGAAAGGTAGAACTTAAAGTGAATCTTAACCTGCTTCACTATTTCCGTCAAAATTCTTATGATTTGGTAATCATAAGAATTCATTACAAAAAAACAAAACTTGAGCTTTAAATTTGGCTTGTAAGGAATTTCAAGAAAAAATTCAAGAAGAAAAAGTATGAGCATATACACTAATAAGCAATAAAAGAAATACATTTGACAGGACTTTCCAAAAAGGCTTACAGGCTTCCTCAGTAGCATAATACTGACTTGCAAATTTTACAATTTTAAAGAAGGAAAGCAAAATTTTAAGTTAATCTTTTAATTTCATATTAACCTTTAAAGCTTCCGGCAGGAAAACTCTTGTTTGCAGGAAAACCCCCGGGTTCCAGAAGGAATCGAACTTGCGACCTCATATTTAGTAGGGTGTTCATTAGTAGCATGTTTTAATGTATTTGGTTCAGCTTTTAAAAAAAATGTAAATTTAAAATTGTTGATTTGATTTTGAAACTTTAATAAGTTCACAAATTGATTTCAAAACAAAAAATAAACATGATGTTTAGTTTTTTACAAAGCAAACAAAGAATTTGGCATTGTTCTCTGGACCAACCTCACCATTTGTGCAAATTCTTTCATCTCACCACTTAAGGGTTAAACGGAGCTTCTCATGAACTATTTTTTATCGAAATCTGCTGGCAGATGAAATTCACTTATGGGAATATACTGGAATGCATGCATACATTGTATATTCGGTTGTGCTTGTGTATACACACGCGGGCATACATATTTATCGTTTGTGGTTTAAATCAAGACATTATTTGGGAGCATGCTGGTTGCATTGTACTTTAAATAATCATTCAAGGCTCTTAATTGGATACATTGCGAAAACTAATCCAAAATAAGAAAGGATTTTAAATAAAAACGTTAAAACGAAAGTTATCGAAATAAAGAAATAATTCAATACATCTAAAACATTATTTAAATTTTAAATGCATATACAATTAAACAAAATTTAAAAATTAATTTATGGCTAAAAGCACAATATGCAGCAAAAGCCTTTGATGAGAAACATATACGGTTAACCCTTCGAATGACGCCTATAGCAGCGCATTTTTTTAATTTTATTATATGATTGTTTTTTTATAGCATTTATTATTCTATTTCTCAAAACTAACAACATTTTCATTAATTATTTGCGTGCCCATATATGTACGTGTTTTTAAATCGAAACTTGAACTTGACATTTGCCCATCACAGCCGGACACTCACCCATATGTACTTCAATATTTCCATACACGTTTGTAAATAATATTTTTACACGATTGCAAGAATCGCAACACAAAAGTAAAAATAATATCGACCACCTGTTACATACATACATGACACATACAGTCAGTCTAATTTTAAGTTAATAATTTTTTAGTTAATAATTTTTTCATAAAGTATCTTATTTAATCGATTAAGTTAAGAATTTCTTTTATTTCTTTTAAGTCTATCAGTATAAGATCTATGGAAATTCAAATTAGTTGATTATTTTAGCAATTTTGTGTTCTCATCAGGCCCAATGTTTTATTATACTTTTGACTTTTTGTTCTTAACAGTGTGGCCTCTTTGATTCTTTAAATCAGAATTCGACTATTTCGGGGCAATAGGGATAACCAGATTGTCACTTTTCTTGTATTGCAGCATATCTGAAGGTGATTGCCATAAGATCTCTTCACTTTTTGGCATACTCAAATTTCGATTATTATCGGATCGTTCAACATGATGAGATTCAAATACATGAGATTTGCGCCAAATATGATTTTCTTTTAGACTATATTAAGTCATAAAAGTAGAATATTCAATTTTGCATTCTCTTCTGAAGGTTTTCACTTAATGTATGCTGTCGTCTCAAAATCTTCTACAAATCCCACAGTATATCCATCTTCCTCAGATGGTTTCCATACGATTCAATCATATGAAAATAAAAAGTGGCACCATTATATTTTAAAAATCGCATCAAAATGGCGTTTTAGGAGCTTTACTATAATACATGTAGAATGCTAACAAAAATCTGTCACCTTTCACGATACCTTTTCAGGACACACTATTATATCTTTCCATCGTACATTTCATATTTGGTAAATTTTTGGATTGTTTATAATAGTTCAAGTTACTTCGGTTATACCTATATGCTTTCTCTCCACGGACCTTCTGAGTGGCAAATAATCAGTACTATGTCGTTGCTCTACCAGTCTCCCAATTCGCAAAACGAATATAGCAAGGTTCGGCGTCCATGCGGCCCTTTACTAACTTGTTTACAGATTTAGCTGGAAAATACACTACGCATTTAATTTTTGCATGCTTGTAATTGCTGATAAGGATCCACTGCACTGATAATTTCGTCCTTTTCGCTCGATCACATGTATGTATGTATGTAAGTGATTCAAAGTGTCCATCATGCCAAACACCGATGTTCTTTACGTTAAATATTCACCAGCTTCTGCTGTAATTTAAATGCTATAAAATATTTACGATTTCTGACATTCAACGACAATATCATTTATTTAATCATAAAGTTAATCACAACAAAGGAGAACTCCTGGAAGTCAGCCGCATCTGCAAAAACGTACATCAAACCGCATTAGAAGATAAATAAATTTAAAGCCAAGCAATAATACAAAACATCTCATTCAAAATTGAAGCAATAGACAGACGGCGATACGGTTCTGTCCCCTGATTAGCACACGAAATTAAGTATCCAATTAATATGCATACTTAATTTAAAATATCATTCTACTTTTTGTTAAATGTGTTTGCGAAAGTGTCGCTTTAACAGTGATTATCGGGTTGCTTCTAATTCTAACGAGAGCTGTTGGCAATAAAATATGTAAATAAACAAATAAATGTTGTTGCGATATGCACATAAACATAAATATATACATATATGTATACCCATATGTATATACATGAGCATAGATATGTATCGGAATAAGTTTTGCAAAAAGTTCAGTGACCGTATAGAAATATGTTGATGTTGATAACGCATTCCCTCCATTGACTGAGACGACCACTAGAACTTTTAAAATTGCTTGGAATAGCATTCACTTAATATTCCGTAATTTTGATTGATATCATAAATGTTTTGGGGCTCACCCACACGCACAAATAAATTTAAATAATATAAGAGACAAAAAAAAATCCCCTTCAAAAATACTATAACAAAATGTCCAAAAACCAAAAAGAAAATTATTAAAATATAAAATTGTATGTACGTACATATAATACACAATTCGTACGTACATACATACATATAATCGCGAGCGATTATCTGTTAAAATACTTTTGAACGTGAGTTTCATTAGTCATCCATTCACCCTCAAAATGCGTGTTTGCTTGAATCATAAACAATCTTTAATGATTAACTAATAAGTCAGATTGGATACGCGATTAATGAATTGAAAAGTTGCTATTTTCTATCAAATATTGACGTTTTTTATATACTCGTTTGATAACGCCAGCTTCAACTACAGGCTAGATATTTTTAAAATTCTTAATTCACGATGCAAACACATCACATCACATCACATCACATCAAGACATTAATTTACAGTATGCTGACCGCAGTGGACTTTAAATTATCATTCAAAGCTTTTAACTCGATACATTGTCGAAAATAGCCGCATAATAATTCAATACGTCTAAAGCAAATTCCAATTCTCTATGATTATGCGTTTCCAATAGTAACGCTTAAATTGCAGATACTTTGATACTTTTATTGTCACATAACCCCACTTTCAAATAAGCTTTAATAAAATTACATAATACAAACAGCAACATGGAGTATAAATAAAAATTATTTATAAAATTTACATTGAAAATTACAAAAAACTCGCTGCTAAAAGTTACATCAAAATTTTACAAAAATTTAATTTATATTAGAAATGCAGCTCTGCATAGGAGTACGAGGCTGTTGCATTTACATCGATAGCGAACGCCATCTGTTGGAATTTAACCCAATTCATGAACAACATGGGCTAATAGCTTTCAAAAATAGATAAGTTGTTGGTTGAAATTTTGTCTGATTTCCTTACGCCGTTGCATAAACAAATATTCACCCCCCCCCCCTTTTTTTTTATTTTACAAACATTTCATGCGCCCCAATTTTATATGAAGTGAAGAGATTTTATAGAAACCATTTTTATCAAAATCACACAAACCACAACAATTCTATTTGAAAAAAAAATCAGTTATAGAAGGTACAAACCAAATTGCTGCTTATATAATAATAGTATTGCAGTTGGAAAAGCCCTTAGAACCGTTTTAAGGTTAACTGCTGCGACATCTATCAAATTTGTGTATTTAAAAAAAATAAAAGAAATCCAAATGCAACAGCAAATGAATTTTAAATAAAATAAAAACTGAAGCACTTAAAACAATAAACAAAATTTATGTGTGTATGTATGTGTGTATGCCAAACAATAAATATATGTACAATAAAATATATGTATGTATGTAAATTGAATTAGCAAATAAAAAACAAAAATACTGACACAATTGCATAAAACTTTGCCTGCATAAGTAATAAAACTGAGTTAAAAAACACACAACTGGGTAAGCAAAGAATGTATGCCGGTGGCGATAATTTAAATGAAATACACCTGAATGTATAAATACGACAAATTTAATGCAAAGTAAAGGAAAAAGTAGATGCCACGAGCGGCATGTGACTGCACCTCAAACGTTTACAATAAACAAGAATCTAAATAATAAATGACAATTACCAAAATATTTGTAGCCAAAATCGCACACACACACACACACACACAGAGTGCTTAAAGGGCTTAAAATAGTTCATAAAATGTCGTAAGTTTCGATAAAACTTTAGTTGCGTTAACTAAATCTTGCTGTAATTTAATTAAATAATTAAAATTAAAAATAAAATCCTGCAGAGGGCGTACAAAGTTTATGGTTTTCAAAGCAGTTCCTCATTTTACACCAGATTTTTCTGGCAGAAAGTTTTAATTGCTAAAAACAAGTGCAAGTCAATATTATTCCATTCAAAAAATTTACGATATCGTTTTACTCAGAATCCGAAAATCATTTTCTGAATTGAAGTCCACTTTTCTTCAGTTACAGGCACAAATTTAAACGTGGCTTTAAGTTCGGTCGGCGATCGAGTGATTAGAATTCTCGATTCTGTATTCTCATACAAAGTATAAAGTAAAGCGATTTAAAATTTAATAAAATATCAATACGGCAAATAAAATAAATAAAAAATATATGAAAACAATAAAAAATTAAATAAATGATTTCTTAGAAAAATTAAAAATTTTTTATTTGAATACTATTGAGAGTTAATTAAATTTGCCGAAAAAAAATTTTAGTTAAATAAAGAAAATAATTTCGAATTTCTGATTTCTCAATCGGTCAGTTTAATGTCTGTTTCTTCACAAGATATCAACGAAGCGCTCTCTGCACATGTGCGACACACAAAGAACTATGAGAGTTTCCTTTTACTCAACTTAAAGCCTTTTAAATAAAAGTTATGGAAAAAACTTGTAAATCATTTAAAATCAAAAAAAAAATAAAAATTTAATTATTTATTGATACATATTACAATATATAACGTCTAATGGACAGCCTACTAAGAAGGAGGTCGCAAGTTCGATTCCAGGCCAGTCCCGGAATCTTGGGAAAGAAAAAAAAGTACTTGATAGCGATTGCGCAAATTATTCTACATGACATATTTTTACATTTGCAGTGTCAAATTGGCGTCGCAGTTTGTGAGTGGCTTGTAAAGCAAATAAAACACATCCTTTCTCCTCTGCAGGCTTTAGACTTCAAACACATATTTATATGAAAATGTTTATTTGGAGCGGTGCACAAGCCTATGACTTTAAGCCCACTGCCATTTTTGTGGCACACAAGAAACAGAAACAGTGTTGCCAGTAAAATAAAAAAGGGCAGTATTTGATTTTCAAACTATGCTGCGTTTTTTAACCGCAAATAAGACAACACAAATAATATTGTAAATGAGTTGACAATCCAAACTTTTGTTTTTATATTCTTATACTCGTGCATTGCAATTATATCTTATACAAATAATTTTATTTGCGTAAATTTTCTTGAGATTTGTTCAATGTGCCCAAAATAATCGAAAGTAGTCGGCGGCATTTGGAATTGTGGTGAAAACATTTA
This sequence comes from Ormia ochracea, assembly GCA_963402855.1. Lineage (NCBI taxonomy): Eukaryota > Metazoa > Arthropoda > Insecta > Diptera > Tachinidae > Ormia > Ormia ochracea. The sequence continues at coordinate 58,289,777 of OY727105.1, read as the reverse complement.
AGGTATTTAAAGTGTCTGCATAATCTGAAAAAGCAAAATTGTTTTTGCTTATGACTTGCAAAATCCTAAAATAATGCTTATCTCAAAATCATCAAAAAAGGTGACAGATGTTTAAACATGTTGTGAGAGGCAGTTGGCAATTCCTTGCTTTATGCTTCCGATGCGACCGGCATGTTCTCTGTTAATTGCAAATGAAAACACAAAAATCCAAAATCTCCAAGCAACGACAGCCTACCTTTTCTCAAGCTAAAGAGTCCTATAACAGTAATTCTCATTCATCTTGCAATTTTCCACACGTTGGTGCCAAACAAAAAACCATGCAAACAGCCGTCAGAATAAATGAAATCAACAACCAGTAAGAGCTTTAGATTCGTCTGGGTAAAATCTTATTTAACCTTCTAAAGGTCACGAAAAAAGTAATTTCATTTTGATAAATGTTGTCCTGCGGATATATTTGGACAAAGGAATTTCCTTATGTTTAACTAATCATTGTTAGTTTAATTTGGCCAAAATTTATTTTATTCGCATTTTATTAACGATTCATTTTATTATCAAATAGTATTATTTAAAAAGTATCAATTAACTATTCAGCATGTCAAAATATTTAAGACTTATCATACCTACGCCACAAAACTCTCTCTGACATTAAAGGTTAAAAATATCCTGTATAAAATTTGTGGAAATATTTGCAATTTATTTTGCAATGAAACCAGAATAAGTTTTCAAATGCATAACGAATATGTTGTTCATTTTGTAAAAATTTTGATTTTGTATGCTGATGTTTTTTATAAAACTTAGCTGGTAAGGCCTAACTTTTTATAGGTCAGAAATAGCGTAACTACTAAGAGAATTTTAAGCACTACGATAAATGAACATATAGCAGACATAAATAAAAAAAGGGGTTACTGCATTATCACAACATGCTAAGCTCAACAAACATTTACCTGATTTCGACTATCTTAAAATAATAGATAAAGACGATAACTGGAAAAAAAAATACATAATGGAAAGCTTAAGAATACAACACCAAAATAGACAAGACCATGAACGTAAAAGATGCTACAGACAATATTAGTAATTATCATGAAGATTTTATATAATATACATATATATTTTCTTTTTTTCTATTTTGTATATAAAAAGTTATACCTTACCAGCTAAGTTTTATAAAAACACTCTCATACTAAAAAAAATACTTGTAAAAATTGGCCAAGAAGATAAATTATAATAAAATTATGAATTTGGCAAACTTTTTCATTGAAAACACTGTTATCGCTTGAAAAGTCTTACAAATTCCTTACCCATTTTAAATCGACTCCTTTTAACCTCTAGTGCACTTTCCGTTCTTTTAATGTGAGTAATATGTAATTTGCATTATTTCGCTAAACTTTAGTGGGCTACTTTAGGGAATTTTCAATAGATCTTGATTTAAATTGAAAGCAACCAGTATGCAGCAACCGGAACTCATACTTTAAGAATAATAATGCTTTGATTGCTGTCTTTGGCATTTTCTTTTCTACAATAAAAATGTTGCCCTGTGAAAAAGTGCCTTTTTAAAATATTTTGCCCGCCCTGTGAAAATGCAATTTTTTATATAACGAGAAAGAAACACAAATTAGAATAAAGTGCATTGCCTTTTTTTAACAGCTGTTTTGTTAACAGCTGATAACAAAACATTTATTTATGTATATTTTATGAAATGTGTAAACAAAAATGTTCAGTTGCCGAAGCCGTATTGTGGTCTTTTATTTGTTTTATACGATACAAAATATAAAAATAATTAATAAAATCTAATTTTCTGACTCTTTCAACTCAAAAGACTTTTTTTGAACATTGTCTGGTAAGGCTGTGTAAGAATAAAAGCCATCTGTTTTACAGGGCGATTTCTGCTGTTGATTTGTTCAGGGCAAAAAGCGCAATGCCTTTCGCCCTGTGGAAGGAGAACATTTTTACAAAAGAATACGCAACCCTTTCTGCGGCCCACAGTTTTTTTTAGAAAAGAACACAAAATTGCCCTCCCTGCGAGCAGTGTTGCCTTTTTTTGTAGAAAAGAAAATGCCATAAACTTTTTTATTCAAAACATCGACGGGTTGTCTTTACTACGAGTTGGAGGTCTACTGGAAAACTCGTATATTTGAGTGGGCCGAAAACATCCGTTTTTATTGCCCAAGGACTGCTGCTTTGTAAAAACTTTGGTTCATCATCTTCATACTTCCAACTATGACACTAAACTACAAACTCTACTGGCGTTCATAAGGGGACATTCTTGCATTGTGGTGGCGAGAACTACAGCAAGAAAAATTGTTCGTACATGTTTATTATCTTCATTTGTTAACGTCCTAAATTACTAAAGCAAATAATGGGCTCATTACCAGTAAAACGCGTAACAGCTTCGAGACCGTTCGAGAATTTTTTTGGGCCTATTACTACTTATTTGAAAATTCGAAGAAAGCAGCCTTATAAGTGGTATGTGGCAATTTTCGTTTGTTTTTCGACTAAAGCAGTCCACAGAGAAGCTGTTTCTGATCTTACTGCTGAAGCATTTATCGCATCGTTAAAAAGATTGATGGGCCGCGGAGGTATTATATCCAATATATTTAGCGTTAACGCAATAAATTTTGTAGGTGTTAATGGTCGGTTAACTAAGCTCCGAAAATCATTCTCTGATAAGGCACTTCAAAACAATGTTTTAACGTATTGCAATGTAGTGTTGCCTTTTTTTGTAGAAAAGAAAAGGCCTTTAAATTATTCGCACCTGTAATTAAATGTATGCCAAAACTGTATGCTGTATGTATATGTATTTGTTTATAGATTTTTGTGTGTGCATGCACGGTCATACAGTGTAATACATAACTGAAAGCTTATTACTAATTGTTGCATACATTAAAATCAGCATGCCACATATTGTGCCAAGTTTTTGAACTAGTACTGTCAGAAAAAAAGGAGCCGGCACAATAATCCGTATAGCTTAGCAACACTATCATGCTTTATTATTGGATATCATGCTTTATTATCAACATATTATTGGATTTATAATTATGAGCAATCCAATGTGGCCATCCAATGTGGCTCAAAATTTTTCTTCAAGACATGGTTTTCATTTTTCCCTTTTACATTTTGGTACGCAGTTGTAATATTTACCCATTTGGTTTTCAATATGTTCCAAAATTTGTAGCAACACCCGTCTCCATTTGTACGTGTCTTTATGTTCTGGTGCCGAATATTGCCCAACACATGTCGTCTCTTTTGCAGCCATTAGTAAATTACTTACTGCGTTGGAGATTCAGTAAGAAGAAATAGCAAAGGTTATTCCCCTTGCTCGTCAAGTCAAGAGTAAACAATGTCTGTCAACACTGAGTCGGGTAATAAATGCAAAAATGCAGCTCAAAAATTATTTTATATATATATAGATAAAAAATTGCATAGTTCTGGTATCCAAAACGCACTATGGAGAAGGCATTCTTGGAGAAGGCTTTCTAACTATTTCTACACTTTTAAATACCTCGTATTTTGAAATACCTTCCCGTGTCACACTGTTACTCGAGTGTAAGGTAGTTGGAACACTCTTTTGATATCGCTTCAAATACTCTCGCATCTTCTAGTTGTTGTTATTCTTTTATTTTATTATAAATATTTATCTAGGCAAATAAAATTAATTCGGCAAATGGAAATGCAAACAATTCAATATCCTTATGACTCTTTAACCTAATTTTTAAGCACGATATGTAAATGTCAGTAACATGAATTTTTATTACATTTTTCCAATTTATAATATTTTAAATATGAATTTTACTGAACATACCAGTTTCAGTTTTCCATTTCGTTCGTAGCTTTTTTTTTCCTTATTTTCCCTATGAATCATATTCGTTTCTTTTTTTATTTATGGGATTTAATAAAAACAATAAATATTTATATTCGCATGTATGCAAAAAGCCAAGAGAAATAAATGGAATGACATGTTTATTTACAGTGCTCGCCTCGCGACATCGGAACCCTACAAAAGAAATTGATTTGAGTATGAATTAAAGGGGGCTGTGAAATATTGCATCAACGACCTTAAATGAATACTAATTAATTGCGAAAGTTGATTGAAAGAAATCCGATTGCAAAAATGTAATTTTTCTAAATGTCTCACAAGAGCATCTATTATATCTAAATTTCGCTTTAAACAAATCGGTTCTAAATATTCGCCAACGAAAATTTTAAAAGCTAAAGGTGTTGAACTTCTTGGTTTGATTGATGAAATTATATTTAAAATATTTCTGATATAAAAAGTGAAGGCATGATTTTCAGTCACTAACTGGCCCAATCCCAATTTATTAACGTCGCCCGTTAATGTAATACGGGGTCGGGCAGAGCGTTCTCGGCCAGAGCGATATTGTGATGGAAAATATTTATTATATTTATATAATTTAATTTATATCTAAATAAATGTTAGTAAAGAGATTCTCCTTCAAGTTACTGAACTTTTTCTTCTCATTCAATATAAAGCAAAGTGATTAGGCGACCTCTCAACACGAAAAACATTTTTCAGTTCTGAAAATTGAACAGCCTACTTATTAGGATCTTGTGTAAACGAAGAAATATATCGCCTTTTCAGTAAACAATTACTTGCGATAAATTGGCGCACGCCTTTGCTGTGGAATACTTCATCTGCCTGCATCTAAAAATTTATTGCTTCAATGGAGCAAGTGTTTGCGGTAGTGATAAGGGGAATAAATTAGATATTCTATGGTAAGAAAATATTACAAATAACAATAATAATAAAATATCATAAGCCGTAGTGGAATTGCTTCTGATTTGCATTTTTCCAATTTAATATTTTTCCTCTACTTGTAGTCGCATTAATCAAATATATAGAAACGATATGATTTCCAATATTTTATGCAAAAGAATCCATCATCAAAGCGTAACCTTAAAGTTTCGTTCATTTCTTCCTAAAAACGCTACAGGGGCTCTATCTAATTAAATATTCCTTTTGACCTTAAAAATTCTAAAATTTTTATTTTCTTTGGAAAATCATATAGAGCAGATATGAAAAAAAATAAATAAATATTGAGAGAATTTCAAATACCCTACAGCAAGCAAATTGTAAAAAAGAAGTAGCGAACAATTTGGTACAAAAAGATACTTCCCCACAAATCTACTCGTGTATAAAATATGCACACATTTGGCTGCCAAAGAAAATAATACTCGTAAATAAATAAAATAAAAGTTGGAGGTTGATGAACCTTAAAAACAATTTAACTTAGTTAGTTGCTTAGAGACAGACTGCTTTAAGCATGACAAAAACTATTTAAAGAAACCACTTTGAACATGAAACCACTTTGAACTTTTGTGGAATGAGTTTTCGATTTTGTAAATTTATTTGATGGGAACTGGTTTTAACTGTTTGTCACATATTGTGCATAATCAATTAGTTTGGCACGTTTTACTGGCGTCAAAGCAGGGCTCGCGTATAGATGATAACACAAACATGACCTGAAGAACTATAAAAAAAATTACTCGAAACTTTAAAACTTTTTGTTTTAAGCAAAATTGAAACGTATTATAATACGAATGAGTCGTACGTAAACGTATATGGGAGAAGGGTATATGTCGTACATATGAAGGCTATATGTGAAGGGGTAATCAAATGAGACAAAAATTTTTCAAACAATTATTTTTTCTTATGATAAAAAGAATCTGTAACAAATATGTATGTGTGAAGCAAAATATCGGTCAAATACTCGGTACGTGTTTGGTGGCATAATTTGGTACGATCTTTCATGATTCCAATAACTCTGTGACATAATCGAGGATCAATGTAAAATCACCATAGAAGCCAAGATAGATATCAAAAGTTTCTATGCTGAACTCTGCTGTACAGTTCGTAACGTGATTGCACAGCCCTGAGATCGCAACATGATTGCACAGCCCTGAGATCGTAACGCCCTTTATTCGTCGTGTTTTCTATTTCCTCTGCTAATTTAAGCCTTGAAATTATTGAACTTTTTCTTACCTCTTTTAAAACAAAACTAACACATCCTGGCAAGCAAAGTTTCTTTGGTCGCCATGATATTAACAAAGGAATCCTCTTCCATACTCCCGAACAGTAAGCTTATTTACATTAATCCTAATTTCTTTACCAGAGTTCACAGCCTGACGATTCATAAAAAATTATTTAAATAATAAAATTTCAAAAAGTCATTCAATAATCATACAGCCGACTAGGAATGCATAAAAGATCCTGGAGCAGTAACGCTTTCAAAATTATGATTAAAGAGGAATAGATTGCGTTGTCCTTCTTTCTTTTAGGTTTCTTCCGGCTTTGATTTTATTTGATCCCTTCGCTACAGTAATTCAATTCAATTCAGATAGAACTATGAAGATTTAGTTCTTCAGTACACATTTATATGTTTCCATACCAGTTCATATCACCTACTTCTATTGCATAACCCTGTTACATCTCACAAATAAAACTAAAACGTATCCCCGTACAAATCCACAAATAGGAAAACAGAAAAGAAAATAAGAAGCAACATTTGCCATTTTTGTTTTTAAACATTTTAGGCGACGTAAGTCGAAGTTGGAGGCAACAACTGAAATTTTGAATTTATATATATGATCATTTGCAAACCCAATCCAATTTCCGGTACACCCAAAAGGATTAACTAACCAACAATTTCTCCACATAAGCTTGAGTAAATTAACTTCAATGTTCAATTTCACTCTTCCATTCATTTAAGAAAAGGAAATTTTGCAAACATGAAAGGGGCATTTCAAATACATCTACAAGTGGGAGGAAGTATCATACTTACATACACATATATGTAGGTACATACATAAATATCTATCGATGGGAGGACTTTACTCTCTATTGACATGAAATGGTACATGAATTCCAAACTAGCTCAGTTTGTTTTCGTTAGGGATTATTGAAAAGTAAAAATAATTTCCATTTGCCATTTCCTTTAATAACTCAGTCAAATATTTGATATCCATCTGCATATAAGCGGCATGACTTAAATTGCCGAGTCGCAAGTTGAGGAAGCGACATAAAAATTACTAATGATTAAGGATATATTTATTTAGGTAAGAGGAGCCGCTTTCTTTATCACGACTAGTCTCGCCACCGTGCATAATCATCCGTTCATTAAGATGTCCTTTTTTATATGCAAATCCAAGTGTTCAGACAGAAGAGGCAAAAAATCTCTTCAGCATAAAAATTTTGCAAAAACTGGAACGGAGAAGAGACACAATTTATATTTATGCATACATATGCAATACATACAAATATGTATGTGTGCACGCATACACTTTGGAAGCAGGGAAAGTGATATAATTTGGTCGCGACTTTTTCTTTCGTTGAGCAAATAATTTACAAATTTTATTTTCCCACTTCTCCCTGCCCAAAGATGTGTATGCGCTCACAGATGAAATTATTATGCAGATTTTCTCTGGCAAACTTAAAAAGTTTATTCGGCTTTTAAATGTTCAATCAATTGTTTGACTTATTAAAAATATTGGAACAGAACTCTACGCTTGAAGCTACCACGAAGCATTGATGTGTGTTCTTTAGAAACTTTTGTGGCACCCTTCACTAGGTACGTGCACCCCATTACCCCACTGCTGACTGAAATAGTAACATATTTTGCTATTGCAAAAATACAATTCCGTGCTTCTTGCATTTTCCTTCAAGAATTAATTCTGAAAATTTAGGTGGTGAACTTTTTTAAAAATTTTATTTTGTTAAAGTATAGAAAACTTTTTGCAGTCATTTAAATATTTATATACGAAAAGGATATCATCTATGTATCAAGTATCAAGCCGGGGGAATATGAATAATATCTTCACTTATATGTGGAGTGGGCTTTTAGGGACTTCATTTAGAGACTTCGTACATCTATTTTTTATAAATAGATTTTTAGTTTTAGTAAAACTAAACATGCTGTGAAGTTTCAATACTATCCCAGTATGTATAAAGCTAAGAGCAAAATAGCTTTGGAACATATCCTTGCAGAGGGGTATAAAGGATTCGCCACAATAAGAATAAAGCAATTTTATTTGTTTTGTTTACTTTTCATTTCCAATTAATTACCTGAAAAAGCTCACTGAAACTTGGCGCAACATAATAAATTACAAATAAATAAAAAAAAGGAACTAATTGCTCAGATTAAGTAAGAGATAATTATTAATATATAAATGTATATACATACGAGTATAAGTGCACGTGCAATTCTATACATCTGCGTATATTTTACTAAAATCTTAAAGAAAATGGTAAATCATCGCCAGTTAATTAGTGAAAGACAACGTTGAAAAAACGTTTAAAAGTATAAACATTTCATTATAGGCCAATTGTAATTTATTCATGTCTGAAAAAAAATATAATATAAAAATAAATTTCTTAACTTTCTTATAAAGCGGCAATTTCTGAACTCACTTCATCAAGCCTTGATGTTTTGAAGGGAATCAATTTGCTTCCTAAAAATTATATTCCTTGCAATAGGAAACTTCTAGCATTTCGGAAAATTTCAGGTATTACTTGAGTTAAATTTGGCATACTATCCAAATAAATTAACATTTTTATCAGAATAATTTCTTCAAATAAGGTTTTTCAAAGCTACGAAACAAAGTAGCAAGTCTGTTATGGAGTCGTTATTGCCAGTTGTAGGTTACAAAAAGTGTAATTACAATGAAATGCAATTAGTCAAAGAGGAAGCCATGTGCATCTCTTAATAATATAATTATGACAAATATAATGAGTTGTAATAGTTTTTAAAAGCAAATAAATAAATTTTTAAATTGCAAACAAGCGCAATAACTGACAAAAAACTTGAGCAAATAACAAATAAATGTGTTAAACTCAAACTTCACTGCCAGTATAGTATAGAGCAGATAGTAAATAGTGCTTCAAAGCTCCAGAAGCGGTTTTTGCAATTGCAAATATATTCTTCGAATAAATAAAACTATATTAATGATGTATTTCATACAAATCATCTGATTGGATGACACGCAACGCTAATAGTAATAAAACGTTGCTTAACCTGGAATACGTGGGTAAGATGAAATAAATAATACTTGCAAAATACTCGTCCGTCCGGAACCGTTTCTGTAAACGTAATCGGTTATGCACTCAAGAGTTGCTCTGTGATGCTTTTATTTATTTCTAGAAGCCTCAGATTACCTCATTTCTATACCATAAAAATTATTTCATTATATATTAATTATTATTATATTTATTATTAATTATTATTATTAAAAATTATTTAATTATTATTTATTTCTTTTTTTTAAATCACTTTTTTATATAAAAATTTACGTAATTATTTATTTTTTAAAATTTTCTAAAATTTTGCTTATTGTATAACATTATGAAAAAAAAATATTAATTAACAATATTTATGATTAATTAATATTTTTCCTGCTGAAGCTACACAACGACGCAGCGAAATTTTGAAAAAAATTTATATATCATTTGAAAACAATTAGAGAAATTAAAATTGGAAAAGTTGAATTTCATACTAAAAAACTATTATTAAACCAAAAGTAAAATTAAAAAATTAAACAAAATGCAAATTAAGTTTTATTTTGACAGCTACACTCACAAGTAATACTCCGTATATTGAGGGTGAAATAAGAATTTTTAAGAAATCCCTTTTTAATATTTTTTTCACTGCAAGTCGGGTATTTTTCAAATTATAATTTCAAAATTTTTAAGCATTAATGTTTTCTAACGGTTCAAAGGAATACCTTTGGCTTTAAGTCTATAAGCTGTACATTTAAGCACGGTTTTGATAACCTTAAAAGGGGTTTAGGGAGTATAAAGGAGGATAATAAGAAGTAAAAGTGATAAATATTATATATACTTTTCTAAGAAAATGTTTCAAAGCTATTTTTGTATAAATATATTACAATTATGGAAATCTAAATTTTTTATTTTCCTGAGTTGCCAGCAAATATAAATGAAATATGCTCGAATTCTAAGGCATAAAATCAACTAGAAAAAGTAATATAATCCCAAGTTCAGCATTAAAAACCATATAAAAGGCTTTATCAAGAAAAAGTGCAAATATGGAAAAAAGCGCTAATTTGACTAAGGTAGCTACCTTATGAAAATCTCAATTTTTTATTTTCCTGAGTTGCTAGCAAATATAAATGAAATATGCTCGAATTCTAAGGCATAAAATCAACTAGAAAAAGTAATATAAACCCAAGTTCAGCATTAAAAACCATATAAAAGGCTTTATCAAGAAAAAGTGCTAATATGGAAAAAAGCGCTAATTTGACTAAGGTAGCTTATTTAATGCAAAAATCTATAAAATATTTTTTTTTTATTTTCGTAATTATCATGCGATTTTGTTTTTTATTTTTACTTCAAAATTTTGAGAAAACTCTGAGCTGATTTGAAGCAACAAGCCGTAGATAGACAGACAGGCAGACAGACGGACAAAGCTGATATTGCAGAAATTGCCATGGAAATTACCTTTTTGATTGAGAATGGTACAATTGTGAAAATAGCTTAAAGGAATACTGGGTATTGTTTCCATCATTATCTTTACAAACTTCTAGATGGTATTCACTCCCCGAACGGTTACGTACACTCAGAAAAATATCCCGTGGAATTGATTATTTTCATAGTTTTTTACTATTGTTTTAGTCAATGGTATAGATCACTTTAAATTAATAATATTGAAACTATTGAAGCAATAATCGGTTTCTAATATTATTTTAATACTATTACAGTTTTGAATTAATAGTACAACGCATTAATTTTTAATAGTATCTACTATTGTATTTAAACTATACCGTCTTGATTCAATTCGGCAAAAGTGATGGGATATCCTTTAAAAATAATAATAAGTTCTTCAAATTGATATTAAAACTTGATATGATTACACATTAAATCTATGGGTTTAACGTTCCTAAATATTAAATAAAAAATGGAAACTACTAGAATAATATTATATCTTCTAAAAAATACTTATAATGTGAAATGTACCATTGAAATTTAATAGGTGGATCACATTAATTTGATTGATATATAGTAGTTTCAAATTTATTATTTCTATAGTAAAAAACTATTGAATTCCTATTGCCTAAATGGGATTTGGGCCAAATTATGTTTCTATTAAATTAATAGGGGACCTTTTGGCAAATTAATACGATCTCTTTTTCTGAGTGTACTTTTTATGTTAACAACAAAAACAATTAACAAAATTCAATAATTTTGAATAAAATATGGATAACAGGCCCTGATGCAAGTTAGATTTCGATTTGTAGAAATTCATTTACCACGACAACAAATACTTTTTTTTATTAAATTCAATTGTAACGTCCACTTAATTTGCCTAACTCGCACCGTTCAGCCCCATACAGCTATTTTATCAATAATGAACAGGATAAAGTAATTCGTAAGATGTTTATAAATTTTGTAGTAACATTATGAGAAAGTCCCAAAGAGATAAATAGTTCACTGCAGGGCATATTTAATGCCTACGACGTTCCATTTGCAAACAATCCTGAAAAGTTGTGCAATAACTGCCAAGAAATAATTAAGAATTATTAAGAAAACTGAAAGTGATGCGCAAACGTGTCGTCTAAGTCGCTCATGTTCGTTAAATCTACCAACTATTCTATTGGAAGTATTAATACTTTTTGTTTAAACAGAATAGACAGAAGTAATTGATAAATTAATTTAGGAAACGTTCAGACTTTACTGTGCGCATAGAGAAAAGTGCGTACTAAAGTGTTAAACAAATGAGAAGATAAATAGCCAAATAGTTACTAAAGTTTTAATTAGCACGCCTACAGGCTTCTTCATTAAGTTAAGGAAAAAGGATATTAAAATATATATCTCATTTCCTCAATTGCTCACTTGCTGGAAGTTTACAGTTCACGCGCCATACATACAAATTATCAAACAATGCTATCTATACGATAGTTCCCAGGGAAATGCTTAAAAATGAATACACATACACATACACATACACATACACACACATAAACAGCTGAGCTTGCATTAATTGCACGCCAAACACTTTGTTTAATTAATTTACAATTAATTAAATTAAAATCATAAATACAAAACAATTTATTTAAAGTTTTTTTTTATTTTCCTTTTTATTCACTTTCAGAGCCGAAAGAGTTTTTTGCGTTACAACAACAACAACAATTTCTATTGAAGGCAAGAGATAAATTTTGTGGATAATTTTTAGTAGAACGTGTTGATTTTAAAAGTGGATTTAATTTAATGGATTAATTTAATGAGTGGTTAATTGCTCAATAGTGGTTGTTGCCTTTTCGTATAAGCGTCGTAACGACATTTGAATCCTTATCAATAACGTAATAAAAAGAAGCTATTAGATAAGAAATAATAAAACAAGGAACTGTAAGAAGTTGGTTATACAAGAAGGAGTACTTATTGCATCAGCACTCCCAAGAATTATCATCAATATTCAACACGTAAAAAAGAACAACAGCGATTTCCAGTTTAAAATTTAGTTGCGATTAAATTATTAAGTCAACCTTTTGCCTCAACACGTATATACGAAAGTCAAGTTTGGGCATAATTAAGTTACTGGTAAGTGAATTTTTGTGTTTAAATGTTTTAATTTTTAATCCAACTCACTAATATTTTATAAACGTTAATGCACGCAACACAAAAACATGACTGCATTTGTTATATAGTACGAGTACACAACGCGCTATAAAACAAATACGAGCTATTTTCGTCTGCTCATGACATGTAACATGCGGTATGTAAAAGTGTTTTATGATTTGTGAACAGGAATGTTGCTTTTATAATTTAAAATATACATGTAAATACATCGAATATATACATACAGTTGCGTACATGAGTACATTTGCAATTGGGGCAGATGGATTCAGATCAGCCCAATTACCAATTACAGCATTGACTTAAAACGGTTTGGCGAAATATGTGTTAGTATTAGCGAGAGAGGGGATTAAAGTTTAATAAGATTCCTATTCAGACTAAGATATTTGATATTTATACGCGATATTAAATACTAACGCCTTATGATGTCTTTTATATTTTAAGTGTACGGCTAAGAAATATTTAATTTTCATTTATATATACTAAAGTCGTTCTAAAAACTTATAGCTAAATATCGCATTTTAACGTTCGTGTTTTATTACGAAAATTGTAAATTAATATTCAGCAGAATAGGAAAAATTCATTGAAATTAATTCTCTCGGTGCATCAGCTGATTTCCAAGTGCATTTGAACACATGTTAAAGCAGATCTTCAGGAAAACCTTAACCTGATTAGTAATTTAACTTTTTTTCTCACTTTAAGTGTAAACTGTGAACACCCTTATCATTATAAAATGTCAATTTATGTTCCATTTCCTAATAAATTCACTCGAATTGTCAGTCAATCCTGCCGAAGGTTTATTTAGTGTAAAAATCGAAAAATATTACAGAAAGTCGTTTTCAACATTTGTGTACGGTAATTGGGTAACGTGTGAGCTTTTAGAGCTTCATTATAAAAAATTAATTAAACAAATAAATTGTGTCCCTTTATTTTTACAAAAAAATTGTTTTTAATTGCCAACCAAAAGGAAAGCCTATAATTGCCTTCCTATTATACTTGAAATGGCTGAGAAATAAATTTAAAAATTGAATTCTCAATTTAATATTTTAGTTTTTGTATGTTCCAGTACCTGCAGGAGGGTTTCACTAGGCATTTGATTCACTTATGAGGCAATTTTAAATAAATTGTTGCTTTAAAATCGAATACTTTATATAATAAATAAAGAAAAAAAATAGTTGAACAATTTGTTTTAGAACTTCATTTCTTAAGGTGTCATTTCCAATATGTCAGCATTCCCCGCTGTTACACCTCCGTGTTACTGTCAGCATCTACAATTTAAAATCAAGTTTTAATAATAACTTTTTGCAAAGCTTTCATACATATATCGCATTTCCAACTCAGAACATCTGTGCCGACTTATTTAGCTCTCCAGTGGCATGCATTCCAATATTCCAATGCCAAACATTATGATTACAAATGAAAACAATTCCGTCTGCATAAAATTAACCTGACAGCTTTAAGTTGCCGTTGAAGTTCGTTTTATTATTGCTCCTTTTTAAAATGAAGCCCGTTTTAGTGAAGTGCGTTTGTAATTTTTATGAATTTCAACGTTCTTTATTTTGCTTTTATTCACTTTCATTAAAATTTACAACTACAACAGGACATTTTTTATTTGACGTTCTACTTACCTTACAGTATAATATCAAACCACTTAAATGTACAAAATGGCATGAAAGGTAAAAATATATAAAATGATTGAATGAGAAAAACTAACAAAATATGAGCAAAATGAAAAACTCTTTTTGAAAAAAAAAAATAAAATAAAATACAAGAAATGGAATTAGAATCTTTTTTACATAAAAAACACCTTTATAAAAAGTAGATGTCAGAAAAAGCACAAAGTGAACGAGACAAAAAACATATTCAATATTTTTGTCTCATATCTGAAATGCTGATGTAGAAATTTAACAAAACAAAATTAAAACTGTTTCACTGCAGGTCTTCAGCCAGTAGCGTTGCAATCATTTGCCTTCCAGCACAATAAGAATACTTAAGTACTGGCCAGAGATTATGTTTGCTGGAGTTCGAACTGTGCACTTTCCTTATTCTTCACTACCGCAACGCGCTGTGTAACTACTGCCTAACAAATAAAAATTTTTATTGAATTATAGCTGACGGCATAATGCTTTTGTTTAAAAAAATATATATACGTTGTTTTACGTGGTAAATTAGATGATTTGACAATTTGATGAAGTGCAGTGGCCTGTCTAAGAACTACTCAAGCAATTTACGTCGTCTAACTTTGTATTTCACAGGAAGGTGTGCAAGCATTATGGCAGTTTCTATTAAAGCTTTTAACAATGTTTGCTCAAACTTGGTTTGCGAACATAGTGTGATAAGAGAGAGAGAGAGAGAGAGAGAGAGGGGCAGAGTGTGTGATCACACAAAGCATATCAAACGTAAGTCAGTATCCCAACACATACTGGCAATTGATTAGCATTTTGCCTAATATGTGTTTTGTGAAAAGTGTTGCCGGTTATCTGACACAATTCTGTCAGAATTTCGCACATATAAAAAATGGTTGCCTTGGCTTTAATTCACATTGCAGCACAAAACGAATGCCAACTAAATTTGTCATAATAACCACTCATAAGCACTCGTTTTTGAGTTCATAATTGTGAAAAGGCATTTTTAGTCGCTATTATATTAACGGTCATGATTCACAGTCCAATATATGCATATGATTCATTCTCATGATTCCACGCTATTTTAAAAATCTCAGGAAAATTACGTTCTAAGTTTCGCACTATTATATAAATACGACGCAAACAAATATTTTGTCAGCGGCTTGAAATAATTGCAACTCTGAACATAACGAAGTGATTTTATGATCATTTACATAAAGTTCTGCGTATCGTACACACAGATACATTTTTAGGACAATAGAAATGTAATGCGAAATACAATACAATATAATCACAATACAAATGTAATGGGAAAGGGTAAGATTTTTACAAAAGAACACGCAACCCTTTAAGACGTTAAATATTTTCTGGCAAAAGAACACAAAATTCCCCTTTTCGAGGTTAATGTTTTCTTTTTTGTAGAAAAGAAAACGCCATTAGTTTTTAATTAGGAAAGCATTAAGAGAGAGTTGCATTAACTTCAAAATAGTTGTTAAAATTGTTTTTGTACATTATCAGCAGACATGTCATATTTGACAAAATTTTTTTATGTGAGTGTTAGAAAATGAAATAGAAAAAAAAAATTAGAAAATTTAAAACCTGCCTCCGTATTATTGGCCAAAGTGTATTTATTCTTATATATACATATGTATATATTTATATGTAATAATATATAATATATATAATAATACTATTATATATACATATATTTATTTATTCATATACTTACAAATGTAATTAGTTTGTTGTGATATTTTATTTGTTCGATAAGAGAAGGAATTCTACCAAGAACTTTTGCACAAGTGGCTCTGTCGCGGCCGTTAAAATTCTGTCTGCTGCTCTCGCCGAATCGAATAATGTTAATGTCATCAAATAACGAGCACAGTTCTTGCCAAGAACAAAATAATTAATTAATCAGTATTGAAATATTCTTTAATAGAAAACTTTAAAAGTAAATTATAAAATCAGGGATAATTCCTTTTTTTTTTTGGGATATTATTGAAGAAATGGTTCCTTTTAACATCTTCGAGATCTTTTCTTTTTTCTTGAATGTCACTCTTTCTGTGAAAAATTAAAAATATGAAATAATAGAAAAGATAAACAATCAAATACCCACTTTGTGGACGCCTCTGCATTGTATATGTTTACACATATATTTTATATGCAAAAAATTCTAACTCGCACAGCTCCTTGCATGTTAAATATTTGTTTGGCTTTTTCATCTCGACATTCACTGCCACCAGCAGCTACATTTGCATTATAAAGTAGAGTGAATCCTTAATTTTTATTTCCAAATAAAAATCATAAAATTAAATTCTTCACAAAAAAAGAGTAAAACTCATTACACTGATGCGTACATCATGCTTTTGTGTGTGTGTGTGTTTTTCTGTGACTTTGAGTGGATATGAGTTTGGGTTTGTGTGTGCGTGTGCGTGTGCGTGGATGTGTGTGTACCTACATATCTTTGCATATTTTTATTAATGTGTGTGTGTTTTTTTTCAACTTTATTTTGAACTACAGAAAAATCGCTTTACGCTCTTTGACGTAATGAAAATTTATGCGTTTACGGTGCGTTGTTTTATTATTGTTGTTCTTTTGCACTTTACCTTTCCAAAATGTTTACTTTAGAATGTGCTTGATACAAGTGAGAACAGTTGGTGTCATAATTTATGGTCTTATTATTTAAAAGCATAACAAAATTTAAAAAGGAAAATGCTAAAAATTTACTATTTTGATATATTAATAAACTGTATCGAAATCTTCTTTGTTTTTATTCCTACGCTGCCAGTTAGTTATTTATATATATAATCATTCATTCATTTCTTCTCCTTAACACTTTAATGAAAGATGTTATTTATTTTGCCACACAGAAGAGATTCCATCAGTTATAATCAGAGCTACTTTCTATGTTGTGAAGCGAGCAATCCATTTGAACGTTACGTAACGTTACACAATTTTTCGTACAGAGACCTCCTACTGACGAGTACAACTACAACAAAAAGGAATTGAACAAATACCTTAACAGCTCCAATGCAAACATACAATATTTCTCGAATTAATTTCTCTCCATCCAGCATAATAATTTTTCTAACTATCTTAAGCTGCAAAGATTTTGGCTAGTCCGTATTAAAAAAACGCAAGGAGGGAACCGAACCCGCGGACTCGGGTTTATTAGGCTGTTCCTTATTTATTATTAATAATTAAAAAAAAAAAAAATTCGAGAAAATAATTGAATTCAGTCCAAAAATTACTATTAGTTTAAATTTAAAAAAAAGTGCAAAAGTTTCAAATAGGAATACAATATTTCGAAATCGTCCTTTTATCGTATTCCAAAATACAACGTCCTCGCTATTTGCTACATACGCTCCTGCTATTTTCTTATACTCTTTCTTAGAGACTTTCTTTTCAAGCAAACCCATTAAAATGTCATATTTTAAGAAATTCGCAAAATGAAGCATTTTAATATTTAAATGAATTATTAGAAAAAATTTTAAATTCCAAAAAAAAAAATTAGCAGATGGCTGATAAGAAAAAGCCTTATGACGTCGAAATATTGCTAGAGGAATGAAAAGATTGTGACGCAAAGAGCCACAAAAAAATTCTTCGCCATAATAAAGAAAACCAAATTATCAAGCGAAAAAAATAAAAATTTGATTAATGATGTGTTTTAGAGAAAATTGCGTCTAATGGCTGAGACAAGTCTAAGACAATTTAAGAAATAAATTACACTCTTCTCTAAAAACGAATAAAATACTTCAGTGTTTGTCTGCATGGTGTTAGTCAGTGGCGGTTTGTCATAAAAATGTTGAATAAGTAAACAAACACTGAAACGAAACGGCAATATTTGGCGAATTTATCTGAAAAAAAAATATTTCCACAATAAAAGTATTTCCACAATTATAAATATATTATAAACAATTTTAAAGTGGCAAATTGTTTTGTTTTATCTGTTATAAACTTGTACTTTTTATAGCAGACCACCAATTAGTGGAAAGTTTTTAAGCTGGCGTGGGTTCGCCACTACCTTCAGCAAGTATAAATATTGGAAAGCTCTAGAGTTAGTTGTCCTAATTTTTGTAACTTTGAATGGAAATGAGTTGAAGTATTGCACTCACAGTTACATGAAGTAGTCCACTTTAGATCTGATCTATGTATCTTCGTTGCATATAAAATAATTAGCAAAGGAAAAAATGTTTTCAAAATAGTTGCGTGTTCAAAATAGTTTTGTATGCAGCGTTTGTAGAAAGAATTTAAAACGAATTTAGAATAATGTAGTGTAAGTACAATTGGAGCGACAAGCGAATTTTGCATAGAATTTGTATTCCTTGATATCAATTCGCTGTGTGAATTATTCAACGGATATACAATTATTTGAATATCCCTCTAGTGATGACGTCAAAAATGGTCAATATTGCAGCGCCGTTTGAATTGTTCTTACTGCGTATTAAATAAGCGCAACGCTTACATTTCCTTTACGAACAAAATATTTTGCACAAAAAGCTTTTAAATTTTCGTTTTCGTTTTTAAAGCTCTTTCTACTCAAATAAGACTTTAAGTATAATATTTATTAAAGTAATTTAAAAATTAAAAAATCGTCGTTAGTCGACATATTCGCAATATGGTTGTAGATCGCGCGTTTTGAAGTTTTTAAATGTATTCGAATATTTTTAGTTTTTCACTTAATGAAGGCATATGAAACCAATGAAACCTTGCAATCTTATTTCTTTGCTGCAAATACGATCGCTCTATCGATCACTGGAAAATGCGTCAAAGTGACAAGAGTTAATATGATCGCCTCCTCGGTTCTGTAACAAATATTTTAGTTACTTCACGATGCAAAAATGTTTATTAAAGTATCCAATGCTTTATTAGCGAATGCCAGCATTAGCTGATTATGTAATTATTATTGTATGTTGCGTGATAAGGATTTCATTGACGCATATGCATACATAAAAATAAACTCGAAACCAATAAAACAGGGGCCAATTAGGGTTTACATATATATTTTCTCGTTATTAAAAGATTATTATTTTCTGATGATTATTTTCGGCCCCCTTCCGATTGCCGCGAGCAGTGTTCTTGTACTTTAAATTTAAAAAGTCTTTTTATAGACATTTCCATAGGGCCTACCTACTACCTGCTTTATAAACCCTACCAATCAAGAAAACTATACACCTGTCCTAACGGACACAATGTTTATTACTTTGATCATTTTTACAACGTGTAAAATTATTTAATTCGTACTTTAATAAACACATATTTACGAAAATATGAAATAGTTTAAAACATTGTAATTCTTTTCCGCTCAAAGTCCACTTTTTTTTATATAAAAATTTAATTTTATAATTATACTTCTCGATATTTCGCTACTTCTTTGTGTAGCATCATCAGGAGATATATTATTATTCCACAAAAAAGTAGCGAAATGTCAAGAATTTATATACAATTTTTAATACAAAAATGAGTACGTTGAGCGGGAGAGAATTAGAATATTTCAAATGTGAAAGAGATATTTTTAAATGAACAGCTGTTTTCACAACAAACTTTGATTTCAACAACGACCTGAAGCGTACAATTCTTGTCGACAAAGTTCGTCGATCGTTCTAGTTGTGTTTTATTACAAACATACTCATATATTATTAAACTGTTCAGTAATGCGACTAGTTTCTTAGCAAAGATAACAGTTGGAGTTCTGCCAAAGGGATGACAAGACCGGATCATTTTATAATATCTATACGACACCCAACAGTTTTAACATTAATGTGACTTCCGATAGAAACGTATGCTGGTGTAGATTTATGATTGAGAGTCTGTTTTATATTCTTCTACTCACACACACATTTATATATTTGCGTACAAAACATGAGATATGCTTAGTCAAGCCAACAACAGTCAATTGGTATACCTTCCCTTTCGTATTCTTATCATGTAAATAAATGACGTATTTACACTAAAACACCGCATCTTTTAATTTCTTTAATTGCTTATATATTTAATTATACTTGAAATGACGATCATTTCTTTATTTTTAAATTAGTCGTCTACACTTTGCTGAGTATTAACATGAACAGTTTGTTCAAAAATGACGACAAAGTAGTGCAGTGCTATTCAGCAACTTAACGTTTCGAAAACCGGTGACAATAACGCTGCCCTGATTCACTAACTCACTGCTGTCGCCTCTGTTTGCTGCTTAATTTAATTTGAAATTATTTGATAGCTCTGCTGCGAAGCGTGCAACGAACCATGGATTTTAACCATGAACCTCTTACCAATTCATTAATACCCCATTACACATTCGTATCATTTACATACAAAATGAATATGTAAACAATATATAATATTTTCTTTTATCGTAAAAAAATTCGTAAAATTCTATAAAAAAATATTTTATAGAAAGAAAGAAAGAAAGCTGCATGATTTAAAGTTAAATTAAACACCACACGGAGGTCTTAAGAGTTAAGTAGTCAATTACTCTCGCATACCAATAGAAGACTAACGAGTATAAATAAAAACATCTGGTAAAAATATAGGCATATTGTTATTGGCT
The DNA here is from genome assembly GCA_963402855.1 of Ormia ochracea. Taxonomy (NCBI): domain Eukaryota; kingdom Metazoa; phylum Arthropoda; class Insecta; order Diptera; family Tachinidae; genus Ormia; species Ormia ochracea. The sequence goes on along the minus strand of OY727105.1, from coordinate 58,269,004 downwards.
TTTTTAATTTGAAAACAATTTCTTGACAAACTGTAAGGCAACTCTCAGAGAGCTGCTAGGGACAATATATATTTTATAGTGGAAAAGCCTTGGCTTGAAAATTACAAGTGAAGTGTTGAGCAAGCATGATGACCGCAATATGAGGCCGCATAATGCTTTTCCTACCGAACTTTCGGTTCTTACGATTATACATTTGCATAGTACTGCAGGCTTTGTGAATTACTATATCATTTTGTAGTTGAATGAAATACCACCAAGCCTGTGGTGGTGGTATTGAATTATAATTTAAAAAAATTTTATATTATATATCTTAATTGTTTTGATATTAACTTTTTCCACTGAATATCACCCAGTTGACTATAGTGCTTGCAGATCTCTGAAATACGCATGTACATATATTTCGGTTAAAATACATTTGATATACTTTTTTCTAATGTGCATATAACTGTAAACAGAGAAATGCAAGTGAACAGCTGAAACGAATGGCATTGATAATGAACTTTTTACAATTGCCAATGTTGTGCGCTACACAAATTGAAAGAAATATGTTTATTGACTCAAATGTACTCTAAGCAAGTTTTTTAAGCATTATAAATATTTAACTTTTATGACCGACTGTAGCATTTTAAATGTGTTGCAGATGTTTGAATACAATCAATATAACGAAAAGTTTTTACTAGCGATGGAAAAACTATTTTAAACTCTTGTCGATAATACTAACTTTAAGTCCATAGCATATGTTTCAACCTTTAACCACCAACATCAGACTTTATTAGGTAGCTTGTACACTTTGTGGGCTTAAAACTTTGCTAGAAACTTATTAATCGATTAAATCAACTGGATTTGAAGTAGTTTTGCTTTGAAAATAAAACAAGAAGTACACAAATAGCTGAATAACATAGATAATAGTTATGTTTTCTTTTCTACAAAACATGCTAAATTTTATTAAAAAATTTAATTATGCTTTCGTTTCCTACAAATATTTTGAGTTTGAGTTTTAGTGGAATGGGTACACTTTTTTGCCAAGGGGATTACTAAACTTCTGTCTCAAAAGTGATTTCTTTGTTGTTGTATAAGACAATACTAGGAAGACACTGTGAACTATGCATGGTCAATGATATTCTGTTTAAGGTTGGCATAAATTGTTGAAAATATTGATATTGTATACACAGTCGTGGAACCAGGTAACATTTCCGCTCATGTAACTTTACTTAATACCCTACACAGAAAAGCTTTTCGTTCTTAAAGGGTTAACTCACTTGTTAGCACAAAGTTCGTGTATTCGTGTATTTTGTATTAACTTTGATGGAGTAGAAATTTGGCGAACCTGCTTTTTTAATCAAACTTAAGGGCATGATTCACTATCCTACACTCTCATACGATTCCTTCACAACGAAATATTATATATATATATATTTTTTAAATACCACTTGCAAAGCTTTCGGCTCATCTGCAGGAAAACACCCATGGTCTGGGCGAGCATCGAACCTGTGACCTCCTGTTTAGTAGGCTCTTTTAAACAATCTCATCAAGTCTCCGTTGCATTAGCTACACTATTATACCAACATAGTGCATTAATTTATGAAAATTTTCATAATACCGCACGACTTATTAAAAAATCACTAATTTTTTACATTTGAGGTACACACTGTCTTACTTAATTAGCAGAGATGCCATATTTAACAAATCGTACGATGGCTTATGTTAGTGAATCATATCCTTTTATATTTTATCACGATTCTGATTAATATTTTAATTAAATAAAAACAAAAATATACAACTTACAAATTTTAAAAATATAATAATAAATTTTCATATAAACTCCGCCACTGAAACTTTTTTTAACAAAAGAATTCTCAGTAATTGTTTAGTAAATTTCTTTTTGCTTCCTAATTCGACGGCGCTGGTTACTGGGGTGAGACACTGCACACGCACCTATCAAATATGTGGAGAGTATCTGGTCCATTGATGGGAGCGAAAAACTGGTTAAAAGTTTACACTTAACAGTTTTTGTATCTATTAAAAATATAAAGCACTGCCATAATGTAGTGGTGCCAACATTTACCGCACGACTAATCACTTCTTCCATTAAGGAAGACTTGTTACTTATAATAATTAATAAAAATTTCCATAAAATTAAGTGAACGCGGTTCTTCTTTTATTTAACTCCATTCCACAGCATTTCATAAAAAAAGATAAAAAATTCTAATTTATTATATATCTATCGTCAACTGAAATGTGGAACGCCCATTCAAGCCGGGACTAATGAAAAAATTAGCTTAAAATAGACATTGAACAGCAAGCAGAGAGTATTTTTAAAAAAAATGTTGAATTTGAAATCATAATTAAATTTAAATAATTTAAAATCTATTCCCCCTCTCCTGGGAAAAATTAAAAATGCTAAAGCTAAAGCTGAGAGTACAATTTAGGGTGACAACGATTCGACCTAGACTTGCTGGAAAATTTTTCCATTAGAATTTTATAAAATACTGCTGGGCACTGCTAAGCAAATAAAAAGAAAAACGAAAGCAATCAAATTATGACAAAATGGAATCTTTTATCCAACTTTTATTTTTATTTGTTTTCACAGTAATTTAGATAAGGATGCAGCAAAGCAAACACCTTCAATGGGAGCTGTGAGATATTCCAATCTTAATTTTTTTTTATTTATTTTTTTTTTTTGTTTATTTTCAAACCTAAAAATTTAAGATAAAATTTTTCCAAAAGGAGATAATTTCAAATAAACATCAGGTTGATTCAGTTCTATTTCATTTCTTCAAATTACTAGCGGTATTCAGTATTATTTGTAGTTATTTTAAAGTTAATTAAATAAAACATTAGAGACGTAGTCATCGTTGCAAAACAATTAAATTAAATTATTAATAATAATTAATTTTAATAATAATGGAATCTTTTGAAACAGAATTTCTTATGAACCACACAGGATACGATTATAAAATGCGGTAAATAGTTTTAATACAACATTTAATTTTTAATTAAATACTATAATTATAAATAAATAATTAAATATACATTATCGTATATACATACGTATGCGATAAATTTCCAATTTAACAATACATCACAATTGATTGGCAAAAATCTGTTAAATGTATTTTCAGTTGGAAATAATAGAAAAGAAAACGCTTTCAAGGAAATACTCATGAAATTATAAATAATATTAATAATTACTAAGAAACACACACACATATTTATTTTAAAAAATTCCTGCATCTAAAACTAATCTACACTCACTCATTGAATCATCGGTTGTGCGGGTCCAAGAGATAAATATTTCTTAAAATATAAACTTCTTCGCTGTCTACACTATTTAAACACGTTTATGGATCAAAGTCGGTTAAAACTTTCTTTTCATTCGCAAATCCGTAAATAATCTGCTACCGGAATGATAGCTCACTAGATTTGATCCGTATTTGATCCTCAAAATACGTTTAGTTTTTCGTACTTCGGAGTAGCTGCCCGAAAATCTCCCCTTGAATTTCTTTCATAAATAGTTCAAAACAAAAACGAATCCCAACTTAATAGTGATTCCATGGTGTTCTACAACTAACGCTTGACGACATGTAAATTCTTTGAAAGCATGCGGTCCATATAATGAATAATTCTTTCTTCTTTTTTGCTCATTTTCTAATTAAATAACAACATGAAATTCTTCACACGTGGTAGAAGTTCTTTATAATATTTGGTGTGCAATAAAAATATTATCTGCAATACTCCTATTACTATATAATAGATACAGATACTTGTATTTGCTTATATTTTATTTCCTCAAGCGCTATCAGTTCAACGTACAACGTAGAACTAGATTCGTGTTAATTCGGCTTTCTTTGCTTTGCATAAATTTTTTATTAAATCAAAATTTTAAATTATAATATTTTTAACTGGAGCGTCGATGGCTTAAATAGTTGCATCGACTTAGATATTGAAGCACTCAGAGAGCACTCAGTGTTGTAACTGATACGGAAAATATTGGCAATTAGGAGAAATTGACAACCATGTTTTTTACAAGAAACACTGGCAGGCATAACAATAAATTTAAGATGAAAACTGATAAGGAATCAAGTATACAATTCTTAACATTTCTCTGTCATTATTTATTTATTGGTTACTCACTAGATTCTGTCTACCGTGACACGAACGTTAATGAAATGAAGAAGCTATTAAGGAAAATATCAGTTCAATTAAACACTTTTGTAATTTAAATTGAAAATCGACAGCTATAGAAATTTAGATTTGTATTTGCAACTAAAATCCATTTCATATGAAGGAACTAGCTAAATTTGTAAGCTAAATTAAATCAGGGAATACAAGCGTTTAAACTGGTTCCACAATAACCAACGACGACCAACTTATTAAAGTCATTTGCAATTACAATGTTTTTCCGATCAGTACGAAGGTATAGCAGATACACATGTAAAACATTCTGCTCGAATTGAGATAATGGATAGATGTCGAGAGGGCATGTTGTGAAGAAGTAGGCAGATAGAGAAGTGTTACTACGACTCTGATGCCAAATCATATAATAACAATTTAAGATATATGGGGATCAAACCTACGCTTTTATTGATTTGCGCTTAGGTAGAGTAGTACTCTACCTTTCATCAGGATTGCTGTTATTTTGATAAGAATTCAGGTGAAAACAGTAAAGCTCATAACAGTTCGACAATAAGTAGCTTTTCGTTTTCAGTTAAATTAACAACATTTCAAGCAATCCCTTTACTTTACTCTACAAACTAGAGTGGTTAAATGAAAAATGCTTAACTATTGCGCTGGTTACAGAAAGCTCTATTTACTTGTGTGAACCCTTTCCAATTTTTAGGCGACATATAGTGGACAGAGCAACCACACCGATAACTACTGATTTGGCTGCTAGACTGGCGAATGTCTAGGTATAACTCTTCAGGTATCATCAGTTGTCCTAAAGTTCATAGCCCTCGGTAATTTAATGGATGATTTCATGTAGCCACTATATCCAGTGATTCTTGAACGGAAATCAAAATTACAAGGTGTACTGCTTACCAGGCTCCATCCCTTATTTTTGTGTACATATATGCATGTCATACATCCATATATAGATCTACTATACAGCACTCAATTACATATAATTATAGCATAGGCGATGTTCCAATACGAATGTTTGCTCATAAAATAATATGCGACTTGTACGAGAAGTTTATCTTAACAATTCAATTTTGTTAGCTCAGTACTCACCACCAAATTAAATATTATATAACTACAAATGTGTATTAATAACTATAAAATCAGAAAACTTTTTTAATGGTATTAAATGTTAAAATATTTTAGTTGTTTCGTCAAGCTCACTCTAAAATTGCTGGTTCTTAAGCATCACAATATTGAATTTTGATTTGTGGATATTTCTTTTAAAAAATCATTTTCGGTAGCACCGTGTAAACTAAATTAAATGTTTAACAAAACCAAAAACTTTAAGCCTGATGGCGAGGCATACTTAGTTACATACGAGCATTCACAATGTCCTTGTGAAAATGAGAAAATCGGTCCGATATAATTTTTTTTGTAAGAAAAATTTGTTTTGTTTTGAAAAACACATTTCTTGCGTTTATACCATTCTACTAGTAGAGTCAGCGCTTTCGCAACTTGGCAACACTGTATCGCTACGTATTTCGCACAAAATACAATCACCACAATTCCGCCTGCACAACGCCGTATATGTATAAAATAGACGTATTCATATGAGAATGTGTTTTTAACTCACACAGCTAATCGCCTTGCCGATGAGCGGTAAAGTTGTTAAGCCGCAATCCACCAAAATGTTGCTGACAGTCGAACCAAAAAAAAGAGCAGTATAGAATTTAAGTAGAAGTTGATTATTTAAAGCAAATAACACTAAAACAATTGGTGTTAGAAAGCAAAATGTGTATGGGAAACTCTGAAAGGATGAAAAATCTTAAAGTTTTAAGCAGCAATTTTGGCCTTAAATTGGCTGCTAAACATACTTGACAGAATAAATAGGGTAACCATATACTATAGATATTTTCTATGGACAGGTCGTATTTCATACAAGCAACTTAAATTATGGTAACATTGTTAAAATTTAATAAAAAAAACTCATTACGAAAACTTTTTAATTGAATTTCGTTGCAACAAACCATAATTAAACGTCGTAGCAGAGGTATTCAGCTCTCAGCTGTGCTCTCTCGAGCCGAGTCTAATCCGCATAATACAATATTACAATTAATTAATTTTTAGAAAAATAAGCTTTCGACGAATATTTTAAAATCAATATTATCACTTACCAAAAAAAAATTTTCATAGTTTCAAATTGTTCCCATTCTTAAATCATTTTCGGGATTTTTATTGAAACTTGATGACAAAATCAGCTGACAACTAAATAAAACACAAAAGTGTTCTCAACGTACACACCAGACACTTTGTATTGTCTGCGTGCTTTAAGTATATTTTAAATATGACATTTTTGATAGGGGCCTCATTGAAGCTCATGCTCAACGTCAACGCCTTACGATGTTTCTGCGACATTTGAAAACGAACAGAACTTTTTAAAACAACAGCACACATATAAAAAAAGAAATAAAAACATAAAGAAATCGCTGAATTTAAGAGCAATACTTGAAAAAGTTAATAAAAACTTTATTGAATAATAATCAGGAGAGATTCGTACTTGTATTCTACTCCCACTTGATAATCTATAAAGTCATATATTTAAGTAAATTGGTGTTTCACTATGAAGATGAGTGTGATTGTGCCTTTTTTAATAAATTTCTTCTAAAGAAATTGATTGGCAGTCCGTACTACCAATGCAAAGAATCGTCACCGACAATCGAAAAGCAAAAATCATTCCGTTTGTGGCGCCTATGAGTAGCATCCAACTCCAACTAGTTCGCCTTTCGCTAAATATTACTTCGGAAGATGGTGAGTCAGCGGGTGGTGCTTTCTAGTAGTGCCGTTCCAGCTTTTCCTACTGGCCTCTACAGCGTTAAGATTTCTTTTGCGAAACCATCCAGAAAACTTCAGATCTCCACTGATGGCCGCATTGAGTGCATTTGTGTTTGTGTGTGTGCGATTGTTGCTAGAACGAAGAAGTTGTTGCTACATCCGCTGTCATTGTAACATTCCATTACGATTATGACAAGTTGTACTGTCAGTTAGTAATCTATAAAAAGTTGTGTTGAAAACTTTTGTGTTGTTGCGCTCGTTATCCTTCATCCTGTCATGTTTGTTGTTGTTAAAATGGAAATTAGTCTTTAATCTGCAAAATTGAGAGTAAGAAGATTTGTACTTTAGACTTATTTTCTCATTCTTCAATTTGGCTTAAATGAATTTCTTCTTTCTTTTTATGAAAGTTTATCTTGCCTCCTGTCATTAATGCTGTTGGTTATACAGTAACATCGTCACCACTTTCGGTCTCACACGTAATATTGCCAATATTAACTTTGCAGAAACTTTCTTATTATGTTTGATGTTTATTGGAAAAATGCGAAATTGAAAATTTGCTACGGAAATCTGTTTCCTATTTGTCTAGGATCCTGCAATAACGATTTTTTTTATTTAATTACACCTAAAAAGGGTGTACCTAAGAACCGCATTATTCCTTTTATATATCGTTCAGTCATTCCTGCATTAATTCAAAACTTTCTTTCCTTCTTTTCTTTATATAAAATTGTTGTTCTTGCTGTTTGCTGAATGTTATTTGAAGTCTTTACGACGGCAAATGTTAAAATCGCATAAAAAAGTGACATATTTTGAGTGTCATTAAAGCAGCTCATTAGGAAAATTTGTTTGGAAGTTTATCAAATAGTTTGTGTAATCAAGAGCAGCAGTAGCTGCAAATAAAACAAATATTATAAAAAAAAGTAAGGCAGATGCCAGGAAAAAGTAAATGAAAAGTAAATTAAAATAAATACAAAGTGTGACTAAGATTTGAATCTGAAATGGCATCGAAACACAAATACAAAGTTGCAATGAAATTGCTTAGAAAAAGCTAAACTATATAAAAAAACAAAAGAAAAAGAAAATAAAGAAGCTGACAAGTGTTTATATATTTAAATGTCTCACTCTTGAATAAAAAACGAGAAAAATTAGAATGTTGTCCTGACAATAAGAAAGAAAATATTTCAGAGATTCTTAAAACATTTTGCAGTGTGCCAGGCAATCAAGAATTAATAATTATTGCCTCAACACTTTGAGTAGAGACGATGACTAATAATGCAATTTCAATAGTTACCTTCTCGGCCAGCATTCAAATAACCACTGACAGCTGCTCTCTCACAGAGTATGTTGCTGCTACCAAATGTTACTTACGTAACTTCAGTGGTGTCTCACGATAATAATCTCGGTAAAGTGATTAGCAGCATCTCCCTTATCCTGGTCGACATAGCAGCAGCTTCCTTAAATATTTAGAGAAGTTGCAGTTGAAGTTGAACAAATATATGAGATGTATATACAACACTTAAATGTATATGCAATAGAAGGGAAAGCTTGTATTTACATGAGCAGCAATCCATGCAAATTGCCAACTGTTGCTTCATTTAGTCATCGATGTATATGTGCAGGCGTTGCGATTTAGATTGAAACTAAATACTATGGGGGTTTGTACATTTTAGTTGCTTGATCTAAAGAAGCAATAACTATTAGAATATTTTTCTAGCACCCCATTCGTTTATCCTTCCATTTCTCTATATCTATATGTACCACCACAAGTTTACTTCATAGATAACTAAGAAATTTTCTCGATATTCACAAGATTTTGTATTAGAATTAAATGTTTTATTTATTAAAAGAAACATACAATTTTTAAAATCAAATGTTTTTATATATCAGCAGTATCTGAAAGTTTAGATAAGTTAAAGCATTTTGGTAGAAATAAAGATAATATCGCAGAGGTCATATATAGTACATTGAACAGATTACTTGTAGGGCTAAGTGTAAAATACAAAATTTAAAATATGGTATATAAAATGCGAACTTTAACATACAGATCAACAACTACAGACATGGTTTTGTATTAGAAATGTTGGCACTAATTAATGCAGCCACAACGCATAGAATTAATTTTAGGTCCGACATGGCGAAATTTACTTAACTTGTTAAGTATTTTTGTTTATGCTTTAATTGCAGTACAATATTTTTTTAGTTCTTAGTTATTGGCGGGAGTTTTGCTTGTGGTAAACAATACTTAATTAATTTAAATTAATAATGCTTGATACGAAGCTCCCGAATTAAAAGTCTAATCATCTAATCAAAAACTTTTTGCCTGTAATCCTGTACATTGGAAAATGGGAAGCCTCATTAAAAAAAAACTATCAAACTAATTTGAGTTTAGTATAGAAAATTTTATGAAAAATATTTACATTCACACACGTATGAGATATAATTTTTTTATAAAAAAGGATATTTTGCTGATAATGCTACGTAACAAAGTTGCGAAAAATTCAAAAATATATATAGTCCATACAGCGAAGTTGAGCGACTACATCAAAAAAATAGTAAAATATTACTACGTAATATTTTAGTAAGAATATACAAAAAAAGTAAAAATGAAAAATTTCGCTCAAACTTTTATTAATACCAACATTTTAGGATAATTTTTTATTTTTGCAATGCTGTTCAATATACATATAAAGCATGGATCGATGAAACAAATATTCGATTTTCTCTGAGCAATACTGGCTGGATCTGTTTTCAAATGAATTGTCTGAACCGCTGGAACATTTTACGAGCTGCAAGATTCCCAATATATGGCAACCTTGTTATGGCCTATGCTTTTGCTGTAAGATTTCAAATAGTTTGCAAAGTTGTTATGACCTATGCTTTTGCTGTAACATTTGCAATAGATGGCAACCTTGTTATGGAATATGCTTTTGCTGTAAGATTTCAAATAGTTTGCAAAGTTGTTATGACCTACGCTTTTGCTGTAAGATTTGCAATAGATGGCAACCTTGTTATGACCTATGCTTTTGCTCATAACTGTGCCCTGCAAATGTAGTTTTAGGTTTATTCTAAGCTCTAACAATGTACTCCCCACTTCAATTTTCCCTGCATGATGTGTTATGAATAACATTATACCTGTCAAGTTATCGAATTCCATCCTTTATTGTGGTAAATAAATAATAATACATAATATTTGCAATAATAAACGTCATTAGGATCATCCCATACTCGTATATATAAATCAAAGAGTGATGAGCCTTATTAGTTAGAAAAGGGCATTAGTATTTCACTAAGTTGTTTCATAAAAATTTTTAATAAATTTAATAAATTTAATTTTATTTAATTAAATAAAATTTTCTTTTATTTTTAATAGAATTAAAGTTTAGATAAATTATAGCCAAAATTCTTTTAATCATATGTAGTTCATAGAATTTCACACCATTTCGGAAGAAACTTGAATGAAACCTTCATCGTTTTGTTGGCACGTGTTATAGAATTTTTAATAATTTTCTTTATAATGGCAATTAAATATGAATTAACCGGAATTTTTTTAGCAAATAACATTTCTTTATTATTAAAGAGGTATAAAATGAAGTCCGCATTCGTAGAATCTGTCTAAACGCTGTTGTACAATAACTAATGAAAGTCCTAAATACTTCATATCATAAACAAAATTAGTCCACGATATTATTGACCCACCTAATGTGTCACAATTGCCTAACTGTGTTGAACACACAGGTACTTTAACAATAACATGAGTAGCCACTTTTCGTCATTAACTTATTTAGGATTACACTCATGCTCATATCAACAGTATACTTCAACTACACCAACAATACAAAGCCCGTAGGTACATATGTGTATAACTCGTAAAATAAAGGACAATGTACCACAACACAACACAACAACTACTGAGTGGAGTGTGTGTGTTCCTACTCATGTTCCTGGGTATGAGTCTCAATTTAATTTATGTTGTTGAAAGGAAAAATGAATAGAAGCACCACTAAAGAAAAAGCAAGCAAAAGTTTGAAACTTTACGTGGATGGCCATCAACCATTGTCAACCAGTAGCGTGCAGCAACCAGTTGCAACATGTAGGATGACAAGAAACGACTGAAATAGCAAACGACTAAAGGAATGATACAAACAGACATTTTAAATTAACTTAAATTTTATAATTTCAATGCACTCAATTAGTTTTTTGTCAAGGAAAAATTTTTTGTTCTCTTGTTCTATTATAAAAATAATAATTTATCTCGTATTCGCAGGCAGAGAAGTACATAGTAAATTTAACAAAATCTAGATTAGGCAACAAGCAAAGATTGTTCTCGGGGAAATTAAGGAATAGAACTCGGTAGTCTTAAAACCATTAAAAGTTTTCAAATTTTGAATTCCTTCCCAGCTTTTCTTTCGATAACAATATTGTCGCCTGTTGTAAATCTTCTCTACAAACAAAATTCCATCGATTTTCCTTAAAATCAATATTATTTAAAATCCAATAGCATTTTCATAGGCATTTACATATATGTATATATATATATATATTATGTATATTTTTATTTGTGAAGATCTGCTTTAGCATGTTGTGAAATGCGCATGGAAACCAGCTGATACATTGATATAATAAATTTCAATGCATTTTTATTATTCTCCTATAAATATTAGCTTTTAATTTGCTAATATTTGTTCCATTTTGAGATATATGCAAATCATTGCTTAAGATAGGAAGACAACTAGAACGAATATCCATTTTCTTTACTTCTAGTAAAAAGTACGACTAACTTTTATATTTCACAAAAGAACGCTCATAGTATAGCTGGAATGGCTTTCGAAAAGCAACCTTACCTCTATTCTCCATGGTATAAAGAAAAGGTAATCACGCTTTCGAAAGACGACCTCAGTGCTGTGAATTTCTGTTTTGACATATGTGAAGTAATCAAATGTAAATATTTTGACACTTAATTTTATTGCCATTTTGTGACACACTTTAATATAGTCTAATCATTATCAAGACTAGTTTAAAGTAAATATAGCAGTAAAATGAATGCTATATCATATAGTAATCCCGCTTTTAAGATCATAGCAGCCGCATTTTCGTCTTGTATTATTATGACTTTACGTATAACATTTTATGGCCTACACCTCGGAGCAACTTAACTAACCACATAGAAAATAATAAATAATAATCTTTATTTAAATACAGGCTAGTTTAATTCTAGTCCGTCCCCCATCGAATTTTTCGCTCCAACTTATTTTAGGAGTGCTTCTAAAGCTCTTTCCTTCATAGCTTTTTGTATGTATATTAACCATAATTTGTACTACTTTTATAATTTTACAACAGTTTGTTATATAAATTTTTGGAGAACTTCTTACAAATAACGCTTTACTTTTTTTTTACTTTATTAATCTTCTGGCATTGGCTTACGCGAAATTGCGTTAAAGAGTATTCACAAATCCTTTTTGACATTGAACGATCCTTTCTTTTTTTTTGTTACGTTTGCCCTTGAATAAAAGTGTTGAACTGAAGTGTTTAAGTACTTTTGAATAAGTGTGAGCGGGTTAGTTAATGTAGCATAAATACATAATAAATACATCCCTGCATATATCCCCACACACATACATGTTCATGTATATACGCACGCATGTTATACTCTGTGTAACGTGGTTGCTACTTAACCATTCTAAATCTTTTTATTTGCGTTGATAACCTCTTCCTCCGTTAAGTACTTGCTTTCTTCATTTCTCTTTTTTCTTGGTTTTTTTGGTTTTTTTTGGGCACAATTGGAGTCAATTGCTTGATAAACACACACATGGTAAAAAACACTTTATACATTTCATATGCATTTGGATAAGTGTGTGTGCATGTATAATTCAAATTGACCCCAACAAATGCTTTTGTTTTAATTTTTTCTTCAATGCCATTGTAAGCGAGTGTAATAGGGCTTTCGCTCTTTTTTCTCTTTAAATTGCAAAGCATTTTCTAATTTGTGTAAATGGAAATATTTGCAAGTAGTATTCAACAAAAACGTTAACAGTAGACGCACACATACACAGAGTGTGTACATGTGAAAGAAGTATTGGGTGAAATATTAAAAAAATTAATTAATTAAAAAAAAGTTGGATGTGATAATGGGGAATGAATAAATTGCGCACATATAGAACAGAACGATGGCCTAATATAAAAAGGCTGTATCTCTTTTCAATTTGTTTTATTGTATAGTCTTCCAGCTTTAGTATCTTAAAGCTCCTCTTTCAACACACACTCGTACAGATGCAAGTCGAAAAATTTTAAGTAGGTGATGCTTAGAAAATAAGGTCTGAAAGTTACCGAAAAACTTGCTTAAAAACTTTATACGTCATTTTCATTCTAAGGCACCTGTTGGGAAGGCAAAGAGGCCGTACTAGCGATTTTCAGGGGAATTTTAATGAGCACACCTTGTTTATAAAATTATTGAATTTATTTCGGAAAGTAATGCCTGCATTAAAATTCTTTTGGTATGAAAACCATTAGAATCTTAGTTCTTAAAATTATTTCAGTAAAAAATGACTTCTGGGTACAGCGTATAAGCCAACTTGTAAGTAAAATTCAAATTAAAAAATGGCGAAGTCCCAGGGACGCTGCTTGACATTAATTAAGTATTATTAAATTTATCAATTCACAATTAGAAAAAATGTATTTCAGCTTAACTACTAAAGGGTTTCCAAATTGTTCTGAAATCAGGGGGATTTTGGGAGTGGCGCTAACAGCACCGATATCTATGCATAGCTCTTATAAAAACTTTTACAAATAAAAATTTACAAGCGTCTGTACTACATTTGAGATTTGAACAGTATCAAGTTTTATTAGGCAGGGAAAAATGGTTATAGGCAAAGCCAAATCACCGACTGCCATTATTAATTATACAGTCGCAAACACAGAGGAATAAAACTAAAGTATATGAATTAAAGCAATCGAAATATGGAACCGTCATACTTTAAAGAAGAACGCAATAAATTTGTAACAAAACATTGCCTTTTTAAACATTGCCTTGAGTACAGGGCGCAATATTTTGGCAGCTGTTTATATAAAAAATATTAATTTGAAAAAGAAATAAAATGGCTCACAAAAATGTTATTTTCATTTCAAATTGAATACAAATATTCCCAGCTTGAACTGGAGTAAACAATGAAAGGTAGAGCAGTCGAAAAAGTAAAACAACAAATTGTAAAAAGCTCCAAGTTTAAGTAGGCGGCTACAGCAGGAATCCATTTAAAATGCAAATATTTGAAAGGGAAATTATTTTCATTATTTACTTGCGATTGACTCTGCAATTGCAATGTTTAATTTTTTAATTAGAGCAGCATACTCAAGAGAAGACCCATACAAATGGAATGCATTATAATGCAACAGTGTCTATGAACTGTTGTCTTTACATACATTCGACTAGAATATCTCGCAAGTATCAGCTCCATTTCCTTTTAGTGTTTCGAATTGTAGAGTCTACTCCATAGTAGCACCATATTAAACGCAGTTCGGCAACCCCTTTCGGAGAGCACCGCTTGAAAACAATGAAGATCTCTAGCACGTAAGCCAATCAAACTTTGAACCTCGCGTAGTTAAGAGTAGCTTCAGCTTTGCAAGTGGCCAATAAAAAATATTGAATATAAAATATTTATTAAATAGATAATAGATAAATTATACCACTCTGTCGCAAGTAAGCGCTGCAGCATTTACATTATTATTCGAGTTAAGTTATTATAGTATGTAAGGAAACATTTCCAAGTTCGAGTTTTATCGCAATTTTGTGAGATAACGAATATGCAGTAATTATGGATTTTTAAGACATTCCACCGCCATTTCCCGCATACTCCAACTTTCCTTACCCACTACAGTGAGAGCTTGCAAAAGTGCAATCATCTCAAATAACTGTCTGATTTAATACTTGACACTTTGGAATTTGTGTGTATACAGTATAATAATGCGGGCTTAAAACTTTCTTTAACGTTAACAAGACGCTAAAAAAATTCCTTGATATTTTCTTATCATACAGCAATTGTTCTTTTCCCTTCAATCAATTAAAAAGTTATACTTCATTTAATTAATTACCCATTCCCATTTGAAATTTTCCTTGAATTTCAAATATTCTTGTCATTGTCCTTTTTTAAAAATATTTTAAATTAGTTCGCGTCTGAAATAAATTTAATTTATGCCCTTCACCGTAGCCGTTGCTATTATTTTTTCTCCCTCATCATTTTATTAATTTTGAGAAACTGCATCTGCAACAACCAATGAAATTAACAACGTCAAAAAATTAAGTTGCAAAGAAGCACTTAATATTGGGGTTAAAATCGTGGCCCACCCGCTTTATCAATGTGTATGTAAAAATGTGGGTTGATTGGTCGCTTTTTGGTTTGTTGCCGGTTTCTGAGTCGGTTGAGTACTTGGTTGGCTTGTGTGCGAACTTGATTGAAAGATAATACAATAAATTTAAACAAATTTTTTTTTTAAAAATTCTACTTTGCAACAATTTATTAAAGAGTAATGAGAGACGCAACTAAAATTTCTACACCAAAATACACAAAAAAAAATCGTAAATGTTATTTCTCAATTAGAGTATTTCTTGCGGAAAGAAAGGAAAAGTTACCAGAATTTCATAAAATGTCGGTTTTGGAAGCAAAAATGGAATATGATGCGAAAATCGAGGATGGATTTTGAAATATATAAAAGTTCTATTTTATGATTTTATAAAAAATGAGGCAACACATAAAAAGGCAAAAATTTTGTAGTGGATGAAAAAAAAGCATGACTTTTCATGAGTACAATCGAGGTTTAAACTTACTTGTATCTCATGTGACATTTTGTCTTTAGACTATTTCCTATACAGTCGCTGCTCAATTTGGGTGGAACTCAAAATGGCCACAATGTCACCGCTACCGTAGGTTTCCGTAATACGCAGTCCAAAGGAATCATCAGTAATAAGTACGAGAATAGTGGACTTGCGTACATTCAAGTTTAAAATGTTCCGAGTCTTAAGTATAAGACTCTGTGCTACATTTAAAACTCTTGCAACTATGATACATTTCCAGATGCTATTGACCTAATAAATGATTACATAATGTTGACTTTAACACTTTTCTGTTTTATTAAGTACGACTACGTACTTATATGAAAATTAGTGAAAATACTCGGTTTAATTGATACCAGGAATTAGAGATTTAAAGAGCTACCCTTTTTGCCATTTCTATTTTGAATTCTTGACATTTGCTAGTTAGTAATCCCCTCAATCCCTTCCACCGCTTCAATTGTTAAATTAAATTTGGAATTAAAGCATCATTTTAAAAAATAAAATATAATGAAATTAACAATAATAATATTACTTTACTCTTACTGCATAGATACGCGTCCGTTGCGTTATATGGCCTTCCAGCAAATGTAAATAATGGCAGCTTAACTCTCTCTTTATGAGATATTTCCAATGTGAGACACATATCACATATTGCTCGCATCTTAACTTGTCTCAAAAAGTCGGAAAGATGCTTCCTGCCATCCTTCTACTCAATACCTGATATTCTCTCTGAGCTCCTCGAAGTTCTGCTTTTGTAATATTTTATGAGTTTTCCAAACCACTTTCGTATTCCAGCTCGGCTAAGCTCTTTCGTGTTTCCTTTGTTTTTTCCAGCCTCTCTACATAATATACGTTTAGTAGTTCTATTCTTCCGCAAACATTTAAACTGCAGTAAATTCAGTTCAATCAAAGCAATAGAGGCCCAAGAACAGTTTTTAAATCCTTCGTGACTAAAACTGAACTACATTTATTTTAATTCAATAAAAATTCGACAATTATACTATAAATGGCAAAAACCGAGATAAAATAAAATAACTTTGCAGCCAAAAGCCGACAACGCCCTAAACTCTTTTGTGGTAACTTTATATTTGTTAAATGTAAATAATGCCAAAACGTAGTTGCAGGAATAGAATTAATTGTATTCCCTTAAAATTTGGAGGGGGAAATACAAATATACAGTGTCTTTTGAATGTGTATATGAATTTACTGGAAGTAAATTTCGATTACTGAAAGCGTCTGACTCAAATTTTTGCGCAACTACATCGGTGGTTCATTCAGTGGTACTTTAAAAAATTATGATGGTTTATTTTAATATTTCGAAATACAGTTCACTTTTAATGCAACGTAAGTAATTTTATCAGTATAATTATACGTAACGTATATTTTGAATTTAGTGAAAAATACAACACTTTTTCAAAGTTAATTAGTTTCAACTTACGGTGTGGAATAGAAATGAAGAAGCTTTTCGAAGGCCAACGGAACCCTATGTTGTTTTCCATCTGGTTCAAGTTTATTAAATATAATTGTAGATTTGATTTGATCAGGTTTTTTAAAATGTAGCTGTTTGTATTATCTTGGTTGATCTGATATAATTATTTAATTCGCGCCATTAGGATTCCGTTCCATTAAATTATAGAGTCATATGGCTCTATCTACAGCAAAGTGCATGTCTAGTGCCAAACCCAGAGTACTTGCCTCAATGGAGACGAATGTCCTGATAGCATTTTATATATCATTAACTTTGAAATTATGAATAAAAATGAAAAATGTATCCTTACGCTCATAAGCGACCATGTTGGAAAGAGTCATCCATCTGCAACGATGCTTGTATTTATAAAAGTTATTTTTTTTAGTGTAACAAACATATAAAGATTGAATAAAATTATATTAATAATATCTCAATTAATTGTACAACTTCTAAGTTGCATTACTTTTCAGTCCATTGTAAGACTTTGGAATAATTTTTTGTTAGAAATTGGTTTCTTGGTAAGTAGATGTTAAATGTGACTAAATTTATCATCTTTCAACAACAAAAATTAAAAAGGTTCGTTGTTGCAAAATTCATTCATCTGGGAGCTTCCAAGGCACATGCAAATTAGATTCAGATATTTTGTTCTCGCAAATGCGATATAAAAGTCCACTGATGTCGGAAAGTATTCCTTTTGGAAACTAATGAATCAGTGATTTTCTAAACTAATTTGTATTTCTGTGCATTCGAAGTTGAAACCGCATTATTTTGGTTTAGTTAGTTAGTTATTTATTTATTGGGGCTTCTTTTTTTCCATTACATAGAATTTTTTTTTACAAATATTTTCTTTTTTCTTGAAAACTTTAAACTATTATGTATTTTTTTAATTACATTACTAGTTCTTGCCTATTCCACTTGGTTATCCAATCTAAGAATAATTATAAACTATAAATATAAATACATTATTAGTTAAAGGTCTAAGCAGTGCTTGCTCCCGGCACTTATTTATACTAATAGTGTTGGATCTATTATTTATAAACTTTATACTAAAACTTAAATTCTACACTAAAACTAATCCTTAAATAAAATAGCTAATAAATCAAAAATTAATAATAAAAATAAAATAAGATAAAAATCCAATACCGGGAGTAATACGTGAGTAGAAGTTAAGACCGGGATAAACATGCAATTGTTCCTGTAAAATTCCGCTACTGGGTATGTATTGCGTGTTTGACCAATTGAACTCTCTCTCGGTAGATAAGATATACCTAATCACTTTACCCGCAAAATGAGGCAATTTCTCCACAAACCTTTTCATTAAACCCAACGCATAAAATGAAATTGGATCCAATCCTGCCTTTTCATACACATATCTATTCGAGAACCTTCTGTTCAAATGCCTATAGTTCCTCTCTATGCATTTCCTTAAAATATGCCTCTCAAAAATCTCCATCTTTTCCATCAAGGTTTTTAATATGGCAAACCATATGGGAAAGGCATAAAGAAGAAGTGTTCAAATGCTTACCTTGTACAAAAGCAATTTGGTCCTTCCCGGTAAACTTCTGCTGTTAAATAATCTCGCATACTATTAAATTATACAGCGCATGACTATTAAATTTCAGAAGCTTATTAAAGTTCACAACAAGGTATATCGTTGTGTCCTTAAATACGATATTGTTGCCATTCAATTCCAGCTTTAATCTTTTGCTCTCCACTACATTATTGTAAAAGAGTTAGTTAATTGTAAAAGAATTGATATTAAAATAAAAAATATCTTTTGTTTTTGTAGTGTGCAAATAGGCGCTCAAGCCCTTATTTATTATTTCAAAAAACTAGATCCCTCAAAGGCTTGAATAATAATAATTAATTTACATATAAATTTAGTCCAAGTTATGTCGGTCTATAAAAAGTATTTCTCTACATCTAGATTTGCAAGTGAGAATTGTAATTTCTAGTTATATGGGAAATTAGCAGACAACTACGAATTCTGAGTGATAAAAAAAATTTGTGTTTGGTATATCATTATTATTAAAGAGTTTATAATTATAAAAAAAAATAGTAAAAATATTTGGATGATAATTTGTAAACTAATTTGGTGTATCTAAGCATGTCTAAAGTTGCATTCAGAAATGCCTACAGTGGCAAGTGTAACTTGTTAGTACAGCACGTGTATGGAGGTGCGATACATTAAACTGGTGCACCAGAAACATCACGACAATTGTGTGTTTGCCTTTTCAAGTGCATGTCTGAGGTGTTAAATGACCGCAACTTGTGTGAATAATTTTAATGTCTTTGACGTGGATAAAATGCAGGGAAAGTCTGTCATGTTATGATATTTTATACAAGTAACACCAACTGTGTAGGTTACGCTACATTACTCGAGTACTCGTATATTAAAACAACAGGTGAAAAATTTTATTTCAAACTGAACTGAATATGAATGCATTTAATCGAATGTAAAGTTTGAGTTATATCAAATCCTTTATAATTAAATAAGTAACGATTTAGGTGATGATTATTATTATACTACGCGCAATACAAATAGAGATATGGGCAATATCATTACCGCAATTTAGATTTTTATTTATACATATTTATTTTATGAGAATGTGACTCCTAATAAATATACCTTTTTAGGACTTAAAATCATGAGCTCATAAAATATGCTTTGAACTTTTAATATCAGGTAAGCTTCTGAGCACAAGTGCCTCTATCCTTAGCACATATATAGAACACAGAAAATATAAGTTAAGTGTCTTTTATTTATGGTTATTTATTTTGAATGCTAATTTTCGGCGGCAAAACAAAATAGGTAGCCCTGTTAGGTAGCACTGTAATGTAAATGCTTCATTCCTGATTTATATTTTTCGGTTTTGAGTGGCAGATACTTCTACTGTCAACTAAGGACTTTAACAAAAATCAAATACATTCATATCGTAGTGAAGATTTGAGAAACTTTTTCAAGACTTGCTGTCATTGTGTTGTAGTTCTCAATTGACGTTTGAGAACATGGACGTAATAAACCAGAGTTTCGTATAAATTCTTCCAACTGTTTACTGGAAGGGTTTATGAGTTTTTTTCAGCAACCGTCAACGACGCCAAATATGGCATTATGACTGATTACAATGAAGTAATAGCAGTTCTTTTCTAGCTGCTTTTATTTCAACGATCACCATTAAATAATACCAGCTTTTTAACATCTTCATCGTCTATTTTCCTGACGACGCTTACAATTACCGTTTAAATATATATTCATATGTACGCACGTAGGTAATGAGTGCAATGACTACATACCATTCTTGTATAATGCAAATCCAAAGAAATACAATTTATGGCGGGCCCTATATGTGGTTAACAATTCCTTGCGGGCCTTAACAACGACGTTAAGGAAAACCTTAAATTACAAATGCAAATAATTTAATTTACATAAGTTAGTTTGGCATTTAAGCGAACTTAATCACCGAACAAACTGAACGAAGGACTATAAACAAAAGAGAAACAAAAAATTCTATTAAATTTATCATTATATTTGGCAAAAGGAAAACAAACTTTTGTAACCCTTTGAAATTAATGAGATAAATGATAAATAATCGGCGGCACAGTTTCTAAAACCTGTTCCCTTTGGACGATTTGGAATAAGTTGTTTGGGAAGCGTTACCGATGTAAAGAACCCGACCCGTGTAAGTCTATCAAAAACCACTGAGAAAAGTGCTGTTGTTGATAGTTGGTGGCAGTTCATTTCACATGGTGAGCTCACCCCTACAGATTAATTAATAACCTCATGATATGAAAATGACAGCTGTTAGTAGCAGACATTGTTAACAGTACAGGAAAAAGTTTATAACAGACTTGCATGTATATCCTTTGGCATATGTATATCCTTTTTTATACATTTAGCTGGTAGCAGTGGCCAAACATACAAACATACATTGGCAAAATATTTTTGATAACTTTGCTACGAAAATTGATTGACAATTGGTTGCAGGGCTTCCAAGGAAAACAACAAGCAAATGCATGAAAATTGGTTTTTATATAAACGTTTTGTTTATACTCACCGTTTGTATCCGCTAGCGTTTTCTTTTCGCAACTGATGAACAAATCAAATAAAAAAATAAAAATACAACTAAAGATGGTAAACAAATAGAGCCATAAAATAGAAACGGGAGGCAGTGGAATTTGCATTATCCCACAACTTCTCAGCCATTTACATTAATTGTCAATATAAGGTGTGGGTTATTTGATCTGCCTTGTTGAGCAAAGGATAAGTCATATTTCGAATGTTTAAGATTATTTTCACCAAATTTCCTTTACAATACAGAGAACTAAATTTATTTCTTTTAAAGTTGGTTTTAAAGTAATTTGTGTTTCAACTACACATTTCGCTTTATTAAAATGTCAACATTTTCCAAATAGTACGATGTTCTTGTTAAATGGGATTGTTTCTATTTTTAAATTGATGCAATGCATTAAATAAGAGTAATCCTGCTCTTATGGTAGTTGTGCCAAGGACAAAATTTAAAATATTCCTTTGGATGGTTGATTATGTATATTTATAAATTTCTTAATTCCTTGATTTAGGAAATGAAATGCGAATGGCTATAGCAGCAGCATATGTAAATACATGATATTTCCTTCTTTAAAATACAAAGACAATTTACCAATCCTTTTAAGCCTCGCTGTATCTGTGTCTAGCTACAAAAAAACACAAAAAATAAGAAACAAAATCAGGATGCGTATAGCATATTTATATGATCAACTACAAGCATAAATGTCAAATAATAAATCAGCCATGGCGCATGATTGATTAACAGAATTAAAATTATTCACCCGCAGAGCTTTTATTATATTTTATTTTAAAGGAAATAAAAAATAAATAAAGAGCATTTTCCTTGTTATTAAATAACATAACACGCTTAAATCCTTTTAATTAATGTTTCCCAAACGACAAGTATATTCTAAAGAACGCGCGCAGCACTGGTAAGCACACACTCGTTCAAGTCACTTGCGAACAAAAATTTGTCTGTCTTCCTCGTTATTCTGTTCTCTGTTCTTAGAAACTCATGAAATAATTTCAAAAGCTAACAGTTGAGATGGATTAAGAAAATAATGAAATTAAAAAAGAACGTTTATAAAATTGAAAAATATGTGACAACAGCAGCATACGCTGTAGAAGAAGCTAATCCCTGCAATGCATGCGACTTTTTGTTTCCTTCATAATATATGTATACGAGCAGTATAAAAGGAGATCGGAAGTAAACTGTTTTAATGTTAAAAGGGAAAATAAAATAGATAAACTCTGTCATTGTTCACTAAGAACACACAAAATATAAAAATCAATTGACAATAGTTGTAAGAATCTGACATGTTGCCTGCTACAGCTGTCATCTTTTACTAACAATTTTTGAGCGCAAATCTGTAAAGGAACTAATTTTATTGCATCGCTTAAAAGGACCTTGTGATATGTTTTAGATTTTAACGTCTTTATTGGATCAGGACTTATATCAATCGCTTCATAAATATTTCAAATCCATTTAAAATAAATTGTTTTTGAAAAAAACAAGAACAAAACAAAATACTGAAAATTTAAAATTTAAAATTAATTAAAGTTGATTCGTCCTTTTTTTAAGTTGGGACTTATTACAGCACAACTCTCTCATTTCGAAGTAATTTTGGAGTAAATTACGTGAAGAGAAACGGGAAAACCAACAGAAATAACTGTGGCAGCAAATCAGATATAAAAAATTCTTATCCCATAATTCTAATACATTAACGACTATTTTTGACTATGTATACGAGTAAATCAGCCGCGATTATTACTAAAATATAATATAAGGAAGACGATAAATAAGTGTTAAGTCTACAAAATTAGATAAAGAGACAAATGAGCATGAGAAGTCAATCGCCTAATTAGTTAGACCTGATTTATACATCTCAAAAATCTCTGTGTTCAAGTTTTGTTTTCGTATGAGAGCGATGAGAAGGTAGTATATCTCTCCTTTTCTTTCTCATCAAGAGCTCAAAACCTGAATAGGAAAATTTTGATGTGTGTAAATCAGGTCTTACAAAAACTAATTATATATTGAAAGACTATGATTGCTGTAAAACCGGTGAAAAACTAAAGCACCTGAAACAACATGCCTCTATCCAAATATATGTAACTATGCTTCACTTTACTTAACAAATCAGCTGTGCATTTTCCATTGCTGTTCGTAAATGGGTATAATTTTCACAATTACATATAAAATAACTTTGTTGTCCATTTAAGAAGAATTTCTTTAGAATTTTTAGTAAATTGAATAACACCCCCATTTCCGCATTCGGCAGGCTTTTCAGAATTTTTTGGTAATGCCTTGAACTTGAAAAAGCTTGTTCTATTTCCCCATTAAATTTCCCACTTTCTGGCTAGTTTTAAAACATTTGCAGGTATACTCTTATCGATCTGCGTCCATATTTATATGTATGTATATGCAAAGCTCCATAAGTAAAGCATCACATTCTTCCCAGCGCCTGAATTGGCGAGGAATCAAGCGTAAACACATAATTTATGCTAAACGTCGTGTGCGGAATACATCCTTTTTTTCTTACATTTATAAAGATAAAAAACAATAATTAATTAAACAATAATGAAAGCTTTTGATTATGAGCAATGTAATATTTTAGTACCAAACATTTCGAACGTTGAAAGTGTTGTAGTTTACGCAATCGAATTCATGGACGCACCACATAATGTCTATAAAGTTATCCACCAGTATTGATAGAAAAGAAATGATTGAAGGCAATTAATAGAGCTGGGCAGTTTTACCCACAAACACTCACCATCAGATTATAAGGCATGGCCCTGTTTGTATATAATTTTATTGAAAGATCAATTAAATTGAAATAATTGCAAAAACTGTTAAACGTATCAAAATCTATTTAGTTGCGATATAAAGAAATGAAATAGTGTTCAATGGCTTGAATATTGGAATTACTTTATTAAAAGTGGTTGCATTTTCTAAGTTTATCGCCATTTGATCAGAGTTACATTGTACGCTGTCCTTTTAGTACAACATTTCTTTTAAACTTTTTGACCGAAATTCAAAATTAGCATGCCATAGATTACTTTCATATTGTAAATATAAATATCCTACAATTCCTAAAAAAGGCTCATAGGAAGGTAAGAGCCTTCCTATGCTGGACAACTTCCTTGAGGAATTCGTGGAATTTGCTGGAAGTTGATACAAAAAATTTTTAAATCCTTGCATTTTTCATTTGTCAGATTTAGCAAATGTAGGAGCAAATAAAAATTAAATCATTAAATATAAATAAAATCTTTAATTCCTGCAATAACAATAACACTACATATGGAAAGAAATTTTTTTTGGAAAAAGTTTTGGTAGACTGCCATGATGATGAGGAAACATTGTACGTTTCCTGTGTGTATTTTGTGACACATGGATTTGTTTCTATTGATGTATATGAGAATACTTTTTGGCACTTTAAGTTTTGTTTTCTACTGCCATACTATATTATCCGAAAGCACATGTATGCGTGTGTATATATATTGCATATATACTAAAGAACTATTTAATGACGATAAAACATTTCAATTTAAATAAGCGAAACTGAACTACGAGTATTTACTTTCGATCAAGCCTTTTAATTTAATTAAGTGAAACGACTTAGAAATACTCCTTACAATTCATTGAAGGTTTTTACAGCCCAACGAGCATACACAATAATTTAATTTACAATAAAAATATCCTAAAATTAACTTTTCGTCAAACGTTTTTCACTTATGATGCGCTACTCGTAAATATACGATGATTTTTGGACGTATCATTTTCATATCATCACAAAACAAGGAAATATATTTTTTAGTGCTTTCTTGGATAGAAAACCTCATTATATTGATGTTTACGGCGATAAATATGTCTTCATCGCAGCCGCTGCGATTGCATGTAGGAGGTGCAATCTGGACCATAATATTTCGCCTATAACTCTTCGTATGTTCATTTCAATGTGTTTAATTGTCACGGCGTGGACAAATTATTTTAAATAACTTTCAATTAAATAATCTAATGGCGTTAAGTCGTACAAACTTTTCGGCCAATTAATTGGCTCATCAACAACATTATTGACAGCGGATTGAGTATGCCGGTTACCATTAACAGTAATATTCTGAGCAACATTGAAATTGAAGGTATGGAAAAGGAAAAGGAAGGAAATTTTGATAAAATCCTGTGGTTTACCTCCGCACAAATACTATTCAACGAAGAACAAAATTTTAACAGTAATCCAATATCAATATCATTTCGCCCTTTAGCCTATCTCACACCGAAAAAAACAACCATCAACTGCCAGCTGTTAAATGAGTTTTCAATTAAAGCAATATTACCTTAAATGTGAACCTCTAAGAAAATATCCCATAAATAAAATATAGTTATTCATGGTCAACATATTTCCAATAATCTTCCTCAAATATTAGAATATAAAACCATTTATACTTCATAAGTTACTCAAAAGGTTATGAAATGTTGGCAGCAGTTCATTCTAATTATCAGGACAAACGAGAGTAAAACATTTGTCATGAAAAGTTTTATTTACAAACATTTTTGTAAATAAATATTTCAACGAAATATAAATCTCGGCTCCAAATTATATTTATAAATTAGTTTCGACTCCATCTGAAGCAAACAGATGTGCAAAAAAAACCTACACACATTTGACAGAGCTTTCACCAAAGTAATCAGCTGATTACTGACAGAAGCCTTTAAAAGACATTGATAAATTTTACTCCAGTTGACAATTTTTCATTATTGTGAGTGCATTGTGAGAATATGTAATAGCTGAGTCTTTAATTAATAAAATTATTTTGTATTTATTTGCGTAAAGCGTTTGCATATTAAATAATTTTTTTTTGGCAGCATTTCGTAAATTTAAAATATGAAATATTCCTCGAATTTACTTACAACTATTTCTTTAATTGATATCGGTTAAGCTGCCTAGTAAAATAAAACTGTTCACTTATTTATTAATAAAAAATTTCAGCGTACGGTTTCGATACCGAATGGTTGACTGAAGAACGGCTGCGACAACTACACCTTCAGTTAAATTGCGCAAGAAAAATGAAACCATATAAAAAAAAAATCCCAATAAAAAAATAAAAATAATGGCAACGAAATAATTCGCTTTAGTGCCATGCAAGTGTAATAGCGCATGTTTAAGTGCATGTAGTTGCAATAAAATTTACTAAAAACAAACCATGGCTTTTTAAATGTTGAAAAAATGTGTTTTTTGCATTTTATTCTTTTTTACTCATTGTATCATAACCGTAAGCCCAACCAAATAATGGTTTAACGCTCAGAGATCGACTACGGGGAAGCCAAGAGAGATAAGAAATTTATTATACTTGTGATGTCGTGGGTAAAACATGTAATTTTCTGGTTTCGTGAGTTTAAGTAAATTTTGCATAAAACACTAAAACAACAATTGTCGCACATGAATGCGAATAGAAGTGTAAAAGTCTTTAGTAGCAGCGCACAAGACACCTACACATCTTAAATGCATTTATTAAATTTGACAATGAATGTGAAAACTTAACGGAGCAACCTGTAATAGGCGATCATAAACAGCGAAATTGGCTCTGGTATAAATGCTCAATGCTCTGGTATAAAAATTTCCTTTATAATTTGACAACACAAAGATTTCATTTATCGTAATTTTTTAAAAAAAAATCAATTTTATTTTACAAGTCTTTGTAATACAATAGTTTTTTACTTTCCTTATTTGGTGTGATGTTCCGTTGATTTATTTATACCTTTCCATTTACTTTATTATTGCTTTTCCAATAATTAGTCAAACTCAAATTTTTAAATCTAGATGATTTTGCAACAATAATTAATACACTTTTGATAAAGTTTTTTTCTTGTAAGACCACTACTCCTGTAATACATTGCATTGGGCACATGAGAACGGAAGGCAGAGGAGAAAAAATAATATAGAAAATGACCGAGGGAGACAGCATGTATGTTATGTAGCATAACGCAGCTACTAATTAAAATTAAAACAATAATAAACAATATTTTCTCATGGCATAATTAATAAATATGAAACTAAAAATTCTTACTTATTATGTTGCCCCAGCTTAATATGCCTTTCTTTCATGACAGAGGTAATTTAAAGTTAAGCAAACGTTAAGTATTAAGCAATAATAATGATGAATCTTTTTAGCTGACTATACTAAGTTAAGCTTCTCACAAATAGTATTTAAGCGATCTCAAATCCAATATAATATAAAACACTTGACACTTAAACAACAAAGCCTACGAGCAGACTTAAGAATAAATTAATTAAAACCAACAAAAACAAAAACAAAACCAAAAATTTTTTTTTGCTTACAGGCATCATCAATGGAAATTGTTTGTTGGGAAATGTTCCAGTGCCTATGCTTTTGCCACTTAACATTCAAGCAACAATCTCAGTGCACGCGATGGAGATCGAATCCATGACTTTCGGCTACAGTGGATGAACTCACTAACTAGTTTAGGCTCATTGATATAGACTTTTTAAATATTCCACATTGATTTCACTTCCAATAATTGTAAAATTAGATGAATTTCTATTGAATTTCTATTCTTGAAGAGTAAATTAGGGAGGGTGGATTTATCACCTGATATTTAAACAAATGGTACAATATTCTAATTCAAGAAATTTAAATTTCCATTGATGAAGAATAAATTAAAAGCGATTTTCACTGCTATTCATCTTCACAGGACCCAAACAAATTAAATGAATTATTTTAGGAACCGAAATATGTGCAAATGAAGGACTTTAATAAAACTTCATATACAAGTATAGTATAATGAAAAGCAAAAAAAAACTCTTCCAAAAATTGCAACTAAAATAGAGATTTTAATTTTTGGTGAAAAACATAAAAATTTGTGCTTTCCCAAAAACTACATTGCAAGTCTTACTACACCCAAACTATGGACACATAAGTTAATGATCAAACGATCTGAATTTGCTATATGGGCAACCAGTTCTTATTTCTTTCCTTATTTCTACGGTCGCAATAATTTTACTGATATATTTTACATTATTTATCAATTTCAACCATCAAGCTCTGGCTTCTGTATACACAGGTCACAACCGGCAGTAATTTCAGAGTCGTAGAATTCCAGTAAATAGCAGAGTATACTATTAATATGGGCAATATACGATTTTGCTTAATATCTTTTCTTTTTATATCAGTTTTAATAGAAAACTCCCCTAAAGAATCGTCAGCATTTTCGCATACCAATAATTACTTAATATATAGTTAATTGTAACTACCTGCTCGGCATTTAAATAAAATATTCTTTGTAATTTTCAACATTTTCAAAATGTATATGAAGGGCATCACACTATCGATTACAAGTCAATGTAGGTATGGGCATTTATAATGAGCGTGACATTCGGGTGTCAAATTCGTTACAGTGCATTTATGGCTGCTCAATGAATGCAGGCAATATGAGTCTCTAACATTCTGATGCTACTAATGGAACTAATTGAAGCAGAAGTGATGTTAATTATAAACTGAAATGTAAAATCTGCGTCAATATTGGTGAAGTCCACGCCAATATTTTAGCAATTTATTATTAAGCAACAGATTAAGCTGCTTACTAAACATTAAAACAATATACTAATGTTGGGAAACTTAGTGAGGAAAGCTACCCTTGGCAGCAAATATAATACAAATATGAGTCGATACGTGGCTCTCTTTTGTGGCACTTTTTGAAACCATTTTATAATTCTTTTTTCGTAAGTTTTCATGTTTTTAAAACACTGATTGAATTTTTAGTTGACTATCAATTTCAAAAAAAAAAAAATTTTAAATCGACGTATAGACAAGGCAGGTGGAGGAAAAATAACTAAAGGAGGAAAAAAAGTTGAAAGTTGGTTTAATTGCCAACCTGCATCTGCGAAAGTCTGTCGACTTGCAATGGCAAACTACCCGTTGCCTGCAAATCGTTTTGTATCTAAGCATTGATTGTTGAAGATCATGACTTACTATCCTACACAATCATTCAATTTTTCCAATATGGCATGTATGTGGGAAATATACGATAGTGTATCTTAAAAATGCATTTCTGGGAGCGATTTTTTAACAAGTCGTACGATTTGCAAAACTTTAGGAAAATTGTCATTAATTAATAGTTTCCCTACAGTTAGAGTTGGATATATTTCAAACCGCTAACAAAAAAGTTTGTTTGGATCATTTTTGCATACAATATCATTATCATATAATATCATATATAATCATTTTTTGTGTGGCAACTGCAATGCAGTTTTGGTGCCATTTTTAAAATGAATGAATCGTATAGGATAGTAAATCATGACTCTAAGGAATCTTTAAAAGGTGTGTCTTCTTTTTGCATAAAGTTTACAAGTGCAAATTTACAAACATTTATTACATAACTTGTTACTTAACTCAATTGCATCAGTAAAAACACAAGAGTTTTAAACATAATTCCATGTCCCAACTTGAAGAAACTTCCTGGGCTGATAAAATTGGCAAAAATAATTCACAAGCTCCTCTTCATTTACAACACTAGTACACTCATAAGAATACATTATAAGACATTTTTCTGAGTACCGAGCTATCAACGGAAGAACATTAAGTGGTTTCAAAATTTTGATAATGTATAAATTTTCAGTTATTTTAAGAATAATTTGAATTCAGGTTTTCTTAAGATCTGCTATAGCAGCTCCTGAAATTCTCATAGGAACCAGCTAATGACCCAAAAGTATCAATTTCAATGCATTTTTAATACTCTGCTGAATTTTAATTTCCAGTGCAATTTTTATTAATTATAAAAGTAACGTATGTAAATACTTAAAGTAATTATTATAAAACTTAGAAAAAAAATATTTAATTTTAGTTAAATTTATATTATTTTTTTTATTAATTTTTAGTGATTAAGCTTGTGCATACATTTTTCATTTAAAATGTAGAAAAGAAATCATATTCTCACTTTATTTGTAAAATTTCAGTTCAAATTGTTTTGAAATTCCACTTTTCATTTCTCTTTTTTCTATTATTTGTTAACAGATTCAAAATGGCCAAGGAGTTGCGTACACTGGGTTGGGATTATCTGATGTTTATTTTGTTTATCGCATTCACTGTCTTAACACCGCTGTGGAAACGTCTCTTTGGTAAGAAGAAGAAACGCAGCAAAGCCGATTATGTCTTTGCAACAGGAGGAGTATCCATTTTTGCCGTTATGATTTCAATTGCCAGAGGAACGCTGGGAGTGCGGACGGTTCTAGGTAAGCTGTACTCTAAATTTTAGAAACGGAAATATAAACAACACATTAAGCTAATTAATCTCGTATTTATCATTATCATTGTTGTTTGTTATTGTCCGCAACTATGCCTACAAGCATCCTGATACGAGTATTGCTGTAATTGCCTGCAGTTATCTAAAAAAAAAAATCCCAATAAAAAATAAAAATAATGGCAACGAAATAATTCGCTTTAGTGCCATGCAAGTGTAATAGCGCATATTTAGTGCATGTAAATAAACACATTAGTGAAAATTGCTAGCAAAAGTCAGCCGAAGAAGAAAACTATTTGAATAAGAGGCATCAGATACACAGTATAATTGTGTAATTGATGTTGTTCAACTCTATACGAGAAATCTTTCATTGAATATTGTATGACACTAGACCACACAAGACTCCTCGTAATGATTATTGCCTCAGGCCATAATTAAATCAGCTAAATTACTAAAACAACTACCTGCAGCAAAATGCAAACATGAAAAAGATGTGATGAAAGAGTTCATATAGCAGCTTATATTTTATGAATAATGTCATATTATTTAAATAAATAGTTGTCGTCTTATTGTTTACATTTTTTCTTAAAATTCTATAGAATAAAATTCGATTTAGCCGTTGGCTTCTGTAGCCAGTGCTTATACCCATATTATAATTATATTCACTTATTTGTAATATTAAGCAAATGAATAAATAAATAAATAAAATTCGGTTAATCTATTTAAGGAATATTAAAATTTTCTAAAGAAAAGTGATTTCATATACAGCTTTAATCAATTTCATATCAGGAATAACAACAAATTAAACTGTTTCATCACATGAATTAATGTGTCTTGCTTTTTAATAAAATACATGAACACATTCTTCGAGAAAAGGAACGGCATTTTTTGCCTTTTACAGTTTTAATAAACTTTTAAAAATTTGAAGCCTTGAAATCTTACATAACAAATTTTTGTCTCAATTTATAAAACCCTCCTTAAGTATGAATGAGTGCAAAAATGATTCCTTTCCATTAGTGTACTCGTATATAAAGTGAATTAAGTATACAGACGTGCATTGGCATAACACGAAGTATTGAGAAAGCGAAATACTTATGCTATTAGTAAGAGAATGAGTGTAAGTGGTGCAGAATTCTTTTCGTTCTCTCTTCCTCACTCACAAGTGGCATTTGTGGTTTTATGTATATTAAAATATAGAAAAATTTGCCACTTCCTATAAGTACTAATAATAATAAGCACTAATAATTGTAGCGAATCTAAAGAGATAAAAAATATATTTTTTTTGTGGCAAATAAATATATTCAAATTAATAATAGCGATGTTAAAGAAAAAATGTATTCAAAGAATATAAAATTATCGTAAGTTTCCCTGTGATCAACAATTATTTATTGGATTAGTCTATTTTTGTTAACTATTAGACAACTACATCCATACATACATATCCTTCCATACATATCCATATTTATATGAAAACTCGATATGAATTCTAAATACTCAACTGTTTTAAATAATTTCATTATACTTATATGTACATATACATATACTTAATAATATTAGAAAACATATAAGCAATTTTTTATAGAGAATACGATATACATATATAAATAAAATATATATGAATAAATAAATAAATATAAATAATATAATAATAAATAAATAAATATATATAAATACATAAATAAATATATATAAATAATAAATATATATAAATAATAAATATATATAAATAATAAATATATATAAATAAATATATATATATAAATATATATAAATAAATATATATGAATAAATGTGGTATCCTCATGCTCTCTTTACTTAGTCGTACTCTAGCTCTCGAGATTAACACAAACACTGACCTATAATTGGAGTAGCAAAATAAACACATCTAAATGCTCTCATATCTGTAGCCACTTTAGATGTAATATTGCACGTCTCCAGTATACACTTATATAAATATTATATAATTATATTATATAACTATATTATACCAATATAACTCAAGATGTTGTGCCGTAATCGGAAGTGTTTTAAAATACGTCTACAGAATGTAGGATTCTGCCCTTAAAATATTTGAATGGGGTAATTCCTTTGATAATATTATTGTAATAATTTCAATTTGGATATAAATTTACTTGCAGTCAGTTTTTTTTTTTTTTTTTTTTTGTAAAGCCCCGCCAATTTAAAAGTTGTTATGAGTGCCCCTGTAACAACTTCACTGAAGTTCTAAAATTATTAAAATTTAGTAGTCTCAGTTCGAAATACCAAATCGATAGGAAAGCTTTTGCAATGTTATTCCGACAAGTTAATGAAGTGAATAACCGAGAATATTATTGAGGCTTGACCTGAGCACTGCATAGATAATGACAAAATGAAATATTTTACTTCAGGACGTATTATTGCAAGAAAAGTATGTTCCGTAAGGGAAACAATGTAAAGCAGTGTAAATTAACAACTTTATCGCTTTTTGAGCAAGTGAAGTAATATTTTTCCTACTACGACTTGCATTATTACTTGTCTTCAAATTTGCCAAGTGGGAAGCTTAGAAAATGTTTTCTCGTTAACATTCCCCTAATTCTCGTTAATTAATTATACCTCCCAAATATGTGCTGCTGAACCGTAAATACGTTTATAACGCGGCAAATACATCTTAATTTGGATTACTTGTGTATATCACAAGTGTTTTGAAAATTTTCATATTTAATGCAAAATAAACTAAATAAATTACATGATTAATTACTTGGGGAGTGCTATGAGTTGCAGAGACATATACGTAATAATAATAATTGTTATTATAACTTTCTTGCATTTTAGGTTATCCCAGCGAATTGTTTTATCGTGGTTCCGGCATGTGGGAAATTATATATGGTATGGCCAGCGCGTATCCATTGGTATGCTTTATATTCGTGCCAGTATATTTTAATTTAGGAATAACATCAGTTTACCAGTACCTAGACTTAAGGTGAGTCAATTTTCTACAACTACATACTACAGAATAAAGAAATTTTATTTACAATGACACAATGATAGTGGTGGGAAAATATCCCAACATTTAATTTTTTTAGAATTGAATAAACTTAGAAGTATTAAGATACTACATTAGATTTATTGTCCTTCCATTTGTGCCAGCGCACTTGTCGTCCTGCTTCCGCCATCTTTTCTAATATTCAAGGAAACACGTCTCTTTTGCAATATTGTATTTCCGCTTGGCATGTTTTAACACTTGTTAGTAGTACTTGTGCCAACTTTTTTTGCTCGCCACTCTAAAATTTTATTTTTATTGTTTTGTCTGTTCGCAAAAGCATTATCAAATTAAAAACTGGAGAAATACGAGTAAGTTATACGAAAATGAACAAGAGGCATTAATTAAGTTCAGGCGAGCACATAAAAGAATAAGACAAGAATTAAGTTGATTGGGCTGTAACGACATTTAATAGTCTTTTAGTAGTGGTAAAGACGAAATTATAGTCTTTCTACAAGAGATGCCACACGCACAAATTTATTTCTTTTCTTACTAAACAGTCAGATTTGTTGTTTGCACGCCAAAACTATAGCAAAAATATAACTAATGTTGCACTGCTCAAAATTTAATGCAATACTGTAAAATTTCTTTTCAATTTTTTAATGTTTATTTCTTCAAATGTGCGTTAAGCTTCCGATTCAAATTTCATTCGCATGAAATTCCGCTGTGATTCCTTCCTATTTTGTTAGTGGCTTGAAGCAAATGCAATTCGGGTCGCATCGAATTTATACGTTTCATAAAATTGTGCAAATCATACGAAATCGTAAAGCATTAATATTCTCCCTTATTATGAGTGTCGTTATCGGTGCTTATTTTTTTGAATAGATATTAACAGAGTCAAAAAAGCGATAAATTGGAGCCTTTTTGCACATTCTATTACAATTTACTTTGCTAAGGCTATCGTATAGAAATGTCTAAGTGACATAAATTTTTTTCAGGATAAACTGAAATATAAATAACTAAAATGTCAGCAAAACAAGATGTGAGTATCTTGTACACTCAATCCTGTTTTACACGATCTTTTTTTATACGATTTTTAAATAACACGCTTAACAAAAATGATCGTTTCCAGTTTTTTTAAAAAAAATATTTTAAGATATATTATAATATTATATTATATATTATAATTAGTTTATTTTGCATTATATTATATATTATAATATTCAGGATATTTTAATATTTTTAGTACCTTATTTTAATGTCTTAAATACCATGAATTTAAATAAAAGCAACACTATAAGAAAAAACATAATTTTTTTTCTTTCACGATTTTTTTCCAAACGATGTTCTATGGAGCGTATGTACCGTGTAAAAACAGGATTGGGTGTATATTAAATATGAATTTATAGCAGTTAGTTTTACTAATTAGTCCACCAGGATAGTAGAACTTTTAGAACAAACTCAAAGTGTAACAAGAGGATATAGGAGTGGAGTTAATAAAATAAAGCTAAAAGACAACAGGGATGAAATTTAATCGGTAGTAGATTTAAAGACTTAAAGAAATAATTATAAATTTATTAAGCTCATACATTGTACTCCTCTTCATATTCAGAAGATGAAAATAAAGACACACTAAACATATTTTATATGTACTCGTATGTTATTTTATTAGTATCGTTATTACGTTATCGCATTACATAGAATGCCCACTGACGTACGCATCGAAAAATTTGTTGTGCACAGCCTCATTATCGAGTAGCGTCAACTCGTTGAGCACGAACGAATCATACGCAAAGTCCATAGTGTGTGGCCATCTTTACACAACCGTAGAAGTTGTAATTGTATTTTAAAAAACATGAAGACGAATTCTACTACGGAAAGCTGAAAGTGCACATGAAACTTTTTTCTTGTTTAACTATCAACCTGTCAAAATTTGTTTCTATTGGATTTCTTTTAAAACAAAAATTTATGTGGTAAATATAGTAATGTGCATTAATTTTAATTTTTTATTACATTTTACACACATATCACATATTTTTTATACACATGCATATGCAGCTTGTGAAATAACAGTGTATATAGGGAATTTTTGGAATAGGAATATTAGCGATCGTGGGTAGACAATCAAATTGCAGTATAAATATTTAATATTGATTTGGAATTAGTTGATTGATTATTGGATATTATTACAAATTGGATAGGCTATTAGGAGCCAAGAGGTTTGGAAGTACTGTGTCCCCCTACTGTTAAGTTATTTGTTAATGAAGTATTTCCACTTCCAATGAGCTAAATCTTTAAAGTGCTTTGCAATGTTGTTGTAATTTGCTGTCAAATTACATTGAGGTGGTAACATTTTCAAAAGATGTTAAATAATATTAAGGAATGTTTAATCCCTTAAAGCCATTTTACTGTGATAATATTTGTTATCAATTTGGGAATGAGCATCTTTAGCAGATGCTGCCATCTCAAATTGCTTTACTGAATATCTTCATACAATTTTAATGTCATCAGTGTGTTATTATTATATTCGATTACTTTCACATTAAGTAAAGTATTCGTATTCTTCTTTTTCTCTTGAATTTTTCACTACAATTATTTTCCTTCACCTAAAATTACCAATAGTGGTTCTGCAAATTTACATTAAAATAAATAAATTAATGATAATAAATAAAAATAAGCAATAACTTTTAATATTTTAATGTTTGTAATGTAGATCATCACACAATATTTACATAAATTTTATTACAATAAGCGGAGATTTATAAAACTTTCTATTAGAAATAAATGGAAAATTGTATCAAGAATCAACTAATCATTTATTTTCTTATGCCCTTTGATTCCCTTCTCAAAAAAAAAAGGGGTGGAAGGTTGGTGCAACATTAGCTGCTGGCCCCATAAAATACATAATATATATTCCGGATCTTTATAAGAAGAGAAGTTGATTGATTAAATTTTTTCCGTCTGTCTGCCTCTCTGTCGTCGGTATTTTTTCGCATTATTATAAAGAAATAAAAAAAAAAAACTATTTTATACATTTATAAAAAAAATTGTGTAATTAAAGTTTACTGCAGTACAGCAGTGTACAAAACATATTCTTGGAGAAGGATATATAAGGTTCGGGTCAGTCGAATATATCACATTTACTTGTTACATCCCTCTCAAGTGGAACCAAAGCATTTTTAATATTCTGAAAATGAATAATAACTGAAAATGTACTTTACATTTCAATTTTATTTTTGTGAATATCTTGTGAATATGTAGCAGATTTTACAATTTGTTTTCCTCTAAAATAACAATAAAAACTTTTAATTAATATAATTAAAATTATGGTAGTTATTGTACGATTGCAATCAATATTAAAAAGCGTTATTGTTTTCTAAGCGTAGAACTAATTAAAAATAGATTTAAAAACAATTTAGAGCTAAGCGTTTGTCAAAATATGAAATATTGTAGCTTTGAAACACAAATGCTTGAACAAACAGTTGTCAGTAATTTCCATTGTTTCAATTATTAACTTAAATAAGCTTTCATTTTAAATAAGAAAATTCTATCTTAATTGCATTTGTAAATTTTGATGAAATGAAACTTTAGAGCAAATAAAATGTAGAAACTAAACAGATGAAACCAGAATAAGGCCCATACTAAAGGGGTTACCAGGTAAATGTTATCAAAATCAAAATTCTTTCCAATTTAATATTGACGATGCGTAAATTTGAATTCGTGAATTTGTACTCTTCTAAGAACTCCTCTGCGAAAATAAAAAAGGGAGGGGGTTTGCTGCCAAACAAAACGTTTTCAGAGAATGATTGCAAAATTTTGTATATTCATAAAAGAATTCATGACAATTATAGGTGAAACAAAATGTCACCATATGCAATAACAAGTGGCAATATCCTGTTGAAGCCTCAATTTCTGGACAAAAAAAAAATTTGTTATCATCTCGTAATAGTGATCACCATTCCACGTAACTGCTTGGCCGACATAATTTTCGAAGAAATACATCTCGACGACACCACCAGCCCATAAGGCGCACTAAACAGTCATCCTTCATGGATACACCAGCTTTTCAAAAATCACGCGTGGCTTCTCATTGCCCAAATGCAGTAATTCTACTTGTTACCGAATCCACTGAAGTGAAAGTGACTCACAATTAACAGATGGTTTAAGCAAATTTTTCTCAAAAAACCATCTTTGCATTCTAGTGTAACCAAACCTAAAAGGTAAATACATATATTATTAGTCCTCTTATCCTTCTCAGCTAGTGTGCTGTTCTACATGGTGGACCTACTGAGGTCATATTAAGCCTTGTCTGTAAATTAATAACTTTAAGGCATTTAAAACATATTACTTTTCCCCTCACCAATTTTTTTTATGTTCAACTTAATTGGCATTACTAACACAGCGCTGTAAAGCAATAGAAGAAATTACAACTGGATTATAAGGAGTTGTAAGCCATAATAAAAAATAACTCGTAGTAAGGAAATCCCGGATTATACTTTCCTATATTAATTCTAAAACTTGCTCTCTTAATAAAAAACAAAACATTTTAAAAATAATAAATATTTTTAAATAAAAACTTGCATAAATACATACATATGTGTCAAGAACACTGAATGACTGATTTGAATGATAAACACTGAACAATAGCAAGATTTGGAGCCGAAATACATTTTCTAAATACCAAAATTAAAGTCAGTATACTCTTTTTTTAATACAATTTTCGCTCTTATTTTTTTTATTTTATCCTTTCCCGCCAACGTTCTCTATATAAATTATCATAAATTTATAAGCAGGTTGTCGGCTGCGAAGGCATGCCAACAACAGTTATAGTTATTAACCTTTATTAATTTATGCAAAACCACACAACACAAAATACTTATTCAGCGTAACTCATAACAACAAAATAATTTATTCAAAATAATCGATGTGTACGAGTTCCCAATAACATCCTTTAAAATAACAAATTGGCTTCCACTATAAATATAAAAATTGCTTGTAAATATTCTCCAATTTCAGCTATTCTGAGAATTGATTGTATGTGGCACACTTTAACAGCTTTTAAGTGGCATATGAAATATATTTTCTGTAACTTTCTGTCGCTTCATCACTATTTATTTAATTACATATACAGCACGCTTTCAATATGACGTAAAATACATTCGATACTACCGTATCCTTCCTATGCATACGTAAAATATTTCAAAAATTATTTTATTCGAATAAAGTTTATAAGAAAAGATTTTCGGCCAGTTTCTTACTTCGTATTGAAACTGGCCAATTAGTTGCTTTGCATTTCAAATTTTGTCGACTTCTTACCGATATTACAGTGGCATCTACAAAAGCAAGTTAATTTTAGTTCCCACTCGTAAATAGTTTATTTGTGGCAAGAGTACGGCAGCATCATGAAATGCTAAAAGCTATTTGTAATTAATGGTAGAACAGCTGTTTGACACATACACAGTATTTTTTAAACTGCTTGCATGCATGTAGTCGTCCTGCACAGAATTACATGACGGTGATTGGTGATTTAAAGACTATTTAAGTTTGAAATCAAAAAATGGCATTTGGATTTAAATAGTATTTACTGAAATAGCAAATCCCAGTTGAGTAAAGAAGTAGAAGTAATCAATATTCTATTTAAAATCAGCACTCAAATTTTTTCCACTACATACCAATATTACAGTGGCAACTACAAAAATAAGTAAACTCACATTGCCAAAATAGCATATTTTTTAAATAATTTTGATGAAAAAACAAAATAGAAACGAAAACAATACAATTTTTAACTTCTCATAATAATAATTAATATTTCTAAGTATGTAGTAATAATGGCAACCCTGAATACGTACTAACAAGTTCATCCTCATACATATAAACTTGGGCGCACTTTTGACACATCAAAATGCAATAAAATAATTTTTTTTTTTATGAGACATGAAGCATAAACGAATTTATTGCATTTTATCACCAAATCCACTTTCTCTAATTTAGAGTATACCAATATTTGCGACTCTTCCCCTCAACGACGTTTGTACACAATAAAACAAGAATTCACTTTCCTATGTAAACGAAGAGGAAATTTTGAAGAAAATTGTATTTATCATTGAAATTTCTATTTATTATGAGCACTTAAAATGCAACGTAAAAAAAGGTTGTTGAATATTTTTTAATATGTTGATTATAAATTTTATTTACTTTCTGAGAATTTCATCTGGTGTTTCCTTGTTTATTAATTATACATTAGATATATGGGTCGCCAAAATTAATTATAATTTTAGATATTCATTTCGCAATAAATTGAATAAATTTGAAATATTGGAAAAGGGAAATAGATATTTACTTCGGCACTTGTGAGTTATTTAAATAAATCAGAAATATTCAGTTACATATCGAGAATAGCTAAACAATAATCGGCTCTGTGTTTAATTAATGTAACCAAAAAAATTTTTTTTTAAAAATTAATTAAAAAATGTATCTCTAATACAGTGCATAACGGATTTAGAAATTAGCATCAATCGCCCATCTATTAAATTATTAGACTAAAAAATTATATTCAGCCCCATTCTGCGTTTCGATTAAGTCTCCCCATTCAGTTCCGTTGCGATCGAAAATTGGTATTCTGAAGAAAAATGGAATCGAAAGAAAGAAGAAGACAACAATGTTTAAAAATTAATAGCATCACTGTGGAATGTTGAAATGAAATAGGAAAATAAGTAAGTTTGTTATCATTTTCATAAACAAATGTTAAATGTAATGCAAAAAGTTTATTTATACATAATAAAATACATAATAAAAGTTGTTGATAAACAGAATAAGGTGTAAGGTTGATAAACAGTTTTTCTCGTGAGATGCAGCAAAATTCTATGACTTCTTACTTCATACTGCTCTGGTGTTGTTGTTTTTGACCTGTACCCTTTTTAAAAATTTATTTAATTAAATAAATTAATTAAAAATATTTTTAACTGTTTTTTTAATCGCTTCTGAGAAAGCGAAACGCAGAATACTAAAATTGCCAGACGGAAAAAATTTCGCTTCAATTCGAAACGCAGATTTACTTAATATTGCAATTAGATAAACATAATTATAATGAAGGCAAAAGCACTGGCTACTGAGGCCATCGGCAAACAAAAAGAAATATTAAATCATAAATTAAACTTCATAAATTAAAATTATTAATTAAATTATACCACTGCCAAAATATATATGTAGTAATCTCATATACGAGTAGAATTTCCTTAGCATTATTCGTAGCAGTAAAAACTGCAAACACATTCAACTGGGCCATATAAAAGCGATCGCTTTATACAAAACTAGCTGGGCATGGTCCGCGTTGCTGGCCCAAATTTTTTCTTTTATTTTGAACTGCCTCTAGGAGAAAATTAAACTCAGTGTTTTCAGTTATTTATAAGAGAAAAAAATGTTTTATTCAAAAATCCAAAAATGAAAATAGTAATAACAGACACAATTTATGTTTTTCTCATATTTCATGTATTTTAAAATGTAAAAATTTAAATTTTTATAATTATAAATTACTAATTATCGCCGCTACACATCGATTAAGTACTCAACGCTTTCAGCGAAACTCAGCATAGGGTTATCGCGCCATCTTTCGGACGAATTTCAAAATACACAGAAGCAATTCTAATGGGCCATAGAGCATTCAAATAAAATTTGGCCAAAATCGGTACAGTAGTTTTTAGTTTATCGATCACGAACATACACGTCATTTATATATATATATATATATATAGAGATACAGATTACGCATATAAAAATCCAGTATCAATTTTCTTGATTTTGATACAGGAAACGAGGACTATGAGTTAGACAAAATGTTAAAAAGCATACAACATCTCCATGATTGCTGCGTTATACTTTTAATATGGGGATTACATATCGCATTTCACTCACACGCACATTTCTTTTGTAATCCTGTTTCGGTTTGTATGCTTGTTAAGGGCGTCAACAAACTTATTATAGAAACGCACCAACCTTACAATCTTTATTATCCTCTCCTCTTTTGGTAAAGGATTAATTAATGCTTTTGTTAACTTGTATTCCACTAAAATTACAATAGACAAATTCGCGGTTTCATTTAGTCTAATGATACGCAGTAGAACAACGATATTTCAATCCATTTTTGTCAAGTTGCAAATTGTAGTGGCGTTAAAGTGCAGCAAACACATACAATATTAAAATAAACGAGAGTTTAAATTTTCGTCGGTGTTTCATTAATATAACAATAATACTCCCTCTAACAACAAACGGTGGGAGTCTGTCATCGCACTGTTGGTCTCGTAAGGTTGGCGCAAATAAATCATCTCACTTTTTCCTATTGACAAGTGAATAAATCGTGTTATAATGGTGACAATAATAAATAGCAACATGAGCCAGAGCTTGCACGTTTGGGCGTGTACTGGTAATTATTAACTCAAATTAAACATATTAGATTTGCTTATTGAGTGCTCACATATGGAAATGCATTAAAATTTCGAAGCAACACCTAATTTTGTTTGTTTGTATGTTTATTTTGGTTTCATAATAAAATTGCACAAAAATCACTGGCGTTCATATATTAAATCCCAGCAAACAATCTCTCTCGATAGCTCCTTAGCTATGGTTTCTAATCTAACTATTATTATATGAAAAATTGAAATTGGATAACATTTGTATGCAATTCATTTTTTATGTTCCTCCTGATTGTGATAATTCCTATTTACGTATCACAAATGAGGCTAATTTATTGATTTTTTTTTAAACGATTTTAATTTAAGTTAACACTTTTTTTGAGTGAGAGAAATAATTATAAAAACTAACTATTTCCTGCAATAATATATCTAATATCTTTTTCCACTTTAAAAAGAATGCATAAATTGAATTAATTTATTAAAATTTATTTCTTTATCTGTAAATGACTGTTTTTTTCCTTTCTGTAGATGTTACTGTCCTACACAGTCATTTGTATTGTTAAATATGGCATCTCTGCTGAAAAGATTTACATAAAAATGTCCGGTTTTTGAGAAAATACAATTTTCATGCGATTAGAGTTGATTTTACTTCAATCAGCAAGCAAATTGTTTTCATAATTTTTGTATGATACTATAACACTGCCGAGAGAAAGAGAAAAGAATAGCTGATTGCCATCGATAACGAATATTGCTAATACTTTATCGAACTGTTATCGTTAACTCAGCCTATAATTGTAGCTGAAGTATTGATAAGCACCGCTCCAAGTAAATGTAAAGTATATGAATGTAAAGTAATTAAAGTCTGTAATACGTTTATTTGAATAGTGTCGGGCTTCTAAATAAGCAAAAGGAAAGAGATGTCTCTTATTTTACGGCAATTACTGATCCCATCAAAAATAAATATTTATGCAAAAGCCTTTATATATGATACCTATGATATATATATTTCTATCCGAAGCTATTCTATTCGATCATTATTGTGTATAATCTTATAAGTGTGATAAAATGTGTTATTCAAACAGCTATTTTTTGTTTGCACATTTCAGGCGATACGAAACCTTTTTTGGAAATAGAGCGACCGTTTATAGAGCGCTTTAAAGAGTCGTTTATAAGTAATCACATTGCAACGTTTCTTCAATTGATTATTTGAAATATAATAGGGTTTTTTTGTAGCTTTCCTGCTTTTTTTTAAAAAAAAAGTAAAAAAAAAATTAAATTTCGTTGGTAGTATAGCATAAAAAAAGGTGTTTCATTTAGAGAAACCTTTTGAATTGATTAAGTATAAATTATAAACTGAGTTGAGCATAAAGTTTGATTGGTGTGTGCACAATATTTGCGCCAATAAATCAAGACTGCAAACCCAGTAGCGTATGATTAATAGCGTCTACCGACATTTACCGAATAACACTCATACGCCACCAAATGTTTCTACGCG
The DNA here is from genome assembly GCA_963402855.1 of Ormia ochracea. Lineage (NCBI taxonomy): Eukaryota > Metazoa > Arthropoda > Insecta > Diptera > Tachinidae > Ormia > Ormia ochracea. The sequence continues at coordinate 58,225,604 of OY727105.1, read as the reverse complement.
TACAAAACTTAAAAGTTTTTTCCATACCCATAGAAAATAGGCAAGAAATCCATAATTGGTTCAAAAAAATAAGAGGACCTTAAAAAGGTTAAAAAAAAAATGTCAAATCTCACAAAAGCGCAAAACTCCGGAGGACAGAAACCAAAATGCCACCACTGCTTACAATAATAAATTCAACAAAATAAGACTATTTATGCGCTGCCATGAATCTTCCCCTCAATTATAAATCTATGCAAATGTATTTCAATTTCTTGAAAACTTATTTGATTCTTAACACTCTCCTTGGGGTTTGCCAAAGTGTGAAAAAAAATACCAGCAAACCTGAAATTATGCAAACTGATTATTTGCGGATTATTTATGTATATGTGGCCCCGTATATGTGCTCCGATACAACTCTTCACACATTTGTAAGCATTTATGCAGCCTGGAAAAACGCATAATCCGCATTACGCGTAATAAAAATGAAAAGAAAAAATAGTTAATACCGCTCTGAATTATATAGTATTATAGTAAATTAAGATAAAAATATATGAATTTTTTGTATTTTTAAGTAATTAAATAAAATGGTGTCGATTTAATTTAAAATTATAAACAATTGTCTGCTGTTTAACAATCCTTTCAACTCCGTTTGTGGTGTGAATTACAAGCGATAACATTTACTTTTAGCGCGTTATATACATACGCGTTATATATATGTATTATAGTTATATCTATTTTTTATATATAGCAATAATTTAAGGTGGCTTTTAACGATGTTATTTTCAAATAATGTTTATTGCCCTTCTTCGGAGACATTATAGCACCGGTAGTGTTACGACATTACCATCTATATATTCCGCCATGATGACTGTCAAGGGTCTACGAGAATAATAGGTATACAGCAGATGCTTTGTATTTCCACGGCTTCATGAGATCTAACGACTTTAATGACAATCCTAACCTTTACAATACTGTGTGGGTCAATAAATTTGCTAGCATGTTTTCGAACCACAAATAACTGAATTTTTTTATCGCCACTAAATCTTCTACTCGGTATCCATCAGGTTTTTGCCGCTACTTTTAAACATTTTTTAAACATTTGGGCTTTGTAGATATGTTTTTTGTATTCGTTGCTATCATCTCATTTGTATACAGTTTTTAATCGTGATTACTCTCAGCTTTTGTTTTTCCATTCGCGTACACAAATGCTAACATCTGGCGGTTGACATTCCGCAGTTACTGCTATTACTTGCTCTATATTTTATTCAGGACAAAAAGGAATACTTTCCCCCATGCGTAATTTCCTACCGACCTAATTGCTTCCCTTGCAAATGTATCCTTCTCTACGCACACACTTAGCAAAATAGTAAAACTGTACTTTTAATTTTTTTAGTAGTTTAGCAGTTGCGAACTTCTTTTCTTTCAGGCGGTTGAGTACGCATGTAAGAAAGTCAGTGTTTTGAGAATGAAAACGCTTGGAAATTTTTGATTTTGATCATTTAAAATTTTATATGCCCAGGAGCCTTACCGAGCAAAATGAAAACTTTTTATCGACCATACTCATACATGTGTAAATAACACAAGAGAAACATTTGAAAACAAATGTGCATACATATATATATTTTAGTTGGAAGTTCGAATTCCATGCTCAATTTAAAATTTCATAATTCTAATACATGCATCGCCACAGGATTGTAAGAAATTTCAAAGCTTTGCTTTTTCACTATATCCGTAGCATGTTTGAAAAATTTAATTTACAATTCTGTTGTACATATAGTATATATTCCAAATTAAATTGTCGATAAGGGCAATTCTGGGAAAAGCATAATGAGATTTCTGAACATGTGCACGCTAAATGTTCGCTTGCATTTTTAATTGCTCTCTTACATGCGGCTGTCAAAGGGAGGTTACGCAGCCCCATCGTTGACAACAGAGGCAAATGCAGAGGCAAAAGAATATATTGCTTATATAAAAGTCATGTAATTCCCCACATGCAGCAAAATTTGTGTTTGTATATTTGTGGCACTTTACTTTCGATCCAAGGAAAGGTTTTGTGAATTTCTGTACCCCTGAAACTTTCCAAGTTTTAAATTTATTTTTTTAATGCGTCTGCGAATTTCACATTCCAAACAATCTTTCAGTGTATAAATAGAATATTTATATTGTAAAAGGACTAAATATATCGTAGCAGTGACAACTGAGTGGCAGGCAATTTTACATGAAGCTCCGTAGCAGCATAACAACAACACCGACATATAACAATATATCAACATTGCCATTGAAAACGAAGGATTGCAGTCTTCCACTTGAACTGAAGACATGAGATAATTCCATGCGGGATAACAACACGAAGGATACATGAAAATATATCACATATTTCAAGAGCAAGTTTCCTTCCTCAGCTTGCACAAATAGCTCTACGTATTAAATGTTGTCATTTTAATTAATACTAAATTAATAAATAAAATGTGATGTTCATTGCAATGTTATCCTCTGGACAACATCTTCCAAATTTGATTGATGCAACATCACATTGTGATATACGATGTATGCAAACAGTTTGAACTTTCTGAGTATAAAGTATCTACATGCATATAAAAGAATGTATTTCTATTCCAAATGCCTTGCTTATCATTTTCAAATTCTTATTAATTTAATATTTTTCCAAACTGTGCTCCGTCATTGCTTTGGATAAAGCATTATGCAAATGTTTTTGAGAACTTTATAGGATTTAAAATATTATTTCGGATTAGGAGATGAGTCTAATAGGAAAAGCTTTAAACTTTAAAGTTAAATGCACACATTTCGAAGGTTAATGATTTCCATTTTATGATTAGTAAAACTATTTTAAAAAGAGTTCGCACTGAACTCTAATTTTAGTAGAAAACTAATATTTTAATTTATTTACCATTTACCTTTGCTTTGGAATAATCAGAGAAGTTTCAATAATATGAAAACCGAAAAGTAAAATAAATCTGTCAATGTGTTGGTTAAATATAAATCGGCTCATTTAGAAGCCGGCTTGGCACTTTTTTAACGACTACATCTGCCACTCAAAATATAATACATTTTCCTAACGTGCATCACAATCCAGCACAGCAGCGTCACACCTTCCAAAGCTAAGTTATTGCATTTAATTATTCCTTCCGTATACAATAATTTACAGTCCTAGTCACCGATGTACAGAATTTTCTCTTAAAATAAAGCCCCAAATATTATTTAATTTTATTTTTGGAGAACAACAAGTAAGGACGTAATTCGGTAATTGATGCATAATACTTATAAGCAATGACATATTTGTTCGCATTGTATGCATACCAACATATATTTATGTACAGGGTGGCTGATGAATTTTGCTACATTAAGAAAATCAAATAATTTTTTTTCCAGTGTATGGAATTCATTTTTCTTTTATTCATGTTAAAGCTCATTCAATTTTATTAAATATAAATTAATTAGTTTTAAAAATAATGGAATTTAAATAACCCCCGCTCGTTGATGCATGTGCGGCATCTTACTGCTTGGAGAGTTGAGACAGGAATAGCCGCAATTGTTTCTCGAATGGATTGCCTTAGTTCATTCAAATTTGTGGGTTTTGCTTTGTAGACTTCCTGTTTGCAATAACCCCACAAGAAAAAGTCAGGTGTAGTAAGGTCAGGCGACGTGGGTGGACAACGGAATGTGGAGTTTCTGTTTATCACCTTATTGGGAAATTTTCGTCGCAATTCTGTCATAACAGAGTTGAAAGAAATTCTCATTCGGCATAATTCTGGATAGAAAAACTCTCTCAACATGCTCAAGTAACGATCTCCAGTAACCGTAACGGTGTGACCGTTTTCTTCGAAGAAGTAGGGCCCGACAATGCAGCGTGATGAAACTGCACACTACACTGTGATACGAAGTGGATGCAATTCCGTCTCATGGAGTATCTGTGGATTGGAAGCTTTCCATATTCGACAATTGTGTTTGTTTATGTTGCCATTTAAATCGAAATGGGCCTCGTGAGACATGAAAAGACAGTTCAACATGTTTCCATCGTCTTCCACCCTTTGAAGCATCTTCTGGCAAAATTCCAAGCGAATCGGCAAGTCTGCACTGTTCAGTTTGTTAGCCAATTGAATTTAATTGACTGTAATGACTGTCTGCTTATACCCATTTGAGCAGATAACCTTCTTGTCGAAACACGTGGATTGTTTTGTATGGCAGCAGCTACAGCAGCGATAGTTTCCTCCGTTCGAACCGAAGGGTTTCGATGGTAAGGTCTTCTGTGGACTGTCCCATGCTCGACAAAATTGTTTACAAGTCTCATTATGGTCCATCTGCTCGGACGATTGCCGCCAAACGTGCGCCTATACTCTCTTTGAACCGAAACTACGGACTCCAGTGCGTGATAGCGGCGGACAATCCAAATTCTTTGTTTCAGTGTCCCAGTTATCCATTTTTGTTAAACGTAAAAGTCAATCTGCATTACATGTATTTCGTATCCGGGTATCGTGAGTTGCATAAGGATGACTCTGTTTTCTAAAGATTTCCAGTTGGGCTGCTAGCAATGCTCTAGATGCTGGTACAAACTTAGAGGTAGAGTATCTAGGAATTTGCATGATGGCAATATCATATATACCTGTTCAAGAAGCATAATAATCTTTCTAGGTGAAAGCTACTATAGGTGGCACATACTCTCCGTGAATCATTGTATGTTCACTCGCTATTAAGTTTAACTATTATAAGTCGCATAAGAACATTTTATTTAAGAGCATTTATTACAAAATTAAAGTTGGCTTCAATGCGTTATGGAAATAAACTATCTCCTCCATAGTTATCAGTGTAATATTTGATACGTAGGATATCAAAAAAAAATCATTATTATTTTTTTATGCTTTAATTTTGAATCTACAATTGGATAAAAATTACATGAACGCAACTTAAAGTTTTACTTTTCTAAGTTAAAAATTTTATTAACTTTTGATTTTAATAATATAATCATCTTAAAAACGGGATAGAAAAGTATTATAAAAGTATTACAAGAAAAGAAATAAGTAAAAAGATTTTGTGGTTTAATTCCTCAATCACCTAAATATTCTGCAATAGAAATGAATTATTGAAAGAAAATTACATTATTAGTCTTAAAAGCATTTCACACTATTCTATCAAAAGTTTCTTTTTATAAAATTTATCGCACTCGTCAACTATTCACCAATGGCAGGACATTTTTTTAAACCAGTCCTCCTAGTAGCACATAATACTCCTGTCTATCAATCTCAGATTTTAAGACTTAAAATTCATACACACTCAATTCGAGAAACTTGAAAAGCCAATTTCTTAACTCTACAAATTCCAGTTAAATATAAATAATTCCTTTCAATTTTTTTTTCTATTTTTGTATGGAATGAAAAAGCGTGCAAAGTAACTTAATCTTACCTTCACTATAGAATTGCTACTTTCTGTGTGAAGGTAGTTTTTAATGAAACTTGAGAAAAATGAAATTGGCTGGAAAAAGTAACGTATACAACATCGAACACACAAATGCTTTCATTTCGAGTCAGTGTAATAATTTGTTCAGATCATTGCTTAATTGCAAAGGTACATTCGGTAGATGTGCTTTTTACACATGCAGCCTGGATTTCCAAAAGAGAAATGCATTCGCATCGTCTCTATGTTTAATATTTATTTATACATGTGGAATGCATATGTATGTGAAAGGCTGTATTGTATTAGGCGAGCGTAAAAATTCTAAGTGTACTTGAATAGAAATGTAGCATAAAAGTAAATGCTACTTCATTTATGAATTCCTTACTGTCGTATAATAAAAATACAAATTATATGTATGTATAACTAGTTGCTACATTCGGCTCTGCCGATTCTTATACACCCTTCTCCAAGAATGTGTTCAATACTTAATCTTGTACACAATAATTAAACTGCGTTCAAGTAAACTTTAATTTCGCAGTATCAAGAATAATTGGAAATTTTAATTATAAAAAGAAATAAATAATATTGAAACTTAATAGCGTGTTTGACTGCAAAGCTCGTTATTTATGTTTTCCTATAAATGTATGAAATCATTTTTTCCCCATATTTCTTTTATTTAATATTCAATTTTTATGATTTTCATACTTGATCATTTTGAGAAAATTTTTAGCAGAAATTTTTTTTTTTTTTTTGCAAAGTAATATTGTAGAAATTGCTACCTTCATACTATAAATAGTTACACAAAAGCACATTATGCCATATATCAGAAAAAAAAATTTATGATAAATATATTCAAGTAAAATAAAAATGTATATTCCCTCCTTTGGAATGTTCTTAGTTTCTTCTCTATATTTTTTATCTACAGACTTTAACTTAAATAAACTAGCAGCCTTCAAAGCTATAAATATAAAAAAGCTCTTTTAAGCTTTAGTATTTTATTTTACTTAATTTTGACAAAAGAGAATATTTCCATAAATAAATTTTCAATTGTTATAACTATAGAAACAGGAGCTGTTTAACTGACATTCGGCATTTGATCATCGCTAGCTAATGTAGCAGAATGTCCTAATTCATAAAGCAATAATTTGGGCCACCTCTGAATGCACCGGCACAGGAAATTAACTCATTTGGTTAAGGAACACAATAAGCTGAGTATGCTTGTGAATGTGAACAATTTATGGTCACACCCATAAAGCCGCCATGAATAAATAATAGCATTAGCGATAAATATTAATTCAAATTCTTATTTTTGTGCAATTCAACCTAATTAATCTTAAAAATATCAATAATTTTTGTATGTTGGGATTACATCCCCCCTATACACATAGAATAAGCACGTCTGTCACTATTATAACCTTCTCCTTCAAAAAGTTATTAATGTTGGTTGATCAATATAAGAAGCGAAGTTGATTGAACTTTGTCCGTATGTCACCGGTATTTTTATTGCGGTGCAAATTAAATTTAAATTTTACTTAAAATCAAAAATTTAAAAGCCTCTGAACAGAAGTTTCTCAAAATTATCCAGTATGAAAATCAACAAAATCGGGTAATTAATAAAAGCAATTTGGACAAAAAATTATTTCATACATTTTTAAGTAAAAATTTAAAAAAAAAATGAATATCAAGAAATGTCTATACAGAATACGAATTTTTAATATTTCGAAGCAATAAGAAATTAAATAAAATAAAGTTTACTTCAATGCCGTATAATTGTAGTGGACAAAAATATATATGGAACATATAAATACCACTAAAGTTACATACAGTCGTACTATTTGCCAAATATGTCATCTCTGCTGAAAAGATGGAATAGTGTGCAATAAAAATGACAGATTTTTACGACAAGCAAAATTTTTTGAAAATTGATGGTAATGCAAAATAACAGCAGAAACTGATGCCTTAACAGCGCTGTCATCAGGCGGCAGCACTTGTATTCACCAACTTGTATTAAATTGAGTAATAAATTTTGCTCGCTTTTAAAACACTTAAAATTTCTTAAAAGTTTTTTTTAATTACTTTGAAACGCCTTGTGTCTAATTTTAGTTTAAAAATGATGATTTATCTGTTAAGTAGATTCAACATGTTTCAGAGAATTTTATGTAATTATTTTTTAATGGTGCGATCTATTTACCATATAAGAATCTTTTTCAATATGAACATAAAAATATTTAAGGAATATTTTATGGAATTTAGAAATATACACGAATAGGAGAACAAACAGGAGAACTGGCGTACAGTGCGTCCTTATTAACAAAATGAACAGAAATGTTAAGATTGACCAACAAATGGCCAAAGAAGTTCCTTTCTTGTACGGATGCTGCAAAATATAATATAAATAATAATATTTATTTAGCAGCATCCTTTATTAAAATTAATCCTGTGACGGATGCACATAACTAATTGGATTAATTGCTATTGTTTCTATTTAAAAGCATGAACAACTTAGAAAATATTTTCCACTCTTCTTTTTTAAGATTTAAATCCCGAATGGTGCGCTGCTTGGCCTCATTCACTTATATAATACGTCAAATATGTTCCCTCGGTGTTACGGTCTATACACCAAGTGTGGCACTTTCAACTGTGATCGGAATACCATATTGGGTATCCATTTCCTGCATGGCAACAATTTGTATATTTTTCTCAATCAAGGTAAATTAAATGAGCTTTTACCACTTTCCCAAAAAGATATATAATTTCATGGCTTAAATCTCTCTCACAGGGTGGTCTAAAGGCAGCAATAAATGCTGATGTTATACAAACTGTCACAGTTATTATTGTTTCCATAACCATCATTATAAAGGGTACAATATTTAGCGGTGGTGTGAAAAAAGTATACGAAGTAAACCGAAATGATGGTAAGTGTAAATTAGTTACTCTCTTTAACACAGGTAAGTTTCAAAAATTTTTTAAAAAAAAAATTTTTTTAAAAAATGTAGTGATTATTAATTACTTCAAAGTTAATATCGATAGTTATCAGATAGATAGATAGTTATCAGTTTAAAATATTGCATCAAAATGACATGCTAGGACATACTATTATACAAATATGATAGAAACAATCTTTTTTCTGCTAGCGAATTTAAATAATTGCAACTCTGCATGAAAATAATGAATTTAGGAAAATGTTCATAGAGTTTTGCAAATCGTACATCTTTTACACGTACAAATCCTTGAAAAGCTTTAAACTTCCTTGTTTGTAAGGATTGCGAATACTTATTCATATCAACCCTTTGCTGCTAAAGAATCATAACTCAAAAAATGGATATTTGTATAAATCTTTTACACAGCAAAGGCTATTGCAGCAAAAGGCGCAGAATTACAAACTTGTATTTATATGATTCCCACTTTTTTTTATGCAGAAGGGAACAATATTAATTACCAAAGTCTTAAGATTTAAGTCTCTATGTGAAATATGGTCTAAATACCGGGTAATAACTCAGTGTTTTTCTCAACACTATCGATTATAAAATCAACAATCTAAGTAGTTCTATGCATCACTAACTTTCTATCAACACTTGGCCGAAAAGTTATATGACGAGTTTCCGTACGATCTTTTAGGTTGACTTATGTCAGGCATTGTTATGTTAAAGGCCTTGTTTCACTATCCCACACAGTATTAACACATGTCAAATTTGCCATGTACTATGAAAAAGTATTATAGTGTAACCTAAACCTGTATTATTTTCTTAACAGTCGAATACCACTTCCAAGAGTTTATGAAAATGTTCATAAAATGATAGATTTCATCTGATCAGGGTTGATTTTACTTCCAAAAGTTGTAATGAATTAATTTTTTTATCTCTAAAAATATACATTTTTAATCCACCATTTTTACAGCACCAAATAGAATAAATTACTTTGCTTGTATGTAACAAACATAAAACATATGTTTTCGTAATACATTTAAAATATGGTGCATCACCACATACGCCATTTCTATTTGATTTCATAAAGCATTAGGCATGTAAGGTATACACTTTAGTCTGAATGAGTAGTTCGACTGTGTGGGATAGTGAAACGAGGCTTCAAAATGTCAAGCTATTAAAATTGAAACGTCATAAACTGCAGTCAACTGGAAGTCTAATAACTGAAAGCAAATTAAGTAAATTTTTGGGGAAAAAAAAAACGAAAATAATATTTTTTATTATAATAATGCCTCTTGTATGTATTTTTTCACTCTATTATTTTAATTAATGCATTTTCCCCCTTCCCGGCATAAACCTGAATAACTACTGTAAATAATGTAAATGCATTCCATGTGAAGGCATACGTATTCCCTTAATTTCGTCATTGAAATAGAGCTTAAGAAATGCGCTGAATTTTCATCTGATTTGCAGTTCTCTTCTCTTCAACTACTTTGCACACAGTTGTGCCCATTAGAATAAAAAAAGAATAAATTAGACGAATGTGACCAACTAAGAAGCTCTAATTAGATTTGATTATTTTTGTAAATATCTGTGTTAGTTTCAAAATTTGCCTCCGCCAAAAATTCCAAAGCAAGATAAAAAAATATTTATAATATTTTATTACTTAAAATGACAAGATTTAATTTTAAATAAGTGAAATCGAATAAAATCTTAATGCTTCTAGAACAAAAAATAACGATAAAACTGATAAAAAATTGAATAAAATATTCTAATTTACAAACGAATAGATGGAAGTTTTCAATAGTTTTACTATAAATATTCACATGTGAATACTTTTTTTTCATATATAATAAAATTAAATTAATAAATAAATTAATAATTTAAATTTTCTGCAATTGTGCTTTTTCAAAAAACTTTATTTTTCTTTCCTTTTATTTACGAATTTGCTACCAAATTTCATTTAAAACTATGAAGCGCTTTTTACTGTTACTTACATGTGCTTAAGAGAATCGCTTAATAACGACACAAAACGCTTGGTTGACACCATTTACCTTCTACGATTGCATAACAATTAGCTAATCAAAAAACTTTTATTTATCACTCATTATCCTGGCGGGTATGAAAGTTTTGACTGTACGAGTATTTATTTGGAATAATCACTAATTAAATATTGAGATACGTGGAGTTCTCTATCAACCAGGGTTGCCAGATATAGGGCAAATCCATACATGTGCGTATTTTTAATTCTAAAATAGAAGCATTGGAAAAATCTGACAAATTTTCTTTAACGTGGGGAATTTGTCTTCGTGCCTCAATATTTCTGAAATAAATTCAGATATAAAATTTTGTTGGTAATATGAGTATATATATTGTTATTAAATATTTATTTGTAGACTTGTTTGTGTACCTGTATTAAATTTATCATTTGTAGATTGAATTCAAAATAACTATATATAATAATTTAAAAACGAAATTTTAAATGGAAATTCTTTTATATAAATTTGTTGTTTTTTTTTTGCCAGAATTGAATTTATCCCGGAAAATTGTTGTTTGAAAGGAACTATTTATATTAATTTTTGAAAAACTTTATATTGTGTTAATTGAATTTAATTAAAAGTAGATGTTAGCAAATTAAATTTCTTTTTGACTCATTTGTGAAGAAATTTAGGGAAAAATTATATGGTTTCAAGAAATTCGCTGGCAACTCTAAACTGAAAATTAAATCCTCTAAACTGTATACTGTACTTTTCAACTAAAAAATAAGAGGGCAGCCAGAGGTGATCTCCATTCCTATTACTCTTTTTCCCTTCTAAAAATTTTTAAATATTTTTTTGTTGGACTGAGAAGAGGACTTAAAACTTTAAAATTTCAATTCCTTCGCGGCGACCTATGAGACCATACACCATACCATACTCAGGAATATCTTAAAAATATGCATAACGGCCACGTCTTTCGATAACATTTATACACTTGCTTGCCATTCATTTGTTAGGGTACAATTCTTTACATTGGGAATGCAAATTTCCATGGAAGCGTGATGAATGGATGAGTGAACCCAACTTTGTTTTTATGCTTTGCATACACTACTTAGTAGTGCATTAAATATTTGGTGTTACGAATCTAAATTCCACAGAAACATAAAATGTCCTGCTGCATGAATTATGTTATGTAAATACATTTTAATGGCTCAATGTTGCAAGTGGAGGTATTAGCATTATTACCATTTGTGTTTTTCCCTGTTTTTTAGTTATCGCAATCATAACTGTAAAATAATGAATTTCATCTATAATGTTGGCTATAATACAATTATTAACGTACACTTTTTAAATTGAAATTCAGTTAGAGATGAAGCGAAGGTGCTTCAGAAGTTGTACAGCAAATATTTGTTATACACTGTCTCTTACGTTACTTTTGAATGAAAAATATTAAACTGCAAAAGCTCTAACAAGAGTTTATCAAAAAACTATGTAAAGCTTCGTAAGGAAAATAATATGATATTTCTTATTTCAGTTAAATGTGCTCCACTTCAAACGCTAACAAAAATATTTGCATTCAATAAAGATAGAAATCAAATGAAAAAGGTTTAATATACTCGTAAATTAAATTCATTATAATTTTATTTATATAAAAAGAAAGCGGCAATTTAATATTCGTAACCCGGTAATTATTTTAATTGGTTTCATAAGGGATTATCACTAATTAGATGGGGAATAAGACAAGCTTTCGACTTGTAATAAAATCGTTAGTTAGTTTTTGAAATAAAGATGCTTTTAAAAAGCTTTTTTATTTTTTTACAGTCTTGGCTGATGCTTCTGCTGCCAGCCTCAAACTACATCATCTGGAATATATCTTGCATTTAAGAATATTTTCTATTTCTTATTTATATCGGCTTCTTTTTGAATATAATGTAATTCTTTTAAACCATTACTAAAAATATATTTACATATCCTTATTATATTAAACACTTTTATTTTCAGGTCGATTGAATTTCTTTAACTTTAGCGGTGACATGACGGTAAGGGTTGATACCACCTCCGCTTGGTTGGGTCAATTATTCGTGTCTCTCTCACAATTTGGATGCCAGCAGAATTTTATGCAACGTTATGTCAGTTTAAAATCATTAAAGGATGTGAAGCAGTAAGTTAAGAAGTTAGAATTGCATTTTTTAGCAATTGAATTTAATTTAATAATTTAAAAATTGTTTAAAATTAAGTCAAAAGTAAATAATACTCAAACTATCACACGTTTTGTTTATATTTCAGTGCCATGATGGCTAACATACCAATCATTTTTGTGTTCTTCTCATTATCGTGGCTTACGGGGTTGGTTATTTATTCTTCGTATTCTACCTGCGATCCCCTTAAAGAGGGTTACATAAATAGAGCTGATGAAGTTTTACCATTCTATGTTGAAGATCAGCTGGCAATAATTCCGGGTTTTTTGGGCATATTCATGGCTACATTGTTCAATGGAGCTTTATGGTTGGTTTTAAATGTGTTTTATTTTTTAAATAGAATTATATCAAGGAATCCAATTTCAGTATGATGGTGTCAAATTTGAATTCTCTTGCTACTGTAATATCTGAAGATTTTTTGACACTGATACCAAAGTTCAAAAATCTATCCGATACACAACAATTAAATGTTATAAAAATGGTAACAGTTTTTTGTGGAATAATTATAACAGCGGTGGCATTCTGCGTCGGCATGCTATCAGGCGTTATTGAATCATCAATGATGGCGTTTTCAGCAACATCCGGTCCTCTATTGGGCTGTTTCATTTTGGCCATGTTGGTGCCAACGGCAAACTGGAAGGTGAGAACTTCTAATTCATTTCAAATTATTCGTTATATGTATGTATGCGTGTAACAAAGTCGCTTAACTATTTTCGGTATCTGTTATTTTTTAAGGGAACGTCCGCTGGTATGATCAGTGCTTGTGCGGTAGTGTTATGGATTATTTCAGGCTCTGCAACAATTAATAAAAATGATAGCTATGATTTTTTACCAACGTCTACTGAGGTACGTACGATATTTTTAAATTTGAATAAAAAGGTTCCCAAGCTAAAAGTATACATATGTATGTATAAAGTAAAAAGAAGCAACACTGAGTGTTTATCATACAGGATTTTTTTAAGTGCATGCTATGAGTGGCTTCGCTTGTTTGGTGTGTATGTGATTAAACTGGGCTAAAACAACAAAGAATACTATATACATAAATAATAGTAAATCAGAAGTGTCAAAAAAAAGTAATAAATTTCATTAAGTTAATAATTTTTCCTTTTATTTTGCTTTTTTGTCTAACAAAGACAGCATTCTACATGTACCCTGTGAAAATTTAAGCTCTAAGCGATCTCCAATAATCTGGAAGCAATTTCTCGTTTCGGCTAATTTTCCAAGTTTAATATTTAAGTATAATATTTGAAATAAAACAAATTATACCTATAGAAGATGATGGATAGTACAGAATATTTTGTTATTACAAATCCGTCAAGCCATTTCCAAAGCTTTTTCAGTATGTATATAAGATATATAAGGATTAGTAGTTGCAAGAATGGAATATTCGACACTATTATAAGTTGGCAATATTTCTTTTGATTTATTGTTTCTACCTCTGGTTATAACAATCTAATTCCAAAATGTTGGTTTAGCATGACTTTAAATTTTTAAAGGTTAAGGAAATTAGTAGTATCAAGATCGGTTCCTTGACCGTAACCAGTTTACAGGATTAATTACATTTCTCATTCAATTAAAGATTTTTAAGTACTAATGACGTTTCTAGTAGATACTGTGATAAAATAGATCCATTAGGATAATGTTCAGTATTTCACTTAAATATCTCATTATAATCATGTACTTCTCGTAATCAATTTTCTAGCATAATTTATACAAGCACTATGAAATTTGCTCTAGTTTTGCATGTACCCCTCGATTGCTGCCTCTTACAAAAAATAATTAAATTATAATTACATTTTTTATCATTTATTAAATTTTTTATACATTAATTAATTTAATAATTTTATTTTTAATGCATGTTGACCACTTTAAATTACCTTCTCTTATATTAATTTTTGTATTTTCAGGGTTGCTCAAACTTGACGTTTTCACAGTCAATACATAAGCCCACCGAAGAAGAGTTTTCATTTATTCCCACTTCATCATCATGGTTACCACAATATACCTCTAACGGAAATTATTCCAAATTAAGTGATTCCTCATTGTATTTATTGAATGCAAACAGTACTGCTGTCTTAGAAGCATTAGCAGATAAATCAGCGTCAAGCGCTGCTGAAGAACGGTAATAAGAAAAATCATAATTTTGTAGTTTTTTAATGTCCAAAATAGTTCTGCTTTGGTATTTCTCAATTGAATTTTCGGGACGAAGGTGTAACATAGTTAGTTTTTCTTATTTAAAATTAGACTGATGATCTCAAATATTAATATTCAGCACTATATCAAAAATGCATTGAAATCGATTCTTCTGGATTATCATGGAAGCTTACTTGCATCAAAGTTGTAACAAGAACAAAGCAATTAAGTTTCTTCAGAAAGTCAGCAAACAGAACTAACTCCGATTATTAAGCATACGGAGCTACTCATATTGCAGTCTCGGTTCCCTCGGCTTCTATACGGCTAACGTCTTCAGAGAGCGTCGATGACTGCATTTTCTGGTGCTTAATTGTGAAGTTATCGTTTCCATGAATGTACTCTGAACCACATGTTTGGGATTTAACAACTAGAATCGCTTTTAATCTGCAGGTTATTTCACTTACGATATCAGTTCAAATTTCGAGCTGGACTGCTCGATTTCCCCTGTGACTTAATCAAGAGTATGCAGCGACGGCTTTCTTATCGTAGCTAGAAGCGCCTTAGTCCAAGCCTGTGAAGACTTCACTACGGTTGGTTTTAAAGTCGCCATTGGTGTACCTGAGCTACCAGTCAGTAATTACCTAAAGCAATAGTCCTAAAGAGCTCCCTTAATTCGCTACGTTAAGGCAAAAAACTATACACAAAAAAATCTGTAGTTATCGAACTTATTTAAAGTTTTGAAACCTGTTAATTGTTAGCATTAAATTCACTATAAGCTAACTGAGTTGACGACAAGCTAACTACAGAAATAACCTTTCAAACTACTCAAAGTTTACTAGTTTCTAGTCAACTTAAGCCGTTAGCAATTGGTTTGGTATTATTAGGTTAATTAGTTAACTCATTTATGCTAAATAAATGCAAATTGGTTAAAGAGTAACGCAGAGTAAAACAATGGAATTCTCCCTTTTGACTTCATATATTCAAAAAAAATTTTAAATTTTGAATATCTAAACCAATCAGTTACCTCCACTAAAAATAATGTAGCCGTCAACCACCATCAGTTGTAAAATAATTAACTTCACTGTCGTACGTTAGTACGTACAGTTTGCACACTGTTTGTTTTTTGTTATGAGAACGTTTCGTTTATATTCTCAGTTACAAGAATTTCACCCAGAAGTAAGGACGTAGGCCATTTGCCAATACATTTCTGATGTAGTTAATTCTAATAAATTCCCCTTTGTTACTTATATTCTATTGCAATTGGCGCTGAACTCTGTATTTTTATTCTTTTTATTCGCAGTACACCATTACAATACATGTATTCAATCAGTTACATGTACTACAGTCTCATAGGCACTGCGCTGACAGTGCTTGTTGGCATCATTGCTAGTTATTTGACACAAGACCCTAACGACACTTATGATGCAAAGTTACTACACCCAGTTGTATTTAAATGTTGCCAACGATTCGCGGGTAAAAAGCCTTACTATGTCAAGGACATTGAAACTGTTTTTGGCTCAAATGGTAAAATTAGCATCAGTGATGGTAGTGCCAAAATTAATCAAGCTTTTGAGCCGCAAATTGAAGACAATATTACAGTTGATGTTGACAAAGATAGTAAAGAGAATGGCCTCATGGCCGTTATTTTTACAAAATCTATTTCGAGTCAACCATCAAATCCAACTTTTAGAACAACAGCTACAACAACTACCCCCTTATATACACCAAATAAAATTTATACGAATGCAGGAAATAGTAATTGCAATTCAACATTAGAAATGCCTAAATTGCAAAATATCTTCTCAACGCAATCTCTGGATAATCAGTTGGCAGTGGACGATGTTAGTGGGTCATATCGTGAAATCACAGAAAAGGAAAATGCATGATTAATAATGGAATAGAAATTCTTCACTATTATGAGTGTCCATTTAATATTAAGCATAACAAATAATTAAAGAGTGACTTATAAAAATTTACTTAATACAAAAATTATATGTTCATATATATTTACATACATACACACATGTGCATATATAGTACATATGATAAAGTTTTTTAATCTACGTACATGCATACATACAAACATGTACACACACAAACTTGGTTGTATACAGAAAATCCGAAAAATGAGTTTCAGTAAAGGTACCTTTGGGAGCGAAAATTTATGTTTTGTCAACTGAGAAAAAACCGTCCTAGAACTAATGCACGCTCCTAATTATGAATAATGTGGTGATAACAGTTGTCGTAAAAAACCGTATAGCAAACCGATTTTCCTATTGAAAGTGGTGAAAAAGCCACAAGCAGCAGTCATATCAATTAGAAGTCTTATGTTTCCAACCAATTAGAGCCTAGTCAGCATACCTACGTATACTTTGTACTTGTCGCAGAGTCTAGAATACTTCGTACGTTCTGATTTCTTAAATGACAACTAACTTACACTGTGTAAGGATATTCTTATCAGCCTGTTTGCAATAAATACGTGTCCTTTAACACAAAGTAGTAAAGTTGGGCAACTTAAAACCTTTTTCATGCGTTTAGTACTTTGACAATTCGCAGCTGTCAGACTCCATTGAGAAAATATAGTTTAAAATGGATTATGGCGACTGGGGGTAACAAAGTATTGATTATGCCAAACTTTTCCGTCGCCAACTTGATGTGCGTTGAGTACACGTATGGCGTATTCTATGTGTATTTTATGCACAAAGTAAAGAATTCAAAATATAGCAATATATATAAGTATGTACCATAATACGAATCTACGTATGCATATGTATGTCAAATATCCCGACAAAAACAAAAGAAATACAACTTTGGGATTCTCATTTTGTTTAAGGGATTCCCCATTTTAAGGGTAAGAAAGCATTCAGTTCCACTATTAGAAGATAAATCTTTTACATACATATCAAACTGGGACAGGATCGTAGTGAATATTTTCTTATACATTTTACATTTTTAAAAAATGCAATCAAAATTTTCAAAGTTTAAACGCTGCATATGTGCTGTTTTCCTGTAAATCTGTGTCCCAAGCATAGGAAATATTTTATTCAAAAAGTTAGTTTTACCATTGAAACACATATGAACAAGGACACAGGAACATTTAAAAATATGCATGCTTCCAACAATACCTATGTATATGTATGTATGTATGCATGTACATATAACAATACTATGTAAAAACAAATATGAAAGGAATTAACTATTACAATAGGTTTTTAGTGAATGTCGATAAAGATACTGTGATCATTAGCATGTTTAATATAATACATTTAATATGCGTTTCGAATTTAATTAAAAAAAGACAAAATTTGTAATACGACATTTTCTTTTGCCAACATCTAACGCAACTTGTAAAAAATTACTAGACATTAAATATATTAAAATGTATTAGTATGTATTTTCAGAATTAGTACACAGAACTACAAAGTACAATGTAAGTTTAGCTTTTAAATACTATTATTAAAAGATATACTGAAAAATAAAACTTTTTTAGAAGAAATCAAAAAAAAATTGTTAAAGTTAACTTTTTACTCTTTTTTAAGCCTTTTTACGCTTGTCGACATACTGGGGGAATGAATGCGTGGAACATGTTGAAAATTAAAAAAAAATACGTTTTCATTACAACATCTGTCATGTGTGATATTTTTTTTCACGCCTCTGAAAAAATAAAGGTTAAATAAAATCAAATTTAAAAATTCTGCTGTAATTGGGTTAATTATTGTTCTGGAAAATAGGTAAAAAAAGAGAATTCGGCGCGGCAGATATCTTTTTTTCTTGTTTCATTAATGTTCATTGCCAAATTTGTTTTTGAGGTTTAAACATTTGAATTCCTTTACTTACAATATTCCGAATTTCCAGAACATACACAACAACCACAATTATTATTATTATCAATTATTTATTTATAGCCGCTGAATAGATGTAACAATTTTAAGCTTTTACTTGTGGAATATTTAATTATTACGAAAAAACATTTGTAAAATTGATTCAAAAATTAATTAATTTAGAATTTCAAAAATTTGGCTTATGTGAAAATATCATTAAAAAAGTATCAAAGTACGGCGAGAAAATGTAAAAAGAAAATATGTATGTATATTCCTGTAAAAGCTCACAAATGGTTAGCGAAATATCGGAAAATAAAAAATAGTAATACGAAAAATTAGTAAAATATGTAATTAGTAATACAATGAAGGACTAAAAGGTTAGAGAAAAAAGAAAAACATCATAAATATTCGAATTAAAAAAACAATACAAACATGATTTACATGATTTTAAATGTTCTGGCCAAAAATTTTGCGCCACGATCAAATCAAAGGATTCATTACAACGAAGGTAAAGTGAGTATGTGTTGCCAGTTGTAGCCTCTAGATATAACATTAATGTAAGTATCAGTGCAGGAAATGCTATCGGTGAGTCACTAGTGATCTATTGATAAAATACCCGACCATTTAACAACAGAGTGTTGCATATAAGCTGAATAAAGATTATGTAATAAGTTTTTTTTTTAATCAAGCGTTTAGTTTATTATAACAAATGTCTTCACGTAAGAATAATATAATTATCTCTTGTACAGAAACTAATAAAATAAACAAACCCAGAGCAAATGCACAAATAGTAAAAAGTTTATGTGGCACTCAAAAAAAAATATGTGTGCAAACAAATAATTTCATTGAAAAATTAAATTTAATGAATATAAACATGTATGATTGAAGTACTTACAAGCTTGACTATTTTGTTATATAATTAAAAAGAAACGAAGTGAGATATATGAGAATCAGTAGTTTTTACGATTAATGAATTGATGTTAATTTTTTAAAATTGAAAATAAATGAACTTTCCATTAATTTTTTTTACATTTTGAAAGTATTATAAATGAGGTGTTTTTACAATACAAACAATTTTGTATCCAAACTAGCCGCTTGAATTATAAAAACAGCACACAAATATTGTATGGATGTGGGACGATTGTATTTTCTTCTTACTCATTTACAAATCACAATTTATTAAACCCTTTTATTATAACGCTTTCCGCTAGTTATTAAGCATTCTTATTCTCTTAAAGCACACTTATTGGCGTACATTAAAAGAGCTTGACAGAAACTGAAATTAATAATGAAACAACTACAATACAAACTCCAAAAATATTGGTCATTCATCCTTGCCATCGTTTTGATTCCACTTTGTGGGGAATAATTACAAGTGTAGAATTTTATAATTTCCATGGAAAATTGAGAATCACCACTTATTCTGTTATGAAAGTTATTCAAAGCATAGTTGCATATTAGGAAGTAAGAATTAAGTTTTCAATAAGAAGTTCGTGGTATTGAACTAAATTGGACATATTGAAAAGTTTCAAGACGGTAGAAAAAGCTGTTGGCATGGAAGTAATCTTTCGTAAAACAACTTCCAACAGAGAACGCGTTAAAATAACACAATTTTCTGAACGCACTACACCACTCAAGTAAACCAGTTGCAAGAATTAAAAATTAAATAAATTAAATTAGGAATATATAAATATATTATATACTAATATAGATGATACGATATTTAAATATATTTTTAATTATTTCGCCACAATAGTATACTTTTTATTTGACGCTAAAATCTATATTACCATAGGCCATACGACCATCTCAACTACATAGCAGGCAAAATAAATATAATAACATTATATTTAGAGATGAAATAGATATCAGCTATGATTTATTTTACGAAGAAGAAAGCGTTGATACTAATGTTGTTATGTATATTTATTGTATTCTTATAATTTTATAATCCCTATTCATCTGTTCCCATTCATGTGCTGTTCTACCTTAGGTGGCCCAACCATTCTTGTAATAGGAAGGAATATTTGTTAATGTGCTAAATAAACTGGAATAGTATGTAATAAAATATAAGGAAATAAGGAAATTATGAATATTTTTAATTTATTAGATATGAAAAGTGGTATTGTAAATTACTGTATTTTGAAGATAGCTTCTGGTGTTGATGTGGATTATGTTTGGTGACTTCTGGGAAGTCATTCAAAACGTTGTTTCCTCCAACTTTTTAAAGAAACGAAACTCTATACAGAGTTACCAATATTTCTTTATTCAAGTTTAAATATTCAATAACTCAGCAACTTTTTTTTGGTTGCGTTTACACTTCACTTGTTTAAATTTGATTGCTTATTTTATAAATTGTAGCGGTAGCAATAAATTTTATTTCAGTATACAACTCATTGGAAAACCTTGAACAACAATACCTTAAAGCGTTTAGTGCATTACTTTTATTAAATCAAAATGTTATTCTTATACCAGAAATTTATTAAAAATACATTCCTAAATATATAAGACTATTTTACGTTATAACCTAGGATTATATATGTACATGCACACATATTTATTTATATTAATATATCAAAATTTAAATATTTCTTACGCCAAACACGCTGAATTGCCTTATAAGTTCATCTAGCTTTGTCTGAAATAATTCCGAAGTTACAGGTGTACCAGGCGCCCACAACGGATCTCTCACCACATATTCCACCCATATTTTACTATATATTTGATGTAATAGTTCCTTAACATTCATAGCATTTACATCAGTGTTTAATACAAATCTGCAAAAAAGTTTAGCCAAAGCCATAGATATGTACATATGTATGCTTGCACACAAGTATGTTTTACTTACTTTAATCCAGATGGAGTCTCCAAGTAATGTAATGCATATTTATTTGTTTTATAAAACAAAAATCCTTCCTGCGGGTCAAGTGGTGAAATTTTGCTAACAAAGGACTTGATAGACGACAGCATACCGTAGGTAAGTTTCGCTTCCTGCATTTAATAAGAATGTAGTAAAAATTTAAAAAGGCTATAAATGTGTCTGTACTTCTTCTTGTGTTAAGCCAGACTTCTTAGTACGGTTCCATTCGGCATAATACATTAGAGTACCGAGTTTGTCGAATATATATAAGTTAAATATTTTCATATTTAATATTATTTTAATATCTTCAAAATTTGGGATTATGACAAAATATATATTTATTTACATATCAAATACCACAGAGAATACAGCAAACAATTCACAGCTGTTAAAAAAGGTCTTAACATTAACACAGGGTAGACACATTATTTTCCTTATGAAAACAGTTGACAGTGGAGCGCAGGGGTTTATTTTTATGTGTTTACAAAACAGACTCACCAGTTCCTTGTATATCAAACGTGTTTGTGTTTTAAAAATAAAGTTTTTTTTTTATATAATTCTTTGAATTTTTTAGCAAAATATATTTTTTTTTCAAAGTTTTAATTTTTCTTTATATTTGCAACTGAAAGAAAATAATTGACAAGCATACTTCCTAAGCAGTTTTCCAAAGCAGTTGTTTACATAAATCATCAGCAATAACAAATATGTTTAAAAGATGCATTTTTTTAACATTTTTGTAAATTAAAATTGCGATGGACCTATCGTATAAATTGGGAAACAATTATATCGTATAAGGCACAATTATAACAATTATATCGAAGTGACAAAGCGCACAGTATTGTTTTTATATTGAACCCTGCTAATAAATTACCATCTTGTTTTTTTAATTTGTTTTTATACGGAATTCTACACAAAGACACAGGGTAGACAAAGTCGCAAACTACATTCTGTATAGTGGACAATAACAATTTTCATATTTCTGTGATTACATACATATATATGTGTCTAACACATTCAGCAAATAAAACAAAACTTAATTTTTATATATTAATTAACTATATTAATAGGTAAATAAAGGAAAATTAGTAGCTACCCCAAAAAGCACAAATGGCGACTTTGGAAAAACCGAAGCAAAATGTAAGAAACCAAAACAAAACTCACAACCAAATAACTAAACATAAACTCTTTAATAGAAAAAAATAAAAAAAATCAAACCAAAGAAATTGGAAATTATTTGTAATGAAGACGAAGCATCTGAAAAAGAATCTGGAAATGTTCTTATTAAACAAATCCCAACATGTTCGACTAGAACATTGCCAATACAAAATTTCGACAACATAAGTGACTTTGTAGCGTCGTCATCTGCTTCTGGGGCTGATATATTAACGAAAGAATGTTTTATTGCGTCTGATTATAAAGTAGATGATACTAATTGCACTGATAAAAAATCAAATATTAATGATGAAACGAAATCAAGCGATACTATATACCAGGAAGAGGAAAAGAAGAATTGTGACACCGCCACAGAAGCCTCTGCACCTCCTTGCTTTGATAACTTGCAAACATCAGCTTTAAGCATTCCAACCGTCGTAAAATATCCCCAGCTACAATGTTTTCACTATGACGAAGCTGTTGATTGCACCAATTCACACACAACTGCTCCCCGCTTGAAAGCTCCAAAACTCCAACCTATGACCCAAAAAGAGCTGTCTCAATATTACTATTGTCCCGAGTTAGCAATGGTTCAACAATTTGAAATGGAATTTCTCATGAATTCTCTTTTAGAAACATATGAAAAAGATCCATTATATGCCGCTCTTAAGGAATACTATTGCCTACAAAGAAAACTAACAGCGAATTTACATGATGTCAAAAAGTATCGAAAGGAAGCCGAAACTGCTAGAGAGCACATATGGGTAACAGTGCCTATTTCTAAAACGTTTTCGGATAAATGTGGTGATAATATAGAGGTTAAGGAGCCTGTAACATATAAGTAAATATATTTTTTAATTTGGCGAGTTACTTTTAACTATATCTTATTTTTAGTATTATACAAGTTGATAGAAGAAAGTTAGAAGCTGCCAACTCAGCGCTAACAGCTTTATTTGATTTATTATCCAATACTTACATCAGTAACTACATAGCAACAAACATATCTAAAATCAAAGTAAGTATAAAGTAACATAAATTCTTAAATTTATGTACAATTGTAGACAATTTCAGTAATCAGTTTGAAAAAAAAATATATCAGCCCAAATATAAGTCAAAAAGCTTAATCGCTTTGTTGGTATGTAAACCTGTTCGGTCGCGCCCTTATCAATTCAGTATATAATGTGCAATCACAGCTGGTGTAGTGGTTTTATTGTGTATTTATGGTTTAAATTTTTATTATTTTTGTTATTAGTATTTTTAGTATTATCTTTGCACTTCTGCAGCTTTATGCCAGCATTAAAATGCCGGACTTTATGTAAGAAAATCAATGTCGACTCCGTTAAGGTTCTAGATTAATTCCTTCTTTATTAACCGAATTTGGTTCTTATATGCTAAAATTTACATTGCCTTGCACATTTATTTTGTTATTGCTATAGTATGAATCAAAGTAATTATAAGCGTGTAAGTCATAAAAGAGTATTCAAATTACAATATGTTTAAATAGTAGCAAAGTCAATGAACTAATATTTTCTATTGTGCTGATATCGAAATTTTGTTTTAGACATAAGTTCATAGTGTGGCTTATAGTTATAGACCCACTACACCCTTAGTCTTTTAGATTTGTGTATATTCAAAAATAAAAAGAATAGGTTCAAATATCTTCTTTAACATATAGTTCTTAATATTAATATTTTACATCTTTTCTTAAAATAGAGTGTTTATTATCTTAAATATTTTCTTAAAATAGAGTGTTTATTATCGTAAATATTTTCTTAAAATAGAGTGTTTATTATCTTAAATAGAGTGTTTATTATCTTAAATATTTTCTTAAAATAGAGTGTTTATTATCTTAAATATTTTCTTAAAATAGAGTTGTTATTACTGAATATAGAATTGTTATTTTAAGTATTTCTTTAACATATTTTTATGGAAAGTTCTCATTTTTGAGTTGTCCATCTCTACTACTACATTTAAATCGCCTATATTTATTACTTTGTATGGACCTCTGTAAGGAGGTTCATATTTTCTTCTGTTTTCAACTTTAATTAAAACTAAATCTCCTATGCTGATGTCTATACTCTTTTGTTTTTCTATTGATTCTAATTTTCTTTTAGTTTTTATTGCCGAAATCAATTCATGTGCTTTCTGCAGTGAATAACGTAGTCTGGTTTTTAGTTCGTTTGCGTAGTTGTCCAGATTATATATTTGTTTTGGATTCTGTATGTCGTCGCCTGGTAGTCGTGGAAGTTTCCCAAAAACTAACTCAAATGGCGAATAGTCGGTGTCGACACTTGGAGTTGTGTTAAAAGCAAACGTAAAATATTGTATCCATTCATGCCAATTTGTATTTTCTACAAAACTCAAGAAATATTCGTTTAGTACGCGATGGTTACGTTCTACCGTTCCGACTGTTTGGTGATGGTAAGGAGTAGAAAAGTTCTGTTTTATTTTTAATAGTGCACAAATCTCATGCATTAATTCGTTGTTAAATTCTGTGCCCCTATCTGTTTTTAAAATATTGAATACACCATATTTCAATATGACATGTTCCACTAAAGTTTTTGCTACTGATTTCGCGTCTTTAGATTCCATCGGACATGCAATTACATACTTTGATAGTTCGCATTGAGCAGTTAGTATATATCGAAAATTATTGGATGGTCTTAAAGGGCCAACTGTGTCAATTACAACAATGTCGAAACTGTTTGATGGTGTATCTGTTATTTTTAAAGGTTCTTTCGTATGCTTAATTTGTTTGTTTTTTTGACAAGAGGGACAAGTTGTAACATAATTCTTAACCATTTTATTCATATTTTTCCATATGTACCGCTGTTTTAGTTTGGCTAATGTTTTTCTGACTCCAAAATGTCCACTATGTGGTAATTCATGAAATTCCGCAATCAATCTGTATTGTCTTATGATTTCATTAACTCTTTTTGGCATTTTGTATAAAATTATATCGATATCGTTGTTTCGCAAATTATTATATTTCTCTTTTAATTTTTCGGCCGTTATATATTTAAAAATTTCATCGTTTTCATATAGTGCGTACGTTCTTAATTTCAATCTCTTTAATTTCAATAAAAGTTTCTCCAAAAATGTTTCGGAAAACATAGGATTTTCGCTTTCATTGCATATTATGCGCGTAATTCTTTCATTTCTTTCAGTTTCTTGCTGCAGCTTTCTTTTATATATAAATTCTATTCTTTGAAGTTTCTTTATATCATTTATTGACGTGCATTCCCACATATGAAGTTGATCAGGCTTCTGTGGAGATATGCCGTCTTTTTTGTTATTTTGAACGTTCTTTAAGTTTTTATTAATTATTTTATCTTTATTTTGCATGCTACGCGTTATTGCCAGAGTTTTCTTTTCCTTTTCATCGATGTTGATTGGAATCATGTTTTTTAAAATGTCTGAGTCAATTCGTATTCTTGATAATGCGTCTGCATTCGTATTGTTAGCTCCCTTCTTGTACACTATGTCGAAGTCATAGTCTGATAGTTCCAGTCTTATGCGAGTCAATTTAGAAGATGGATTCTTGTGTGAAAATAATGCTATTAATGGTCTATGGTCTGTTACAACAGTGAATCTTCTCCCGAAAAGATATGGTCTAAAAAACTGTATGCCCCAGTGAATACCTATTAATTCTTTCTCAATGACTGATTTATTTTTCTCGTGTTTACTCAATGATTTGCTTGCATATGATATTGGCAGATCTGTGCTGATTTCACCTTGTGAAAGTACTGCTCCCAGTGCTGTATTGGAAGCGTCTGTTGTTAATATAAATGGTTTATTGAAGTCTGGGTATTGTAATATTGGTGGGTTTTTTAATTTGTCTCTTAATAATTCAAATGCTTGTTGGCATTGTTCTGTCCATTTAAACTCTACTTTCTTTCTGAGTAAGTTGTTGAGATTCATGGCGGTTTTAGCAAAGTCTGGAATAAACCTTCTGTAGTAATTGCAAAAAGCTATAAATCTTCTTACGTCATCTGCGTTCTTTGGAATAGGGTATTGTTCAATTACCTTATACTTTGTTGGATCGGTCTTTATGCCATCCTTTGTAATTAAGTGCCCTAAATACACAACTTCATGTTGAAGGAAACAACATTTTTCAGCGTTTAGTTTTAGATTGTATTGTTCAAGTCTTTTGAATATATTAATGAGATTTTCGTTGTGGTGTTTCAAAGTGCAACCAAAGACAATAATGTCGTCTACATACAAAAACGCCTCTGATTCTAGTCCTGATAATGCTATAGTTAGCATTCTCTGAAAACTGTTTGATGAAATTTTTAGTCCGAACGGTAATCTAGTATATTGAAAGTGACCGTTTTGTGTTGAAAATGCTGTAAGTGGTCTTGATGATTCGTCAAGTTCTATTTGATGGAATGAGCTTGTCATGTCAAGAGTAGAAAAATATTTCGCTCGTCCTAGTCTATCTAATACGTCTTCTAGTCTTGTAAGTGGGAATTTATCATTCACTATCTTGTCATTTAAGCGCCTGAAATCTACTACTAAGCGCCATTTCTTTACGTCGTGTTGATCTTTCTTTGGTACAAGCAATAGAGGTGAATTATATGGACTAATTGACGGTTCAATTATCCCGTTCGTCAATAGTGCTTGCACTTGCGTGTTTATCTCATTTAATTGTGTTTGGGGTAGTCTGTAATTTTTTGTATATATTGGGCTTTTGTCTTGTAGTTCAATGTTCTGTCTGTAAAAGTTATTTGTTGTGAGTTTTTCTCCTTCAAGATGAAATAGTCCTTGATATTGTCTTATTATATTGTATAAGCCTTCTTTGTTTTTCTGTTCTAAGTTTTTAAAACTTATTGTTTTTAGTAATTTCCGGAATCTTTCCTCTGAATGATACGCCTTATTTTTATGTGTGGTTTTGTAAACATTGAAATTATTTAGTGGTATGGTTTTTATTTTTAACATTGATAGTCTAATAGGGGTTTCTAGTGAGTTCAGAATTTTAATGTGGCGGTTGCCATTTTTCGGTATTATTGTATTTGCTACAAATACACCCGTTTCTATCTCTTTATTACACACAATACAGTCTTCACTTATTTCAATATTTATCGGTACGATTTGTTCACTCCTTGGGGGTATAGTTATGTTACAAAGTTTTATTTGTGGTGGTTTTATTGGTATTGTTATGATATTTTCCTCAATATATAGTTTTAAAGTGTATGTGTCATAGTCTATACTAGAATTATATTTGTAAAAAAAATCCATTCCTAGAATTCCATCTGTGTGTATTGGAAAATTATTTTCGACTATTTGGAATTTGTGTTTTATACTACAACCCTCAAATTTTATACCTAACTCGGTTGAGGCAATTGTTTGTATGAAACCGTTTGTGATACCATTTAGTCTACATATATCCTCAAAGTCTCTGTCATATTCCTGTAACATATCTTCTTTACATAGGGATATTTCAGAACCTGTATCCAGTAAGAAAGTCAGTTTATACTTTATGTTCTCAATAGATAGATGAACATAATTTGATTTATTTGTATTTATTGTGTACAGTCTTAGTTTTCCCTTGTTGGAGATTCGTTTCGAGTCTCCAAGGCTTGCAAGTTTCCCTGTTGTTGTATGGGTCGTACATCGGAATATCTGTTACGTTGGTTGACGTTGTTATAGTTTGTATTTCTTCTATTTTGTACATTACTGTTAAAGTTTCTGTTGTTCCTGTTGTAATTATTTGTATTGTGGTAATTCGAATTATTATATCTATTTAATTTTCTGTTGTTTCTGTTTTGATAATTTCTAAAATGTTGTGGTTTCTCATAACTTCTGTTTTCGTGTATTGCGTTGTAATGGAATCTATTCCTGTAATTGTTCTGTCTATTTTTATTAGTATGTCTATCTATATGAAAAATTTTCAACGCATCGGTTGTTTGTACTAAGCTTTCTTGTGTACTTGCTATTTCGAAAGCCTGTGCTAAGGATTTAGGTTGGGCTGCAACTACAGCAATTCTTATATTTTCCTGTAGGCCTTCTTGAAATATCTGTAATGCTAGTTTTTCATTCATATTTCTTATTGTGGAATTTGCGATTTCATTACCTTTTTCTTCCAGTTCTGAGATTTGTATTAATGTCAACTCTGCAATCAATGAGCTTATTTTTTCCCTATAATTGAACACATTTCCTTTTTGCCGAATACCTCTTAATTCTGAGTGAAGATTAGCGGATGATTTTGTGGACTTAAAGTTTTTATTTAACGCTGCTCTTAGTTCCGTCAGTGTCTGTGGTATATTTTCTGTCATTAAAATGTTTCTTACTCTATCGCTAATTTTCATGGCTATTATATATTTTATTAAATTAAGTTTTCCTTGTTCATTAAGGTCTTGTGAAATCATTTCTACCATGGATAAAAATATACAAAGGTGTCTTGGTTTTCCTTCGAAAATTGGAATTGTGTCTGATGCCTTCTTGCTATCGAAGTTTGACATAGTTGAATTTGTATTTGAAGTTGCCATGTTGCAATGTTGGTTAAGTATATCTAAAGCTGTTTTTCTTAGTGTTCTATATTCTAAAATTTTTTCTTCCCTTTTTGGACTTGATAAATCTGCAACTAATTTCCCAAAATCCTTGCTCAATTTATTAATTAATTTTATTTTTTCTTTTACTGTTTCTCTACTATATTTTCTACTTATGGATTTTTTTGCGTTTGATATTATTTGTTTAATTTCCTGTTCTATCTGATCCATAAATGTATTTTCTTTATATTTTGTTGTTTTTCTATTTTTCTTATTGTGTTTTTATGTGGATTTACGGTATTTATCAAAAATTTGTTTTAATAAGCTTTATTAGTTCTGATAAAAATTTTACAATTGCGGATATCGCTTCTTTTTTTTTTTTTTGAAAATATTTAAAAAAGAATTTTGTATGCAATGGTTTTATGTGTTTGTGTGTTTTAGTTTTAATTATTGCTTACCGCATTATTTATTATTTGTCTTTTTATATAGTTTTTTGCAAGTATCCAACTTCCTACCAATATTATAATGATTAACATTCCTAAGATTATTTCTAAATTTATGGATACTTTATTTTCGTTGACCGCAAATGAATTAGATTGTTGTTCCACATTAGTATCGAGTATTCCCATTATGTTGCTGTTTTCTAAATTTTGCTGGATTCTATCTTCAATTTGTGACGTTGAGTGGTTCATATAGATGTTTTCCACCCTTGTTGTTTAATTTTATTTAACTCCTGTATCAGTCTCCTCTTCTGTTCGCCCAAGCTGATGTTAATTATTCGTTGTAAGTCTTGGCACTTTTTCTCAAATTGTTTTTTCTTTCCACCCCTCTTTTTTGGAATGTACGGTGTTTGCTCCGCCCTATACTGTCTGATGAATTTCTTTTGCTGTTCTTGGCGTTGCTTATATTCTTGTATAGTTAAACGTTTAGGGCCAGCCTCCTTCGGTGTCGGGATATATTGTGGTGTCTCTACTGTGTTATACTTATTTTTATGTTCCGGGACGTACTCTACCTGTTGTTCCCATTTAGCAAAAATTTTATCGATGTCCTCTTGTGTTGTCATTAAAAAATTTGTTATATTTTTTTTTTTTTTGTTTGCAATATGTTGTAAGTGAAAAGTTTGGCAGGATCGCCATGTAGTGGTTTTATTGTGTATTTATGGTTTAAATTTTTATTATTTTTGTTATTAGTATTTTTAGTATTATCTTTGCACTTCTGCAGCTTTATGCCAGCATTAAAATGCCGGACTTTATGTAAGAAAATCAATGTCGACTCCGTTAAGGTTCTAGATTAATTCCTTCTTTATTAACCGAATTTGGTTCTTATATGCTAAAATTTACATTGCCTTGCACATTTATTTTGTTATTGCTATAGTATGAATCAAAGTAATTATAAGCGTGTAAGTCATAAAAGAGTATTCAAATTACAATATGTTTAAATAGTAGCAAAGTCAATGAACTAATATTTTCTATTGTGCTGATATCGAAATTTTGTTTTAGACATAAGTTCATAGTGTGGCTTATAGTTATAGACCCACTACACTGGTCTAGATAAAAATTTTCTACACAACAATTACACTGCATGAGTTATGAGGTTGCATACGTATGAATCAGAGAATTGCAAGAATTGAACCACTTTCCTTCTCCAATATATTTATATTTCTCCTATTATTATATTTATGCTAATGAAATCGCTTATAATTTTAACTCTCATAAAGGTACCTGTGTTGAACACGCATTTGATTTTATAGTTTGGAGTGTTTTGAAATGTATTCAAATAACTCGGAAAATATCATCGACTTTCAAATAGATAAGAGAATCATACTGATTCGTTGCTTTTTTGATTTATATAAATGATTTTTTTGACACAATATTTGTCAGTTTTTGTCCAGCTTCTCCAGGGAATGTTATTAATACACAAATGTAATTCATACATACATAAATAAGAATGGTAAATTTATGATGGTTAAATACAAAGATTACTCACGGAGCTTTCTTTTTTTATTTATTTTACCAATAATACGTATATTTCCAAATTTCTTGTATGGTCCTTCGACCTTGAGAAATTATTTTCTCCTATGCAGTATGACAAATAACCAGTAAACTTAATCAATAATTATTTTCGTTTGCGGCTTTGTTGTAAGCTCATTTTTATCCATTCACCTACTTAGATACCGCAAATCTGTCAGGTATTAACCATAACTGTAAATGTGTGGCTTAACTTTGATTTGTTTACTGAGTTTTTTTTTTTTTTCTTAAACATATAGAGATAGTTATTAGTAAGCCAGTTTCGCTGTATTCAAAATCAAACATATTTAAAATTTAATTTTTTATACATTCTTATAGATCAATCAAATGATGGATGATTTAATTTGTGATCCAACAAAAAATTTCGAAGAACATCTCGAACTCCAAGTCCAACTAGATGGAAATACACTGTCTGTTATTGCACATTTGCGTAGAGCACTCAGTATACTTTTTCATTTTTCAAGAATGTTATCTCCAAATAAGGTAATTAATTTTAGCGTAAGACTTTAACAATTTTTGATAAATATAACTTTTAGGAATTTGATTCTGATTTGAAAAGCTGGATTAGAAAATTGGTATCATTACATTTACGTCTAGCTACTAAAGAAGATCATTGGTTCTTATTATTTAACATATTAAGATGTCCGAGCGGTGTTGGAGCTTGGGCTAGTGCATTTGTACAAATACCATGTAATAAAATGAACAAAACATTGAAAAATTCAAACAAACTCCCCCTACAATTAAATTCTCCAGAAATAAATCACTGTATGGCTGTACTGCAAATATTAGCAATGCCCATTAAAAAACGTAAAGAATACTTAAAGCAATTCACTCAGGTCAGTAGCTTAATTGTATAGATTTGAAATTGAAAATAATTTAATTATAGTCTCAAAAGGAAATAACAGATCCAATGGCGGGAGAACGTTGGATTTTAATAGATTCCGATGGCGAAGATAGCCATACTGCAGTTGGTGATTGTGTTGGTTTAAAAGAAAGTGATTTAATAGCACTTATCAATCAAATACCGTTTGATGTGCTCTTTACGTAAATATTTGCTTGGTTTTCATTATTCGACAACCTCAATTTACAAATTTTTAATTATAGATCTGCGTTGAGCGTAGAAAAATTTTTAAATGATTACACCATAGAAACTGACTTAATAACAACTTCCAAAATGCTTCAGGTTACTTCTTTCTTTTCCCAATTGATTACCCTTTTTGGTGAAGCAATGATGACTTACAATAATGAACGATATAAACAATTGGCTAAACGCTTTGGTCGTTTAATGCGACATTCTTTGCAGTATGTTTCCGACTATTATGAGCTATTTAAGTAATTAATTTACTTCAAGCTATTATAAGATTATCTTTTCACATATATATAAACATATTATTTTAGGCAAAATAATCTAACTAAGGACTTCAGCGTTGGCGAACGAATTACTGCAGAGCACAGAAGCTTAATTTTAAAAGCTTGCAGATACATCTACATTACGCGAAATTTAGCAACTTGGCAATACTTTTCTTCATTGCCCTTTTCAGTCATGGATACTGACACAATTTGGGAAATATTTTATTACTTAAATATCGGATTCCCAGAAAGTAGTTCAATTGGAGAGGAAGGTAATCAATTTTATTAAAATGAATATACCTCTTTGAATAAGAACTTCTAAAATTATTGCATATAATTACCTTTGCATTTACTGTAAAAAATATTTGTAGATTATATTGAACTTTTAAGTGCGCCAGATTTTTGGACTAAATTCAATATTGCTAATGCCGATTCATCTGATGAAGATTTATATTACTTACTACAAACTTTCTTTGAAATGGCCAACGATAGCGATATAAAAACAAACTGGGAACTAATAAATACAATCATGCAACACATATTTAATGTAAGAATTTGCTATGCAAAGTTTAATTTCTTTTAATCTTATCATTCTTATATTATTAAAAGATTGGTTTTATTAACACCCAAACACGTGATATTTGCTACAAGACTGCACGAGATATGTTGGTTAATATAACTTTGTCACATGAAGAACTAATATCTTGTTTGTTGGCTAAATTAAAAATTACTTTTCATGAATGTGAAAATGTAAAATATTTATTTAAATCGCTCCCACTTAAGAAGTGGAAACCAGATATGCAAAGTTTTGATACAATTTCTACTTGGCTACTGCATAATGATTTTAAATCTGATAAAAATATGCTAGCTCGCCTGATAATCAGTAATTTAAATTGGTCATACGATTGTGACGGAAATTTATTTTTACCTCATGACATTCATGTTCGCATGGCTTGTCTGATCTATGACGCTTGGACAAAACACTCTCCGGAGATCATGGGTGCATCGAGTATTTCAGAAGGTGTACGCCAAGTTTCCAGTCTTATAGATTTTAATCAGTCGACTAAAGAAGAATTCAGTACATGGTGCTGGACCATAGTGTCTATACTTCATTTGCACAAAATGGATCAAAATGTAGAACAGGTTAAATTAACTCTGTGTGATCCTGCATTGGCTTTAATTTCTGTGCCTGAAGTGGAACGAATTGATATAATTTATCAAGGTATTACAGAGAATAGGCCATTAGCTGTGTATATGACTATATTAGTATCCTTGCATGGCCATTCGATTCCATTAATATATCAGAAAGGTTTTGATTTAATACAACGTTTGCTTAATGATCAACGATATGTTGTTGTCATTAGATGTTTGGAATTAATTGTGCCTTTGTTTTTGGAGGCACCGGATACATTGGCAAACTCAGAAGGGTAAGTGGAATATTTTAAGTAAGCTTGCTACGATTCAAATTGAAATTTTTTCAGCTTTCAGTGCATTATAAATAATTTATTAAATGCTGATAAAACTTTTTTAAAAATGGCTAAGGATATGGTGTATGCAAATACTGTAGGTCCCGTTATAGAATTATTGGATAATATGATAAACCATCAGATAACTTCGTATATCAGGTAATTTATTTTAAAAATACCTTCTTATTGACATAATTTTTAATTTATGATTTCACAAACATCATCCAAGTTGTACTAAATTATATATATGTATGTTCTCAAAGAGATTTCTATTAATACCATAAACACGAGAAGTACTGGAAGTACTTCTTAATTCCCTGCTGATGCCCACTGAAACCTAATTTTTGCATACCTCCTTTGGTTGGAGATTTCTGATTTCCTCTATAGATTTACTTTTAAATTCGTTTTTATTATTACCTACTATAAGTTACTGAATAGTTTTTAAAATCATTTTGTTAATGTGAAAAACATGTTAAATATTTATTATTTAATATGGTTTCTGAATATTTAAAAATTATGACCTTCAGAAAACTCATTTGATAAACATTTGGAAAACGCTCTAAATTGGTCTGATTTATTTAACCAGAGGAGCGATATATATGTCTGTATATAAATCGCTTTAGAAAAAATGTTTACATACAGTCATGTGGATTTATATTTATTCAACGAAAATAATAAAAAAACAAAAAAAAATTTGCTATTTTCCAGTTATGGGCTCTCTT
The DNA here is from genome assembly GCA_963402855.1 of Ormia ochracea. NCBI lineage: Eukaryota > Metazoa > Arthropoda > Insecta > Diptera > Tachinidae > Ormia > Ormia ochracea. The sequence continues at coordinate 58,191,096 of OY727105.1, read as the reverse complement.
CACCTTTAAATCTTATTAACATCTGGCTTAATTGCTTAACTGCTTTATCTAATTGGCAAAACACTTATGTGGTATATTTATTGGATAAAATACTAAGAGTAGCATATCAATTTCCTGATGCCCATATGAAATGTGTGGAAATTTTGCACAACTACTACAAAGAAAGTGCCGATTGGAAGGGTATTAACAAAAAGTCCACTTTGAAAGGTTTCTTTGGCGGTAATCAATCAAAAGTTCCCGCTTTTTCGTCGTATTACCCTTGGTTGGCTTTAATTTCACTTGAAATTGAATTTAAGACTCAAGACTCTTATATATGGAGTGAGCTATTACGACAACTAAGTACAGCTGGAGCGAAACCAAATATAGATATAGTTTTAAAGGTATATTTTAATAATATAAAAAGCATACTTGCGATTTTTTAAGTTGCCCTTTAATTTCCTTAGAAAACCTTAACTTTAGCCAAGAAGCCTATTTATCCAGCCTCCATGTTAGTCTTATACAAATATGCAAATCTTATGGCAAATATGGATATAAAACATGCGCTCTTTCCAATAATCAGTCAAAAGTTTTTTGAATTGTATTTATCACGGTTGCCTGTAAACCACAACGAACACGGTTTTCAACAATTATATGGGTTTTCGGATAAATTCTATGATTATAATATAACAACAATGAAAAAAATAAAAACGCAATTTGTAGCCGCTGAAGCATTTTATAAGAAAGAGGCAACAGGAAATACTAAAGATTTACCTGTGTATTACTGGTGTATAAAGTGTGCTAAGTATGTTTGCAACTTTTCCTTATGTTTCCTTCTTCTTGTTTTATTTTTGAGTCAATTTTAGAATTATGAAAACTTATATCTTATGGCTAGAAGATACAGCTATAAATGAAATGGCAACAGATCAACATAATTGGCCGCCCCAATATAACAATGAAAAACTAAAAGAAATCCTTAATGGTAACACGGTAAGTGTAAATTGCAATTCTTTCTTATTTTATAATTAACAAAATTATTTTAAATATGATTCCTTTCAAAAATGGATGTATGTATGAATATATTGTGTTTGTTTGCTTAAATTGTAATTTCAAAATTTTGAGCATTATTTGTATTGAAAAAAAAATTATTTAAAATTGTGTTTATGTTATAATAACATAAAAATTTTCATTTGGTAATATCATGGTATATATTCCACAAAGTTATAACGAACATCAAACTATATTTACACAAGTAAGTTACATGGAAATGCTACTGCACTAATATAACACTTAAACAACACACGAGTTCATTTAGACTTTTTGTTAAAGAAAGTCTGTAGGCAAAACTTTATATTTTAATTGTGAGCTCATATTGCTAATACTGCTAGGAAATGTATTTTTTTTAATTTTATTCTTTTTTATGACTACATAATAAAGTAGTTAAACCTCAAGTATAAAATGTAGACATTTTAAATCATAATGTAGACATTTAGGGAATATTACATGGTAAATTTGCATAGTTTAAATATTTCTTGCTTTTATGATTTCGCAGAGTAAGAATAAAGAAAATGCGCCTTTCTTAAATTGTTTATTGAAATGTCCTACTTGGTATGATCATCTAATATAAACAATATGTTCTTCCATCAAATCATTTTCACACGGTGTAATAATTTGTAATTTAAAAGAATTGTATTTATTACGAACAATATTTTACGAATAGTATATTTTTTGCAGAATACTACATTACAGAATAAGCAGGTGTTTTTGAAAATCAAAACTTCTTCGAAACAGCTTTCATTGCCTTTTTTAATTTGGCAAATATTATTCCATATTTTTCTTCTGGTTTCTTATATGTATTCTACATTTCGTGTTATTTCAGAATGCACTATTACAAATATTATAAGAAACTCCTTTAATAATTTTATTTATTTTCAAATGTATAAAAACATGAACGTACAGATTTATACACTTAAAAAGTAATGCGCTTTTGTGATTTATTTGAATATTTTGCAATACAAACAAATAACAATAAAATACGGTCACCTTTAAGGGAATCAGACAATGTCATTTGTAAACATTGATATGCACAAACACACTACGGGCAATATGAAAGTGAGCGGAAAGGGATACTAAACCAACTCAAGCCATTCTCTGATATGAAGCACAAGCAAACAAAAAGAAAAAAATCTCTTAAAATAATGTTGGATTGGTTTTGTATCTTCTCTATTAATTGCATGACTGTAATCCTACCTGATACAGATGGTTTCTAATTCCAATCAATAATCTAATTATTATCCTTAAAATAAATTCTTTCTCAGTTGTAAAATTTTTTATCCTCATTGAACTCAACAGTGCCATCTTCATATATTACACAAAATAAATCATCATCAATCAAGTATTTAGTAAAAATTATTAGGGTTGCTGATTTTTTAGCATAAGCTCCCATCAAACAAAAAATATTAATCATATACTATCTAGCTGCATATATTTCATAATCTATAATATACTATAATTTTCTCTTCTTTTACTTAGAGTCATTGGACCGAGTTTTTGTATCTCCCTGCCTTACGTAAGGAACAACGTTGTCAGGCTGATCAATGGGCTCGTATTTGTTGTCGCTTGAGAACAAACACAAACTTACCATGTGCTCTTCAGCCGAAAGCACAGACCACCCCTTTACAACGCATTAAATTCAATTTGGGATCTTACGATACTCAATTACCACCTCCGCAATATGTCAAACCTTTTCATTTCCTGCCACCAGAAATTACTCAATATTCATTGCAAGAATTTAAAGAAAAGCTGAGGGTTTTAACTACGACAGCAACGTAAGTTTAATGGTTGTTTTCACTTCACAACTAATATAATAATGAAATAGGACGTGTACATACGTATGTATATTGGTGGATTTTCTCATTCAAGTAGGAGTATAGAAAAATTCGATAGAAATTATAAATGATTGAAAGGTATCCTTTAATTAGTACTAACACCTGAAATTTTTATTTACAGGAAAATAGCAATTATATATATATAATACGGTTTCACCTTTTTAAATTTTTCTCTCAGAGAACCTAATATAATGTGTGTCTGTTATTTTAACTTCGTTGTTTAAGGATTATTATGATTATGTTTCGTTCGCAGCATAAAAAGTGGTTATAATACTTTACGAAGCACAGGCTGCTGAGACCATCGGCTAAAAGTGTTTATATTTTGGATCCATATAAGAAAAGGAGTTGATTAAGCTTTGTCCGTCTGTCTTTTCTCGATGTTTTTGTCACGGTATAAATTGAGCTTAAATTTTATTTCAAATCAAAAATTAAAAAAGCTATCTGCTCAGAATGTGTTTCCTAGTAGTTGTGCAGGATTGTGCAGCCATGCTTATCAATCAATGTGCATTTTTAAAATCATACATGATGTTTCTTATGAGAAAAATTATGAAATTAAATATGTTTTTCTTTTATAAATTACAGAAAATTTAATCTTAAATCGTCAGAGCTTAATGCCATTAATCGAAACTTTGTAGACAATATTGTACATCTTTATATAATGGTGCCATACGAAGTAATAAAAATTAAAAATTGCAATTCGTTGCTGTTTACTCGTCAGTGCAGAAGTCCAGCGCGAATTAAAACTACTTTAGAAATGATACGTAAAAATGAGGGAATTGAACAGAAACTCACTTTATATCGGGAAAGGCATGACGAAATCGTAGAGGAAATATTAAATAAAAATGTAAATGATTTTGCCAAGTGCGTTGAAGAAATTGGACAAATATTAGAGTTATTAGTGGTCAAAAGTAATGAGCAACATGATGTTTTAAATCAATTAAAATCAAATACTGGTGTGGAATTGTTTTATCACGTCATTGAGAATATGTCGGACGTGACAATGAAATTTAATGCAACAAACAAAATTTACACTCAATTATTGAACGATTTGGGGGTATGTGAATAAAAAATTTGAAAAAATCCTTTTTAACAAATTTCATTATATTATAGGTTTTTATACAAGAAAACCAAGAAAGTGAGGGAATAAAAATATTAAAGTTGGCCTTTAAAAGGCCGGATTTAATAAAACCACTTTCTAGTGTATTTGTGCCTAGCCAAACACGCCCTTCTCATTTCATTAATATGTACAAATTTCTGATTGAATCTCACTTAAAACTCTGTGATACAAAAATATTATTTGTTTTGTTTTCCAAGGTTTGTGTTAAATTTTATAATATATATTATATTTTAAAATATATGAATGTATATATATATGTTTTAAAAAGTTTTAATAAGTTCTACATTTTAAATTATTTTCTATTAAATAGTTTGATCTAGTTTTATGGCTGGAATCATATCGACCCAAACTATTCGACATCAATAATTTGTTACAGTTAGTTTTGCAAGGACTAGAGTCGTGGTCGCAGCCATCATCTACGCTATTACAAGATCAATTCCGTCGTCATTTGGTTCATATATATGATTATGATTTTCCCGAGCACTATGGTGAAGTTATGCAAATGGTTTTAGGACGTATATCAGAGCAAAAGATATTACCTGTAGTGCTGTTTGATCTTCTTAACTCATTGTTGATTAAATCTAATTGTGAACAGTTGGATTTAAAAACTAATCAAGATAAATTAGAAGAGATATCCATGGATTTTGCCAGAAAACAAGCGCTGTTTAATCTCAAAGCTACAACTGATACTATTATGTTATTTGCTCGACACTTTCAAAAGGAGCGTTTAAATCACGGCCTACATGGTCTTTATCCTAAACATAAAGACTACTGCCAACCTTTATCTATGTGGTTTTCATGCTTCGGACATTCCTTGATAGTTCGAGCTATATGTACATATCAGGAATTGTTGGCCGATCAGAGTGAGTATATTTTAGTTCTTCAGTATTCTAGAATCCACTAACAATTCCTTATTGCAGTTTGCGATTTGGTATTTGGATCAGTTATTGAAATGTATTCTCCATGGCTTATTCCCTACACCGGACAGACAATACAACAATCCTCTGCCAACTGGATACGTCAGCTGTTTAGCACTGTAAACGGCAATATGTTACATCCTTGGAGCGAGCAACATGCATGTTCCAGTAGAATAATTATTAAAAATTTTATAAGAACTTTAATATTTATTTTGGAGAACTTACCAAGTACGTTTTTTTTACTATAAAATTCTGCTTTTCTGTAAACATTTTCCTTTTTTAGTTTCACATAAAATACTTTCCCATGTGTTCAGCTGGTACATACATAATTACAGTGTTCCTAATATAGAATGCTATATATATGGGCCAATTCATGAAGGTATAGCTGAATTGCCCTGGGAATTTTTCAAACCACAGGTAGAATATCTAGACATGTTATACGACAGTTTGCAAAAGGTAAGTTAAGTTTTCGAATACTGAGTTAAATATTACAATATTTATTTAATTCAGATTCACAAATATGTATTTTCATGAAATCTCAAAATATATGAAGATTAAAAATACCTGTAATATTCTTCTAGTTTATTCCTGAATCTCATGCCATGCTAGGACACATATTCATACGTATCAACTGGAATGAATGGTTTTCCGGAACTCTACCTACAATACCAGCAATACAACAAACAACTGTGGTGTCCCGCTTATTTACAATATTTGTTAAAATTTCTTTTGAACCAAATATTCATATACAAGTTAACACAAGCAAAATACTTGAGGATGCTATCAACTTCCCTTGGTATATGATAGACTATTCGGAATTGGAGAATCTAATGAAGTGGTTTGTGGCAACTGTGGAGCCTACGATTATTCTTAAAATACCTTCAGAAACAAATTATGTTGATAGAGCAGTTTTAGAGTAAGTCTTGCAACTACTGTGGTATGACATTAATATATATATATAAAAAATATTTTAGATTATTACAATTAGCTTGCCTCACTCTGCCAGAACGAAGTAATCAACCCAAAAACATAACAAATGCTACCGCAAAACGAATTCTATATACGAGATCTATGATTCGATTGCAGAGAGCTTGCGCGGCTAAAAATCCTAAACTTCTAGCTACAAAGGAAGGGCTTAGTGTATTTAGAAATGCTTTTCAAGAACTGTTGAATACTCTTAATCATTCGTTATGTAAGCTGGCTTCTACAAAAACTCTCGAAGAACGCAGACGTGAAGCCTTAAATGTTATGTTGGAAATTATTCTACCGATGCAGACTCAAAGTGAAGAGACTTCAAAGTAAGTTTTTTTTATAGTTTTTTCCTACACCTAAGTATATTCTCCGCAGTTTACATATTGAATGTATGGTACAATGGCAAGAAACTTATGCTCAACCCGGAAATATATTGATGTGTAGTATTTTGAATTCCATTGGTCATATGAAAGCTTTTATTGGGGGCACTTACACTTTACTGGAAGCTACCATTGCCTTTTATTTCCGATCTTCTCAAGTCAGTTCAGAATGGCATACACCCTCTTGGGTAAATCTGCTGCAGTTATTGCAAATGTCTTTGGAAAAGCTAGAACTAATGCCAATTATGAGAGACTTCTCCATGTTTACGTTACATGTTTTCATTTTATATAAAATGGAAAAAATGCCTACAGTTGGTGATCAAATAACATTTCTCCAAGATTTAAGTCAGTTGGTCGAAGGGATAAAAACAGAGCCAACAAGAGAACCTATTATGGCAGTGGTTTGGGGTGCAATGATTTCATGGGGATGTAAAATTATGTTGCGAGAGCCCGAAAATGGTAGGAAGCCTTTAGTAATATTAGCACGCCACTTACAATTTATATCTACACAAGCCGAAGGTTGGGGTGATGGCATTCTTGGAGCTATCGGTTTTAAAAAGGATGTTGTAACAAATAAGTAAGAATGTTTAAACATATTGTTTTAATTATTATAAAAATATACATATTATTAAATTCATTTTTTCTGTAGACGTAAAGTTCTTACACGTTCCTTGGCAATTGTGATATTTTCTTTGTTTCATCACAAAAGGTAATTTCTTTATGTCGTCTAAAATTATTTCATATGAATACACAAGGCGAATTCATTTCAGATGAACTTCTACTATAAACATTTCGATTTAAAAAAGATAATAAATGTTTTTTATATTTAAAGTAATGTATATTATAAAAAGTATTGAACAATATAAGAAAGTTTTTTTTTTATTTTGCTATTTAAGTCGTACTAAAATCCCAAAATTAATATGCAGTAGAATATTATTTTTTGCTTAAAAATATTTTGGAATTGATTGTTGAACAGTGAAAGTTCTAACAAGCACACAAAAATCAATTCAATTAAATTTGTTTTAAGGAAACATTTGGATAAAAATTCAAAATAATCTACATGTCAGATCTACATGTATCTGACACCATGCAACAATCAATAAATTTCCATATATGTACGTGGTTTTAAGTAAAAAATTAATTTTCTACAGAATGTTAATTCTATGATTTTAGTGTAATTTAAATTGCAAAATACATACAATGTTGGCTTATAAATTGGATTAAAAATTAAATATATGGTGTGAGTTCGCTTTATTTATACATTTTAAATACATAACAAAGCGAATTCACTTCAGTTTTAAGGTGAATTCCCTTAGAGATAAATGGCAATATATATCCCTTAACAAATAAAAAAATATTTTTAGTTCTACCGGTAATAGTGTCGTTCCAACTGAAGATTATTCGTCCTCTATGCGGGAATTATCAATGCTTCTAGCTAATAAAAAGTTCCTCGACGTCAAAGCGCAGATTGTTCAATGTATAGGCATTTTGAGTGAAAATAATATGCCTGAACTAGCTGACGTATCCCACTTAGTGTGTCGCCTTATATCATTGTTTTACAATGATTGTTTTCTCCATACCGTACCCGAAGTTTGGGAAATGAATTTTAAGATTCCTTGTATGTAAATATGAGTTCTTTTATTTTTTATATTTTGGTTTTTTATTATGTAAGCGCATAGATATGTATGTATGAATGTAACATTAATTAAATGTCTGATTATTATTTAAATTTATATACTAGTTAGAAAATCTCCAATGGTATTTTTTATATTGAATAATATAATAAATGAAAAAATAAAAAAGTTTTGTTATTATAATAATTAAAAGTAATTAAAAAATCTGTTAAATTCCTTTTTTATGAGTTTTTCCACAATATAAAGAAAAGCAGTAATGTATTTAACATTTTTGTATTGTCATGTATTTCGAAAGAATTATTCTTTTTTTTTGTATATTATTACAAATAATAAGAATAAAATAAAATATTTAGTAACTTTCGTGAGTAAAAGACCTAATTGTTTACTCTTATTTTCTAAAGGCTTAATTTACTTCTTTTATTTATTTCCACTTTGACTTCCGGTAACAATTGTTATCATTATACTGATTTAAAAAAGAAATAAAAACTAAGTTTTTATAAAGAAAGTATTGCTCTATTAATTTTTTTAATTTAATTAAATATAATTTTTTAGTTATAAACTGATTTCCTTTAAAATATCGATATGTAATTAGATTTAACGGCTATAGCGATAGCTTATCAAAAATGATTGTAAAAATTTGGTATTCAGTGTAATAGCGTAGACACACGTTAAAACTTGTTATCGTGTGGGTACACACACGACAGTTTCTGCATTTACTAAACGACTGTTTGTTTTTTTATTCATTTTATTTTGCATTTACATGAAGATCAAATAAATAGAAGGGAGAAAATGCGATTCGCAGCTATGCTGTTGGTGAAAAATCGGGGGGTTACTCTGGTTTGCGATGCGTAACTGAGATGCGTCAACACATGCGCAAACGCAAGCAAGAGTACCAAATGCTTTATTTCGCGAGCATTTTCTAACGCATTTTTCTTTATTTGAAAAAAAAAATAATAAAATAAATAAATATATTTATTTATTAAATAAAAATAATAAGAAATCAATATGTATAGAAAATACTACATAAATATAAAAGAAATATATTTATACATTTATGATGTATATGTTGCAATAGTTCTCAGTTACAAAATGTTTACGGCTAAACGTTTTTCGAACAATTGAATGTTTCTCTGTAATTAGCTCAAATACAAATAGTGCTAAGGAATTTACAGAACTAAATTTTTTTAGTGCTAATAGCCTATGTTAGTTCTACTTTTGAATCTTCTAGGAAAGCCCTCATCTTTATTTTTCCTTATTACACAAGCAGTGTTATTTAAAATACATATTTAATCTTGTAAGCAGTAATCATTAAATACAGAAAATGTGTCATATTGTCATAAAAATCTTTTAATTCCAGTTTTTTAAGCTTTTAAATTAAAAAAAAAGATATAATAATTTGATACAGATATACGTATCTAGAATCACTCCATCAACACCATTTAAGCTATAAACACTTTTAAAAGAAATGTAATTCAGATACATATGTACATGTGAACCATTTTCAAGTGTTAAGCTATAGTCTAGAGACGTGATTTGAATTTAAGATCCATAAATAAGTCGAATGTCACACTTTGAACCACAAGAAACCAAGGAAAAAACCTAAAATACAATCAAATAAGAATAAAACACACATGTAAGTACAACCATACGTGCATACATACATATGTAAGTAATTTATTAAGAACTTGCACATTTAAATCATAATGAAATAAAAGTTTAAGATCGAATTAAAGTGAATCACAGAATCACCGTATACATATCGCCATATACAACTCAAAAAGCATCACACTATTTCTTATTTAAATAACGCGATTTTACGCCCTTTTTATTTTTAGATACGTAAACATAAAATTTAAATTGTGAATGGTTTATAAGGACATATTTTATTATCCTGCATAGTCGTATGATTTGTTATATATGGCATCTGTGCAGAAAAAATACATTAGTGTGGCCTAAAATAACATTTTTTTTCACAATCAAAAGAGTCGCTTTCACATCAATCAGCAAAGAAGAAATGGTTTGCATCATTTTTGTATAATGGAAGGCTAAGTACTTTTTTAAAATAGGAAGTTATTAATATCAGATTTTGTAGTGAATGAATCGTATGACTGTGCAACATGGAATTTAAGCACCTCCATCATGAAGACACAAAAACCCAATTTCGTCCTTTTGAATTTTATATGACGATACATACTTGGGCATATGTACATGGCTGCTCGTATTGTAAAAACCCATAACATTTTTATTCCTGTTCAAAAGACACTAGATAAAGTGATTTATAATACACACTACTTATAAAATATACACATCACATTTATTTTAAAAATTTGTCTGTAGTTTTTTTCTAATATATGTATATACATGTCTATAAATACACACATCCAGGCTCGCATCTAGTTATGTCTACTTTCATAAATACCTCTATTGGCGATGAAAAAGAACCCAGTTATGAATTAACTTTCATTGAAGAACGAACTTCTGAGGGAAAGATTGCTTCGTTTGCGAAAAATAACTCATTATTAAAAATGAATTTCTTATACGTTATAATTATACTGAATGTCGCTCTGCTGTGGACTAATTTATGTGTCGGCCTGTTCTTACCGTTGTTGCAAGGCTTAAAGCAGAATCTTATTGGGGGCAGATATCTTCCCCGTTATGATTATAGGAATTTCCTAGGTTATGGTGCGGAATTCTATAATAGCTATAGCAGGCCGTCGTACTATCAACGCCCACATCGCCACAACTCTAAAGGCTATAGTCGTACATATAGCGATATAGCTCGAGTAATTAATGGAAATCAATACGATTTTAGAGGCTCGCAACCATATCCTAGTCAACCGTTTTATCCTAAAAGATAATTAAAGTCTAAGTATAACTTACCATTAACACTTTTAATACTTAGCCAGGTTTATTAGAAATGAAATACGTGCTTATAAATACTAGATAATAATATGAATATATGTATGTAGACTTTGTATATTTTACAATACAAGATAAAAGGAGAACAAGGACAATTCATACTTCTTCGATGATATTTAGCCGCTTGTGGTGATATTTTGAACAAATACAGACTTACTTCTAACAAGTAAAAGAGCTATATTCTCTCTCTAAGAATATGTTAATAGTTATTGTTGTACATATATTACAATTATATTGCATTGAAGTAAACTTCTATTTTTGTTTAATTTCTTATTACTAAAAATTATTAAAAAAAATGTTTCCAAATTTTTAATAAAAATTAAAATGAAATAATTTTATTGGGTTTTCCCAACGTTTCGTCTGATGCTTTAAAATTCTTACGGGGTGTCTAAGAAACCTACTATATATAGTATAAGAAAAGTATATAGTATAAAGAAACTCTATATATAGAAATATTTTGGCAGCTAAGAATTGCACGAGCATACAGAAGTTGGCTCTCATCTTATTTTAAGAAAACGATGAAGCCGCACCCGAATACTCACATTTACAGGTTGCCCTAGAATTCACATAGTAATTACATGAAATGAAAAAGAAAAACTTAAAGAAAGAGAAGACACGCTTAGCGTATAACAATCCATTTCCACTAACCGTAAACTGTCAGCTGGCGAATTTTTTTTATGATTGCCACCCTTTATTTCGCAGGTGACAAATTCAAATGTTGCTTTTGTTTTGGGACAGACTTCAATTCCTACGTTAAAATTTGGTAGCACTGTTTATACAATAAAAATTACTTTGCCCTTGTAATGCGAGTACATTCGTTATCTTTTATTTGTTAAATTGTTGTTGGTTTCATTAAGTCAGTCATCACATAAAGGTAAAAAGGGGGAAATAGGGATCGATCCTTCATCATAATTCAAATAGGAAATGGCTGTATTGAAACTTATGAAACAAAAGAACTGACATGTTAATACATTGGAAATGGCGGTGGCGGTGGTGGATCCTTGTTTGGTTAGTCCATTTCCTTTTGTTTAAAATTAAATAGATGAAATTTTCAAAAATAAAAAACACAAACCCAGCCAGCTCAGTCTAAGCTTAATTATTTCCTATACCAATCCATAGCAAAAGAATGGATGATAGCCAATTTTTAGAAATCATAACTAGAAGCAGCACAATGGCAGCGGCAACAGAACATTCACTCACACATAATATTTACTGCAGAAAAACAAAAAATATTTCACTCATTCCTCTTACCTTTTCGTTCAATAAATTTAAAACTGCTTCAACAAAAACAGACGTGTGTAACAGTTGCTCAAATTTTTCCTGATTATTTTGCAACAATAAAAATTATGTATTTATAAATAAAAGACCTGGAGAACTTAGTCGGTTTCAAAAATTCCAAAGGTGATTATTCTTTTTTAGGAATAAAGTTCGGGAAATAACTGCACATTCACTATTTCACACTTTAATATTTAATAAATTAAAAAGTTCACTGGTACAGTAAAAAATACATACATTAGATCCGCAACCTTCTGGGATTGTGTCTGATTAACTAAAAAAAAATGCTTTCGATAATCCAAAAGAAAAAAAAATTGAATGCAATCCTTTTGATTTTTGGAAGGATGTGAATTGGACATCTTAAAATTTCCATTGAAAGTAGTTAGATTGACTTAAATACATTTTATCCAGTAACTAAACCTTCTAATTCAATTTTTTACCAATTAATCCAAATATGTTACTAAATAAACAAATTTGGCCTGGCAAATAACTACTTAAATTTTTAGTTAAAATTATATAGAACTGAATATATTCCTTTTATAAAAATAAGTATTTTAAAGACAAAAGCTATTAACGCTTGTTTTTTATTTCTATACAACCATTCTTATTACTCGTTACATGTAAATACAACCATACGATCAAATGCAGCCAACTTCAAGCAATACTAAAAGCAACGAGTAAATGAAATTACTGTTCCTTGCTTCTTTGTAACTTCCTTTCTGTCAAAATATTTGACCAAGGTTGGTGTAGTTTTGTTTTGAGAGATTGGAAAAAATGAGTTTAAATCGGCTATTTTCCAACAACGCTTCAAACTATATGTGATAAAAGAATTTTAATAAAGTGTTGAAGCTAGTAGTTATTAAATATTTTGATTAAGAGCAGAAAAACAATAGGATGTCAAGCGATGAAATAGTTGCAAAAAGACGGCCGGTTGTGCTGTAAAATATTTGAGATTTTTTCCTTTTCTTTAAATGAATTAAAATAATAGCCACTAAATGTCTCTTTGTGCAGTGAAGATGTCTTTAACAAAGAAATGTATTTTATTATTTTAGATGATTGGCTCTAAGATTATTAAGCCCGGTGGTGCTGAGCCCGATGATTTTGAAAAATCCATTGCTCAAGCTCTCTTGGAGTTAGAAGCTAATAGTGACCTCAAACCCTATTTAAGAGACTTACATATTACTCGTGCACGAGAAATTGAATTTGGAAGCAAAAAGGTGGGTAATACTCTAATATGAAGCAACACATAAGTTAGGTACCAATTTTCTCATTTACTATGTTCGTTTTTTAGGCTGCCATCATTTACGTGCCCATTCCCCAGCAAAAAACTTTCCAAAAGATTCAAATCATTTTGGTTCGTGAATTGGAGAAAAAGTTCTCTGGCAAACACGTTGTTGTTATTGCGGAACGTAAGATTTTACCCAAGCCAACTCGCAAGGCAAGAAATCCTTTAAAACAAAAGCGTCCCCGTTCGCGGACCTTAACTTCAGTCTATGATGCCATCTTGGAAGACTTGGTATTTCCAGCTGAAATTGTTGGCAAACGTATACGCGTCAAGTTAGATGGCTCTCAATTGATTAAGGTGCATTTGGATAAAAATCAACAAACCACCATTGAACACAAAGTAAGCATGCAAGATTGTTCTTTAAAAGATGTAGAATTCGTTTTACGTTGCATTTATTTATTTGTGTATCATTCTTATATTTAAAAATATCGATTTTTTTTTTTTTTTTTTTTTTGTATATGTCCTTGTGTTATTTGCTGATTGTATCTCTAAGCAAAATCAGCGATTGTCAAAAAGGACAAACATTAAATTTAAAACAGCCAACATCTCGTTACTGTTTAATTTCGCTTTTATGGCTTTTAAGCATTTCCATATGTTGGTTACAATTGTCTTTATAAGTGAACTAAAATTTTAAGGAATATTTAAATGAGGTAGCTGTATTTGTCCTTGTGTTAATTGCTGAATTATGACCTCTAGTCTCAGTGACTGTCAAAAAGGACAGACAGTAAAATGATATATTTCTTTTATTATAGGTGAAGTTTAAATAATCAGTGGCTTCATTTTAAACGAAAAAATATATCGACATTGGAATAGTTTTTTGTAATTGGATTTCTATACCAATCTGCGTCATGGTAACCGACTAAGTTTTTAGGAATTAACCAGAAAGAAATAATTCAAATACAAAATTGTATTTTTTTTTTTTTTGCAATTTCTATAGGAATTTAAAAAAATAAGGGTTTGAAATATATCGGGTGTCGTGCTTTCCAAGTTTTTAATTACAACTTGGAGGGAAACTACTGTTTCTTTTCAATATTTTTATTATTATTTTTTTTTAATACAATTTGTATTGAAACGTTTTTAATGTAGGCAATTCGTGTTTAAAAGTAATTAATTACATAAATGAAAACATTGCGGAATTTGTATGTGGGAATATCCTTAAACACTTGCAAGTAAAGCATGTTGCAAAAACCCCAATGCATCATGCGCGGACACAAGTGTGAGATAAATGACCTAAAAACATTTAAAATTTGTAACATGTTTCCTAGGAATAAACCTTCCACGCACCAAGAAACATTTAATTTTAAAGTTCACAAATTTTGTAACAAATTGAGCCAATTTGCCTAAATCGAAAAGGGCCACGTGCTTTTTGTATCAAAAAGTACTAAATGACTTGTGTGAAAGTTGTTATTAGAGATTGTTGTTTAGTAATGAGAAGCATCATCCGCCCATTTGCCTCCCGTACGTGATGTTTTGAACTTGTTTAACGTTATGGGACTTCCTACAAGGCGGCATATTAAACCATTTTGGAAATTACCATATATGTATGCACATATTACATATATATTTTAAAAAATAACATTTTTTTCAAATTGAAAATGTTCATAAAATTTCAATCATTAACAAAAAAAAGAATTGTATCTGCTTTCCATTAGTTATAAATTGAATAGCGTTCTTGTGTTTATTGTTGACTAGTTTTATTCAAAATCAATGATTGTCGAAAAGAACGTAAATAAATTCACAAAAATTGAGTCACCGTTATTTGTTCCCTATTTTTTAAAGGGGAATAAATATATTTCAGTCTTTGCTTACAATTTTTTTTTATTAACAAATATGTAGGTGCCTACATATAATAATAGGTGCCTTTTGAAATGTGTAGGAAAAGGTTTAACGCCGATATCTAATAAACGACATGAAAACATTTAAAATTAGTAACAGGTTTTCGAGCAGAGCCTCTACAGGACCACAGAAGAAATTAATTTTGAAGTTGACAAACTCTTACACGTTCATAAAATAATTAAAGAACGGTTAGCTCAAGAGGCTGGCCTGGCTAATACGACAGGTTGTAGTCAGAAAAAAACGTCCATCTATATATTCGCTTATAGTTTATATATATATATATTGTAGAATGTTTATTAAAACACTCCAATTAATTAGAAATTTAAGTTTTGCGCTTTTGAATTGTTGAAAGAAAAAGCAGCAACTCTTGATTAAAATAATAATAATTAACTTTAGTTGCAAAACGAATTATACTAATTATTTTTAAAACATTCTTGTTATCTATTACAGGTTGACACGTTTACCTCTGTTTACAAGAAGCTTACTGGTCGTGATGTCACTTTTGAATTTCCCGACAACTATTTGACCATGTAAATTGTGAAAATAAATGTTTTATTTTAATAGTTAAAATGTTGTTTAGTACTGTAATCTAAACGTTTGGTGTATAACAAGATGAAGCGAGGGAATAAAATATTTTTCGATTTTCTGAAATTCAGGAAGTAATAATTTTTTTTAAACAGCAACCAAGCAAATAAAAAAGTGTTACAAGAAAAACAGTAAAAGATTTTATTGGTCTTTCATATGGAATGAGACCGTGAGATGAACATTATTTAAGGAGTTTCTGTGATATTTTTCTTGCTTTTTTGGTTTTGATAACATGAAAAAAATAATGTGTCCTCGGGGAGTGGTTGATCAATGATCTCAATGCGGGCCCCTATTATGGTTCACAACAGTTGTAAATTTGAGGTAGTATTTGTGAAATTGCGATTATGGTTTACAACAGTTGTTTTTCAGTGTTGTAAACCATAATCAGAAAAAGTATAAGTGTTGTGTTGTCTGCTCTACAACACAACACTTAGGTGTTGTGAACTATAATAGGGGCAGCGATTTTAACTGCAGTCGAATGGCCATAGCCCCCATTAATTTCATTTTTGACTTATAAAACTTGCAAAATTATTATGTTAGCAGAATCGTCGGCAGGATTACATTTTAGAGAGCTGAGACTGATTTGTATTAAAATTCGTAAGATATCAAGCCTTTCTGTCATTCAAAATAGAAATTAAGGAGGTGGAAAATCATCACAAAAGTATAAAATCATTTCTTATGAAAAGTGTTATTTATTAATGGCATGAAAATAAATGACACTGATAAAGCGGAAACTGTGGCTTCTTTGGATTCCAGCATTATCTTTTGCTATATTCTTACACTTTCTTGATGTAACTACATTAGAAAAGGCAGTTTAACCCTAATGTAATGGAATGATCATAGAGACGAATTCAGGTTAGATAACGAATTTATAAGTAGCCAAAGTGTTTGGATAACTGCTATGATGTATTACCCGTAATAATACGTTTCATGGTTCCACTTTTATATTACGCCACTCTTAATTTTAAAAAGTATTGTCTAATTGTAATCTATTAAAAATATATTTCTTTGAAAAATATAACTCACCCCGTTGATGTTGAAATAACAATTAAGTTGAAACTGACTTGCCTGAAAAGAGAATATAATGATAAAATATATGAGTTGAAGTTCACTTTGCTTTTTATTAAGAAAATGAAATTTTTAACTGCTAATGTACAAATTCGAAAATCAGTTTTTCATTTTGAAGCGTGCAGTTTTATACACGGTACATACGTATTAAGAATGGATTCAAGTACAGAAAAAGTTAAACATTCATATTCATTTTAATAAAACCTTTTAAGATAATTTTTGCCATCAATTTGTAATGAAATATACTCGTATTCTAAGACATAAAATCAACTAGAAAAAGTAATACAAATCCAAGTTCAGCCATAAAAAATATACAAACTGAGCTTATCAAAAAAAAAGGGCTAATATGAAAAAAGCGTTAAAATGACTAAGGTAGCTACCTTATAAAAATCGTAAATTTTTGTTTTCCCTGTTTAAAATGCAAAGGTAAGCAAAAAAGAAAGGTAAATAATACAGAATCTGATGCGATTAAAAATGAATACGGTGTACCACAAGGTTCAAAACTGGGAGCTTTACTATTTATACTTTATATTTAAAAATACTACAAAAGTGCGAAATATTTATGTATGCAGATGATACACTTATCTTTACTGAAGCGGAAACCGAAGAAATGTCCTATAATAACATAACAAAAGATATATGCTAAACTAAATGAAAATAAAACTAAAATAATCGAAATTAATATGAACAGTAACAGAGTTTTTTGAATAAACGGCATTCCGATAGAAAAAGTCAATGATATTAAATATCTGGTGTTCATAATAGCCAAAGTCTAAAGTTTAATGCACATATAGACTATATTTGTAAGAAAATAGGAAAAAATTCGGGATTTTTTTTATTAGATTAAGAAAAAAGGTATCCACGATGACGTCAATAAATATATACTATAGAACACAATTGTTAAACTACATTTTGAATACGGGCCAACAATTATATACTCCAGCTGCAATGATGAACAAATTTCAAGGCTACAGAAACTGCAAAATAAAGCAATGAGTGCATTATTAAAATGTTATAGATTTACAGCAATAATTTATATGCTTAATACATTAAAGTGACTCAATATTAACCAAAGATTGGAATTGAGCACAATAAATTTCATTAAGAAATTAAAAATGGGAGATGCAGCTGAATATTTGATGGAACAGACAAGATATATACGAGAAACTCAGTCATATAACCTCAGAAATGCTAATGATTTTAGACTACAGAAAGTTCGCACGGAAACGTTGAAAATAACATTATTTTATAAACGGCTAAAGTTATACAATCAGATGCCGATTGAAACCAAAAAATGAACAAAATAATATATTATTTAGAAAAAGAGTTGTGAACATTATGAAAAGTAATTTATTTCAGAACCGTTAAAATATTTATTGAAAATGTATTTATATGAATAGTTAAAAATAAAGTATACATAATACTACTCAATATATATAAAAAAAAAAAAAAATTCACATTAAGAACAAAACTAATAACAAAATAACGCACGCATGCAGGTTGCTGGCTGATGCATTTTTGGCATATTTATTTAATGGTTACAGCATTGCCAGCACGAAAATTAACGGTGCATTGTTTGATATTGATTTGAAATTGCTGGCGCATATGCATTTCAGTATTGCCAGTACTACACTGTTACATGCTGTCATGTAAGAGTTGCCAGTTGGGAAAGGTAAAACCAGTAATTTGAATTTAATTTATTACTAAAGATACAACTTTATCAAAAAAAAAACAAAAACAAAAAAAAAACTGCAGCAAGCAACTGCAGAAGCCTAAAAACATTTTTTCCCAGTTTGCGTACAACTCAACGTTGTAGAGAATTTCATCACAAACCATACCTTTTTTTTGGTTAGCCGATGATCTCACATTTGCTATAGCTCGTAAGAAATATTGCCATTCTATTTACATACATACAAACATATACAACAATTTAGTAGAATATAATAAATCAATAAATCGTTGCCAAAATATTTCTATCAACACGTTTTTAAAACTGCAAAATAATATCGGACGTATTTCTTTCACACGATATTTTAACTAACGATTAATTAATTGCTTTTAAGTGAAATTATGATTTTACGAGGATTTAGAGATCGTATGTGAAAGTTCTGGTCGTTTATTGGCCATTCATAACAACACTATTGTAAAAAAGTTGCGACTATATAATTTAGTTACATATTCGTATATTTTGCAAGATTGATAAGAAGTTTTAAAAAATTTCATATAAAAATAATTTTTTGTAATACGTAAGCTAAACTTGCTTCACGTCATTCAGCCATTCATATTTATTTTTGTGGTCATTTATTTGCTTGCCATCTGAAGAAATGAAATCAATAATGGAAGGATTAGAATTTTCCGCTTTCTCTGAATTTTCACTATTAAAATTTGCAACATCTACAAATAAAAATCGTTTTAAAACATTTTGCAATCAACTTTAGAACAATGACAACATACAGTTTTTAATGCTAGAAACGTAAATGCCGCCCTCTATATTCATGTTTGGCGCATGCTGATGAGTTAATCTTGGCCAATTTGAATGGACGTAAGAAGAAAATTCAAATGGTTTAGATTCAGATTTATATCCTCGGAGGGTTTTAATTATTGAAATTAAGGCCTTCCTGTGGGTTTCAACTTCAGTTGTACGTTTTGAGAAGTCGTCATTCTTCGCAAGATAAATAGTCTTAAGCAAATTGGTGCTTTTCTCTTTGGACTCCACTTTCAAAATTTCGATGTTGGTTTCCGAATTTTGTGTATTCTGTGCCTAGAAAATATTACGTGTTTCATTGTAATTTAATTTTAAATACATACGAGTGAGTGTTCACAATTGATTACCAGTGCAGGAAGATGACTTTTATGAGGTCCACATAATAAAGTGCACTCATTTTTGCTAAAAATTGCAATTATTATGATTACAATTATTAATAATTTCTCGATATTTTTACAAAGTTTCATTTTATAACAATAGACAGAAGTAAACAGCCGTTTATTTAAACAAATCTTTGTAAACTGGTGAAGAATTTCGTTCTGCATTCACTTGAATGCACTTGAATGTTTGGTTTTATTTAGTTTTCTAAGAAAAGAATATGGTTTTGTGGTTTTCTACAACCTCAATATACAATTAATATTCGATAAATATGCACATTATTAATCGATTACTTGCATCTGTTCGGCTTTCTCATTCTTTCAAAAGTCATTGTAGCGATTATTGCACATGCAAGACCACTAAAAACCATTTCATATTTTATAACAAGAATATCCTTTTGCGAGAGTGTGCATCGAGAATGAGATCCCGTTAACTTGTTTTTCTTTTTGTTTTTATTGTTTAGAATACAAGCGAATCTCTGATCTAATCTTACACATGGGCTGACACTTTTATTTAATGAAAAAGGTAGACTTACTAATTTTGAAAAAATAGAAATTTGCTGAACAGCCACTAAAATAATTCTAATTTGGTAAAAAGTACTTTTAAGTCATTTGGCATGCCACTGTACTTTTAATTAGGTGGCAATATTAGTAATTAAAGTCAAGTTTATTAAAACCGAGGATGGTTAGAAAAAAATTTGTCATGCAAGGAAGCGGGAATATTATTAACAACGAAAGCATAAATATATTCCGAAAATCTGTTGTATAATGGGATCGAATAATTCGAATTTTTACCGTTCTTATGTCAAACTGAAAAAGTTTAGTTAAGGCCATTTTATTTATATTGTGTATACAAGTTGAATTATCGATTTGGACTACATATGATATAACCATCACATATGAATTGTGTCAGTAATAAGAAATGTTGTATTCTGAAGGGTAAAGATTTGGCATTATAATTCGGTAATCGATAGAAGCCAAAAGTGTATGCATACGAAGTTTATTTAACTGCTTTAATAATAACGAACTATGTGCCCCAAAAGATATTTTGCGCAGAATTCTGATAACTTAACTTTCTCATTTGAAGGCTGCCCTTAGTTTTATATGCTCCACTGCTGAGCAGTGTGTCAGAAATTGGCTTGAATCATTCTCTAGCTAAAAGCCGGCCCTGTTCTTTTGGTACGGTTTCCATATACTGCTGGACAAAGTAGCCATTTCTGATTCGTATACAAACAAAACACGACTATTCACATATTATTCACATACTCTTTGCAGACATCTATTAAACCTTTCGAACCGGATGGTACACATGTGTACCACTCATGTTATTATTAAATGTTATTTGCATTATGTCGTCTCCAAACTTTGCTGAATATATTCTAAAAAGTCACGTTATTTTATTTTGTTATTTACGTTTGATATTTTAATTTCTGTGATTCGCGAAGGGGACAAAGTGAAGTGCGTGGTTAGTTTTTGTGCGATATTGCCCATGAAAGCTTCGAAAATAATTAAAGCAAGGAGGAATAAGAATAAGAAGAAGATCACGAGAATTGCGCTTTAAAATTTCACGCTTGATGATGGACTTCATGGAAACAATTCACCAGCCCACTCTAACCTCACGACTGCCAAATTTAATTCAAAATGGGCCAGACCCTGATGAACTGCTCAGCAGCGACAGTGTGATAGTTATTTATAGCGTGTGATATGCATGTGATATTAATGTAAAAAAAATTAAATTAAGTTTTACGGAAAAGAAAAATTACGGAAAATAAAAGAAAACAGCTGTTTCAATTACAGGCTCAAAGTTTTAACGCAGGACCCTTTAAACGAAACTTTGATCTTTGCGAATCGAGAGCTATTTTGTGACTGCGTCTTTGGAAATTTAGGCCCCTATTATGGTTCACAACAGTTGTAAATTTGAGGTTGTATTTTTGAAATTGCGATTATGGTTTACAACAGTTGTTTTTCAATGTTGTGGTCAGATGCATTTTTCGAAGAACAACCCTGTGAATACACAACATCTAGATGTTGTAAACCATAATCAGAAAAAGTATAAGTGTTGTGTTGTCTGCTCTACAACACAACACTTATGTAGGTGTTGTGAACTATAATAGGGGAATTAATAATTCCAAATATTACCCACTCGGTAAGAGGATCAGTAATGGCTTAGTGTTTTCGCAGCGAATTCTTCCAAAATCGCCAAAAAATTTTAATAATTAAAAAAAAAAAAAAAATGAAATTTCACGTTCTCTTGGCATGAAAATGTGTTAGAATTGTTCGAGGATATCGTGCCCTTATAGAACCATGAGTTTCGAATAAGTCCAGTCAGCTAAACCAGCCTTTGGATAAACACTAAAAACATCGTCATTATATTTTTGATCGTTATAATGTTTATCTGTTATACTGTAAACCAGCAAAAAAGTAGTCGAAAAATCGTATGGATCGATATCGTGTTGAGTATTTTTATTCCTTAAGGATAAAAATTGACTCAGTTGCAATACTTTGCCGCAGTGCGAAGGCCGCTCTATACGAAATGCATTTACCATTATTCCCAGACAAAATTTGGATTCAAACTTTTAGATAACAAAATATTATTATCAGGTAAATATAAAGCAGATCTATTCATATATTATATTTTAATTTTTAACAAAAAGTGCAAAAAAAAAATTGTTTGTAGTTTTCTTAATTTACAAAAAGTTCTGAAATAGTTTTTTTAGTTAAAAAATAAAGGAAAAATTTAAAGAGTGTTGAGTTTCCCATCGCAGACAAGGAAATAATCCATCTAAAGGTTTTTGAGAAATTTAGCTTCAATTCTAAAAATCGTGACCAGACAAATGATGGAAGGTGTTTCCTCGAACTTTAATTGCCTTTACAAGCAACTTTGCAGAAAAAATTTCAATTTCTACTCTTTAAGAAGTGGATGGAAGGCATCAGAAAATGTATTGCCATCCTTTGGCAATAGGTGGGTGTGTGGTGTGATATAATTCTGCAGGTTCATATTTAAAGCCAAAGAGCTTTTTCTTTGCTTCTTATAAACGGGCACACATCCATCATCCACTAAAGTAGCGAAAGTGATGATTTCAGATCCTAAAATCGTTCAGAAAAATGATGTCAGCCTTGTGTATTTCACTTAAAGTTCTCAAAGGTGCATTTTCACACACACCCACATAAATTTGTGACATGTATATATAAGAGCTAGTGACAGACTTGTAGGCAACAAGTTGTTTAGGAGTCTCATTGGGCTTTTATGGGTTTCATTTTCATTTTAAATTGTATGCGTATTGATGACCTCATAAAAAGTCATCCAGAGGCGTCAAATTAAACGCATGAGGTGACCAGTGAACCGAAAATAACATTTTTATTTTTTTTATTTATTTGTTGGAACTGATTAAATTTGACAATAAATATTCAGCTAACCGCAGGCAACTCAATTTTCAATGTAAATTTCCTCAATTTGTAAACATTGTTTTGGCACTGAATTTGGCATAATGATGTCCTGTCAAACTCTACAGATCGGAAATGTCAAAGCAATTTTGCAGTCAATGCTGTGAAAGGCCTACTTTCAGTATCCTACACAGCCGTGCGGTTAATTCATATGAAAATTTGATTGTAATACATTCCTATTTTAAAAAATCGTTTGAAAATGGCTTTGCTGGTGCTACACTATCATACAAAAATTATGCAAACAATTTTTTTTTGCTATTCTTTTCTATTGAAGTAAAAGCATAAACATTTTCATAAGCTTGTCATAAATAGCTGAAACTTTAAGGAACTATTATTCTATTTTTTCAGCAGAGATGCCATATTTGATAAATCGTACGACGGTATAGATAATTTATGCATTCCTAACATCCAGACATCTGGATGTATTATTGGTTAATAAATTATTTCAACTGCTCTTTAGATTGAGAAGGATAAAATTGGTAGCTCAACATCGTTGGACTGCAGATGAACTGAAAAACACTAAGATAGTGAGTTCAATACTTTCTTCGGCCCATAATAAAACGATTTGCATTATAAACATTATTAATTTGTATTATTGGAGTGATTTAGTGTTAAAGATCTGAAAACGTCCTAACTTCGCCGACAGCATATGGTAATATATAAAAGCGTGATCAGGCAGTACACAAAATGAGGACGTTTACTTTGACATCATATGGGCTATTTAATCGGTACTGGCGCTTTTTTGGACATCATTATTGGATGAAAATTTGACACTTTCATACTAAAATATATAAGAATTTTTTTTTATATTTTTCTTTTTCAATTTCATTAAAATTATAATTTTATCATTTTAGCACTTTTTCATGGAAATAAAAAGTCCTGTATTTTCTAATATTCAATGCAAATATATTTTTAATTTCAGAATCATTGTTCAAAGATGTAAGAATTATAGTAGTACCAAAAGGTACAAAAATGTGGTACCGGCTATATATTGAAGATCAGTGTAAATTTTTAGAAAACTTTAAGGTTCTTTCAAGGATATGCCGTATTCTGTAATGGGGAAAATTTCGGCTCATCATACTTTCTTGAAAAGATCCTTGTGGGCAAAAGTACGAATTTTTGTACACATTTCTTTAAAAATGTACTTTTCACAACCTTTTTCCCACTAATTAGAATTCAAATTATTCTTATAATGACACTTAGAAATATAAATATGTTTATAATTTAGTTGGTTATTTAAAAATAAGAAGAAGAACAGGACAATTTAATAAATTGTGTTTTGTTAAGTGGAATTTAAAAAAAAATATTGAATAATTAGAAAACCACAATAACATTTTGTGCATTTCTAGTTAATAGAAGTCCTTTCATGCCAAAACTGAATTGCATTTAAAATGAAAATAAATGTCAAACTGACACGCAAACTGTACATTTTAATGGTCAGTCGGTCATTGGTCAATTAATATCTATCTGTCTAAAAGGAAACACAAAAAACAAAAAAAAAAAATACATAAAAAGAATGACAGCAGTGGATATTAAATTTATTGGGGTGATCCAGCGCATGCACAGTGGTTAAGTTTGTGATATATATCATATTAAACTATTTCACTAAGTGAACATGGAAAAAGTACGAGCGAAATTAAGTTGCAACCAAATTTATTATTTAAAATGAAATTTATTTTTACAAAATATTTGCTTTTTGTCAAATCACGTATTTTATTTTGCCTTTTTTTTAAGTTACTAAAAGGAGTGGCCAAAATTAAAGAAGGGATTTTTTAAACAGTTTAACGTGTGGTTTCCGCGTTCCAGTAATTTTTATGAAACTGAGTATGCTTAGAATTAAATTTTTCAAAGCTCATCTAATATTGAACTACAAGTATGTGCACTGTGCATGCCATGTAAGCTTTATTCTAATGAAGGTGTTTCATTTAAATTAAATTAAAAATGTATTTACATTAGAAAATCGAAGAGACGGGAATTATTCAATAAAAAGTCGCACAGTCATCCATTCTAACCGCAATACAAAGTGCCATGGCCGGCAGGCGATTATTGACAGGGTATATTTGTCAGGGGAAAAGTGGCTTCTACTCCCGGCCAGTTTCATTGTAATATGAGAAGGCAAAGGACATTATTACTCGAAATAGAATTTCTTGTTTTTCATTTATTTCCAACCGCTAAAGGAACAAGAGCATTAGATGGCTTCAGCCATGCAGTGAAAGGATTATAATTTGAAAACGATATTGTTTTAAATATCACCAAAGGCAAATTGTTATCCTTGAAGTATGATTAGAAGTATAAGAGCTAAAAGGAAAAATAATTTGAAAAACTTTAATAGCGAGATAAGCAGTTCGACAGTAATTCGTATAAAAGTTAAGTTAGTGATTTTTCATTTCTATAGTTAGCGGAAGTATGCGGGTGCGCGTTATAAGTTTCCACTAAAAGAACTCTGTTTATATTTTTCGATAAATTTTTTAAATATTTTTTCCGGAAATTTAATAACAATTACGAAACCAAAAGGATTACCAAACGGTATACAGAATCTCAAAATGTCATTCATCGGCCCATCGCTGGCAACCCACCCAGCATTTTTTCTACGAGTTATTGGAATGTAAAATAAATTTCCAATAATTTCGAATTTCCCTCTCAAGCTATCTTCAAACTTTTTCGCTGCAAAATTGCACACAGCGAATATCACAGTCAAAGCTGGTTCCAATTTTCTTTATCTAAATTTCAACCAGTATTTTGCAACAAATTCTATTATTTGCAATATAATTTTTTTATGGAATATTTTATCAGCATTATTTATTAGATTTATTATTGCAAAGAAACACACATACTAAATAATACTGATGCTTATAACAACAAAGGCGGCACAGATAGTATTCTCGCAAGTCTCATTTAGTTGCATAGAAATATACAGATATTAAGACACTTTTCGTAAGAGGTTTGTCAAATGTTTTTATGTTATATAGTAGGCAAATTAATTCTGAAAGTTCAGTATTATCATCATAGTACTTTGTTTTAATTCTTTATCCAAATTTAATTTATATGTTTTAAAAATATTTAAAAAAAAAGTTCTGCACAAACTGAAGTAAATCGTTCGTTCGACAAAATGCGATTGTTTATTTCAAATTGAAATTGTTTTTTTTTTCTAAGAAATTCTAGAAACATTTACAAATTTCTTTGAATGAGTATCTTCGTAAGGGAGTGTGACTCAGCTGGAGGTTACAGGTTCGAAACGTGCCTTTGATATTTTTTTTTTATAAAAAAATGGTCAGAGGAATAATTAATTATGTTGACTGGAAATAAAATTTACTGCCAGTTTATGGCCGACACAATAAAAATGCGAGTGAAAAATTGTGTTACAAATAAGAATAAATAAATAATAATTAATTTTTCCTTCACTCACACAATTTGCATTACGTAACCTTTAAAGTTGCAGTTGGTCCTTGAAGGACTTGACTTTTTGACACACATAAAGTTGGTCTATGATAGATGAGCTCATAAGCAGAATTAAATTCATTTCCTTAGTTCGAATTGCAAAGTTAAAGTTTACAGTATAAATTGAAGGTATATTAAATTGAAATAGTTGTAATTTAATCTTGAAATTGATTATCAGAATTCGATAGCATAAATGCTCCAAGGCCTAAATCACTACGACTCTTGTCCAATAATTATTAATTTTATAATTATTGAAAAAAACCCTGATTTCCGTTACCAATAATATTGCCAGAAGGGATTTGACCGCAAAGTTTCCTTAAATTAGAAAAAATTATAATATAATATTATATAATTATAATTTATTAGGAATATACTTAATATTTTATTTCCGTCATATAAGCAAGAAAGATAATATAGGCAGATTTATCTCTCGCAACGAAAAACTACATTCGCTAAAACATGACCGAATGGTTATTTGGATAAAAGTGAATGCATCGTGATTTCAAGAAATTTTCAAACGCCGTACAGGTTCGCTTCCATTATCCTCCCTTTAACTTGCAATCAACAGTTTTTCTTTTAAATTTATATTAAAATTTATTAGAATAATTTGATGTCCAAAACTGTTTTGGAAAAATATATTTTCTTAAATTATTCATGATATTTTTATAAATATCATGACTTTTTTTAAAAATTCCAAAAATTTTAAAATTTTTCAAAGAATTTATAAGAAAATTTCTTATTCGAATAATAAAATTTATATGCGAATAAAAAAGTTTTTCGAAAAATTCCAAACAAAAAAATTTAATATGCATGATAATTAATATTTAATTATTTTTTATATTTAGTTTAATATTTAATATTATTTATTTTCTTATTTTCTTATTCGAATAATAAAAATTATATGGGAATAAAAGAGGTTTTTCGAAAAACTCCACATAAAGAAATTTAATACGAGTGATAATTAAAATAATATCAATAATAAATATTAATATTATTTATTTTCTTCAAATAATGGAGTTCAAATTATTCGAATGAATTTATTCGAGTCTTACACTTCCTGCGACTATGAGCTGGAATTGAAGTAGTATTTAAAATTTATTGTAACAAATTTATTGTAACAAATCGAATTAACTGAACGAATAGAATTAATCCGAATGCATTTTTTCCAACCGTTCTTTTTTTCTTATATTTAGAATTGATTTATTTATTATTTGATTTCATATTATTCGAACTTAATTTATATGAATTTATTTCTTTGTTATTTAAACTTTCCAATCATATTCGTACTGCCAATAATATTTAAAAATTTAAAAAAAAATTTAATGTTACAAAAAGAAAAGTTGTAAAAAAGTTATCCGCTAACGTATTAAGCTTCAGGTTAAATATTTTTATTCTATGCGAATGTCCATAGTCGGTCATCTAAGCTTAAAAGTTTATTAAATAGAATAAAAGTTTTAGAAATGAATTTAAATATCAAATTAATGTTAATTTCTTATCTGAAATTACGGATCTTAAAACAACGCTAAATAGTACAGATATTAGCACGACATGATATGTCACGTCACGCCATACTATGATTTTACTATTATTATTTTTTTTTTGTTTCATTTAATATTAACAATTAACCAGAGTATTTATTTTTATTTTATTAGCAATGTAAAGTTAATGCACACGGGTAGTGGCATGTGAAAGATAGTCCGCAAATTAAGCTTGTGTTATAAAATCACACAAATTGTAAAAACAATCAAATATAGCAGCAAAAACAACAACAAAACAACAACAACAACAATAACTATTATAATAACAATTCCAACTAAAGAATATTAGAAAAAATCTATAGTTGTGGCACAGAAAATAAAAAAAAAACACAACACTTAATTGTTTTATTATTGCCCATGCAGGCCTGAAAGCCTGAAAGCTATAGATTGTAGCTTTCAATGGTTGACAAGGGGTGTACGATGGTGGAGCTGGAGGCATGAGGTGGACAGTATCGGCAGTAAAATTATTTGAAACAATGTGGGAAACATTAACTGTGGAGCTTAAATTTAAATTGATTTGTTAACAGTTTTCACACCGATATTAAATGCCGATTCTTAATAAATTTAAAATTTATCTTCATTATAAGCCGAGTCCACAATAGACGTCTTCTTACAACAATTTAATTAAGTCAAGCGGGAATGAAAACACCTGCTAACAGATACGGTATTAAAAAAGGGCCTCTGCAGTTCACTAAGCCAAACTCAAGCACTGCTCTCTTTGATAAGATAATATTGTAATTTGAAGCTTTTTGAAAGCTTTATATATCGTAAAATTTATTCTACTGGAGAATAATAAGAAGCTTTTCATATAAAGGGTCTTCTCATATATAATATTGATTTTGAATAAAACACTAATTATTTAGGAAATTATTGTCAGCGAAATGGTTGCCACGACCTCGGCGACACATCTCCATCCGATGGTCCAAATTTTCAATGACATAATTTTCAATGAGACGTAATTGGAAATCTATGTCGTTAATGTGCCAAATTATATAATGTTTTAGATCTTGACATACACCTTTGCTTTCAAAGTAAGGGGTCCAACGGTGTCAAATAACATGATTTTGGCTGCCAATTGATTTCATCAGTACATAAGATAACACGGAGTTAAGGCTCCGCAAGAATGTCTGGCATAAATAATGCATTATTTGTCCTGGGGCATATCTGCGGTAAACAATTTCTTCCGGGACCTTAGCAACGGCCATTGAACTTTGCGTGAAAAAGAGACATCATTTCGTTAGCTGCGTGGCAAGTGGTACCCTCCTGTTCAAACCACATATCGTCAACAACCATATCTTCCAATTCGGCGTAAAAAAAGTGTGTTATCATCTCACTATAGCAAACACCAGGAAAACTACGGTCCGATGATGCCACCAGCCCATAAACTGTACTAAACAATCACTCTTTGTGATCATCATTTGTCCAAATTCGGTAATTCTGCTTAGTGAGGAATCCACTGAGTTGAAAATGTGCCTCATCACTGAATATTATTTTCTTCGATATGCATTTCGATACGAAAGTCCATTTTTATAATAAACCTGATTAATTTTAATGCCTTGCTCGATTGTGGATCTTCCCATGGTGAATATTAAGTTATTCTTACATTGAGAAATCTGAAATGATAAGCAGAGAAAATCTTGACGTTTAGGATCGGATCACATTCAAAACCGCCCCTAAATATTAACAAGCTCTTACATATGAAGAGTTTTGTTATAAATGGAAACTTAGATCTCGGAAATATCCGTAGTTGATTCGAAAACTTTGAAGAGCTTTTTTTTATTTTTGTATAAGCTGGAGGACTCGCCCTATATCTGCTATAGAGCTGAAATGTTCCATACAGCTGTTGCACTGTAAACGCAATAGGATGCCTCCTTATTTATGTATGTATATGCCACACTTCTAATGTGCCAAAAAAAGAGCTGCTACACTTTCATCATTCTACTACGAAAAGGAATAATAGATAAAAATGTTTGGCAAGTTCGAAGGACGCATATCAAGAAAGCTTTTCAAAGCTTCAGCGGACTTACTATTATCGCTAAAAGAGCGAAGATAAAATCTTTTACAGAAAATTCTAATTAGTTGAATGGTTTAATTTTTTTATTTCAGTAATAAATGAAATCGGAATCCCATTTAGAATGTGCACTCCCTGAATTACAAGTCTAACAGAGCTATGTTATTACAGTAACAGAAGTCTGTTCAACCATGCGGTTTGTGTCCGGGGTGATAAGTTTTGAAATTTAACTTCACGCACATTTTTATTTATCATTTCTTTTAATTTGAAACATTTAACTAAACTTTGTTGCAATCGCATTGCAATTTTGCACAAAGTATTGCAAAGTTGCAATAAAAGTAGCGCTCACTATCCAGGGCAAAATAGCTGCAAATGGAAGTAGTTGCATTAAAAACCATATTGATTGCTGAAAAACAATTAGCCAATGCAAATATTTTATTGGAAAATTGTTTCAGTCAATGAAACTCTATTATTAACTAAATACTGTCTTCGTAGTAACTGTTTGAAAAATTTTTCCATTTATTTTATATTTGAAATGATATGAAGATAAAAGTAAATGGCCGGTGCAGAATTATATATAATTTACATAAAATGCGAGTAAATGGCGCCACAGACGATAATGCTTTTTGGCCAGCTGCTAGAAAGGGCCATGTTATAAAATCAAATCATTTTTCATAATATATTTTTATTATACGGAAGAAGAACGCATTTTCAATAAAGTAATAAATTAAATTTCATTACCTAACACGTAAAACTCACACATACATACATACATATAATGTGAGTTATTATTTTTGTTATCAATTAAACTTGACTCTTATCTGCTATAAATTTATTCAGGTCTGGCGATATCTCAATAAATTTCTGATATTTTTACTTTGCCGAATTCATTCTTTTTCATATTTATGTATGTACTTCGCCAACTTTGATAAATCAGGTGGGTGAGCGCTCTCATGCAATAAAGTGAGGCGGAATACGAGGAACGTTATAGTGGTAGAGATGACACAGCAATTTATAATTTTTGCAACGAAGTAGGCGTTGTTAAGCTGTTTTTGGTCGATTTTTATAATTTATTTTTTATTGGTTGGTGAAATACGGGAAAACGGTGGTTTATGTGCATATATGAGGTTCACTCATATCAACGATGTAAATTGTTTGCTGGTATATGCCATGTGATCAGGGACTATGCTTTCGACACTTAAACATTCCAATAGCAATTCCTAAAAGAGTTATTAAGGCGCATTAAAAAAAAGTGAAGAACATTTTTTCCCGATGATAGCCGGAGTTAGGGATCGAACCCACAAACTTAGGCATTTATAGTTCACAAAGTGACTAGTCAGGGTATGTAGGTATGTTTCCGCAAAAAATCACCAGATTATAATTATTGATTACGAATACATTTGGCGATTTCCCCAATGAGTTGGCAATATTTTATTATTTTTATCTCTAGATGATTATTATTATTTTTTTTTGCATCCGGTTTTCAAATTAAGGCAACAAGCAGCTGCTGATATCAGTGAACCATAAACGATATGACCCATTTAATAATTGCGCCAACAAATCAATTATCAGTAACAAACGAAAAGACCTGACAAAAATTGTAATCTTTTATTTTATTTAATTTAATTAACAAATAATATGAATTACTCACAAATATTTGTAAAATTGTTGTGCATGCATTCAATAACTTTAAAAATTCATTTGATAAAATTTTAAAAAGAGCACTTGAAAAATTAAAGATTATAAAATGCAAACGATTTATATTTTTACGGAACGACAAACACCCCGGAAAAATGTTGTGACATGTGAAACATGCATTCAGACCGTCAGCCTTTCACCTGATTTATGTTGCCATACAAGTAAAATGAATTAAATTAATTGACGCATTACAACAGAAAGCGCTAATACTATTACAATGTTTGCGTTACCATTGACCATTTTCAGAAGTTATTGTACCGGGGTATTGTGACGATTCTATTATTATTGCAAGATGTTGATTGGAACGTAATGAAATTTGAATACTAAATAGAGTTGTGGAAAATGTTGCTTTTACATACTTTTTACACTTGCCAATATCTTAGAGGAAAACGTGGAAGATGTTGGCAATATTTGTCTCCATCTTTATTGTCACATCTTTGAGCAAATAAATAATAATTAAAATGGAAATTAAAAATTCTACATTAATTGGCTCAATTTAGTAATTTAGTCTATAAAAAATCATTTTGATAGTGTTTAAAAAATATCGATTATTTTCAAATATTAATCGAATGCAGAAAATGAATACAAATTATAAACTGCCACCAACAGCTCTCTGTGTTATCAATTTTCAGCAAAACAAATAATTATTTTCAAATTTTATCGAGTCTGTCATTGAAAACAAATAAACTTTTGTTATTTTAAAGCGTTATTACTTGCTTGTAAGCTGTTAAAAGCAGATATACGCCTACCATACAACCTTTCATTCATTTCATAAGCATGATTTGTTGATGATCATCATATCGTTGCTTTCAAGTAAGAAGGCCTTAAGCCACATTTTTTTAGAGATTTCAATGTATGAACTGAAATCAAAAAAAAAAAAAAAATATATATATATATATATATTACAAAAAAAAAAATGATAGTTAGGTCCTTCTTTACTTGAGAGCAGACATATGGAAATTGGATTTATAACGCGTAGCGTTATGCAAAACGCAAAAAATCTACATTTTGGATCAGAAGCAGAGTTCTTAAATACAAAAATTATACAATAAATAGTTTTAAGCTAAGCTTTTCGTTTATTATAATATAAAAATTTGAAGAAAAATAACAATAATTTTTTAGTATACAGAGCTGTGAAATTTCGAGTAAGAAAACAGAAATGTATTTAATTGCTGGAAAATATTAGCAGTACTCGCTTATAATTTTAAGTTGTTAACTTTAGGAACTCTTAAACGGTATACATTAGCAGATAATTTGAACGAGCTTATTTCGTAAAAGAGTGAATTCTTTAGTTTTATTTATCAGTTTGATGATGTTTTGTGGGGGCCTTTTTTTTTGTTTCGAATTGCTGAAAGTTGTACTTCCGAAAAATTACTTCCAAATTATTATTACATCTGTAATGGCTTTAAATTATATTTTGTTGGCCAGAAATTATTTTTAGACTTTTCTGTGTCTTGTTTAATTAAGTTTTAAGAATGTTGTAGTGATTACATTTCTTTATATAAAATAAGTTAAGGTAACTCCGTTATTGCCCCGTTTACTCCTTCTCATGTGTTTAGCAGTCTATTTAAGAGCCCCGAATAACAGTTCCCATAAAAATTTTAAAGCAAAAAAAAAAAAAAATATATATGTATTCGTAATAGATCTTTTAAAATATTAATATAATAAAATTTTCTTCTGTCAGAGGAGACTTCAAAATTTTTTAGGTGTTTCCCGTTTTTTTTAGAAATGCTAATGCCTAAAAGTATATCATAAAAGAATATTTTTTCTGCCTTTTATCTATTCCTTTTGATTTTGATTGTGAGTTTCTTGTCATTTATTTTTCCGAAGGGTAAAAAATTCTTTCTGAATTCTTTCGCTTGCACTTAGAGGTTTTCCTAATATGTGCGCATTGGATTTAGTTGCATAAACATGTACTTTCAATAAAAATTCGATTTTATTTTTTTATATGGATTTTTTGATTTCATATCGCGATATATCTGGTATTTGTAATATTTACTTTACGTACATACAAAGTACGTGTGAATGGGCATGTGTAAATATACAGTGCAAGATGCAGTAGTAATTCTGTCAGAGAGAGATAGCAATACTAAGCAGCTGGTTTTGCTATCAAAGACCAAAAGTGTTAATTATATGATCTGTTTCTTCCAAATAAGAAAAGATGTTGAAGGTTCGACTTGACCTAATTTACAAAAATCTTGTAAGCTTTTCTGATTTAATTTTACTTTTGATACCCTCTATCCGCAGGTACCAAAATTAGGAAGTATTCCATCTATACCAGAATTTTTTTAATATGTATGCATCAATATCAAAATAGGGGAATATTTTACAATATTATATATACATTATTAATTTTATACAATATTTCCCTATTTTGGATTAAAGGAAAATGCACTGGACTCACGGAACCAGTCTTAACTTATTAATCATTTTCTACTCTTTTGCTAAATCGCAAAATGTTGATCAATGACCACATGTATTGATCCTGGAGATATACACTGGACTTTTATTTATCTAACCATGTCGAGCTCATCGCCCATTTGATGGTCTATGGTTCTCAGTGTCGCATCATCTGTCTGCACATATCATCTGTATACACCATCATGCAAATAATATCTAAAATTACAAGGTCCAGTTTCTAGAGCCGTGACCCATGGGCTTTCCATTAGTTTTTCGCACTCACATATTAACCTTAATACAGTTTACCTATTCTAAGGTGGACCTTATGGCAGCGGAACTCTTAGTTAAGATTTCGAGGCAATGCTGTAGATGGCTTATGGAGAACCTATCCACGGGCTCGTTTCGTTTAAGCCTGCTATGCCCTTTAACCTATACTTTCCACATTTAAGTTTTACATTCAACTAACTATAATATATATATATTCCTTTCACCTATACGTCCACATGCCACATGACCTAAATGTTGGGCTTGGAAGTTTTTCTGCTTCCTGATGGATTATAAAACTGTGTAGGGAAACTGTGTGTCTGTGCATTGTTATTGAAAAATATGTTGCTCTTAACGGCAGGTCACTGCAAAGTAGTTGAGAAGATTCAGCACATGTGTTAGCATAATGTTAGTTGGAGATTATTCTTTTGTGTGGGAGAGTGTATGTGGTTTGTTTAAATTTATTTGCGTCAGACCGCCTATGTGTGTATATGCGCGTGTGGATGTACATATATTGTTAGCAGGCCATGACTTTGAAATATTAAAATTATTGATGATGACGATTATTGTTGGCACTCGTAGTTAATAGAAAGAAATTTCAAACAGATACTTCAAGAAAATGTTAATGTATTAAATCATTAAGAGCACGGCGAATACAATACAAACACAGAATGTAAACCAGGCAGGAAACTCTATGAAAAACAAATAAAATTAGAGGTAGTTATACTGATCACTTAATACCCTGCTGCAGTTATTAAACAAAATCTATTTAGCATATTCGACTTTTCTTTCCAGAAATATTCTTTTGTTTTATGTAAAATATTTCTATACATATGCATCACTCATATTATACAGCAAGTCTCAACGTTTGTATTGTGGAAACAGGACTAAGTCTTTATACAGCATAATGCCATCTCTCTTATGTTATTATGCAATTGTTGTCTGAAAGCTACGAATTTAGTGTTTTCCAAAACTGTTATTAATCTAATAAAGTTAAATTAAATAAAATTGTGAATATCAGCAACAAAATGATTTATAGTTAAAAGTTGCGATGATTCTGTAGATTTATTTATCTTAAAGTGAGTATGAAATTGCTTTACTTTTGCAATTGTGCGTCTCTGTGTTACCGACGAATATTCAACAAGTTTTTGGTTATTATTTCAGTTTTATGTTTTTCCAGCATAAACATAAAATACCAGCACAAACATCAGCACAAACTAATAATATCGGTTCCATTCATGATAGTGTGGGCATTAATAATGAAATACATACATATATTAAAACACAGCAAACTAACACCCATCTGTTTGCTATTCGTCCACTCGTGTGACTCATAAATGTGTGTCGGAAAAATTAATTATTGTGTAAATGCTTCGTTTCACTTTTTGCGCAAGTGTGAGTGCTTGTTATTGAAATTTTTTCTTCAGCATGAGTGTGTATGTGTGTGCGTGTGTTATGTGACATACCAACAGCCATTTGTAAATAGTTTTGCACTAAACACATGGTTGTTTGAGTTGTTAGTAAGTAAAGACGATAACAATTTTTAAACATTAACAGCAACCAGCAACAAAAACAACTAGTAATAGAAAAACGTCAAGTTCTAAAACCGGCAGTTAGTGGAGAGAATTCGTTAGGTGAAGACGCCTTTAACGCTTACAAGAGTGAAAACTTATAAACACAACTTATGCTCTATTAAATATAAATATTCATATACAAATACAGTCGCTTGCATAAATACATATACATATATGTATATGTAATTAAATAAAAGATTTAACTCAAATAGAGTAATAAAATAATAGGGGGAGCAAAACTCTTGAAAATATAACTGTTTTGTGTACTTTCTAGTGAAATTAGTCTGTTGGCTCTCTTAAAACAGCGTAAAAAATTTATTAAATTTATGGTAATTATGAATTAAATTGAAAAATAAAAAAATATTTAAAATATTAATAAATTAAAAAAATATAAAAAAAAAATTATAATAAAATAATTTAAGTATAACTCAGATTTTGTGTTGGCATTACACGATTTAATTATTTTTTAATAATTATAAAATTAAAATAAAATGCGCTAATAACGGCTAAGTAAGCGACAACTATTCAGTGCATACTTTTAGGTCACTATTCAAAGGCAAATTAAGCGTGTGCGGTTTTACGATCCGTAAAGTATTTACATACATACATACATACATATGTATAGACGATTGTGCGAAACTAGTGTTTTTAATTCTTACATTGTGTGATAAAAATATATACAAATATAATTTCAAAATTTAATTTATTAGAGAAATATTAAAAGAAAGTTGGAAGTGATGTTGTTTTTAATATATAAATTTTACTGGTAAAATTAATTAATAAAATTAATTATAATCGGAATCACAAATTTATATAATGAATTTAATGAAAGTATTCTATTTTTATTTTTATTTGAATAGAAATTAAAAACGGCGTACAAAATTTACTTATTATAAGTCAGTTAAATGACGGAGTTACTTGCAATTCGGATCATATAAAATGGGAAAGGGTTTAACTGAATTCAGCTAAAATTGCAAATGTAATTAAATGCACAAGTATGTTTTTCTTTTTATTTTTAAAATATTATTTTGCACAAATAATATAATTTTTTTAAGCATTCTTAGCTTTTGCTTTATTTTTCTTGAGCTCAAAATGGACAATTAAATAATAATTTTTTCTCTAATAATTTTATATTATATATTTTTATTCTAACCTTTACAAATATTTTCCTTGAGCTCAAAATTATTTTATAATAATTTTTTAAAATTTTAAATCTCTTTAATATATAAATTGTTATTATTTTGTTTATGTATAAAATTAATAAGATGTGCAATTATTAATAAGACAAAATGGATAATTAAATAATCATTTTTTCTCTATTAATTTTATATTATACATTTCTATATTCTTATTTTATTTATTGTATTTATATTATACATACATATATTTCAAATAAATTCCGGCCCACTGTATCCAAGACAATTTAATTTGTTGAATTTACAAAAACAAATTTAATTGCAAATAAATTATTTAAATCGAAGTGGAAGGAAAAGTTAAATAATAAAAAAAAAATTCCAATAATAAAAAAAAATTTTTTGATAGAAATTACAAAAAAAAATTTTTTCGAAAAAATTGCCATATTTTAGCACAAACTATAGAAAAATATTTCAATTTTTATTTTCTATGTATGTCAGTCTCTGAGATTAGAAAACTGATACATTTTCTGCAAATACATTAAATTGTTCCTCACAATTTTTGATTTCATATTAAAATAGTTTGTACTAAAGAAGTATTTTAATTAATCGATTAACATCACATTCGTAATAAAAAAAACTTCTGAAAGTTATTAAAGCGTGAAACACAATATTGGATTGTGCAATTCAGTCAACTCTCAATTCGCCGACAATTCAAGTATGTAGTCAAAAACTTATTGAACTCTTTAGTTCGTGCACCTGTTCAATATTTATTTTCAGTTCTCTTTATTAATGTATCTTTGTATTTGTGTATGTTCATCAGTATTATTTTTTTATGACATTTATTTTATTTTATAATGACAGTTTCTGTTGTCATTATTTGTAAATGTTTTCAAACATTTATTTAAACCGGCGTCCGTCTGTGCACGCCTGCTTACAAGTTTCATTTAAATTTGCAAACGCAAACAAATGAAAAATATTAAGTAAAATACGAATTGACATCTTAAAGTTTTTAATAAATTTTAATTAATAGAGAATAGTAAAATAAAGAAATATGATAGTTTTGAAAAATGATTTTTATAGCTGTGTAAAAAAATTCTTGTTATTTAAGCTTGCAAGGCAACAAAAAAAAAAAAAAAAAATTATAAAATAAAATAAATAGAAAAGCTTATGGAAGAAGATAAAAATGTAAATAGAAAAATTTGTGTAAAAAAAGATGTGTGTTTTAATCAGTGCACACCGGGGCGAATTGCAAAAAATTACACGGCAAATCAACCGATAACATTTTCAGCTGTTTTAACCCTAAAAGGGCGCACAAGCCATATAATTTTTATACAACAACTAAAAAAATTCTTGGAGTGCAA
Source organism: Ormia ochracea (assembly GCA_963402855.1). Taxonomy (NCBI): domain Eukaryota; kingdom Metazoa; phylum Arthropoda; class Insecta; order Diptera; family Tachinidae; genus Ormia; species Ormia ochracea. Next base: position 58,152,518 of record OY727105.1, on the reverse strand, counting down.
TAAAGAAATTTCTTGACTTTATTTACAATATCAATTAAGCATAGAAAATATAATTTCGGAATAAAAAATATTTTTTTAATAACGGAATATTGTAAAATTTAAACTAGTAACCTTTTTACATATACGAAGCTATTATTTCCAACCTTTCCGATTGCCACGTCTGAATATTTTTATTATTGTTCTAAAGGACATGCAATGTGCTTTTCATAAAGAAAAGGATGCTTCTATGTTGCGTTTTCCTCATCTATTGATAATATTATCCTGAAGTTGTCAAACTTCAATATATGCAAGGCAGAAATCCTTGCTATAGGCATACGTATATTGGAGTTCTTATTATAGCTGGTGTGTACATGAATATATTGCAGAAAAATTAATGTCAAATAAATACTCGTATATCATTGATATTACATACGAGTATGCATGACATTAATTGTAAAATAACTACATGTATTGCTGCTATAAAATGCATATATAATGCATATCTGTGAAAAACTACACACGAGAATAAGTAACATAAACTTTTGGAAGGTGATTTTAGGGTTAAGGGAAACAGAAACATATTTAAAAGGATCCTTTTGTTTCTTATGAAATTTCATTATGCTTAAAATATCCTTATGGACAAACAATTTATAAAACTTTAAATGTCCTGATTCAAAATTACGATAAAAATTATTATAAATAAGGAAATTGATATCGTTTTTATTTTTTAACCTTACCAGCAAATTTTTGTAAAGCTTTAACAATCCTTAAATTTTTTTTTTATAAAAAGAATTACTTTTAAATTATTGCATTTACATTTCTTAAAATTTATTACTTCAACGGCTGTTACTGAAATACAAACGCATAACTACGCTTATTAGAATATACTTCGGAATCGAAGTTATCCTGTAAGGAAAAATAGTTATATGTGCACATACTGATGGCACAGTGCCCAACGATTTTGTTGCTAAGAAAATCTCATCAAACTTCAATATTAAATAAAATCGGCATTAGTCCCAGCAACAAAAAAAGTAATAAATAATTGGGAGTTGTACCGTTATCATGTAAAACAGAATAAGTCTATTTTTTATAGTTTCTAGTTCGCAATGTTTTTAAAATATTTCAAGAATTCAAGTGAGTGTGTGGATTTTTGAACTAAATATTAATTAATTAAAGTTTAAGTTATTTCACTGTAAGAGTATCGCAAAACAAATCGGTTAAGTTTAGCTAGACTTTGAGCATTCGCCTTTAATAATAAATAAAGGTATTGGATACATGCAATTGCAATTAAAATTAAAAGATTGCAATTTCCTGGAAAAGAATTTGCATAAAAAGCAATTTAAAGAACTGGAATCAATTTTAAATTCAACAAAGTATTCCAAAGTATTATGGCCCAGATTTTAAAGTATAAAAAAGAGGAGAACCACTGTATTTATGAAGTCATCAAATTTGAAACTTTACCGTTACACTCCCAGCTGACATTGCTTCGAAAGCCAAGATAAAAAATGGGTGTCACAATAATGTGGAGAAAGAGGATGCACCGATTTACCAGGCAAAAGATATTTTGAAGTCCTCTTGGAATTATTAGGCATAGAAAAAAAACCGCTGAATAAGCTCCTTTAATTTAAATTCGAGGGGAATTCCCACAGCTAATCCAATTTAGCAATACCCAATATTTATTATATTTTATTCAATAGTATTTGCTGCTCTTTTCCTGCAACTCTTGCTCTGTCCCTTTCTTTTTTATTCACTACATCTCTATTTTCATACACCCTTCTTCCCCAGTTACTCTCTCTGCACAGGCATTAGAACGGAACTATAATTGTTGAGCATAAGTGTTGGGAATCACTACTTCGAGGTCTATTGCCCTAACCTAGCATTCAGTATTGTGTCGAAATTAGGGCAAAGGCATGATGGTGGATATGAAGCCTATTGCATTGCCTTTTGCCTCTAATAATACGCTAAATTAAGTTGTTTTTTATAGCCATTTTTTATTGTTTTACTTTGTCAATGAAATACATCTACCCGAGTAGGAGGGTGTACATGTGCCCACGTGTATATAATTATATTGTCAGCGATATTAAGTGTTTGCTGCTAACCAGTGGTTACACATTCATCAATTAAATATTCCACCAACAATTAACCAGAAGAGTTATATTTTTATTATAACAGCCAGAGGTAGAGATCGTAATTGCAAGTTATTTATTATAATAAAAAAAATAACAACAATTGGAACAATTTCATGCCGACATTTGATTATTTTAATAAAGAGATATTTTTTATTATAAAACGGATTTGATTAAATGTTGGATATGTAAGAGTTGGCTTAGAGTCGTGCATCCGTGCAAGCGAATTCATATAAGAAATCAATATAATATAATATAATATAATATAATATAATATAATATAATATAATATAATATAATATAATATAATATAATATAATATAATATAATATAATATAATATAATATAATATAATATAATATAATATAATATAATATAATATAATATAATATAATATAATATAATATAATATAATATAATATAATATAATATAATATAATATAATATAATATAATATAATATAATATAATATAATATAATATAATATAATATAATATAATATAATATAATATAATATAATATAATATAATATAATATAATATAATATAATATAATATAATATAATATAATATAATATAATATAATATAATATAATATAATATAATATAATATAATATAATATAATATAATATAATATAATATAATATAATATAATATAATATAATATAATATAATATAATATAATATATTATATTATAATATAGTTGATTTCGTGGATGCATGCTACCAATATACCTTAGGCCATATAGTAAATAGGTTATTTAAAATATTTATTTTTTGGAAAATATTTATTATGGCAAATTATCTTTTATGATGCCATGATGTCATTAAAAATATTTTTCCTTCGCCGTAGTTACTATACTAATTGACTAAATTGCAATTAATCACGAAACTTTTTGTTACTTATAGAATGTCGGTAAAATATATATGAAGGAAATATACAAAAATGCCAAGTAAAATATTTATCTTGTTTAAACATTTAAAAAAACTTGTAGCTCTTATCATAACAATTCGATAAACGAAATGAGCAAATTAGCTCGGGAGGACGAAAGATTATGTAACTGTATTTATAGCAAAGATAAGTGAAGACGGCTGGCTGGTTTAAAACACATTTCCAGAAATATTTATTTACAATTGGGCTTATATGTGGCTGGATTTATAAATAATGTTATGTAATTAAAAAGTGGCGGCAACCGCAAAATAATTCATCTACTACAAAAGAACTCGTATAACTCACATATCAAAGTATTGTTTAGTGAACTCAAGGGGTTAAGGTAAATGCGTAGGAAGTCTGTTATCAACATTTATTTTACAAACATGCATGACCCCTCAGGTTTATTATACTTTTCAACGTACTTTCAGGAAAGTGTGTGCGTACTTTTTAACACATTAAGATACTAAACAATTAAGTACGCATTAGCAGAGCCATTCGCATCAACTTCAAAGCGGAGAAGAAAAATTAAAGCAAATGATTATTATGTATATAATTATATAATTATATCTATTGGCAGGAATAATTATTTAAAGTTATAAGAATATAACAAAAAGGGTTACATAAATACTTAAAATTGCAACTCTGTTACACTTGCAAGTGCAAATGCAAATGAAAACTAATTATTCGCATTGCAAATTTCATGCTTAATGTTTTAAAGGAATGCTTAATGTTTTACATTAGTCAAGTGCCCAGCTGTTCTAAGACGTGTCTTAGGATCCGCTTTCACCACAGGCAAATAGTCATAGATAGTACCAGACATTGCCCTCTATAATCTAATTTCAATTCCCCGGCTTTACAATTCTGGAAAAGTTTATATATGTCGCATTATATAAACAGTGCCATTTCGGATTATAAACTTTTAATTAAATATTTGAGATCATTTAAGTTTATAATTTTATTTATTTAATTTTATTTATTTTATTTATTTAAATATTTAAATATTTTTATAACTTTAGTGTTAAAAGCTGCCTTCTTTTCTTTTATATCGTTTATAATATTTTGCTAGCTTTTGATTAGCTTTCGAACTAAAAGTATGAATATAGAGAATTAAAAAAAGTACGAATAAGATATAGAATTTCAAAATTTATAGGGGAAACTTTTAAAAATAAATATTTTAAAAAAACTGGCTTTCCAAACATATGTCGCAGCATTAAATTGAGAATAGAAAAAAAAAATTGCCTCCACATGATTGATATATTAATTAAAATACAAAAAACAAGTGAACTCAATTAAGCTTAAGAGAATGATTTGAGATTCTAAAACTATTTTTAAAAATTTAGACAATTTTTGCTTTATTGTAAAATTCAATTTTTAAAAATACATCATAACCCATTTGTTGGTAATAAGCAGATCCTGCTCCATGGCTTTAAAAGTCCTTTAATCTAATAAAGAAAAAACAAAGAGTAATAAATTTCTCAAATGTATTTCTATCGGTATATCGGGCCATTTGCATATTCTTAAGGGCGCTGATTTACTACGTTGGCCCCTCGTTTGGTTAAATTGTAAAAAATATGGCATACCCATAACTAATTTAGATTTTATGAAAATGTTTACAGTAAATGACAAATTGGAAATCGATGGCAGTATTTGTTTGGTATGGTATATTTATCACTTTGTGCTATTACTTTGAACAGACTATATCTATTATTGTTTTTATTGGTGAGGAGTGAAGTTGGTGAGCTATTCTGAACTTAATTCTATGCAAATGAACTAAATATGTAAAGCTTAAAAATCTCTTTTTATCATGATGTGAAGGCAGAGTAATAATTGTAAATTACTATTGTATGTGTCTGGCGGTGTACGTGTGTGTGTGTATGTGCATAAAAAAATGAAAAATTGTGAGCGAAATAAATAAAGCAATTATAATATTTAACAATAGTGTTGAAGTGTTATTAGTCAGAAGACAGAGAATTGTGAATAATAAAAGCTATAGAAATATTGACACATGAATAGCAAGATAAAGACGTTTGCTTGTGTTATCCGATAACGATCACCTACAGAGTTATCAGATGTATTTTGCATTTTCTAACCAAAATCAATGCCAAAAGTCGCCAAAATCCCCCAAAAACGTTCAACACAAAAATTTTGTAGTTTGAGTTTTTATTCACATTATAAAAGGGATCGTAGTTGTTATTTTGGTTTTGTTTTACTTCAATTATCTTGAAACGTCTTTGTCCTGCCAATCAATAGTTAAATGCTTTCTACGAGACGTTGGGAAAATAATAGTCAAAATCGTAATAATTTAGTTATAAAAAACATTGGGCCGAATTAGCTAAAAGACAGTAAAACAATTAAATAATTTGCCTTCGATGGACACTTAATAATTCAGTAATTAATTTTTCCGGAAAAAACTGATTTCTTATGACCCAACACAGTGAATACTTGACTGTGGCAAATAATAACAGCTGCCTTATTCTTATCGACGGTCTGCCGGTTTTTTTTCATCATTTTATACAAAAAATATAAACAAAACACTGCACTTAATTATGCTGGCCGCAATGGAGACTGCAAAAACAAACTGACAACGGAAGAGATCAAGTGGTAGACAATTCGTCGAAACAACAACTGTATGCAGTCCTGCCACAAATTATTCGTGTTCGATTTTTAGCCATGAAAAAAAATGAGATCCCTTTTTGGTTTGGCAAACTGTACTTTGACAGGATTTTTCTTCAATTTTCTTTCAACCGTTATTTCGTCTTGGCCAAATACAATTTTCTTTTACAAATTTTGTCGAAAACATAAAACAAAGTCACAAGCATACATTTGTATATAAAAAAAAAAAAAAAAAAAAAATAGAGAAAACAAACAAACAAAGCAGTTTTGCGAGTACAGCAAATTATACATATATTCCCCTTTATCCTCTCTCCCCTTCTCATCCGCAAACTCAAGAATAAAAGGTGTCAAATTTTCTAGGAATTTTATTGTATAGAAGATGCTGCAAAACTTCTGGGTAACAATTTGTATCGTTAAGAATAATAAAAATTTTTTTAAATGTTGGTAAGCATCACATTAATAAACAACCGGCAAATTAATATCGTAGATTGAACCCAAAAAAAAATCTAGAAGATAATAAAAACTGTTACGACATGTTTTCCTCTAAATGATCTGAAAGCACGATTTTGGAAATTGAAAGGGAATTTTGGAAAAACTTAAATTATATGCATTTATAAAAAATTTTATTTTCCTTACATGCGGTCAGTAGACATTGTCCTTGGCCTTGACCTTGACCTTAACCTTGTAAGGCATTTTCGCCTTCAAAAAAAATACCTTTATAGAATCCCTCATTATATCACATACAAGACAGTTAGCTTTCGTTTGTAAAATATATTTTATGATTTTAAGATTTAATTATTATGAAATTTCACAATCTTTAATTTTTTAAATCAGTGTTGCCTTCTTTTCGAATATAATCACATAACGTTTTGCGTTTCCCATTCGCATCGCTAAGGAGAGCAAATTTTTTTCTATATAATTTTTTTCTATATGACTTTAGGCTGAGAGTGGCGTGTTCCGAAATCCCAGAAAATTTCTTTTAATTCATTTTTCCTATAAAATAACTGTATATACATATACATACATATATGCAAACATACTTACACACAAAAATATGTTCACACATATTTTTGGTTGCAAGTAGAAAGGGTGTAAATGCCATTTTTTTTAATATATATATTTTTTTTTTAAATTTTTTTTTTTAAATAATAAAAAATGTGACTTAGGGCCATTCTATTTGAGATCAATGATAGGATTTTATATTTTTCTCTTTGGCTAACGTCCTAAATATCAGACTGCTAAATTTAATTCATTTAATTATCATAATTAAAGTATTAACGTCATGCTCGTATTTATGCCATTCATTTGCTGAGTGTTATATGTGACTGTGTTGGCATTGCCCAGTACAAAATTTCAGAATGTATTATGAGCTCGAGAACCCCATATTTTACAAAAAGCAAAGAAAGTTCATAAATTTTCTATTTACCTACACATCTTATGCCTCTAAAATAAATATTTCTACTAAGTAGGAAGAATATCGCACAATGTTAGTTGTAAATATTGTATAATAGTATTATATAGTAAGATAAATTATGTTTATTTTGAGAAATCAACAGCATAATATTTAGTTGTAATTTCAGAAAGAGAAAACTTAGTGGCCAAGTTGCATTTATTATTCTAAATGCAATCGTAGTGACTACGAAACAAAAGAGTTGTCAAGGTCACCTTCGACATTAAAATTTTACTTATCTGTGCCATTTTCAATAGAATATAAAAAAAAATCCTGTTGGATTTTCTATTTAAAGCAACTACAAAGTAAAATAAAATGAAATAAAATACGAAAAAGGGTTTTTGTTTTCTTCGATTAACAAATATGCATGCCCAGCGAGCATTTCTTAAAGCTTTCGAGAGTCATTTGGAAAATGCACAGAAAAGTACATAAAATCAATTGATTAGAAAAAAAAATAAATTACTACAAGTTTAAAATATATCGGCGTAATTCTGACAATATATCAGATATTATTTCGATTTTATAAGAATTGTCCAATTAGCCTAATTCCGGTTATGTAGCACTCTTTGGTAATGCTTTTATTCACTTTTGCCACTATAAGTATGGTAAGAAAAATGTAAAAAATTATACTAAAGAAAAAGCATTACCAGAAAATTAGAAAAAAACATCTGCTTCAATAAAAATCACACTGAAAATACACGCTCAACATTTTACTTTTAGAAGCAGCATCTAAAATAGTTAGATTAAAATTATTGGCGGAAAGCTGTTATATATCATTTTGCTAAACGGCTTATTCGACAACTTCCACATCTGATGTTTGACAGTTTGTGCGAGGTTTGCTTAGATGTTTTTTAATTGCTTTTGTGTAGCCTCTTTTGACTGGCTATCTGCATACTTATTTATGTAAATACGAATACACACATACACATATTTATGTGTGCATGGATGGATGGGTACACACAAGTGAAAAAAGGAATATAAAATCAGTTCGGGGAACTGGATTGTGTTTTTAACGGACAAGACAGAGCCTGCCATATGAAAGGTTTGTGGTAGAAATGCCCTATAGTGGCACTTGAACAGATAATAACACATAAATAATTAAGCATACGAGTATACTACACTAAAAATTAGTGTATGAGTATACATATCGCACATGAACCGCATTTGGCCACTGATCGAACATAGAAAATAATACGAATGGTTTTGTTATAAGAATCGTGAGTTTTTCTTGGAAAATTTAATTAATCGAAAGAAATGGAATATAGATATAAGGAGGGTTCCAATAGGCCGCCATTTCAGGCAGTAGTCAACATGTGAGGATTTAGGAAATGAGAGTAAGAACAATACAACGATAAACGAATTAAACTTACTGAAATTCACAATGAAAACTTCGCTGTTAGAGTTTAAATTTTTACGTTGTCCGGAAGTAATTTTTTAGCTGGTAATAATGCGAAAATGCGAGCTATTGGAACTAGTTAGTATTGCGAAACACCGAACTCTTCCACCTCGCTGAAGAACAACTGAGAGTGTTGCTGTTGTCCGGTGTTGAGGAAACCCCTTTACATTTATGCTTACCATTATGGGAATCCACAACCGAACTTACATTGTATGTTGCATTAAAGAACAACCTCTAAGGGCGTACACACATCAAGTTACAAAAGGAAACGTCTTAATGGAATACTTTATGAAGCAATATCTTTGCCATGTATTAATTAGCTTTAAAAATACAGACACTCTGAACTTGACTGTGACTACGATCGAGCTATAATTATTTAATGTAACTCAAAGACTAACACTAATTTTGGTTGTTCAAAAATATTTAAAAAAATTCGAAATTAATTGTGGAGAGAATTTTCGTAAAACTGCCAATTCTTATCGGTATCTCTTCTGGATCAAGTATTCTAAATTTTTATATTACTTTTAGCACCATCAATAAATTTATGAGAGAGTTTATTAATGTTCGGATTAGAAATGTCTAAATTTATTAACAATTTAATTACCGATTTAGTTAAAAATTAAAATAATTTAAAGGATTGACATCTTAATGTTGTTATCTGATATATAAAAATTAGTTGGCCAATATATGAAAATCTATAAATTTTTAGGAAATACTACATAAAAAATATCTATAATGTTTGTTATAAGTTTCGGATAATTTTTAGTAATTGTTGAGTCAATCCATTTATCTGATTTTATCAATATTGGCGGTGCCAAGCCAAATTAGTATTTTATAAAATATCTTGGAAACTCTTTAGGCAAATTTTTTTGATCTCTTCCAGCGAATTCCACGAAAGTCGATGTATACATTGGGTTTCGAAAAATCTTCCATATAAAAATTTATTAAATACGAGTAGAGCACAAGTATTGTTCTGAAAACTGAACAATACAAAAATTATTTTATTTCTCCTCCATTTTCTGGAGGCGGCGAAGTGCATTGCATTCGAAAAGCGAATTACGAAAATACAACAAATAGTTTATTTAATTGAAAATATTTACATTTTAAAACATTCCAAGTAATTGATTGTTTAGCATTTTGTAAATGGTTTTTGTTAAATTATTTCATTGATTTAGACAAACTGATTTTCACTTCAAATAAAATTGTATCATCAGTTTTTAAAGGCAGAAATTTTGGCCGGATATATTTTTTTCAAGTATAATTTACTAATTTAATGAAATATGATATTTTTTTTTGCTCTGGAGATGATTTATAATAATAAAGTAACTAGGGATTTACGAATAATTCCAACCTAATGAATCATGTAAAGAAATGCTTCGGCCGATGACAGCTTAATAGGGAATGAACGTTACCTCTCTGAGAGACGATTACATAAAGGACTTCATAGGTTGTGCTATTCGTTGTAAATGGTAAACTTAACAAAACATATATTGTTTAATATCGAACATAAATTTTTTAAACTTCAGTACATCGTTTTCCTTGTGTGATTTTAATCTATTTGTAGAACTCGAAATCTTTGGCATTGTGGTAGAAGAAATTTATAACCTTTAATGGATCCAAAGTAATTTGTATATAGTATATTAATCTACAACTTTCGTGTGAATTAGTGTTATGTTTTTGTAATGTATATACTTTAAGCAAGCTCAAAGATTAGGTCATATTTACTCCTTCACTCTAATTTGTCTCTATTCGAGTTGATGCGTGTTTCCGCGCATATCGTCTTAATATTGTTTATTCACTTTTTATTTGGAGCTTAAAGCTCACAGTTCCTAGTGAAACATGTAGAGGTTTTTATTACACGTATAGTTAATGTTATATATGTATGTATGTGAAAAAGAGGCATAATATATTGTTGGTTTCCATATGCAGGTGTTCTCTTATCAGTAAATTTATTCTTATTATGTATGACTCATTCTAATTTTGATTATAGTCTCATATTGTTGCTCTTAACTAGAAAGGCCCTAGCTTGCATTTATTTTTCCAATACATATCCCGTTCGGATGAAAAATCTATTGCAAAAAAATGCAAGTTAGGGCCTTTCTACTTGAAATCAACATATATTTTACTAAAAATTTATAAAAAAAAATCTGTTGCAAAAAAATTGTAGTTAGGGCCTTTCTAGTTGAGATCAACGATATATTTTATTAAAAATATATAACACCAAATTTATTTTTTTTTGGCGAGCTGCATTCCACTGATTTCAAAGGCATTCAATAAATTTAATTTTAATAATGTATAACGTCTTTTCTTTATGAATCTGTTGTGAATATAAAATTTATAAATTAATGAATAAATTTTTAACTAATCATATTAACAGTTAACTTCGTTATATTTCCTATTTATTACTAAGTATTTGCAATAACTTTACCTTGGTGTGTCTTTTAATGAATCTTTAACGTTTCGTTTCATTTCTAGTTAATGTAATTTGATTACTTCCTTTGAATTCCTTTCAACACACCCTCTCGATTTCTACTCCCTACGAAACACATACACACCAAAATAAGATATGTGTCTTACAACACCCACAACACCATCGAATGGTAGCAACGCTTCAGCAGCATGTTCGTCTAGTCCTTGCAACAGTCCTACCGCCAACGACGATGTATCAGCGTGTGTTAGAAACATAAAGCAACAAGCACAATTAGATTGTAATATTAACAGTATTAGGCAGCGTAAAGCAGGGATGTCAACGTTAGAGGCTCAAAATGGTGCACTTGCCAAAGATTTAATTGATAATTTAGGTTATAAGGAAGAGAATGCCGTTTACAAGGAAATTAAGCAAGCCAAAAAAGAGATGCCCCTGCAACAGAGAGCTCATGAAGAAGCGAGAAATGCTGAAAAGGGATTTAAACCTAAAATACGATGGTTGGACTTAATGGCACAACTCTTTTTACATTTGGGTGCCGTCTACGGCCTGATTTTGCTGTTCTCTGCCAAGTTTTATACATTTTTATGGGGTAAGTATGAGATTTATATGATAATAATTTTAAATCCAACAAAATGTTTAATTGTAAGAACTATTAAAATTATTAAAATATTCGCGGTTTCCTATAAACCGTTTCACATGAAAATAAAACCAAAATAGCACGAGATAAGGCGATATTAATCAACTTTTATTTTTTGGTATCTTAGAATATACCAATTAAACATTTCATTGAAAAATTTTTAAAATTCTCTAGCAAATGTGGTATATTTTTTAATGTCGTTGGCAGAACTAGTTAGTAGTTTCGTCAACTACAAATCGCTAAAGTCGTGCTTACTAACCGTACCTTCAGTACCTGCAAGCATTTATCAGCATTTATCGCTTTATATTTATCACCAAACAATATACATCTATCCTCTGTGGCAATGTCTCAACGGAAAAGTAAAACGCGTTGTAAAATGGCTACAAAAAAAAACCGCTTAAAAGCAAAAAATTTATATGTATTCTCTACTACGAATCTTCTCCTAATTACGGCTCAATGCATTTCATGAATTGAAATAATTATCAGACTTCAATAATTATACATATTTATACATATTATATTTATACAAGTATAAAATAATTTCAAATAAATAAATAAAAAAAACTGTTTTTTGATATAAAAAAAAATAAGAAAAAAGTTTTCATACTTCCAGCTCTGCAGACTAACGTCTACCAGCAGATTGTATAATTTGCGTCTAATGTTCTGACCTTTTAAAGTATTTTTTCCAGTTTAAATATAATACATAAAATTTTTATCAAATGATTTCATGCAGCCCCACTGTGCATTAGGTGCATGTGATAAATTTACACTGGCAAGATTTCTTAATTGGAAACCATTTACTTCAGATTTCTCAATAAATAAACAATCAATTATAATACTATAGTTTATTCTTTTTGTATGTATGTGTTTCGTTAACTAAAAGTTAAAACGTTCAAATTGAACGTTGATCGTCACACAAAGATGCCCAACTTTTAATCGTTAAAATTGTAGACAATTTTAATTATCACTCATATCATATCACTTAGTTAGATGTACGAATATGTACATACATACGTATAAAATACATATACCTATATATACATTAGGCGTGTTCAAACTTCTTCAAGTATACAATCTAAAAGAACAAAAAAAATTAAAAAATATTCCCTTCTAAAATAATTAGAATTAATTTAACGAAATTTTTTTCGTTTAATCGTACACACATAATACTTTTTACAAGAGTAATTATTTTTCGCAAAAATAAGAATTTATAGATATTATTTAAACAAATCAATGAATCATGCTTAAATTTAATTCATATCAATGAAAATGCTGGGCATGTACTGTCAGTTAACTTGGCTAATGACATGATATCGGTAATGGAATATATCTGCTTTTATTTCTTTATTTTTTTTTTATTTTACACCCTTTATAATTTTTCTTTTTTAATTCATTCGATGTTCGATTTTTCGAAGAATCGAATCACGAGTGTGAAGTTTTCTTTGTAAAATTTTTTAAATGTTTTCATGTGTCAAGCGCAAGGTCGTGGGTTCGACGCCTACCTCTGCCACTCCTTAAAGACAATTGTTTTCTTTTGGATTTTCTTCTTATGTAATTAATATTTCAACTGTTAACGGGTATCGGAATGTGTCTATTGGAAAAGTATAATAGTGTGTACTAACAAGGCAACGATTGTAAAAATTTGTGATAATGTTTCTAAAATGATAATGTTTCCAGCGATCAGACGAGCATTTTCGTACGATTTTTTTAAATATGATATTAAATGGCGATTACAAGGCTTTCACAGTTGCCAACGATAATAATTCACATCTACAATGGTGTATATCTCAGCATACACGCTCTCTCCTCTAGCGGTATGGATAGCAAATACTCTCCTTTAACGGTGGCGTACGATAACAATTAACATCGATAATGGTGTATATCTGAGCACATACGCTCTCTTTTCTGACAACACTACTCCAGCCAGCTTTTTTTCTTCAGCCTCACGACGAAGCTAGCATATTACGTCTAGGCGCTAATTATCTGATTGTTAATGAACAAACCTAATGGGAATCGAAGAAAATGTGCCAAAATAATTTGCAAAATATTACAAAAGACACAATAATACCTTTAGTAAAAATTAGTTGTTTTCTAACCGTAAATTATGAATAGTTAATGTTGCTATCGATGAATAATGGCGTGCTAAGTTTTATGTGATTTTTAGTTTGACAAGAAATATCAGAAAAAGAAATTGGGGTACAGATCTGTGAACAGAGAAAATGTGATGTTGAATGTAAAAAATTTAAATCGTGACTAATTTTAATGCACTGAAACTAATTTACAACACTTTATTACGCTGCTGAACCGATTAGTAATTTTCCAGTTGTAAGGAAAAAAAAAATTCATAAAATAAATATAAACAATCATCAAAATATAAAAATATTAAAACACAATAATTATCAGATTTCACTAATTAAATGAAATTCAAAAACTATTTCACCATACACACACACGCATTCACAAGTGTGAACCATGTAATTTAAAGTAAAACAAAAAAAAAATTTCTTTGACATTAAAAAAATTGTAACAAAATATGATGCCGTGTAAATTTTCCAAATCAGAAGATGACGGTGAAAATATCTTGAGCAGCCTCTAAAGAACTTGAAATTAGCAGCTTTTCGGATTTTTGTTTTACTGGTGTAATGGTTTCATCTATGGTCTCCGCATTTTGAAGGTATGGAAGGCATACAGTTCATAGTTATATAATCGCCCTAAGATTTTAAATGGTTTGGCGGCATTAGAAATAATTAATTGGATACTTTTGAATTTCATGATCACATATGTATACGCGAGCATTCTTCTAAAGACATGTATTTGACCGATAACAAGGGGTTCAACAACCTCAAAATTAAGTTCAAGCTTAAAAAAAACTCTACAATTATATTCATTTTCTGTTTTTTCATATGGTGTAGTGGATAAGGAAGTATATACTATGAAGTCATGGGTGCTTTGCAGACAGGGTGGCATCTCTATAGCCAAGGTATAAAATAATATTGTAATATCCCCCTACTCTAATGCAACCTATACACGATACAACCGTTGATGCAACTCGCTTAGTAATCAAGTTGTGTGTTGTGCCCACAGACGATAAAACCTCTTCGTACAATTTCATTTTGCAAACAATTTACAGCTGGAACCAACAAATAATGAAAACGCATTCCACGAAGCAAAACAAATTAGGCTTAAATTTTGTGAAGCAATAAAACAATTGAAAGCTCTTTAAGTAAATTAAATATTTATTCACATTCAAATTTTTTTTAATCTAAAAGATTTTTAATAAACTTTAAAAAATAAAACTTCAATGAATTGTTTTTAATTGCATATAATTTACTAATATTGACTATCATTAAATAATTCATCGTAGAACTGTGCTCTAGTTTCATTTCAGCTATGTCTTCCATTATTAATTAGTATTCCCGTTAGTTTTCTTTGCTTTCAAAAACCAAGTTAATCGACGACACGTCTTTCTCTCGCAAAATTAAAATGAGAATGATGTACGAAGTCGCATGACTAGCCCACACACGTGGCAACGCGTTAGCACAACTTGTCAAAGAATTAAATAATTTTGATTTTTCATGCAGTCGAGACACAATTTCATACAACAAGCCCACACACGTTACAATCTTGATTACAACCTGCTCAAGTTGTACCAACGGTTGTATCGTGTATGGGTTGCATTAGAATACATTGTTGAGGACATATGGGAAAGGGATGGTGGTAAAGAATGCAGACTAGGTTTTTTTTGCAGGGATGTATATATTGATCCTTGAAACTTGCTTGCCTGTCAGTGACTCTGCCTTTGCAATAATTAACACATGAGGTGTTAAAGTTTTTCCGAAAAATACATAAGAATTTACTTATTTCCATGACTGCCCGAAGCGAGAATCGAACCCATAATGTTAGCCTTTTGCAGACGATAAATTCAACTAAGCCCAATATTGCTGTTTCAGTGGAACAAGTTTAACAGAAGTCTATTATGCATAATCACGTAGTTGCACATTCATAAAAGGTTTTTAAATATTTTAAGAATGCCAGAGGTACAGCGCCAATTTTTAGCAACAAAATTCCATCCAAATTAGATCAATTTAGATCAGCATCTGTTTCATTGTAGTCATAGTTCTTAAAAACTTTGGGATAATTTTCTACTACTTTGCATTGTAGTAGCACTTGCGTTCTGTTCTGGCCCAGTGTTCTCTCTCCTGGGCCATTAGTGCAACCCAATATTTAAATAGAGAATAATAAAATGCTTTCACATAAAATACGAAGAAAAAATTTTTAATTGTTGAGTCTGAAGTTCGTATTCAATTAATTTTCTTACATGCACACTCCGTATACAATATTCTCTTTTTTATATGCAAATAATTTAAAAAGATACATGTGTATGCATGTAGATGTGTGTGCACGTGTTTTCAATTATTCACATTTACTTTTAAAAATTTTAGATATACATACATTTACTAGTTTGTGCCGTCATTCATTGACACTTAAATCTTAAGGTGGGCCGTCGATTTTGTGTTAGATTTTATTTCGCGATTAAGTTCACACATAAATATTTCAAGTCGCCTTTAAGTTTATTTTAGTTTTTGCATTATATGTACTATATATGGAAATTTCTATAAGGCACTGCATTACAAAGTTTAATAATATGTATTGAATTCAAATTGAAAAATATTTAATGTATCTGTTTGGCTATGAGGCACTAATTGAACTCACGTACAGGAAAACATATGCAAGTAAAACTATGTGCGGTTATCAGCGAACTGCAACGAGTATCGAACTTTCATTTCAGCCTGTTTTGTTCAAAAAACGAGAAATGCTAGTTTTAAAGGGGAGCGGCAGGAGAGATATCCTTGATTTTTATAAGAAATTGCCGGATTGAAAAAATCGCCTCAAAACCAGCAAAGAAGAAAAGCTTTTCTAAGAATGCTTACAAAGTAATATATATATATATATATATATATATAGCGAGAACTAATATAGTTTGGAATTTTAATTCGCTGAAATCTGTTTCTAAAAGTATTTTATATTTCTCAGATATGTATAGTATTTCGGGTTATCAGCTGGTTTCTATACACACTTCACAGCATCCCTACAAACTGGAGATTTAAACATCTTCCAATTAAAGATAAATGCGCATTAAAGATAAATTCCACTCATTTTCTTACACTCTTTTACATGACTCATATTTGTCAGCTAAAATGAAAAATAAACAAGGAGAGAAAAAAATGAAAAATAACAGCACCCCTTCAAGCACCCTCAAACAAAGTGCGGTCTTATTGTAATTTCAATTTGTAAGTTAACAGCTGATGCTACCACTATACTGCCTGAGTGCTTTCCTTATTTGAATCGGAAGTAATGTTAATTGTAACTTAGAATTCTATTTGTGCGAGGAATTGGAGACTTTTGTATTTGCTTTTAACTGATAATGCGAATTTTAAGTTTTTTAGAATTAGCTTTCGATATCTTAGGACTGCTCAAATAGTTGTTGAAGTAGCTTTATTTTATTACTTATTTATAATTTGTTGTTATTGTTGGAATATAAATAAAATAATAAAAAATAATAAAAAGTATGCACAGAATGCATTTTTTGCAATTTTTTATAACGTAATAAAAAAGTAGAATAGATGAGATCATTACTGAATATAATTTTAGTTAAAAAAGGGGGTGTATAAAAAGTGAGCCTCATTTACTTCCCCGCAAATGAGGTCTGGATCACTTTTCTCTAAATATAGATATACTAATTTTTTAAAGTTAATTAAAATTTTAAAAAAGGAAATTTCCTTTAGAAAGTTCTTTTCTAAATGGCTTAAAAAATTGTCATTTGTTACTAATAGTTGAAGGTGAGAAGGGCATATTACCTTTAACTTAGCAGAATTTTTTAGTTCGTATGTACATATGTATATATTAACGAAGAAATAATTACCTCTCCGTTAAAATATTAAATTTATCACACCATAAAACATGCACATCTTTATTTCCAACTTTGCAAGAATAGTTTCAAATGCGTGCGTGCACATTTGCTGCTGACTGTATAAACGGCGACCCTTGACTTGATATGAGTTCGATATATAAATTTTAATTTGATTGCCATTAATAAGAGAACGATTTATTTAATTAAGTTTATTGTACAATTAAATTTATAGTTGAGCTTTAATTATAAATTAACTTTTTTCACACACACACACACACACAGATTTTTTTAAATATAAAATTTTTATTAATTTTGCCAGTTGCAATAATTTTGAAAACAGTGCATTCAGTTTCTAGAGGATGGATGCCCAATTTTTATTAAAGGAAACCAAATTTCAATACATTTCTTGGAATTGAAATGAACAAATTCGAATAAACTGAAAAATCTAAACAATATCGCCACACGGTACTAAGGGGGAAGTAAATAAAGTCAGTTAACAAAAACTAATTAGTTAATTTGTTATTTCAAGCGTTGTTATACAATATCAATAACAACACTATTATTACTACTATTATCGTAGTAATTCTCGTTTATTTCGTTTTAGCTTTTATATAAACATTACGATTGTGTAAAGAGCTTTGCAATGTAACTTATTACAAATTTCTACTTTGAGGGCAAATCCTTAAGAAACATTAAAAGATATTTTTGGTTGCTTCAGATTTTTCAGCTTGAAGAAATTTCCAGTCATTTTTATGCAAAATATTTTTTCGATTAAAAACTTCACACCACAAAATTATTTATTAATCGAGTATATTTTCTGAAAATTGAATTTATTTCTTTTTATGCAAAGAGAAATGAGTGCTAAAATATTTTTTTAATGAAATGTATTCATTTTTTCATTTTAAGTGATTTTTACCATATGGATATCGGGTATTGGCATCACAGCTGGAGCACATCGTCTGTGGTCACACAAATCGTACAACGCTTCTTTACCTCTACGTAGTTTATTGATATTTTTATTCACTATCGCTGGTCAGGTGAGTGTACGGTATACATTTCCCTAACTTTTCTTACAAAATTATAAAATTTCTTTTTTAGCGTGATGCCTACACTTGGGCCTTAGACCACAGAATTCATCATAAATTTTCTGAGACCGATGCTGATCCCCACAATGCTAAGCGAGGCTTTTTCTTTGCTCATGTCGGTTGGCTGTTTCTCACAGCTCATCCTAAAGTTGAGGAGAAACGCAAAGTCATTGACATGTCGGATTTAGAAAATGATGGCATAGTGATGTTCCAACGTAAATGGTTCATACCTTTATTTGCTCTCTGTTCGATTGCTTTTCCCGTGTTCGTACCATGGTACTACTGGAATGAATGCTTGTGGCAATCGTTTTGGATTAATTTCAATATGAGATTCACTTGTACTTTGAATATTGCCTTTTTTGTCAACAGTGTGGCCCATATGTGGGGCAGAAAACCATATGACAAGTAAATGATTCGAATGTATAAAAATATTTTAATAATCCTCATGAACATATTTTCCCTTTGCTTGCTTATTGCAGAAACATCAGTCCCGTTGAAAGTCCTTTTGTATCATTTTTGGCTTTGGGCGAAGGTTGGCATAACTATCATCATGTCTTCCCCTGGGACTACAAAACTGGCGAATTTGGCAATTACACATTAAATGTCACTACCGCTTTTATTGATTTCTGTGCTAGATTTGGCCTAGCAAAAGGACGTAAGTGCATCTGGTATATCTAATTTCATTTCAAGGTGACTTTTAGTATTTTTAAAATTTTTTTGCCGCTTAATCACATACACTAATAAAATTTAACTCGAATAAATTTAACATATTACTCTGTAAGAGCTGAATTGCTCGAATCCCTTAACTGAACGAAATGAGCGGGTTATAGTACTGAGCGACTTTGGCTCTTGAGTTGGTTTTATTTTGGGGGTACTAATATGATAAATATATTATATTATATTATAATATATTACAATATATTGTATTGTATTATATTATATTATATTATATTATATTATATTATATTATATTATATTATATTATATTATATTATATTATATTATATTATATTATATTATATTATATTATATTATATTATATTATATTATATTATATTATATTATATTATATTATATTATATTATATTATATTATATTATATTATATTATATTATATTATATTATATTATATTATATTATATTATATTATATTATATTATATTATATTATATTATATTATATTATATTATATTATATTATATTATATTATATTATATTATATTATATTATATTATATTATATTATATTATATTATATTATATTATATTATATTATATTATATTATATTATATTATATTATATTATATTATATTATATTATATTATATTATATTATATTATATTATATTATATTATATTATATTATATTATATTATATTATATTATATTATATTATATTATATTATATTATATTATATTATATTATATTATATTATATTATATTATATTATATTATATTATATTATATTATATTATATTATATTATATTATATTATATTATATTATATTATATTATATTATATTATATTATATTATATTATATTATATTATATTATATTATATTATATTATATTATATTATATTATATTATATTATATTATATTATATTATATTATATTATATTATATTATATTATATTATATTATATTATATTATATTATATTATATTATATTATATTATATTATATTATATTATATTATTTTATATTATATTATATTATATCATATCACAATATATGTGTCTTCTGAGACCGGCACTCAGAGGTTTTTACCTAGGCATATTAAAAGGCAGAGTAAGTTTTTACAACTCCTCTGGAATCGAACTAGGCACTGCTATTATTTTTTTAATTATTTCATAGGATTTTATTAATTGCTTTTATTTTGCAGTTGAAATAGTGAACCTGACTGCAATACTTGTTTAGACTTTAAGACTTCAACTAAAATTTAGATATATTTAATAAGCATATTATCTTTAAAAATTCGGACACTGTTTTAAAATCTATTATGTAAATGCATACATAAATACACACACACTTAACCACACGCATTTGCGGAAATCTGATAAATCCTTTTGGAATAGTTTGAATTGTTGTCGAAGATAATATTTTGACACCAAGCCAAATGCATTATTAATAATTTGTAAAATAGGGTGGTTTTTTCGTATAGGTTTATTCATTAGTTAATTTTTAATATTGGTCGTAATGGACCTTTAAATATTTTAGTAATTTTTACTACAATGGTTTGTAATACCCAATATTGTATATATTCGAATATAATATTTGAATAGGTATTATGAATTATTTACTATTAATTGTTTTAAATAAGTGAAAGTCCTTTTTGGCGACATTTCCTATTCCTTTGGGAAAGTATGGTCATAAATATTAATTTTGAAAATAAATTTAAAGAAAATTTAATCTATTTCTCTCTCACTCTCCACCCTCTCTCTCTCTCTATCTCATTCTTCTAGGTAAATTTGTTTCCCAAGATATGATAAAACGAC